>JAPVLO010000262.1:2653077-3979615 GCA_027257055.1 Cephalopachus bancanus
GGTTGAGGCTGTGGTGGTCAGGAGCGGCCACTGCACTCCAGTCTGGGTGACAGAGTGAGACTCCAACTCAAAAATAAATAAATAAATAAAAATAAAAAAATAAAATCCTAAATATGTTATGCTATTCTTGCTATTGTAAATGGTAATTTTTCTCACAAAAAGTGTCTAGTTTTTAAATTCTTATGTTTTAACTGACTACCTATTAGTTCTATATATTTTTATTTGCTTATAATGACTTTCCATGAATATAATTACATCATTTTAAAATAGTTCTTACTCTACTTTTATAGTATTTATGCCAGCTTTTAGTTTTTATTCTGCTTGTTTCCTTATCTAATTATATTTTTTAGCACTTTCAGATGAGTGTTAAATGAATTTAGTTGGCATCTCTAACTTCTCTCTGGGCTTTTTGGAACTTTTTGGGAATGCATAATTCTAGCTATCTGTGTCAGGTAGGATCCTAAAAAAATACTTCAAATGTATCCTTTCATCTCTATGCTATTAAGAGATTTTATGGTGACTAGCTGACTTTATTACATATCTCTTCTCTCTCTGTGTGTGTGTGTATGTATTTCAACTTTTATGTATTAACATGATAGTATGAGACATTCATGGCCACACTCTCACTTAAAGGAGTAACCCCTGTACATACGCAGCATTTTCTTTGTCTTTCTGTGTCTCTGTTTTCCCTTTAGCACCCACTACCACCGTCTGACGGACTTTATATGTCACCTAATTTATTTATTTATTGCTCATCTCTCACAGCTAAAATGTATGTAAGCTCCACGAAGTCGAGGATTTTTACATGTTTTGTTCACTGCTGTATCTCCAGAACTGAATAGATCCTAGGCACTAAATAAATACTTTTATAAATGAATATGATGCTGTATTTAGAATGGTTAATCAAAAAAGGCATAGGCTCTGCCTTTATAGAATGTATAATATAACAAGGGGATAGATGAAAAACTACCAGAAGGAACTGGGGAACTACAATAATAAAGTTTGAGGTTTGTGAGTGACTTTCGCTAATATAGAGTAGTTAGGGAAGACCTATCTGAAATGATCATCCAATCAGAGTGATATATATATATATATATATGTGTGTGTGTGTGTGTGTGTGTGTGTGTGTGTGTGTGTGTGTGTGCAAACCCTAAGGCAAAAAAAAAAAAGTACTTGACAGAGATTAGGAAAATACAAGAAGGTTGGGGTGGCTGAAGTGAAGCAAGATAGGGAAGAGTAACCTAAGATAAAATCAGATAAATAAAAAGGGGACAAATCATCTTAATAAGCCACAGTGAGGAGTTTGGAATTTCTTCAAAATGAAATGGGTAACTTTTGAATAGTTTAATTAGAGGCATGGCCTGATTGATATTTTAAAAATCTCATTGTCTCTTTGAGAACAATGTATATGGGGAGTAGACAAACAAAAGAGGAAATGGCAAGACCAGTTAGGAAGCTTCTGCAGTAGTCAAGGAAAGTAATCCAAGGGGGAACCCCCTAAAAAAATCCTAATTTTTTTGGAGGGATGGTCCATTGCAGTCCTGGTTTCCCCCACTAGGCAAGTATTCTAGGAACCCATCAGCATCAGTGTCCCAGAGAGCTTTGTAATAGGCTGCATTTGATGTCAGTGAATTTTTTTCTGGAGATTCTTTCAACCTTTTTGCCCATTTAATGATGAATAATTTATAGGAACAACCTGTCCACACTGTGCTGAATGTTCAGCAGTTTTTGATCAAAAGCCTCCTGAGCCGTATGCCCTACCCTCTCTATTCACCTGATGTCACCCCAAGTGACTTTTTTTGTTTTGTTTTCATGGATGAAAAAAGTCCTAGAAGAGAAACATTTGCCAATGTGGAAGAGGTGAGACAGAGAACTAGGAGAAGCACTAAAAAGCATTAAAATTGATGAGTTCAAAAACTGTTTTGGGCAGTGGAAAAGCCTCTAAATAGGTGTATTGCATCAAACGGAGTGTACTTCGGAGGTGACTGGTTTAAACATCTAAGAATAAATACACAGCGTGTTCAAGACCCGCCTGGGCAGCTTAGCGAGACCTCATCTCTACAATAAATCAAAAATTAGCCGGGCGTGGTAGCGCGCGCCTGTAGTTCCAGCTACTTGGAAGGCTGAGGTGGAAGGATCGCCAGAGCCCAGCAAGTTGAGGCTGCGGTGGCCGGGAGCATGCCACTGCACTCCAGCCTGGGCGACAGAGTGAGACTCCAACTCAAAAAAATAAAAAAGACTAAATACACAGTTTTTTTTTTTTTTTTTTTTTTTTTGAGTTGGAGTCTCACTCTGTCGCCCAGACTGAAGTGCAGTGGCCGCTCCCGGCCACCGCAGCCTCGACCTGCTGGGCTCCGGCGATCCTTCCGCCTCAGCCTTCTGAGTAGCCGGAATTACAGGCATGCGCTACCACGCCCTGCTGATTTTTTGACTTATTGTAGAGATGAGGTCTCGCTGCCCAGGCGGGTCTCGAACCCTCGGGCTCAGACAATTCACTCACCTCAGCCTCCCAAAGGCGCGGGATTACAGGCTGAGCCACCGAGCCCAGCTATTACACAGATTTTTAAATAAGCAAATTCTGTTTTGACGGGATCACCCCTCGTAGATAACCTGGAACAGAATGAGAGCAAAAGAGGGGAGAGATTCATCACCAGATTTGAAATATGTTTGGGATATAGCATCTATGGAACTTAGAGAATGACTGAATGGGAGATAAGGGAGAAGCATGCAAGAATTAAGGATACCTTTCAGGTTTCTGGGTAAGCAAATGGATATACAGTAGTGTGATATACTGAGACAGAGAAAACTGGAGGAGAAATCAGATCTTAATATTAAACAGTTCTTGTATTCATAAAAAAGAAATCATACTTGACCGTGACAATATAATGTTTGAGTCATAGTTTTATTTTTAAATTGAGTTTATGATACATATAATTTTCCTCTACTCTGAACTGTTTCCTATGTAAGCTGAGTAACAATATGGTGTCCTAGAAACCTCTTCCTAGGAGGACCTTGGTGATACAAATTTGAGAAAGTTACATATGCCATGGAGAACTTATGATCCAATGATTGCAAAATGTCCAACCTGGGAAGGGGGGCAGTTTGTTAAGGAGGCAGTTCCCTAGGGATTGATGCATCAAGAGCTTCTGATTTGGCTGAGAGAATGCAGGTGTTTATTATTCTTTCAGGAACATTGTTCGATTCAGCAAAAAAGCTCTAGCTTAAACATTCCAGTTCATTAACTTCACTAGAGTTCAGCATGATAAGAATAATTTTTTTCAGAATCTTTATTATCTATATAATAAAGCTCAAACTTCTTAGTCTGTAACCATTGTTCTCCTTAATAAAGTTCCAGCTTATTTTTTCTCTGGTTATGCATCATGTACTTTAAACCTTTGCTACTCAAAATGTGATCAATTAACTGGCAACATTGACATCACCTGAGAACTTGTTAAAAACAGAATCTGAGGCCTCATCTAAGACCTACTGAATCAGAGAGTCTTTTACCAAGACTCTCATGTGATCATATGCATATTAAAATTGGAGAAGCACTGTTCTAAGGGACAAGTATTTCTCATCAACAACACCTGTCCGCTTCTGAGTTTCTGTGTATTTACATATCCTGTTCATCCACCTGAAATCTCATTCCTTGCATCTCAAAATATCCAAATTCACAGTAAATTAGTTTTTCTGGACATTATAGATTTGTTTTTTTCCAAATAGATTTCATCTAGTTACCTTTGCTATATAAACATTTTAAAACTTAAAGTTTATTTTTTATTTGAATTATTTCATTTATCTCATAGATTTTACTTGACTGTAACTAGTTTTCCTGATGCATAATCATATAATGAGCATAGAGAAGATATTCCATCTTCTCTTCTAAGCTTGCATGTGTGTGCATGTTTTGGCTGCACTTTTCACTTTTTGCCTTATGAGATAGTTATTTCCACACATGTCTTAACTCCACCTCTAGGTGCTCTTTATTTATTTTTTATTTGTTTTTAAAGATGGGGGGTATAATTCAGAATTAGGTAGTTAAGTGCTTATCATACAGGTAAAGTTTGGGCCTCCCTTTGGTCCCCACTTCGCCTGGCTTGAGATCAGATATCCTTGTTGATGTTATGTGTCCCCCTCCCTCCTCTGGCTCGTAGTGTCCCATTACTGCCAAACCCTTTCTAATGGTATTATGATAAATGTTCAAAGTTCACTTATGAATGAGAACATGTGGTACTCAGTTCTTTGTTTCTGTGATAGATCACTGAGAATGATAATCTCTAAGTTGCTGTGAAGTCCATAATTTTGTCTTTCTATACGGCTGCATAATATTCTACCAAGTATATGAACCACATTTTTTTATCCAGTCCAGTTTCGGTGGGCAACACGATTGAATCCATGTTTTTGCTATTGTGAATAATGCAGTAATAAACATGCATGCGCAGGTATCTTTTTGTAGAATGATTTGGGTTCTTTTCTAGGTGCTCTTTAAAGTGAAGATTCCTATCTGATTGATATTTGCAATCTCCACAACAGTGTCTTGTACATATACAATGTTAAATAAACATTAGTTGAGTGACTGAGTTAATGAACAAACAACACATACACTGGTCCCACCATTCTTGGATTCCCAGCCATGACCTAGGCAATCTTTGGGATTCTAATGAGTCAATATCAGTGCTTTTCAAGGATCAGTGGTTTTGTTCCGAATTTCATCAGAGAAGCATATGCCAGGGCAACATGGCTAGAACACATTTGTATTCTGTGTATCAACACATTTCTTTGTGATGGTAACTCTATTTCCGCCATGGGCCACAAAACAAACTGACAAACAAACATATGAGGGCAAACTATACAGTCTAATTAGAATATTCATGTCTTCATTTAGCAATTCCTTTTTTTTTTTTTTTTTTTGAGTTGGAGTCTCACTCTGTCACCAGACTGGAGTGCAGTGGCCGTTCCGGCCACCGCAGCCACAACCTGCTGGGCTCCAGTGATACTTCCGCCTCAGCCTTTCAACTAGCTGGAACTACAGGCGCGTGCCACCACGCCCAGCTAATTTTTTGATTTATTGTAGAGATGAAGTCTCGCCAAGTTGCCTAGGAGGGTCTCGAACCCACGGGCTCAGGCAATCCACTCTCCTCAGTCTCCCAAAGGCGCGGGATTACGGGCTGAGCCACCGAGACCGGCTCATTTAGCAACTCTAAAATGTCAATCAGGCGTAACTTTAAAGCAAAGTCTTTTATCTTAGTCCAGTGAATGACTCAACCGTTGATTTTAAAGAACCACCATATTACATTTCTTACTATTAGTACTTCCCGTTGCTTGTACTCCCACTACTAACACTTTTACTCACTCATTTCCACCAATAATAGAAGCTGCCATTTACTGACTATGTACTATGTGCCAGCCACAAATTTCCACATCAGTCTTACCAGTTAGGCATTATTGTCTTTATGGTGAAATAATTGAAATTTTAAAAGTTCTGATTACTTTCCCAGCATTCTACAAATAGTAAGAGCAGGACACAGTATTTGAAAGTTCTCCCAAACCTGTGTCATTTATCATGATAATAAAGCCTGCCATTCTACGGCCCTTACAAATCTTATTTACTTCAAAGTTGGAGAAGGAGACAATGTTCTTGGTTCTTTAACTTTAATGTTCTATCCTTTCTTTTCTTCTAGGAAGGCAATAAAACTGTAAGAGTTATACTTGCTCTCCTGCTGCCAATAATGGACCCATCTTTAATAAATCAGATGTTTAACATCTCATGTCTGGTCTAACATGGTATTAAATTTCATAATATGTACTGACACAGAATGAGACAACTATTGAATTCTAAAGGAGCACTGTCTGATATTTTACTAAGGCTCACAATTCAAAGTCTCTGGAATGTAAACAAACTTAAACATGGGTAGTATTAACAAAGCACAGACAAGATGGTTCTAAGGCTGGGTACCAAAAAATCTTTAGAACACTGGTAATATTCTATGAATATTAGGGTTCGTCATATACTACTTTTTTTCTGAGCTGAGTAGATTCAATTAAAAATAACACTCAGTAATGCCCTTGATCAATAGATTGGGTGTATGATTTTTATCAAAGTCTGACTCTATTGATTAATTTAACCTTTGATTAATTGCTTTTAATCTTCCTTCAGTTTACTTTTTTTTCTGATAACTGCCCTGAGAATTTTGTTTTCAGGATTAATATGCTTGTGTATTTGCCAGATACAGCACCTATAAACAGGTGCTGTGAAACCACTCTTCAAAATCTTTCGGAAGCATCTTTCCTCATCCTCTATGAGGGAGAGGGAAAGCACCTATAAAAGCAGTGAAATCTTCCAAAGTACAAGCCAAAGGTTCCTAGAAGGGCCATAGCCAGCTTCCCATGGGCGTAGTTCCACAGGGTCCCATGGTCAGAAAGGCTCCTGCCTTGGTTTAACGTTCCAATATGGGCATCTTGAAATTCTCAGTAATTTATCTTTGAACTTGTGTTTTGTAACTTAAGTCTGTGGGACAATGGAGTATAAATATTATGTGTGCAATAAGTTTGTCTGTTGCCCATTCTTTGCTATCTTATTCACATAAAGTGATGTCCCATGAGCGCAGAATTCTGGTGATCTCACAAGGTATGTAAGTTCAGTAAGATTCAAAGTGTGTACAAGGTAAACTTGTTATGCCTGAGTAAGTAGATATTTTGACACCCCAGATAGAACACAGTTTCAATATGAACCAGAACTTGCTTTGAATGCAGAAAGAAGACAGTGGCATTCTAAGAAACATGAATGACCAAGGAAACTTATCATAGCCTTTCTTAAACATCTTACATCCTTTGACAGACAATCATTTTTGCTGAAAATGATGATATAAAAGGAAAGGGAAAGGTAGAGAACTCCATTCTTACTTTTCCTTTCAGTTCTTACTCATCTGTAAGACGAAGGTAAAGACAGTTGGTAGAATGTGCGTGTATTAAGATGTGCAATACAAACAGTGAAGTTAATTTTATACAGTGTGTCCACTGTTCCATTAAGAACAAAATACATATGTATTTACAAGCTATACAATATGAATTGTGTAATTTTAGTTATTCTACATACAAATTAAACACTCCTGTATTTGCATTTAAAACTGGCATTGCATAATGTAAAAATGAATGGTAAAATTCATGCTAATAATTAAAAATTTTAACTTTCTTAGAACTATATGCAATAGCAATAAAAAATTACTATGACAGGTCAAGAACAGGACTGTTGAAGAAAGTAAAAAAAAGCATTATATTTTATTACCTTTAATGGCACTTTTTCTGTCTTTTTTTTGTCTGTTTGTGTTTTTAACAAGGCTCTACATTTTAATTTTACACTGGAATAATTATGCAGCTAGTCTTAGGTATGATTGCTATATTAGAGGATTCGTGTGTGTGTGTGTGTGTGTGTGTGTGTGTGTGTGTGTGTGTGTATGTGTGTTTGCAAATCATATTGTTTTTACACAGAAAGAAAAGTATTCCTTTTTGTATGCTCTCTGTTTCCTAGTATGCTGGGCAAAGAGAGCAAATGAGAAGAGGGCTCTGGTGAGTCATCGAAAATGAGTTTCTCTTACTCCTTAACTAATGAGCAAAAAATCCTTTTTCCCCCTCCTTAGGAACATGTGCTCTACACACACATCCTGGAAAAGGTCATTTCTTACACGGTATTCAGATGGTTGGAAAATTTAAATGGCCTCTTACATGTCAGTCATTTATTTTTTTCTTACTGACAACATAGACTTCAAAATGTATTTATCATCTTTTTATTACTGAAAAAATAATGAATATTAAAATGTGGAAAATTTTCCGGAGGAATCTGGTTTTATTGTTTCATTGAAGATTTACAAGAAAAGCTAAAAAGCCGTTTTTGTTGTTGTTGTTGTTGTCATTATCCTTCCATCCCATTAAATGCCTACCAAAATGAGATAAACATTTTTGGGGAGGGCTTTTTGAGAAGACTAGAGTTCCGCTAGAAAATGCTAATTTTGTTACTTTCTAAGTTGTAGGAACTACTTTTGTTATTTAGTGATTATTTTCATAAGCAATCATAAATGTAACTCCTTCAGAGTAAGGATAATCACACATTTTAATGGATACACGAGGTTTTAAAACATGAAAAGCTAATTCCAATAGGAGTAGACTAATCTATTTATGTAGGTAGTATTGATTACTTCTGGAATCAGAATTTTCTCTTCTGCTCCAGTTGTTAAATTCCTTTACTACATTCAATTTACTTTGAAGGTTTTGTACAATTTCTTTTTCTTTGTCCCATATAATTTATATTTATTTTTATTACATAATTAAAATATAAACATATTAAAGAGAAAGTCGACATAAAGCTTTTTTTGGTGTCTGAATGAAGTCTTTCCTGGGCATTAGAGAATGGAAGAGAATTGTGTTTCTCTATGTCTTCAGTGTGAGGACTACATCAGAATAGGAAAAAAAAAATCCTGCACACTATGGGTGACTGTTTGCTATGGTGAATATTATGAGAATTAATAAAGAGAATAAAACTACTTTTAATGAGACATCAATGAGAAACATCATACTCAATTACCAATTCATCTATTAACAAAAATGAAGATGTTATAACATTTTAAGAAAGACATGCCCAAAATTCATTTAGGAGAACTTCTGAGTCATAAGTAATATTAGAAGGCCAATGGACCTAATCACCTCTTTTTATCCTTTCTAATATTCTTATTTTATCATTTTTCCTAAAAAGTTAAAATTAAATTTTAATTAAAAATTAAATTAAAATTTTCCTAAAAAGTTAAAATTAACAACTGGGAATCTAATTTGGTGTCAATCATCTTGGCAGAGAGAAGATGTCATCACCTACCAATCAAAAAACAACGTGACCAGATGTTCTGCATCAACTAACTACCAACACATTTAAGCAGATACTACTGCCTAAGGTGGCAACGAAAGCATCTCTTACAAATACAAATCAGATGTGCACATACCCTGACATCTGTGATGTTCATTTCATCAACTGAGCTTTAAATGACAATTAACTGTGCTTTCACACATTGCATACTGCTCCCTTGTCACAAGGTATTAGACCACATTTTGAGAAAGCTAGAAAATGCAGGGAAAAGAAAGCATATAAAACCTTATAACACAAATAATGCATTCATGGTAAAAGTGGTGTTGAAAATGAAAATGAGCTTGTATTTTGAGATTTAAAGCAACCAATTTATAGTTATGTCTATTTTTAAAATGGAAAAGTGATTCAGTCAGCAACTCAAACTCCAGTGAAAGCAGCCTCCTCTCTCCTACCCCTTTCCTGCTCTTGACTAGAGGTGGAACGAAGGGTCAACTGCCTTTCTGTTGCGCAATGGAGAATCACACTCTTAACAATTTGCACTGGGCATTCTCAGTGTTTAATTCTGCTGCTTTTTGTGTGGTTCTCCTATGTGAACTCTTTCTGCAAAAGGCATATTAAGTTGCCACTAATACGTTACCAAGAGTTATTAAGATTTAGCATATTACAACATGAATGAACCTGGAGGACATTATGTTAAGTGCAATAAGCCAGGTACAGAAAGAAAAATACTGCATAATCTCACTCATATGCAGAATCTAAAAATGTTGATCTCATAGAAGTAGAGAGGAGAACGGTGGTTACCAGGGACTAGAGAGATAGTGTACGGAGGGGAGGGGTGAGGAGATATTGGTCAAAGGATAGAAAAATTCAGTTAGAAGAAATACATTCAAAAGCTCTATTGTGTGACATGAAGACTATACAATGTATTGTACTGAAAAATACCAAAAGAGTGATTATAAAGTGTTCTCGCCACTAAAATGATAACTCTATGAGGTAAGTTACCAGAGTTATTAGTTAGATTTAGTCACTCTACAATGTTTATAGTCTTCAAAACAATATGTTGTACAAGGTAAATACTATTTTGTCAATTTAAAAAATTGGAAATTTATTTACAGAGTTTAATGCATGAGATCAGAAAATAAAGCTAAAGAAGTTATTAAAATTTTTCATTTTTTACTTTTAAAAAGTATGTAATACATGCATATAGTTTTTATAAAGCAATCAAATGACACCTGGCCCTTCTATAATTCCAATCATTTAAAATGTCTTTAACTATAGTATATTAACCTCATATTTCAATAACATTCTAATCTTACTACTTGTTATTTTTAGTCGTATCTAATGACTTTTTTCCTATGCAAACTTATCTTCTGAATATCATCTTATTTGCTTGGCAGTCATTCCTACTTCCTTTCCCTTATCTTCTTGGTATAATGAAATTATAATTTTTAGTTAATAATCAATGTTTTTATTATTATGATTATTGTTTAACATTAAGTCAAAGAGTGTACTATTTTATTTCCTTTCTCATAAATCTGTTACCTATTTTTTTTTTCATTTGCAGAGTTTTCTGTATCCCAATCCTTAATCTAAAGTTCCATCAGATAGGGCATGTTTTAACCAGAAGTTTGTTTTTTACACTGAAAGTCCTATCATAGCTAATGAATTCATTTCCTTTTTTTTTTTCCTGGAGCCTTTCCTTCCTCTTTCAGATCCAGCAGGTACTTGTCATTCACTAGGCCAGCCATCCTGCTGCCTCCATAGACTTCATTTTGCAGTTTGCCGGAAAGTGATTTATGACTGACTCACCAATTAAGTGAATTTGGTATTAATGTCAGATTTGACTATGCCTGAAATAAGAAATCAGTGAAATGAGATGGAAAGACTGTAAGCTTAAGAAAATGGGTCACAGTAATTTCTTATAAAAAGACAGATGTTTAATCACTTAGTCACCACCAAGTATGGAACCTCACACTCTGCTCATAAGAAAATCACGATCAATGCTTGTACCAAGTCTAGTTTTGCTTAGCAATGCAAGTTCTCTGAGTCAATTCAACTAACTTGGTCTCTTCCTAAATGAATATTTTGGCACAGATCTGTCTTGACCTCACGTATGGTCAATTTTACACCTTGAATTGGAATTTCAGAATGAAGGCTAACTTTGTCTGTTCATGCTCTTATAGCAAAATATCTTGGATTGGGTAACTTATAAACAACAGAAATATATTTCTTACAATACTGGAAGCTGGAAATTCCAAGATTAAGGCTCCAACAGACTCTATGTCTGACAAGGACTCTACTTCATAGCAGGTACCCTGTTGCTGCATCTCACATGGCAAGAGGAGCAAAAGGGGAGGATCTCACTCCTTCATGCCCTTTTATAAGGGTTCTCATAACCAATTCACTTCTCAGAAGTTCTCATCTAAATACTATTGCTCTGAGGAATAAGTTTCAACATGAGTTTTGAAGGAATACAAACACTCAAACTACAGCAAGGACGCTGAATGACACTTTGATATAGTGCTGCCATTGACACAGGTTCTCTCTCCTATCCTTCTGGATGTTCTCTCAGTGTCCCTATCACATGGTTTTTGTACATGGAACATGATAAGATACAGAAAAAAATGCTCTTCAATAAGCATTGTTATTTCCATTGCACTTCTCATTTGTTTGCCACCTTGGCATGTGGCAGGGCACCTGACTCTTTATTACAATAATGACCTTAAGGCATAGGGAAGAGGATTGAAAAATGTTAATCACACTTGCTTTTTTTTTTTTTTTTTTTTTTGCTTACTAACCATTGCTTAAAAAATGAGTGGCAAAATAGATGCAGGAACATTTCATCTCTGAGGCAGGAACATACAGAGCCTAATAGCTTTCAAAAATCTGCTTTTCTGGGAAATGCTAAGGAATTGGGGGGGAAAAGTTCATTGTTTCTAGAATATAGAAACTAAAAAAATAAAATAAAATGAATAAATGATTTAAACATTCAGAAACTATAACACTATTAAATTAATTATTTAATACATTATTAAATTTAAATACTAATTTCATTACTTTTAAAATATTTTATAGAGCTTAGATTTATTTCACATCCCAAGAAGTCTAAGTATGCATAATGCATCCAACACTAGTAGTAATATTAATAATAGTAGCTGCATTTGGAGTGGAGGAGGTGGCTTTCTATGTTTTTTATTTTGAAAAAATGTTAGACATACAAAAGTTGAAAGAATAGTGTATGCCTCCTACTAAGAGTATACAATCACTGAGATAATACAGCATTTTAAAGAGTTGTTAAAGCTCTTTACAAGCTCAATTATTCTTCACACCTCTAAAAAAATCCTTTTAACACCTCCAACTTACAGTTGAGGCATATCAGGCACAAAGAGATTAGACAATTTCTCTTCGTCAGAGGGCTGGTAAATGGTTGATCTGGAATTCAAATTGATATTGTCTAAGAGCCACTGTTTATTATCCTACATGTAAAAAATAATTACTGCATTAAACAAATCATGCTGATGTAAATCTTTTATAAATTATTTTACATCAATATTGTATTTAAGATGTTCATATATGTTAATATGGATTAGGAGGTAAGATTTCTGAATATAATAATGTCTAGGAAGCTTTTTAGAAAGCTTGGATAAACAGCAATATCCTTGGCCATACTGCCAAAGAAAGAGATGAGGAAACTGAGCAAAATGTGCAAAGATTTTGGACTCATTTCTGCATCTTTTGGGAGAGAAGACATTTCTCTTTCTCTGGGGTGACAGTATTTTTCAGCAAGCTTTCCACATCACATATCCTAGTTTTTCTACAAAACTGTGAAACTAAGATACCACTAATTCTTAAATTACAGAATAACAACTCTTGCTCCTTGATTGAAAGACAAGGATATTGAGATTTCTGACCCAGAACTAATGGCAGTCTCTTTAGTTTGAGGCTGTCAATTCCAAGACTACCAAGCATACATATTCCAGCGATGTCCTGGCATACCAGGAAGATTCCTACTCCAGATTTAAACAACTGGGTTGCATTTCTGGGTCTACTTTGAGTTATTACTTCTTAAGTTTGGGGGGCATGACTGTCCTTTATGTTACTTAGTACATTTTAAGGTCAATTTCAGTTCTAATATTCTATATATCATTTTGGGGACACATACTAACTGGATCATTTTGAAAAGTTTTAGGACAAGGCTAATTTCCATATACGCATCATAAAGCTGCTGAAAGAATACCAAGTTACCTCTCAAATGTTTAAAACACTTTCTTAATTATTGATATATCTCATTTTCAATCTGCACAATCTTGTGAAAGTATTATTCCCATTGAACCATTGAGAATACTGAGGCACTGTGACATACCAATGTTTTAGTGTCACCAGTGGCCTCTACTAATTGTTTATTTAATTATTTTTCTTTAATCATCTAGAACAAGAATGAGATGAAGGTTTTTGCTGAAAACTAAAATGTATTTTTTATACAATACCAGTAGTGCTAATATATCACCAAAAGCAAATGCAGCTAATTATCTTTAATCATGAAGTCAATAAGAATATTTGAAGTTAAAAGAGGATTAATCATTTTTGTACTTGACTTTGGGAATTAGTAAAAAGTATACTTTTTACTGAGAATACTGTGGCACTGTTGGTAAAGAGCCACCTGTTAACAGAGACAAGACTCAAATCCAGCCCTCTGACTTCCAGCTCTTCCCATTCCAACAGACAGAATTATTCTGTGGCTTAATTTACCTCTGCTTTTCCTAAAAGTACATGTTTTTTCAGAATTGGTGTTGATAGCAAGCAAAATAGAAGGTGATCAATGAGATATAATTTGAGAGGCTTCCAAAGAGCCTCTTTGCCCAAGAGTAGCACAGCTTACTTCTTTGTTACAAGGCCTAAAATGTCATAAGTATACACATTTGTTAAGACCTTGGATGGAGCTTTTAGTTTACAAGACAGTGCAATCAGTGTGCCCTGAGAGGTGGTGTATCCTAAGAAGAAGTTGTCTTTTTGTCAGGAAGAGGAGGGGGTGACAGGTATAATTGGCATATTTAAACACCCTCTGGAAAAGAGTTTTAGAATAGGGTCCTGAGGTGGTGAAGAGGGATGACAACCTGAGTAAGTTGTCAATAGTGAAAAGAAAATGTGATGATACTGAAGGTAGCAAACCAAAAATAGACTGCTTACTTCACAGTTTTGCCTGTGGCCAGGTTCGATTTCTTCCATTAACACAGTCCTCACCCTCCCTAACCTTAAAAGTTTATGAGGGTTTTATGTGAATATTAGAAACACAGAAATGATGACTTTGAAGGTCACAGACAATAAAGTTTCTCTGACTGTGTTTAGGATGTGAGCCTCTATAGCCTTTCAATGTCAATCTTTCTTCTGAGAAGCATTTTCCAAGTATGTCCCATGAATAGTGGTTTTAAATGAAGTGGAAAAAAAAATGGGATCTGTAGACAAGACATTTTAGGGAATGCTGATTAACATATTTAACCCTAGGAGGGCAACAGTGTACAGTTACAAATTATAAGTTCTGAGAAGTCTGGGTTTGTTTAACCCATTTTTTTCTAAGGTTTTGTTCATAAACTCTTTCTTTTTAAAATATTAGTATTCTGTAAAATGCTCTGAGCAAATGATGCTTTACTATCTACATAATAAAAATGGTATGCTTTAAATTTTTAATCCATGTTTAGCTATTATCTAATGGTTCAAATTGTGCTTGCATCTGTTGTAAATCACTTTGATTTTTGTCTTAGTTAATGCTTTTATTATCTAAGGTTCATAGCATACTTTTTAACTAATTCCTAAAATTAAGTATAAAAATGGTTAAAAATCTTTTTACTCCAAATATTCTTATCAATTTCATGATTAAAGATAATTAATTGCATTTGTTTGGGTGATATACTAACACATTAACACTACTGGTATTGTATAAAAAATACATTTTAGTTTTCAGCAAAGTCTTTTTCTCACTCGTTCTAGATGATTAAAGTGATATCATTAATTAGATAATTAGTAGAGAACACTGACAACACTGAAGATATTGGTCTAGTAATTATATATAATACCATTATTACCTTTCAGTGTACAAGGTGGTTAAAAACAAGTATGTTTCCTTTTCTCTATTAATTTTTTTAAATCTAGATTAGAGATGATTGTTGGTCAGGAATAGTCATATACTGATGTGATGGCTTTATGGTATGGGGAAAAATCATAAGGTTGGAAAAGAGGATGCCTGAATTTAATGTTTCGATTTTCCAAAAACATTTGAGTAAACTTGGTTTCATAACTTCTAATCAGGGCTTTGATTTTTGTGTTATTATTTTAGTTTTAGCATAAGTCAGATAACAAATGTGGTCTGGACTGAGTTTATTAGTCAGTATGAATTATGAACTTTCATCACTTAAGAGTCACTGACTATAATACTGTTATAGAAACATGGTGTATAGTGTTATATCTGTTACATTATTTAATGAATACTCAAAACAAACTCATAGGCAAGATACAAATAAACAAGGAAACATTTATCTGGGAAATACAAGTAATGACTGGAAAAGCTTAGGAAGTCATAAAAAAATTTTTCTTCTGCATAATTGGGCTCACATGTTATACCCATTACTCTTATTCTCCTCCTTGTTGTAACCAAGTATTCTCAAAAACATATACAGTCTATTTATATTCTCTCCTGTGATTTCATGCAGATTTATGTCTTTATAAAACATAAGCTGATTACTGCCACTGTGTATTCCAGGTCTGAATGCGCCCCTGAGCAGTAGACTCGCAAATCCAGCCATCTACTTGACATTTTCATGAGGATTTGTAATAGACATTTAAGATATAATGTGTCCAAAACATAAATCTTAATTATCCAGACAACTTTGGTCCCCAAATCTTTCCATTTTAGGACATTATGCATAAAATTTTTCAAAACCTAAAATGGATCCTTATTTGTTCTCTTTTCTTTATTTCCACAGATACAAATCTTCAACAAAATTAACATCTTTCACATGAAAAATAGAGTGCCTTTCTAAAATATAAAGTTGATCATTTTACCCTTTATTTTCAGTCTCCAATGACTTCCCATTGTAGTGTGAAGCAAAGTCAGATTTCCTTCCATAAAGCTCTGCTTCTGCTTCATCTTGTCCTGTCTACCACTTCAACTCTACCTTTTAAACTTCCTTCTTGTCTAGTGGCCCAAAATGCCAACAGGTAAATCAATTCTGTAATAACTTCATTAGGGAGATGGACGACAAAGGAAAAAAATAAAAATAAACTTGCCGCTTGATTTCACTGTTATGGTACCATTGGCGGCTTCAGTACCCACTACACAAAAATAATTTTTGACAATTAGGCATTTACCACTGAAAAAAATAATCTGTATATCATATATCATTTTTGCATATTTTGATTTGCTCAGTTTTAACATAAAGCAAGGAAAGAAAAAAAATGAAAACAACTAATCAACAAACATTTCAAAAATATTTAAGCTTCCACCAGTGCACAAATGTAAAATGCATCTACATGCAAAATATCTGTCAAATCTATAGTTAGTATCCTAACTTTTTTTCTTAATTTGCTAAGAAAGGGCAGAACAAGATTGTGGAGTAGGGCTCTCCAGCAATAGTCTCTCTGCAGGAACATCGATGTGAACAATAATCCATGCACAAAAATACCTTCACAAGAGCAAGGAGAGATCACAGTACCTAGTTGTAGCACAATGGTAAGAAAAACCATATGGAAGAGGGTAGGAAGGAAAGTTTTACATTACTCACATATTCCTCCCCACAATCCCAGACACCATGGCACAGAGAGGCAGACAGTTAACTTAGGAGGAAAAGATAGAAGTGAACCCCGGGTTTCTAGCAGCACGACATCAGCAGCATTGATGTCTGGTACACCACAGCTCAAGAGCTGCCACATGGCTTTCCCAGAACACTAAAATAAATACGTATTTCTTCAGGTGCACAGACATCAACACACGACCACAGGATCAAGAACAATGAGGGAAAAAAAATGACATCACCAAATGGACAAAATAAGGTGCCTGTGACTAACTAAATAAATGGAGACGTATAAACTGCCTAGCAATTTATTTTTAAAAAGTGCTTTTAAGAAAGCTCAGCAAACTTTAGAAAATACAGAAACAGTTCAACAAAATAAGGAAAACATTAAATGACCAGATGAGAAATTTAATAGAGAGACTGAAACAATAATAAACAACCAGAAATCCTGAAGCTTGAAAATGCAATGAATAAAATGAAAAAATGCAATAGAAAGCATCAATAACAGAATTGATCAAGCAGAAGAAAGAATCTGTGAAATCAAAGAAAGGTTGTTTGAAAATATACAATAAGAGAAGATAAAAGAATGAGCAGAAAGAAAGTCTATTAGATTTATGCAACATCATAAAAAGTTCAAATTTTAGGTTCAAAGGAGTTTAAGAGAAGAGAAAGTGTATTTAAAAGAATAGCAGCAAAAACCTTACAAAACAATGGAGAAAAATATGAAAATCAAGGTACAGGCAGGTAAAAGGTTTCCAATCAGACCCATTCCAAATAAGAATACTCCAGGAAATATTATAATCAAACTGTCAAATATCAAAGATGAAGAGAGGATCTTGAAAGCAGCAATATTTTTTAAAAAGCAGTATACTGAGATGGCAGCCAGACTGTGCAAGTCCCTGTGTGAGTGAGTGAGTATATGAATGAATTTTCATGCATGTCTATTTGTAAGTGGGTGTGTGAGTGGCTAACTGAGTGGGGACTTGGGAACAAGTGGCCATGGCTCTCCTGGTGAAGTGACTGATTCTGGCAGCTGCTCTGCTTGGACCCCAGAAGCCAGGGCGTACAAGCTGAGTGCCATTTTCTAAAGTCAACAAACCTTTTCCTGTGGAGAAACTGCCAGGAGTGATGGCTATTGTCAGACTGCCTGACCAGTGCCAGGCCAGACATTGGCAGTGAGGGCTGCAGAGGGAGTGCAACGAGAGTCCCACTGGAGAAGATGAAACAGGGACTTCACCATCATCTTGAAATCTGGGCATGGAAGTGCTCAGGCTTGCTCACTATGGAGCGACACACCCATTCTCTGTGGCCGCTGGTTAACTACTCAGGGGCTGATCATGACACAGAAGGAATATCCCAAAGGCACAAACTTTGCAGGGACAGGATGAGTGTGGAGTCTCAGGTGCCCCACCTCCTCCCCTGATCCAGCTGTGGAACTAAGGGTGCAACTAAAAAAGGACAACAAAGACCCCCAAGACCAGCAATAAGTCCTGGGCTGACCCAACCACCTCCTCACCAGCAATCCTATGAAATTCAGAATCACATGGCTGAGGGACAGACCCAGGTGGAACATGGATGGCAGCTGCACTAGGAGAACTCTACTCTGGGATAAACCTGGCTGGGGCACCTGCTGCCAATACCTGGGGAGGAGACAATCCTGCACCTCCCCACTGGAGGGGATCCCCCTGAACTTATGAGAGTGGGATGGGAGGATTGCGACTCCACTCACCCTCACAGTTCCCTCCTTCTCCCCTGGGGCATGGTCTTGGAATATTGTGAATGAGCCTGCAGCCCCACAGGAGATGACAGAAAGTTTACCTGTAAGCAAAAATTGAGAGGAATAACTACAGAATCTGCCACAAGAGGGTGGTTGATGCCCAGAAATTTTTCTTTAACTCTTTTTTTTTTTCTTCTTCTTTTGGTTTGGTTTAGTATGTGTGTGAGTGAATGTGTGTGTAAGGGTTTGATTTGCATCACCCCCTTTTTTGTTGTTCTTATAATTTTTGTTTTTTAAAAAAATTCTTTTTTGTTTTGGTTTAGTGTGCCTGTGTCAAACTGTGTGTGAGAGTTCAATTTACATTCCCCTTTTCTATGTTTTTTAAAATTGATGTTTTATTTTGTTCTTCTTTTGCTTTGGTTTACTGTGTGTGAATGTGTATGTAAAGGTTTGATTTCCTTTCCTCCATCCTTTTTTTCCTCTTCTTCTTTCACTTTTTGATGTGTGTGTGTGTGTGTGTATGTGTGTCTTTGATTTTCTTGTTTATCATTGTGTGTGTGTGTGTTTGTGTGTGTGTGTGTGTCTTTGGTTTTCTTGTTTATCATTGTGTGTGTGTGTGTGTGTGTGTGTGTGTGTGTTTTCGGCTTCTTTTGGTTTTTGTTTTCTTTTGGTATTTTTTTCTTGTTTTTACTTTTGTTTTTCTGTGGTTTATTTCATTTTTTATTATTTCTGTTCATTCTATTTCATCCTACTTTTCTGTTACCCTCATTACTGTTACCTTAGCTTGGAAAGAGTGTACACATAGGTACCTATTGCATTGTCATATAGAGTGGTGGTAGGGAGGCCCATATACCAGTGGTCATTGTAACCTGCCAGTAGATTCTAAATCTTAGACCCCCACCCTCCACCTTATTCCACTCTCAAAACTACAAGAAACAGGAAAACTTCCCACCCCAACCCTGTTTCAAAACAGAACAAATATGGAGGCTTTGATTAGGCCAGAATAGAGGGCTGAGCAAAAAACAGAAGTGAAAATCCAACCACTGAATAACAAAATTAAAGAATTAAAGAGTAATGAAAGAGAAATGTTATAAATGAGAAAAAAAAAATCAGTGGAAGAACACAGGCACCAAAGAGGTAACACCTACAAAATCAGACCTCACAGCCCCCAAAATGGAAATCACAAACAATTGGTCCCAGAATGCAACAGGGATTAGGGAATGGATGGAAAGAGAGAATAAGACTCAAGAAAGACAAGTTGCAACACTGAAAAATCTTGTAACAGAGATTTGGGGCATAAAAAACTTGATCCAAGAAATCAATAACAAAATGACAAGTATGAAAAGCAGAATTAATCAAGCAGAAGCAAAAATTTCAGAGCTTGAGAACAAAAACATGGAATTAACCAGATCTGTAACAACAGAAAGAAAGCTCAGAAAGAAAGAACAAAGTCTTCAAGAGATGTGCATTATATCAAAAGGCCAAACTTATGTCTGATTGGTATTCCAAAAGAAAGAAAAGCACAGAACTACTTGGAACAAGTATTCCAGTAGATTATCCAAGAAAACTTTTCCCATCTCACCAGAGACGCAACCATCTAAACATAAGTGATACAGAGAACCCTTGCAAGATATCAAATGACAATACCAACTCTTTGACACTTAGGATTTCGCCTACACAAAGTAGGTATAAAAGAAAAATTCTGAAGGTACCAAGAGAGAAAGGTTAGACTATTTACAGAGGAAGGTCAATCAGAATAGCAGCAGATTTATCAGCAGAAAAGCTACAAGTTAGGAGGAACTGGAGTCCAATATTCAAAGTCCTCAAAGATAAACAATTTCAACCAAGAATTTCCTACCTAGCCAAGTTCAGCTTCATTGAGGATGGAGAATTAAAATCCTCGCCAGACATTCAATTCCTAAAAGATTATGCAGCTTCCAGATCAGCTCTACTGGAGATGCTTAAAAAGGTATTAAGCACAGAAAAGAGAAAAAAAAAAGAATGACCACGTGCTTCCCAAGAGAACAGCAGAACACAGAATCAACAGAGAATGTATCACAACAGCAAACTTGAAAACACACACGTACATCAACCCAAAAGCTAAACGAAAACAAACAGAAAATATTTTATAAGAACCTCGTGGTAAGGATAAACAATCACATTTCAATAATCAGTCTATATGTGAATGGACTAAATGCACCACTGAAAAGACACAGATTAGTAAACTGGATTAAAAAACCATGACCTAGTTTTTTTTGCTGCATCCAGGAAACTCATCTCACCACAAGGGATGCACATAGACTCAGAGTTACAGGATGGAAAACGAGTTCCCAGGTAAATAAATCACAGAAGAAGGCAGAAGTCATGATCTTAATATCAGACAAAACAACCTTTAAGACATCAAAAATTTAAAAAGATACGAAAGGACACTGCATAATGATATAAGGTTAAATACATTGGGAAGAAATATCCTTACTACACATATTTACACCCAATTCAGGAGCACCAGCATTTATAAAGCAACTACTAAGTAAATTTTAAAACAATATTGACTCTACTACTATAATAGCTGGGAATGTAAACACCCCACTAACAACCCTAGTTAGATCTTTGAGGTAAAAAATCAACCAAGAGATCTGGAACGTCAACTTGATTTTTGACCAAATGAACCTAATAGATACCTACAGAATATTCCACTCAACAATCATAGAATATACATTCTACTTACCACCACATAGAATGTACTCCAAGATTGATCACATCCTTGTCCATAAATCAAGCATAAACAAATTCCATAAGCTCAAAATACTGCCATGTATCTTCTTAGACCACAGTTGAATAAAAATAAATATCAACACCAACAAAATTCTCCCCAAACACAGAAAGACATGGACACTAAACAGCATAATGCTGAATGACTGGGTCAACACAGAAATCAAAACAGAAATTAAAAGAATTCTGGCAACCAAAAAACAAAGAAGTATCTTACCATAACCTCTGGAGTGCCATGAAATCAATTCTAAGAGGGGAATTTATATCTCTACCAAGCACATCAAAAAAAAAAAAAAAAAAAGGGGGAAAGATCACAAGTTAACAGCCTAACAAATCATCTAAGGGAGCTAGAAAGACAAGACCAGAAGAATAAAGATCACCAAAGTAAAAACCCAAAATACAGGACATAGAAGACAAAAATATAATAGAAGAAAACCAACAAAATAAAAAGCTGGTTCTTTGAAAGAACAAATAAGATTGATGGACCCCTAGTCAGAATGACTAAGAAAAAGAGAGAAAAAGCCCAACTAAACACAATCAGAAATGCAAAAGAACAAATCATAACTGACCCCTAAGAAAAACAAAAGATTATCAGAGATTGCTATGCACACCTTTATGGAAACTACTTGATAACCGAAATGAAATGGAGGACTTTCTGACATCACACAACCACCCAAGGTTGAAGCAAGAAAACAATGAGACACTAAATAGACCAATAACAACTCAGGAAATTGACTCCATTATAAGAAAAATACCTACAAATAAAAGAAGCCCTGGACCGGATGACTTTTCAGCAGAATTCTACCAAAAGTACAAGGAGGTGCTGATACCAATCCAATTGAAAGCATTCCAGGCAAATGAGAAAGATGGAATTCTCCCCAAATCATTTTACAAAGCTAACATCACTCTGATAATCAAACCAGGTTAAGAGCCAACAAAAAAAAAGAGAACTACAGGCCAATATCCCTAATGAACATAGATGCCAAAATTCCCAACAAGATTTTAGCAAATTGGATCCAACAACACATCTCAAAAATAATCCACCATGACCAAGTAGGCTTTATTCCCAGGATGCAGGGCTAGTTCAACATCTGCAAGACCATAAGTGTAATTAAATACCTCAACAGATGTAAAAAACAAAAAAACAAAAAAAGAACCAAATGATTATATCATTAGATGCAGAAAAAGTTTTTGGTAAAATTCAGCATTCCTTCTTGATAAAAACCCTCAAACATCTAATAAACCCACAGCCAGCATATTGCTAAACAGATAGAAACTGGAAACATTCCCCCTGAAAACCAGAACAAGACAAGGCTGCCCACTCTCACCCTTCTTGTTCAACATTATGTTGGAAGTCCTACCTAGAGCAATTAGACAAGAGAATAAAATCAGGGATATCCAAATAGGAAAGTTAAGTTAACCCTCTTTGCTCACAATATGATCCTATACCTTAAAAATCCAAGAAAATCTGTCAAAAACCTGCTTTCACGGATAAAGAACTTTGGCAAAGTCTCAGGTACAAAATCACATGCAAAAGACATTCACTTTTTTTAGATTAGAGAATACAGTTTATTTAGAGAGTAAATTAGAGAGAGAGAGAGAAAGTGGTGGTTCACCTCCCCAAGGTAGGGGTGGGGCTCAAAGCTTAAGAAAATATGACCTGGCCATAGCTCAAAGAGCACATGGCAACACCATAGCTTAGCAAGGCAATGGCCAACATTTGCATTCTTATACACCAACAACAGGCAAGCAGAGAATTAAATAAGAAGCACAATTCCATTCACAATAGCCACACACAAAAAAGAAATACCTTGGCATCTTCCTAACCAGAGAAGCAAAAGTACTTTACAACGAAAACTACAAAACATGGTCAAGAAACCCAAGAAGACACAAACAAATGGAAAAACATTCCATGCATAATGGATCAGAAGAATCAGCATTGTTAAGATAGCTATCCTACCAAAGGCAATTTACTGATTCAGAGCAATACTTATTAAATTATCAATATCATTCTTCTCAGATTTGGAAATGACAATACAGAAATTTATATGGAAATGTAAACGACCACAAGTAGCCAAAGCAATCCTTAGCATAAGAAATAAATCAGGAGGTATCACACTTCCAGACTTCAAACTTTTCTATAAGACTTCAAACTTTACTATAATCAAAACAGCCTGGTATTGGTACAAGAATAGGCATATATACTAATGGAACAGGATAGAGATTCTGGAAGAAAAATCTCAATTTCTGAAGCAACTCATCTTCGACAAACCTTTCACTACAAACCACTGGGAAGAGGATTCAGTAAATGGTGCTGGGAAAACTGGCTGAACACATGCAGAAGATTGAAACAGGACCCCTACCTACCACCATACACAAAAATCAGCTTTAAATGAATCAAAGACCTAAATGTAAAACCTCAAACTTTAAGAACCTTAGAAAATGTAGGAGACACCCTTATGGAAATTGGAACTGGTAACGAATTCCTGACCAAAACCCCAAGTGTCCATGCCATAAGAGATAAGATAGACAAATGGGACCTTATCAAATTGAAAAGCTTCTGCAAAGCAAAAGAAAGCAAGAGAGCAGGGAGACAACCCATAAAATGGGAAAAAAAATTTGTCAAGTGTATGTCTGACAAAGGCCTAACATCCAGGATCTATAAGAAACTCAAACATGCTGAAAGGAAAAAACAAACAGCCCCATTAAAAAGTGGATAAAAGACATGAATAGACACTTCCCAAAAGAAGATATACGGGCAGCCAACAGACACATGAAAAGTGTTCAGCCTCACTAAACATCAGAGAAATGCACATCAAAACCACATTGAG
Source organism: Cephalopachus bancanus (assembly GCA_027257055.1). Lineage (NCBI taxonomy): Eukaryota > Metazoa > Chordata > Mammalia > Primates > Tarsiidae > Cephalopachus > Cephalopachus bancanus. The sequence continues at coordinate 2,677,033 of JAPVLO010000262.1, forward strand.
ATACCACCTAACCCCAGTAAGCATGGCCATCATTAATAAAACAAACAACAACAGATGCTGGCGAAGATGTGGAGAAAATGAAATGCTCCTACACTGCTGGTGGGAATGCAAACTAGTACAACCTCAAATTTGAAAATAGTGCAACCTCTAGTTGAGAAAATAGTATGGCGATTTCTAAAAGAACTAGACATTGACCTTCAATATGACCCAGCAATCCACCTGCTGGGAATATACTCAAACCATTCTACAAAAAAGATACCTGCACACACATGTTTATTGCAATACTATTCACAATAGCAAAAATATGGAACCAATTGTAGAAATTGGACTGGATGAAAAAAAAATGTGGTACATATACACAATGGAATATTATACAGCCATAAAGAAGGACAAACATATGGGCTTCATAGCAACTTCGTTGGATTTAGAGTCTATCCTACTCAGTGTTCTATCAAAGAAATAAAGAACAAGGTGCCACACATGTTCTCACTCATATGCAGACCCTGAAAAAGATAACATCAAGAAAGTGTGGAGACAGTCTACAGAATGGGAAAAGATATTTGCCAACTGTATATCTGACAAAGACCTTACATTCAGGATCCACAAGGAGCTCAAACATGCCAAAAAAACAAAAAAACCACCCCATTAAAAAGTGAGCAAAAATGTGTATACACAGTTCTCAAAAGAAGATATATGTGCAGCCAACATATAAAAAAAAAGAGTCAGCCTCACTAATCGTCAAGCAATGCAAATCAAAACCATTTTGAGATACCATATAATTCCAGTAAGAATGGCTATCATTAATAAAACAAGATGCTGGCAAGGATTAGGAAAAAGGGGAACACTTCTATACTGTTGGTAGGAGTGCAAACTAATTCAACCTCTATGGAAAATAATGGGGCAATTTCTAAAAGAACTAGAAATTGGCCTTTCATACAACCCAGCAATCTCCCTTCTGGGAATATACCTGAAGGAATTCAAATCATTCTACAAAAAGATACCTGTGCATGCATGTTTATTACAGCACTATTTACAATAGAAAAAAACATGGACCTAACTCTATTGCACATTGAAACTGTACTGGATACAAAAATGTGGTACATATACACAGTGCAATATTATGCAGTCGTAAAGCAGTGTAAAATTATGGACTTCTTGGCAACTTGGATGGATTTGGAGTCTATCATGCTCAGTGATCTATCATAGAAACAAAGAACTGAGTACCAGATGCTGTCAACTCAAAAGTGAACCCTGAACACCCATCACAATACTTCAAAAAAGGGATTGATAGTAGTGGGACCCTGCCAGGGGATGAGAGCCACACATCATCAATAAGGGTGCCTGATACTAATCCAGGTGAAGTGAGGTCCAACAAGATGCCCAAAACTTCACTGTACCTAAACCACTTATGTACACAATTCTGACTAATACCCCATAATTTTAAAATACAATAAAATATTTAAAAAGCAAATAACATATGAGGGAATTCCAATATGACTAGCATCAGATTTTTTAGCAGAAATCTCACAGGCCAGGAGAGAATAGGATGATATCTTCAAATTGCTGTAGCAAAAAAACTTCTAATTAAGAATATTATATCCAGAAAAGTGATTCTTCAGAAATAAAGAAAACAAAGACTTTCTCAGACAAAATCTGAAGAAATATGTCAAACCAGACCTGTCTTACAAGAAATGCAAAAGCAAGTTATTCAGGCTGAAAGAAACACTAATGAATAACATAAAAAATATATGATGGTAGAAAACTCGCTGGTAAAACTAAGTACAAATGAAATTCAGAATGCTCTCATAATGTAACTGTGGAGTGTAACTTACGTGTATCTTTAGTATAAAGGTCAAAAGATAAAATTATTAAAAATAATAGTTACAATAACTTGTTAAGGAGTATGCAAGGTGAAAATATTTAAATTATAGCATTAAAAATCCAAGGTGTTGTGGCAGGACTGAAATAAAACTGTGGGGTTGTGTGTGTGCTTGTCTGTGATCAAAATTAAGTTGCTATCAGCTTATAATAACCTGTCATAACTATAACTTTATAAGCTTCATGGTAACCACACAGCAAAAATCTAGAGTACACAGACAGAAAATAAAAAAGCAAGGAGTCAAAATACCTGACCAAAAAATATTATTTGGTCAATAGAGAAAGAAGAGAACAAAGGATCTATGCATCATTGGGTCAATGAAACAATTAATAGGGATTTACAAACTTCTTGAGACAAATGAAAATAAAAGTGCAATACACCAAAACTTATGGGATACAGCAAAAACAGTTCTAAGAGGTAAGTTTACAGCAATAAATGCCTTAGTCATAAAAAAGGAAAAGGTCGAGCATTGTGGCTCATGCTTATAATCCCAGCACTTTGAGAAGCTGAAGCAAGAGGACTGCTTGAGCCCAGAAGTTTGAGACGAGCCTAGGTAAGAACAAAATATGGTCTCTACAAAAAATTAGAATTAAATTAAAGTTTAAAGTTATTTAACTTTTTCATTAAAAATTAAATTGCATAATAAGCCAAGTGTGATGCTGCATGACTGTAGACCCAGCTACTTGGGAAGCTGAGCTAAGAGGAATACATGAGCCCAGGAGGTTGAGGCTGTAGCGAGCCATGATAGTACCACTGCGCTCTAGCTTGGGTGACAGAGTAAAACACCAACTCAAAACAAACTAACAAACAAACAAAAAGGAAAACTATGCCCACAGTAGCAGGAAGGAAAAAATAATAAAGAATAGAGCGGAAATATATAAAACAAAGACTAGAAATATAATAGACAAAATTGATGAAACTAAGAGATGGTTTTTATAAAGATAAAAAAATTGACAAACCTTTAACCTTAGGAAAAAAATGCAAGTAAATAAAATAATAGGTGAAAAAGGAGACATTACATACAAGTGATACAACAGAGATGCAAGGGCTCATTAGAGTCTATTAAGGAAAATTACCTGGCAACAAATTAGATAACCTAGAAGAAATGGATAAGTCAACATATACAATTTGAATTTATCATTACCAAGACTGAGTTATGAAGAAATAGAAAATCTTAATAGAACAACAAGTAAGGATATTGAATCAACAATTAAAAGTCTATAAAAAAAATCCCAAGACATATCAGTTTCACCATTGAATTCTATTAGAAAAATGAAGAGGAAGAAATACTTCCCAACCCATTTTATGTGGCCAGTATTACCCTGACACCAAAACAAAACAAAGACACTACAAAAAAATAGAAACCACAGGTCAATATCCTTGATGAACATAGATGCAAAAATTGTCAACAAAATACAAGCAAATCAAAATTAGCAGCAACTAAAAAGATCTATAACACCATGATCAAGGAATTCAGCTCAGGGATAAAAGGGTAGTTCAGTACATATATATCAATAAAGATGATAAAAATTAACATATTTAAGGACAAAAACCATATGATCATTTCAAGAGGTGCATACAAAGTCTTTGGTAAAGTTCAACCTATTTTTGTAATACAAAATCTCAACACATTAAGTATAGAAGGAATGTACCTCAACACACTAAAGGTCATAAATATTGAATAACTCATATCTAATATTATACTCAACAGGCAAAAGTTGAAAGCTTTCCCTCTAAGACCTGGAACAAGTGAGGAATGCTTACTCTTGTCACTTCTATTCAATGTAGTACTGCAGGTTTTACAAAAAGCAATTAGGCAAGAGAAATTAATAAAAGCGATCCAAATTAAAAAGGAGGAAATTAAATTGTTTTTGTGTGAAAATGACATGACCATATATATATAGAAAACCCTAAAGACTCTACCAACAAAAAATGTTAGAACTAATAAATTCAGTAAGTTGGAGAATAAACAATCCCATTTACAATCACTACAAAAATCAAATACTTAGTAATAACCATGGAAGTCAAAGATTTCTCCACTGGAAACTACAAAACATTACTAAAAGAAATTAAATTAGACACTAACAAGTAAAATGATATCCAGTATTCATGGACTGGAAGAATCAATATTGTTAAAATGTTTATACTGTCCAGAGCAATCTACAGATTCAACGCACTCCTTATCAAAATACCAATGATATTCTTTATGAAAATAGAAAAAAAATACTCAAGTCTTTATGGAACCACAAAATACCCCAAATAGCCAAGGCAATCCTGAGCAAAAAAAAAAAGCAACAAAAAGCAAAACACAAAGCTGAATCATCACACTTTTTGACTTTAAAATACACTACAAAGCCTTAGTAACTAAAGCAGGATGGTACTGACATAAAAATAGATATACACCAATGGCACAGAATAGAGAACCCAGAAATAAATGCATGCATGTATAGCCCATTTATTTTTTTACAAAGGAGCCAAGAACACACAATGAAAAAACAACAGTCTCTTCAATAGATGCTGCTGGAAAACAAGATACTCACATGTAGAAGAATAAATTTAGACACTATGTCATAGCCTATAAAAAATCAACTCAAAATAAAGACTTAAATGTAAGACCCCAAATTATGAAACTACTAGAAGAAAACATTGGGGAAAATTCCATAACATTGGTCTGGGCAATAACTTTTTGGATGTGACCCAAAAACATAGGGAGCAAAAGCAAAAACAGAATTACATCAAACTTAAAAGGATCTACACAGCAAAGTAGTCAACCAACAGAATGAAGAGACAACCTACAGAATGAGAAAAAATATTTTCACAATATAAATATGATAAGGGGTTAACATTCAAGTTATATAAGATACCCAAACAACTCAATGCAAGAAAACAAAAATATAAAAATAAAAATTTAAAAAATGGACCATGGACCTGAATAGACATTTCTCATAAGAAGAAACACAAATTGACAAAGGTATATGAAAAACTGCTCAAATCACTAATCATCAGAGAATTGCAAATTGAAACCACAAAGAATTATCACTTCACACCTGCTAGAATGGCTATTATAAAGAAGACAAAAGATAACAAGTGTTGGTAAAAGTGAGGAGAAATGGGAACCCTTGAACACTGTGGGTAGAAATGTAAATCATAAAAATTTTTTAAAATTTAAAATTTGTAAAAAACAGTTTGTAAAAAACAATTTATAAAAAACACTGTTAAAAACAGTTTGGAGGCTCTTCAAAAAATTAAATTACCATGTAAGTCAATACTCCTACCACTGGGTATATATCCTAAGGAAATGAAATCAGTATGTCAAAGAAACATCTGCACTTCCATATTTATTACAGCATTACTCACAATAGTCAAGTTATAAAATCAATCTGTCCATCAATGGATGAACAAATAAAGAAAATGTGGCATATATGCACAATAGGATACTATTTAGTCATTTAAAATAAAAGAAGGACTGGGACAGTGGCTCAAGCCTGTAATTCCAGCACTTTGGGAGGCTGAGGCTAGAGTATTGCCTGAGCCCAGGGGTTCAAGACCAGCCTGGGCAATTGGTGAGACCTTGTCTCTACAATAAATCGGAAAATTAGCTGTGTATGTGTGGTAGCACACATCTGTAGTTCCGGCTACTTGGAAGACTGAGGCGAAAGGATTGCCTGAGTCCAACAGGTTGATGCTGGGGTGACTATGAGCATGCTACTGTACTCCAGCCTGGGTGATGGAGTGAGACTCCAGTTCAAACAAACAAACAAATAAATAAACAGACAATGAAATTCTATCATTATGACAACACAAATAAAGCCAGAGGACATTATATAAATCTAACAATCCAGGCATAGAAATATCACATGATCTCACTCATTTGTAGAATCTAAAAAAAGTTGATTTCATAAAAGTACGGAGAGTAGATGGTGGTTACTAGGGGCTGAGGTGATTGAGGGCTTAGGACTGGGAAGATGTTGATTAATAGGTTAAAAATTTTCAGTTAGACAGGAAAAATAGTTCAAGAGCTCATTATACAACTTGATGCCCATAGGTTAACAATATACCGTATTATTGAAAAATGCTAAAAGAGTGGATGTAAAGTGTTGTCACCATAAAATAATAATTATGTGAGGTAATGCGTATGTTAGTTAGCTAGATTTACTCATTCCACAATGTATATATACTTCAAAACATCATGTTGTACACAGTAAGTATATATAATTTTATCTGTTATGAAAAGATAAAAACACAATAAGCATATGCTAAATACAATCAAAGCAAACAGACATAAAAGGTTTTGAGTGCAACATAATATATATTGCAAAACATTTTAGGGATTTGTAAAAACTTGATGAAGTGAGGAAACTATCAAAATATAAACTTTTATTAAGGTAATAAAAATGTCACTTTTTTCCTCCTGTCACTTTTTACTTCTAGCAACACCCAAATGCTCACAGCCCTCTACAAGCATCTCCATATTCACACATAGGTAACTTCCTGTTTGTCATTTTCTGCCCTAATAGCTTAACTAGGATAGTCAATTGTCAAGGTTTATCAAGTCCTGTGTGCTGTTTCTAGGACCCTCACACTTTTCTCTCAACAATTAATCATATCCTTCTCTCTACTATTATGAACACAACTCCATGTAATGCATTGTGCAAAGAAAATACATTGTACACATTATTTTGCATATCACCCTAAAACTAATTATTTACTTAATATTTATCTTGTCAATAATACTGTCAACTTTTGCATCATGAACTATGTTACATTCATTTTTGTATCTTTCACAGTTTATACTAGTACCACATACAGTGGTGTATGGGTTTGCTGAACTGATTCCTACTTTGTTTTTATTTATTAAATAGACATATGGTTTACATTTTTTCTTTGCTTGAGCTTGTGGGCACAATAGATAAATTTAAAGGCAAATGACAAATGAAAGACTAATAAAAATCTGAACCATATAAACACAAATCTGTTAGTTTTCATATTTTGAGTATAAATCCAATTTCTACATCTCTTTCCATTTTTGATTTCATGTTTTGTTAAATGCATTGACTGTTGAATTTTCTGTTGGTATAGAATGTCTAGCTGCTTCTCTTAAATAAAGCTTACAAGAAAAACTGGAAGGGAGTGATGGAATCAATTGATATTGAATTCTTTAGGTTAGACATGCTTGGCACTCACTACTAAATACTGTGCATGCTATATCATTTAATTCTCAACATAAATAAGGCTTCTATAAAAGTTGAAATCTGTACAAATTATAAGGTCACCTCTTTTTGAGATGTCTGGGGCCTTTAGGCAAGTCCTGGTTTACCAGGTTTCCCAGGGCTACCTTTCATGATACGTTAAGTGGTGAAAATTCACAATATGTTAAGTGAGGAAAATAAGCAGGATGAAAAACAAGTGTGTGTGAGATATGTGAATATGTAGATATCTTTGTCTGTTTATCTATCTGTCTATCTATCTATCTATCTGTCTATCTATCTATCTGTCATCTAATCATCTATCTATATTTTGTTAAGATATACACAAGCTTTCAATAGCAACTTTCCTGGATAGAAAGATTACTGGCAATTTATATTTTCTTATCTTCCTTGCGTTTTATTTTATTCTCAATATTTCTGTAGTCAGAATGCTTTTTTTGTACTTGAAGATAATTAATCTTGAAAAATGACTGGTTCATAGAAGAATGATGGAGCTGTATCCAATTTAGGTAATTCAAAGGAAAAAATGGGTTAGAGGTAACATGGGTAATCTTTTGAGCATGTTGAGTTTGAGCTAGAATAGGAGGTCTTTCTACTTGGCCATATTTAATAAGCACTTGTAGGCAAATCCAACTTACACAATACTTGTGCATAGTAAAATTTCCAAATAGAACAAAAATGTATGCAAGAGAAAGCAGCCATTATTTCACTACCTCTGACACAAATCCTTGGGATTCTTGCCGGTAGTAATCATAGTTTCTTGGTAGTTAGTCCCCCAAAAAAACCATATGCATACATATTCTTTTATTTACTTATCACAATACCAATAATATTCGGCACTAATTTTGACATAATAATGTAGCTTGGCGATCTCTTCACACTGGGACATGAAGATCTCATTATCTTTAATTCCTGTAGAGTATTCCATTGGATTCTTTGATTTATTTCCTCATTAGGGTTTATTAGAATTGTTTCTACCATATTGTTGTTACATATAATTTTCAGCAAAAATTCTGGTTTATATTCTTTTTGCCAGACTGCATGTAACATTCCAAAGAGGGCAACCTCCTCGGGTTCCCTCCCTCTGTGGGAGATTTTCTGTCCTCTCAATAAATCTTGCTTTCTCAAAAAAAAAAAAAAAAAAAAAAAAAAAAAAAAATTCCTCGAGTGGAATTTCTCATTCATTGACTATATGAATTTTACATTTTGAAAGATACTAGCCGGGCTCGGTGGCTCAGCCTGTAATCCTGTGCTTTGGGAGGCTGAGGTGAGTGGATTGCCTGAGCCCACAGGTTCGAGACCCGCCTGGGTAACTTGGCGAGACCTCATCTCTACAGTAAATAAAAAAATCATCCGGGCATGGTAGCACGTGCCTGTAATTCCGGCTACTCGGAAGACTGAGGCGAAAGGATCACTGGAGCCCAGTGGGTCGAGGCTGCAGTGGCCGGGAGCGGCCACTGCACTCCAGTCTGGGCGACAGAGTGAGACTCCAACTCAAAAAAAAGAAAAAAGAAAGATACTGCAAAATAATTTTCCAAAAAGTTTGCATCTATTCACCTACTGTCCACAGGGTATGAGGATTACAATTTCCTCAAATCCTTGCCAATACTGGGTAGTACAAAACTTTCAAATTGTTGAAAATCTGATAAGAAAAGGGAAGGCAATAGCTTTCAGGCTTTGGCCATGAACTCTTTAGTCTGATAGGGGAGTAACACAACTGGAATTCTTTGTGCCTTTTCTCACAGGGCCATCTTTTCTTTTAGAAGGAGCTTTTAAAATTTATTTTCTGTTTTCTCTTCCATTCTTCTAAATCTTAACTAATTGCAGGAAATAATTGCTCGCAGTGATTGTGCACATTTTACCTTTTATCTTTCCTTTCTAGTTTACCATTAAGCTGGAAAACAAAACAAACAAAAAACTTATCCTGGAAGTTCTTCCTGGCTTTGGTAAATTGCTGAGATTGTAGGAGAAATTTTGAGTCATTTCCCCCTATTTTGAAGGGTTTTCTCTCTCTCTCTCTGTGTGTGTGTGTGTGTTTTCATGAGATGGGATGACTCCTCATCATGCAAGTTTATTTCAAATCATGGGTGGGAGGAGGTTATACCTATGCTACTAGGAGGATTATGTCACCTGGGTTGCTTTGACAAGGAGGGAGAAGTGGATGCAAGTGTGGGGTGAGTGGGAGAAGCAGTAGACACCACATGGTGATTTCTGGAATTATTTGTCTCCTTGACAAGCATGATTCTAAGATTATGACTTGACTTGAAGTTTTGCTTTTTTTTTTTTTTTTTTTTTAGACTGGTCCTCACTATGTTGTACAGGCTGGTCTGGAATTCTGGGGATCAAGCATTTTTACCACCTCAGTTTCAGAGTAGATAGGATTACAGATGCTCAGCTTCCAGTCCTGCTATTTTCTTTGCTTTATTAATGGGAGTGTACTTTGGTTGCTTTAAAACTTTTTGGATAGGATAATTTTGTAAGTTTGAGAGAAAGCAATTCAATTACGTAGTTTTTCTCTGACATATCATCCTAGAAGTCTCTTAGTGTATTTACCTCAAGTTAAAAAAAATGAACATATGAGTAAATATGTATACATTGTTTTCTGAAATGGAACATCTCTAGTGGGATGCTCCCAATTACTACATACACTGCTCATAATATTGCTATCACACACAGCAGCTGCTGCCCAGTTCTTTTTTCTTTTTATCAGCAACAAAATGTTCATGGAGGACTATATTCTGTTTTGTGTGTGTATCAACCCATTTCTGGAGTTTATCCCCTAAAGACTACCAAGTAATATTTCTCTTTGGTCTACTTAGCTTCTTCAAGAACATTTTTCCTGCTCTGACAAGGACGATCACAGAACATTAATAAGGGAGATAAAAGTCAAAATGATAAGAGAAAACATGGGAATTTAAACTGTTTATCAAGGACATCAAATTTTTGTGTGCAGAACAGTACAATTAAAACTAGTCTTGCAGTTCTAACTCTTACAAACCAAAGTTTTTTAAATGTAAATATTTTATGAAGAATTTAATACACCTTAAATATATTATCTGGGCAGATATCCATAAAATATTTCATGGTAGTAAATTACCCTAAACTCCTTTTTATTATTCTTCCAATAATTTTGTTTCTGGTTCGATACTTCCTTCTTTTAATACATGACATGAGAAAGTCTTTTGATGGGCAGTTTCACTGACATTTTAAATAGTTTTACTTGGTTGTTATAGCTCCTAAGCCTAGGAATGTAATTTCTGCATTACACTCCAGTCAAAGTAGTTCCAGACTCTAAATTTACTAGACTAGTACCATGTTCTATATACCCATGTAACAAACTGCACATCTACCCCTTGAATCTAAAATTAAATTTGCAAACAAACAAAGCCTAGTACCATGTTTAGGCGACTAAGGACTGGAACTTTGTTTGAACAGGGCTGCATTTTAACCGGCTATGCTGCCTTAAACAAATTAATCTATGTCTCAATTTCCTCTCTAAAATGGGGATAGTAATGCTAATCTCCAGGATATACTGAGAATTTAATTTTGTATGTAAATATAGTAAAACAGTGCTTGGTACATAATAAACAGTCAATTAATGGTAGTTATTATTATTTATTAATGTAGCTATTGCTTCTTCTAATATGATACATTTTCTTCTGTGAAAATGACAGCATGATTATGGTTTTCAAAAACTTTGCTATGAAAAAATGCATGAACATGCTCTCAATGTGAAAAATATATATTGTCTTATTTTGATCTCATTTCTGAGAAGGTTCATAACTTTTGACAGATACCAGAATTACAATCTGCAACCAATTTAAGAAAAAGGAAACTGCCTAATATGCAAGGGCAGGAAGGTGGGTACACTATAGAATTTTCCAAAGTTGCCCATTAACCCTTATATATATATCTTGACTGGGCAAGGTGGCTCAGCCTATACTCCAAGCACTTTGGAAGGCCAAGGGGAGTGGATTGTCTAAGCCCATGGGTTCGAGACCAGTCTGGGCAACTTGGCGAGACCTCTTTCTGCAATTAAAAAAAAAAAATAACCGGGTGTGGTAGCGTGAACTTATAGTTCCGGCTATTTGGAAGGGGGAAAGGATCTCCAGAGCCCAGCAGGTAGACCCTGGGGTGGCTGTGAGCGAGCCACTGCACTCCAGTCTGGGCAACGGAGAGAGATTCCAACTCAAAGAAACACAAAAAAACAAAAACAAAAAAACAAACAAACAGAAAACCACAAGTATATATCTTGAGGCTGTCATTCATCTGAGACTCCATGATACTTTGTATTCCATGACCTTATTATAATGTTTCACACATTATACTGTACAAATTCCGAAGATGGTATTTCTAACTTTATTCTTAGCACCAAGCAGCTTTATTCCTAACACCACTAGTGCTGTAAACTTTATCAATTATATGATCTAAGGTGCGATTTCTTTTTCCATAAAATGGGACTAATAAAAAGCCCTTCTCTGGAGGAGGGCTGTAAGAAATAATAAAAGCAATACATGTACAACGGTTGGTTCTGTGTATTGCTTTTTACACATCGTGAGTTTTCTATGTGTTCACTCTTAACTTACTCCCCAATTGTACTAAGCATACATGACAGAAGTGTCAACATTTTATTGCTCTGCATTGCAAAACACTACCTTGTGAAGTATTTGGATTCAGACTTTCAGTTCCTTTAAATACTCTTTCTTGCACGCTGCTTGTCAATATAAAGACTATTTGATAAACATTCATTATAAAGTGTTAGCGCTTATCAATTTATGAGATCAGCAGTATATAAAATCAAATTGTAGGCACCTGCATATGCACCAGGTGTGAGAGCCTTTACCCAATCCATCCCATTTAACATATATAACATGTGTAATGGTTAATTAAATAATGTCCCTTTTAGATATTTCCCCCCATAGTTTAAAACTATCTTCAGGAAAGTAGAATGAGGTCTGTGTTCATAGAGAACTGTAAGCAAAGAATCCTAGGGATTTTGTCAATTTCCTTATACTTACAGGCAACAAAGAACATCACCAGTAGCATTTCCTTTTGAAATATTCTAGTACTATGAAAACAAATGGTATATTAAATGAGTGAATATTTGCATACTATTTAGAACAGTGCCTAGTATTCTGTATTTGATATTTATCATTATTATTCCTGCCAATAGCAATGAGTCTTGTTAAAAAGCATAGATAGTTAAAGTTATTTACTCACAGATTAAAGTTTTTTGTGTTATTAAAAAGATCACAAACAAAACCAAATAAAGGTTAGCTTTTTCTTACAGGAAACAAATGGTAAAAGGAATGTAAAACAACCTAATCATTTTGTGGAATAGCTACCAACTTTGCCAAGAGCTCATTTAAATGATCCCATTTGCTTCTGAAATCATTATATGTATTTGGCATTTAGTTTCCTCTACTTCAAAGAATTTAGACTTTTCAAACAGATAATAAAATCACTTTCAATTAATACCCAGAATTGGTACAACGTGGCCTGTTTGTCCTTGATTGACTGCAGTCTGTATTTTGACAGTATTCTTGTTCACTAAAAATTTTGAATTTGGTTATAAAAAATAATGACGTGTTTACCTTTTAAGATGCTTCAGGGAAAAAGAATGACAAACAAATGAGACATAGATTAAAGCTGCTTGTGCTCATTTTTAGAATCGTTTATATTTCAGTGCCTTCATAATTGCAAATCTTAATTCAATATATTTTTACATTTTTTTCCTGTGCTCGGTATTTGATAATCTCAATACTGCCATCTGCATAAGCTATTCAGATACTAGAAGTCTAAGAATTTTTAATTGCAAGGATTCTAACTCTAAAAACATTTGACTTCTAAATTTATATTTTGAAAGTTCTCTGCTTTACTATTCAAGTTTGATGAGACTAATACAGAGTTAGGGTTAAGAAATAACACACACAAATCCTTTTTTTTTTGAGTTGGAGTCTCACTCTGTCGCCCAGACTGGAGTGCAATGGCCGCTCCCGGCCACCGCAGCCTCCACCTGCTGGGCTCTGGCGATCCTTCGGCCTCAGCCTTCCAAGCAGCTGGAACTGCAGGCGCGCGCTACCACGCCCAGCTAATTTTTTGAATTATTGTAGAGATGAGGTGTCGCCAAGTTGCCCAGGCAGGTCTCGAGCCCGCGGGCTCAGGCAATCCACTCACCTCAGCATCCCAAAGTGCGGGATTACAGGCTGAGCCACCGAGCCTGGCACAAATCCTTTTTTTAAAAACCATCACAACGCTCATAAAAGGCTGAAAAAGAGAAGCAATCAATAGTGTTTGCATTGCCAAGAGTGTCTCCCTTAAATTGCTTCTGCATTCTCCTCTCTTCAGGTGTCTCAATGCTAATGCAAAAGGAAAGTTCAGTGGCCCCCTTTTTGCTGGAGATTAAAGCCAACAGCTAAACCAGCATATTCATAGCCCTCTTTGGGAACACACACTTGTGTCTTTTTCTATCCCATCCCTTCTATGGTGATGATGTGGTGAGTGAGGAGAAAGTGGAGAGGGGTGCATACCTCATAAGTCACTACCTTTGTCAAGCACAGCATGGCTCATCTGATGCCCCATGGCCTGCCTCATTCATGGACAGGCTTAGTCAGTGAATACAAGACAGCATTAAATGTGAGGGAGAAAGAAAATAACAAAATCCACAGTATTTCATTTAAAACTGACATTCGTTGAGGTCAGCTCTTCGTTTATTATTACTCAAGTTTCTTTTTTGTGAGTTGGAGTCTCACTCCGTCACCCAGACTGGAGTGCAGTGTCCGCTCCTGGCCACCGCAGCCACAACTTGCTGAGCTCCGCGATCCTTCCGCCTCAGGCTTCCTAGTAGCTGGAACTACAGGCGTGCGCGCTACCACGCCCGGGTAGTTTGATTTATTGTAGAGATGAGGTCTCACCAAGTTGCCCAGGCGGGTCTCAAACCCACGGTCTCTAGCAATCCACTCACCTCAGACTCCCAAGGCGCGGGATTACAGGCTGAGCCACCGAGCCCGGTTGTTTCTCAAGTTTCTAATGCTCTAAATACACATAGTGACCTCCCCTGTCCTCCTCATGCATGTGCACATGGACACACACACACACACACACACACATACACTCACATTCACACACACACATACAGAGAGAAGAGAGAGAGAGAGAGAGAGAGAGAGAGAGAGAGAGAATCCCCACATATTCAATGCTCCTATGATAACTGCTGTAGAATAAAAGATGAAGTCTTTAGGGAATCCCTTAGTTGGCAAGTCAAAGAAGGACAGAGGTTATGAAGAAAAGACAGCTGATTCCAGAGCTGAAGCACAGGGCTACCTAAACAAGTTCTGATGACCCCCAAACAACCTCCACTGTGCTGGCTAGAGAAGTTGCCTCACTCTGTCAAACGATTTGAAATTTGTGTATGCTAAGAAATACCCTCTCATTAAAATGTCAGAAACGTTCTGATCACAGTGAGAAAATAATAGATGTTCATGCTCATCATAGTGAGAATTATTTCATTGCAGACACTACTTTCCTTCTAAAAGTACCTGAAAAAAAAGATTCACCTGAAGAACTGAATTTTGACTAGGTGGAAGGAAGTGAAAAAAATAAAGTATTTATAAATTTTGAAGAAGTAAAAATAGAGAATCATTGAAGCATATAGTTGGAGGGGACAAGGACCAAGGGCAATAGACTTTATTGAAGGGTATTGGATTAGGATGTCTAGTTTAACTTCTTGCAAAGCCATAACTTATTTTGAATCACCACTGACAGACGGTTATAGAGATTTTGCATATTAAAATCCAGTCTCTTCCACAGGACAACTCTAATGATTAGGTCCATTTTATCTTTCTTCCCAAACTGTCTCCCTCAATGTCTATTTCGTAGTCCATTCTGGTCTTGGTAAAAGCATAAAATAAGATTATTATTCTTAGTAGGTGGCAGTCCTTCAAATATTCCAAATTTATTTTTAGTAAAGATTATTATTTACTGGGGTATACATCCTAGTCCCATTATTAAATTTAATGAAAACTATTTTACTGTAGTTTTCTATCATTCTTTTCACGAGAAAAAAAATACACTGTAGCTTTCTATCATTCTTTTCATGAGAAAAAAAATAAAGGAGAAGAAATGAATGTCTCTGCTTTAACTATTTCATATGCATTATTTCATTTAATCCTCATTAAAATAGATGAAGAAATATCAAGATAAAGGATATTGTTCAGTTTGTTTTTAAATGGATTTTTAAAAAAGTATTATTAGGAGTTCCTCATCAATCTTTAGGATCTGAAGTCTTGATTTGTTTCTTTGGTTTTCAATTCCCCAAGCTCAATTTTCAACTTAGTAATTTTAACACTTCTTTGTATCTATCTAGGGAACTCTCGTGAGGAAACACTCACTGACTACCAGTAATACTCTAGGAAAATTTCATATGCTGTTTAATTCAACCTTCCTGATATTCCTAAGAAGTATGGCCACGTGTGGTGGCTCATGCCTGTAATCCCAGCACTCTGGGGATTTGAGGTGAGGGATCACTTGAGGCTGAGAGTTCAAGACCAGCCTGAGAAAAATAGCTAGTCCCCTTCTCTAAATTAAAAAAGTAGGCAACCATAGTGACATGTACCTGTAGTTCCAGCTGTTCAGAAGGCTGAGGCAAGAGGATTGTTTGAGCTCAGGAGGTCAAGACTGCAGTGAGCCATGATCGCACCACTGAACTCCAGCCTCGGTGACAGGGGGAAACTCTGTCTTAAAAAAAAAAAAAATCCTAAAAGGTAGATACTATTATCTCCATTTACAGGCAAGGAATTTGAGTTCACAGAGTTTAAGCAATTTATCACAGATTATCATAGTAATATGATTATCATAGTAATAAATAGATAATAATAGCAATAAGAAGTAGCTCTGAACACACAGTCTGCTGACCCCCAAACCTCTGCTCTTCCCATTACAGCAAATGTAGATGATAATGGCACCTGTATCACAGGGTTGTTGGTATGATTAATGTGTTGTTGGACATCAGTGCCAGTGCTCGACTGTCTTAAGAAGGCACCAGCTTAAGTAACACATAGTAAAGTCTCTTCTCCCTAGTGAAATCTACTTAGCACAGACCATGATCCTCAAGAGTAGACTAATTTAATTCCTCTGAAAGTGTTAGCAGTAAGTATGTTTTCCCAACTACACAATATTCTTGATCATACCATTGGAAGCCTTGGGTATGATCCACGTTTTTGCCTTCAACAGAAAACAAATAAGAATAGCTACTATTGTAGATCCTGAATTTTTCCTGCCAGACCCAGCCTCATAACTACCTCAGTCCTTCCTCCAACCAGTTTAGGCTCTGCTCTAATGCCCCATGTGTAATGGAAATACGACTATAAGACATCACTGCTTAAAACTCTATTTATTGCCTGGAAAATACAATCTGAGTTTCTTACCATGAAATAAAAAGTATTGAGCAATATGGTCTTAACTATTCTTTTTACTTCCTTGTTTCTCTTACTTACTTGTGCTACAATAATGCCAAATTGTGCATAGCTCATGCTGTTTCACACTTCCGATGGCTTCTTCAAAATATCACACATATGACCCAGCAATCCCACTCATAGATTATTATCCAAGGTAAATAAAATAAATAAAATAGAATAAACAGCATATTTTCATACAAAAGATTGTATATAAATGTTTATACTCACTTTATTCATAATCTAAAAATCTAGAAAGAAACCATATGTTCATCAACTGCAGAATGAATTAACAAGCAGAGTTACATCCATAAAATGGAATACTACTCAACAATAAAAAGTAATGCAACTGCGATATTTGCAACAACATGAATGACTCTCAAATCCCAAAACTATAAATTGTATTATTCCACATATGTAATATTCTGGAAAAGGCAAAATTATGAGAACAGAAAACTTATCAGTGGCTACCAGGAACTAGGTAGGTGTAGACTGACTACAAAAGGATAGAAGGAGAATTTGTGGGGTGATGGAAATGTTCTGTCTTTTAATTGTGTTGATACTGTGACTGCATGCATTTACCTAAATTCAAAGAACTAAACACCTAAAGCACATGGATTTTACTCTATGAAAATTACGCCGTAATAAAACTGACATTTAAAAGTCACAAATCTTCTTTCACTTTTGCCCATTTATTCATTCATTCACTTCCTCAATAATCTTCCTCATTTTTAGACAATGCTTGCACATCTTTTAAGACCTTAGCCCTAAGTATCCATCTCCTTCAAGAAATTGTCCTTCAACTCCCACACTAGGTTAGGGACTTTTCATCTGAGCTTTTCCATCCCCTTTGCATACATCTGCCTTTTATGATACAAAAAATGTAAAACTAGTGCACCTTAAGCTGCTTAAGAGAAAATACAAAGTCTTATTCATTTTTACATCACAAAGGACTCAATGTAAGAACATAACAAGTGCTTGTTGCATGGATTAAAACCAGGTCTGGAATTTTGCTATCATCTAAAATAGAGGTTGAAATTATAGAATGTATCTGATTTAATTCAAGTTCACCTGATGATTGTATAAAGTCTGTTTTCACATTAGAAATAGTGTACTGAAGCTACTACCACACAGTATAATTTTTTTTTTTTTTGAGTTGGAGTCTCACTCGGTCGCCCAAACTGGAGTGCAGTGGCCGCTTCCGGCCACCGCGCCTCGACCTGCTGGGCTCCGGCGATCCTTCCACCTCAGCCTTTCAAGTAGCTGGAACTACGGGCGTGCACTACCACGCCCGGCTAAATTTTTGATTTATTGTAGAGATGAGGTCTCGCTGCCCAGGCGGGTCTCGAACCCGCAGGCTCAGGCTATCCACTCACCTCAGCCTCCCAAAGGCGCGGGATTACAGGCTGAGCCATCGAGCCCGGCTCACACAGTATAATTATAATACAATCTTTTAAAATGACAGAATAATAGTGTGGTTCTGGTCTGATTTATTTCACATATTTTTGCTGGCAAAATGTTTGTGTGATGGTTGCTAAATATAGTAGAATAAAATATTTAAAAATTGCAAAATATATGATTTACAACAGCTAACATTTTAATAGTTTTTTTGCCTTTATTATATTTTGAGCAACTTTTTAATCTCAACTTATGCAAATGTGGGTCTGTAAAATTATAAAGCACTCTGGACTAAGGCAACCAAGAACTCTTATTGATCAACAAGATATTTAGAGGATAAGGATAATCCATGCAATTTTACTGCTCAACTGAGCCTATTTTGTAATATTCCAAACTGCTTACTCTATCCTCTTTCCTGAGGCATGAAAACACATTTTATGGCCTGATTGTGATGCAGTGCTGTTGGGAAAATCGCTATTGTGAGATAATTATATCCCAACAGAATCTGAGGTGCTTGGCTGCTCTTTGTATAGAATGTCACCTGTGGGGTAAGCTTTTCATACCACTCTGTTCTAGGAATATTATTCTGATTCATAGCCTGTTCTGTTTTCAGGTCACTGAAATGATGTTTATCAATCAAAATAAAAGAATTAACAGAAAAGTGAAAGTTAAGATTGGAGTAAGATGATTAAGTTTATATCTAACTCTTACATTCACTCTCAAGTAAAAAATAAAAGAAAATGTGTATGCCAAAAAAAAAGCAGGATTTACCAAACAAACTAAAGGGGAAAGGCAGATTCTGAAATAACTATCCTATCAAGATAGCTACAGTCAGTCTCCAATCATAACATCATCAGTACCTCCATTTTAGAGTGGTGGACAGAGACTAGAGCTATTGAAGCATTGGAAAGAAATGTTCAGATACTCGTAACCCCGTCATATACAATTATAACAGCTATATGATTTCATTTCCCATAGTATATAAGTTCTCCTATTTATACTGATCTCTGATAAATTGTAAGACTCATAATGAATAGCGTAAGATGTTTTTCAGTCTCTAAAGTAGCTGTGAGGAAATAAAATTCTACTGAAGTAAAGTAAGCATTTCAGGAAGCATTTATTTTTGCACTTAAATGGTCAATGTTTAATCAGTAGGTTAAGTATCTAATTTCAGGGTTCAAATGCAAGCTGGCTACTACCAAAAACATTGACAGTAAATAGTATGAGTGTTCTTTCATGCAGCCATAAATTGTTGCCTATTATCACTGAGCTGTTGTGAACAAAATCTGAAAAAAGTTGTATTGGTCATAAACTTAAAAAATGAATGCATGCAAAATGGTCAGTTTTGCATGACTAATTTCAGAGTGAAGGATGATACACCCAGCATAATGTGACTCCTCTCCACAGAGACTGTTGTCCTACTGTCAATATATTTCATGGCAGGGACAGGTAATGGTGCAATAAAAATGCAAACATTTAATTACTTGTGCCAAACACTCAATGGCAATATATCACATCATATACTAAGCACAACTAGGCACGAAATTTGCTGTATAGTTGGCAATATTCAAAATTGTTATATTATTTTATTTTCTTCACTCCATATACAAACCTTTCTTCAGTATGTAATGCTTTCGTTCCAGTGGTGAGGAACATAAATATAATAAAATGTCATTTCTTTCTCTGGTATGTCTATTTTTATTTTTAGTAGGAATAAACAAATAATGTACACAAAATCTGAACTACAGCTTTCAACTGCTTCCATCCAGATCACAAGTAAAGGAGAAATCTTGATTGTTAACAGGTTTCTCTTGCTCTCTTTTTTTAAAACTCAAGAATCTACTGGCTGAAAAATAATTTTTCTTCTTGGCTTGTCACTCCTTACTCTTCCTATCATCTTTTTCACTCTTCTAATAGTCTAACTCCTATGACACAATGCTAGTTCATTTTCTAGGATACAATTACGTCATATTTATTTATTTATTTAAAAATTGTGGGGTACATTTAAGGGCTAGGAATACAAACATTCATTGTGAAGATATCCTTGTTGATGAGGTGTGCCCCACCCCAATTAGATATCAACTACTGTTAATCCCAACTCCCTGCTCCCCACCACCCAAAGTTTCCCACCACTGTCAATCCTTTTCTTATAGTATTACAGTAGTTGTTCAAGGTCCACTTATGAGTGAGAACATGTGATACTCATTTCTTTGTTTCTGTGAAAGATCACTTAGTATTATAAACTCTAATTCCATTCAGGTTGCTGCAAAATTCATGATTTTGTTCTTTATGGCTGCATAATATTCCATCATGTATATGTACCACATTTTTAACCAGTCCTCTTTTGATGGGCAGCACAGTTGGTTTCATGTTCTTCCTATTTTGAACAATGCTGTGATAAACATACGTGTGCAAGTACCTTTTTCATAGAGTGATTTGAGTTCTTCAGGGTATATTTCCAGTAGGGAGATTGTGGTGTCATATGGAAGGTCAATTTCTAGAACTTTTAGGAATCACCACACTGATTTCCACAGAGGCTATACTAGTTTACACTCCCACCAACAGTGTAGAAGTGTTCCCTTTTTGCCACATCCTCTCCAGCATCAGTTATTTTTTAAGTTATTGATGGTGGCCATTCTGACTGGAGTTAGGTGGGATCTCAGTGTAGTTTTAATTTGCATCTCCTTGATGACTAGTGAGGCTGAACATTTTTTCATGTATCTGTTGGCTACTTGTGTATCTTCTTTTGAGAAGTGTCTATTCATATCCTTTGCCCACTTTGTAACAGGGCTGTTTGTTTTTTTTTCTTTTCAGCACATTTAAGTTCCTTGTAGATCCTTGATGTTAGGTCTTTGTCAGAAATGGAGTTGGGAAATATTTTTCCCATTTTGTGGGCTATAATGCTGCCCTCTTTATGGTTTCTTTGGTTTTGCAGAAGCTTGTCAGTTTTATGAGGTCTCGCTTGTCTATCTTATCTTGTATGGCCTGTGCATTTCGGGTTTTGCTCAGGAATTGGTTGCCAGTTCCAACTTCCATAAGGTTTCTCCTGCATTTTCTAAGATTGTTATGATTTGAGGTTTTACATTTAGGTCTCTGATCCATTTATAGTTAATTTTTGTGTATGGTGATAGGGATCCTGTTTGAATCTTCTGCCAGTAAGTTTTCCCAGTGGTCAGTAAGTTTTCCCAGCACCATTTACTGTATAGGTTCTCATCTCCCTAGTGGTAGGTGGTAGAGGCTTTAGTGAAGCTGAGTTGGTTGAGAAATTAAGGTTTTGCTTATGGGATCTCAATTCTATTCCATTGTTGTATATGCCTGTGCTTGTACCAATACCAGGCTGTTTTGATTATTGTAGCTTTATAATAAAGTTTAAAGTCAGGGAGTGTGATACATCCTGCTTTTTTTTTTTTTTTTTTTGCTGAGGATTGTTCTGGCTATTCTTGGTCGTTTATATTTCCATATGAATTCCTGTATTGTTTTTTCTAGATCGAGAAGAATGTTGCTGGTAATTTGATGGGTATTACATTAAATCTGTAGATTGCCTTAGGTAGGATAGACATCTTAACAATGTTGATTCTTCCAATCCATGAACATGGGATATTTTTCCACTTTGGTCTTTCCCATCTCTGGTTAGGAAGATGCCAAGGTATTTCATTTTTTTGTGTGTGTGGCTATTGTGAATGGGATTGTGCTTTCTATTTGGGTTTCTGTTTGTTTATCATTGGTGTAAAGAAATGTGATTGTCTTTTGCACATTTATTTTATACCCTAAGACTTTGCCAAAGTCCTTTATCAGTGCAAAAAGGTTTTTGACACATTCTCTTTGGTTTTCAAGGTATACAATCATGTCGTCTGCAAAGAGAGATAACTTGACTTCCCCTTTTCCTATTTGGATATCCCTGATCACCTTCTTTTCTCTGATTGCTCTAGCTAAGACTTCCAAAACTATATTGAACAGGAGGGGTGAGAGTGGGCATTCTTGTCTTGTTCCAGTTTTCAGGGGAAATGGTTCCAATTTTTGTCTGTTTAGGAGTATGCTGGTTGTGGGTTTCTTGCAGATGGTATTTACTATTTTGAGGTATGTTCCATCTATGCCTAGGTGTTCAAGGGTTTTTATCAAGAAGGGGTGCTGGATTTTATCAAAAGCTTTTTCTGCATCTAATGATATAATCATGTGCTTTTTGTTTTTACATCTGTTGATGTATTTAATTATGTTTATGGTCTTAGGAATGCTGAACCAGTAGTAATGCATCCTGGGGTTGAAGTCTATTTGGTCATGATGGATGATTTTTGAGATGTATTGTTGAATCTGGTTTGCTAGTATATTGTTGAGAAATTTAGCATCTATGTTTATCAAAGATACTGGCTTGTAGTTCTCCTTCTTTGTTTGGTCTTTACCTGTCTTGGGTATCAATGTGATGTTAGTTTCCTAAAATGATTTGGGGAGAGTTCCATCTTTCTCAATTGCCTGGAATACTTTCAGTAGGATTGTATTAATTCCTCTTTGTATATCTTGTAGAATTCTGTGCTGGAAAGCCATCTGGCCCAGGGTTTTTTTTTTTTTTTCCCCCTAGGTAGTTTTCTTATGACTTAGTCAATTTCCTCTATTGTTATTGTTCTATTTAGGGTCTCAATTTCCTCTTGTTTCAACCTAGGGAGGTTGTGTAATGTCAGAAAGTCCTTCATTTCCTTTAGATTTTCAAGTTTGTTTCCATACAAATGTACATAGTGGTCTCTGATGATCTTTTGTATTTCTGCAGGGTCAGTTGTGACTTCATCTTTTGTGTTTCTGATTGTGTTTATTTGGGCTTTTTCTCTCTTTTTCTTGGTCAGTCTAGCTGGGGGACCATTGATCTTGCTTATCCTTTCAAAGAACCAGCTTTTGTTTTATTGATTTTTTTGTATTTTTTTTTGTATTTTATGTCCAAGACAGGGCTTTTATTTTGGTGATCTGGATTCTTCTGCTGAAGTTAGGGTTCTGATGGTCTTGCTTTTCCAGTTTCCTTAGGTGACTTGTTAGGCTGTTAATTTGTGATCCTTCCATTTTCTTCATGTGCATTTGTAGAGATATGAATTCCTCTCTTACTACTGGTTTCATGGTATCCCAGAGATTTTGGTAAGATCTTTCTTCATTTTCATTCGCTTCCAGGTATCTTTTAATCTCGGCTTTGATTTCCATGTTGAACCAGGAGTTGCTTAGCATCATGCTGTTTAGTGTCTATATCTCTGTTGGTTTTGGTGGACCTTGTTGGTGTTGATATTTATTTTTATTCCACTGTGGTCTGAGAAGGTGCATGGCAAAATTTCAATCTTTTGAAATTTGTTTATGCTTGATTTATAGCCAAGGATATGGTCGATCTTAGAGTATGTTCCATGCGGTGATGAGTAGAATGTATAATCTGTGGTCGTTGGGTGGAGTGTTCTGTAGGTATCAATTAAGTCCATTTGGTCTAGAGTCAGATTGAGGGTCCGGATCTCCTTACTGATCTTTTGTCCTGATGATCTGTCTAGGGTTGTGAGTTGGGTATTAAAGTCCCCAGCTATGATAGTGTTAGAGTCAATATCTTTTTTGAATTTACCTAGAAGCTGCTTTATGAAAGTTGGTGCTCTTATGTTGGGTCCATATATGTTTAGAATGGATATTTCTTGTTGATGGATTGAACCTTTCATCATTATATAGTGGCCTTCTGTATCTTTTTAAATTTTTGATACCTTAAAGGGTATTTTTTTCCGAGATTAAGATCGCAACTCCTCCTTTCTTTTGTGTTCCATTAGCCTGAAATTTTGCTTCCCATCCAATTAAGTCTTATTTAAAGGTGTTAGTACCACTGACATGAACAGGAATCTGTGTTAGTGTGGCCAAGACAAAACTGCACCAGTTGTGGCCTGTTTATAGAGATATTTTTAAAAAATACTGTTGTGATTATATTGTCTTAGAAATAAGGAAAAGAGAATCTATGCCAAGTATGTCTAGGTATTCTGATTACCATTTTTAGACACAAAAGTTACATTGCACTTTTTAATAACTAATACTTGCAAAATGTGCAAAAGTGTTTTATTTGTTATATCAAGAAAGATAGAGCTAATAACAGATGTTAGCCCAATCTTATGTGACAACTGCAAATATGACAAATATGACATAGGCATCCTCTTCCAACAATGAAAATGAGGAAAATGAACCAAGAGAAGACTCATACATAATCATGAGCTTGCTTGTTATGGTTATTTGTGGTTGTGTTTGTTTAGGTGATGACTTGTGTACTTCTTGACTTCTTAAAAGATAAGAGAGTCAGTTAGGGACCCAGTAGTGGTCTGAGAGGAGTCATTACTACTTTTTCAGGCCATTCTAGGTCTAAGCAAAAGGGAAGAGTTGCAAACCTTTAAATGATCCTAAATCAGTACTGAGGATTGGGAGGGGGAAGGGACAGTGGGTTGCTGCTTCTGTTTCCTACTTTTCCACTTGACACCAGTCGTAGCCTCCATCTAAAAGCCTTGGTAGTGAATGCCAATTTTATTAGTTCACATGTATTAAGAAGAACTAGGATGAGTTATATCCAATTCTTGTGAATTTTTCTCCAAGTCTGAGAGGTAAAGCTCTACAGGGAGTTTATGACTATAATTTTTTTGAGCCACACATACAACTCAATCCCTAGTTGGTACAATAAATACACCAGCAATTCCCAAGCTTTTTGGTATCAGGCATCAGTTTTTTGGAAGACAATTTTTCCACAGACTGAAGTGGGGTGGGAGGTTGTTTCAGGATGATTTGAGCACATAACATTATTGTGCACTTTATTTCTAGATTTCTCCCATACACAGTGCACAATAAAGTTTGTGCTCCTATGAGAATCTAATGCTGCTGCTGATCTGACCGGAGACAGAGCTCAGACAGTAATGCCAGTGATGGGGAGTGGCTCTAAATATAGGTGAGTCATCACTCGCTCAACCATCGCTCACCTCCTGCAGTTCTTAACAGGCTACAGACTGGTATCAGACAGGCCTGTGGCGCCTGGGGGTTTGGGACCTCTGTTATACACAACAAAAACTATATATACATCTATCTATCTATCTATCTATCTATCTATCTATCTATCTAGCAGATAAGTAGTTTATATTTTGTGTGACTTATCCAGTTTTCTTCAGTAATGTCTCTACTGCCTATTTCTGACATAATATCTCAGATATCTTTGAAGCCCCAAATTTCTTTTTTTCCCCTCTATCTTCCCTGGTACAAACATAAAAGCCCATATATGCTACTTAGAACAGAAAAGTGAAACAGGACAATTAGTAATGAAAATAAAAAGTATAGCATTTGGATTCACCATCTTCCCTGGTACAAACATAAAAGCCCATATATGCTACTTAGAACAGAAAAGTGAAACAGGACAATTAGTAATGAAAATAAAAAGTATAGCATTTGGATTCACCATCTTCCCTCCAACTTACCAGGGGTCAGCATAGAAGGGGAAAAAAGTGTGAGTCAAATACATTCTTAGATTGGCTTTGGTTGCTGACTAACACATAGAAAAGGTACTGTTTTGTGTTACCAGTTACTATCCTAGTTACTACGCTTACAATAGTAAGCATCAAGGGGATATCTATCACTTTTAGAACACAAAAGCTACACAGCACCCATCATTAACTACTAATTGTAAAACATCCAGAAGGGTTTTATTTGCTATGTCAAGACAGAGCTAATAACAAATGTGCTCTTAGCCCAATGTTATGTGACACTGGCTAATATGACATAGGCATCCTCTTCCAAAAATGAAAATGGACAAAATGTAGCTTAACAGTTATTTCTACAAGTGCAAATTTCTGTTATCAACAGGGCAACAGACATGAATCAGTGTTTGATACAATCGACCAAGAATCAGATTTGGGGTTCCAATTGCAGAGAGAGAAAGAGAGAGAATCAGATTCTAAATATCATTCTCTGCAATTGATTACCACACTTTTCACATATTTTCTTTGCTTTAATAAAATTTATTTGAAAATATATTATAAGTCATTGCTATAGTTCTGAAAACACTTTTGGCCAGGACTTTGTACATTTTGTGTACTGTTGTATTTATAGCTTCTTAACCGTACCAGACATACAGTTGGTACTCAATAAGAAGTTGTTAAACAATGAAAAGTGTGAATTTTCACAAACTTTGGGACATCTTCAATATTTATGCAGAAGGCACTAGATTTGCTAGTGTTTGGACATAAGGTATATTTTATGGTGCTTGTATTAGAAAAATGTTAAACTCAGAAGCAGAAAGTCACTGATTACGAATAAATAAAAAAACATACTCAGACAAGTTCAAGCCAAGGTCATGATAAAGTGAAACAAAACAAGTCTACTTCATAATTTTGTCTAAGTATAGACATAAACAAGGTCACTGTACTATCCTCAAACTTTCTTATCTTGCAACTAAAATGAGTGTTGGCCACTTCTTATCAATTACAGCTTTATCCTCACACTAGTTGGCCCTCCCTTACAAATAAGATTTGCTAAGACACCCAGTCTTAGGATTGCTCCTGCCTTCTGACAAAATCTAATTTAGAGAAAAACTTGTGCTTTTTTCATATCTTCTCCCACGTCTTATAGCAAAGCCTCAGTCCTGTAAGTGGTTCTAACACCCCATTACAGAAATGTCCCATATTCTCCCATAGTTATTCCTTGCCACCAGGAGGAATATACCCAACCTGTTCAGCTATAGGCATGTATCCTGAGGGTCTATGACCTGGAGTTTGCATCTTCTGAAGGGATAGAAGAACGATGACAACCTCACAGAAGACTGGGCCCAGTGACAGGTCTTTAAAACTGAACAAGGGTCAGGGTATGGTGGAATATAGAATTACCTTCTAGACAGAGGAAACAGAATCTGTGAAGTACCAGAAGACAACAAAGTGATTGTTTTGTCTGGAATGAAAAGGCACACAGTAGGAAGTGGTGGTGGCTTATGAGAGTAAAAACAAAACATGGATAAATGAAAACATCAGATACCTTACATAACCTCCTATTAGTTAACAACTTAACGAAAAGTAGAATGTGAAACAATGGAATATATTATCACTGAAAAGAGCACAATGGCATAGGTACCACCTAGCAAATAACATGCAATTCATCATTATTTTATGTATTGATCTCTTGGTGATCTAGAAATCTAATTTGTTTCTTCTCTGTTGTCCTTGTTTCTTGATATAAATCTGCTAAATAACGATTTTGAATCCTTCCAATTTAGGATTTAAAAATGATTAGGAACAGCTGGCTGGCAGCTCTATTGAAAACCTTCCCATATTCTTGAAGGGAATTATTAAACAGTCCTGTGCTTTCTATTCTACAGTTGCATGTTCTTTTACTTCTTCCTCATAACTCTCTTTTTCTAATCTTTATTCATGTCTCTTATCTTCAGAATTCTTGTTGAATTCCTTTGTATTTCTTCTCATGTAGGTACTCAGAGTTCTAAATTAGTGAGAAGATAATGGTTGGGCATATCTTACCCTATTTGTTACTTCTTAATGCCTCCCATCAAAAAGTAAACTAATATAGGCTGCCTTGTAGGCTATTATACAAAATTTCTGATTTTGAAAAAATTACAAAGAACTCAGTCAATACCAACCTTCATAACATAAAATTGTTTTTGTTTACTTTTATTTTTGAAGAAGTATGCTTGGTCACTGATGCCTTAGTTGCTTGTCTTCTTCCTATCATCCCCAATTCAGTGTTATGTTAGTGTGATGATGGAGTGAACAGGAGAGGAAATGTATTGTTCTAATGGCATTTGAGAACATTGCTGTTCAAGAGAAGGGGACTTCTGGCAAGATGACAATGGGGCAGCTTGGTCTGTGAGACCCTCTGCAAAAGACAACACACATAAAGACTAGCTCTCTCCCAGGGGCTGCAGCTCCCATCGTCAGCAGCCTGCTCTTCACACGGAGCTCAGCAGTGGCCACTGTTCAAACACCTCGGCGGTCTGGGGCACTGCTGCAGCTGCGGATGCCGCCACCACAGCCATTGCCCACCCATGCCTGAGGTGACCCACAACTTCAGACTGTGAAACCCCTGCAAGCACAGTCTACTGAGATCACCACCACTGCCACTGCCACTGCCATGTTCCACCCCTCGCCCGGAACCAGGATCGTGGAACTCCCTCCATGTACCATGAGGTGGCTGCCCCCACCGCCGCTATTGTTGCCTTCTCCCTCTGGTCCTGGGTGACCTCCGACTTCCGCCAACCCCAGCCTGCATCATCTGGCAGTCTCCAGCTGCTGTGAATAAAGATCAACTAGAGCAGTGAGATAGCACAACCTCCTGGGGATCCAAGGTAACAACATCACAATGGGAAAGACAGAAACTCTTCCCACATGATAAATAGACACAGGCAAGATCTGAGTGATAGAGTGAACCAAACTTCACAGCAGGCCAGGGACAGCCGACCCTAACTGTGAACAAATATACCAGCCTGCAAAGACAGCTAGAAATCAGAGCTGAAAGGACATTGGACTTAAAGGAAAAGTCTCAGAGTGTGCTTGGTTGGTTCTGTTAGTTTACTGCCTTTATTCTATTCCTTTTGTTTTGTTCCATTTTTTTATTTCTCTGTAAAACCCATCTTTGTATAGAAGAATGGCACACTAATAAGGAGATTGGTTAGCTTGTATGTTAGCGTCATTGTATATTTTAGTTTTTTCATATGGTTGTTGGTTAGTTTGTAGTCGTGGTTATTGTTTTTCTTGTTGCTTGTTTCAGTCTTTGTGTCTCTTTTCATTTGTTAGTTGGTACACTTGTCTGTTTTCCCTCTTAATCCTCTCTCTCTCCACTCCCCTCATCCCCCCACTGCCTGCTCCATTCGCTTCCCTCTGTTCACCTCATTTTGCTTTCAGAGAGTAAACCTATAAGCCCACTGCATGGACAGATTCCAAGGCAGTGGGAAGTGGGTTTCAGATTATCCATACACCTGTCAGCAGATACTGGAATCTGCAGATAGATTTTGAATCACAGCTCTCCCCTTAATTAAATCACAAAACTGCAAAAAGGACCACCCCCAACCTACAGTCAAACTCCAGAATTGAACAAAGCAAGAGGAAATACATAAGGAAGAATAGGAGATTGAACAAACAGAAGTAAAAGCAACACCACCACCCCAGAATAACAAAATTAAAGAACACAGAGAAGTGGAGGGAAGGAAAAAGTAGGGAGGAAAAATCTGCACAAATGAAGAAAAACCAAAAGAAGAATATAGGTCTCACACAAATCCCTGGGAGATCAGACACTGAGATAACAGACTTTGGAACACAAACAATGAAGAGCCCCCAGAATAACTGGTCATGCAACAAACCCAGACATCAAGACATTAATAGAGAGAATGAAAAAAAACTGAGGAGAGACAAGAGGAAAATAGGAAGGAGCTGATGACAGAAATAACATTAGTAAAGAATACTGTGACAGAAATAAATAACAAACTAATAAGCATGCAAAGCAGAATTAGCCAAGCAGAAGAAAGAATTTCAGAGCTTGAAGACCAAAATACAGAACTAAACCACATTATCAAAAACATAGAAAATAAGCTTAAAAATACAGAATAAAATCCTCAAGAGATGAATGATTACTTCAAGGGAACAAACATAAGAGTAATTGGCCTTCCTGAGGCAGAGAGAGAGAGAGACAGAAACCACACTGGAACAAACATCTCATGAAATCACTAAAGAAAACTTCCCTCATCTCATCAGTGATGCAAACATTCAAACACAAGAGATTCAGAGAACCCCTGCAAGAGAACAAATGGGAAGACCAACTCCCAGACACATAATAATTTGCCTAAACAAAGTAGGTATAAAAGAAAAAATCCTAAAGGCAGCAATAGAAAAAGGTCAGTTACCTACCAGGGAAGACCAATTAGAATAGCAACAGATTTATCAACAGAAACCTTTCAGGCTAGGAGATTTGGAACCCTATCTTCAAAGTTCTAAAAGATAAGCAATTTCAACCAAGAATAACCTACCCAGCCAAGCTAAGCTTCGTCAGTAAGGGAGAATTGAAATATTTTTCAGATATCCAATCCCTAAGAACTTATGCGGCTACCAGACCACCTCTACAAGAAACATTTAAGAAAGTATTGAACACAGAAGAAAAGGAAAAAAGAACAACAACGTTCTTCACAAGAGTACAGAAAAAAGATTAAAAACACACATGAACCAACTGCAAAACCAAAAGAAAGACAACAAACAAACAGGAACAAGAACAACTCTGTAAGAACCTTATGATAAGTATCAACTCGCACATTTCAATAATTAGCCTGAATGTCAATGGACTAAATGCAACAGTGAAAAGATACAGAATGGTAAAATGGATAAAATATCACCAGGCAACAATATATTGCCTTCAAGAGTCTCACCTCACTAGAAAGGACACTTACAGACTCAAAGTAAGAGGATGGGAAATAAATTTTCAGGCAAACAGAACACAAAAGAAAGGAGGAGTCATGATCTTAATCTCAAACAAAATACCCCTTAAGCTATCAAAAAATTAAAAAAGATACAGGAGGTAACTACATAATGATAAAAGGTCAATACCTCAACAAGAAATATCCATCTTAAACATATATACCCAACATAGGAGCAGCAACTTTCATAAAGCAGCTTCCAAAAAAGATATTGACTCTAACACTATAATAGCTGGGGACTTTAATACCCCACTCAAAACCCTAGACAGATCATCAGGACAAAAAATCAGCAACAAGATCCAGAACCTCAATGTGATTCTTGACCAAATAGACTTAACTGATACCGATAGAACACTACACCCAACAACCACAGAATATACATTCTACTCATCACTGCATGGAATTTACTCTAAGATCGACCTTATACTTGGCCATAAATCAAGCATAAACTAATTTAAAAAGATAGAAATTTTTCCATGCACCTTCTCGGACCAAGTGGAATAAAAATAAATATCAACACTAACAAAGGTCCCCCCAAAACCCACAAAGACATGGACACTAAACGACATGATGCTAAACAACTCCTGGGTCAATGATAAAATCAAAACAGAGATTAAAAGATAGTTGGAAACAAATGAAAATGAAGAAGCATCTTACCAAAATCTCTGGGATGGCATGAAAACTGCAGTAAGAGGGGAATTCATATCTCTACAAATGCACATGAAGAAAATAGAAGGATCATAAATTAACAACCTAACAAGTCACCTAAGGAACCTGGAAAAGCAAGACCACCAAAATCCTAACTTCAGTGGAAGAATCCAGATCACCAAAATAAAAGCCCAAATCCAGGACATAGAAGACAAAAGATAATACAAAAAAATCAATGAAACAAAAGTTGGTTCTTTGAAAGGATAAACAAGATCAATGGTACCATAGCCAGACTGACCAAGAAAAAGAGAGAAAAAGCCCAAACAAACACAATCAGAAGCACAAAAGATGAAGTCACATCTGATCCTGAAGAAATACAAAAGATAATTAGAGACTACTATGTACACTTGTATGGAAGCAAACTTGAAAACCTTAAAGGAATGGAGGACTTTCTGACATCGCACAACCTGCCCAGGTTGAAACAAGAAGAAATCAAGACCCTAAATAGACCAATAAGAATCAAGGAAATTGACTATGTAATAAGAAAACTACCTAAAAAAAAAAGCCCTGGACCAGATGATTTTCTAGCAGAATTCTATAAGACATTTAAGGAGGAGTTGATACCAATACTACTGAAAGTATTCCAGGCGATTGAGAAAGATGGAACTCCCCACAAATCATTTTATGAAACTAACATCACATTGATACCCAAGCCAGGTAAAGACCCAACAAAGAAAGAGAACTACAGGCCAATATATTTGATGAACATAGATGCTAAAATTCTCAACAAGATACTAGCAAACTGGATTCAACAACACATCTCAAAAATCATCCATCATGACCAAGTAGGCTTTATCCCTGGGACACAAGGCTGGTTCAACTTCCGTAAAACTATAAATATAATTAAATACATCAAAAGATATCAAAACAAAAATCACATGATTATATCATTAGATGAAGAAAAAGTTTTTGATAAAATCCAGCTCTCTTTCATGATAAAAACCCTCAAACATATAGGCTTAGATGGAACATATCTCAAAATAATAAGAGCTATCTATGAGAAATTCACAGCTAGCTTACTCCTAAACAGACAAAAATTGGAACCATTTCCCTTGAAAACTTGAACAAGACAAGGATGCCCACTCTCACCCCTCCTGTTCAATAAAGTATTGGAAGTCCTGGCTAGAGCAATCAGAAAAGAGAAGGTGATCAGGGGTATCCAAATAGAAAAAGAGGAAGTCAAGTTATCTCTCTTTGCAGACGACATGATTGTATACCTTGAAAACCCAAGAGAATCTGTCAAAAACCTCCTTGCACTGATAAAGGACTTTGGTAAAGTCTCAGGGTATAAAATAAATGTGCAAAAGACAATCGCATTTCTTTACACTAATAATAAACCAACAGAAATTCAAATAAAAAGCACAATTCCATTCACAATAGCCACAAAAAAAGAGAAATACCTTGGCATCTTCCTAACCAGAGATGTGACAGACCTTTACAATGAAAACTACAAAACACTGCTCAAAGAAATCAAAGATGACACAAACAAGAGGAAAAACAATCCATGTTCATGGATTGGAAAAATTAACACTGTGAAGATGTCCATCTTACCTAAAGAAATCTATGGATTTAATGCAATATCTATTAAATTACCCACTTCATTCTTCTCAGATCTAGAAAAAACAATACAGGAACTCATATGGAAACACAAACAACCAAGAATAGCTGGAACAATCCTCAGCAAAAATCACAAAGCAGGAGGTATCACACTACCAGACTTTAAACTTCACTATAAAGCTACAATAATCAAAACAGCTTGGTATTCGTACAAGAACAGGCATATAGATTAATGGAATAGAATTGAGATTCCAGAAGAAAAACCTCAATTTCTCAACCCACTCATCTTCGACAAAGCCTCCAACAACAACCACTGGGGAGAGGACAATCTATTCAGTAAATGGTGCTGGGAAAACTGGTTGACCACATGAAGAAGATTTAGACAAGACCCCTATCTATCCCCTTACACAAAAATTAACTCTAAATGGATCAGAGACCTAAATGTAAAACCTCAAATCATAAGAACTTTAGAAAATGCAGGACATACCCTTATGGAAGTTGGAACTGGCATCCAATTCCTGAGCAAAAACTGAAATGCACGGGACATAAGAGATATAATAGAAAAGTTGGACCTCATTAAACTGACAAGTTTCTGCAAACTATCAAGAGAGTGAGGAGACAGCCCACAGACTGGGTAAAGTATTTGCCAACTCCATGTCTGACAAAGGCCTAACATCTAGGATCTACAAGGAACTCAAAAGCGTTGAAAAGAAAAAAACAAACAACCCCATTACAAAGTGGGTAAAAGACATGAACAGACTCTTCTCAAAAGAAGACATATGGGTGGCCAACAGATACATGAAGAAATATTCTACCTCACTTGTCATCAAAGAAATGCAAATTAAAACTACACTGAGATATCACCTAACTCCAGTCAGAATGGCCATTATCAGTAACTCAAAAAATAACAGATGCTGGAGAAGATGTGGTAAAAAGGGAACACTTCAACACTGTTGGTGGGAGTGTAAACTAGTACAGCCTCTGTGGAAATCAGTGTGGTGATTCCTAAAAGCTCTAAAGCTGCATATGACTCCTCAGTCCCCCTACCGGGCATATAACCTGAAGAACTCAAATCACTCTATAAAAAAGATACCTGCACACATAAGTTTTTCGCAGCATTGTTCACAACAGCAAGAATCCAGAACCAACCATGCTGTCCATCAAAAGAGGACTGGATTAAAAAAATGTGGTACATATACACAATGGAATATTACACAGTCATAAAAAAGAACAAAATCATGAATTTCTCAGCAACCTGGATGGATTTAGAATTTATAGTACTGAGTGATCTCTCAGAGAAACAAAGATCTGAGTATCACACGTTCTCACTCATAATTGGACTTTGAACAACTATCATAATACTGTAAGAAAAGGATTGACAGTGGTGGGAAACTATGGGGGGGCAGGGAAGGTAAGGGAGGTGGGATTAATGGTAGTCAATATCTGTCTGTGGACGTGGGGGGCACACCTTATCAATAAGAGTACCTGCACAATGCATATTTGTATACCTAACCCTTAACCATACCCCACAATTTTAAAATAAAAAATATGTATATAAAAAAGAACATTGCTGTTCAAAAGTAAACTAAAACAAAACAAAACAAAAAACTCCCAAATAGAATCAGGAGTCATCACTCTTATCTAGTTTGAAATTATTTGCTTTTTAAAAGTCATATTCTATATGATCCTGAAATTATTATCTGTTGACCAAAGGACACAGCATTTTAGTTAGTTGGGAAGAATAAATTCAAGAGGTCTGCTGTAAATCATGGTGACTATAGTTAAAAACAATATTTGAAAATTGCTAAGAGTAAATTTTGAGTGTTCTCTCCAGAAAAAATAATAAGTATAGGAGGTAATGCATATGCTAATGAGCTTCATTTAGCCACTCCACAATGTATACATGTATCAAAACAAGATGCTGTCCACCATACATTATGCAATTTTTATTTGTCAAGAAAAATTCAATTAAAACATTGTAATTTAATTGGCCATTTCTATAGGATACTTTAAGGCATAAACCAAGGTGATGAGCATATTCTTCTCTTAATTATACTTTTCCTCACTTAATATATTAGTGAGAATATTAAATATCATCTAATTTTCTACTCCTAGGATAATTACTATAATTATGTTAATGAATATAACGTTAAATATTACTTTCATATTTTAGTTATCTGAGCACATTTTTAATGGTACTTGGATATGATGGAAATAAAAAGAAATTAGTCTGATATAAAGCTTTAGTTTTTATTCTTAGTTTCCATATCTTAGTCATGGTTTCAGTTTTGTTGTTATCCTCTTTTTGCAATTAATATGCCTGCTTTTTCTTTACTTTGCCAATTAAGAGAAATTAGTATTGCAACTGATATTAAGTTCTAGTTATTCACATTTTTTTAGTACATTCATTTCAGAAAAAAAATGTTTCTTTTAAGATTGAGAAAAATGGCCGGGCTCAGTGGCTCAGCCTGTAATCCCAGCACTTTGGGAAACTGAAGCGAATGGATTGCCTGAGCCGGTGAGTTCGAGACCAGCCCAAGCAACATGGTGAGACCTCGTCTCTACAATAAATAAAATTAGCTGGGTATGATAGTGCACACCTGTAGTTTGGCTACTTGGAAGGATGAGGTGGAAGGATCGCTGGAGCCCAGTAGGTCAATGCTGGGGTGGCCGTGACTGTGCCACTGCTCTCTAGCCTGGGTGACAGAGTGAGACTTCAACTCAAAAAAACAAGCAAAAAAAAAGGTTGAGAAAAATATTTTATGCTAAATCTCAATATTAAAAACTCTTTCCCATTCTGCACTCATTCTGCATCATGTTCCGTGGAAGCACAATCTAATTTCAAAAACTATACCTTGATTAATTTTTATTTAAAGAGACTAGTGAAAAAATAATAACATAATAGAGTGTTCTGAAAAGTCTCACAGAGGATTAGCTCACACATATACACAGACACACACATAAATTATCAATAGAATATGGTCTACCCATGAGAAACAATAAGATCATTTTACTTTAATAATATTCAAATTCTTAAAAGGTCATTTTAAAGAGTGAGCTGCTTCTGTTTATCTGTTCTTTAATGTTAATCCCTGCTCCAAACTAGTTTCTTTATGTATGTTTTCAAAAGCAGTTTATGCTGGAAACACATGATATAGTAGAGTGTGAGAATATTGTAATTATGTATGGCCAATAGTGAAGACTCAAACCTGAGAAAAAATATGTTGTGAATTGGTCAAATTATGGAAAATTTATGTTTTAACCCTGGAGTAAGTGGGTTAAAATATAACCTCCATGGAAATGAGTTCAAACTTCTAGAATACTAGAAAAGTAATTTTTAAAATGAAAATATAGATTCCTATTTATTAAATTTTGGGCCATTTTAGTTGGGGAAGGGTTCAGTAAATGGTTTCTGATTTATTGCTGCGGGTTTGAAATATTTTCCCTTCACATTCTCTTATCTATGACTTTAATGTCTATAAATTAAAACATTATCTTATAAATTTTTGTGATTTCCTGCATATGCATGTTAAAAGAATAATGAATACGGCTCAAAAACACAGGAATGAGTCATATATTAATAAGAGAAAAAGAACCAGTTAGTGGCCAGGATTTCAATTTTTATAATTTATTTCCTAACTCTATGCTTTCTAAAACCCATTTGAAACAGATAGAGATTCTTTCCTGTAAACCAGTCATAGTTTCTCAGGCTGTATTATGCATATCACACCCTCTGCGGCCCTTAGCCTTGGGTGGTAGGAACAAAAGAAAAAAAAGCAAACGAGCAAGTCTGTCTGCTTGACTTAAACACGAGGTCTTTGTATAAGTACTGTGCACTAACCAATTGTGTCACTGGAGCTACATGAGGTCTTTATAAACCTACAAAATGTTTTCTTCTGTTGAAAAAAATTCATTATAAAACTTACCATTAACATTTGACTACTTGATATTAAAAGACAAATTCTTATTCTTTTTTGGGGGGGGTTGGAGCTTCACTCTGTCACCCAGGTTGATGTACAGTAGCATGCTCACGGCCACCACAGACTCAACTTGATCCTTCTGCCTCAGCCTTCCAAGTAGATGGAACCACAGGCATGAGCCACCGTGCCCAGCTAAGTTTTAGATTTATTGTAGAGATGTAGTCTCACCATGTTGCTCAGGCTGGTCTCGAACCCCCTCAGGCAATCCTCTCTCCTCTGCCTCCCAAAGTGCTGGGATTACAGGCATGAACCGCTGCGCCCAGAGAGGTAAAATTCTTATTCTTAAAAGGCCTATAAATAGAAGCCTTTCAATCATCAAGCACAAACCAAACCAAAAATACAGCTACAAGTACTGTGGTCATTTCTACGATGAGTTGGCAAAGTGTATCAATAGGAAATCTACTTTCTGAATAGCTCAGGGTTTCTGTAAATGATATTGTTTGTCATATCACTGTTAAAAATAACCAATATATCCAAAAAGTCTTTGTATGTGAAGAAATTCATGAAATAAAAAAGCATTGTGTTCTTTATGATAGAATACAGGATAACAATCTTATCTTCTCTTATAAAAAGAATCCTTTAGGATGTTGGAAGAGTAAGTGAAGCATACACTTTGCACAAATTCTAGAAACTGTCATTTTTGTTATATGAGCTTATATTATTTTCTAAAAATATATATATATCCTATTATAAGTACTATTTTCAACTTAAAACACAAGATGAAGATTTTTTTTTTGAGTTGGAGTCTCACTCTGTCACCCAGACTGGAATGCAGTGGCCGCTTCCGGCCACCGCAGCCTCGACCTGCTGGGCTCCGCGATCCTTCTGCCTCAGCCTTCCGAGTAGCCGGAATTACAGGCACGCGCTACCACACCCGGCTGATGTTTTGATTTATTG
Organism: Cephalopachus bancanus; assembly: GCA_027257055.1. Taxonomy (NCBI): domain Eukaryota; kingdom Metazoa; phylum Chordata; class Mammalia; order Primates; family Tarsiidae; genus Cephalopachus; species Cephalopachus bancanus. The sequence goes on from JAPVLO010000262.1 coordinate 2,714,541, forward strand.
TAGAGATGAGGTCTCGCTGCCCAGGCGGGTCTCAAACCCGCGGGCTCAGGCAATCTACTCACCTCAGCCTTCCAAAGGCGGGGGATTACAGACTGAGCCACGGAGCCCGGCTAAGATGAAGATTAACTTGAGTTTTTCTTAAGTATATTTAAACCACATCATCACTCTTTTCGCAGCCCCCATAGAAAAATACTTTAGGACTCTGTAATTTACTGATAAATTTTAACACAACTTGAAACAGTTAACATTTACCCAATCATGGTAAAAATGTGAAATATGACAGAAGTGTAAGATGATAAAAAGTTAACATTTGAAAGTTTCGCTCTATCTCCCTTTTCTCCCCAGAGGCAAAACTAAAAATAGTTCCTCATGTTGCATTTGAAATGTGTTCTATCAATTTTAAAAGTTAATAAAAATATTAATTTAAGCTCACAAATAGAATAATCTACACTTACAGTCTTCCAAATTGACTATAGGATAAGTACTTTGAAATGGAACACTGTATTTAAAGATATTTTTATTTCGGATTTTAATAGCTATTGCTAAATTGCCCCTCAAAACAAAACAAAACAAAACAAAACAAAAGGCTGCCATTAACAGTGTATAAAAATACTTTTTCCTGTGAATTCCTTTAAACATTTCATTTTTTTGTCCATCATATTAAAAACTGATATCTTGGTGTTATTCTATATGAGTAAAGTTGAGTAACCTGTCAAATGGTCACTTCTATTTTGCCCTTTCTGTGAACTGTTTGTTCATATTCTTTGACCATTTTTCTCTTGGGTTGTTCATCTTTTTCTATTACCTTGTAAGAACTTTTTGTATAAAAGAAATTAATTATCTATCACATGGTTTACAAATATCTTCCCCATTTTGTTGTTTGTCTTTTGACCTGTTTGTGGCATTTCCAACTCTACAGAAGTATTTAATTTGCATGCCTACGATGTATCCATGTTTTCCTTCAGAGCCTCCAAATTTAATGAGATATTTATAAAGGCTATCTTACTGGAAATGTTTTAAAAAGTTTCTTGCCTTTGTCCACTCTCTCTAGCTCCTTTTCTCTTTCTTTATGTTTAAAACTGTGGTCCATCTAGAATTCAATTTGATGTAAAGAGTAAGAATGCAGTTTTATGCATTTACAAATGGGTAGGCAGTTGTTCCAAATAATATGGCATCCAGCCTATTCCAGTAAACAAAATGCCACTTTAATCATGTACTAAGTGTATCCAAACCTATTTCTGGATCTCTATTTTTGTCCATTAATCTTCTGTTTTTTGCACCAATATTGTACCACTTTCACTATTATGGATGTGCTGTAGGTTGTAATATGCTTAATATTAGTAGGGCTGGACTAATTGAATCAGTATTCAATCATTGAATTTATTGAATCAGTATTCAATAAATACAGTGGACCATCAATGCTTGAAGGGACGACAGAGTACCTAATTCAGCTCCTTCAATTTACACATTAGAAAACTGATGACCAGGAATGTCTCAAGACTCACTCAACATTCCACAGAAGTGCATGTGAGCAAGAGTAAGTCACTAAAACAAGGTTCTTTGGCTACTATTCTAGTCTTCATTCTTCTGAGTCATGCGATTAACTGTATACAAATACATCCCCACATACTTCGATAATTCTCAAATTATTCCTAGTCTAAATTTATTTGTGATATTCTACTTGTTATATCCTTGAACCTTCACTTTTCTATAAATTGTGAGACTTTCAATATACTTAACTATAAATATCTATGTCCCATGAAAAAGAGTAAAAGACAAACTGTCTTTCAACATCTTTTTGTCAAGGTCTATTTATTTTGCTCATTAGAATCCTAAATGGGCTTGTTCTAATGTTGAAAAGAATTCAAAGCAATGCACAATTGAACAGTAAAGTTTCCATTGACTAACTAGGCAGTTGTCTGCCAGAAGCAGTCATCAGCATGTTAATGAGATCTACAGCTTAGCATTAAACATAAGGTACTCCAAGCACTACTGAGTGGATGAACATAATACATATCTAACTTCTATTAGATTTGAAAAAGCTATGTTAAAAAAACGGAAATATGTGATGGAATTCCACAGTGGTTCAGAGACAAAAACTTTGTCTTCCCCACAATGAGAAAAAGAAGATAAACAAGAAAATTTTAGAAAATAGCACCAGATGAAATCAAGATATCAGTTCAATGGCTCTGGAGGCATGCCAGACAAGCAAAAGCAAATGTGGAAACTGAAGAATATTAGAGTCCAATAAGTGAGTGCCTGGGGTGGTTTCATACACAGAAGACAGATCATTTACAGAGTTAGAAATTCATGATTTCAGACAATTATGCTATCACCTACAAAACTCAAACTAAAAAAAAAAGACAAACACATTTAATATTAAATTTTCCCAAACCATTTTGTTAAAATAAAGAATATGGATGTTTTCCAGTTGAATAGGATTAATGATATAAATAAAAAAAGCATCCAGTTTCACCAAAGCTAAAAGTCTGAAGCATTTTAATATAGGCAGTATATGAGAGTTTAAGCCAAAATGGGATGAGACTTTAAGCCAAAATGCTGTGTCACTTCTTATCTAGAAAGTACAACGTACAATGTAGCATGTTGAAAAGGGTTATATAGATTAGGAACTAGAAAGAATCATATAAATTTATAACCTTTCACCCAAAGATAGTAGAAAACTAATGTTCTTATTTATACTACCCTCAGATAATTAAATTCAGGTGCCTCTCAGCACTACAGATAACCACTTTTGACATAATCAGTTAAGTCATGGAATTTTATTTTCCTTTTAAGAAGAGTTGGTATGTGAAAATGTTACTATGAGTTGTTATTTTCAAAAGCCCAGTTTCCAACTTGATTACCAGACTATAAGCAGAATGACCTTTCCATTCTTCAAACAAATGCATCCAATAAGAATGTCCTTTTAAATGATAAAGGCCTGTTTATTGTTCAAGACTTTCTTATATAAATTAGGAGCTGAAATTTCAAGAAAATGCTCAGTTTCTTTCTTTCTTTTTTTGTTTTTTGAGTTGGAGTCTCACTCTGTCACCCAGTCTGGAGTGCAGTGGCCACTCCCAGTCACTGCAGCCTCAACCTGCTGGGCTCCGGCAATCCTTTTGCCTCAGCCTTCCAAGTAGCTGGAACTACAGGCACGCGCTACCACGCCTGGCTAATTTTTGATTTATTATAGAGATGAGGTCTTGCCAAGTTGCCCAGGCGGGTCTCGAACCCGCGGACTCAGACAATCCACTCACCTCAGCCTCCCAAAGTGCAGGATTACAGGCTGAGCCACTGAGCCCGGCTAAATGCTCAGTTTCTTATCAAAATTTTTTTTTCTGTAGCTTTAATAGATTTACTAGTTTCACCTACAGCTTTAAAATACAGTAGGATAAATGCATATGTAACACAGTGTAATAGTTAAAACATGTCTTAAAGATTTGTGTGATAAAAAAAGTCTTCTTTTCTAATATCTGTTAAGATAACATCTGCATGCTAAACATACTTATATATAAAATTTTCTTCAGCCTCAATTAGAAAGAACTACAATGTTGGCCAAATAGTATACATTTCAGTTAGGAAGGAGAAAAATGTTCAAGAGATTTATTGTACAACATAAAGACTATAGTTAATGAAAATATACTGTATTCTTGAGAAATACTAAAAGAGGATATTTTAAATCTCATCAAAAAAGGTAACTTTATGAAGTAATGCATACTTTAATTAGCTAGAAGTAGCTATTCTACAGTGTGTTATGTATTGCAAAACATCATGTTTTACATGACAAAGACATACAATTGTATTTGTTATTTAAAATGATAATAATTAGTCCCTTATATTTACGAAAAAGAAAAACTGCAATTTAGTACGTAACTTATTCCTAACTGTATGCTTTATAATTTGCTTCATATAATAAAAAAGGAATACAAGCCAAATTTTCTTAAACATTTTTATTATAGCAAAGCAAATTGCCTTATAGATATCTGGGTGATATTGCTTTTTAAAAAGTAATTCAAGGGTGGCAAAAGCTAAAAAAACTATATTTTTGTTTATCACATCTAAACTTTAAGTTCCTGTTAAATTCACTTAGGAATTAAAGAAAATGGAAAATTTGCTATGTGTCTATCAGATCCAAATACCCTACACTCACTGGCTTAATTTATTACTTGAATGGTTCTTTGTCAATCTTAGTGTTTTGCATTAGGGAAAATGTGCACATCATTATAGATGTCTTTACAACAAAGATGATTTCACCACTTTTAGTGATGGGTTTTATAGAGTAATATCCATACTGATTAACACAGTGGGCATCTTTTGAAAAGGATCAGGGGTATAGCTAAGTTAAAGTATTTTGGACCACTCTAAAAATGTATATTTCTAGATCACCAAGAGATCAGTACATAAAAAATGATAAATTGCATATTATTTGCTAGACGGTACCGATGTTGTAGTCTCAACAATGAGAAAGAAGAACCTTTTGCCAAGCACAAATTCTGTGGTAGATGATAGACTTTTCTGAAACTTGGAATATCAAAGATTAATAGTGCGCTCACTGGCAAGAGAATATAAGATTAATCAGCTCCTTAATCATACATATAACTTGACCTCATGCTTTTTTTTTTAAACTTCACAACCATAAATCTCATTTTAAATGTCTTTGAACATCAAAGATGTTCCATGAGTTGGTTTTGCCTATATTGATTTTAAAGCCAGGCACAGTACATCAGGGGTTGTATGTCAGAGGTTGAAGAGACATGTATTTATAAAACATGCACCCTGTCTTCAAAGAGCTCTTTTTTTTTTTTTAACAAAAGAGGCAATACTTGATTATCAACTTGTGTGATAAATGTAATAGAGACATATGCAAAATATTATAGAATCTCTTTGTCCAGAGTGTCATTTCCAGAGTACAGAAAAAAAAGTAAATAAATTGCTTAATCCCTCTGGGATAGTCAGGGCTCATCTAACTAGTCTACAGAGGAAAAAAATTTATAGGCACTTCATTATATTACTCACAATATTTCAACCCAAATTAACTTTCCTTCTTCAACCACACCATTTCTCTACAATGTCATTAACCACACCTTTCTCATTTCCTCATCTCTCCTGAGGGACCCTTTTCTCTTTCACTTTCAGCTAAGTTACTGAAAGATCACTTTGACTTAGGCGATTTTTTGAGGACTTTGCCTGTATCAACTAATTTCATTCTCACAGTAACTCTAAAAGAGTAACTACCTTTTAGATTTTATTTTTTTTTTGTTTGATTTTTGTTTCTAGAAATGGGGTCATGCTTTGTTGCTCAGGCTGGAGTACAGTAGCTATTCACAGGTACCATCATAGTGCACTATAGCCTAAAAATTCTGTGCTCAAGTGATCTCCTGCCTCAGTCTTCTGAGTAACTGAGACTACAGTCACATGCCACAGTGGTCAGTGAAAGAACAAAAAAGCAAGCACTTTTTTTTTTTTTTTTTTTGAGTTGGAGTCTCACTCTGTCGCTCAGACTGGAGTGCAGTGGCCGCTCCCGGCCACCGCAGCCTCGACCTGCTGGGCTCCGGCGATCCTTCCGCCTCAGCCGTCCGAGTAGCCGGAATTACAGGCATGCGCTACCACGCCCGGCTAATTTTTTTATTTACTGTAGAGATGAGGTCTCGCTGCCCAGGCGGGTCTCGAACCCGCGGGCTCAGGCAATCCACTCACCTCAGCCTCCCAAAGGCGCGGGATTACAGGCTGAGCCACCGAGGCCGGCTTGCAAGTACTTTTTAATGCCTTTGACAGATGAGGAAACTGAGGCACAACGATCTTAAGTAATTACTCATATAGTTAATAAACAAACTTTCAAAATGAGCAGATTAGCCTGAGAGCTCATATTCTTAACCATTATGCAGTATTTATACATTCATTCTTTTTTTCTTTCTTTTTTTTTTTGTAAATTGGAGTCTCACTCTGTCGCCCACACTAGAGTGCAGTGGCCGCTCCCGGCCACCGCAGCCTCGACCTGCTGGGGTCCAGTGATCCTTCCGCCTCAGCCTTCCAGTAGCTGGAACTACAGGCGCGTGCTACCAAACCCGGCTAATTTTTTATTTATTGTAGAGATGAGGTCTTGTCAAGTTGCCCAGGCAGGTCTCGAACCCACAGGCTTAGGCAATCCACTCACCTCAGCCTCCCAAGTGCGGGATTACAGGCTGAACCACCAAGCACGGCTCATTCTCTTTTTCTAAGCTAACCATCTCTGTGACAACTGCACATGGCATTAGAGTGGCTATTGCTCCTATCACTCATTTTGTATTTCTGTGTATGCTTACAATTGTATGCCTTATATCTCTGAAAAGATCACCAGATAGGGGTCACAGATCAAACTTTGAATCTCTTTCACTGCCTAGAGATAAAAGTATGCACTCAACTAATGCTATGAGATAAACAGTAATAAGTAACAATACTTTATCTTAATCATGATTAAATTTTTGTCCCTTAGAGGAAAAAGTAAGATAGTAAATTCCTAAAGAAGTTTCTGCAATATGGTGGCAATTCAGTTCTTCACATATATTTTTTAATGTTCAAAAATGTTAAGCTGAATCACACCTTATAGACTTTAGGGGAAATCAGTCCCAAACCACATAGAGCCATCTCTGTTTGTTATATCAAAATTTAATTTACTCTGTAAAATGATTTTTTTACTTATCATATAGATATGCTATGTTGAGTAGGAATATCTATTATTATAAATAATAAAGTCGTCTTTAACCTAAGTTTAAAGAAAGAAATTTTCTATGCATTTAAAACAAATTTTTAGCCTCCACTTCTTTCTGGTTAACTGATTCACCATTTCATTATGACCAAGTGAAGTTAATTTCATTTCTGTCCAAATATGACACATAGGAAATCTTGAACTGGAAGTTTTCAGTGTCTTTCTTCTGACAAGTAATAAAGATGTAAGGAAAAAGACTTCTTTCTGTAACCCAATAATTAAATTATCTTTATTCTGGTACTGAAACAATGAGAAGTGAAATCATATGTGTGTGTGTGTGTGTGTGTGTGTGTGTGTGTGTGTGTGTGTGTATTATTTGGATATTCATTCAATATGCAGTAAGTGTCTTTGTTAAATAGATGATGTTTAGAACCAAATAATCAAGGTAATAATCAATATGTATATGTTATCTATTTGAACAAGATGCTAAGAATTTGCCTTCACAGTAATATTTTTCATTAGCAAATTGCCATTTTACTTTTTGTTTCATCAACTTTGAATATAGTGTTCAACACTTTGCTAAAAACTGAAAAAGTATTTCAGTATTTATTCTTTGTTGTGCTAAACCAGGTGGCATTTACCCTGTTTACCACAAAACAGTGGTGAGATGATTCTTTAAATATATTTCCTTACAGTTTAAAGAATGGCAATTTATAGGAAAATGGTTTTCTTAGATATGTTGGCCCAATAGAATTGGTCAGAATTCAATGTTTTTGTTTCCAGATAGAGTATTATTAACAAGATAGTGTATTGACAATACAAAGGTATTTACACATGAAAATTTTAGAAATTATTTGAAAGTGCAGTACATTTATAACCTAAGAACTTTATCTTCAAAAATAAGTTGAGGGGGAGAAGATAAGAATCTGTCCGTTATCAATCGAAAAATTTTAAGTTCCTGTGCAATATGGCACATTAATTCAACAAATACAGGTTAAGAATTCCTAATCTAAAAATCAAAAATCTGAAATGCTCCAAATTCTGAAAAATTTTGACATCATGCCACAAGTGGGAAATTCCATACATGACCTCATGTGATTGGTCACAGTCAAAGCACAGGCAAACTTTGTTTCATGCACAAAATTATTTAAAATATTGTATAAATTACTTTCAGCCCACGTGTATAAGGTGTACATGAAACATAAGTAAATTTTGTGTTTAGACCTAGGTCCCATCCCCAAGATATCTTATTATATATATCCAAATATTCCCAAATATGACAAAAAATCTGAAATTTTAAATACTTCTGGTCCAAATCACTTCAGATAAGGGATACTCAACTAGTACTAACTGAATGTGTAGTATTCACTATACTAAACTTTACTGGAGATAAAACTATGCACTTGTCCTTAAAGTGCTTATATTCTAAATAGGAAAACACACAATAAACAGGTAAAAATGAAATAACAATGAGAGAATTAAATAAGAACACAAGAGAAGAGTCCTGAGCATTAAAACAGGTGTTTATAAACCATAACTCATAATTAGTTTCAGTACAGAACTATCAAAATTACAGAGGTTAACAGATAATCTAAAGACGGTCAAGAACCTGGACTGAATGGGAAGCATTGATTATCAATAGCTATTAAATGCTCTCATTTCTCTCATATTCACTTCCTCATTTACTTAGGTTAGGATTTACTGACCCCTGACATTCTTCCAACACACTAGGTTTGCCCTAACCCTAGATCCTTAGCACTACTGTGTTTCAACTTCTTGGAAAGCCCTGCTCTCATATATTGCTTGACTCAGTTTTACTTAAACAGCAAGTGAGACCAAAACCTCACTTTATTTTTTCATTGTCCAGTGAAAGACACATGGTCAAGCCTTAGGTTGGTGGATGGAAATTCAAACCCCCCTCCTCAAAGAATAGGCCCATTTGAAGGTTTTTTGCCACTTTACTACCTTCAAGTTGTTCCAATGTCATTTTCTCAAGTCATCTTCCATTTATCATCTTATATAGTATTTTTACCCAACTATCCACAAATGTGCACACAAAATCCTTTTTTCTTTATTCCCCTCCATTGCTTTATCCTTACCCTCAGTATCACATTTTCTAGACAGTATTTTCAAAGTTAAAGCTAAAACCTTTGAAAATGACAATGAAGAAGCTCTACATCTTACTGCATTCATTACATATTACTACTCAAGAACTCAAATCATTACATCTGCACCACTCATTGTCTACATTGTGACTTTACTATTCCACTGTCTTTATCAACATGACTTTACTATTCTGGGAAATGTCCCCAAAAGTAAACATTGCAAATAACTCTCTTCATTTTAGAAACTTCATGAAAATCTTTCAGTAAATCACAGTTTACCTAACTTGCAAATATAGTATCAAATGACCGTTTACTTCATAAAACTCCCTAAGAAATTCTCTCCTTCTAGTGTCTAGCAATCCAAAACAAATATTACATCATCAAACTTACCCATCCTTATTAATCTTCTGCTTTGAAAGATCTGCCTTTAAACCAGATCTCAAAACCTCGAAATATCCCTTCTTTGCCCTCCCCCCTTTTAGATGCTACTAAGACGTTGCTGGGGTCATATATTTTCCATACTGTGGGAGGCAATGAACCCAGTTTTGCTTTTTTAAAGACTATTTTGGTGGTATTTTAGGGAACTAGCATTTCAAATACTTCCTGTGGGCCAGAGAGAAATGTGAGACACTTGAGTCAAAGTCAGAACAAATCATAGATCCTAGAAGGCGTTTTACCACTTCTACTTGCCTGTGCACTCATCTCCGTTGATTCTACATTGGAAGCCAAAGAAATGAAATTTGAAGAGTTGTGCTTTGGTGGTCTACCATCTCTGGAAGTGATATTTTTGAATTAATTAATCTACTTGTAGAGAATAACAGTTTAGCATTTATTTAACTTTTGAACATGGTTAAAGTCACAATGAGGAAAACAAAAATGTAACAAGATGTCAAAAGAGGATTCTGTCTTTTTTCGTTGAAGCAAAACAATGGAAAGTATCACTATATTATAAAGTGAGGTGCTTGACCTGTGTAGGCTACGTAGAGGATATGATTAGCCTTCTATGTGTCATGTGACCCACACTACAGTATTTTGAGTGAAGCAAATGAATGGGGTTAGAATATATACATTACAGTGTGAAGTTAGCATATTAATATCCTGCAGTGGACTTTTCAAATACTTTTAAAAGCTACCAATATATAAGTATGTTTTATCAGGTTTGGGAGGTATCTTTTCAAAAATTTAATATGGATTAGCCAATTTTTTCCTATTTTTATCAAGTCATAAATGTTTCTGTGCTCCCTATCTGCAATTGAGGTAGCATTTTAATGGAGTTCCCAAGAGCTATTGTGCTTGGCTTATATATCATCAAACGTTGGTCATTTTCAAACTTGTTTAGAAGTAAACAGCCATGTTTGTTTAGGGCACTTAAAAATATGCTCATTCACATAAAAATAAAAACAATAACCACAATCACAAAGCAAACATATAGCCAATGCATGTCAACTCCTTAAGAATCTACCCCTGTAACACCTAATTATTACTAAGGTTTATGGAAGACCATTATGGTAAGGCACTGTGCTGAAAGCTTCACATTTATTTTATCATGTAATCTCCATCCTCAAAACAACCCTCTAAGATAGACACTATAATCAGCCCTGTGTAAGAGGTATGAAAAATAAGGATTACTCTTAGTTGCCTAGAGATGAAGAAAAATAGCTGTGTTGGAGCCTGGATACACACTTGGTTTCCCAACTGACTCCAGCACCAGATCTAATAACTAAAATAATCCCTTTATATATTGTTGAAATACAGAACTTTCAAGTTATTTTATATAAGGTCTTGTTAAAATTCAAATACAATAAATCCCTTACCTCCAAACACAAATCTTCCACAGGAAAAATTTTATAAGTGGCATTACTTCTCTATACTTGTTCTGCAATCATGAGACTTTTGGGTGGAATATATATGCTGGAACCTTGAAGCCATGAATTACCATCTCTAAGGCATAAAATGACAAGTGTATCAACCTCTTGGGTGGCATGTCAGAGAAAAATATATGCTTCTTTCTTTTTCATTGACACTATGGGGCTACATTAAAGAGTTATAGCATCTGGATAATAACAAATTTTAATTGTATAGTACCCAAATGAGACATCTAAAATCACATTGATATTATATATTTAGAGATTTACTGATTTAATTTAGAAAAAATACAAAGCAACAACAAAAGCCACATGTGATAGTGCTTTTGGAACTGAGACTTTGGTCTCCAATCTTATTTTTACTTGAATATGTTGGTCAAATTAGAATTGGTCAAATTCATTGTTTTTGGTTCCAGATAGAATATTACAGGTTTATAGCAGAAATATAATGAGAACAATATATGTAATTGAAAGTTTTCTAGTTGCCACATTCTTTAAGTAGAAAGAAAAATAGAAGACATTGAGATGATCCTTTATGTTCTTTTTCCCATACTTAATCTTTAAAATCCAGTGTGCATTTTACACCCACAACATATCTCAATTCACACTATCCACACTTCAAATAATCATTTACCACATGTGGTTTGTGCCTTCCTTTTTTGGACAGTATAGATCTATATTCTACGAATTCTTTTAACCCATTTTTTGAGGGACAAAGTGCTTTTGGTTGTAGATGAATTATTGTATGCTATCTAGGATTGTAAGTTCGTTTAGTCAACAATCAATTCAAATTTTTTGTTTTGGTAAAAAATGAATTACTTCATGAAGATTCTAGACATGAAGACAAGGTCAGGTACCATTTTTAACCATTTATTTCTTTTAAAAATATTAACATTTGTTATTGTCTGATTATAAAGTAAGCATATTACTAATTATGTTGTCCAATAAGTATAAAGTTAGTGTATATAGAGATATTTTAAAAGCCTTGCTTTACATGGTCCTTAACTCTAATCAAGGAGTCTCCCACTACAGCATTCTGCTCTGTAATGGAGTAGCATAGTATTTGCAAATATAGTACAACAAAAATTCCCTGTGGTTTTCAAAGATGAAATTTAATTCTAATAAATCTATAAGCTTTAAAAAAATCTCTATTTTAACTAATTTCCCAGAATCTCTTTGATTCAAGTATTTTATTATTTTACTTATATATAAAGAAAGTTAAGAGCTAAGAGAGATTAGGTAACTGCTTTAGTCTGGTTTCAGTTGCTATAAAACAGCAGTCCCCAATCTTTTCAGCATCAGAGAACAGTTTTGTGGAAGACATTTTTTCCATAGGGGGTGAGGAGGGGATCATAATGCATTAGATTCTCATAACGAGAACATAACCTAGATCCTTTGCATGTACAGTTCACAAAAGGGTTGGCGTTCCTATGAGAATCTAATGTGGTGTTCTGTCAGATCAGCACAGAAGACTGTGCAGTCCAGTTTCTAACAGGTCATGCCAGTATTGGTTCACTGTCCAGGGTTTGGAGATGCCTGCTATAAAGGACTAACTCAGACTGGGTAACTTATAAAGAAAAATGTTTATTCAACTCATGTTTCTGATGTATGGAAAAATTTAAGATTGGGCATACAGTGAGGGCCTCAGACTGTTTCTACTCAAGGCAGATGGTGAAGTGGAGCCAGTGTATATAGAGATCACATGATGAGAGAGGAAGCAAAGGTTCAGGGGACATGCCAGTCTCTTTGAAACAAGGAGTTTTCATGGGAACTAACAGAATTCACTGATGCCCTGGAGTAGGATTTATTCATGAGAAATCTATTCTTGAGGGATCTGAACCCTCATTTATTCAAATATCTCCTTAGGCTCCACCTCTAAAACTAGGGATCAAATTTGAAAATGAGGTTTGGAAGGTCAAATAGCTCAAACCATAGCAGCTGTTTGCCCCAAATCTCACATTTAAATGTAAAACTCTTGCCCTCAACCAGTGGTTCTCAAAGTTTGACTTCGAGATCAGCAGAGTCGTCATCACCTAAGAAGTTGTTAAAAATGCAAATTTGTATCCCTACACTAGACCTACTGACTGGGGGACTGGAAGGTGGGCCTTAAGTCCAACAATCAGTGTTTTAACAAGCCCTCTAGATGACTGCAATGCATACTAAAATTTAAGAACCACTGCTCTGCCTCTTCTCAATAAATACTCAAAAAGAATATACAGAAAACATTCAAAAAAGGATATAGAAAGCAAATCATTGTTAATATGTGGTATACTGAATTTCCTTACAGTACATTTGCTTTCTCCTTTTTAGTGTTCTTGCATGCAAATGTCCAAATGTACATACGCTTATACAAGTACTCTTTTTTTACTTTTAATCATATCTGTGCTTGTATAAATATGTATGTACATACATATCTATTCCATAAGAATCTAGAACTATAGTTTTTAATGTTGTGTTTTAAATACTTAAATTATTATTCTAGAGGTAAGTTTGAGTTCAATTTTAAAAAAATAAAGTAGTTCTGATGGAGGATACTGCCTGGAAGGTGGGCCATCGGGTATAGGGTGAAGGGGAAAGGGCGAAACAAGGATGGACATTGTATATGGAGAATTTAACTCATCTAAAATTCCTGAGATGCTAAACTGGGATCTGTTCACAGCTACAGTTTTGCTTTCCTTAACTAATTTCATACTAGTTTGATTTTAAGCTGTGTTTATTTTTTATTTGATGCTGCTTTATAAACTGCCTCAACTATTTTGTCACAATTTTACTTATTAATAACCTTAAAGAGAATTTAACAAACTGGAAAATTAAGAATAATGGTTTTTATTATTTATTTGCAAATATATGTATCTATTAATACAAAATATCACTAACTCCCTCTCTCATTACTTGTATCTATGCAGTAACAAGATGGTGTATCGCCAGAGTAGGAGAGTGGAGGGACATGAATAAATGCTGTTGGTTCATGGATTGTTGCAAGAGCCAGGATCCTGACCCCAAATGGTGCCCGGTGGAAAATGGGCTTAGTGACTCAAATGTCATATCCTTGCCTGCCTAACCAACCTCTCTGATCACTTTGAAAGTCTTCAAACACTTTCAAGTGTGACTTCTTGCTCATCTCAAACACTGTGAAAGCTCAATTTATCATGAGCTAAAGATACTTTGATTTTCCAAACTATCGTGGTGTCATTTGTTCCCAAATTACATCATAACCAACTCTGATTACCCAGAGAAGATTATCTGATTCCTGAGCAGTTAAATGAGAGCACTTCCTAGTTCTCACAGCTAATGTTCCCTCTAAGGGGAATAGAAGAGGGTCTGGTTTGAACAGTTAAAATAGGCAGCTGCCCAGGTGATATAAGTTGAGGTAAACGGAAAGAAAGCCTTTTCCCTGGCTCAACTCATTACCTTCCATCATTAGAGAAGCCTTCTACGTGACACTGAACAATTTTTCTTTATGGTCTTTAAGGACTCCTTGTAAAATTTAACTACCTTTTGTAGCAAAGGTGTTTTAAACCCTTGGTGAAGGTGACTATGATCGGGGCTGTTAGAGCATATAGAAAGCCTTCAGGCAAATTAGAGACTGGGCTTGGGATATGTGTGTGTGTGTGTGTGTGTGTGTGTGTGTGTGTGTGTATGTATTAGAAAAAGTCACTTCTCTTGTGTAGCTTTTTGCCCTCTCATGAGGTGTCTTTGTGTCTTTGTGCATAATATACACTTTTCCCAGCAGCAAAACCTAAGTGGGCTGACTATCCAATGCTAGAAAGGGAAGTAGGACAATACCAGTGTGCTGGCTCTGGGTTGTCCTATCTGGATAGCCAGGGGAGTTTATAGTAGTGCTTACTTATGTTGGCAAAAGTTTACAATGCAATGCTGATACGATAGTTTCATCTATACAGATAATCAACACTGACTATATCTAGTGTAGGGGTAATGGAAGTTTTCCCTTGCTTTCTGAAGGTTTGAGTCTGCTAAAACAAATTGACAATAAACAGATTAAAGGGGAAAAGACATACAAGTTTATTAACATGCTTGAGTACGGGAGCAATACAAAATGTGACTTTCAAAGAAGGGTCAGATAGCTAAAGCTTATATAGCACCTTCTTCATAGGGGAGAGGAAGATGGGAAAATGTAGGCAAATTTGAGCTGTAGTAAATAATTTTTTAGGAGAGTCTAATGGGCCCAAAAAAGCAGACAATAATATGTAAGAGTTTCTCTTTGGAAATTGAGTAGGGCTAGAGGATAAACAATACCTTGTGACAAAGTCTACCTAGGTGTGATGGCATTTCTTAGGCTTTCTTCCTGCAGCAGGAGTTTATTCTTCCCTGGTTAATGAGATTTCTGGGAGGGGATTGAAGGCTATCGTGTTCCTACTGAAGGAGCTTTAGAAAAGGACACTTCAGAAAGAGAGTTCTACCTCATGCTTGGAGGAAAAAGAAGGGACCAGAAAGTCCTTGGTTCTGAGGCTGCTTCTAAGGCCTTTTAATTTCCTTTAGTTCAAAATGCTGAGAATGCCAAAATGCCATTGTTATAAATGCCAAATGTATTATTATCTGAGTCTCAACACAGAAATGCATTCTGTGTGATGGTGAGAAAATTATTATAAGTAATCTGGCCTTGAAGACTCGCTTACTTTGAAAGATGTCAAAATTGTCATACTATCACAGAGACTATGATGTTAAATGATTTTTAATTTGGAAAATTTTTTGTTTTCAAATAGAAACCTCAGGACTTAGGTACAGTAGAGACACTTTAGTTTCTTTGAGATTATGTCTGTATTTCCCTTTAACCTCAGTGGATCTGCTCAGTACTTGTAGACTTTTTGGGTCTCTGAATTTCTGTATGGGACATGCCTGAGGTTAGTTCTGGTAGAAGATTTTAAACTGTCAACACTAACAAAGAGAAGAAATAGCCTACCAGTTAATTTCGCAGTTCACTGTGCTGGCCTTCACCTCAACACTGTGACATGGGGCACAGGTTAGATGATGACAGTGGAAGGTCGTTATTACCTCTGTCAATTCCCCAGAGAGCTTCAACCACACATGAAATAATGCCTTGTTTAAAGAGCACTTAAACACGTTTCACATTGTTTTCAAAATGCTCTTCTCTGCATCATTCCAGCAATCAAGGGAAATGGCAGAGCTTATGAGAGAGGGGAGAAAAAGTAAATTTCAATAAGATTTTATTGGAAGTCAAAGCCCCAGCTGGGATCTGAATTTACAACACAAGAAAGCAGAAGGTAAATATACTGAAGTGAGGCATTGTTAGCAGTTCCCTCTGCTTTTTCAGAATAGCTTAATTGAAGTCCTACCAAGATAGAAACGATCACTTAGAAAACCACATTTTAAAGGCATTTAATGGAACAACTCAATTCCTAGTGGAACCAACTTTTTAAAATAAAAGAGCAATAACTAAGGCTTTTTACGGATGGATAACAAAATTGGATTCTCATATAGCTGCTTATTTCTCACATTTTGATGAAATATGAACAGCTCAAAATTTCAGGGTGGAAGACTGAAATATCCGTCTTTGCTGCCAGGTTAAGAATTCCTCAGGTACAGAGTTCTTGCTTGGTTTACTTACAAACAGTAAGTACCCAATGTTTGGGAAAATAAATAAAAATAAATAACAAAATGGAAGGTGCACTTTAGGTTTACCACTTTTTCAAAATAAAAATTGATGTGGGTGGTGTACAAAATGGATAATATTCAATATGCTTGTATACAGGGGGTGCCAAAAAAGTATACATATTTTAAGAAAATAAAAGAACTGTATTAAAATTGTAATACTCAGTATATACTGGTAACAAAAGATGAATACAAGTCACGTTTGATTTCTATTTTAATTTTTTTTTATTTTAAAGGTGTGGTTTACAATTCAGGATTTGGTACATGAGTGGCAATTGTACAGGTAAAGTTTAGGACTTCCTTTGGTCCCCACTTTGCCTGGTTTGAGATCAAGTAACCATGTTGATGATATGTCCCCTCCCGATCCTCTCCCATGGTAGTTTCCCACTACTGCCAATTCCTTTCTTATAGTATTATGATAAATGTTCAGTGTCTGCTTATGAGTGAGAACTTGTGGTACTCAGTTCTTTATTTCTGTGATAGATCACTGAATATTATAGACTTTAAATCCACCCAAAGTAGCTGCAAAGTTCATAATTTTGTCCTTCCTTATGGTTGCATAATATTTCATTGTATATATGTACCACATTTTTTTAATCCAGTCCATTTTCAATGGGCAGCACTGTTGGTTTCATATTTTTTGCTATTGTGAATAATGCTGTGATAAACATGTGTGTGAAGCTTTTTAATAGAATGATTTGAGTCTTTCTTGGTTTACTCCCAGAAGGGGGATTGCTGGATCATATGGAAGGTCAATATTTAGATCTTTTAGGAATTGCCACACTGTTTCCCACAAGGGTTATACTAGTTTACACTCCCACCAACAGTGTAGACCATTCTCTTTTCCCTACATCCTCTCCAGCATTTGTTGTTTTTTGAGTTATTGATGATGGCCATTCTGACTGGAGTTAGGTGGTATCTTAGTGTGTTTTAATTTGCATTTCTTTGGTGAGTAGTGAGGCTGAGCATTTTTTCATGTATCTGTTGGCTACTCATATGTCTTCTTTTAAGAAGTATCTATTCATATGCTTGGTCCACTTTTTAATAGGGCTGTTTTTTCCTTTCAGCATGCTTGAGTTCCTTTTCAGTTTAATGAGGTCCCACTTGTCTATCTTAGCACTTATGGCATGGGCATTTGGAGTTTTGATCAGGAATTGGTCGCCTGTTCCAATTTGTGTAACAGTGTCTCCTGAGCTCTCTAAGATTCTTACAGCTTGAAGTTACACATTTCATTCTTTGATCCATATAGAGTTGATTTTTGTGCATGGGGATAAGTAAGGGTTCTGTTTCAGTTTTCTGCATGTGGTCAGTGAGTTTTCCCAGCACCATTTACTGAATAAGTTCTCCTTTCCCCTGTGGTTGTTGGTGGAGACTTTGTCAAAGATGAGTTGGCTCAGAATTTGAGGTTTTGCTTCCGGAATCTCCATCCTGTTTCATTGGTCTGTGTGCCTGTTCTTGTAACAGTATCTGGTTGTTTTGCTTATTGCAGCATTATAGTAAATTTTAAAGTCTGGAAGTGTGATAACTCCCGCTTTGTTTCTTTTGCTAAGAATTATTTTTGGCTATTTGTGATCATCTGTGTTTCCATGTGAATTTCTGTATGGTTGTTTTCTGGTTTGAGAATAATGATGTTGGTAGTTTAATAGGTATTATGTTAAATCTGTAGATTGCCTTTGGTAGAATGGACATCTTAACAATGTTGATTCTTCCAGTCCATGAGCATGGAATATTTTTCCATTTGTTTGTGTCTTCTTTGATTTCTTTGAGCAGAATTTACATTGTAAATCCTTTTACAATCCTTTTATAGGATTTTCATTGTAAAGGTCTTTCACCTCTCTGGTTAGGAAGATGCCGAAGTCTTTCTTTCTTTCTTTCTTTCTTTCTTTCTTTCTTTCTTTCTTTCTTTCTTTCTTTCTTTCTTTCTTTCTTTCTTTCTTTCTTTTTTGTGGCTGTTGTGAAGGAGATTTTGTTTTTTATTTTATGCTCTGCCTGTTTGGTGTACAAGAATGTGACTATCTTTTGCACATTTATTTTGTACCCTGAGACTTTGTCAAAGTCCTTTATTAGTGTAAGGGTTTTTTTGACAGATTCTCTTGGATTTTCTAGGCCTAAGATCATATCGTAAGCAAAGAAGAATAACACAAATTCTTCCTCTCCTATTTGGATACCCCTGATTTCCTTCTCTTGTCTTGTACACTACGTTGTTAGGACTTGTACACTACGTTGAATAGGATGGGTGGGAGTGGGCAGCCTTTTCTTGTTCCAGTTTTCAGGGGAAATGCTTCCAATTTCTGTCCATTTAGCAACATGTTGGCTATGGGTTTATCATAGATGGCTTTTACTATTTTGAGGTATGTTCCCTCAATGCCTAGGTGTTAAAGGGTTTTTATCAGTAAGGGATGCTGGATTTTTACCAAAAACTTTGTCTACATCTAATGATATAATCATGGTGTTCTTGTTTTTATATCTGTTGATGCATTGAATTACATTTATGGTTTTACACAGACATTGAACCAGCCTTGTATCCCAGGGAGGAAGCCTATTTGGTCATGGTGGATGATTTTTGAGATGTGTAGTTGGATCCAATTTGCTAGAATCTTGTTGAGAACTTTTCCATCTATGTTCATCAAGGATGTTGGCCTGTAGTTTTCTTTCTTTATTGGATCTTTACCCAGTTTGGGTATCACTGTAATGATAGCTTCATCAAATGATATGGGGACAGTTCTGTCTTTTTCAATTGCCTGGAGTATTCTCAATAGGTTTGGTATCATCTCCTACATGTATGTTTTATAGAATTTCACTGAAAAACCATCTGGGCCAGAGTTGCTTCCCCCCCCCAGGTAGCTTTCTTATAACAGAGTCAATTTCTTGGGTTGTTATTGGTCAATTTAGTGTCTCAATTTCTTGTTTCAGTCTTTGGAAGTTGTGTGATGTCAGAAAGTCCTCTGTTTCATTTAGATTTTTGAGTTTGTTTCCATACAGGTGTGCTTAGCAATCTTTGAAAAGCTTTTGCATTTCTTTTGGGTCAGTTGTGACTTGATCTTTTGCATTTCTGATTGTGTTTATTTGGGCTTTTTCTCTCTTTTTCTTGACCATTCTGGCTAGGGGTCCATCAATCTGACTTATCCTTTCAAAGAAAAAGCTTTTTGTTTCATTGATCTTTTTTTCTACGATATTTTCGTCTTCTGCATCCTGTATTAGAGCTTTTACTTTGGTGATCTGGATTCTTCTGGTGAAGTTAGGGTTTTGGTGGTCTTGCCTTTCCAGTTTGTGATCTTTCTATTTTCTATTTTCTTGATGTGAGATCAAAATGATATAAATACTCCTCTTATTACTGATTTAATGGCCTCTGAGGGGCTTTGGTAAGATGTTTCTTCTTTTTCATTTGTTTCCATGAATCTTTTAATTTCTGTTTTGATTTTTGTGTTGACCCAGTAGTTATTCAGCATCATACTGTTTAGTATCCATGCCTTGTGGGTTGCGGGGAGGATTTTGTTGTTGTTGATATTTATTTTTATTCCACTGTGGTATGAGAAGGTGCATAGTAGTATGTCAGTCTTATGAAATTTGGTTATGCTTGATTTATAGCCAAGGATGTGGTCAATCTTGGAGTATGTTCCATGTGGTGGTGAATAGAATGTACATTCAATGGTTGTTGGGTGGAGTGTTCTATAGGTATCTATTAAGTCCATTTGGTCAAGCATCAAGTTGAGGTTCTGGATCTCTAGTTGATTTTTTGCCTCAATGTTTTACCTAGCGTTGTTAGTGGAGTATTTAAGTCCCCGGGTATGATAGTGTTAGAGTTAATATCTTTTTTATTTTACTTAGTAGCTGCTTTATAAAAGCTGGTGCCCCTGTGTTGGGTGCATATATATGTTTAGCATGAATATTTCTTATTGATGGATTGAATCTTTTATCATTATGCAGTGTCTTTCCTTATCTTTTAAAATTTTTTATAGCTTAATAGTTGTTTTGTCTGATATTAAGATTGTAACTCTTTCCTTTACTTTGATCTGTTAGCCTGAAAATTTGTTTTCCATTCTCTACCTTTGAGTCTGTAATTGTCCTTTGTAGTGAGATGTGCTTCTGGGAGGCAGCAGGTCATGTTTTTTTTATCCAGTTTGCCATTCTATATCTTTTCAGTGGTGCATTAATCCATTTACATACAGGCTGATTATTAAAATTTGAGTTTGTCCCTGTCATAAGGCTCTTATAAGGCTGTTTTGATTTCTTTTAGCTTTTGTGTTAATATATGTGTGTGTTTTCATTTTTGCAGGTGTGCTATGCTTTCTGTTGCTTCTGTATTTGTGTGTGGTCTTGTGAAGTATATGGTCTTTCTTTTGTTTCTTTTTCTTCTGTGCACAGCACTTTTTAAAGCATGTCCTGAAAAGCTGGTCTGGAAGCAGAACATTTTCTTAGGGATTGGATATCTGGGAAGGATTTTAATTCTCCATTGCTAATAAACCTTAGCTTGGCTGAGTAGGAAATTCTTGGTAGAAATTGTTTATATTTGAGAACATTGAAGATTGGTATCAATCCCTTCTGAGCTGTAGTGGTTCTACAGATAATTCTGCTGCGATTTTGATTGGTCTTCCCCAGTATGTAGTCTGACCTTTTTCCCTTGCTGCCTTTTTGATTTTTTCTTTTATATATCTACTTTGTGTTGGCGAATTACTATGTGACTAGGAGTTGGTCATCTTATAAGATGTCTTGCCAGAGTTCTTTGAATCTCTTGTGTTCCTATAGTTGTCTATCTGGCCAGATGAGGAAAGTCTTCTTGAATGACATCATGGAATATTTCCATTTCTCTTTCTACTTCAGGTATTCCAATCAGATATAGGTTTGGCTTCTTGATAAAACTGCATATCTTTGGATGTTTGACTTCTACATTTGCAAGAGGCCTTCAAAGTGGTTACCATCAGTGTCCAGACACTTCTGATAAAGCAGACTACTACAGGACTTGTTGCTGTGCAAGGAAATTCCCTTGCGCACATCACACACAGTACCATACATCTCAAACTTATTACGAATGTGTGCAATTGTTAGGTATATTGGAGCATCTGTTGCATTCCCTTACTTCCACTGTCATTGCACTTCCACAACACTCTTGAATTTCAAATACCACTTCAAAATGGTCTTGTGCTCCTCGAACAACAACTGTGCTTCTGCCATTTTATTTGACTGTCCTACCTGTCACATAGTGATGCTAGCATTCGTTTGATTAATGCCATCTTTTGAGTGAATGTCATACTACACATTGCTACCATAATTCAATTCAACTTTGGAAAGTAATACAAAGATATCATCTCTTAAAATTTTATACTTTTTGTGTATATATTTTTTGCTCCTCTGTAGACATGAAAATGCATTTGGTGCTGTGTATAATGATTATAATGTGTACATCTTGTCTAATTGATCAATTTTCTAACCAAGAGAAGTCATTTCAGAAGTGCCACTGTTGAAGCAATTTGTGATCATCAATTATGACTTTTCTCAATCATTTAATATTTTAGTATGCATTAATTACCTACTTCCCTGTTAAGTACAATATGAGATTCAAACATAAATAAGACGTAATTCTGTAGAGGAAACTTTCAGAAGAACTTCTGAAAATATTATACATGTGACATATATATATATGTATATCTTTATTTAACACTCATCTGTGGCATAGGCCAAGATCTCTGCCATTAATTCACTAGCTGTGTGATTTGGGAGAATTTATTATCTGAAGAGAATAAATAGCATCAAAGCCTCCTATAGTATTATCTTATATTATTCTATAATATCTTATCTGCGACTTTTATTTTCCTTTATTCTCTTTGTCCTTCATACCACTTTCCCTCCTATTTCAGTATTTTAGCTACATGTGACATCATTGACATAACACTCTTTCTTGAAACTACTTTTCTTTGACTTGCTTACATAACATTACACTAACTTGGTGTTTGCTTTCTTCATCATTTTCCAATGATTCCTGTGTCTTCACAGATTCCAGCACTCCACTCATGGCTCTCTCTGATGACAGTCCCTGGACTTTCAACTTTAAAATGCTAATAAGTCTCATCTAACACATTTGTGCTAATCCCTTTTACCTTTCTTCCTAGAGCTTCCTTGATTAAGCTAGATCTCACTGATTGCCATCTCCTCTGAGCTCAGGACAACACATATTGACGATTCTACACACTGAAACCTCCATTATATAGCATTCTATGCTATTACATATATGTCAAATTCATCTCTCCTTGTGGACTGTCAGCTTCTCCAGTCGAGAGACGATGTTTTATATCACCATTTTATGTCTAGCACTTGGTGAATGAGGCCCCATAGAACTCCATTAGTAAATCGTTCGGTGGGTAATGGACTTAAGCCTCCAGGGCTATAAATCTGGCACCTCTGACACATACTAAATAATTGGAATCAGTTTGCCTTGTATTCTGCCTTTATAAAGCCGTGGATGGCAACCTTTTAACAACATAGTTAAGGTTTCAGAAAGTCAAGTTAGTTTATATAACTTTGTAAACACAATTTTATATTTTTTTTCATGACAGAGTATTTTTATTATGTGGATGATTTATTTTCCTATGTTAGGGATTCTAAAGAAAAAAATAGCTAGAAGGTATAATGTGAGTGATTTTTATGTGAAGACTGTTGAGTAATAGAAGTAAAAGAGATTTTAAAGGGATTTTAAAGGTTGTCTTGTCACCTCATCCCTGCCATCGTTTTTATTGATGAGAAACCAGACTTCTAAATGACGTTGTTAGTTTCAAAAAGTGATTCATAACATTGATTGCATGTTAAAATTATCTTGTGTACTCCCCCAAAAAGTTATGGCTGCCCCTTCATCAACTCTCTTCACAATCCTCAGAGAATTCTGATTTAATTGGTTTGAAGTAGTCATGGCACTGGAATTTTTTTTTTTCAAAAAGCTCACTCGAACATTTTAATGAAAACCATACTGGCTTAAAATATCTAGATTTACTGCATGGTAAATTCTACAAAAATACTAAGTGAGTTGTGGTTTAAAACTATATTTAAAAAATCGTAACAAAGTATAATTCCTGGTTTTTAAAGTTTGCAAATATTTTCATAGTCACTTTATAAATCACTTGAAATGTATGCATTAAAACTTAAGCATGAGTTTAACACCAAGAAATAACACTCATGCAGTCAATTTACGAGTCATTATTTCTAATGAAATCTCTGATTAGTACCTTTATTAAACAGCTGTTGGAGTTCTACTCTTTGACCAATAGGTGGCACTAGTAATTTCTGTATTAAACCATGGCAACTAAATGGTACAATCTTTAATGGAATATATTTTATGTATATCTCTATTAAGACTCCATTACAAGCTTCAGCTTGTGAAATTCAGTTTTAATTTATCTGCATGTGTTTCATTTTAGTGCACTTTAATTACTAGAACGCTTAGCGTAATGAATTCTGAAGCCATGGATTGATTTAATGCCACAATAAAGATTTTCTGCTTTAATCCTTAATTAGTTCACTGAGCTTATATCCATTTAATATCAGTGATTAGAATTTTATTAATGATAACATTGTTTTCAAAGCAGAGACAATGCTATCCATTGAATTCCCTTTAACAATATCAAATTAATTATCAAATAATTTGTGAGAAATATTTTTAATGTTAAAACACATTCCTTATTCATGAATAATTTTTAGGTTTACTATAAGTTTAAATAAAGATATATATTAATCTAATATAGGGGTACATTATTACTTGAACAAAATATAGAGTTTCAATTGAGACAAATGATCTAGCTAATTAAGAGTTAATTCACAATCTTTTCCTCCTCCACCTTAGACTCTCTGTCTAAACACCACCGCTTGAATAATCAAGAGTAATGATAATATCTACCAGAAGATATCTCTTCACTTGGTTTTCCTTCACCAAGCAGCAAGAAAGATAGATGCTAAGTAGCACTAACTCTGGCCTAGCTCTATTCCTACAGTGGTGTTGCTCTGTACAACACATTTGTTTTTACAAACTTCTGGAGTTTTTGTGGTTGATGAAATACTAGGTAACAGCACCAGTACTGAGTTAAGTACTGCCATACTTAGCTCAGGCAAGCCAACTTAGTAAATATGCTCTTGACTGAGGTCAGTTCAACATATCTTTCTTTTCATAGGAAAAATTAACATCATATCAAGATAACAGAATCATATATAGGGATGCCTCTTCTCTTTGTTTCATGGTTTTGTTCTTGCATTGGTCTTGAGATGGTATGCTAAAAGGAAGTTTTGAGTCCTGCAACATTTTTTTCAAAGATATTTAACCAATTAGCTACAGAAAATTAGTATTAAATCTCTGATTCAGATTGTGAGTTAGCCTTATATCTTAGTATGAGGTTCCCTATGTTCTGGGAAACAATTTTGCCAGCCCCAAAACGTTTGTTTTTTCTAAAAAGACTCTGTGGGAATAAGTAAAATATAAATGTATATTTATATAAAACATAAATATATATTTACATTTATATTACTCTTGCTCTTAGAAGTTTTGTGCAACTAATTTCAAGAAGAATTAAAAATCAAGTGGAAGCGAAGTACAGAGTGAAGTTTAAGAAAATTTTCATTTGTCAACCTAAGCCTGACTGTTTTGGTGTCAGAGTTGTTTCCAAAAGTTTATTTTTCCTCCAGAATCAATGCAGTATAAATGGTCGGGGTTTTTATCTTTTCCACTTTGTAGAAGAAAAGCAGAACTTTTGTTATAGTATGACTCATTTTATCTCCTTGTCCCCAACTTCCTGTTCTCCCAAGTGCTCCACAATGTGACATGTCATCAATGTTCTCCTAGCACAATGCTCTATTAGGCATTTGGGGACCCATTCTTCTTAGGGAATGTGTTCTGACATTTATTATTACCTGCTCTTGAAATAACGGTGGTGTTAGTAAAATATTGCTTGTTAAAAGAAAAGCAAAAAACAAAAACTCCCTGTTTCAACCTGTTAAATATAGGACATGTAGTTCAACAAAAGTCATAATCCTGGGGTGCAGTGGCTCTCAGCCTTGAGGGAGACTTACTTGGAGATAGACTTAGCAGATTTACCCAATACAAGTACAAGATACAGTCAGACAAACAATGAATAACTGTTTTTTGGATTTTTTTTTTTTTTGAGTCAAAGTTCCACTCTGTCACCCAGGCTGGAGTGTAGTGGCACACTCATGGCCATTGCTGCCTCGACCTGCTGGGCTCTGGTGATCCTTCACCTCAGCCTTCCAAGTTCTGGAACCACAGGCACACACCACCACACCCAGCTAATTTTTGGATCTACTATAGAGATAAGGTCTTGCCAAATTGCCCAGCTGGTCTCGAAACCATGGACTCAGGCAATCCTCTACTTCCACTTCCCAAAATGCTGGGATTACAGGAGTGAGCCACTGCGCCTAGCTAACATTTTAAATATAAGCATGTTCCATGACATATTTGGGACATAGTTAGACTAAAAAACATTCTCTGTTCTTATCTAACATTCAAATTAACTGGACATCCTCTATTTTATCTGGCAACAGTACCTGGAAAGCTTGTAAAAGACAAAGATTACTGGTGCAATCTTAAGTTTCTGAATCTGATTGGGTGTGGCCCAATAATTTTCTAAGTTTCCTGGATGATTCTAATGCTTCTGGTTAGAGATCATATTTGTTAATACCATTGCATAATGCTTAAAATCTTATACTTACAAGATAGACTGGAATGTGAATCTCAGGTCTGCTGTTTAATACTCTGTAAACTGAATCATTTACTTGAGCCCTGTTAGACTCGATTTTGCCACTGAAGAAAGACAAATATTAATCTAATTAATAATGTCACATAATAACGCACAGTGCTCAGCAAAATGCAAAGTATCTATTCAATAAAAGTTATGTCACAATTTTACCATAAAGGAGAGTCGTTCATTGAGTTGTGTGTTTCCTAAACTGTATTGTTAGAACACTTGAGGGATAGGAAGTCCGTGGATTCTTTTCATGAGAAAAAGTGAGAAAGAGTTACTATTAAAAGAAAAAAATTAAAACAACATTTTGCAGACTTTACAAAGTTAATTAAACTTCATTCTTTACTCTAGGGCTTCTCCAAGCTTTAAAAATCTTAATAAGGAAAGGAAAACTCTAAGAGAGGGCTATTTTGGCATTTCTCAAACTCATAGAAGTATGAAACATCTCCTCCCCCATAGAAAAAAAATTTAAATGTATTGTTTTCTAGGATGAACCAGATTAGGAAACATGCTCATGGTTCACAGGTTATTCAAATGCAAGATGACATAATTACAAACAGGGAAACACACACACACACACACACACACACACACACACACACACACACACACATTTCTTTCAGTGGTTGTTGGAGGTTAATAGAATTAGGCTGAAATGAATTCATTCACTTTATTTACAGACACATTTCCTTTTATTGTGCTTTGTTTCCTTGTGTTTCACAGATAATTGTGCTTCTTACACATAGAAGATTTGTGGCAATCCTGCATCAAGAAAGTCTATCAGTGCCATTTTTCTAACAGAATGTGCTCACTTCATGTCTCTGTGTCACATTTTGAAATTCTTGCATTATTTCAGACTTCTTCATTATTATTATATCTGTTATGGTGATCCGTGATCTGTGATCTTTGATGTTACTATTTGTTTTGAGGCACTATTAAGCACAATTACTAACCCCACAATAGTCTTAATGTGTTCAAAAGAAAGGAAGAGTCATATGTCTCTTTTAACCAAAAGCTAGAGATGATTACATTTAGTGAGCAAGGCCTCCTGAAAGCTGACACAGGTCAAAAGTCAGACCTTATGTACCAAATGGGTAGCCAAGTTGAGAATGCAAAGGAAAAGGCCTTAAAGGAAATTAAATGTGCTACTCCAATGACCACATGAATAAGATAGTACAACAGCCCTCATGCTGATATGGAGAAAGTGTTAGTAGTCTGCATAGAAGATCAAACCAGCCACAACTATACCTTAACCCAAAGCCTAATCCAGAGCAAGAACTTAACTCTCTTTAACTCCATGAAGACTAAGCTGAGGAAGCTGTAGAAGGTAAGTTTGAAGCTAGCAGATGTTAGTTCTTGAAGTTAAAGAAACGAGGCAGTATGTGTAACTTAAAAATGCAAAGTGCTGAACTAGAAGCTGCAACAAGTTATCCAGAAGATCTATCTGATGAAGGTAGCTACACCAAACATCAGATTTTCTATATGGACAAAATGGCCTTCTATTGGAAGAAGATGACATGCAGAATTTTCATTGCTAGAGAGAAGTCAATGCCTAGCTTTAAAACCTTTAAAAGAAAGGCTGTATCTCGTTAAGGGTTAATGTAGCTGATGACTTAAAGTTGAAGCCAATGTTCATTTACCATTCTGAAAACCTTAAGGCCCTTAAGAATCATGCTAAATTGATTCTGCCTGTGCAGTACAAATGGAACAAGAAAGCCTGGAAGATATCATCTTTGTTTGTACCTTGGTTTACTGAATATTTTAGGCCTACTGTTAAGACCTACTGATCAGAAGTAAAAATTATTTTCACAATATTACTGCCAACAATGCAGTTGGTCACCCAAGAGGTCTGATGGCGATGTACAAAGAGATTAATTAATATACTAATTAATTTATTATGCAGTCCACAAATCAAAGGGTAATTTTGACTCTCTAGACTTCTTATTTAATAATACATTTTATAAGGTTTGGCTATCATAAATAATTATTACTTTGAGGAATCTGGGTAAAATAAAATTGAAAACCTTCTGGAAAGGATTTACCATTAAGAACACTTGGGATTCATGGGAGGAGGTCAAAATATTGACATTAATTGGAACTTGGGAGAAGTTGATTCCAGCCCCCATGAATTACTTTGAGGGCTTCAAGACTTCAGTGGAAGAGGTAACTACTGATGTGGTAGAAATAGCAAGAAAACTAGAATTAGAAGTAAAGCTTTAAGATGTGACTATATTGTTGCTGTCTCATGATAAACAGATAAGAATTACTTCTTATGGTTAAGTGAAGAAAGTGGTTTCTTGAGATAGAATCTACTCCCAGTGAAGATGCTGTGAACGTAGTTCAAATGACAACAAAGGTTTCCAAATATTACATAAACTTAGTTGCTAAAGCAGAAGTAGAATTTGAGGAGGAAGACCCCAACTCTGAAAAATATTCTTCTGTGGGTAAAATGCTATCAAACAGCATTGCATATTATAGAAAAATTTTTCATGAAAGAAAAAGTCAATTGATGCGCCAAACTTCATTGTCTTATTTTAAGAAAGTGCTTCAACCACCCCAGCCTTCACCAACCAGTACTCTGTTCTGTAAGCAGCCATAAATATTGAGGCAAGACGCTCCACCAATGATTATGACTAGCTGAAGCCTCAGAAAATTGTTAGCATTTTTTAGTAACAGAGTATTTTTAAACTAAGGTGTGCACATTGGTTCTTTAGACATGCTATTGCACATTATTAGACTATAGTATAGTGTAAACGTAACCTTTAGATAAAACGAGAAACCAAAAATATTATGTGAATTGCTTTATTGTGACATTTATTTTATCTAGGTAGTCTGGAACCAAACTTGCAATATCTTTAAGGTGTGCCTCAAAGTCAAATGTGTTTACTCAGCTTAGGCAACATAGTGGGAACTTGTCTCTACAAAAAGTCAAAAAATTATCCTGGGTGTGGTGGCATGCACCTATTTTCTAAGCTACTCAAGGGGCTGAGGTCAGAGGATTATCTGAGGCCAGGAGTTAGAAGCTGCAGGGAGCATTTACTTTAGACAGTGATCATGCCACTGTACTCCAGTATGGTCAACAGAGAAAGATTTGGACTCAAAAACAAACAAACAAAAAATAAAATAAAATGTGTATCCTGAGCTATATGCTATAATGATACATGGAAGAAACAATAAAATACTGCCCTTAAGTAGTTCATAGCCTGTTAATTAAAATATTTAACAATAGTTATTAACCAAGAATGTCTTAACGTTCTCCTCAATTTGACTAGACTTTAGACAGGTTTCTTTGAACCTGACTTGACCTAAACTTTTTTCTTTTCTTCCTTCTTCCCTCCCTTTCTCCCTTCCTCCCTTCCTTCCTTTCTTTCATCCTTTCATTCTTTCTTTTGAGTAGGAATTTTACTTTGTTACCCAGGCTGGAGTGCAGTGGAATGATCATGACTTATCACAGCCTCGACCTTCTGGGCTCAGGTGATCCTTCTGCCTCAGCCTCCCTGCTAGCTGGGACTACAGGCATATGCCCCATGCTTGACTAATTTTAATTGTATGTATGTATGTATCTATTTATTTAGTAGAGAAAAAGTTTTGCTATCTTGCCCAAGCTGGCCTCAAATTCCTGAGCTCCAATGATCTTTCTGCCTTGGTCTACCAAAGTGCTGAGATTACAGGCATGAGTCATGGCATCCAGCCTAATCATTTCTGAGAGCATTTACTTTAGACAATCTGCAATTGCAACTCTTTTTATTCCTCTGAGATATGAATCTTTTAGTTATAGGAATATCTAAAAGATTCCTGGAGTCAGTCCTTTGAAATGTAATCGTAGAAGAAGATAGTACCCCTATCTTCCAATGTCTGTGGGAGAATAGGGGCCTAACTGTAATCACTTACAATTAGCAATCACAGACAGTCTAATCACATTGATCAACGTGCCCCATAATGTCCTCTATAACTTTCCCATTAGGTCACCATAGTGCTTAAAAATCCTTTCACTTTTTGTTTCAGCAAAGTGGAGCTCAATCTCTCCCTTACTGTAATATTTTCTCTCCCTTGCAATAGTCTTGAATAAAGCCCTCCTTGACTGTTTCACTGGTTGAATTGTTCTTTTACAGTACTGGCCACATATTACCTTGTGCATTGCTAATTTTGTCTAGTTCAGCATATTGTTAATGAATCCAATTAATAACAAACAAAATTAAATATGTTGCCTAATGTTTAATATTTTGAACACTACTCCTGCTTATAGGCAGTAACTTTGGAGGAAAAAGCCGCCCTTCCATAGGAGTGAAATGGAACTTGTTTGAATCTCAATCCTACCACCTAACTTATGTGACCTTGGGAAAAATATCAGATTTACTTGAATTATTTTTTCCTCATCTGTAAGATAAGGATAACAAAAACCTACTTTCCAGACATGCTCTGAAATAAGAAAAAGATAAACAGAATAGGAAGAGATGAACTAGTCTACAATGAGCAAATGATCAAGCTGGCTCTCAGAGAAGAACTGAGTCAAGCTAACAGAAGGGAATAAATAGGGTCCTCCAACATCTCTGGCTTCTCTTTGCTAATAGGAATAAGTTCTTCTAAATGCTAGCTCTTCTTAAAGACACGTTTTGCTACTATTCTTGTTCTTTTTGAGACCTGGTTCTTTGGCCTTTCCTAAATTTCCACACACTTGTTTCTTTACAAAAAATGTCCCTCACTTATTTTTGTATTCTTGACAACCAGTCATATTGTGTCTTGAGTGTCTTTCTCATGCAGTACTGTTTAGGTCTGATTAATTCTCTTCCTCTGTCCAGTTGCTCCTTTTTGAAGGAAACAAACCCCCCATGGCTTCCTGACTTTCATCCATTGTGCACAATGACAATCATACTCCATGTTATCATTACTGAGCAAGAGAAATAAATCTGCAACCTGGTCACAGTACCAGAGGGAATTTGGGGCCTGCTACGTGTCACTGCAAATCAAGCCAATCTTCCCCTGAAAGGACACAATCATTTGTCAAAATGTATTATTTTGGAACATTATTGTGCTCCATTAGGGCATCTGCTTTTCTCACTAAGTAAATCAATAGCCCTATCAAGCAAAAACACATATTTGATTCAAGCTCTTCAGTTTGAATTGCATGCCACTGACACTTACCATAATACAAAATTTACAATGTTTGTGGCTTAATTTAATTAGTTTCAACACTGATTTTTAATGAGAAAATCTTAGAAGGCAGTGATTTAAACTTTACTAAAGAGCATCAGCTATATATCAGTGGTATCAAACAAATACGACTAGTATCACAATTAAAACGATGACATTAAATGATGACATGCAAGCCTTAGTTTCTGCATTCAAAGCAGAGTAGGAAATATGCATATATACATGTGAATATTTAACATGGGTGGCTTGGAGGAGACTTCTTGAGAGGATTGGGTATTTATCTATTCTTTGTGGAGATCTGATCAAATACATGTAAAGGAGAGTAGGAAGGCAAAACAAAGATAACAGTGGGAAAAGGAAGTATGTTAGTAGAAAGAATAAATGGAAAATCAGGTCATGTAGTTGAGATTGTATATAGAAGACAGAACGATGCCTATCTATGACCAGTATACTCCAGGTTGTAAAAGTCATGAAAAAAAATCCTTGTAAAGGGAAATCATAGATGAGAGGCAAGTTTTAAGAAGATTTTCCACAGTGCATGGGTTGCAGCCAGGGGTTAAGAAGTAAGATCATTTACTGGGAAGCTGGTGAAGCAACGCTATAAATATAGATATAGATATAGATGATATAGATATTTTAACACAATTACTGGTGCTAAAAAGTGACTCAAGAAACAATGAGGAATAAAATAAGGCTTAGATGCGGAATGAATTTCCAACAGAACATAACCTAACTGATGTTTCAAATCGGTGGCATGTGTGTTTAGAAATGTACACTTTGGAGTCATTCACATAGACATGATGAAAGAGAAAATGAAATGCATGAACTGAAAAAAAATCAGTGTGATGACCACAGAAAGGTTGCTAGGCAAGACCTAGGGATGGATAATAGTTCAAAAAAATGAAACGATCAGGGATTATACACATCTTTGACGTGTGTGAGGATCACTTGAGGACTGTATATTTGTAATGTAGAATCAAAAGACATAGTGTTAGAACCAGAAATGTGAATACTGAGTAGTAGCTCCTGATGTTGTTACTGTTGGTGATCCAGAGACCATACTGAGAGAGACTTATAAAATAAGAAAGAGGCTGGCTTTGATATGCAACTTTGTTTCCTTGACACCGGAAAGTAATCTTCAAATTTTTCCTACAGTCTGCTTGATGCTGATATTATATATTAAAAAAAGAAAACAAAACCAAAACAAAACCACTGTTTTTTACTTTAAAAAAGTACAAAAATCTGAAATACCAACAAATAAAAAAGAACATAAGAATACCAACAAATAAAAAAGAACATAAGAATCATTACTGCATATTAACAGGTGGGCATTCTTCTGCAGACATCTTCTAAAAGTATTCTGAGTGAAAAAAAAACTTTTAGAAAAAGTAGGTTTGCCTTTATTCCTATACTCTGTTGGAATGGTTGATGTGTTCCAAATATAGGTATCTTCAATAGATTCATGGCAATATCATTTAAGTTAGTCACATTCTTGGCAAGTTTTATATACTATATAACTTCCTCATTCTATAATATGAAACAAAGTTACAGACTTGTCTATTTAAATCTTGAATGAATATTTAAAAATTAACCAGCTTCCCACTTTCAATAGAAAATAATATATACTATATATTATATAATTTTTATATTTCCTGTGAGATCTCTAGTTTTTCATGAGTCTTCCCAATTACTTACACTATAATTCTTTTCATGGATTAATTTCAACATTGCAGAAATTTAGAAATCTATGTTAAAAAAAGAGATCACTGAAGAAATCTTTCTAATAAAATGACTAATACAGCTCCAGAAATATTTAATACAATTAATTCCTCAGAAAATTTTATGCAAGTTTAACAGTATTAGTCTCATTAACCAACCTGTATTTTATTAGGAATATATACCACCTATGAAGCATTGTAAAATCTTATAACTCCAGTTCCCTCTGGTGGCAGAACCTTCAAAGTGAGACTGTCAGCAACTCTGGAAAGGGCTGTGGGCTTGCTTGCATTCACAGCCTCTGGATTAAAAAAAAACAAAAACAAAAGACTTTTTCCCTTGGAATGTGATGACTTTGAAAATAGCTTCTCATCTACATCCTTGTAGCAAATAACTACTGCTGAGGATAGAGAAGAAAGGAAGCTGATTTTATACTATCAGTTTATTTCTACATAGGAAATGCAAGTTAAAGAATTACTTTAATGAAGCTTAAAAATACATCTGCAGGTGATTTGGATAGTAATTTTCAAAACAATGTATCTACTACATTTCTTAGACCAAGATATAGCAAAAAGCAGGGAAAGGAATAAAAGAAAACAATGCAAGAGAAAAAAGAAAAGAAAAGGAGGAGAACCCTTAATCTGTTCATTAGAAGAGTCTCTGAGGCACGAAGAAAACATTGGGCAAGGTGGCTTAATAATCTGGCATTCAGAAATATGATTTTACATAGATAACAGTTTTATTTCAAGTTTCTTTCAAAACCAGGGAGTATTTCTGGTAAATTGAGGCAATTGTGTTTTGAAAAATCTCAGTGAATTATAGAAGTTTAGCAGCTGGTTAAGCAGTGGAATGAGGTTTCAACCTAAACTTCTGACTCTAACTCGATTTTTTTGGTATATTACACTTTACAAATTCAAGGTTTAATGCTGGGTAGGACAAAGGGAATTCTAGGTTACTGCACTGTAAGAGGGATATGCTTGAAGAATGCCAGATGTGATCAAATGGCTGAACATGTTCTATTTTCTGAAACATGAAGCTTAAATATGCTACTGATTTTTTTTTAATCCTAGTGAAATGCAGTCTCTTAAGTATAATCATGTGTGCTTTTGCTTTTGAATCTGGGAGCCAAGAAATCTGTAGGTTTATGATCCTTCTGGGTTCTGAAATTTTAAGAACCCAATA
The DNA here is from genome assembly GCA_027257055.1 of Cephalopachus bancanus. NCBI lineage: Eukaryota > Metazoa > Chordata > Mammalia > Primates > Tarsiidae > Cephalopachus > Cephalopachus bancanus. The sequence goes on from JAPVLO010000262.1 coordinate 2,748,610, forward strand.
GGGAAGGGTTTTACTTTAAACTCTTCTTAATATTAATACACAGATTTTAAAAGTCATTTGGAGGTATAAATGCCAAGGAGGACATATAAATGCATCAAACACTGAAGTTTTTTTATTCTTTTTTTCTTTTTTATCAGGATCTCACTCTATCACCCAAGTGGAGTGCAGTGGTATAATCACGGCTCACCACAACCTCAACTTCCTGGGCTCAGGCAATCCTTCTGTCTAAGCATCTTGAGTAGCTGGGACTACAGGTGCATGCCACCATGCCAGGCTAATTTATTAAAAAAAAATTGTAGAGATGGGGTCTCTCTATGTTACCTAGACTGGTCCCGAACTCCTGGGCTAAAGCATTCCTCCTGCTTCCTCCTCCCAAACTGCTGGTATTGCAGGCATGAGTCACTATACCCAGCTTTAATAAAAAATGATAAATCCTCAAATTTCAATTTCTCAAACAGTAATACAGCAGAAAGTATCCTTGGAGGGTCCAAGAGATGACTATGACATTTATTTAGGTTTGTGTAGCATTCACTTCTTTTTAACAACCATTACCCACTTCTACTCTTTCATCTTTATATATGCCTGGGCAACAGTGAGACCTCATCTCTACAATAAATCAAAAAATCAGCCGGGCATGGTAGTGCATGCCTGTAATTCCGGCTACTTGGAAGGCTGAGGCGGAAGGATCGCCGGAGCCCAGCAGGTCGAGGCTGCGGTAACTGGGAGCGGCCACTGCACTCCAGTCTGGGCGACAGAGTGAGACTCCAACTTAAAAAAAAAAAAAAAAATATATATATATATATATATATATATATATATATATGTTCTATATGGTGTTTATCATCCTCTGAGGGGCCTTAATCTTCAGAGAAGGTCAGCCTAAGCCTAATCATATGGTCAATCATTAGGAAGCCTGCTATGAGGCTTTGGAGAGTTTCTTTGCTCTTAAAGATACTTCTAAAGAAAGGATTTGAGCTCTTAATGGAACTACCTACCTAATTTTGGACTTCTTGCTCTGTATTGATAAATATCTTCATTATTTAGATCTTTGGTTTAGCTTTTTTTCAACTTTTAGTTGCCTTTTCTGTTACTTACAGCTAAAAGTATATTAACCGATTGACATTTACCGTATAATGACTTTTTTGGTCAATAACACATATATGAAGGTGGTCCCATAAGATTATAATATAATATTTTTACTGTATCTTTTCTATGTTACAAACATAAACATTTACTTACATTGTGTTACAATTGCCTGCAATATTTAGTACTGTAACATGCTGTACAGGTTTATAGCCTAAAAGCCATAGGCTGCATGATATAGTCTATTTCTGTAGTAAGTTATACTACTTAAATTTGTAAAAGTACACTCGATGATGTTCACACAACAAGAGAATCACCTAACAATGCATTTATCAGAATGTATTCCCATTCTTAAACAACACATGATTATAATTTGTCTCTGAGCTCTTGTATCTTATCATAAGATAGCCATGATAAAACGTTAGGCTGAGGTAAGCCAGGTTAATCTTTATTAGTCTCCTCCATGGTAGGAAGACCCTTCAGAGCTCAATTATTCCCATCTATCAGTTTTAAGCCCCTTATTGAACACTTACAAATGGACATCCTAGTGTGAAAAGCCATAGGACATAGCCTTTGGTCTTTCATGTAGTTCTAATATGGGTCTTCAAATGGTCTAGCATTGCCCTGGGCACCCTACTAGATCATACTTTTTATAGTCATTCCATACTCTGGCCTTCACTAATTTCTTTTTCTTTTTTTCTTTTTTGAGTTGAAGTCTCACTCCATTTCCCAGGCTGGAGTGTAGTGGCACACTCATGGCTACCTCAAAATTGACTTGCTGGGCTCCCGCAATCCTCCACCTCAGCCTTCCAAGTAGCCAAAACTACAGGAGTGCACTACCACACCCGGCTAATATTTTTATTTATTGTAGAGATGAGGTCTCACCAAGTTGCCTGGGCTGGTCTCAAACCCACGGGCTCAGGCAATCCACTAGCCTCAGCCTCCCAAAATGCTGGGATTACAGACTGAATCACCGAGCCTGGTCTTTACCAAATTCTTAACCTCCTACTCATGACTTATTTCCTTAGAATTCTCTCTCTCTCTCTTTCCATACACACACACACATATTTATAAACACATTTATATGTATATATACACACACATATATATGGTTATATGTATATATAGTGATATATGTAATGAGGATTAGGTAATACTGAAAAATATTATTTCTACTAAAATCATTAAAGTTATTTAATTTCAATAGGTTGTTTAGAACTGAGTTCTCATTTTAAGAGATTCAATAATTCAGGTAGTGTTCAATTGTGTTTTGTGGCATTTTCCCAGGTACTAATCTACATCATATACCTGAATCATTCACGTACATATAAATCTGTGCTTGTCTTCTCACTATGGTCTATTTTTGAATTAAAAGTACAGTAAGTGTGCAGGAAGATAAAGGGTGCAGTCCATGGGCAGGAGGGAAAATTGTCTTAGCATTTGTACTTAGTAAATAAATCTTAGAGAATTTTTATAAACATCTGTATGGGTTGAATTTTTATGTCTATATTCATATATCACAAGTATTTTTTAATAATGATAATAAGATAAGTTCTAACCAGGAATTGGGATGAGAGAAAATATGGAAAGAAGTCATATTCTGGCAAGTATCTTTACTACCCCCATAACAGACTATCTCTTAATAAGATGAATTGTATTTATGTGAAGAAATTACACTCCATATAAAATATTTATATGCTGAATTACTTTCAGTTGCAAATTTTACAAGGTGACCTATTGTTAATTGCATTAAACAAATTAAATGCATAGTTTAAAAATTCATTATTAAAACTGTAATACTTTCACTTTTTGTGACAATAAAAAATAAAATTGTTTGATTTTTAAAATAACAAAGATTCTTTTAAAAATATTTTTTCTCAAGTTTTCAAATCTGACTTTTGTTCAAGAGAGTGCTCATACTGATTGTGCATGTTTGCTATTATTATATACATTCAATTTTTAAAGACTTTTTATCAAGACTACAGTGTGCCTGAGAAAAAGATACTCGGCTGGCTCACAGTCTGATGTTTATCTCTGATTTAAAACATTCTTCAAACAGCTTGTAAGAATCTGCCAATATATTGCTTTAGGCAACAAGTTTCTAACAATACTCCACAGGGCTACAGGAGAAAGTGCTTTCTACCAAATGCAGCACCTCCCTTCCTTTATGTATTTTTTTCTTCAGACAAGTAGAGCACTAAAATCTTGAATCCATGGCTTAATGTGGATAGCAGTATAGTTTACTGATCACAAAGTGTATACTCACAAACTGGCTTTTGTTTTATAATTAAGGGCAGAAAAACATTACTGAAGAATGCACAATGATACTCTGAGAACTACTATCAACCAAAGATAGGTTATCTTTTGAGAGGGTTCTTTAAACTACAACCTAGGATTTTATAACCATAGTAGTTATGCAAAGTGCCCCAGAATGGGGCTAAGTTAGTTTGTTAATGTATTTATTTGATCAATTCAGAAATATTTACTGAACACTTGCTATATGTCAGGCAGTGAAAATTAAAAAAAAATGACTAGGACAGAGGACGAGGAGTAAGAAAAGGGGAAAAGAGTAAGAAAAGGCTTCCAGAAGAAAATGGTGTTTAAGCTGAGATGCCAAGAGAAAATAGAGGAAGTGTTTGAGATTTTTTTTCAAATGTGTATTGAGTTAAGGCATTAAGTGGAAGAAGAAACAGAACTAGAATAGACAAAGCACTTAGTAGGTGCCAGGAGTTTTATACAACCAAACATCAATGGGTTAGATAGTATCCTCGTTTAACAGAATAGGAGACCTAGAGAGAGACTGGACAGGCGGTCCAAGTTCATGCAGCTGGTAAACAGCAGAGCCAACAGTTTAACTCAGGTAATACACACTCCAGGTCCCTATCTCTCTCCACCAAACACAATTCTTGCTATTCCAAGAAGGCAAAAGGAAAGAAGGGAAGTTAGGGGAAAAAAAACTAACAATAGATTTAAATCAACAGCATTAATTAGCTAGTGACATTTATGTAACAGGAAGGTACTGGGGTTCAGACACTGTTACCCCAAAATATGCACTTTGACATGAGGAAGGTCTCTCAGAGAATTAACTGAACCTTTGCTGAGGTGTTAAAACAAAACAAAACAACAACAAAAAACTTTTGGATTACATACTATGTACCTAGGTATATAGTGGTTATTCAGCTATCATGCAAATCAGTCTAGGGATTCCTCTCTCAGTGTCCACACCCTCTATATTTGCTTGCCCGATCAATCCCTAAAAATAACCAAGCCTTGTAGGTCATTGATTCCTATCTTATTTAAAATAATTGCATTAATGTATGGGGTACAAGTGCAATTTTGTTATATACATAGATTGAGTAGAGGTCAAGTCAGGGCTTTAGTATTCATTACCCGAACAACATATATTGTGCCCATACTGTTTCCTATCTTGAGATGACTCAGGATGAGTTGATAATGGGCTTCTTGAAACTGGAAATTCCTTAATCATGCCTGGCAGCAAAAAATGGCACAGTGCTTTCCTATCTGTGTCCTTTAGTGCCTTGCTCCTCAAAGGGTGGTCCTTGAACCAGCAGCATTAGCATCAATTTATTTGAAATGTAGGATCACAGATCTCACCACAGACCTTCTGAATCAGAATCCATATTGTTAACAAAATCCTCATATAATTCATAAACACTCTCAAGTTTGGGAAGCTCTGGTTTGGAATGCTGCTCTATGCTAATAATGTCGCTCTATGTTAACAAATTAGTTTCTCGCGACAGGGCTTCTATATTCTATGCTAAATTACCATATTAATATTCACTGAGATTCTCTAAGAGGTGGGTATATAAAGCAGTGTTGTCCAAATACATTTCACCTTAGATCCTCCTCCTAATAGTCACATACGTTTTGTATAACTGGGAGTTGGAGATTAGGCAAATTATAGAATTATTAAACTAAGGAATCAATTTTGGAAATGATGAAGCATTAGAGTAAGGACATTATGACTACACAGATTTGAATTTGAAGATCACCTTTTCCTTCAGGTGGCGGTGTGGGCTTTGCCATGATACATAACGTGTCTGAGTCTCAAGAACTCATTAGTAAGTTGGAGATGATAAAATATACTTTGCAGCTTTGTGAGTATCAAGGTGCCCAGCACAAACAGGCATTCAGTGAATAGTGACTCCAGTTTCAGTTATTTTATCTAGGATAAGGTAAAGTTATATCAGATGATTACTATGTAAAGTAGCTAATAGATTAGTTGAAAATTATATAGTTAACCTGCTACTAGTCTTTATCACATGTTAAACACAAATAGGAAATAATGCAGTGCTAAAATTTTCACTCCTTTTCCTGATTTATGCATACAAATTACTCTTAATTCCACTACTCAGAGACAAAAATTGTTAATATTTTAGGGTCTATCTCACCTATGTTTATCAATGCAAATGTATGTGTCTGTGTTTATATATGTCAATGGAATATAATACTGCAACAAAAGTTTTCTAATTTTCTATGTTCACCTAAGCAAGTAGTTCAGTGTATCACTAAAAGCAATGACTAAGTTGACAGTTTGAACTAGACTGTCTGTGTTCAAACCCTGGCCCTATCTCAAAGCAACTGTGTGACCTTGACTAAAATACTTGTTCCTGCTATGCTTCAGCGTCTTCGTCTACAGAGTGGGGACATGAATATTGTCAACCTTGCAGGGTTATTGGAGGATTAAATGAGAAAATATGTATAAAACAGAATAGTACTCAGTATATAAGAAGTTCTAGGTAATTATCTATTATCATTATTAATTCCATATTACGAATGTCTATTATACCGCAAAATATTCTACTACCTTTTTTAAACCTAAGTCTGCACTTTTTAAAGTACTGCTTGGGTTTGAAAAAAATGCATTTACACTTAAGGTCATTTATATTTCCTGCCACAATAAATAATCATTTCTGCACATACCTTTCAATGTTCCCTTAGGATACAATCCTAGAATCAGAATTGTATAATAAAATAATGTCATTTTAGCAGCTGATAAGCATCAGCAAGATTTAATGTGGAGATCAAGAATAAAATTCATATCTCCTGGATATCTTGGGAAAGTTGTAGGACTGGGCTCCTTAGATAGATATGTCCAGAGGGACTGGACAGCACTTTATCTACTGTGAGATGATGGCTACATTACAGTTGTGACTCATAGAGGAAAAGATGATGTCTTTGGGCTATACTCAGGCATTAAAATAGGCATGCAGTGAATGGCTGTGAAATACTAGATGGTTGTTTCTTTTTTAAGTTTGTGCTGTTCTGATCCCATATGAACTGCTAGACTTGGGCTTTTCTCTGGCACAGAGCCCTCTACCAAAGAGCAAAACTATGGCTTTTGGAGCCAACTGAAATTGGCATCAAATTTACAGACTCTTGGCAAATCAAACACCACACATGTGTCACTTCCAGAGCCTAGTGTACTGTGTCTAAGCTGTCCAAACTTGCATGCTTATGCAGCCTTCTGTTTCTCTGCAGAACTGAGAACTGCGCATCCACCTGCACATCCATTTGAAGCAGACCCCTTAGCATCTGGGAACCTTTTTCCTATTCCCAAACATGGCTCTGCCCAGATACAATACAGGCTTCTCATTAAGCTCTGCTTTGTTCTCAAGCTCATGCTCTCATAACTACTAAATGTTAGCTAATAACGCCACTGAAAATTAAGTGGGAGGGCAGCAATTGTTAGCATCTTTTATAGTTTACATTAGTATGAAATTTGCTATATTGGAAAATCATGTCTCAATGGAATGGGTGCTTAATATTTGCCAACATCTTTAGGGCAATGTCATGAGATTTAATATGTAACACATATTATTGAGATAGTGAAATCAATTCAATAACAGATCAGACGCTCATATAGTCTTCTTCAGTGGATTATTATTGATGACTACTAACATAAGAAATAACAGTTATCCTTAGTTTTATTAGGACTAGATATAATACAAAGACATTTTCTTTAGTGGTAAAATAAGAAGGTGATAGATGAAATTTTGAGCTCAGTCACCACTGGACTAAGATAGGGAAATCATCTGTTTCTTAAGACAGACTGACCTGAAAATTGATTTAATTATTCTGCATCACTTAGGATAGGACATCTAATTTCCACCTCTGCAATGTCATTTCTAGAAACCCTAAAACATTTACCCAAGTCTTAGTTCACCATTTCATTTCTGTGTTTGCATCAGGTAATTTCTGTCTTGGAATGAGAAAAAACTTAAGAAATAAACAAAAATGTTGAAAACCTAATTTGGGTTATAGTTTATTTCCATTTAACCATTCCTAAAATATAAGGCTGGATTCCAGCTTCTTGTATTTAGTTAAGAAATCCATTATCCTTGAATTTTTTATTACTTTTTATGTTTATAACACAAAATCTATACCTCTAGCCCCAACCCAACTATACAATTTTAAGATAATCTATTTATATATATATAAACCTCTCTCTTGCATGCTTGAAAATGGTTTTTACAAATTCAACAACTGTGATTAGTGACTTCTAAAGATACTATTATTATTCCTATTACAGGTTCTAATTATTAGTGCCACATAAACACCTCAAAGCTAACCTCACCACTTTTCCTTTAAACTGTTTCAATCATTTTTATTATCTTAATATTGTTAATACAATTGTGGCTATATACATATATGAGGGAATCCCCTCAAAATGAATATATTTATAAAAATTGTGTATTTATTCTTACATTTTTAAACTTCAGTCACCTTCAATGTACTCTCTCTTTGATGCAACACACCTATGGAGATACTTTCCCACTGTTCAGAACAGTTTTTGAACTCATAAATTTTGATGCCTTTCAGTGCTTCTGCTGTTTTTTATTTTACCTCTTCCACACTGGCAAAATGTTTCCCTTTGAGGAGTTTTTTCATCCAGAGAAACCTAAAAAAAAAGTTTCTTGGGGTGAAATAGGGTAAATAGGGAGGGTGGGGTATGAGGGTCATACCATTTTTGTTCAAAAACTAATGAACACTAAGTACGGTGTGGGCAGGTTTGCTTGTACATTACCCATCATGAAATGGGAAAATGCATTAAAGAATTTCCAAAAAACTTTAACTGAAGTCGAACACACCCTCCCACAACAATGCTAGCTGGCACATGGATGGCCCAAAGACTTAACTTAGTAGAGGAATCCTGTACTACAAAGGGCCCACTCACTAAAAGATAATTCCATGGGTTTTTGGGTCTTCCCTTGCATACACACACACACACACACACACACACACACACACACACACACACACACATGTTTTCTTTCTCTTTTTTTGTTTTTGAATAGTCAGATTATAAAGAAAAATTGGTAATTATTGACCTCTGTTTTCATTTTTGCTACAAATTATAATTTTTCCAAAGTTTAGGCATATCCACATTTATGTCCATACATTTAACATTTCTCCATGTTCACCTCAAGCTTGCTTTGTTTTATTTATTTATTTTTTTCTGACTTAGTTAATCATGCCAGCATCTACATAGCTAAATGTACTCATTTTTTTCAAACACCTATTCGTGTTAATTCCTCAAACATTGGATGTATAATACTCTGTCCAAGATATGATTCTAGATGCTATAAGTATATAGATAAGTAAAATACTTAGAACTTCTACATTCAAACAACTATTAAGTCTTCGTGAATAATCACCAAATCCAGAGGAATCTTCTGGAAAATATCTTTTAAATATGTTACGCTGGCATATTTTTAAGTGACATCTTTACTGAGATACCATAAAATTAACTATCTTAAAGTATACAATTCAGTGGCTTTTAGTTATTCATAGAGTTGTGCAATCAACATCATAATTCATTATAAAATATTTTCAACTTCCATATACAGTGGCTCCTGCCCATAATCCCAGTACTTTGGAATGGCAAATGGGGGGATCACTTGAGGCCAAGAGTTCTGGACCAGTCCGGGCAGCATAGCAAGACTTATTCTCTAGGGAAAAAAAATACATATGTATATATACTTGTAGTAATATGTATGTATCTTATATATATGTGTGTGTATTTTTGTAGTCAGTTTTAAAATTGGGACATATTATCTATCTTTGTTCTTTTTCAAGATTGTACTGCCTATTCCGGGTCCCTTAACCTTCTCCCATATGAAAGTTGGATAATCTTGTCAAAGGGCAACTCAGCTATCATTTTGATAGGTACTACACTGAGCCCGAGAATCAATTTGGGGAGTATTGCCATCTTAATTAAGTCATTTGCTTCCTTTTTCTGTATCTTCTGTCACAGCTGGGTTTTGTTTGTCATTACTACTAACCTAGATTCCTGCTTAAAACAACTCCATTGGTTTCCCATTGCACACTGAATAAGTTTCAAACTCCCAAATCTGGCCCACAAGCTTTCTGTAGGTGGGCACCTACTCTCCTCTTTGACCTTACCCTATAGCTCTTTTGCCTTTCACTACTTTAGTTGTTTCCTTTCTGGTCCTGAACCGGCATTTTGGTCTCCATATCAGATCCTTTGCTCTTTCTGTTCCCTTGTCTGAAAGTCTCTTCCCTGAAATTTTGCAAGCCTGACTTTTAAAATTTTTTATCATTTAAGTCTTAGTTAGGTCTCTTATGTAAGAGGTCTTTGCTAAGTATACCATCTAGTGTTGCAAGAAAATTCATAACCCTAAAAACCAGAACCAAAAAAATCCTACTCATTCATTCTTTAGTTGCTCTTTTATTTTACCCTATCTCATGTTTTTCCTGTTATTTACAAGTATATAAAAAGGCCTTCTTTATCATCTACTTTTTTATTGTCTCGTTCCCCACCGCCCCGGGACAATGACTTGAGCATCTTGAACCAAGGTTGACAAATAGCTTGCATTTAGCAAATCTACTAAATGTTGTTGCATGGATTCCTACAGTTATCATCCACATAGATTCTCAAGTAATAACAACAGTGATAAGTATAATAACAATAGTAGATAACACTTGTCCAGCACCTGTGATGTTAAGCTTTGCAGCTAAGCACTTTACATGCTTTATCTAGTTTAATCTTCAGTAACAATATTGTGAGCCAGGTATAATCATTCACATCCATTTGACAGATGAAGAATCTATGGTTTGGGAGAGTAAGTAACTTGGTCAAAGTCATTTGTTAAATAAGAGAGCCAATATTCAAACTCATGCAGTCAGGTTCCAAAGCCTACACTGTATGTCTTCCAAGGCCTCCTTGTAATTGAACATTTGTTCTAGGACCTTTTATGTTCTAAGCACTATGTCAGGTGTTGCGTATACAATAATCTGTAGCTTTAAAGAGTTATTCATGTAGAAATGACAAAAAAAGATGTATGGTGAAGTCACTTGCTAGATGGTTTAGGCTATTTTGTCAAGGAGTTTATTCTTTTTTTGTTTTGTTTTGTTTTTCTGAGTTGGGACTCTCACTCTGTCGCCCAGACTGGAGTGCAGTGACCGCTCTCAGCCACCGCAGCCTCATCCTGCTAGGCCCTGGCAATCCTTCCGCCTCAGCCTTCCGAGTAGCGGGAACTACAGGCATGTGCTACCGCACAGCTAGTTTTTGATTTATTGTAGAGATGAGGTCTTGCCAAGTTGCCCCGGTGGGTCTTGAACCGAGGCTTAGGCAATCCACTTTCCTCGGCCTCCCAAAGTGCTGGGATTACAGGCTGAGCCATCAAACCGGGCCAGGAGTTTATTCTTATTCTCTTTAACACAGTAGGTGATAACAGACTTGATTGCATCAGCATATGAGATTAGGGTCATTATTTTAATGGTTAAAATTAATAAACTTATCTGGAAACTTTTCAATGGAGTTTTATTTTGCTGTATTTCATAACAGCAATTCCAACTTTCTCAGAAAATTAAAAAATAGGCCAGGCTCGGTGGCTCAGTCTGTAATCCTAGCACTTTGGGTGGCCGCGGCGAGAGGATTACCTGAGCCCGCAAGTTTGAGACCAGCCTGGGAAAATTGGTGAGACCTCGTCTCTACAATAAATAAAATATTAGCTGGGTGTGATAGCGTATGCCTATAGTTCTGGCTATTTGAAAGGCTGAGGTAGAAGTTTCGCCAGAGCCCAGCAGGTCTATGCTGGGGTGGCAGTGAGCTCGTCACTGCACTCCAACCTGGGGGACGGAGTGAGACTCCAACTCTAAAAAAAAGAAAAGAAAAGAAAATTTTAAAATATAAAACTTTAAAAAACAAAAAATAAGTAAAGGATAAGTTTTATTGGAGATCCATTAGTTAGAAACTTGAGAGCTAATCTTATATGTCCTCATGCCAAAATAAGCATTATATATTTTAAGCACAGAATTCAGATAATGAAGGAAAAGACATAGACTGCAGAATACATTTCCACACTTAAGTGTAAAATCAAGAAAAAAAGATATTTAAGTATAAAATATCAGTGCTATCAGTAAACCAGTAACCCAAAGGAAGAAATACTAAAAATACAATTTAGAGATTTTCTTGATACAACCATTTCAAATATCTATAAAAAATATATTTTCTAAATATATAATTGCTTTTCAATTATCTTTTTAAAAACTCCTTTAGGCAAGGTAGAGCAGATGGAAAATGATAAATAAACTTCCCATTCTTACCAGGATTATCGAACATGTCTGTCTAGACAAGTTCAAACAATGCTTCTGTCACCACTTCATTAGCCTCTGATCAAGGGAAGGTGGTGATAGAGTAAAGTGGCCAGTGAAGCCAGGCTTGCTGTATGAAGGTCGAAACTGTGTTCCCCTTGTTCACTCTTGAATCTGCAATGACTAATATAGTGCTTGGTTTGTGGTATACACTACATTTCATTGACACTAAGATGTCATTGATTATTAGATATATCATAACATTAAATGTGATCAAAAAGAAAACACTGCCAATTCAACTATGACAAATTATTTATTACTTTGAATTTTAACTATATTATTTTAGATTATTTTAGATTGATTTTTAACATAGATGTGTCATATACTACTCTAGGAGAATTAAAAGACAGAAAATAAGAGAAGTTAAATGTTTCCTAAAAATCTTCACATTCGAATTCCAACTTTCCTAGTAGCGTATTAACTCAGAGCTGTTGATATCCATGTTTTAGTATGATATTGTTATTTGTGTCATAAAAGCATTGATAATGTGGCATTTCTAGTGCTTCACTCTTGTTTCTGTGGAGTTTTTTTCCAAGACATTTTCACTCATTCTACAATATTGCTGCTAGTCCTTAATCTCATCAAAAAGTTTAACAGAAAGTGTTCAAACTACAATATTAGAAATCATATTCCCTTCTCAAATAATCCAAACATAGAACTACCATATGATCCTATCAATCTCACTACTATGTATGTACTTAAAGAAAATGAACTTAATTACATGGACAGGATATCTGCACTCCCATGCTTACTGCAGCACTATTCACAATAACCAAAGTGTGGACTCAACATAAGTGTTCAACTACAGATGAATGGATTAAAAAATATGGTATAAATACACAATGGAATATTACTCAGTCATAAAACAGAATTAAATTCTGTCTTTTGTGGCAACATGGATGAACCCAGAGGACATAATGTGAAGCAAAATAAGAAAGTCAAATACTACATGATCTCTCTTAAAAATCTTTATAATCTTATAAAGTTGATTTCATAGAAGTAGAGGGAAGAATAATGGTTACCAGAGACTGGGGGTGTAGCAGGAAGGGGAAAATGGGAAAGGTTGGGCAGTGGGTACAAAGTTACAGTTGGACAGGAAGAAGACAGTTCTGGAGTCCTGGTACACAATAGGGTGACAATAAATAATAATAATGTATTATAAATATCAAAGAATTTAGAATAAAAGATTTTGAATTTATCACCAAAGAAAAAGATAGGTATCTGGAATAACTTTTTGTCTTCGTTTTATATTTAAATATAGCAATGTATTCTGCAATCTTTGTCTTTTCCTTCATTATCCGAACTCTATTCTTAAAATATATAATGCTGTCCGGGCTCAGTGGCTTACACCTATAATCCTAGCACTTTGGGAGGTTGAGTTGAGAGGACTGCCTGAGCCCACAAGTTCGAGACCAGCTTGGGCAAGTTGGCAAGATCTCATCTCTACAATAAATCAAAAAATTAGCTGGGCATGGTGGCATATGCCTGTAGTTCCAGCTACTTGAAAGGCTGAGGTGGAAGGATGGCCTGAACCTAGCAGGTCAAGGCTGTGGTGGCTGTGAGTGTGCCGCTGCCCTCCTGCCTGGGCAACAGAGTGAGACTCCAACTTAAAAAAAAAAAAAAGTATATGATGCTTCTTCCAGCATGAGAACATATGAAATTAGCTCTCAAGTTTCTAATAATAATTGATAGACTAATTGACCTGATTTTATCACTATACATTGTATACACATATTGAAACATCACATTGTACCCTTTAAATATTTACGATTAATGTAAATTATAAATAAAATAAAACTTAAAATAATCCTTAAATATTGTGTTAAATTGAAACCGGAAGGACCAGCAATCAAGGTTGCACACATGCAGGCAAAGATAGGTACATATGTCACAAATACCACCTGGCCCACAGTGTTTGCAATTTTCCATAAATTAAAAGATGCATCCCAGTGGTAGAATTGTAAAAATTTGAACAATGTAAGTTTTCAAATTGATGAAATATGATACTAAAATAACAGAGGTGCCAGGAAGAAGATGAGTAAAATAGATGGGAATGGCATGCTTTACATGAAATAAAATAAATTAAACATTTAGCTCAGTGCCATCCTAGTAACAGAGGCTGGAAGGAATCACATGGTCACTTACAGGTGTTTCCCACGTAAGAACTATCATAGAGAAGACAGTTGGCTAAAAGCCTCAGTTACATTTAAATTTTAATTTATTCTAATAAATGAAATATTATTTATAAATTTTACTAATATTTAATAATAAACTTCAGTGTACCCAGTGCTCTTCTAATTGATAGGAATATATTCATGAATCAAAAAGTCCACAGAGTTTACTTTCTAATGGGGGAAGCTCATACTGTAACTAAGAAAAAAATTGATTGAACAATATCAATACAGAGTAATAAATTTTGTGATATTATTGATAAATAATAATTGGGTTGGGTGGGGTGATTTTTAGATAGGTGATCAAGGAAGGCCTAATTAAGGGGTGACAGTTATTGACCGAGGAAAAATGAATGGCTGTTAAAAGGAATGGAAAGAACAATTTGGAAATACTATCTTAGTACAACCTTCCCTTTACTGTTCTCCAGTGCAGTTGGGGCAGTTTATTTCTGCAACAAAAATTCCCGCTGCATTCCAACTCCAGATTTTAGAGAAAACAGCCATTTCCCTCTATTAGGAAAGCTGCTGATATCCTTCTCTGTGTAAGTTGATTAAATAATAAGACCTACACAAACCGGAGGATATCTCCCTCAATGGACTCATGATATGCTTGCTTCAGAATTAAAGTTGAGTATAAATTATGACTTATGGCTTGTTTTTTGTATCTAGCATGTCAGTATTTTGTCAGAGAACCATGAATACTGTCTTATTAATTTAGAAATATTTACTGTATATAATTAGTTGTCAATGTTTGATTACATTTTTGTTTTGGTAAAGATAATTGATTTTTAAAATGTCAAAATTATGAGTATTTGAGAGATTCACCACCCTCAATCTCAGTGAAAGCTTAAATTCTACAGAACATGTAGAAACAGCTAAATGTCACTTGGTGGCAGCATAACAAAATTGCTATGAAAGTTCCTGACTTGTGGAACTAAGTTCCTTAACGAACAAGCTGGTGAAAAGTAATATATGTTGTTGTGGTGGTGGTGTTGTAACATACAAAAAAATGCCTGTGTTTTAAAAAATATTGAAGAAATATTTTGTAAATACTGTGCCATAAATAGTAAAAATTTTACTTCTATTAATATAGTATTAATTAACACATATTCATTCTTTCATATGATAGGAACTGAGTTAAGAGTTTGGACTAAAAAGATAAACTAAGCATAGTCTTTATTTTGTGTTGAATTACGTTCCCTCTCCCTGAAAAATGCATATGTTGAAGTCCTAACTTCCGGTACCTCTGAATGCGACTATATTTGGAGACAGTTTCTATAAAGAAGCATTCAAGTTAGAATGAGGTCATTATGGTGGGTCCTAATCTGACATGACTGGTGTACTTATAAGAAGAGGAAATTTGGACACAGACACACACAGAGGGAGATTGTGTGAAGACACAGAGAGAGCCATCTACAAGCCAAGGAGAGAAGCTTCAGAAGAAAACAATCCTGTCAACACCTTGACCTCGGACTTCTAATCTCCAGAACTGTGAGAAAATAAATTTCTCTGTATAAGCCATCCAGTGGTATTTTGTTATGGCAGTCCTAGGAAACTAATGCAGTTCCAAAGTTCTTGGAAGCCAGTATCCTAACAGCAATTTTTTAAAAGGCAGAGACGAGCAATTATAAGGCAATGTGATGGGCTTTGTAACAGGTATATGTTCAGAATGTCATGGGATCTTGGTGGAAGGGGATTCATTCTTTTTGGATGATGATGGGAGACCTCATATAAGAAGACTTTATGTGGGTTTTTAAAGAAATTTATAGGAAGAGAAATAGGAATGAGAAGGAATGGCATTTAGGAAAAGAAGATGTCGTAACTAAAGACGGTAGACATGGGAGTACATAGAGCATTGTGAAAGCCTTGAGTCGGTCTGAGTTGCTTATGTCAGGAGACAGCCCTGGAAAAGTAGTTGGGAATAGAGTTTGAAGAGCCATAAGCCATGCAAAAATAAATTTTTATTGTCTAAACCATTCCTTTCTTGAAAGAGTTTAAGATGGCTTAAAACAAAAAATGAATGAAGTAGGTTAACATAGGTTAGCAAAAAATAATAATAATTAAAAAAAGAAAAAAGATAATTAGGTAGTAAAATATAATAACCATAAGAACCAGCATGTGTGCAATGACAGCTTAGTTTTAATTTTTCTGGAGCTAGGACACAGAGAAGCAGGTAAGAAAGTTGGAAGAAGTTCAGTTTCTTCAAGTATTATTTTCTTAGGGCCCCAAAAGTATTCTCTGATTAAATAAAAAGGACAATTTCACATTACATTTTATATAAGGGAAAATAAGTGGTTCAATGAATAGTAACTACAGCAGTGTTTTACAGCTAACATAGCACAGGTATCATATATCTTTTCCCATTATTTTCTTCCATACAAGCTGATTTATGGTGAAATCTCCTGGAAATTTCAGTTTGGGGATAAATGAATGTGGATCTGACTGGAACAGTGGGTAGCGTTTGAAGTACATTTAGAGTTGACAGGTAACATGTGACTTCAATCTTTTCCAAATCTTGCTCCTACCGGTTGAGCTTTTTATAGGAGATGTTGAGAGATGTAAAATGAATCTTGAAAGCATTAGGAAGCCATTACAGGCTAGTAATCTAAGAACCAAGACAATTAGGAGATTTGGAAAGAGAAATCTGGTCATCAGTAGTGGGTTGAATTAGAAGGTTAGAGATTTCCAGAGCAGAATATGCTTGGTTATGGAAGCAGCATATGCTTAGGATACAATAGTGGTCACACTACTTTTGAGTACCCCAATATCAAACACCACATTGCAGCTGAAGTATGATACCTTAATTTCCTTGGCAAAACAGATTTATCTTTTTATATTACATACTGAAAGATGTACCATTAGTCACTAACCAATATGAATATGCAAAAATAATGCTGTTTAAACATTAATGATCAGGCACGGTGGCTCATGCCTATATTCCCAGCACTTTGGGAGGCCGAGGTGGGAGGACTGCTTGAGCCTGGGAGTTTGAGACTACCCTGGGCAATATAGTGAAACCTCATCTCTACCAAAAAATAAAATAAAATAAGTAAAAAAGAAAAGAAAAGAAAAAAAATAGCCGGTTGTAGTGACATGTACCTGTAGTTACAGCTACTAAGGATGCTGAGGAGGAAGGATTGCCTGAGTCCTGGAGGTTGAGGCTGCTGTGAGCCATGATCATTGTGATCGTGTTACTGTACTCCAGCCTGGGTGACACAGTGAGACACCAATTCAAAAATGAAATTAATAAACTGATAGAAAATATTTCTAATACTTCTTCAAGTCCATTAGATGCCCAACTGAGCAAAGTTTGGAAAAGTCCTATAGGGAAATATTTTTATGATTGTCATTTATAATTATCTCTTTAACTGTTTTAGTATTTAAAATTTTGCAGTTGTAAATAACAAGTATATATAGATTTCTTAAAATACTTTTCCTGTAGAAAGCATACATTTGATAATATTAAAATGTTATTTTTTAAACACTTCAGTACTTTGGGATATAAACCGAACAGATTTAAAAAATGATGCCACTTATTTATTATTTAGTTCATCAGAGGCTTTATAAAAAACAATCATTTGTGCCAAAGTGTTTTCCTTAATTCTAAGCTCATTTTAAAGCATATACCTATACAATATACTTCTAACAGTAAAATAAGAAGATATATCTTAATGCTTAAATTAGCAGTGATGCTCAGAAGAATTTTTTTTTTTTTTTTTTTTGAGTTGGAGTCTTACTCTGTCGCCCAGACTTTAGTGCAGTGGCCGCTCCTGGCCACCGCAGCCTCGACATGCTGGGCTCCAGCGATCCTTCCACCTCAGCCTTCCAAGTAGCTGGAACTACAGGCACGCGCTACCACGCCTGGCTAATTTTTTGATTTATTGTAGAGATGAGGTCTCACCAAGTTGCCAAGGTGGGTCTCGAACCCACGGGCTCAGGCAATCCACTCACCTCAGCCTCCCAAGGCATGGGATTACAGGCTGAGCCACTGAGCCTGGCTGCTCAGAATAATTTAAAGGTGATTATTTGAATTGGTTTGTTGATTTTGTGATCAGATGATTTAATAGGTGAAAATCCATTACAGAGCACTGACAATGTTTACCATATCACATAATCTTACTATAAAATGTTTACTCTGAGTAACTACCACTGGCTAATATGTCACATCATAAATTGATAGCCCTGAAACAAGACCGTATGCTTTTTATAGACTAATATAATTAGGAATGTCATTAAGGTCATTTTGGTCTTTCATCTAAAATACTTCTGAAACACAAGGTTAATTAATGTGCTGCTAGATCATGTCTTCTTCAGTCTTATAGAATAAACATAGACAAATACACACACAAACACATATATGTGTGTGTATGTATACGTATTATATATCTTATATATATATATAATAGCCAAAAAATTGGTCATGAAGATTGACCTTCTTAGTGGATCTTGGAAGAAGCTGAAAGAGGCACAGGATCTCCATTCATGCTGTGTTAATTCCATCACCAGTTCTTATTCAAGGTTAACTGTGATGAAATTATACAATGTAATAGTATATTTAACAATAATTGACTGGTATGTGAAATTCTAAAGCACCAATTTTCACCCAGGTGTGTGTGTGTTTGTGTGTGTGTGTGTGTGTGTGTGTGTGTGTGTGTGTGTGTGTGTGTAAACTTCTAGAGGTTATATCAGTTACCTGTGGGGCTTGTATTAAATTGCTCAAGATATTCAATAATAGGTCACTGAATCATACACACAAACTGGGAGCTAGGAGGGGTGGAATGGATTATTTGTTTTATATTGATAATCATGTGAACAGTTTTGTGAACATTGATGCTTATACATTACAATATCTTACTCTTCAGGCACTTTAGTGATGGGAGAGGAATGAGAAAATCTGCTATACTAAACCTGCCAGAAAAGAACAAAAATTGTCTATATTCTCAGAAAAGCTCAAGCAATAAATAGCATTCTGCTCTTTATACTTCATTCTAGCCGTCTAGGCCCTGGATAGTAATTGTGTATATAGCTGAAAGCTTCTGTGATTTAATCTAGGCCCGTTCTTTCTGGTTTTCTAAGGTTAAAGAGAAACCTCCAAATTAACACTTCCCAGATGCTGCAACTGAGCACTGTCTAGCCAGGAAGATGTTATGTTAAAGTATCAGCTTCTCAAGCACTATGGCCCTCTTTTAGTGAGTAAAACACCAAAGAGCCAAATTTGAGTCCTTAATTTCCAAATCCTAGAGCCCGCACTACATTTAGGAGAAATTCATTAATCACATTCCTTCTGTACACCCGATTCATGTGATCAGAGAATGGTGTCAATCAATAAAGGTTATGGTGCTTGTGTGTTTAGATAATAGAAGTCTATATGATCAGGGTTTAAGTAGGAAGTGATCCTTAACTCCAAAGAGTACTTTGGAGTACAATGAGTTTCCCATCACTATGGATTAATGATGCAAATCATGAAAGGGAAATATAGATGAGAAAATGTCAACTAATAAGTGCAGACATGGAGTACTAAATGAGAGAGACATTATCTTGCATTATCATTTTCTTGGTCTGTTGGTTAAGAACTATCAGCTGTTTTTTTTTATTATTTATTTATTTATTTATTTATTTTAGGTGTAGGATACAATTTGGGATTAAATGGAGTTAATCAGAATGGCTATAACACTTGAAGTGGTATTTGACTAATGAAGATCCCAGTGGGAGAACACTGATGCATTGATATCTCATTCCTCTACAACTTTTATTCATTCTTATCTCCTTGATGTAAATCACTATATTGATCTTAGAACTTATTTGACCATGTAACTGTTCATTATCACATTTTGATTTTTAACCATTTCTTGTATCTTGACTTTCACTCTAAAATAATTATTTTAAAAGGAATGTAATACATTTATGTGACATATGAAAGCCTTTAGAAATTGTTGCTAAATATTTCTGTGCATCATGTTGTTTTCTTATTTGACATGAAACCATAGATCTATATTTTTACTTTTAAATTCTTTCTGTAATATTTGCTTAGGTGAACAGTTGAACTTAAATATGTCAACTTGAATTCATCTCTGTGGAACTTTACCTTGTCATAATACAACACTTTTGCTTTTCATTTTCACATAAATCTTATGTAGTGGTCTGGATTCAAAACTTCCAATATTCAGTTTAAATGTAAACAAAGAACCACGACACGTCAAAGACATTCTAAGCATTTAGTTTGCACAACTACTGTAAGAAGCTGTGAGGTATTCAAACTGTTATAAGAATTGAATCTATATATAACTCCTTGAACACTGATTTATGAAGATTAATTTTGAGTTTATTGCTCTATGCTTGAATTTTGAGGCAGCCAGGATGAATTTATCCTGAAAACTCCTTGTGAGGGTACCTCACAAAAACATAACAACTTATACTGAGCAGCAGGAGTGTTAGGTAATTTACAATCTGCCTTACAACAAAATGGAAAATTACTTAGGTGTTCACAAGAGGTGTGGCACCATGGGTGCCTTACTCAAGGCAATTTTGAACAAATGCTTTATCAAATATTGTTCCCAAAATAGCAGTATAAAATCATAGTTATAACTAGTGGATCCAGATGGACACAGTTTTAAGATATACTCTGAGTCATGGAATAGCTAATCTTAATTGTTGACCAGATCTAGAAGTTATTTCCAGAGTTAGTGATACTGAGGAGTCTAGGTAAAAAGCTGGGACTTGGAGTCAGTAAGAAGCTTCTCCAGAGGCTTTCCCTGGAAATGCAAATTGTGTCGGGCTGAAGCGAAATTACTATCCTCCATCCCTACCTGCATTCTCTGTCAGAAAATGGTTTTCTTCTATAGTCACCTTTATCTAAGAAAAAAGTAGATGCAATTGGATTTCTTTACATTTATTATCAGCAAAGGGAAATAACAAGTATTTGATATGATGAGGATCTTTGTATAAGGTTTATGACGATTGTTAAAATCCTAAATTCTCACCTAAATATAGCTTTTTGGTTAAAAGAATATGGCCTGGCGTGAAGCACTACATTATACAAGATCTGAAGGTGAAAGTATTCTGTTGGGATTCTTTTAAAGAGTCAGATTATCATCACCTTCAATACCTGGATGAATGCTTTACTTTTCTGAGACAAGCTTTGAATATTCCTACTTTAAATTGAGGATTCAGAGCTGCTTTATTCTAAAACATGAAAACAATTATGGCTGTAATGCTAGTTCCATCTTTTCCTCTTCAACTTCCATAGAAATTTCTAAGTTTTACTCACATTCCTACAGGAAAAATATGGCTAATAGTTTGATCATGCACATTATCTTTGGATTAGGGTGGGAAACTGGTAATTAGTTAAAAAAATTTTAAAAAACTGATGCATGTATGGATGACATGTGAAATAAAATCTACTACTGTGTTTATGAAATACTGTGTGTATGAAAAATTAGCATTTAGCTTTTCAAATGATATTAAATGATTTTAATAGGATATAGATAAAATGTTTTATTTTACATAGACATTGTCATGGAAATGTTGAAGTTTCCAAAACAGGCAGCTGAATTTTCCCACTGCTCTTATAAAATACATTCTGCTCTTTCTCTCTGAATACCAACATGTGTTCTCACTTCAGAGACAAGTCACTCAAAACAGAAGGTGTATAGCTTCTCTTGGACTGTTTCCCAGCACAGTGGCCTCCGGTGCAATCTTTGGCTATAGAAGCATGAGCCAGTTCAATAGTGCAATAAAAATTCTTCCCTGTCTCCACATTAGTGGCCCAAATAGTAATTTGTCCAAGAAATTGCCTGCTGGTGCTGTAATCTCAAATCCCTCTTCAACTAGCAGAAAGGTATTCATGTCCACAAACAAATAAAAGAGAAGGGACATATCTATTAAGACAGCTGAACACTAAACCATTAATTGCTTAAAGTAACTCAGAAACATATTTTAGGAATCACAATACAAAGAATGACATAACTTTGATAAATTATTAAGTAAATAAAAACAATTTAAGTTATTTCTACCTCATCTCTTTTCTGTTGGATACTTACTATGTATGTCTAGCATTATTCTCTGAAGCTAAAAATACCAACTGTAAAGTAATAATTATTTCTTCTCTTAAGAAAATAAGGGTTACATTAAAAGTCGGAAATAAAAGTAACAGCACTGTAAGAATAAAATTATCCACAATTATTTAGGAGAATTGCCCAGAATACTAATAACTTCAAAATTAACTCAGTTTGAGTACTTTAAAAAAAAACTTTATTCTTATTAGAAAAAAAATTACTGACTAAGAAAAAGCTTCAGTTAAAATTACTTCATCTAAATGATTTTCCTGGCTCCCTCATCTACAGTCTACTCCACTTACATAAACTCAAGGTTATGAGACAAATATATATCATATTATTTGCCATACACTTTTCTTGTGATAATTGTCTTCATTTTGTAGATATTTTTCTATGCCTTGTCTTGCTTAATTCAATTCCAATGGAATTTTTCTTTTATCTATAATCTCAATATGTGTGATAAAAACTCAGATTATTCCAGAGATTAGAAATGTAGGCTGGAAGAAGAATAAAAGGCAATGTATATATATATAAGCCCTTTAAAATTTATGTTGGAGAAGAAACTAGTTGTGAGACTTTTTGGGTTTTTTGTTTTGTTTTGTTTTGTTTTGCTTTGCTTTATTCTGGCTGCATTTTCCTTAAATCTTCTGTAGCGACATTTAAAAATAAATGTAGTAAATTTAGAGGTTTGTCTTTAAATTGAAATATATAGTTATCCAATTCACTTTCCTGCTATTGAATATTTGTTAAAGACTTAGCATACA
Organism: Cephalopachus bancanus; assembly: GCA_027257055.1. Taxonomy (NCBI): domain Eukaryota; kingdom Metazoa; phylum Chordata; class Mammalia; order Primates; family Tarsiidae; genus Cephalopachus; species Cephalopachus bancanus. Next base: position 2,771,323 of record JAPVLO010000262.1, read on the forward strand.
CAGTAGCTTGAGACATATATATTTTTTGTAGTTGGAGAACTTGTGTAAAGTAGTTTCATTAGAAACCATGTATAATCTGTCTATAACCCTTTAGTTTCCATACTGCCTATATGATATGATTAAAATGTGATAATAAATTAAAAATTAAATTATTAGTATCTAGATATTTATCCAGTATCTAGAAGAAAATTATATATACTTATTTATCTAGTATGTAGAAGAAAATTCCTTAAGTATACTTGTACTCATAACCACGAAAATAATTTTTCTTTAGTCCCTGAATGTGATCAGGAAAGACTATGGTTAGAAAAATATCTTCATCAGTGCTAATTTTTCAGATACATCTATGTGTACAGCATTCTTTACTAAGTAAATATGAAATTATTCTAAAGAGGTAGCAATTTGTGGGAGGATGAAAGATGATAAGACATTTATTATTGAGGCAGCCAGAAGGAGGTAAGTGTAGTGCTGTTCGTAATTTAGTGTGCATCAGAATCACCAAGAAATCTTGCTAAAAATTTAAATTACTAGAATCTACTACCCAGAAATATTTCAATATGCCTGGGATACAGGGATCCGAGTTTTAACAAATACTCTGGGAAATGCTGATAATTTTGTTTCCTATTTCACTGGGAAAATGAAAGCAACTGGAAATTAATTCACAAAATGTCCCCAGAACATTCATCTACTCATTTGCACCCATACCCTATATCAAGTAGTTTATTACTATGAGAAAACTGTGCCCCTAGCTGAGACCAATCACTCCACTTGACCAATAGATCCCATTTTCTTACCAACTAAAGAGTCCAGAGAGTCTTCCCGTTCTATTGCAGTACCACGTTACTTCTTTGGTTTTTTATTATTATCAAGAACATGAAGTATTCTCTTATTTTGCTCACTTTACATACACACACACACACACACACACACACACACACACACACACACACACACACGTGCGTACACACACATACCTTCTTCCATTTTACTTTCCCTTTCAGCTACTATCTTAATTTTATTTATTCCTTTATAATAAAACTACCCCACCCCCACATTTTGTCTCTGATCACTGTTTCCAATTTTCCTACTTTCATATTAAGAGGAAATCCTTTCTCTCTCTAATCAGGATTTTACCTTCTCCACCAAAATTGCTCACAAAAATATCACCAGCAACCCCCTAGGTTGCTAAAACCAATGATCAATTTTCAGTCCCCATCTCAGATGGCTTTAATCTGGCACTCGACTTAGGTCATGTCTCTTGATTCAGTATCTTCTTCATTTGGCTGCGAGGGCATCACAATAGTCATTCCTTCTCCAGTTTCTTTACTTTTTATCATCCCGTCCCTTTCTTTTCTCTCCCATCCCTAACTGTCCTTACCTTTCTTCATTGTTTTTTGGAGAGTTCATCAACTCTCATAACGTTACATACAATCTACAAACAGATGAATCCCAAGAATATTGCTCCATCTCAGATAATCTCCCATGAACTCTAGACTCCTCCTGGAATTGCCAAAAAAAAAAGTATATTCATTTTAAGAGATGTCATCTATGTATTACTTTTCCAAATTGAATTTAATTGAGGTAACAATGTGTAGTATGACATTTGCTCAAAAGATAGTGTTTATTAAATGAATGCTAGTATCACCACGTGACAGGCAGGACAGTCAAAGAAAAGGACAGAAGTATGTTCGAGGAGCGCAAGACCATTTTGAAGTAGTATTTCAAATTCAAGAATGTTGTGGAAGTAAGATAACAATGAAGGCATGAGCATGCTGCAGAACCTCCAACATGCCTAACAATTGCATGCATTGATAAGTTTGATATTCATGGTACCATGTGTGATGTGCACAAGGGAAGATTCAGGAGGCCTTGTCTGAAAGCTCATGGTAAGCACTTAGCACCTCTTGTAATTGCAGAAGTCAAATGGGACTTGCATTCATCTTTTGTTATTGGCATATATTGAATATTACAATTTTGACACAGTTTTTTCCTTTCTTAAAATGTGTATACATTTTTTGGCACCCTCTGTATTTCCCACAGTTCTTCCTCAATGCTCAATAGACATCAAATTTAACATTTTCAGAAACAAACTTGTAACCATCTGTACTCCTCTCCCCTAATCTACACTTCCACAGCCTTTCCTACCTCCATAAACAGCAATTCTATACTTCCAGTTGCTCATATGAAAAATCTTGAAGTCATTCTTGCTTTCTCCCTTTTTGCTATATCCCATATCTGATCCAATAGCAAATCCTTTTGGCTCTAATTTTTATATTTGTATGTACAGAATATAACTTGTTACCACATCTACTGCCTCTACTACTAACATTCCAGTCTGAACATTTCACATCTTTCTCTCGCAACATTCCAGTCTGAACATTTCACATCTTTCTCTCTTTTTCTCTTGAATCTATTTAATTGACATTCAGATCATGCCACTATTCTGTTCAAAATCCTATAATCCCCAACTTACTCAGAGTAAAAGCCAAACCCTTATAATGACCTTCAATAGAAAATGACGTCAAGTTAGTTCAAATCAAGCTATGTCCAGTCAAGTCAAGGCATGTCAATCAATCCAAATTGAGAAAATTTGGTCATGCTATGTCAGGACACGAGGCAGGTCATTTCAAGTACCAGATTATTTCCCTACCCATTCATTACTTCTTGACCTCATCCTTTCCTACTCTTCATCTCACTAGGCTCCAGTCACACTGGGCTTCATTCTGTTCCAAAGTTCCCCAATCATGAACCTTGCTAGTGCTGTCCTGCCTAAAATGCTTCCCCCAAACCCCTATTGCTTGCCCACTTATCTTTTCCATCCTTACTCAAATATCACTCTTTCCGTCAGCCTTGCTTGTCTATCTTATCTAATAGTGCAACATCCCTCATTAACACATTCTAGAACACCTCTTATTTTTTGTGTTTGAATTCATAACTAGTAATATAGGTTTTACTTATTTATCTTATTCAGGTTGCCATTTCCTGTTTCTCCCAAGATACAAATTTCTTAAAGGCAGGGATTTTTGACTCATTTATTTCTGTGCTATAGAGCAGTGCCTGGGCACAAAGTAGAAACTCCAAAAAGTAGTTCTTGAAAGATAAATGAATGATGTTAAAAGTACTGTCAGAATCTAATCATTGGGATCTCCTTAAACCTGAATAAAAATCATGGCTAATTAGTATCAGAACATGAAAAGGAGCTAATGATGAAGGAACAATCAAGATGCAGTAGCACTGTGCAGGGAAACCTCCTCCAATCTCCTTCTTCCCTTTACTTTTTATGTAACATGATCTAGTTTTTCTCAAAGGGATGTTTAAAAATACCCTGAGACAGTTTTGGTGAAGTAAGCAAGTTTTATTATGTGGAATATTTTCTAAATAATACATGTTAAACATGTATGAAAAAACTCTATTATAGACTTCTTCAATCTCTCACCCCTTACCTTTAAGATTAACCAAAAATATTTTGGTCACAGAATATACTGAAGGCTTATCAGGGTACAAGCATGCTATCATTAAAATTATTATTTCTTGTATGCCTTTGTAAGCTTAATGTGGCAATGAAACAATACACAAGAAGGAGGCAAACATTCCCTTCTGAAACATCAACACCAAGTGTAATTAGGTTTCTGAAACCTGTTTTAACAAAATTAGGGCTGTCCCACATCTGCATACTCTTATCTTTTTCACGGCTGTATCTCCAGAATCTAGAACAGTACTTGATATATAGAACTCCTCTCTCTCTTTCTCACACTCTCTTTTTCTCAAAGAAAGAAATAATTGAATTAAATATAATGATTAATCTAAAACTATACAGGATACAATTGATTTCATTTTGACATTGATGCGTAAGGAGTATCACTAAGCACTGGGACAGAGATAATGAGGATGGCCAATTCCATTTGTTTACAAAAAGCTTTGTTTCATAAGAGACCTGTTAGCTTAAAATTTACTTTTGAAATTCCTCATATTAACCTACTAATAACATCAATTTTGATACTCGTGTTCCAATCACAATTTATATACATTATTTACTTTAGAGAGTATTCCAATTACCTGGAAGTTTCTCTGACTCATAGAACCCAAATTACTTATCAGAAATCTGTACATTTCACATGCATTATGTCATAGAATATTATCCCTGAGATCTATTTTAGTAGATTTTCATTGTTTTTGTTCTTAAGAAACCTTACTTCTCCCTGCTAAATGAACTCCAACTTTCCTCTTGAGGGTCAATTTTTCTTGCACTCCTAGTCCTTGGTCTTCTGGTGAAATAGTTCTGTAAACTTACATGGCCTATTCACCTGTGTACAGTGATTAACTTAGAGATATATATGTGACCCAATCCAAATAATAAGATAAAATGCAATGTTTACTGGGATTTATGAAAAAAAAACTTTTGCTGTTCTCTTAACGTACTTTAACCAGAAAACTTTTAGTCGTGGGACATCTTGGCAGTATTTTGGGGACAGGAAAGAAGAAATGCTCCCAGATAAAACCTAAGATGAAGAAAGGAAATGTACATAGAGAAGTTGGCCTTCAATTACATCACTGGAGCTTTGGATGAGGATGAAGACTTTTCAATTCTTGGACCACTTATTTCGATGGCATAATAAATCCCTTTTATTGTTTAAGCTGGTTTGAGTTGATTGGTCTATCATGTGGAACACAAACTTTTTGAAATGATGCAGAATTCTTCACATTTACAAGCCAAAATTATTATTTAAAAAACAAAACTTCATTCATCATGGTAGTGTAAACTATATTTATTTTAAAAAAACCAATCTGATCCATCACATTTCCACCAATAGATATACAATATTATACAACCCAATGTGTCAAATTCAGATGTATGTTCCTGAGTACAGGTGGTATGACAAAGCAGCATTTAAGCATAAGTAGCTTGTCCAGAAGAAAGTGTTAAGGCTGTGAGAGGGAGAGAAAATATTGTTGGTGGTAGTAAGGCACAAGTCCAGTAGTTCTAGGCACAAGGAGAGAGACAAAAAGGGAAGGGGGCAGGCATGGAGTCAAGACTGGGTAGAGGCATGAGGTAAGGAAACCTTGAGGAGACAAGCTTAAAACTTAACAAGGAACTATGTTTTTTGCTATGGGCAAAAGATGGGTATCAGAGTTTACAAAAATGGAGGGGAGGGAGTTATGTTGTACCATTCCATGGGAGGCATGTCAAGACTGAGAAAGAAGATAATTGTGGGCAGCACAAACTAGCTTGATGTATGTCACCTACTTTGACTTTTGGATCTTTTCAGTGACTTTCTCTTCTTTCATTATCATCTACATCTCTAGTTTCTGCCCCTGCTCCCCACTATTCTTTGTTTTTCTTCACTTACTTTTATTTTATTTTATTTTTTATTTATTTTTTTTGAGTTGAAGTCTCACTCTGTCGCCCAGACTGGAGTGCAGTGGCCGCTCCCGGCCACCGCAGCCTCGAACCGCTGGGCTCCAGCGATCCTTCCGTCTCAGCCTTTCGTGTAGCCGGAATTACAGGCGCGCGCCACTACGCCCGGCTGATTTTTTGATTTATTGTAGAGATGAGGTCTCGCTGCCCAGGCGGGTCTCGAACCCACGGGCTCAGGCAATCCACTCACCTCAGCCTCCCAAAGGCGCGGGATTACAGGCTGAGCCACCGAGCCCGGCTTCACTTACTTTTAAATGGATGATATTTTATAGAATAGAAATTACACTAATATTAATATTTGAGTCAATACATTCTAGATTATAAAATATTCATATACACTGCTTCATGTAACCTGCTGAGGACTATTTCATATATACACACACATATGCATATGCATATGTATATAAATACATATATATGTATGTATCTCTGTATTTGAAGAAATTTTCTTATTTTGTCCTCCCAAAGAAACTAAGTTTAACTATCAGTTGTTTTTAATCTTTGATTTTCTTGTACAGAAGGTCAATGACCTTGATTCATATTCTTATCCTGCTTCCCATCCTCCTTTAATGTTGAGGCTTAAGTTGCAATCAGATCAATTCTGTCTCTTCTAACAATTATAGGTCACACAGCACGGAAAGAAGGTAACTAACATTTATTAAGTGAAAATTATGTGGCAGGCACTCTGCAAAGTCTTTTATATTCACGTTTAATACTCACAATTATCCTGTGTGGTATTACGATTCTCATTTTATGGATGGGGAACTCAAGGCTCACAGAAGTTAAATAACTTGCCCCAGGCCATATAGCTAGTTAGTAGCAGAGCTGGATCCAGGAGTTCCTGTTCTTTCTACTATAAAAAATTACATTTATAAGTTAATGTAGGAAAAAATAGTCGTTTTTAAAATGGCTTCTGATTTCCCTGCATATGTTGTCAAAATTGAGGTGGCAAATTGAAGTCAGAGTAAAGACCACACTGATTGTTCAACAGAATAAGAGCCACATATGTATTTTGTAAAAATTACAGTAACCACATGAAAAAATAAAAAGATGCAGGTGGAATCAGTATTAAATATATATTGTATTTCATCTGAGATATCAAAATTATCTTTTCAATATATAATCGGTATAAACATTTCAATGAGATACTTTACATTCTTTTTTATGCCAATTCTTTGAAATTAACTATAAACTTATAAATTTTACACTCAAAGCCCAACTTAGGCTAGCCATATTTCAAGTACTCAATAGTCACATGTGGCTAATGGCTGTTGTACTAAAGAGCACAGGTATATACTAACCTTAAAAGACCTAGAACTGTCTCATTTCTTTCCCTTAACGAAGGCTTCTTGGAGAGTCATATATACTCAATGACTCATCCTCCTTTGGCATTTGCTTACTTACTGGAATGTGCTTGGTTTTTGCCACTGACATGCCAATTCACTTAAGATAAGATGATAAATTATCTTCTGGCTTCCTAATTCTCCAGTTTTTGTTTTACTTAACCTCTCTGCTACACTTTGACCAATATTGATCACTCCCTTCAGCCTCAAAACTCTTCTCTGGATTTCTGCAGATTCCCTTCTAATTGACTCTCCTTCTATATCTGTAGCTCATCATTCTGAATCTACTTAGCTTCTTCCCCTCTTACACATAAATATTAGTTCACAGCCTTTATTTTTTTACTCTCTTTTTTTCTGGTACTGCTAAAATTAAACAGTCATCTATACATTGAGAATGTCAAAAAGACTCCCCCTCCAGACCTTTATCATAAAATCACACCTGCAAATTCAGCTATCAAAAGTTCATTTTGACACATATTTAAAATATCATTTATGAAATGTCACATACATACACACACATACACACACAGACACACATATACTGCTTCCTACTGACCATCAATAGGTTAAGGGAATTTTTTTCCTTAAAAACAACTGTGCATATGCTGGCCAAGTGAGTTATATTTTATTTGTCTAATTAAATAAATTGAAAAAAATTAAGAAAAAGCCACTAAAATTACTATGCAGGTTGATAGATAGATGTAATAAAATTCCTTTTGTGGAATTGCATCCATCTCAAAGTGAATTAGTGGCTACACTTTTGAATTCCATATTTTATGACTGTCACTTTGACTACTATCAGCAATGCTACCATCTAAGAAATGCAATGATAAATTCTGGATAAATAACTATATTTATCACATTGTTACTCAGGCATAATATATTAGTCGTGCTATAAACTGCAGAGTGAAGAAAAAAATACACTAGAGTACTGATGGGCTCCACTGTACTATGTATTAATTTTCAGACTCCCTTAGTATGATGTGTGCTTTTGCATAGGAAACAAATATCATTTTCACATTAAATCAAAAGTATAATTAAACAAATTTGTTATAATTTTTCTCTTTTCCAAGTAAGTTTTTCTTCCATCTTTAATTCCACTTGCTGTTCTTCCCAGTTCAAACACGCTGCTGCTCACAGGGTATACCCTCTCTGTATATGAATCACAGCAAAAGAGTGGGTCATCATCATTCTGCCTATCTCTCATTAAACATATGCATTAAATAGGTTTCTTTGATTGGGAACTGATAATTGCAACTTCTCTTTTTTCTTTCCACTGGGAGTCTATTGCTATATTTCCATGTCTTCAGTCAATCACTGATTATTTAGACTAATTTTAGAACACTCATTCAACTTTTTCCCCTGGCTTTCCTGCATTTGACTATCAACCCTCAGTTTATAGACAGATCATTTTGGATGGGTGCCACTACCTCTTTTTCAAACACATCCAGTCTCATAAAGTTGCCTAGGAGGGGAACACAAAACATATGAATGCTTGCATGAATGCAGTGTAGTTATAATGCAATAAATACCCTTCATTTCCATGGCATGCCTGTGTCTCAGACACTTGTTTTTCATACTAAATATCTTTCAATATCTATTTCCCTTTCTTCTTTAGTATCAGAATCCTGGATAATGTACTCAGCTAAAAGGTTCTCAACTTTACCTTCATAGATGGCTGTGGTCATGTAACTAAGTCCAGTCAATGACATGTAAGCAGAAATTTGCATGCGCCCAGGAGAAATTCTCTTTAAAAAGGAGTGGCTAGCACAACCTTGAATGATGACACAATAGGTGGGACTCTATTCATTATGTTGACCCTTGAATTTGAAAATTCCAAGCTGAGAATGAAAAAGCAGAAAATACAAGCCATGATAACACCCTGCAGTGGGCATAGTAGCCTTGGACAGACTACTTATGAATTTCTTTTATGTGAGAATCAAATTTCTATCATTTAAAAACTATTTTTATTTTTTATTTTTTGGTTGAATGAAGTCAATCCTAAGCCTAACTGGTACATGTATCACAAAGTATTTCCTGAAACCCAGAGGTGTCAAATTGTAAACAGATATGACCCATGTTTTCCAGGAAGATCGATAATCATAATGTTCTCAACAGCTAAAATTTGGTTTCAAGTATGATTTGTTAGTATATATTTGCTTGCCTACTTTGTAGAAGGCACGTCTGACTACTTGAATACCTTTCAAATATCCGAAACAACTGATTTGCTTTTTTTTTTCCTTCTTTTCTCTGGGCTACTAAGGAAATCACAGGTATGTCTTGCACATTCATGGTATAGTCTGTTACATATTCTGAATGATTGTCAGATCACAATCCCATGCATCCCTGCAGTAATTCTTTAATAAATCTGTGTCTCATTGCTTCAAGGGGCAAAATAATGTTATTTTATAGTAATATGATTTGCCATATATATATATATATAAAATCCCTGATATACAGGTACATGCATACAAAACAGACACATCCATTGTTGTATTTTTAACAAAGGGCATGGGATATACCACTATTTGAGAATGTGTTTAAAATTAAAGTCACAAAGAAAGCAATATATTAAAACCCCATGTTGAATTATTAATGTTATTTGATAGATCTGAGTTTTTAGGACAATTTTATGTAGTATGAATATTTCTCTAATTCACTCTTCATAGGTCTAACATGAATTTTTAGCAGATGTTTTATACTATGTTGAAATTTCCATGTTAGATTTTTTTGAATCAGGGATCTCTGTCACTCAGGCTGGAGTGCAGTGGTCCCTTCATGGCTTACTACAGCCTTGACTTTCTAGCCTCAGATGATCCTTCTGCCTCAGCTTCCTGAATAACTGAGATTTCAGGTGTGCAACACCATGCCTGGCTAATTTTTTTTTATTTTTTATAGACACAAAGACTCGCTATATTGCCCAGGTTGGTCTCAAACTCTTGGGCTCAACCAGCCCTCCCACATCAGTCTCCCAAAGTCCTAGGATTACAAGCATGAAGCATCATGCCCAGTGTAGATTTCTTGGGTAATCAATTTCTCACATTTGTTTATATCTACAAGCATATATGCTTTAAACAATTCTTGTGAGAATTATATAATCAATGATTATTTCTTCATGGGAAGTAAAAACAATCTGGGTCATAGAACAATAAATGGAGATAATGACTATTTTAAAACTGCAGCAATGTTTGCAATCATGTTGAGAAAGCTGACTTGGGTCTATTGCTTTATTTATTCTGTGTTTTACAAATTTCAAATGTTACAGGACAAACATTGTGTAGTCATATGTTAAGGAACACATACACATCACAAGGTAGGGAACTATGCACATAAAAGGCAAAGTTACTGGTAGATTCCGGTAATATGTTACTATGGATTTTTCAAAATTGAAGAAAAGTCACTAAAAATGCTTTCCTGTGGCTTTCAAAGTTCTTATAACAAAAGCTGCTTTGAAACATGCTGGGAGAAGGATGAAAATACCACACACATAACCTATTTAGCATGGTATACTGTGGGCAGATTACCAACTGCTGGGGGTGTATTTTCTGGGAGTCATTATTGAATCTTGATCATTAGATGGACATAATTTGGACAACAATATACAGCACTATGGTCCTTTTTACATTTGCATTACTAAAGCTGTTCATTTATTAGCAATAAGTGAGAGGCTCTATATTCATTTAAATACTTAGTACTGCTAATGGGTGAAAATAGATTTACAATTTAAAATATACATTTAAATTTCACTCATTTTTCATTTCATTGCAAGAGCCTAATTTCAGTGCTTGACCACCAGGGCATTGGTCATTAAAAGGAAATTACAAAAAGAAATGTGACATGTAAATTCATTAACATTTTTAGTGCCTTGACATTTAATATTCCATCTTCAGACATATCCGTATATCCATATTCCTTAACAGTGAAAGATGAGGTTGTCTAATATTTAATAAAACTTACTGATTCCCTCAAAGCAGATCCAGTCACACTTTAATGTTCCCAAGGAACACATTAGAAAATAGTGTCTACTGATAAAAGACAAAACAGAACAAAAGGTAGTGCTTCCATAACAGCACACCTCATGGGAAAGAGCAAAGGATAAGTTCCTCTTTCTATAAATTTGTTTGCCTTCATTTAAGAGTCCGGGTGCCATGGTGATTATATAACAGGAACATGTACCAAATTAGCTAGATTGCTTATTAGTCCTCCTTTTTCAGTAAGCGTTGTTAGAGATTGGAAAAGGGTGATATAATTGAAAACTCACAGGAAAAATAAAGTCCATGAGCGTGAACTAGAGAGTTAATGTTTACTCAATGACTGGGCAACAGCCTACATTTTTCATTCAAGTTCCTATTATTAGAAATTGTGTGCCTGATTGATTCTATCAGTGGAGAGTCACTTCGATCTCTTAGGTAGCTCTAAGGTGGCTATTTAATTTACCCACCTCACAGCCTTATTCAAATGCAACTCCTTTATCAGTGAGCAATGGTTTGAGATTATGAATTTTCAAAAGCCTAGAGATAAGAGGCTGTAGAAGGAACCTGGAGTGTCAATTTTAGCTCATAACCATTTGGTAATGTCTTTTCAATATTTTACTTGCTTTCAGGGGCATAAACAAGGGGTTGCTTCAAATCATTGTCATTTAGAGAACAAGGACCTTTGGGATCTCTTAGTCCACAGTGTTCTAAGTTTGCAAATAATTAAACTAATGCATAGAGAGATCACAAGAATTACATAATTGTCAGCAGCAGAGACAGAAGCAAAAACCAGCTTCCATGTTTTCTGTCTTGTGAATGCCCTGAGGTGCCAACTGTCACCTAAAAATATGAATTTATTGACTTTAAATTTGCAGATCCTGCATAGCAGTAGCCAAGAGTCCATATCCTATTATCACCACTGTGTGATCTTGGGCAAGTTATTGAAACTTTATGTGTAGCAAGTGTCCCATCACACTGGACACAATGAGTAGTAAAAAAAATAACTCTGTTTGAATTAAATGACTATATTTGTTGAACACTTAAAATTGTGCTTTAAGTGCTACCAATCAGTATTTTAAATGATGTCTGCCTTCATTCACTTATACAACAAGTTTGAGATTCTACCACATACCATGTGTTGGAGACACAAGGATAAAGAATATTAAATTTCCTGAATGAGCTTACAGCCACATGAAAGGCTAAAAATAAGTTATCAGGCATGATTTCATGATGTTCTAAGACAAGGAGGTAGAGAATGCTCTTAGAATATCTAGGGGAAAATACTAAACCAAAATTTGAGATTTCAGGAGCAACGTCCTAGAGAAAGTGCCCAGAAGTGTGAGCTATTTGGTGTGGAAGGTAAGGTGGGGAGGAGAATGTGTTATTCAGCCTGTAGGAAGTATGCAGCACTGTTGGAATAAATGTGGCTTGGAAAGACCAGCTGATAAATGTGAAAGTGAAAAGAAAGGAGATAAGAGTGGCAAGTAGAATCTGGAAAGGGGTTGATGAGCCACATGACAGAGTTCAAAACATCAGAAAGAAATAGCCAGTGAAGGATTTAAATGGGAAATTGATATGATAAGATCTGCATTTTAGAACATTCACATAGTCTACAGTAGGAAAAAGGGGTTGGAAGTAGAACAGATGGAATCAAGGGAATTCAGAAGCCTACTGAAAATGGTTTCAGGTGAGAGATAATGAATGACCACAACAACTTGAAGGTTTATAGGAGTCTTGCTTTCTAATGAAGCATATGTGATAATCTCTGGACATCTTGAGGTTACCTGGAGTCAGTCTAAGCTTTCCCTTAGTAAAGATGACTTTGCTTTCCACAACCATGTGATCAATTTTAAACACAGGAACAGGGTATCTGCCCTTTTAGGGATCCTTTTGGGAGGCTGGAGACAAAGTGTCTGGAGTTACACACCTTGGATTAAATTCTGGCTCCACTACTTTCACTATTTGTGATTTGGGGCAAATTCTTTCAGAACAAAGTATTGTTATTTTTATTTTATATCTAAAACTGGGATAATAGTACCTATTTCATAGGGTCCACTGAGACAATACATGTAAAGAACTTAATATCTGTGCCTGGCACATATTAAGCAGTCAATAAAATTTAGACCATATCTTAACTGTTTCATTTTTTTGTTATGCAGTTTTCAGGAAGTCAAGCTTCAAAAGCAATGGTCTTCATTTTAAAAATCATTGGAAACCTTAGTATTTTTAGGTTAAAAGTTTACTAGCCCTTCAAAGTACAACAAAATGCCTTTTCAGTAGATAAGAAAACAAACAAAAGAAATGCTATTCTACATAACTTTTATGAACAGAAGTATTTGCATTTTTCAGCTCTTTTCATGTTCACACACAATTTCTAACATAACCCCTCAAATATTCCCTTGTATCTAAGGTGTAGTTTGGTCTGTAAGCTGAAAGTCAAAGAACTAAAAAAATTATTACTCTTATTTTCTCTTCCTGATTATAAAACATAGATACATCCTGTTAATCCTCAGAAACTTCAGATGCTAACCAATCTCCTATCTTCAGGAATCACCAGCAGGGTGCTATCCATCCATGTGTCATTTCCACAACACAGACCTAAGTATGTCATCAACTGCCAATCCCTAGCCTTCTACTCCCATGGTCATACAGTCCCTAAACACAAAATGTGTGTTCTCATAACCTTCCTTTCACTCATTCTCACACCTAGAACATCCTTAAGAGTCTCTAAAGTTTCTATAGAAACTGTAGAGAAGCAAGTTTTTATGGATGTCATACCTGGGAAACTAGTCCTATTTTTGCTAGTATTTACAAAATCATAACTAACAACAGACATTTATTATAAAACCAACAGATGTGTCAGTCACTGTGCTAAGCATAAGAGATAGAGATAAATAAGAGTTAACTGTTGCCTTCAAATAGTGCATATTCTAGGGAAAAGAGGAGATGCATTGAGCTGCATTTAATACAATTTGAAGAGTGGTACCACAGCAGATGCACCAAACATTCATAAGAAAAAACAACAACAACAAACTGAAAAAGTAATTAATTCTGCCTTGAGGGGATAATGAAAACCTGATAGAAAAAGTGAATTTTGGAATGCGTAGTTCATTTTTTGTTTATCTATTTATGTGTATGGTTTGTATGTGTATAAAATGGTGACCTTCCAAATATGCATTCACAGGGAGACTACCACAGAAGGATTTTAACTTAGCTCAACTTACACTATTAAATTGACAGGTTTTATTGTGTGCTTTTCCTTCCAGTGATTGAAATTACACAAGAAAAAATAAGTAAATATGCCTATATGTTGATGCTTTAAAACTCCATTAATTGCTATGTACTATAAAAGAAGAAAAATATTTTTAAGAAGGCCTATGAAAGGTATACTCCCAAAAGCATAAATTATGTTGTGGTGATAATATGCCTTGGAAGCCTTCTAGTAAAAATATTATTCATGCAAAACTAATTGTATTTAATGTCGGGGATATGTTTTTAGAAATGCACCCTGTTTTCCTTTAATAACTAAAAAGTCAGGGCCACTTTTAAAAGCAAAACTCCCCTGATGTTCAATCAATAATGAAATGAAGCAGCTGAGAATTTAGCTGCTGTGACAGATGTTCAAAATCAAAATGGTAACTCCCTCATGCACTGAGTCCTCATTTAGGCACAGTGAGTAGTAGAATCTTAATTCATAGAGCTAGCTGAATTTTCACCCAGGTGCCAAACTTCTGAGAGGAGAGTAAAAAACATGTTTTTTCACTTTAAAAACCACAATTATGAGTTCAGGGTCTTTCTACATTATTAGAAGTTTAAGGTAGATAAAGTAAAACTATAAAAGGAAGATCATTTGACATGATATTAAGAAACAGTGCAGACCCTGCAGCCAAGTTAGGTGAGTTTAAACCAAGACTTCCCTTCCCAGCTGTGCGACCTAGGGCAAATCGTTGACCAACTGTAGCCCTCAATTTTCTTGTCTGTAAACAGAGAAAGTATGAGTACCTACCTCAAAAGACAGAAGTGCAAATTAACATTTAGACATCTCTGGCCATATGGTAAACACCATAAAATGTTTTATATTATTATGAGGATTTAGTCACAGTTATGAACATGGGTAGCATGTAAGCTCTTAGAAATGTCTTCTCACAGACTGTCTTTGAGAAATGCTTATAGACAGAAAGGATGATGTACCTACGAGGGGAGTTAGTGAGATTATTAAGGACACACAGGTTCCATTCTGGTAGCTATTTTTCTTTTCTTTTTACCTGATAAAGGGAAATTTTGACACACAAGAAAAAGTGATGACCTGACAATTATATGTACAGCAAAAGAGAACAATGGCATAAGTAAGATTGCATAATGATACAACATCAAACCATGACTGTCAGTTGCACTTAAAGAGTTCCAAGTCCTTAAGTGTCCATATATAGTGGTTAAGAAGGTACTCCATGAATAGTGTCACACACACACACACACACACACACACACACACACACACTTTTTTGATTATATAATAAAAACAATACACTCTTTAGATGGGATTTGTAAAGCACAATCAAGTGCAAAGAGAAATGAATAATTTATAATTAAGAAAGGACCACTGTTAATATTTGGTATATTTCTTTCCAAGCATTATCCTTAGTCTACTTACAGTTAGAAACTTAGGAAAACATTTAAAATTTTGTATTTATTAAACTTGTATCATAAATATTTACTATATCATTAAAACATCATATAAACTATAATTTCAATAATTGAATGGTATGACATTTTAGAAATATTACCATAATTTATGCAGCTAGTCTTCTTCTGAGATATTTAAACCACATTTTCAATATTTTTCTCTTTATCCCAATATTTTTCTCTTTAAACCGATACTATGACAAACATCAAAGTACAACTATCTTGCACATCTCTGTTTGATTTCTATAAATCAACTGTATGGAAATATTTGAAAACATTATAGGAAAAATATAGCTTAATTAATAATCATATAGATGCAGATTAAAGCAATAAACTTAAATATTTTTTCATTGGTTTGAATAGTTTCAGTTTCCATGCTTCAATTTCACTAAAATACCTGGCGTACCTAGCTTTCCTGTCAAATCAAGGAATGTTTTCCATTTCAAAGATCCATGAATATCAGTTGCCCGACCTTAGTCCCTTCAATAGTGAGAACCAACTTTGCTACCCCTCTTTAGACTAACAAAGATGCAACAAATGGGAAAATATTTATAACTGTTAATTATGTACTAAGTTAGGGAGAGGAAAAAAATAATTGCTTTCTGAAACTAAAGACAGGGTGAAAAGAAATATGTAATAAAATTAAAGCCATATGAAGTATATTAAAGAAAAATAACATCAAATGCAAATTCAGCTCCACAGAAGCAGGAATCATTTCATTTTCTCTGCTATTTACAAGCTCCTATTGAATAATAAGTGCTTAATAAATATTTATTGAATGAATGTTGAAATGTAACGCAGACAGAGAGCTTAGACTGGAAATGACCTTAGAATTCATGTTAATTCTTAGCCAGAATTACTTTTTTTCTGTTTGAATAAAAATAGCTTAGTTCTCGTCTCTTTCTCTATCTCTCTCACACTTGAATCTTCCAAAACACACGGTTTGATTGACACATACTCCCTGTCTAGTCATAATTATCTCTTTCTCTGTAAATGGTAAAAGCAAAAGTTTTGTTCTATCACTGGTTCTCAAACTGTGGTCCATGGTTCAGCATCATTAGCATCTCTTAGAAACTTAGAAATACAAAATTTTGAGCCCCACTTTAGATCAACTGAATCAGAAACTGCAGGGGTGGGGCCTAGACGTCTTTATTATTTTTTTAAATTTTAAAGGTGAGTTTGGTGGTAAGATTTCAGAATTGTTGATGCAATCTGGGTTATTCTCTCTCCAATCTCTCTCTCTCTCTCTTTCACACACACACACAATTTTAGCTCATAATCTAGGATATCTAATTTACCAAGTAGGTCACGATGAGGCAATAAATTGACAGTTTGAAATTCACCATTTGTTCACTGTATAGACCAAGGTCCCTCGATTAAAAAAGAAAAAGGAAACCACACATTTAAAACCTAAATTCATAGAAGTTCACTTGGTTGCATAAGGGGAAACACACAAAGAGGAAGCAAGTTTAGTGGTACATATCTGAGACCATCCTTGAGGTTCCAGAATGGATTTCTGACAAGATGGTGATGGGACAGGTCAGATTGTGAGAGTCTCTGCAAAAGCAAGTGTCCATAAATACTCTCTGAGTGAGTGGATATGTGTTGGTGAGTGAGTTAAAGTCTGTCTGAGGGGGGGACCTGGATTCATGCACTCAGGGCTCTTCTTTGGAGGTGACTGCAATCCTTTACCACCCTGATATTGGAGTCACTAGTGCTCAGGGTCGTCTGCTGTTCTTGGGGCTCTCCTGAGAAAAGGCTGGAGCATTGGATCTCTGGAGAGAACAGGTCAGGGAAAGCTGGAGCGGAGCTCCACCACTGGTGAGGAAACACTGACCAGAGTGATTTTTCTCTGTTCCAGGACCAGGCAGAGACCTGCATTGTCTCATCCAGCTCCATCCAGCCTCCAACCTGGGACCTAGAGCTTATCTCATCAAACTGGGAGAGACAGACACCCCTCCCCCACATTGGAACAGGCACAGACACCTAAGATCTGAGTGGGAGACTTGACAACAGTGGCAGCAAGCTGGGTGAGTCCAGATCTGATCCACCTTCCTCCCACAGTAGTCCATGAGGCATCTGACCCACGCTGAGAACAACCCTATTGGCTTGTGCTGAGAGCAGAGGGCAGGGGCTAGAGACCAGAGCTGAAAGAAAGTTGAAGTTACAGGAATAGTCTCAGAGTGTTTTTTTGTTTTTGTCTGTTTTGCTTCTTTGTTTTTTATTTGTTTGGTTTTTGTTTTTGTTTTTTTTTCTTTTTCTCTTCTCTCTGTTTTTGATTATGTTCTCATAATTGCTTTGTTTCTGTTATTTTATTGCTTTTTTTAGACTTCATGTTTGTGTATGGGCTTTTTGAGGGAGAGTACATCAATAAGGGGGTTATGTTGGTTTGTGTGTTTGTCCGTATGTTTTTAAAAAAATCTTTTCTGCTTTGTTAGTGTCTCTTTTCATTTGTTAGTTGGTACACCTGTATGTTTTCCTTCTTCTTCTCTCTCTCCATCTTCCTCTTGGCCCTCTCCTTCCTTTTTCCATTCTTTTCCTTTTTTCATACCTCATTTTCATTTCAGGGGGCAAACCTATAACCCCACTGCATGAACAGATTGTAAGGCAGTGGGAAGCGGGGTTATAGGGGCCCATACACCTGTTAGCGGATACTGGAATCTGCAGATAGTTTCTGAATCATAGTTCCCCCCTCAATTAAATCTCAAAACTACAAAAAGTACAGTTCTCCACCCATAGTCCAGCTTCTGAATTGAACAAAGTCAGGGGATCTACATAAGGAAGAATAGAAGATTGGGCAAACAGAAGTAAAAGATACTCCACCCATCCTTGAACAACAGAATTAAAGAAGAAGTTAAAAAGGGGATTGGGAGAATCTACACAAATGAAGAAAAACCAAAGGAAGATTATGGGTCTCACACCAACCCCTGGGAGGTCAGCCACTGAGAATAAAGACTTTGGAACACAAGCAATAAAGAGCCCCTAGAATGACAGGTCTCAAACAACAAACCCGGATATTACAACATTAATAGAGAGAATAAAAAGAATTGAGGAAAGACAAGAGGAAAGAATAAAGGCGTTGATATCTGAGATAACAGCAATAAAGAATACAGTGAAGCCGGGCTTGGTGGCTCAGCCTGTAATCCCGCACCTTTGGGAGGCTGAGGTGAGTGGACTGCCTGAGCCCGTGAGTTCGAGACCCCCTGGGCAACTTGGCGAGACCTCATCTCTACAATAAATAAATAAAAAATCAGCCGGGTGTGGTAGTGTGCACCTGTAGTTCTGGCTACTCGGAAGGCTGAGGAGGAAGGCTCACCGGAGCCCAGCAGGTCGAGGCTGTGGTGGCTGGGAGCGGCCACTGCACTCCAGTCTGGGCAACAGTGAGACTCCAACTCAAAAAAATAAAAAATAAAATAAATAAATAAAAAAAGAATACAGTGAATGAAATAAATAGCAAACTGATAAACATGAAAAGCAGAATTAACCAAGCAGAAGGCTCTCAGAGCTTGAGGACCAAAATACGGAACTAAACTAAACTGTTAAAAACATAGACCAAGAGCTTAAAAAGACAGAAAAAAAAAAAACCTCTGAAAGATGAGTGATATTGCAAGAGGCTGGACCTAAGATTAATTATAATTCCTGAGGCAGATAGAGAGACAGAGACCACCCTGGAACAAACATTCCGTGAAATTATCCAAGAAAACTTCCTTTATCTCATCAGCGACATGACCATTCAAACACAAGTGATTCAGAGAACCTCTGCAAGACAACAAATGAGAAGACCAACTCCTAGACACATAGTAATTCACCTACACAAAGTAGGTATGAAAGAAAAAATCCTAAAGGTAGCAAGACAGAAAGTTCAGACTACCTGTAGGGGAAGACCAGTTAAAATTTCAGCAGACTTATCTACAGAAACACTTCAGGCTAGAAGAGCTTGGAGCGCAATCTTCAAAGTCCTCAATGATAAACAATTTCAATCAAGAAATACTTATCCAGCTAAGCTAAGCTTCATCAGTGATGGAGAATTAAAATCTTTCCCTGACATTCAATCCCTAAGAGCTTACACTGCCTCCAGATTACTCTATAAGAAACACTTAAGAAAAAATTAAACACAGAATAGAGGGAAAAAAAGAAAAACAATGCCCTTCCCAAGAATGCAGGAAAAAAATTGAAAGCACACATGAATCAACCCAAAATTCAAAAGAAAGACAAAAAACAAACAAAAAGTAGCAACAACAACAAACTCTGTAAGAACCTCATGACAGGGATAAACTCTCACATCACAATAATTAGTCTGAATGTGAATGGACTAAATGCACCACTGAAAAGACATAGAATGGAAAAATGGATAAAATATCACAAGGCAACAATGCATAATCTTCAAAAGACTCATCTCACAAGAAAGGACACTAACAGAATCAAAGTAAGAGGATGAGAAATAAAATTTCAGGAGAACAGAACATAAAAGAAAGCAGGAGTCATGATTTTAGTATCAGACTAAATACCCTTAAAGCTATCAAAAATTTTAAAAGATACAGAAGGTCACTACATAATGATAAAAAGTTCAATCTGTCAACAAGAAATGTCCATCCTAAACACATATTCACCCAACATAGGAGCACCACCTTTCATAAAGCAGCTTCTAGGTAAACCAAAAAAAGATATTTACTCTAACACTATCATAGCGGGGGACACAAATACCCCACTCACAACAGTAAACAGATAATCAAGACAAAAAAAATCAACAAAGAGATTCAGAACCTCAACATGACCACTGACCAAATAGACTTAATTGATACCTACAGAATACTCCACCCAAAAACCACAGAATATACATTCTACTCATCACCACATGGAACATACTCTAAGATTGACCACATCCTCAGCCATCAATCAAGCATAAATGAATTCCATAAGATTGAAATGCTGGCATGAACCTTCTCAGACCATAGTGGAATAAAAATAAATATCAACATCAAAAACGTTTCTACAAAACCCACAAAGACAGGGACACTAAACAACATGATGCTAAACAACTCCAGGAAATCAACATGGAAATCAAACGGATTAAAAGATACCTATAAACAAATGAAAATGAAGAAACATCTTACCAAAACCTCTGGAATGCCATGGATACAGTGCTAAGAGGAGAATTAATATCTCTACAAACACACATGAAGAAAATGGAAAGATCTCCAAGTTAACAGCCTAACAAGTCACCTAAGGAAGTTGGAAAAGAAAGACCTCCAAAACCCTAACATCAGCAAAAGAATCCAGATCACCAAAATAAAAGCCCAAATTTAGGACATAGAAGACAAAAAGATAAAACAAAAAATCACAAAACAAAAAGTTGGTTCTTTGAAAGCATAAACAAGATTTATGGATCCCTAGCTAGACTGACCAAGAAAAAACACCCAGATAAACACAATAAGAAATGCAATAGATCAAGTCACAACCATCCTGACGAAATATAAACAATTATCAGACACTACTATGTGCACTTGTGTGGAAACAAACTCGAAAACCTAAAGGAAATGGAAGGCTTTCTGATATCACACAACCTTGCCGGGTTGAAACAAGAAGAAATCGAGACCCTAAATAGAACAAAAACAATCCAGGGAATTGAATATGTCATAAGAAACCTACCTCCAAAATAACCCTGAACCAGACGGCTTTCAAGCAGAATTTTACAAAACATACAAGGAGGAACTGATACCAACACTATTGAAAGTATTCCAGGCAAATCATTTTATGAGGTTTACATCACATTGATACACGGACCAGGTAAAGATCCAACAAAGGAAGAGAACTGCAGGCCAATAGACTTGATGAACATAGATGCTAAACTTTTCAACAAGATCCTAGCAAACTGGAAGCAACAACACATCTCAAAAGTCATCCATAATGACCAAGTAGGCTTCATCCCTGGGATGCAGAGATGATCCAACATTCCCAAGACCATAAACGTAATTAAATACATCAACAGACTGGGCATGGTGGCTCAGCCTGTAATCCTAGCACTTTGGGAGGTTGGGGCGAGTGAATTGCCTGAGCTCACAGGTTCGAGACCAGTTGGGGCAACTTGGTGACACCTTGTCTTTACAATGCATAAAAAATTAGCCAGGCATCATAGCGCACACCTATGGTTCTGGCTACTTGGAAGGCTGAGGTGGAAGGATCATCAGAGCCCAGAAGGTCAATGCTGGAGTGGCCACGAATGTGCCACTGTACTCAGGCTGGGTGACAGAGTAAGACTCCAACTCAATAAATAAATAAATAATTACATCAACAGATATAAAAATAAAAACCACATGATTATATCAACAGACATGGAAAAAATTTTTGATAAAATCCAGCACCCCTTCTTGATAAAAACCCTCAAGCATCTAGGCATAGATGGAATATACCTCAAAATAGTAAGAGCCATCTTTGAGAAATCCACAGCCAGCATACTGCTAAACAGACAGAAATTGGAAGCATTTCCCCTAAAAAACAGAAGACAAGGATGCCCACTCTCACCCCTCCCGTCAACATAGTTTTGGAAGTCCTAGCTACAGTAATCAGACATGCGGAGGAGTGCAGGGGTATCTAAATAGGAAAATAGGAAGTCAAGTTATTCCCCTTTGCAGACGACATGATTCTATACCTCGAAAACCCAAGAGTATCTGTCAAAAACCTCCTTGCACTGATAAAGAACTTTGGCAAAGTTTCAGGGTATACAATCACTGGGCAAAAGATAGTCGCATTTCTATACACCAACAATAAACAAACAGAAACCCAAATAAAAAGCACAATCCCATTCACAATAGCCAAAAAAAAAAAAAATACCTTGGCATTTTCTTAACTAAAGACATGAAAGAACTTTACACTGCTTAAAGAAATCAAAGATAGCCGGGTTCGGTGGCTCAGCCTGTAATCCCGCGCCTTTGGGAGGTGAGGTGAGTGGATTGCCTGAGCCCGCGGGTTCGAGACCCGCCTGGGCAGCGAAACCTCATCTCTACAATAAGTCAAAAAATCAGCCGGGTGTGGTAGCGCGCGCCTGTAATTCTGGCTACTCGGAAGGCTGAGGCGGAAGGATCGCCGGAGCCCAGCAGGTCGAGGCTGTGGTGGCCGGGAGAGACCACTGCACTCCAGTCTGGGTGACAGAGTGAGACTCCAACTCAAAAAAAAAAAAAAAAAAAGAAATCAAAGATGATACAAACATTCCATGCTCATTGATTGAAAGAATCAACATTGTAATCATGTCCATCCTACCAAAAGCAATCTACACATTCAACACAATACTTATTAAAGTACCAGCAGCATTCATCTCAAAGTGGGCAAAAGATATGAATAGAAACGTCTCAAAAGAAGACATACGAGCAGCCAACAGATACATGAAAAAATACTCAGCCTCATTAGTCATCAAAGAAATGCAAATTAAAACCACACTGAGATACCACCTAACTCCAGTCAGGATGGCCATCATCAGTAACTCAAAAAACATCTGATGCTGGAGAGGATGGGGGAAAAGGGAATACTTCTACATATTGGTGGGAGTGTAAACTAATACAACCTCTGTGGAAAACAGTTTGGTGATTGCTCAAAGACCTACAAATCAACCTTCCATATAACCCTGCAATCCCCCTACTGGGAATATACCCGGAGGAACTCAAATCGCTCTATGAAAAAGATACCCGCACATTCATGTTTATTGCAGCATTATTCACAATAGCAAAAACATGGAACTAACCGTGCTCCCCATCAAAGAGGACTGGATTTTTAAAAATGTGGTATTATCTGGCCAGGCTCCGTAGCTCAGCCTGTAATTCCAGCACTTTGGGAGGCCAAGGAGAGTGGATTGCCTGAGCCCACAGGTTTGAGACTAGCCCAGGCAACTTGGCAAGACTTCATCTCTACAATAAATCAAAAATTAGCTGGGCATGGTAGCATGTGTTTGTAGTTCCAGGTACTTGGAAGGCTGAGACAGAAGGCTCGCCGGAGCCCAGCAGGTCGATGCTGGGGTGGCCGTGAGTGGTGCCACTGCACTACAGCTTGGGTAATGGAGTGAGACTCCAGCTAAAATAAAAAAAAAGTGGTATATATACAATAGAATATTATGCAGCCATAAAGAATGACAAAATTATGAACTTCACAGCAACTTGAATGGACATAGAGTCTATAATACCGAGTTATCTATCACAGAAACAAAGAACTGAATATCACATGTTCTCATTCATAATCGGACCTTGAACAATTATTGTAATACTATAAGAAAAGGAATGGCAGTAGTGGGAAACTGCTGGTGTGGGGGAGGCAGTATTGGCAATAGTGGGAATCTGCTGGGGGAAGGGGGGCACACCTCATCAACAAGGGTACCTGCATAGTGAACAATTTTATACCTAATACTGAATTGGACTCCACATCTTTAATATAAAAAATTTTTAAAAAAGAAAAAATAATCTTAATTCACAACACAGTAACACTACATTGTCTGCTTTTTCACATTATGAGGTGACTGTTTTTAAAGATAAACGTTGTAACATTTCACTTAATGATTTGTTTTATTGACTTAGGACATACTTAGAATTACAATTCTTTAGCATTTGGCTTTTTGGTAAGAGAGTTATTAAATAAAAGAAAGTATGTGTGTATAACATTCCAATGTTGCCAAGGTAAAGTGAAATAATACATTATTACTACAACACTTCAAAAATTAGTATAATATTGAGTTCTTATTTTGTCACTCAGTTTATCTCTGTAAGCAAAAGATAAAATAAGAAGTCTATGTATAATTGCTTAGTACAGTAGACCACTAATCATGAAGATGGCTGGAAGAAGCAATCTACATCAGTGGTCCCCAACCTTGGCATCAGGGATCGGTTTCCTGGAAGATAATTTTTCCACAGAAAGCGGGGCAGAGATCATCATGCATTAGATTCTCATAATGAGTGCACAATCTAGATCGTTACATGTGCAGTTCACAATAGTGTTCATGCTCTTATGAGAATGGAAGGCAGCTGCTACTCTGACAGAAGTCGGAACTCATCTGCTGTATGGCCTGGTTCCTAACAGGCCGTGAACCATTAATAGTCCATGGCGGGGGAGTTGAGGACACCTGATCTATATCATTTTGATTGCATAATGTTCACATTGGTAGGTACATGTGGACTCTGTGTCAGTTTCAATACTTGCAATATAACTGCAATATTAGTTTCCTGTTCTCCCTGACAAAACCATTTTTAGACTCTGTCAACCAAATTCTCTGGTGTCCATGGAGATGTGTGCTACATAAATACAAGGCATTATTTTTATTCATATCACATTATCGTGGAGATTGTTAAATGAAGGATCATTGTATTAAATAGTAATAGCTTTTAAACATTGGAAGCCATTTTATAACTTAGTTAACAGCAATACACCACATTGAAAACCATGATATAAGGTAATCTCTCACTTAGCAGTTCTGAATTTCTCTCCTGTTATTCTACAGAGGGACACTTGTTTTTTTAACAATCAAATTTATGCAAAGACCTAAAGCTACTAAATTTGGGATTGATTACAAAAATATCAAAATCTTAATGAAACACAACTCTGATAGGTAGGCTTTAGCAAATGCCCTGAGGATAGTTTTATATTAAAAACTAGACCATTGTCTGAATAGGAAGAAAGGAAACAACCTAAGCTTGCCGCGAATACCAAGATCAAACAACTCTAGCTGCACTGTAGCACATCAGCAATGAATAACCTGCATCTTATTGCTGTTTAAAAGTGAGTCATTTTATATTGAAGACTGTTTTTTTTACTGGATGCTGTTTTCTTTGTGGCTTTGGTAAATGGTGGTCAGCTATGTGTTTGGGTATTGAGTCGAGGTTTTAGACCATATTCTTCATTTACCACCTGAATTGTTTGGGGTGAGTTACTTGACTTCTTTGAGTCTCAGTTTTCTCATACATGAAGTGGGAATTATATTGGCTTTGTTAGATTGTAGTGAGCATTAAATTATAGATTTTATATATAATGACATATATTAAATATAGTAATTTTAGCAAAGCATTTGGCATAAATATGTAATAAACATTGCTATTATTAAAATATTTTCTTAATTCAAATGCATCACGATCTGTATTTCAAATAAATTCAAATAAATTAAGCTTACTATTATCCTACTTTATTTGGTGTTCAGAATTTCCTTTGTCAATTTACTCTGAAGTGAATATAATTCAGGCATTAATTCATTTTTTGATTATTTTCACTTATTGGTATAGAAAGTATTTGTTTTGTCATCTGCTAAGGGCTACTACTCCACAAACCAGGAAGGGTTTGGCAGTAGGTCTAAAGGATGTGAGTGTGTGTACTTGCATTTCAAAGCACAAAATAATTCCACTTTTTAGAAGTTGTTATCATTTCCCCTTTGCAGCCTTTGGCAGAGAAAATTGAGAACTACTACATTTAAAGGCTTTGTGGCCTAGCTAAAGTCATTTATGTGCCCCCAATTTATTGTTAATTATTCTATAATATGCAAAGTTTCACCAATTGCACAAATAACTTTATAATTAAATGCATTTTATGTATTCCATGTATTATTTCAGGAAAAGTGACAATCTCAGACAGTAGTAATATTTAGAAATTTGAAGTAAAATGGTGATAAAAAGTACTTATACATATCACATTTATTTAAAGTGTCAATGTAGACATTTGAGGATATATAGTCACATGGGAATTATATGTATTAACTTTCTCTCTCTATATATATATAATATCATATATATATGTATATATATCTCACATCCCATACATTGACTCTTACATAAAAACTCTATAAGGGTTTATTTGTGAACCAGAATAACCATTATGTTTGCCTCAAAGTATTCATAAGTATACTTAAGACAACTGTAGAAATGTAATAATTAGTCTCACAATGTTTGAGTTATGGAACTCTAATAGCATTTGGATGGCATCTTAGAGATGTCTAGTTCAACTATTTTTACAATAGAAGCATCTTTTCTTCAGTATTCTCTTTGGGAAATGGTCATCTAGTAATAAAAATATTTATCTTTTTGAGTACTTTATATGTGTCAGGGACTGCATTAAATATTTAGCACACAGTATCTCCTTTAATCTCTGTATGCAATCCACAAGGTAGCTACTATTACAATCCCACTAAGCCCAGAAATGTTTACTAGAGTAATCAGATCCATAATAGCTAATTAGTGCAAAGCCAGGTTCTCACACAAAACAGTTCAGCTGATAAAAACTTGTCATTTCAAGAAATAAAGATTCAATTCTCATTAAAATGAACTTTCTGAAACTGAGATGCGATTGAGCACTCTATCACTTTCATTCCCTGGTATTTGTCCCTGGTTAGACAATTATAACCATCTCCTTTATCCCCGGTAGCCCTTCAGACACTTAGTAGACAGACATCATGTCCTACATACTTCAAGCAAACTACTCCCTATTTCTTCAATAGTTTTGCAGCACTTGGTTTTCAGACCATTTACCATCCTTATTGTCCTTTTCTGAATGGACTCAAGTTTCCAAAGATTTTCTAAAACATAGTGTCAAGAACAATCACAGGATCCTGGGAAGGATTTAATAAGTACAGAGTACATAAAAAAATGTTAGCTTCTTTCTTTCAAAAAAGTCATATTGGGTTGAGCAAGAAATCACTACATTTTCAGTGACGTAAGTCCACCAAACTAATTTTTATTGTGCTTGCAAAAACTATAATTATAAGCATTTTATTTATTCATTCATTTTTGACTCCATATATTGTCTCTTATATTTAGGCGGTTACCTGTTTGAACCTAATTTGGATTTCATACTCATCACTTAATCTATTCTTTTTTTGGGGTAAACTCAGTCATTATCCCTTTAGAGTCCTAGCTGTAGGAAGTAAACATAGGGATTGATTGTCTTTACCGGCGCTTGATACACACAAATATGAAAACCTTGCTGATCATATTTTCATTCAAATATTTTATTTGAAAAAAATAAAAATGTTGACTAGGACAGGCTCACAAACAGATCAGTGATTTCTCAGATTGGCTTTCATTCAGTCCCAGTACTGCCCACTTCCTCTCAATTACTACCTATTAATCAGTTTTCCTTAGTATAGTTTCATCAGATCTTCATTCAGTTTTTTCCCTTTCTTTCAATAATGACAAAAATGACCTTCTAAAGTTCATAAATAGCATGTCATATCTTTAATATTACCCTTATGTACTAGTCTACCAACCCATCTTAAAGTATTTGAATTTATTCGAATTGATTGTTTTATAACTTTTAATAAGAGTTTAGAATTTTGTAAGTATTGAAATCAAGTTCTGAAATCTACTACCTTTTCTTTTTTTAAAGTTTTGTGTATTGAAACTAGTGTTTTAGAACCATACAGGGCACGAGTTTTGTGTTAAAACTTAAAGGTTTTTGAATCTTGGTTCAACTTCTTACAGCTGTCTCAACCTAGACAAAATATCAAACATCTCAAGATTTAGTTTCCTTGTCTGTAAATGGTGACATTGATAGAACATTTCCTCAAAGAGTAGTCATAAAGATTAAATGTAATAAATTAAAATACTTAACACAAAATCCTGTTTAATAAATTAGCAAATATTCCTTAAACAAATCTGCTACTTTTTCCCAATTCTTTGAATGATGATTTATGTGGACCCAGAAACCCAAACTAATTTAACATGGCAAAGTCTTGGCTTAGTATCTTCATACTCCCTCTGGGTCATCATTCCTTTCAAGCACTGTAAACACATATTATTTATACTTTTTATTTCTTTCTTTAACTAAATTTTCCTTTTAATATGGTAAGATCATTTGAAATATAATTGTTTTAGACCTTTGTTATGTTGTTTCCAAGTACCTCCCTCTTTTGCTATTGCATCAGAATCATTTCTTTGGAGTCATCAATCATGATTCTGAAGCCAGATGCACCTTATTGTCTCTGGTCATGAATTATACCTATATATATTCTAAAAATTTTTAATCTTCTTTATAACCTTTTGGGTATTAATCTGACCATACCCAGTCTATTTCTGAGAGGAATATTATAAATTTTAAGATAGCCTATATATTTTCTCAATTTCTTTTATCAGAAGTTACTCATCAATCAGAATTAAGCCCCAAATATGCAGTTCTCTAGTGATTGAGAGTATGAAGCTGTAATGATTGCAGCTATACTTCCTAGGCCAAAGTTTCTTAAGATTCCTTTGCCTCAGTTTTCTCACCAATAAAATGGAAAGGGTCTTTATGAAGATTAAGTAAATTAACTCCTTTATCTTGCAAAGTATTTTAAATGGTGCTCGATAGATAGCAGGTGCTACTTATTATTTCACATGTATTTTGAAATGATCTATAAATCAGAGCATAATAGTACAAGGAACTTTACTTTTCATTGAGCTAACAGGTCATTTCTAATAGATTAAAATCCCCATGTCCACACTAACCATTGCTGATGGCTATCGAAAAACCTTAATAATATTCATTGAAAACTATTAATGCATACCTGAGTAGCTAACATTTTCATCCCTTTTTTGTGTTACTTCTTACTGAGGTCTGTGTTCATTAAGGGATAACAGCATCCTTCATTGACCAGGTAAAATGCTACCCCTCTCTTATTTTATGTTAAATGATACTCTATGATACACAGCTTCCAGCTCCATAAATTTCCATGCAGAGATGCGTATCTTCCTGATGTACAGACATAATCACTTGTTTGTTTTCCTTCTTTTGGACAAACTGAATTCTGATCAATCCTTGGGACAGACCCAAAGGACTTTCCTCTAGAGGTTTATATAGCTTGACATCTAAATCATGATTCAATCATAAATAAGACACATATTGCTCTATCTGAGGAGGGACACCCCCAAAACAGGAATTATCTTTTGGAGGGTGAATCCCTTGTAGTACACTTGGAATTTGTTCCTCCAATTAAATGGTCATCCACAATTTTTATCTGAAAGTTTTGAGAAAGTTGTATCATGATTTTCAAAAGAAACATCCCAAGTTGTGGCAAACATGTGACAGGTTTTTCCACCATGACAAAACACCTGCCCACACCATACCTGTAGGTGTATTGCATCAAACAAAGAGTATGCTAAAGGTGACTGAAGTTTAAATATGTAAAAATAAATTCACCTTTTCAAAATAAATAAAGTCTGTATTTTTTTCAGAGGGGGTTCCTCCCTCATATTTCTCTCCAGTTACATATTAGTCAAGTGGGTGTCTTATATTACGAGGTCTATCTATGAAACCACTTTAGTGAGCATATTTCTTTTGTTTGTTTTATATGCATATTTTCATATTCTAGTAGTCTCTCAAGCTTCAATACCTCTTCCCTTTAAAACCTAATTTTAGAAATTTAAAAAGCTTTTAAGATTATAATTATATTCAATTTTTAAAAGCAATTCATTAGGAATTCCCCAGTATTTCCAAGTTCCCCATAATTGCCACCTTTGTTTCATGTTTAGGAAGCACCACATAATAAAAACTGTTCTGTGTGAACTTAGTTACTATGGGACTTCCAAGCAAAGATTATTTAGAACTTACTATCAGAAGGGAACTGACCCACTGAACCCTTTTTATATCATAAGCTCAGCTGAATCTGTGATAGGAATTCTGTTCTTCCTAACTCTATGGAAATATAAAAAGACTCACTTTTCTAAAAATGGGATTGCCTTTTCTTCCTTTTGAAAAACTAAAAGTGAAATTTAGGACATTTGAAATGCTTTCCATCTTAAATATAAAGCTGTTTAGATAAATAAAATGACATTTGGGAATCATGAAATGTATTCATGATTATTAAATAATGCTTATTATTTTCCTCAGTTAATAAATCAGAATCTTAAAAGATGATCCGTTTAAATTATTAATGTAGACATAAAGGTGATTTTACTGAGTGTTTAATTTGTTAACCAGAGCCATTTTCAAAACATTGATATAAAAATACAACTTGATATAAAATACAAAACACAAATATCAATTAATTGAAAATAATAATACAAACAACTCAAGTGGAAGAAAATCACTTTTTAAACAGTAGTGGGTCAATATAGTCTTCTAAGATTTTTATAAGTTGTCAACTTAAAAAATTACTTTTCTAATATCCTCTGGTAAAAATTTTCCCCTTGGTGATAGAAAATTTTTGCTTTTAAAAAATCGATATTTAGCTGGGCTTGGTGGCTCAGCCTGTAATCCCGCGCCTTTGGGAGGCTGAGGTGAGTGAATTGCCTGAGCCTGCGGGTTCGAGACCCGCCTGGGCAGCGAGGCCTCATCTCTACAATAAATCAAAAAATCAGCCGGGTGTGGTAGCGCGCATGCCTGTAATTCCGGCTACTTGGAAGGCTGAGGCGGAAAGATCGCCGGAGCCCAGCAGGTCGAGGCTGCGGTGGCCGGGAGCGGCCACTGCACTCCAGTCTGGGCGACAGAGTGAGACTCCAACTCAAAAAAAAAAAAAAAAAAAAAAAAAATCGGTATTTTAGAGTTGAGAATGATAACAGATTATGAAAGAAGGACCTTGAACATCCAATGTAATACTATAAGAAAATGACTGACAGTACTGGGAAACTATGGGGGGGGAGGGAGATGGGATTAACAGTAGCAAATATCTGTCTGGGGATGGGCAAACACCTCTTATCAACAGGGTGCCTGAATGAAACATAATTGTACACCTAACCCTTAACTGTACCCCACAAAACCATAATAAAAATATTGATTATGAAAAAAATAATAAAATAAATAAATTAAATAAAATAAAATAGATTTGCTATCCAATTACTCACCCACCAACCCATCCATGTCATCCATACACACATCTACTAAACACCTTAAAGAGAGTAGCTATGATATTGGACAGAGAAAAGGACTTGGAGTTAGGAGACCTGAATTCACACTTTGGTTTTGCCACTTAACTTCTTATATAACTGCACTGTTCCATTTCCCTATTCATAAAACATAATTAATATTACTAACCTCATTGGGGTGTGAGTGTTACACAAGATAATGGATATTCAAGTATCTAGTATAATATATACTGATGATGTCAGTGGACATGGTTAAGAATCAAAGAACAAAGAAATGATAAAAAATATCATTTTGAATTTTAATTATATTTAGTCTAGGACTTTTTAATATATAATCTCTCACAATTTCTTTCATAGCTAATGCTTTCAAGTGCAAGTTTTATTATTGTCAAATGATTCACTAATTCTCAGCAAAGTTGGGATTATGTGCTTCTTTTATATCTCCTCAATTATTTGGTCCAATTTAGTATACTAAGATGTTCAACAAAAGCAATAAAATATATATAAAAAGTTAAAAATAACCCAACTAAAATGAAAAAAAAATCTATAAAATTAGGGTTTAAAATAAATTGTCATGAACGTTTTTAAAAGACAAAAAAAGTTTCAATTTTTTGTTGAAACCTATATTTCTTTGGCTAATTTCTTAGTAGTAGGGCCATTGTAACACTGCTGTTTAAATGAGGAAAACAACCTCAGATATTGGGAAATAATGTAAAGGAGAGACAGAAATAAGAAAAATAAAAAGGAACAGTATGCATATAACTATATTAAATCTATGGGGTATTTCACCCAATCCCTGAATTTCTAGTCCACAATAATTTTTGAGACATTTCTTTAGCGTAACCACCTGTCGCAAAAAACAAAACAAAACAAAACAAAAAACCCAAACTTTCTTCTTACAGGGAAAGATACTTGCTAAAAGCAGTTACCTAGGTCTTTGGCCACTTTTGAGCACCATATATCTATCTCAGTTTGGGATTGAAGATGCCTAAAACAAGGACTCCACTAATAAGATTGTCCAAAGTGAGTTAATTTAGGATTTGAGACACTTCCAAATGGAGTCATAGCTCTTTTACATTACATTCTACAGGGTAGGTTTCAATCTTATATAAGAACTTATTACAAGGACAATAATTTACTGAAAGATCATAGAGCAGAAAATACTATAGTCCAAATTGCAAATTCAAAATTGCAAAATGGCTCCAAAGACTGAGAAAAAGTAGATCAGTACAAGAGAATCTCCTCAAATTTAAAACACACCGTATAAATTACAAAGTGTGACCTGGACAGGTAGACTTCATAGGTGACACAAAAAAAGGTACAATATATATTTGGCTTTAATCAACTTTTAAAATTAATTTTAAAAAATTTCCTCATCATTTTTATTATATGAGATTTATTCAAATTATAATTTAGAAAATTGCCTCAATAACTGGAGAGCTTCCCTGCCCTGGATTGTTCTTCAGATACACTGTTTCCAGTTTAAGAGTATTAGGAGGCACTCAAAATCATTGTAACCACTGGTCAGAAAAAGATAAATAAATTCACTTGACTGTCCAGGTATAGCTAAAATGGTTGCTAAAATATTGAAATATTTCTCTACCAGGTTATAAATAAATACTGCTGGAGCCATGTCAGGACCTGTCCTTGATCTCTCCGTAATCCAGTCACTACAAAGTATCTGATAATGCAGAGAACCTTGGCTGAATACTTGTACCAGTTAAACAATTTGAATATGATTCTGAGTCAGACTACCAGGTGCTCTCTACTAGACCACATCTATGGAAGACCAGAGACCATCATCCCTATTTTAAAGAACTATGGTATTGTTTTGGAAAGAGTAATGTATTATGATCTCTACCTCTAGTCACTTGCTCTTGATATTTTGGGGAAATTAATTGAAAATCTTTAATACAAGAGATCTATAAATGATAACCATGTGATGCTTCCCATCAAAGGTCTGCAATTGGTAAAGTGTGATGATGACACAGTCTTTCCTCAAGACTGATTAAATTCCAGTACGCTTTTCATTTTCATCACATTATTCTGGAAAGTATAACTTAATATATATGTCATACATGTACAATTACAAATACTTTTAATGGACTACTTTAAGAACATTCAAATGTGGTCCAAAAGGAGTGGTTTTAAAATATTAAGAAAAAGTCTGTAAGTTAACATTCATATTGAAATTTCTCCAGCATAAGTGCTTTGTTTCTTGGTTTGCATTGCAGAGGTATGAATTAGTGAGTCATCTTTGTGACAACAAGATCAATATAAATGTAAAGGTCATTTTTAATTTGGAGGAATTACCCCTCTTAAGCATGAAGATATCATGAAGATTTTACAAAACTGACAACACGAATCACTTTCTCTTAACAAAAATGGAATGATCTATAATGACTTTAGCGTAGTTTATTTTTATCAGAGCAGAATTTTTGGGTTGTGTTTTCAAGCTGCATTTTTGCTTCTTTGCACAGTGCTTGAGTGAACATCAGTAACCATGGTTTATGTATAGAAAAAGGGGGAAAAATGCCTGCTGTAATATCAGTGGCGTCTTTGGATATACTAGATAACTCTCAAGGTCAAGAATAAAAGAGCCTTGAAAAATGTACCGCAGAAATATTGAAGCAATGGAAGAAATTATAAAGGAGAGGTAGGCTATGGGTAGCAATATAAAATAACCACAAAACTTAATATCAGAAAAATGGTAAAAATATAGAAATTAGATAAAAAGAATCCAAAATATATACTAAGCTAAATTTATCTGAAGTAAACAGTCACATCCTTAGTGGACAAAGGATGGGTAAATCTTTAACAAATGTTATTTTGCAGCTATTAAGCTAGAAATAAAGAAAAAAATAGCTAAAAGCTATTGAGAATTTTGGTAAGTAGGCACATTTCTCTCATAGACTATTTAAAACATTCATAGTTTGGAAGTGAATCAGGCAATGTATATCTCCTTAGCCCATATTTCTCAACACCTGTACTTTCTCTTCTGCAACAATGTATTGAAATACAATGACTTACTATATTGTCTATCTTCTCTTCCAAACTGTAAACACCTATCATTTGGGGACCACATCTGTATTGTTCACCACATTCTTTTAGCATCCAGCATAGAGTAGACATTCAAATATATTATGACTAAATGAAATGAGTTTCCACATCATATTCTACATTTTTGAGAAATACATTCAAATTAATAATTCAGAAGAGAAAAAAGCTATATCACAATAATAGCTGATAATTACTGAGAATTTACAATATATTGGTTTACATGGATCATCTTATTTAATTTTCAGAATAGATGTATCAGGAAGATAACATTCTGTATTCATTTACGACACTGGTAAATTGAGGCTCAGGGAGGTTAAATAAGAGGCTTTCACAGAATTTGAGGTTTAACCTGCCCAACTTCAAAAACCAAACTTTTAAACACCTGTATATTGTATAGTGCTATAAGCTATTTTTGGTAGAGTTATTTATAAAAACAAAAACTAGGGTCATCTAACCACTAACAATATGAGATAAAATATTGTTATAATTTATATAATTTAAGTAATGCCCTACCTATATGAGTAAAAACAAATTATGAATGAGAAAAAAGTAGCTTTCCAGTACAGTATTTCATTTATAATGTATATATTAACAAAATAAGAAGATTGGAGAAAATTTAAATAGTGTATGTTAAGATGACCAAGTTAATGATATATTTGATTTTTCATGCTAACAGTGGATTTTAATAATTAAATATGAATATTTGACCCCCTTTTTAAAGCTTCCACATGTAAGTGCAATTATGCACTATTTTTCTTTCTGTGTCTGGCTTGTTTTATTTAATGTAATTTCCTCTAGTTCCGTCCATGTTGTAGCATATGGCAAGATCTCCTTTTGTAAGACTGAATAAAGATACAGAGATAGAGAATAAAACAGTCATTGGAGGGTAGGGAAAACTGGGAGATGTAGATCAAAGGACAAAAAGCAGTACATATGAAGGATGAAGAAATCTATAGATCTAATGTACAACATGAAGACTACAGTTAATAACACTGAACAGGTCTACAGATCCAATATGCAACATGAAGACTACAGTTAATAAAATTGTATTAGGGATTTTTGTTAAATAAGTAGATTTTAGTTGATCTTGTCACAAAAAAAGTAACTCTGTGAGATGATATATATGTTAATTTGCTTCACTATAGTAACCATTTTACTATCTATGTGAAGCCTATAACATCATATAACCTCAAATACACACAATAAGATTTATTTTTAAATAATTAAATCTAAAATTGAAGCAGATGGAAAGCCTATTTACTTTCCTCAGAATTAAAAACCCTTAATAGAGAAATACCAAAAGTTGATCCAGTTCACTGAGTCTTTGAACTCATAAAATTTTCAAGTTATTTTTATCTTAAAGAATGTGTGAAATTGAGGATATTTTATATTTTATATATTTTCCCAGTGCATTCCACTGTGAAATTCTTTGTGAATTCTAAAGAAGTGCAATAACAAATTACAGCATATGTGACTTGGTTTCATTGGCCATGTCAGGCACAGAATACAAAATTAAATGTTTTGTGCCCATTCCTAGGGTTTCACTTCATATGAAGATAAAGAAAATTGCAAAGTGAAGGAGCTATAGTGTAAGTCAGCAGTGCAGAAAGAGATGCGTCCAGATTTAAATGATATAATCTGAGTTGTTCAAATTTGAGATCAAACATATCCGTTTTCTTGGTACAATTAAAGGTGATGACTTTAATCTGTGAATTTTGACATTCATTTATCTTGGGTACCTATTAGATCACCTCTTGGAACATACAATGGTGAAAATCTGCTAGGCAAGAGTGCTGTCTGTTTTCCAAATTGAACCACAATGCTCACGAAGATAACGGTGTAGAACAATGTTCATTCATATTCTAATCTCTGGCTAAAAGACAGAATACAGGACTCCATCCTGCCTAGCTGCCACATGGGTAATTGAACTCTTAATTGTGATGTGGTGTGTGACTACTAGTCAGACATCCCATGTGTGCCTGCTTCAGCATCACGCTGAACTGCATGCAAATGAGTGAAGCTAGTGACCCAAGAACATCTTCCTACCTATTTTTAGGACAAGTGATGACTGAGCTGCCATGAACATAAAACATCCTTTGTGATAGTGTCTACCTGCAGGCTTGGCATGTGGTAAATGTTCTCTAAATGTTAGTCATTTTAAAATAGAGAAAAAAAACCCTTTCGGATTCATAATGATTAATTATTCCCCTTGGCAACCTACTGCTGTAGTTCTGGAATGTTTCATTTTAGGTAGCAGTGAAACTCAGGGTGGGGCTTTTTATTTGTTGCTATTCTACATAGAGTTTGGAAAATTAGGGACCAAGCTTTGAAGATGCAGTTGCTTCTGTCTTCTCTAGTCTAGTGTCTGATTTAAAAACAAACCAACCAATTTCCATTTTTAACAGGAACCCTAGAGTTTCTGAGGTAGGTGGTCTGAAGAACAAATTTTGAGAACTACCACTCTTATACTTCATGATAACCGAGAGAGAGAGAGCTTAGACAGACTGGGAATGCTGTTTAAGCAGCCTTCCTTCTGTCAGAGCATGCAGTAACATGAGCGTTTGTAACCAACAAGATCAACAACAGAGATTCTGAGTATTCAAAATAACTTTTTAAACCAGGGTGTTTTACCTGGAGTCCATACACCCTAAGGTCTCTTTGGATAAGCTATAGCGGACTTTGTGAATTCCACACAATTATAGGCAAAATGTGACGTGTATTTTTTTGGAGAAAGGTTCTACTGTCTTCATTAGATTCTCAAAAGTGTTTAGAATCCCAGAATATGTCATATCTCAGGTTACATCTTATAATATATTTTTACTTTCTTGACTTTAAAGGGTCAAGCATTCTTCTGAAAACCAGCTTAAGTGATAGGAGAGCCTCGCAGTCACTCCTTGAGAGAGAACTTTCCTGTCAATCCATGGGGTCACTTCCTCTTCCTGCTAAGGCCGTTGCCTCCTTGACTCTTCAGCAGTATTCAGGGCCAAGCAAAAGACACTCTGATTCTCCAACCACTTAAGTGCATATTGGCTACCAAGAGGGGGTAGCTATTCTACTGTTTATTATTTTCTTAGACATATAACCTTCAACTTGCAATTGAAGGCAATATACTAAGTTTTCTAGAAAATAAGTACAAGCAGGAGCAGTAATATTTGCTTCATAGTTATGATTTGCCATAAGTTAGTTTAAGAGTATTTTCTCAGCCGGGCTCGGTGGCTCAGTCTGTAATCCCACGCCTTTGGGAGGCTGAGGTGAGTGGATTGCCTGAGCCCGCAGGTTCAAGACCCACCTGGGCAGCGAGACCTCATCTCTACAATAAATAAAAAAAAAAAAATCAGGCGGGCGTGGTAGCGCAGGCGTGGTAGCGCATGCCTGTAATTCCGGCTACTTGGAAGACTGAGGCGGAAGGATCGCCGGAGCCCAGCAGGTCGAGGCTGTGGTGGCCGGGAGCGGCCACTGCACTCCAGTCTGGGAGACAGAGTGAGACTCCAACTCAAAAAAAAAAAAAAAAAAAGAGTATTTTCTCAAGAGAAAAAAAAAATATTCATTTCATTAGTTTATTTAAGGATCTATTCAATTTTTAGATGTACAATTTAGAAAATCAATATTGCCATGTCAAATTGCTGAATATTTCTCATTCTAGCTATTTGGCGATTGTGTATCATTTTAAAAATAATACTTATTTACCATTTGCACTGTTAAGTAATATAACAATATCAAGCTATAAGTATGTTACTTGAATTGCTAGCTTTAAGTGATATTCTTTGAATCCACACTGCTACAGATGAGGCAACCAGAAAATATTGTAACTTTTTATCTTGCTTTCTTGCATTGTCTCATTTATATACTCTATATCTTTGCTATGTTTTCTACAGTTTCTATTCTTATGTCTGCTGCTTATAATTTTTTTACATTTCTGTAGTGGTTTAGTTTGTTTCTTCTATTTCACTGAATTCTGCCAATTGACATTCCATTTCCTTTTACTGTCTTACATTCTTGCATTTATGATTTATGGTCTTCCTCCACAGAAGTAAGAGATTTATTAAGATGTTCAATGCATAGTAAAATTTTAGGTTACAACTTTCATATTTGGTCTGTAGCAATAGTTTTGTTACAAGTGCTCTTCTGTTGACACTTTTTTGCATTTTTATTTTTTATTTTTTTGAGTTAGAATTTCACTATGTCACCCCAGGCTGGGGTGCACTGCCATGATCACGGCTCATCACAGACTCAATCTCCTATACCTAGATGATCCTTCTGCCTTGCCACAGCTTCTCCAGTAGCTGAGACAATAGGTGTGTCCAGTCCAGTTAATTTCTTATTTTTTTGAGGACTGCCATGTGACCCAGACTGGTACATTTTTCCCTAAAAATATTTTGGTATCAGTTGTCTGTCTGCCAGTATTCTTTTTATTATTTGTGTATTGAAAGGGTTGATTTGTCCTAGTCAAGCTTTTGTGTACAAATTTCCTAGGTATGTATATGATTGAGGAAGGCAAAGGGGTGTATGGATGTGTAAGTGGGGGTGTGAATGTTCAGATGTGCCTTCCAGGTTTTATAATTCTTTAGCTCTAGCATTTTATCTCGAACTCTCATTCAACTTGCTTTCCTGGGATGGCCATTTACCTAAGTTCTCATGGAAAGAACTAGCACCAGTCCTGAATCCCAGAGAAATACTTCGCCATTTTGTTGAGTATGAGAGCTCTGTCATAGAGTCATCCTTGGAAAATAAGAACCATCTGAGTGAGGAAAACTCTAATCAATATGAACTAAAATCTATTATAAAAACTATTTACAAACGGTAGCTAGTGAACTTGACTGTACCTGAAAATATAGAACTCTAGTGGAAAGATTCTTAAAGCCAGAGTTACGTAGAAGGTCAATTTCGGCACATAGCACTTATGCTGTAAGCAATGGACCAAGAAAAAGCCTGAAATACATGTGAGGCAAATATATATATATATAATTTTTCCTAATGGGCATGAATACCCAATGGAAATAAATGGTTTATCATTAAACAGACCTGGATTTAATCTCAGCTCCAAGCATAAAATTGTGAAAAAATTACTGAACTACTCTGAGTCTTTGTTTAAATTACAGAGAAAATAGTGTTAATTGTTAGTAGCATATCTGACTAATAAGTTAAGTTTAAAAGATGTCAGTTTCCTTCATTCTCTGCATTGCTATATGTTTATTAAGAAAACACACACACACACACACACACACACACAGACACATACAACTCTTAGCAAGAGGTGATAATTCTTGGATTGAGCATTTGTTGGACAAAGTAACGGAAGAGAACATATGAAGAAGCATTTCACTAATCCCTGCACTAGCCTTCAGAAGCTGGTGTAAGCAAGCTTCACCAATAAAAATGAAAAGAAGGTTACATTTTCTGCCAATGGAAATATCTCTACCACAGGAAGTTGATGAATCATCAACACCCCTGGTTAAGGAAACAGCACGTAGTTACCTGCAATGGCCAAGAGAGCCTATTCCCTGAGGACCAAGATGAGTTGTTCTCTCATGTGGCATTGTGATTAAACTTGGTCTTGGTCTTTTTACTTTTCACCACTTGAAATTCCGCCAGGTTAAATTTCCAACAGGTTGAGCTCTTCAATTGAATTTCCAATGGGTAGAACTGATGTAAACATTCAGTAGCTGTCTTAACTTATTCCCAAATGTTTAGATGAGCTTCTGGGAATCGTATGTCATTTTCTTGCAGGAGGAAGAACTGAACAACTTCTCACATCCACCTCTATGCTATGTCCAATTAACTCTACATAGAGACTGTATTTTAAATGATCTAAAGTATATATCCTTAAATTTTGGAATCTTAGATCTGAGAATAACTTTAGAACTAAATTAATATTACTTTCTGTTTTTATATAGAAAGTCACTAAAGCTCTGAGGGCTAAATGAACTAGTTCAATGGAATAGATCCAAATCCCTTGACCCCCAACTTTATATGAGATAATGTGGGAACTGGCACTATAACAACTAACTGTGAACACAAAATAAAGTAATGTGAAACAAAAACACAGCCACCATATATTTCACTGGTATTAAATAAGATAAAATTTAAAAAGCATAAGAAATCAATCCTAACTGTCAATAATGTCTGAGGACCTCCATTATTCTGTGAATAACCAAATAGAATGTACTTTCTCCCAAGATGTTTACAAGTCAGCTGGAGAGGTAAGACATAAACATGCAGGGAAGTAGAAACCAAAATTAGTACCAAATGACTTAGAAGAGTCATTCTATCAGCAATAGAAACAGAAATTAGTACCAAATGACTTAGAAGAGAATGAGAGCTATAGCAATGAGAGGCAGGAATAACTCCTGCAAAGTGATGATATCATAGAGGAGGTGGGATTTCAGCCAGGCTTATAAGATACATGAAGAAAGAGGTTTCTAATAAGAAAACAAGCATAAAAAAAGATTCAAAAATAAGAAAGTTGTTGGTGTGTTCAGGAAGTGGTAAGTAGCTGGGTTTGAGTAGAACACTGGATTTATAGATGTGATGACTGATAGTATCAAGTAACAGTTAGGCTTTGGTGAATGGAAGACTACAAATGGCATGCTTAGAAACTTGGACTTTACCTTGTACGTAGCAGGGAGCCACTGAAGGTTACTGAGGATGGGGGTAATAGAAAAGTTGTATTTTTCTCAGGTGACTCAGCTAAAGACTATGCAAGAGAACTGGGGCTAGAATAAGAGTTTAGGGGAGTCAGTGAAGACATGATCCTCAACTGCAGAGTCTGGGTAAATGTGGATATGATCCTTCTTTGGATGAAAATTGCCTCTGTATCTGGATACAGAAAATCTCAAATAAGTAGATGATAAGTATGTGTCCATACCTATCTACTTATTACATATTGCTGTGGGTCGAATTGTGTCTCCCTCTCCAATTCCTGTGTTGAAGCTCTGACCCCCAGTACCTCAGAAAGTGACATTATTGGGAAGTAGGATTATTGCAGATGTAATTAGTTAAGATGAAACACTTAGTAGGGTAAACCCTGATCCAATATGACTGGTGTTCTTATTAAAAGGAGAAATAGGGCAACCCCCTCGGGTCCTCTCCCACTGTGGGAGCTTTCCTGTCCTCTAATAAATCCTGCTTTCTCAGAAAAAAAAGGAGAAATAAAGGCACAGAAACATACAAAGGAAGTATGCCATGTGATGACAAAGGAAGAGATTGGGATGACCTCCATAAGTCAAGGGATGTCAAAAATGGTCAGGAAGCCACAAGGAAAGACATGATACAGATTTTCTCTCACAGGCCTCAGAAGGAACCAACCTTGATGGCACTTTGACCTCGGACTTTAGTCTCTAGAATTATGAGATGATACATTTTTATTGTTGAAGTCATCATTTTATGGTACTTTGTTACAGGAGCCCTGCTAAACCAGTATATGTATCAACACTAAAATCTAAGGAGACAGAAAGTCTTGGAGCTTGGATTTTGATATTCTCTTGATGCACAGAAGGAAAAAAGACTATTAACTAAATTTAAGTTTCAGAACTGACAAATTCTCATAATGCTTAGTTCTTGAATGTATTCTAAAAAATCTAAATTATGAAAAAGAAGAGTCTAAAGTTAAAGAAATACATCTTTGAGGTTCAATCACTTAGTTCTAAAGATTCTGTGTGACAATAACAGCTTTTTTTTTTTTGCATATTGTCATAACTAGCATCTTAAGTATGCCTGAGTTCAAAATTTTCATTCATTTTGTATTGGATATTTCCTAGCCATGGAAGTCACCCCTTATTCATTTTTCCCACTGTTGCATAGAAAATTATCAAATGTGAAGAGATGTTAAAAAAAATAAGAATAAGCCGGCCTCGGTGGCGCAGCCTGTAATTCCGCGCTTTGGGAGGCTGAGGTGAGTGGATTGCCTGAGCCCGCGGGTTTGAGACGCACCTGGGCAACTTGTCAAGACCTCATCTCTACAATAAATAAAAAGAATCAGCTGGGCGTAGTAGCGTGTGCCTGTAATTCTGGCTACTTGGAAGGCTGAGGTGGAAGGATCCCCCGAGCCCAGCAGGTTGAAGCTGCAGTGGCCAGGAGCGGCCACTGCACTCCAGTCTGGGCAACAGAGTGAGACTCCGACTCAAAAAAAAAAAAAAAAGAAGAATATTACCAACTGACTGGGCAATGATCTCCGTTGTTAGAATGCTCATAGATAAAACATTTCTACATTTTTCTCTTTTTAAAATTATTCTTCTATTTTACCAGTCAGAATCAAAGGAAGAATAGTTGTAAGATAGATGGAATGAACAATAGACTTTCTCTTTTTTGAGGGAATACTCATACTCACAAATACAATTTTTCTTAAGTTGTCATTCTGCTCTAATTAGCAAGAAAAAAAACTTTTTAAAATTTTCTAACAGACTTCTTCTATCAAATCACTTCCTACTTAAATTTCTAATCTCATTAGGAGAGCACGTTTTAAATGAGCAGCTTTATTTCTCCCCAATTGTCCTTGCAAATACTAATATAATTTCCTATGAACATTCGCCTCTCAAGAAAATCAATCTACTTTTGAGGTATTGTTTTCAGAATATAAAATTTAAGATGACAATACTGGTCAGGCTTGGTGGCATAGCCTGTAATCCCAGCACTTTGGGAAACTGAGGTGAGTGGATTGCCTGAGCCCTCGAGTTCAAGACTAGCCCGGGTAACTTGGAGAGAAAGCATCTCTACAATAGATAAAAAATTAGTCGGGCATGGTATCACACGCCTGTAGTTCCGGCTACTTGGAAGGCTGAAGCGGAAGGATTGCCCGAGCCTTGTAGGTCGAGGCTGCGGTGGCTGTGAGCGTGCCACTGCACTCCAGCCTAAGTGAGGGAGTGAGACTGGAACTCAAAAAAAAAAAAAAAATGACAATATTTCTCTTCTCTTTTCTTCTCCCTTCTCGATTTCAACCTGTTTCACTTCTCCCTTCTCGATTTCAACCTGTGTTGAGAGAAATCTTCTGAAACAGCATTTGATTCTGATTTTTCTTGCTCAGAATGTTACAGCCTGCCTGATAAAGCATCCATCCTTTTCCAGGCATTAAGGTCTTCTGCAATCTGTACTTAGTCTTTCTCTAGTTTTCTCATTCAGTAATCCTCAAAACAGTCTATATTCTTGGTAATATATTTAACTTCTCTACTCCTGGGCTACTGCTCCTCCTCCAGTTTATTACTGCTGGGGAACTTTCCATTCTTATGACCAGGATCCATGTTAAACCTTTCCTCACATCTTACCTTATATTCTTAGGCAGGAACACTCTCTCCTTCTGCATTCCTAGAGACAGCAGTTCACACAAATAGACAATGACTTGCAAGAACTTTATGTGGGAGTAAGATTTCCAGTTCTTCCTTGAGTACAAGGGATGTATCCCATACAATCAAGTCACATTCACTAAATTCACATATGTGAGAGTAACACCAATATTCTGTTATAGCAGATCTTTTGTGAGAACACATCCAAGAACTAAGCATTATGAGAATTTCTCAATTCTGAAACCTAACAAATTTAGTTAATAACATTTTTGTTCTCTTTTTCCCTCTGAGCATCAGGAGAACATAAAAATCTAGGCTCCAAGACTTGCTGTCTTCTAGGATTTTAGTGTCGATAAATGTATTAGTTTGCTAGGGCTTTTTTTTAAACAATGTACCAGTCCATGGCCTGTAAGGAACCAGGCAGCACAGCAGGAGGTGAGTGGTTAACCAGGGAAGCTTCACCTGCATTTACGGTCACTTACTCACCATCGCTGGCACTACCATTACAGCTCCATCTCCTGTCAGATCATCACTGAAAAGCCTGCTTTCATTTCCAACATCCAATCTTTGTGAAGCAGGGTTTTCTGCAGTGACAGCAACCAAAATGAGATTATGGAGTAGACTGGACATAAGCAACACACTTTAGGTGTCACTGTTTCCCATCACCTCCAGATGGGATTATCTAGTTGCAGAAAAACAAGCTCAGGGGTCCCACTGATTCTGCATTATAGTGAACTGTATAATTACTTAAGTATATATTACAATATAATAATAATAGAAATAAAATGCACAATAAATGCAATGTGCTTGAATATCCCAAAACCATTCCTTCACCTACACCCCCCCCCACCATTCTGTGAAAAAATTATCATAGCAAAACTGGTCTCTGATGCC
Organism: Cephalopachus bancanus; assembly: GCA_027257055.1. NCBI lineage: Eukaryota > Metazoa > Chordata > Mammalia > Primates > Tarsiidae > Cephalopachus > Cephalopachus bancanus. The sequence continues at coordinate 2,815,762 of JAPVLO010000262.1, forward strand.
AAAAAGTTTGGTGATCACTGGCTTCATCAACAGAAATGTATCATAATTCTAGAGCTGGAAGTCCAAGGTCAAAGTGTCAGCAGGGTAGATTCCTTCTGAGGCCTGTGATAGAGAATCTGTACTATGCCTCTTCCGGTGGTTTTCTGCCAATTGTTGGCATCCCTTGGCTTATAGAAGCATCACTCTGAGACCCCAGTTCTCTTTAAAATCCTGAGTCATTGACTTTCAGGTTCCCTATAAATGATGTCATTTCTTTATTTGTGGTCATGAGTCCATCAATTCTTGACTCCAACAATCCTTATCTTTCTTAGTTAATTTGAAAGAGTCTTCAGCTTTATCTTTTAATTTTGCCCTAATATGGCTTGAATGATGTTCTAATTTAAAAGAACCTATACCATAAATATTTTTTGGTTGAAATCATGAATAATGGATGTCTTTCTATTATGTAAACAACTTGCAAAAAAATAAGCAGCATGCTAAAACAATAACAAAAAAAGTTGATCCCACTGTCAAATATATTATATTTAATTATTTGTAATTTTATTATTTTTTTTTTGAAAATGCAATGAACACTAAACTTCTTCATTGTCCCTTACTCAATCTGGCCTTAATTACTGAAGCCTCTCTGTTCTTCTGTAACTCAGTGCTGCTTTCTGTGTTATTTTTTCTTCTTCACCTTTGCCGCACTATGGATCATCTCTAAAAGAATTTCTTGTTTTCCCCAACTTCATTGTCATTGTCATTGATCAATATTTCTTCTTGGCTTTTCAGCCAGGTCTACATTACACATGGGTTATTCTACCCATCATAGATCTGGTCTTCAAGCTTACACCTAACCCTTTGATGAGCACCATTCTAGCACTTCTAGCTAACTGGACATCCCGCGAAGAAGAGCCAGCTTTCCCTTAACTTTAGCATAAATAATATTGAGGGAATGTCTTAGAGATACACACTATTTATCGCTTTGGTAAACTTCATTGAAAGTTTAAGAAACATGAACAATAAAAATGTGCATAAAATTTAAGTACAGTTTTTTATTTGGAAATATTTCATGTATATCTCTGCATGTATAGGAATATACCTTAATACTAAGGTAAACTGTTTCAGAATTGTATCTTAGAAAGATCATAAGTAAAATTATTATGCTGCATAATTTAGGAGAATCAATATCAATTAACATTATATTATCTTCTGAATACAATAAATTATCCCTAGAAATTATCAGGGGACACTTGCACCATAAACTCTGATTAACAAGCATTCTAGTTGCTAAATACTTTACTCTAAAAATATAAAGCTAAAAATATTAAGATGGTTCCTTTGATAAAATTAAATAAACAAATAAGATACAATTGTATTAATGAAATAAATAAATCATTTGACAATCTATGAACAATGCCTAGTTCAGAGATGACTTGCATTTTCTGGAAGTGTTATTTGCTTGCCCCAAAGCAAAATGCTCTCATTTAAGTAATCTTATTTCAACTCTGTTTTAATATGTTACAGCTCTTCTCGTTTAATTACACAAATGAAGGAAATTACAATGGTCTTTGGAAGTAAAAATTAACTGTACCTCTGATACTATTTAATGCAATTAGAGAACGGTAATAAGGGGAGACCATTTAATGTGTATATATGCTCTGATATTGTCTCAACTCTATTGCATTTATTAAACAAACTGTTTAATACTATTAAATAATTACAGTTTGCACTGGTAACTAAGCAACATGCTAGGACAGAAAATATAACTACTTGTAATGTCCTTGATAGTCATAGCTGTGTCTTATCAATCTCAGTGTCTCCAGTAAGTAGCATTTTGCCTTGCATATAAGTACTCAGTAATTTGTGCGTTGAATTTTAATTTGAAAGGAGTTCTAGAAACTACTTTCCTCTAAGTTTCCGCAAACCAAAAAAACCAAAATAGTTTTCTAATTTTTTTTTCTTTTTTTGTATTCAGAGAAAAATGTCTCAGGAAAAGTGTAGCATTCATCATTTACAGCCACTTTTGATTTTTCTATTTATGTAGCTCATTAATTTTTTTTCCAGAAGAAGGAAAATATTTTTAATCTGTTGTGAAAACAAAGTTTTATCATTTTTGAAACTTTAACAACATAAAATATATGTGCATTAATCACTGTGTTCTCTTCTCTTTTAGAAAAAAACATGCATGCAGAGGAAGCCAACCCATTTAACACAACAGGAAAGAATAACAACTCTGCTCCACATCATTAATTTTGACAAATATTCAAGAAGTCTTAAAATCTTTAGCTTAAAAAAAGGCACCTCTCACATTTAAGTAATATTATTTTATAGTTTTTCATTTATTGCTTTCTATGTAATATTTTATTTGTAGATGAAAGAGGCTTCTTTAAGTTTTATGGGCTTATAAAGCATAGCAGTATGTTTATAGTTTGTTGATTCATTCCTTTCACCAACATTCATAAAAATTTAGGTGATATTATTTCTCAGTAGGAATAGGCAGATTGTAGAAAAACTTAAGGATTTGTAAAATTATACAAATAAATTCTAAATACAGCATCAGCATTCATTGTCTTCTAAATACTGTTTTTGCTTACAAGTATAACACTAGATCGGACATTAGGAAATCTGAATGTTGTTTCTGTCTTGTTTTGTGATCCAGAGCAAGTCATTCCACTTCTTAGGATCCCAGCCCCTTAATTAGAAAAAGAGGGATTAAATAAGATGACCGTCAAAGACCCTTCTACTTAAAATTAATAATAATTATTATAATAATAGCTAGCACTTACTATATGCCAAGTTTTTATTAGTTAATCCTCATAGCACTCTATGTAATAGGTGCTATCATTATTCTTATTTTACATATAAGAAAACTGAGTACAGAGAGGAGGAGTAAATTTCTCAAGGTACAAGGCTTAACGGTGGCAGAGTTAGCGATTGAACCCAGGCAGCATGGGTCTATAGTCTGCTCTGCATATAGATCCTTTTCAGGAAGAATATTACTTGTTTCTGCTTATGGCATTAATTAAAATTTCCATTCTTTCTCCTTTGATGTTCAGGGAAATAGCATGAGCTTTAGAGCCAATAATCTTGATTTTTTTCCTATCTTTATAATTTACCTGTTCTGTGACCTTGGGCTAGATGCTTATATACACGAAGTCTCTTTCTTCATCTGTGAAATAAGAATACTCACCTACTTTACAAGGCTCTTATTTGAGGGTCAAAACTAAAGATGTACGATCCAGAAGGGATTCAATCCTTTTTGTTTACTTTTTGAATGTTTAAGCCACATTACCTGATCCTGAGGCCTGAACTTGAAGTTAAGGACCACACAGTAGGCCATTTTAAGATTTACACAGCTAATAGCTCAAATAAGTTGCAAAATGTGACCAGTGCAGAATCGTGGGGTGTCATGAAATAAAATTAAAAACAGAAAACTCTTCATGTTACTCTACAGTACACCAAGTGCTCCTGAGAATTTGTTTAGTTCAATCTTACATCAACCCCAGGGACATGCAAACCATCAAGACTGTCAATGATACAACAGTTTGTTAGAATCTCAGCTTCTGGTCCACAACCTCATGCACTTGCTATTTTTTTTTTCATGAATCAATGAACAAGCACATAATTTATTTCAGTATTTCAAGGACATTTTGGGAACCCAATGCATATTATAACACATCTCACATTATAGTAAGAAGAAAATTGCTAAGAGGAAATGATAATAAAAATCTTGCCCAATATCCTTATTATTCAAGTTAATCAACATTAGCCCCTCTCCTACCTTAGAGTTCTGTTGTAATTATAGTTATATTAAAAAAGAAGAAAGTAAGGGAAAGAACATTTGGCATATGACAACCTTTGAGTTTTTGTGGGATAAAGGATTAAACAAATATTTAAGAAGATGGACTGAATAAAAAAATAAATTGATGGTAGAATTACTTTTGAGGAATATTCAAGAGTATGGATATTTCAAGAATCATTTTTCTTGTTAAAATTTTGAATTCTGGGTTCAAGACCCACCTGGGCAACCTGGCGAGACCTCATCTCCACAATAAATGAAAAACTAGCCGGGTGTGGTAGCGTGCCTGTAGTTCCAGCTACTCAGAAGGTAGGTAGGATCTGAGCCCGAAGGATCGCTGGAGCCCAGCAGGTCGAGGCTGCAGTGGCCGGAAGCGGCCACTGCACTCCAGTCTGGGTGACAGAGTGAGACTCCAACTCAAAAAAAAAAAAAAAAATTGAATTCAGATAATAACTGCATCTCTTTGTTTTTCTATTGAGTTTTAAACACTTTGGTCTGTTACTGAGAAAATTACTGTTAAATATTTTGGTGCTTACAAAAAGTACCTAAGAAGGAATCCTTGGAAATTAGGAAAATCTGTACCAATTTGATTAACTGATTGTATGAAATAAACGAACAAATCGAGTTTAAACAGTTCATTGAGAAAAGTTATAGAATATTGATTGATTTTATTTTATAAAAATGGCTTTATTACATAAATTTTATTATAAAATAGCCCATACATCTAAAGAGAAAAACAAGCTTTGAAAATAAAAGAGTTAGTTTGATTCTAAAATCAAGAAAAGCTGTATAAAGCAAAGAATAAATTCCAATATAAAAAAGTAAACTAAATTGTTGGAGTGTATTCAATGTAAAATAATTATCTGGCATTGCGTGTGTGTGTGTATGTGTGTGTGTGTGTGTGTGTGTGTGTGTGTGTGTGTGTGTGTGTGTGTAATATTTGAAGATATTGTGGGGTTGAAGCATTTATACTAAATTAAAGAAACTAGGATTTATAGTGAATTAAAATATTACAAGTGGCTTTGTTTTATCTTGTTGTACATCTGTTAAAATTTACTTAAAGTTAAAATTCTCAGTTCACCAACTTTACTTACAGTTAGGTATAAGAGAAGACCCTGCAGAGTTGTACAAACGCAATGATTTCTTTCTCTCTCTCTCTCTCTCTCTCTTTGTAGAGTCTTGCTCTGTCATCCAGGCTGGAGTGCACTGACATGATTACAGCTCACCACAACCTCAGGGCTCAACCTCCTGGGCTCAGGTAATCCTCCTGCTTCAGCCTCCTGAGTAGCTGGGACTACAAGTGTGTGCCACCACACATTGTTAATTTTTTTTTTTTAATTTTTTGTAGGGACAACTTGCTGTTGCCCAAATCAGTCTTGAACTGCGCTTAAGTAATCCTCCCACCACAACCTCCAAAGTGCTGGGATTACAGGCGTGAGTCACTGCACCTGGGTAACACAGTGATTTCAAGTTTGCCATTTACTGGGATGTATGAACTTCCTCAATGAAAATAATTCTTGGAAGAAAAATTGAGAATTTACTTAATATTTTATTCATGCATGAGAAAAAAGCATATAAAGGGAGCAGGCTATTCTAAGCATAATTTCATAACTACTATAGATGAATTATTGTAATATGTCAGATATATGAGTTTAGATTGAAATAGATTTTTTAATTAAAATGATAAAAGCTCAAATTTAGCTCTGGTATTGTGAAAATGTACAAAATTATAACAATCTATGGAATATTTCCAAACTTTAAAAGCACTTCAATGTGAAAGATGAACACTTTCTAAAAAACATGGATCAATCTGTACTGTACAGAATTCACATAAGCCAAAGCACTTATCGATTGACATGCACCTTAAATCTTTCTTCTGTGACTTCAATATTTTAAAGTGCCAGGCACTGTGATGAGTGATTAAAAATGCCAGCTATTTCGCTGTTCTCAGTGATTCAAACTTGAATGGTAACAGAGCTTTGACCTACAGAAAGTAGATAAGATATTTTAATTTATTTATCCAAATCAAAATTACAGTAATTAACTATGTTTTGTTTTGATTGAAGTGCAGTTCCTTTACAATAATATTGTCTGCTTTTCCTGTAGTTGTAGATGCAATAACATTACACAAAAATTAAAAATGAAAAGAATGCACCCATTGCTAGAGAATAATGAAGCATCATTTTTTTAAGCCATACATTAAGCAACTTTTCACGATTATAGGAATACTAAAAACACATCTTTGGAACTTCACAAAGCTCTTAATGTCAATTATGCAAAGTTAGACCTGAATGACTCGAAGCATGCACAAACAGCTTTATCTCATTTGAGGAAATCTTAACTGAGAGGTAATTTTGGAAATGATAGTCAGCCAAGCAGAATCACTTGGAAGACATTCTCTTTATTGGTGGACTTCTTTATTTATTACTATACTAGATATACCTCTGATTGACCAATACTCATCAAAAAACATCTACTGCTGACAATAAAGGCTGAATACAGTCCCGAAGTCCCAAAGGTATGACCACCACGCCTTTGCTTGAGCTTGTCCTTCACTACTGTGAAAGTTTTCTATAAACTAGCAATCTATATTAAAGAGCACTCCTGAAATTCTTTGCAAATCAGGAGGAGCAGAAGATTCTGTGGACAGGACTGGGCCCTTATAAGATGACCAGACAATGTATGCTACATAGCCTAAGAGTCATTTGTATCATAATCAACTGTTGAAGGATTAAGTTGTATACAGAGGAAAACATAGGGAGAAACAGAGACTGTGCACCTGAGCGAGACAGAAAATGCAAACCTCAGGAATTAGCAGAAATTCTAGTGAAAGTTTTGTTCTTTCCCTAGACATGAATTCACTGGGATCTAAACCCAGATCCTAGTGATCTCAGAAGAATAGAAGGCATTTAAAATAAAACCCAAAATGATAGATGAGTTACATTTTAGGGTTCCATCTGAAGCTTCCTCCAGTAAGTTAGCAAGATCCAAGTGTGCTTTGATTAGGTCACCTCCTCTCCCTAGTGTAGCCCCTCAGTGTATGTGTGTAACTACACAGGGTACAAGAAAGTAGAACCATTTTACCTGTGCCATCTCAGTTCTGAGAAAAAAAAAGACAACAACAAAACTTAAAATTCACAGGGAAGTTGTGGACAATATAGAAGATGATGGGTAAGGAATGTACAGGTCAAGTTTGGATAGTTGAGACAGAAAAAGACAGAAGTCTGGAATTTCATTCTGCTTTTTGATCAATTTTAAATCCAAATACTGTGCTGTGTGAATCAGTGCAGATTCTAATGATGTCTGCTGACCAAGAAGGGCTTTAACCTGACCAGATGTGGTTAAGGAGTCCTGGTGTGGAAAACGTTTCCTTATATAATTAACTTGGCAGAGCTGGGAAATGCAATATCAAAATAGGCCCCAGAAAAGCATGGAACCAGATGAGAAGTATAAGATTTCATAAGCAGACAAAGAAAGCTTTGATTCCTTTGCTAATCTTCACATTAAGACTACAAGAGAAGCTCTGTTGGTCCAAGAACTTTCTGACTTTCAGAGACATTTTTGTAATGAGAAGCATGACTGTAGAGATATTTATTAAGGGCTCACACCACTGGTATCTATACATTGTGTTTATTTTTTATGTTAATTGTTTTTCTCTTTCTCATTCTTGACTATTTAAGCTTCCCTGTTTCATTTTAGAATATTCTCATTCTTATAATAAAGCTATTTCAGGATTGCATAAGAATTTTTCATTGCTATTATGTATTCTAGTTTTTAATTACTAATTGAGTTTGCCTTCTATATAATTTAATTATTAATTGAACTTACCTTATTTGTATCTTTAGATTTTATGCTTCTATATGGCCTTTTTCCAAGATAATGAATCTTTATAATTACTATTTTTAAAGAATGCAATTTATTAAATTTTTAACTCTATTATTTACATCTTCTTTCATTTTTACATTTTCTATTTTAATTATCAATGCTGTGCCATCTCTATTTTCACCTAATTTTTTTACTTCATTGATTCCACATTTCTTTTATTTTTATATCACCTACATTATCACTGATTTTTTTATCTTAAATGCTTTTATCTTTAGGTATATTATATTCCTTTTCTTTTATATTTCTTTTCTTCAGTTTTACTCACATTTTAATCTTATACCATCACTTTTCTTATTTTAATAATGACTTCCTCTTCTCTGGTCGATACTTCAATTTTTTATTTAACGTCCGTTTTTGTAGAATCTCTAGGGGCAAGGGCATCCAGGACCATGCTCCACCTTCTGCCCTCATAGCTGACTTAGAGTCACCAACTTCCTTAGCAGGTCTTTCAGAACAACACCACTCATGATTAGCAGCGTAGTTGCATAGTCTTGACTCCCATTTGGATCAATCAAGTCTTTATACAACATGAGTGGGTGATGCTTTTTAGAACAAAACAATCTTTGAATTAACTTTTTTCAGATGATTGGGGGAAAAATATATCATTTCCACTTATCATTAGGTTTAAAGAGTACTATTTCACTTTTTTTTTTTTTTTTTTTGAGTCGGTGTCTCTCTCCGTCACCCAGGCTGGAATGCAGTGGCATGCTCCCGGCCACCCCAGTGTCAACCTGTGGGTCCCGGAGATCCTTCTGCTTCAGCTTTCTAAGCAGCCAGAACAGTCACGTGCTACCACACCAGGTTAATTTGTTTGATTTACTGTGGAGATGAGGTCTTGCCAAGTTGCCCAGGCTGTTCTCCAACCCATGGGCTCAGGCAATCTCCTTGCCTTGGCCTCCCAAAGTGCTGGAATTACAGGCTTGAGCCACTGCGCCTGGCGTATTTCACTTTTATTTTTTTTTTTATTTTTTTTTATTTTTTTTTGAGTTGGAGTCTCACTCTGTCGCCCAGACTGGAGTGCAGTGGCCGCTCCCGGCCACCGAAGCCTCAACCTGCTGGGCTCTGGCGATCCTTCCGCCTCAGCCTTCCAAGTAGCCGGAATTACAGGCATGCGCTACCACGCCCAGCTGATTTTTTGATTTATTGTAGAGATGAGGTCTCGCTGCCCAGGCGGGTCTCGAACCCGCGGGCTCAGGCAATCCACTCACCTCAGCCTCCCAAAGGCGCGGGATTACAGGCTGAGCCACCGAGCCCGGCTGTATTTCACTTTTAAAATGGCTGCTGTAAAAACTATAAGTCACCTAGGCCACAAAATAGAAAGTGCTACATCATCATCATCATTATCTCTGTGGCCTGTCTGAGGGTCTGCTTCTGAAGACTAGAGATTTTAAGATCATAATTAAGAAAAATATAGAAAGAAAGCATTCACATGTGAATTATACTAAATAATCTTTTTAAATAGCACTTTCTATTCAGGTATGGTTCTGGATCTCTTTTAAGAAGAAACAAGAGCCATTTCTGTGCAGTTCTAGTGTAAAACGTAGAGTCTGCACTCCAGAAGGGCTTTATAGCAGGCTTTATAGAAACACCTTATACTCAGAAAACAACATCTTACAAAGATGAGCGCATTGGTTCTTAAAGTGTTTGGCAATTCTACTGTGTGAGCCTAGTCCTTCCTTCTTTACTCCATTTCCACAAACTGCTCTGCAGACAGGTCTTCCTCATTGTTTCACAGCATCACCCTAGATGAAACAATTCAGCTCAGTCTGAATTCACTAACCAGGGAACATACATGATTCACTTTATGCAAACAGATCAAAGGGCTTTTCCTTTTTTTGCTTCATCCACACATTCTATGCCCAGTCAGGAAGCCTAGCTGAAACTGACATAAAAACCTATTGTAGAGAATGTTAGGAGACTGCCATGATGCTACCAGGATAAAAACAGCAGCAGACACTGAAACTTGCATCTATTATATCCGGATGCCAAATCTATTCTCCTAGGCTTGTACAACTCACAGCACAACTTAAAATAGAAAATCTATGATATGCCACAAAGGATGAAATAGTTTTATTTTTTTGTTTGTTTTATTGAATGGTACATGTAGAATAAGTAATAACACATGCACATCAACATATAGGTGTGTTTATTGCTTTTAAGGTATCTGTAAAATTGAGAGGAGTATCAAAATATCACCCACAACTCAGAGTTGATAGTTGATCATATTTGTTTTGTTTTGTAAACAAACATAAGAAAATGTCATAGAAAATTTAAAGTTTTTCTCTATCCATAGGCCCACTCCCCTTCCCCATTCCAAGGGCAAATTCTTTGGTTAATTTAGTATGTCATACCCAAAAGAATGGTTTATATTTCTTTATATTCACATTTCTATTCCTCTAAAGTTGCATTTATGCTTTTATTCTCTTAAATAAGGTACGTGTTCATACAAATTATCCTTTTTATTGGTAATCATAATCTCATTAGACAGGAATAGATGTGATAGCTGAATAATTTGCATTTACTTCTAAGTTAGATATCTATTCTTTGTATGTTTTAGCTTTCTTTTTGATAAGCATTCCTACACATTTTATTGTGTATATCTCTAAATAGAGATTGGACAATACATGCAAATGTTAGTCATTTGATTTTCTTACCACTAGCATTTGTTTACATTTTCATGTCATTATTTGTGAGAATACTTACTGTATTAGAAAACATGATTACATTTTACTAAGGATAAATGAAGTGTCTATACATTCTTTGTGTAGACATACAGAAATGGAGAAACCTAACATGCTACTTTAGGAAGCATCTTATATCTCTGAGGGCAATTTACATTTATAAAAGAAGATGCATGTCTTATTCATTTTGAATTCTTAAACTTATATCAATAAAGGCTACAATGTTTCAATCAATTACAAAAAGGAAAAAGTAAAGGATCAATTCAAATGTAAAATGAAAATCCTTTTGGCAGGACTGGAAATAATGGGCCATCCAGGTTCCATGTTTCAGAAAGAATTAAATTGCTCATTTTGGGGAATTGCATTAGCTTCCTTTAATGTATGACTATTATAGAAAAGTTCGACAGATAAAAAACATTGGCTCTGCTTGCTAGAGCCTTAATAGAATTACCCTAATCCCCATACTATTGCCTCTAATTAGAAGGCACAATACATAACAGGAATACAGCACTTCTCATCTCTTAAATTTCCCTATCATTCACTTCAAAGAATGATTATAAAGACCCAAATAAAACTGAATTACTTGATACAGGTCATTTTTTCTCATTCTTGAAGCAAATTTCCAAGGGATTTGATGGTTTCTAGAAAGTGTAGATATTGATGTCTAGTTTAATAGTAAACACTGAAGTGAGAGAAAAAAAATAAGAGATATTATTCTTTTATCAAATGTCCATCATGTCTAATGATATGCCAAATTTTCTAAGAAGGCTTCTCTGGTCCCTCCTGAAAGAATAATATTTTCCTCTTCTAAATTCCCACAATATTTTGTCTTTTACATTTTATTTTCTACCTAATATTTTTATTATTAATTTCCATGTCCAGTTCCAAAATAAAGTATGAACAACTGTCTTAACATCTAGAACTGACAATAAGTAGAAAAGTATCTATGAGTTAGTAAATGTTTAAGCATATTTTTAAAAATAAATAGATTGCCAGATTTATATTCTAACTTGCCTCAAATAACTTACTCTATTCTTAAAGAATTGCATTACTAAAGGAGAAAATAACTAATAATAATACAGTCATGTGCTGCATAGTGACATTTCAGTCCATATAGACTACATATATGATGGTGGTCCTATAAGATTATAAAGTGGTATTTTTACTGTATGTTTTCTATGTTTAAATATGTTTAGATAACACACATAATTACTGTTGTGTTACAATTGCCTACAGAATTCAGTAAAACAACATGCTGTACAGATCTGTAGCCTATACAATATAGCCTAGGTGTGGGGTACGCTATTCCACCTATGTGTGTCTGTACACTCTATGATGTTCACATAATGATGAAATCACCTAACAGACACATTTCTCAGAATATACCTTGTCATTAAACAAGGCATTATTGTATTCATTTTTATAATTTGTAGTGCTTATAGGTAGTTCTCAAACTTTTAGCTTTTATAATAATCATATAGAGAATCTACTAACATTACATTTTTAGTTCCTATGCCCGGTGATTCTGATTTAGCAAATGGCAGCCAAAATCTACATTGTTATGGGCATCCAGGGTATGATGCAGGTGACCCTTGACCACAGTTTGAGGAACATCACATTGGCTGTTAAGTTGCATGCTCTACAGGCATTATATGACTTAATATTCACTACGGAGCAACCCTTTGAAGTTTGAGGTAGCTGCTAGTGTAACATGATATATATATGTAAATATATATGTGTGTATATGTATATATCTATATATGTATTTATGTATCTATCTATCTATCTATTTTTTTGAGTTGGAGTCTTACTCTGTAGCCAAGGCTGAAGTGCGGTGGCACACTAGTGGCCACCACAGCCTAGACCTTCTGGGCTCAGGCGACTCTTCCGCTTCAGTTTTCTATATAGCTGGAACTACAGGCATGCACCACCAACATGCCAAGCTATTTTTAAAAATTTTTATTGTAGAGATGAGGTCTTGCCAAGTTGCCCAGGCTGGTCTCAAACCCATGGCTCAGACAATCTTCTCACCTTGGCCTCTCAAAGTGCTGGGATTATAGGTGTGAGCCACCATACCATGCTATTTTATAAGTGATAAACTAAATTCTAAAGAATCAGAACATTCATTGCCTGATTCCACTCCCTTGTACTTAATGTGTAGTTCTGTTTGGGGAAATTCTGACGGATTAGCAGACCAACGTGTAATAGATTTGGGGGCAGGGTCAAAACCCTGCCAAATATGGAGTTTGTTAGTGTTTTTTTCTTCACTGAAGAATCATTCTAGTGGAATAGTTATTACAGTTGCAATTCAAGGAATGAAACTGTGCCAGGAGGTAAAGTTAGTTAGTTAAGTAACTAATTTAGTAGTTTTAGTAGAATGACAGTTTGGTAATAACAGTTCAAGATGATCTACTAGAAGGTTGTAAATGAATACATCATTACTGATTACATAGTAGATGAGACTTAAAGGAGAACAAACTTAGAGCACACATTTTAGAAAATAAGCTCCATGATGTCAAGGATTTTTATTTATTATGTTTATTGCTCTACTCCATTGCCTAGAATGATGACTGGCATGTAGTAGACACTCAACAGATATTTGCAGAATCAATAAATGAATTATTGTGGAAGTTTATTTTGGAATATATCAAAAAATACATTGGAATATTCAATTTTCAGTAGTTCCTGGTTCACTGACCACCCTCCCTTTCTCAGCAATTCTTTTTTTTTTTTTTTTTTTTTTGAGTTGGAGTCTCATTCTGTTGCCCAGACTGGAGTGCAGTGGCCGCTCCCGGCCACCGCAGCCTCAACCTGCTGAGCTCCGGTGATCCTTCCGCCTCAGCCTTCCAAACAGCCAGAATTACAGGCATGCGCTACCACGTCCGGCTGATTTTTTGATTTATTGTAGAGATGAGGTCTCGCTGCCCAGGCGGGTCTCGAACCCGCGGGCTCAGGCAATCCACTCACCTCAGCCTCCCAAAGGCGCGGGATTACAGGCTGAGCCACCGAGCCCGGCTCTCAGCAATTCTTAGTTTTATGTCTCTGACCAGTAACTCCCTTTCACTTTGACTATAAGTAAATATAGGCTCCTGTTCGAGGAAGTTCTGTTTGAGGCTCAAAGAAGATAGAACAGTCTTTTACCACTCTCACTGATTAACAGATTTATTAAAGTCTCAAAACTTTTCAAAAGTCATTCTATATCAAATTCAGAAACCACCCTGCTTTGGAGCAGTTTAGAAATTCTTCAAAAAGCAAATGCCTGATTGAAGAGTTAGAAGAAATTGAAGCACTTCTATCTACACTTGCTACAAGTGAATGATAAATAACACTTCATTTGAGGTTTATTTCATATCCACAGAAGAAGTGATGGTTAATTTCTAAACTAGAAAATGAAATTTTTTCATTTATTAATAAAAAAAAATTATAACCAGAACCATTAAGTGAATAATTTGGGCTACAATGCAGACATTACATTTGCTTTTTTTTTAAAATTTAGTGCTACTAAGATTATTTCCAGAGTTATAACTCTCATGCCATGCTACAGTGAAATTATGCTATTTTTAAATGTATAGCATTCATTGTTGAATAAAGATTAACTAAAATATTGGAGTTGCTCATTATTGATTCAATCTCTAGGAAGAAGAAATCAAATGGGTAAGGTGAAAAAATCCCACAATGTCCTGAATCTTCTTTTTTTCTATAGAATTTCTGTCTGAAAATTGATAAGCACAATTCAAAAGAACTGATTATAGAATCAAAGAATGTTTAGACTTGTCTGTTCCAACTCCTATATTTTATCAAAAAAATTAGAACTATAGTGAATAAGCAATTTAATGGAGATTAAAAAGAGAATATTGGTGAAACACACTCTAAATTTTCTACTATATTAGAAATAATATTATTATTCAATAGCATTATTTTATTTTCAATCATTGACTAAAAGGTTGCTACTCAATTATTAATTAAAATATTATGTGATAAATGAGTACCAGAGAGAACATAATTTCTTGTATTGTGATGAAGAAGCATCTTTTGTGGTAGACAATGTCAGTCTTTAAGTCAGAACACCTACATTTAGGTTATTATGATGCTTTCTAGTTGTGTTGAGCAACCTTGAAAAATTACGTATTCATTTTTTTAACCTATGAAATGGAAATACTAAATCAGTCTCATTTACCTTTTGATTGCTTTGAAGAATGAATGAGTCAATGCCCAAGAAAGGATATGGAAATGCCCTCATATACGCAAAAGTAGATTTGACTAATTTATTTTTAAATTAAATGGTGCCTGTTGGTAAGAATTGTATCGTCTAATCACCAAAGACATGTACATAAAACTTATAGAACAAGGTACAATGGGGAAAGAGAGAGAAATGAACACATTGTAGTGTGTGACTAAAGTGGAAAGAACTCCATCTGACTGGGCTGCCAGGGGTCTTCTTCCTGGCTGAGTTTGACACAGAACTCAATAAGGATTACTGAAATCATTGAAAGCAATATTCCATTATAATAATAACATATGTACACTAAAATATCAGGTACTTAAATCTTTGGGGATACATCAAAATTTGTCAAAGCATCAATTTTATAAGATGCACAACAATTAAAGGAAAACACTAAAAGATAATTTTTTAATGATTCTCAATGTTCACATTTATATTAATGCATTGCCCACAAAGAATCACTTATATACCTATCACCATCATGTCTATTTATCAATCTATCATCTTCATCATCAGTTATTTGCTGATCTGCCCATCTGCCTGTTTAGACCCACAGCTATATTCTTAAATATCCTATAATTTAATGTCAAAGTTTCTGTTAAAAATAACTATGTATAAGAGGAATTGGCTCATTAATTTTTTGTAAAATGTAAGGATTAGCTATTCAGTTAAGTGTTTAGCACTATCTGGCAGGAAACAAGTACTCGATATTTGTTAGCCAGAATGATTATTTTACATTTAAATAAATTTATCCCCAAAGAAAAAATCCAATTGTAATATGTAGCTGATTAAAAGATAAATCATTAAGCATAAAATTTAAATATCAAGATTTTATTTTTTACTGAAAAGAGTGGCAACTCTTCATATTTTAATTTAATTTCAAATATTACTGAAGATACCAAGAACACTGCTATACTCAAGATATACTCAAACACTGCTAGCAGAAGTAACATTAGCCCAACAGATTGAAGGCTAATTTGATAACAGGCATCGAATGTAAAATATGAATTGAATATGACCAATAATTCTACTCCTTGAAGAAGTTTGTTGTGACTAAATACAGAATATGACTAGGTACATGAACACACATACACACCCAACAATCCTATTTAATTCTACAGAAAACCATGTATGTAAGTACCATGAGTTGAACTGTGTCCCTCAAAAAAGACATATTGGAATTATATCCCTCAGGATCTCAAGATGTCATACTTAGAAACAACGTCTTTACAAGGTGAATGAGTTAAAGTTATTAGGGTTGGCCCTAATCCATTATGACTGAAAAGGGGAAATTTGGACATAGAGACAAACACATTCAGAAGGAAAACCATGGGAAAAGACACAGACAGAATATTGCCATCTATAAGTCAAGGGAGTGCCTGAGGTTCCCAGAAACTAGGAGAGAGACTTGGAAAAGAACCTTCCCTCTGTTATCAGAGGGAGCATGGTCCTGTCAACACCTTGATTTTTTGACTTCTAGTCTCCAGAACTGTGAGACTATAAATTTCCTCTTAGTCACTTTTATGCAATACACAAATAATATAATGGAAACTTATGAGAAGTGGACTGAATTTGCATATGGTGCTTAAAGAAGAAACGCCAATTTTTATCACAATAATGTATTACTTTGTATTTAAAAATACATAAATTAGAAAGTGACATTTCTTTATGGGCAAGAAGAGACCATGCTAGGAAAACTCAGAAGTAGATTTACTCTACATAAAAGTGTGGCATTGGGAAAATTTTCCCTTAGTATTTCCAAACTCCCTTTTGACAGTCTCTTTTACCCTTCTGGTGTTCAACGGCATCACTACTTCATTTTGGTTGTCCAATGACATCATTTGTCCCTGTGCTATGTGCAAAGTACTCACCAAATGTCCACCTGTGCAAAGTGAGCACTCGTGAAATCTGGTTCCCTTGTTTCTGCTATCTTCCTACTTTCCCTGAGCTCTAAAAGATCTCCAAAAATTAAAAATTATCTCTCTTTTATAACTACTGTTCTCACTTTTAAATAGATTATTAAAAAGAGAAAAATTAAATTTGGAATACTTGTTAGCTCTCTTCCTCTTGGAGCTATCGGCAAATAAAGATAATATTCAAGGAAAGTCAAATATATTTGGATTGAGTATAACCTCAATCTGTATGACCAAATGAACTTCAGAATTTAGAGTTCTTTTCTTTCTTTTTTTTTTAATTTTGCGTTGGAGTCTCATTCTGTTGCCCAGGCTAGAGTGCAGTGACACACTCATGACTCACGACCACCACAACCTCCACCTACTGGGCTTAGGTAATCCTTTTGCTTCAGCCTTCCAAGTAGCTAGAACTACAGGCATGAACCACCGTGCCAGCCTAATTTTTTATTTATTGTAGAGATGAGATCTCACCAAGTTGCCCAGGCTGGTCTCGAACCCCTGGTCTCAGGCAATGCTCTCACCTTAACCTCCCACAGTGTTGGGATTATAGGCTTGAGCCACCAAGCCCGACCTGAATTTAGAATTCTATCAGAAAGGTTGTTTTGGGTTAAGCACACTAAGTTTTACACTCAGCACATAAACCTGATTCTATCAATAAAGAGTTCATCGAGCAAGCCATTTAATGTGTTTGTAACTAATGATGCTCCTGACTGTAGAACTGGGAGCTCTCTTCAGAAGAAAACCATTTCCATTACGTATATAGTTTGAAAACCTAAAAAAGGAACAAAAGGAACAAGCTATAGAAATGTTTTCTTCATCAAGTAAAATATTTTCATGGTTTAGCTTATCCCTCATGTGCTTTAATAATGAAGCCCAGATATAAAAATAATTTTAATTCTAAAAATATATTTTCATACATTTTAGTCCATTTGATCTTTGGGAAAACCTTGAGAGAGGCTACACAGATCTTAGTTTGTCCAGTGCCAGCCTTGATAATTTAGATGAGCTTCACTGACTGCAACAACCATACAGAAATCCAGAAAGTGACCAAAAAAAAAAAAAAAAGGAAATACATGATATACATAAGAAGAGGCCAGTCCAAATAATATAGAGGTATGAATTGTCAAATTATAGAGCAGGCCTGAGTTATAAGTATTTAAAATATTTAATATCATTTTGTTTTTCAAATTAATTGAGGACTGCTTTTAAGCAATGATCCTAATGGATACACGCTTTATGTTATTAAAGAAGATTAAGGCATAACAATCATTTTTCTTCAAATTATTTTCTTTAAATGATTCTTTCATATAAGTTAACATGATTGGTTTACCTAGGAATTTTTTTTCATTTTTGATTCAAAGAATACTTTGGCCATTATTCGCATATATTTTATATTCGCAACCTACAGGTGAATTGAGACATGTTCCAAGACCCGCAATGGATGTCTGAAATTAAACTATGTTTTTTCCTATACATGCATACCTACAATAAAGTTTAATTTATTAAAGTAAGGCACAGTAAGAGATTAACAACAACTTATAAAATAGGACAGTTATAACAATATACTGTACTACAAGTTATATAAATTTGGTCTTTTCACAAAATATCTTGTACTGTACTAAATCGTCTTACTCTGGAAATGATGTGAGATGACAAAATATCTACATGATGAGATGAAGTGTGAATGGTGTAGGCATTACAACATAGTGTTAGGCTCCTACTGACCTTCTGACAATATATATCAGCAAGGATTATCTGCTTCGGGTGATCCTAGATTATCAAGCCATGAAAATGTCTGTGGGTAGATGACAGGAGCAGATGAAACCAATGATTAATGGGCAAGTAGCAGCTCCAGTGTAAATACTGAACAAAGAGATCATTCACATCTCAGGCAGAAATGAGAAGGATGATGTGAGATTTCATCATGGTATTCAGTACAGCACCAAATTTAAAAGTTATGAATTGTTTATTTCTGGAATTTTCCATTTAATATTTACAGACTGTGGTTAATTGCATGTAAATTCAGCCACAGAAAATGAAACCTCAGCTCAGATAAGAGGGAACTAATTGTGTGTGTGTGTGTGTGTGTGTGTGTGTGTGTGTGTGTGTGTATTTAACACAAGAAACAGCATCACACCATCTATATGTAGCTTCCTGGGTATGTGCTTTGGGAAATGCAAAGATTAATGAGGACCTATTGCTAGAGTTTATTAGGAGGGAAGAATCATATATTAGAGAAAAATTATGAAAAGTAAAATAAAGTACCTATGAGAGTTTAGGGAGACAAACCTTTTCCAAATATAAAGGTAAGATTTTTTCTTAATTGTTATGTTCTACATTTTTATATTTCTACATTTCATTCTCCAAAAAAATATGCTTCTTAATAACTAACAACCACACCTTTAAAAAGTCAGATGTATTAGGGCTGGTTTGTGAAATGGGAGTTGCTTTCATCCTCCAAAGCAAAATTATAAATGAAGTCTGGTCAAGTATTAAATTATCATAGGCATGACACAGTATCAAGTTGAAAAAAAAAATTCATGATTCCGCTCCACAATAGGAAACTTGAAAAACTGTAGCACAATAAGCTTCTAGTTTCAAACTACACAGTAGGCTTGTGAAAATGATGGCCTCCCAAGGAGCTCTAATGGTCAGAGATTTAGACTCATTTTTAAAAGCATTTTCAGCTGGAGGACAAGATACATTGCCATCCATTATCAAACAGCATCAATATCAAAATCAATAATGATACTTCTGAATACTATTAAAACATTGGCAATGAAGCCAAGTTCTTACATTTCAGCAAGTGAAACAAATGAAAAATAAAAATAATAATAAAAATGGATGCCATAACAGCTGTTACATGATGAGGTGAGGAATGCAACCAGGCACAAGATGGACAGCCAAAAAGCTTCAAGGGCAAACGAAAGTATAATTTGAACCAATGTAACATCAACATCAATTGCTTCAGAAAATCAGCAGCAGACAGGCATCACTGGAGGGAACAATTAGTGACAGTGACTTGGACTGTGGGAAAATTAGTGCCTATAACAAAAAACAGGAGACAACAGATACACCAACAAAAAGTTACAGGAGTAACAGCTTTAATCATCATCATCAAAATAATAATATGTGTGGGTCAGATATAGGTCAATTTTAGCTTTCCTCATCCTCATGGAAAATACCACTAGCAGACGATTTTAATGAATGCGCAAGCTTCTAATGTGTGTCACAAAAATACAGTTCATTAAGCTGAACAGTGAGTGAGTGATTCATACTGGAGATGTTTTCACAGATAATTAAGAAATCCTAGTTAAACAGATGGAAAAGACAGATGCCGTTCCTTCTAAGTTCTCAAATTTTGAGGGGGGGTGTCAAGCCATCCCATGATTTCTCGCTTAGCCAGATGTGATGTAAATATGGAAAATACATCTGATTTGGTGGATGTTACTCAAGCCATTATGAAAGCTAAGTGGAGTAACTAGACTTTGATATAATTATCTCGAAATGGGAGACAACAGGGAAAGGTCATTTAGACATTAACCTGAATTACAATAATAGCAAAGACATATAACACAAACTATGTAGCAGTCACTTGTCTGAGTGTTTCCAAATATTACCTCATTTAATACTTATGAAACTTCTGTGAGGCAGAAATGGGCTATTTTTCAAATGACACTGAGATTCTGGGAGGACAAGTGACTTGTCCAAAGTCATAAAACAAATATGTAACTATATTTGAGAGTACAAAGAGCTCATGTATAACTACAGGAAGAAATGTCATTGTCTGCCAGAAATTTTTGTGAAATAGAAGGATAATTTTATTTATGTTCATAAGGCTGCACAGGAAAAACCATCAAAGCAATAACAAACTAAAGGAAGATCAACCTCATTATGCGGGTGACCACAAATCTTATTGTTAATGCAGTTTACAAATTATTTCAATATATATTTATTAAGTACCTTTACCATGTGCAAAATACGGGAGAATATAAAAAGGAGCAGTAATATATAGTGTAGGTTTTCAAATTTAAGAACAAGAGGTAATTAATTCTGAATATTAATTATCTCAGTCATGAAACATTTATGCCTCAATTTATGAGAATAATGCCTGTAAGTTATGTTGGGCATTTCCCTATTTTAATAAAATACTATGAACATAAGTTAGGTCTGATGACACCAATGTGAAATGTGCACTGACTTGATAGCTTTAAACATGCCCTATGGGTGAGGCTATGATCCAAACCCCTCTGATGCTCTGTCTGTTCTAATGGGTCCGTCAGTGCAGCACAGTGAGGCCTCAGGTACTACTGAGTTATCTAGGGCTGACTACACTGAATACTTCCACACTGCTCATGATTCCAGTGGGTTTTCATTATTTCTCTTTTCTGTTCTCTTTTTCAAAGAATTTCTTGCTACTGCTTTATCTTTTAAGTTCTTCACAACTTTGCCTTCTTTTCATCACTGTTTTCTTCCTTCCTCCTTTTGATTACCCTTTCCCCTTTTACACTTTAATTTATCTTCCCTTCTGCTCTCCAACAAAGATGCTGTGTATTTTGCTTTCTATGACCATTGCTAGATAAAGAGAATGTTCTTTCAGGTCATCAAAAGGACAAGCCATATCGCAGAAGGGTTACGTTTGCTCTTGTCATTAGTTCTTGAATTCAATAATGTGTATCACCTGCAAGTTTGTGATCACCCACATAATGAGGTTGATCTTCCTTTAGTTTGTTATTGCTTTGAAGGTTTTTCCTGTGCAGCCTTATGGGCATAAATAAAATTATCCTTTTATTTCACAAAATCTCTGACAGGTAATGACATTTCTTCCTGTAAGTCACTTGTCCTCCCAGAATCTCAGTGTCATTTGTAAAATAGCTCATTTTGACCTCACAGAAGTTTCATAAGTATTAAATGAGTTAATATTGGAAATACTTAGACAAGTTAAGCATAGAAATGTGTTACTGCTATCAGCCTAGTGCTTGAAATAGCCGAGTTTGAAGACTAGTTCTGAGTTTCTGCTACTACTATTTTGGATTTGCACTTAACATTACTCTACACTTTTTTTTGGTTTAATCTTTTAAAAGTCCATTACAATTTTGCCTGAATTGTCTTATTTGTTTCTGAATGAGAAGGTGCTTCAGTAAAAGTATACAAAGGAAGTAGAATTCAGAAACTCAGTTCAAGAGAGGAGGATGCTATTTGGTTTTCCTAAGAACACACACTACTTTAAAGTATTTAAAAGTAATTATTTGCAGAATAGTCATTTCAAATGATTACAGAAAATATTATTTTAAGTTTTTAAGAAAATAATTTTAATGGGTATATATTTGCTAATAATGTGTTATTCTCTTTTTAAAGCAATGCATAGTTCAGACCATGTCAGGGAATAAATCTGAATTAGTGATGTCTTTCTGCTAAAATTGTTCAAAACCTTTTGTTCATGAATCTCCGGTTACCAGTTTGGTTTAGTGTCTTAAGTCTGAGGGCTCAATATTCCATCAGTGCGACTCATTAAAATTGATGTTAAACTGTAATCCCCTTGCAGTTAATCTGCATGCCTTCACTCCCTTCTTTTGCTTACTGCCTGGATATAAACATGAATTCTCATTTATTGTCTATCTTTTCTATATCAACACATTTCCTGATTTGCTAAATGGAAATTTATAATAGTATATATATATATATTTTTTTTTTTTTACCATGAATTCCAGATTCTACTTACCGCTTTCTGGAGAACTCAGTTCATATGCCAAAGACTTTGCTATATAATAAAATGTTTGCTTATGTGTACACTACATATACTCTCTATTGGAAGCTGAGAAATTTCTAGTTCTTTCACATTTAAATATTGTTCTGCAAAGACTAAAATGCACCAATCTTCAGGAAGACAGATTAAAACTTTGATTTTTCTCTATGCTCTGTCTACTAATGTGAGCTACATAATGACCCATAAAGGTCAGTAAATGGTTAATGATGCTTATGAAAAGTATCTGTGATCAACTAAATACTTGTTACTGAAGTTCCATAAACTCTGCAAAATGAGGAGAGTGCTGAAGACTAAATGAGCGTAGTGAGAAGATTTTGACAAAGTACAGTGCTAAGAGCTCAGTGCAAACATAGATATAGCCTTTTCTTTTAGTTTCAGATATTGCCCTTGCACATATGTCATTATATTGCAAATGTGTTATTAATAATCTTAGATGTAACAAAGCTTATTCACAAATATTACTATTACATTGAAATATATATTTTCAAAATACTTGCCTGATCCTATCTCCTCACTTATTTGCTCTGTCTTAAAAGTACAGTTAAAGTGCTCCATCATGACAACACTGATGCCATTCCTGATACTGCTGGGGACCAGGGAGGAGCAGTAATTTTTGGAGCCCATCCTCTGTGACAGTCTAATGGCTTTTGGCAAGCTGAGGAAAAAATAATTCTCTATCTCTGCTTAAGTCTTGAATTTAAATCTTGCCTTTTTATGCTCAACCATAAATTATTTATCTTGACAGGGATCTCACTGTCTCTCACATTCATTTTATAATGAATGATTTACTTTTTAAAAAAAGGTTTATTTGAATTATAATCCAGTGGGAATTCTCTTACAGCTCAAGCTCACTATAGAGAAGAATGGATCAAAGTAGGTTTATTAACAGAATATGTTTCTCCTTAATGTCCCCAGGAAATATATTGAAATATATGAAGTCTGGGCTTTTAGTGTAGTCATTACCCAAATAGTGTACAGTTTACGTGTCAGGTAATTTCAGGGTTCAAAAAAGTGTCATACATGTCAAGAGATCTGTAGCAACAATAGTAATATAAAATAATTTCTAAATTGTTTTTAAAAGATAAATAAAACCCCTCTTTAGCAACAATAGTAATATGAAATAATTTCTAAATTGTTTTTAAAAGATCTAAAACATTTAGAAACTTTTTTCTTTTCTTTTGTTGCCCAGACTGGAGTGCAGTGGCCGCTCCCGGCCACCGCAGCCTCGACCTGCTGGGCTCCGGTGATCCTTCCATCTCAGCCTTCCAAGTAGCTGGAACTACAGGCGCGCGCTACCACGCCCGGCTAATTTTTTGATTTATTGTAGAGATGAGGTCTTGCCAAGTTGCCCAGGCGGGTCTCGAACTGGCGGGCTCAGGCAATCCACTCACATTTGATTTTATATTACACAATAAGTAATCATAGATTGTCTCCTCTGTATTTATTTGAACCTAGAATTCTTAGAAATATCATAGGCCTTTCTAATAAAAAATTCACAAAAATGTTTAAGAAGGGTTCAATAGTAATATAAAATATAATTAATTAAGGTATAAAAACTGGATTTTAAAAATACATAGTCATATAGCTAAAGACAAAAATATTCTTTGGGAAGCATGGTCTATAAATTATTTTAATGAATCTTTGTAACTTAGTTCATTCCTTACGTAATTATCTCTGAGAATGATAAAGAATTTATGAAATTTTTAAAATATAATATTTTTTATATCAAAAAGTTCAGACTGCATTTATTAATGTTATAATCATCATTTACTTTGTTTATATTAAACACTATACCATGATCAAGAATGTAAAGATAGCTTAATATTAGGAAATCTTTTAATAGTAAGTTTCAACATCAATAGTTATAAGAAAAAATATCTCTATTTTTTTGACAGATACCAACATAATCATCTGATCAGGACAGGAAGAACGAAAGAATGCTTCTTCAACATGATACAGCAACCCAAAAGCTGAATCATTTAAAAAGATTAAATACTACCAGGATTCCCATTAATAAATAGTAGGAATAAGGCAAGAGTAATATTTTGGATTTACTAGATAGTGCAATAAACTTTGAAAAAGAAATACAAGTTATAAGTAAGTTATAAGGAAGAGACAAGTATATATTTGTACATAAATCATAATAAAGTCATTCTAAAGTAGTGAATGAATGGAGTATGTATTTAATAGTCTGGGGGTAAATGATTAATGTCTTTGAGAGAAATCCAATACATCCACTCAGCATTATATATGAAGATAAATTCCAGATATATTTAAAAGTAAATGGTAAAAATAAAACAATAATGATAAGACTCATTGAAGGAGAAAACCACAGTTGAATATTTATGTAAACTCAGGCTGAAAATAAAAAAAGGAATTATATTTAAAATGTTGATAAATATGACCATATAAAATTGATGGTGAGTTGACCAATTGACAAGAAAATATGAAAACTTTAATGCTTCTTGGAAATAATAACAGGAAGTCTGTTTTGCAGCCTTTTTTAAAAAATGAACTCCCAGGACAAAAAGAATATACTTTTGTAAAAGTAGTACAAAACAATATATTAGATTAAATAGCAATTACTGTTGTGTTATTTGCCATGTAACTAATTATCTCCATTAATTTTCTTTAAAATGTAGGCAATTTATTATAAAAATAACTTAAATATGAAAATTCAGTAAAATGTCCAGGGTATTTAGAATAAAACAACTACATTTTTCTGGATGGCTACTGACTTACACTTGTGAACGGTTTCACAGATATACACAACTTCAAACTCATCAAATTGTATATGTTAAATATGTACAGTTTTTTGTATGTCAATCATACCTCAATTGAGTAGTTTTAAAAATTGCATCCAAAGGTTTTTCTAAGATTCAGTGTATAATGAATGAAAAACTTTTAAGATATTTTATCCTTTTACAATATGTAGAATGAAAAAGTTTTCATCCCTATGACTATGGAAACTCAAAGTTAGAGGAAAATATTGAGTATTTTTATATAGATGGAAATCTAGTTTTTTTCAGAACTATCTAAACAGTATACTATTTCGCTAGATTCTGTGACTATGTACTTTTTTGTGGGTATGGCTGTATTACATTAACTAGCACTTAGCAAGAAGAAATGTTCACAGAAGTTTAAAGGCAAATGAGAGTTTCAACCATACTAGCAGCACCTTTATTTTCTTTATAGCATTGTAGTCGGAGAAAGTTTAAAGCAACTTTAAAAAGATCTAGACATACTAAAATTTTTGCAGTACTACAAAACAGAGCATGTATATAAAGTGTAATAAATGGAATGTTGTAAGGGACTAGAAGGCAGTAAGGTCTCTATTGAAGCTATCATGTGCAAGCTTGCATAAACGAAAGGCTATAATAAAAAAATAAGGGGGTGGTTTCTGAATCTGAAGGACTATTTAACAACATTAGTAAATTTGGATTGTACTCATTCAAGACCAGAAATGGAATAATGGTTGATATCATAAAAATGTTTTAAGATAAGGTAACCTTAAATTTCAGCTAGTGTTTGAGTTTTAAAATATTTTTCCTTCACACTTTTATTACAGAATTACTGAAGGTAAAAAGTCTACTGTATTGCATTTAACAATACCGTTAGCACTAAGGATTAAAATAGTACTCTCTATCACACTGTAGCAGAATAATCTATTTGCCTTACCTATTTTTGACTGATAAAAGTACTTAAAAACAGTCCGCATTTAAGTGTGACCATGCCATATTTTGCTTTCTGTGCCTGGCACACAGAGATAGAGAAGGAAATGGTGGATATCACGTTGAGGCAGGGGAGAAGGAAATGGGGAGATGTAGGGCAAAGGATAGCAATATGTAGGATGAACAAGTCTGGAGATCTAATGTATAACGTGAAGACTAAAGTTAACAAAATTGTATTGTATTAAGTATTTTTGTTAAGTAGATTTTAGCTGCTCTTGTCACACCAGAAAGTAACTACATGAGATAATAGATGTTAATCTGCTTTACTATAGTAACCATTTTACTATCTTTAAGTGTTCCATAACATCATGTTGAAACCTTAAATACACACAATAAAATTTATTTAAAAACAGGTACTTTATTATCTTTTAAAAGCAGTTATTCCTTTCTGAAACAGGGGCGTTATGATTACATAAAACTACTTTCACTGTAAAAGTAGTTTTTACTTTTAAAGCTGGAAGAAATAATAAGCATTTTCAATGTACAACAAAAAACAACCTTACTATGTCTTTTTCTTGACAACTCTGAGATCTCAACACCATTAATAATAACTTATATTAAGGATATAAATTCTAAATACATTTGAATAAACTTTATCAAATTTATTAATGTCTCTGCATAGGTAAGTCAAAATTGACATGAATATCTGAAAGACATTACATAGGAATGCATTTAACAAATCAGTGTTGAGAAGTTTCTGAATTTATACCCTCATTTTTAATGGTTAAAATACTTAGAAACAACATTTTGAAATAAAATACCTGTTCAAGCAATCATATACAACATTTCAGAGTATCATTTGTGTACACTGAGATTAAAAAGAAGACATTTTGGTGTGATTGCCAGCAGAACCAAACTAACAAGAGTAATTATATACATAAAAAAAGGAAGGGGTATTTATACTTCTTAACTAGCATTTGGAGCTTATACAGCTGATCAAATGTAAGAAGCAAGCTATGTTTATTCTAATGTGGCAGGGTAACATTCATCCTTGAGATTTTTTTCATTGATTTCCTCACATAATTAGATTTAAAGAATACCATCAGGGGACAAGCTTACACCTTCACTTCTAACTTCTATGATATGAATGTGTGACTCCAAAATGCAGGCTGGAAACTAATCTTAGTTGTGGTGGTATTAAGAGGTGGGTACTTTAGAGTGGTGATTAAGTTATGAAGGCTCTGCCCTCATGAACGTGATTGGTGCCTTTAAATAAGAGGTTGAAGGAAGTTGTTTTGTCCCTTCCATGATGTAGAAGACTAAGCAACAAGAAGCCATTTTGAAACACAAAGCAAGCTTTCATGGGTCAGTGTGTAAGATATGAGCTAAGCACAATGTACATTATGCAGTTAATTATACATATCGCTTATATATAATTTAAGAATATTTATTTTAAATTTTAAGTATATATGTATACATGTATTTCAAGTATATATGTATATGTATTTCATATGTGTACATATGTATGAGTATATACTCATACATATGAATATGTATACACACACATACATATAAATAGTTAGTGAAAAGTTCAGATGCCTCCCTCTTCAAAATGTGTTCACTTCACCAGAAACCACTCACACACTTTTATGCTTGTCTTTTACTGTGTTAACATTAACTTAGAGGACATTTGCTTTTGAATTCAGCCTTTTAGCTGTCAAGAGACTTTACATATGAGGTGAGACTTAGAATTGGAAAAGAATTATCTCATCTTTACATCAGTAAAATTTCTACATTTGCTTGTTGTTGCATTTGTTTACTCTCCTATTGTTCTCTTCCTTTTATGTTTATACCACATTGTCACTTCCTCTACCACTGGTTCTTCCAAGGTTTTGGATTACAATTTAGGTGTCCAACTTTTAAGCCCTTCTATTACATATGCCCGTATTATAATTTGATACACTATTTTCTTACTCCCATTTAAGCTCAATAGTTCTTTGAAAGTAACATAATTTACGTGGCTTAAATGTGCACATCATTGTTTTCAAACAAAAATGATTTCTTCAGAAAGTATTATGATTCCTCTTTCTAGTTCTGCAATTTTGGTTCACATTCCTTAGTTTTCCAATTTTGTTCTTTCCCATATTCTATTTTTTGTCGCAGCCATCTTGGGTGCTTTATTTAGCTACTGGCTTTAAATAATTTAACTTCAAATTTGAACTTTTTCCTTTAGGACCTACCTATGTAAGCATTTAAAACAATGGTCACATGTTACAGAACAATATACTTAGATTTTACTGCAGTTCTAAATACTATCTCCTCCTTTCTTTATTTGCTTCTTTGTCGTTTTTAAAATATGCAATAAAATGGGAATTTTAATATGTTTTTCAGAGAACAAACTATAACAATATAACCATATCAGTCAAAGATTTTAATTTTTACTGATTTAAAATACCTGATTTTAAATTTTTGAACACTTTTAAATGAATAATTTATGATATGATTATTAACCTCAAAATTATAAAAATTATTTATTGGGAAAAACTAAAGATAATATTTCTCCAAACTAAAATAATAGTATTTCCACTTGCTTCATGGGCTAATATACGTAGAAAAGGTACAACTTAAAAATAGGTGGAGACTAGAATTCAGCCCAGTTTCATTTTTAAATTCAGACAATAATCATAGCTTTTTCCTTTGGTTCATCACCCTTATTGGTGATGAATACCTAACCTATCTATTGTGTCCATTGAAACCTATCTACTCAATCCACTGAAAACTATCATAAATGAAATGTATTCACTTTTATTTCAAAATACAGCAACATCTCATTTAAAAAGTATACCAAAATAGTCAACAATTCAGCTAACAAAAAGAGAGCTCAACACATACCAATCCTTAGAAAACTGTAAACTCAGTTTATGGTCACCTAAAAATTAGATCTATAAAACATGATGAGACGTTTATCAAGTAAGTTATTATTCATTCATTACAGTGTCAGTTGAGGCTTAGTTGGACAATGAAGGGTTAATTGATTTCAAAGAAAAAAGTATTTAGATTATGGCAAAGTAAAATATATAAATGCAATTAAGATGATCATTTTTATTTTATAATAATAATATTTAGACAGAGTCTGTCTCACCCTTTGACTCAATAATGAATCTTACAAAAATACAAGTGGTTTTATAGAATAGGAGGTCATGTACTTCACATTGCACATTCCACTTTTATGAGAAAGGCAAAGAATACAAAAAATAATCAGACTTACCTCAGAATGTTAAACAAAAAAGTATTTTCTGGTTGAATAAAACATGAAAGCAAATGATATGACCATGGAAGTCTAGCAGCAATACTATTTTATTTAGAATTGCATTTTATTATAAATTGCATTAACAAAGTATATCAAGTGAATGTTTTACTTCTATATGAGAGGATGAAGGAAGGAGGACAGAACAGGTTGACATAGAAAAGGCAGAGTATGGAGTTCTGAGAGGAGCAATAGCAAAATCAAGGTACACTTGTAAAGATTTGAATCCCAGGGCAGAATTCAGTTCTTCCTATTCCTCCAAGCGTGGGTTTTATGAACTCAAGTCATAATTAAGGCTAAGAAAGTCTTGATAAAGAGAGACAAAGCTTTGTAAAAAGAACATTCTACCTAAGGAAGCATTTCAAGAGGGATGAGTGTTTCCAATCTCTCCACCTTGGATTGCCAGAGAGAGCTACACTACATTCTGTGTGTGACAACCTCCTTCTCTTTGGAGTCCTCAACTCTCATGAGCAGGGTCTCATGACCCAGAATGAACAGCCCAATTCACAGTATCCCAAATCTGCCAAATATCTTACAATGAAAAAAGCATGGAACTTAGCAAAGGAAATGTAGCTGCAGAAATTACTAACTATTAATAATAACACTATGTGTCATCACAGGGCTTCTATTTATCCCTGACAGTTTTTAACTTTGAGAGACTTCAGAGCGTACAAGAGCACAGATGTCTAAGTTGACTTTCTGAGTGAATGAATGAGGGAATAAACAAATGAAGATACCAAATTAAAGCAAAAATGTCACAGGTAATTTGGAAAATGTTTAACAATAGACTTTTTTTTTCTGTACTTAGAGAAAACAAAGAGAGCTGACAATAAAATAATCCATAAATTTTGCAAATGGAGGTTAATATAAGAAAATATAGTCTCATAATGACTTACAAAGATTCAAAATAAACTAAAAGGTAAAAAAAATTATAGAAAATGGCTTTATTCTGGCTTTGGACTCCATCATTACTATGAACAACTTAGGCTTGCTGTAAAACTTTTAGAGAATAATGAAAGCACTCTAAATACAATTACCTTTACTGAATTTTATTAAGTTCTATTTTTAAATAAACCTTACCAGGGCCTAAATTTTCTAATTTAGAAATTTTCCAGTTTTCTAAATTCAAAAGTACACTTTGTTTTCATCCACAAATAAATACTCTTCCAAGGCAGAAATGAGGGCTACCTTGAGCAGTGTCCCAGGATGTGTTAAAAAACTATGGGTGATGAAGAAAAAAAATGAATTTAATGCTCACGTATTTTACTAGGACTTCATAATAATTGTCCTCCCTTCACATTGACAAATTACAACACACAAAAACAGAAAAACTAAGGTAGAGAAGAGATTTGCACTCATCAAAAAACGATACTTTTTTTTTCCCCCCACTAGTATCTATTTGCAGTATATGCTTGGTTGGGAAACTTGATCATAATCTTTAAATTACCATGGAATGTGTTGAGAGTTGAAATCTGTTTCATTAAATGGTTGCAAAGGTGTATTTTCCTATTTTGCTGATCTATTATGAAGACTTAAATGGTAGAATCCCATAATAATAGGCTCCAGTAACAACAGTTTAAGAACTATGCGTCAGACAGGCTATATAAGTAAAATTGTAATTACTAAATATAGCAACAAAAGTTTAAGAAAAAAACATTTCTTATATTTTTAAAAATTAGCTTTTTAATTTCTTTCCTTCATGCAGCAATTCATCTGTATAAAATAAAATCAATTCCAACTTTTCAGAAAAATTAGAATTCTGTAATATTTTAATTATTATTTGATATGACTATTTTGGAATAGTAAACCAAAGTTAAAAATGAAGCTTTATAAAAAAATTAATATTTAGCTAAAAAAATCCAGAAAAAATAATTAATATTCTTAGGTATCTATACTAAAGTTTACACTAATTTTAGTATATTAACATTTGGAAGTAAATTTCTTGCTACATGTCAAACTTTACTTCCTTTTATTGGTTTTTCCAATATATTATTTGTTTCATATTTGTAAATAATTTACTTTCTAAGAGGACTTTAATGATACTTTGTTATTTAAGCACACCTAACTTTTCTCCTCCAATAAGTTCAATGTCAAAGTATTTTACTGGCCACATTTTACTGTTTTGACTACAAAAACACAATCAGTTCCTGCTTTCTGAAAATGGCCCAGATGTCAGAGGTCACTTTTAGGCTGTGCTTCTCTGAAAAGTCTAAGAAAAACAAAGCCAGGTCTGGATCTCTACAGGGCTACTAGGGAGCATGGCCCTTTGAAAGGGGAATTTTTTGTGTGTCAAGCTTGAAGAGCTAATGATCATCAAGTTGGAGACTTCCTACGTACTACATGTACTGTGTATGTCCAGCTTGCATACTGTTTGAACTGCTGTCAAGTCACTGGCAGCAAAATATTCTTCTAAGACTCAGAACCACATGCCTGTCACCCAGTTCAGGAGCCCAGACAGGTAGGTGGGAAGTGGTCAGGCATCTCATCTGGTTCTATGCAGACTCTGCCTAGGGTTATACCTGAGACTCTAGATACTAATTTTGACATATCTCAGGTAACTCAAGTGAACTCTCCTGAATATGTGATCTAACAATGGTATCCCTACAATGAGGTTTCTTGGATCTATGCCAGTCTTTACTGGATAAAGAACTTGTCTTGTCTCTGTGGACCTGGACTATTGGATGCCCCTGTGATTATATAGGCAAAGTGAAAATAAGAGTGAAGGGATAGAGGCCTTTTGTCCCAATTAGTCCCATTGACTGTGCTGATTTCTGTTTATTCCCATCTCTTGATTGTCATATCCAGGTGGGATGTCCTTAAATATTGTAAATCTGGTAACTTGGTATTTCTGCCAATTTTATACGGATGTGATATACATGAATAATATTTTGTCCCAAGATATATAATTATGGTACAGAGAGCAAATGGTTCTCATGGCATAATTAAATTATAGAATAGGCATTTTAAACAGAGGGCTAGAATGTCTCATACATACAAGCAAACTCCACACACGACCTCTTTTGCAAAGTCACGTCCTATCTCCTTTCTTCATTCCACAAACAGTAATCACGCAGTTCTTATTGAAATAGGACTGTGTAAAATGGCAATATTTGTTTTTAATATTAGAAAGTTGTTACTACATACCGTCAAAGCAAGTTTTTCTCACTTCTCATTAATTTTATTTTTTTAGAATGGAAGAAAACTAAATTTGCAAGGTCCCAAATAAAATTCAAAACAAAACTGAAAAAACCATCTTCAGACTACAAATAACAGTGCTTTGAAGAACACTGAGTATTAAAAATACAAATGTCCTCTGAACAATTTATGCCTTAAATTTCTGCCTTTCAGTTTTCCAAATAGACAGCAATGTAAAATTCTGAGAAAAAATAAGTCATCAATATAGTACTCTCAGAGGCATAGATACTATGTCTTTCTTAGGTTTGATCATATTTAGTTGAGAGATACTATTGAAATCAGTTGGCCCAGGTTCTCTGAGTGGGTTGTAAAACTCGGGTCAAAGATTAAAGAAAGTAGAGTAAAGGTCAATTATAAAAGACTATCTTTTCTTAGAAATAAATGTAAAAGTGAGATATTTAAGGACCTTACCTTGGCTAAAGGAAAATAAAATCACTTTTAAATAGAAACCCATGTAATTATACAAAGAACACAAAATAGTAATGGTGTGAAATGATATAATCAAAGTATAAAATTAAAACAGAAAATTTTGTAATGATTATGAAACTGAGTAGTAGAATGCTGGTTTTCAGAAGGCTTCTGATTGGTTTCTGAAAATAGGAGGTTTCTGAACATTGGAAAGCTTCATCGTCCCATAATGTGACATAAGAGGTACAGAAGAAAATTCTTGTGGCTGTGTCTAGTGGTTTAACTTCACTCTTTTCAGGAAAAAACAGAGAGCTCAAAGTCTCTACATCTATGCAATGTCCCATGGCTCACATTGCTCCTCATGTTTAGACTGTCAGCTCCCATTCACATCCCTAAAAGCCAAAGTTCTACAATTCCATCGAGGTTGTATTTACGCTTAACCACTTTTATTAAGATCATTCTGATACATCATAATCATTCCATTATTTCCAACTCTTGCAGACCAGACAGATATGAACCTTGATGTAAAATCATGTATGTGATTCTACGTCACCTGCAGTTAGATCCTATTTGTTTCATGCATATAAATTTGTTTTTCTCACTACTTTCATCATACACTCTAGAGCAGCTATGCAGACAACTCAATGTAAGGAGAATGCTGAATGAACAAATAAATGAATGAACAAAGGAGATAGTGTAAACATAGTCGAAAACATGAATATATAGATTTCGCTCTTAGAGTAGAAGAGCATGTACATAGAAGCATCTATTGATTCTTTTTCATTAAAATTATATGTGTGTAGTTTTCTCTATCCTATGAGACTGGGAATTTCTTGAGTCTATGGAGTCTTGAATCATTTATCTGTTATGCCATCATTTAGCACAGCAACTGGTATAATAATAGACTGCCAGCTTTCACAAAAAAATCCATTTCCTTTCTTTCTTCAGCACACAACTAGGTTACATTTGCCAGTATCCCTTGTAGTTAGGTCCAGCCATATGACTCATTCTTAGCAGCAAAATGTGTGTCATTTCCAGTTTATGTTCTGAGGAAATGTCTGCCCATTCTATGCTTTTTCCTTTTACTTGGTAACTACAAAAGAAAATGAAGCCCCAAGGATGGCGAAGCCACAGAACAGAAGAAAATCAGCCCCTTAATCAGTAGGGGAGAACTGCCTACTGACCAAAAATATATGCCTGGCTAGGGAGAGGCAAGAGATGAACTGAAGGTACAAATAATAAGGGAGGCACTTTCTCTCGAGTTCAGTGTTTTCTCAAGCTAATTTCCTTAGACAACATTCTTAACATAATTCAGCTATTGGGAAAGATTCCTGCTGAGGAACAAGAGGCTCTGTACCATTGCAGGCTATGTACTATTGTTTCCAATGGCCATATACAGCTCCAGTTCAAAACTGGAATTAATCTTAATCATGCTAATTTATATCCTGTGGGGTTGGAGAGTTTGTAATATCCTAATTACCACTGGTTTAGGTAGAAAACTGAACTCTCTAACATTGGTAAGCAGACTGTGAATAAAAGAAGTGGCCACTTTAGGGTCTAATGGAAATTACGTTTAAAAGATCTATTAGTCAATGTAGAAATTCACATGATTCACATACATTATCCTTGTTAAAACTGAGAGCATTGACCTGATGATACAATCACATTTCATATATACTAAATGGAACATCTTGAAGGTTAGTACTGTAAATTAAAATGATTTCTTTATATCCCTACTAAAGATGTAAATAAAATATTTTCTTATTTTTCTACTGTTTTCCTTTATTTTATGACTAAAAGTTTTATATATGTATGTGCTTTATTAAATTTGATAACTAGAGAATTGATTCATAAGGTTTACTTTTTAAGAGTTAGCCATTATTTACATTTTCTGCACATTTTATTTTAGTATTTATACATAAATACATATATGTGGATAGATGTGTTAAAAATAAAATTGTCATCAGACTTAGCATAGATTTTATTCTGTTTTCACATTTAATTATAGCAGGAACCTTTTTTATATCATTAAATAATCTTCACAATTATTATGCTTAATAATTGTCTAAAATTCCCAGTTTGAATTCCTTTCTATTTAGTTCCTCTCTTGTTAAAAGTATCATTTTTTACTGTAATATTTTAAAATAAATATTTATGCTTTATAATTATTTCCATAGGTAAGCTTCCTAGATTTTGTGTTATTGGGTCACAAAATGTGATTATCTCTAAGCTGATTTCTAAAAACTACTTTATACTCCCTCAAGTGGTGCATGGGTATATTAGTCTCTCCATACTCTAATCAGCATTAAGTACTACAATTTCCTGGCATTTGTTAATTTGGTAGGTAAAAATTATCTTACAAACTTGTTTTTGTTAACAGTTCTTGGTTTACTAACTTGAAAATATAATTATTTCTGCTTTGATGTGTTGCTTCTTCAACCCTTTTGCTATCCTACCCTTCCCCCATCTTTATTTGGATGTATTCCATTTGTGCAATTTAAAAGTACTTATGATATATTGTTTATTAGCTTTCAAAATAACATATATACTGTAAATATTTTATTTCAGGATGTTACTTGTATTTTATCATATAGTTTCAAATGTTTAGATAATCAAATTTATTTGAACCCCAATAGCTTCCCTTGTTTTAATATTTAGAATGCCCTTCTCTATTGCAATATAACATAATTATTCTCATAAATTTTGGTCATGTGCTTTTCAATTTTGTTTCCCTTTAGCTTTTTAAATACATGTATTTAAAGAAATGATTGTGTAGCTCTTCATGTATACAAGACTCTTTTAGCACACATTTTCCAAGCTCTTCTGCTTTCTGGTAGAGACACAGTGACCAGCACAACTAATCAGACATGGCAGCAACATGTGGCCTTGATGCAGTGAAATTAGGTCATCAGGATCCATCTATTTTTACACCAAAATCTTTTTTCTTAGAAGCTTAGTCTAGAGCACTATTCATTTGGTCTGTGTTTCATTTCCCTTTTTTTGTTTCTTCATTCTTTGTCTTAAAACCCAGATTTTCCTTTTGGATTTTACTGGCTGAAAAGAAGGCTGTAATCTTCTCGTATTCAGTGGGCTCATGATGTTTGTGAGAGGCATGTCCTGAGACAAATCCCCAAATCTGTCAATGTCACTATAGTCTGCGATTTCCCTGATAAAAAAACAACCAAGTATAATTGAACAATGTAAGCTCTGGAGAAGTATTTTGTAGTACTGTTTTTCATCAGTGATTAATTCATCTGGACAGGAAGTTGTTTTCCTTAAACCTAAACCAATTACTTTCATACCAGTAAAATCCTTTCTAGCACCAGTGAAATCCTACCCATGAAAAATTCATGTTTACTATCTGCCTTCAAATGGTTAAGAAATTTAACCAGTGCAAACTATTAACCAGTGTAAACTATTAATCTAAGAGGCTTCGGTTAGCTGATTTTTTTTTTCTTGAACTAATTTGTCTTAATTCAGATGGCCTAGTATTATTGTGGAAATTACAAATAAAGACAAATTGATATATAGCAAAGTACAGATGTAAATGAGACGAAACTCTTCATAAATATAGCTTAATTGTTATTGCCTTAGAGCTCAGGTAACATTTCTCTAAGAATTCTAAATTAGCCAAGATATTCCATGTTCAAAATATTTATTTAACTTAACAGAGCTTAGGAAACTACTTTCTGTTACTCTACTGTCTTATTTCAGAATCACCGAATTTGGAATCTCCTTCTATTCACCAGTATTATATCAACTCATGAGAAATCACCAGGTGTGGGGGTTGGTAGGTTCAGTTATGTAACTACTAGGGTTGTAGGGAGCAGTCTTGCAGGTAGGTAAAGATTAGGTATGGCTATTATACACACCCTAGTT
Source organism: Cephalopachus bancanus (assembly GCA_027257055.1). Taxonomy (NCBI): domain Eukaryota; kingdom Metazoa; phylum Chordata; class Mammalia; order Primates; family Tarsiidae; genus Cephalopachus; species Cephalopachus bancanus. The sequence continues at coordinate 2,852,471 of JAPVLO010000262.1, forward strand.
ATGCAACAGAAAAACTGTAAATACAAATGTAATGTTTCTAGGAGAAAACCTATTGACAGAAGTTTTCCCCATGTGTCTTTTGTGTAAATAATAAATTATGCTCTAGTTTAAGAACTTATACCTCTCAGAACAGCTATTATTAATCAGTCAAAAAACAACGGATGGCAAGGCTTCGGAGAAAAGGAAGTGTTCGTGCACTGTTAGTGGGAATATAAGCTAGTTCAGCCTTCATGGAAAGCACTTGGAGATTTCTCAAAGAACTAAAAATAGGTTTACCATTCAGCCCTAGCAATCCCACCACTGAGCAATCCCACTACTACCCAGAGGAGCATAACTCACTCTACCAAAAAGACAGCTGCACTTGTGTGTTTATCACAGCACTATTTCCAATAGCAAAATTATGGAACCAACCTAGATACCCATCAATAGTGGACCAGATAAAGAAATTGTGGTAAACATAAACCACGGATAACTACATAGTCATAAAAAGGATAAAATCATGTCTTCTGCAGTAACATGGATGCAGCTGGAGATACTCTTCTAAGTAAATTAACACAAAAACAGAAAATCTAGTACCACATGTACTCACTTTTAAGTTAGAACTAGACACTGGGTACACATGGGCACCAGGATGGGAACAACCACCACCAAGGACTACTAAAGGAGGAAGAGAAAATCGGGTCATAGGCTGAAAATCTGCCTGTTGGTTACCATGTCCACTATTTGGGTGATGGGTTCAATAGAAGCCCAAGCCTCACCATCACACAATATACCCTAGTCACAAACCCACGTGTATCCCTTGAATCTAAAATACAAAAACAAAAGGCCTCTTAAACCATAAAAGAGCCCTAATAGTTAACTGTTGAAGCTATGGTTCCTCTGTGGTCTAATACGTTTTAATTTTTTTAAGTTGTATTTTCAACAATAATGCATCCAATCCAGTCTTGTAAAAGTTTAAGTAAATACTAAACACTTGCCTGAAAAAGATGCTAGGTAAAGATTATTATATCAATCTATTTTCCAAATATCAAAATCTGACCAAAGATTGCAACATCTGTGTTAGTCACAGTTCTAAGTCATATAGTATTAGTGTTCATATAGTATTAATCTATTTATATGTTCATAGTATTTAGAAGAAATTTTAGCTCCGTATTATTTGATCCAATAAGAAAAACAGAAAATTATATGCGAGTTCAGCAAAGGCAATCAGAAAAAAAATAGAAATCATGAATTTGTATTCATGAACCACACTGCTCTATTTCAATACAAGTCCATTTTTCTCCATCCTTTCTTTCCTTTTTATCAGCTATCCTTCTCTTCAATAGACAGACATGCCTATGGGGAAGAGAAAGAAGGGCTTTCACACAAATGATACATACTGCAGAATTACAGAACAACTGTATTATCAATATCCGTATGATTACTGAATTAATGAAATCATGTTTCAACATTCTACTGATTGTATTTATAAAAAATTAATAAGGCATACATACATTAAAATACATGTTTATATATAAAATTAAATACTTTGGAAGAGAAAAATCATTTACTCTTTGAGGAGCAATCATTCCTCTGTTTCATCTTTTTAAGAAACAAGGGCATAGTGCTGACTTAGCACTTCATCTTTAAAGTTACAAAAGCTGTCTACAAAGGCAAGTAATTTATAGCTCACAGTTAACATATATTCCAAGGTATAGATGTATAGAACAGCAGCAGAATAAAATCCTTTCCCTGTGGCTTCACTACAGAACTCCCTAAATACAAACTGCAATGATTAATATCGCGTTCCTTAGCCGATTGTCAGTGACTGTATGTTTCCTACACATTATAATTCCTAGTGCTTTCAATTACATTTGTTCTGCTGGATTAATTTAATGTCACAGTTACAAAGAATTTTCCACACTAACCACAGGATACATATGCATGATCTACAATGCAAGCATAGTTACCTAAATATTGAGCAGTTTTTTAGAAGTAACTGTCCCCATTACAGTGGTCACATAAAGTGTAATTTGAAATGCCAACACTCAACATGCCAGACCTTGGTTGTGATTATGGAGATACACAGAATCAGCTATGAGTTTAATTAATGTATTTCATGTATTTTGTTAGAATCACATATTCCTAGGTTGACTACATAGGATCATCAAGGTCTATTTTTTTTAGAGTTAAGTAGAATTTTTCAAATAATTTTATATTCATTCTTCCAAAATGAGCAAGAAATAAGAGTGTTATGCCCTATCGAATATGGATAATGTTTATAACTGAAAACACCCAGCAAACAGTAATGATTTGAATATAGGCCACGGTTAATACGTACAAAAACCGGTTCTCAAGTCTATTGCTTTAATAGCACTTGCTATCAACTATACAGTGTCAAAGCAAAATTTATTGAATAAATAATGTAAGACTATTCTGGCAACATCACTTTTCAGGCAGGATAAAGGATGTCCAGACTTGAAGAGTGACAAAGAATGTGGGCTTATTCTCAGCTGTCATTTTCTAACACGTTATAACTATGCCATATTGCTTGTTATTTGTTGACTTTTAATTAAGTTGGAAAAAAAGGCACATGCCCTCAATCTTTTAAAGTTGGTTGAATGCCAAGCTAGCTTCAGGGATGAGTCCAATCTTAGTGACAGAGCACAAATAATGGCATAGACTCCAAAATGATAAGAATAATTAAAAGTACATGAATGATTACTATATTAGTATTGTATCCTAAATATACTGTTTTTTTTTTAAATGAGAGCCATATAGAAACAATAAGATAAACTTTTTATTGCATATTTACTGTTCAGTTTGGGCCTCCACACATGATGAATAGAAAGTCTCTGAAAGTTAAAGAAACAAGAAAATAAATTAAAAGATAGCTTTTCCAAATACAGAAATTAACATTTTGAAAAGTGACTTTAAATTCAATTAAGGCATGCCTCAGCTTCACTAAATGTCCCCTCCCAAATAAAGAATGAACTTAAATTTTGTAAGAAAAGTTTAGATTAAGGATAAAATAATACTCATGGTTGAAAATATTGTGAATTGACTGTGTCAACATTTCCTATCAAGAGATTCTATAAGACTCTGATACACTTTTAACTGTCCTAGATATTTCTATTAAGTAAATAGGCTTTTTAGGATCTATAGTTCTAGGAAAGTAACTATAAAAATTCTGTCTTAAAATCCATTATGTTTTAGTTAAAGGACTATTAAATTAGTTGCCATGAACTAATAATTTTTTTCAAAGCTGAAATTTTTATAGTAACCATGAGATTATAGAGACACTAGAAGACTATGATATCATCTGGCCTAATCCTCCCAGTCTTCATTTAAAACTGAGCCTCAGAGGCAGAAGTAGGGACCCAAGAAGAAGATTGAAAACTTTAACTTTATATTTGTCCATTTTACAAATTACGACAAAAAATATTTTACACAATATTTATTGAAACCTTATACCAACCCAGTGAAACCATATTACTTTCTACATTTTTTGAATGAGGAAATTGAAGATCAGGGAGCATAAGCTTTCTTGATCAGCATCACACAGTCACTCAGTGGCACAACTAGGACTAGAATCTTGTCTTCCTCCTCAAAGTCTGGTGATCTGTGAAATCCAGAATTTTACAGGAAAGTAAAATAGTGCTATTCACTCCACTATTTCCTCAGTTTAAAGTTGTTTTCAGTGTCTATTGAGTTACCATGACTTATAAATTCCATAGTTTTCCAAGGCCAGTATTATTGAGCAAAGAAAATCAGAATGACTGGTTCAAACTTCAGTTCTACCTCATACTAGTGTGTGACCTTAGATATATCATTTATGCACTCTGTACCTCAGTTTCCACACCTGCAATATGAAGATAAAAATGGCACCTATATTATTGGGGGTGGTGTGAAGATTAAATGTGACACAAAGTGCACAGAACAGTAGTTAAAACACACACACACACACACACACACACACACACACACACACACACTTAGAGTATGCAACTGAAGTATTTGCTGTTGTGTTTGATGCTATTTGTAAACAATTATAATAAAAATTATGGATAATCTAAAAGAGCATTTTGTCACTAAAGACCAAATTCCAAAGAATAGCCCAAAGATTTGGATTTTTTTTTTTGCATGTATTCTTTACTTGTATGTTTACTAATTTCTCTTTATGTCAAGTCTATTAATATTACGTAATAAGATTTAGCACATTTTATTAATATTTAATGTATTGATACATCAACCATTAGTTTTCTAATTATATGAATGTTTTCATACATAACATGTAAAATATAGTTGAAAAGAAGGCAATCTGAAGAAAACCTTTCTTGCCTTCTTTTAAATAATAATTATAGTAATCCCTTTAAAATTATTAAAAAACAATTTTTGGATGAAGTGTGGGAATACATATTTTAGGTGCAAAAAAATAACCCCAGTCAAAATTTTATGAACTCTTTCCAGAAAGCACAGTATTCAATTCCAGTTGAATTTTTGTTTCAAATAAACATTTTGAAACTAGGCCACATCCTGCACTGTGCTTGCCAAAAATGAAAATTTCAAAACCTAAACTGTGTGTTCTACTTCCGAAGCACACACAGAAGTCATCTTATATTTAATCTAGGCAACTTAAAAATGCACTATTAAGACATTAAAGAAAATATATTTTCAAAATATAAAGTGAGTACAAAGAAAATCTGTTAAGTCAACATTAAATATGACAGAGATGACTATATTACATGAAACATAAACAGCTACAATGACATACAGCAGTGTATGATATGAATTTTTACATATAAAACTGCAGTGTTAAATGTGGAAAACTGCAGCACTTTGGCACCTGCTGGAATTTGGTGACAAAAAACCAGGGGCATTTTCAAGGGCCAAAAAGTGAATAGAAAAAGACTTTCCTTAACTCTCCTGTTTACAGGGATGTTAATATTAATGTTTACCTAAAGAACTAATTATTACCACCTGCTTCTCAAACTGTTTGACAACCTAGTCCTATGACCCAAGCAGCTGGAAAAGTGACATCTGACAAGGACATAACAGCTATGAGTTTCATCCTTATTTTTTTCTACAGTGGTAGATAAGTTCCTATACATTCTTATTAATATCTCTATTCATTAACAAGAAATTTGATCAAGGTAGTGGTAGACAAAATCAAGACCAGATAGACTGAATCCCTGTTTATAGGCTTTTGCAATAATTTTTGTCTCTAATATTTCTTTTTCTGTAATATGAATACATTTTACTTTTCAGAAACTATAATGTCATCCCTATCTTCATCACACACATTTGTATATTTCTCAGGAACAATCTTTCATTCTTGGAAACACATGTTTTTCGAAAAAAGCCAAACCACCATTAGGCCCAGACCCTTGTCCTAGGCCCAATGCTGTTCTTCTTCCTGTCCCAAACTTCCAAGGAGCTAAGGATCCATAGAGCCCAGGGTCTTGCCCACCCAAAGCTCATATCCCCATACAGACCATTCTCTGGGTGCCTGGAACTCCCCAATTCCCTAAGTAGCCCTGATGTTACTTCAGGACTTTCCATAGGTCCGTATTCCTAAGGAGAACTCCATTATCCATGTGCATACACCTAGACCCAAGAGAGATCAAACAGGGCATTTTGTCAGGGACCTGGAGTGTGGCTGGAGATTGGTTATGCACACTGGGATGTCCACATTAGTGTGCGTATGAGTCTCTTCATGGTGCTGGGTGTAGTAAGATAGGAGGCGGGAAAGAACAGGACATGGAACAGGACTAGGAGATCAGATTTCAGCATAAAACTAACTATAAGGTGTCAGAAAATTCTAACTTTGAACCTGGTCTTCCTGGTCTTCCAGTTTGCAAACCTTATTTGTTAAGACAGGAGACAGATCAGATATGATTTTACAGCTTGTTAGTTTGATTTATAACTTTAAATATTTAGACTTATAGTATCCATTTATACTTGCCCCAGGCCAAGCAAATGTTAGGGGTTAGCTTGAAGGAGGACAATGGGTTTACTTGCTTAAAATGTTATCATTCATGAAGTCTATCATGGAATCTTGTTCTTCCTTCTCTGCATGTCAGAATTTAACTTTTGTCTCTCAAGATTTTAAGTGAATAAGAAGAGCCAAGTATTCAGACAGCATTGGCCAGATTCCATACTTTATAAATTCAGAAAAAGATATTATTAATACTCATCTTATTACCAGATGCTTCATGTCTGAAAGCAAAGTTCAAAGAGTACCCTAACACCACTCTCTTTAGTTTGTTGCACATTTCCCTACATGCCCCAAGAGCTGTAGTATATTCTCTGTTATATTTGCATAGAGATCACCATTGTACCTAAGCCTTTAAGTGAATACAAGTTCTGAACATAAATGAGTTTCATGGGACCTGAAGCAAATTAAAAAACAGATTCAATATAAGAAGTAATTTTAGACTTTAAACTTTTAAGTTCCATATAAATCACTTAAGTAAACTGGGTCAGAGAAAATATCCTTTCCTTTATGATTGACTGATCTAATATATTTGAGAACCCAAAATATCCTTCGTTCTGATGAGACACATCACATTGGCCTCTAGGGGGCTCCACTCTGGAGCAAAAATGACCTTGTAATCACAATGCAAAAAAAAAAAAAAAAAATGAATGGAGCCCTTGCAGTTTATGGCAAGATAAAAATAACTTAAGCCATCAAATCATGTTGTTTGAGGATAAAAATATGTGTCATGTACATTTGATTATGTAGAATACCTGAATGAATAATTAAGAATTCTACAAATTCAGTAACTTCAAAGTTTCCTATGTAAATTGTATGAAAAATATATATTTTAAGGAAGATTTCTGTATTGATAATAGTATTTACTTTACAACTGAAATCCACACATTCATATTTAATAGATTTAAATAAAGGCAAAGTACAACTATGAGACTATAAATAATAATATATTAGAGTATTTAAAAAATTGAAGCCAGGATAATAAGGGATCTGAAAAATAATTAAAATAATTTAAAATATCTGAAGGTTTAAAACGTGGGAGAGATGCTAATTTTAAAATAATTTCAATTTAAAAAATGCAATTAGATACAGAGGGGGGCAAGTTACAAGAATGCAATTATTTCTTAAATACAATTGAACAACCAGAGCTATTAAAAAATGGGAGTAGTGCTTCCTGGGTAGTAGTTATCTATCAGTTAAAGAATGGAGATTTGGCTATATCGCAAACTGTCAGCCACATTTAGAAGAAGATCACCCGAGGTGAAGGGATTGCCTGAGTCCGTGGGTTCGAGACCAGCGTGGGCAACTTGGTGAGCCCTCATCTCTACAATAAATCAAAATATTAGCCAGGCGTGGTACTATGCACCTTGTAGTTCCCGCTACTTGGAAGGCTGCGGTGGAAGGATCACCAGAGCCCAGCGGATGGACACTGGGGTGGCCGAGAAGGTTCCAATGCACCCCATCGTAAACAACGAAGTGAGACTCCAACTCCAAAACAAAAACGAAAAAACAAGAAGATCTCTTTATAGGTTAGGAGGCTGAACAGGGTGACTTTGAGAGTTTATGTCAATAAACAGGTCCTATGATTCATAGCTAATGAATTCCTGTAAAAAGGCAACGTAATCCATTTTTCCTCTTCCAGGGGCTGAATTTTCTACTGTTGAACTATATAAGAACTCATCTATCCTTGTTCAGCAAATATTTATTGCATGCCTACTATTTGTAAAGCCCTGTGTGAAGTGCCATGAAGAAAACAGAAAAACATTATCCAGATTTTTCTATGAAAGATGCCCCAAAGAAAGTTTTTTAAAAAGTTAAAATTTAAATCAGTCATTAACATGATTTGATAAGAGTGCTTTGTAGAAGATAAGGCTGATGTGGGGAGTTATGGGATTGGACAAATAAAAATAGAAACCAAATGCAAATACCAACTTTCCAAAATACCAATGGCCTTCTAAATGTCCAGGCACACCTTCCCCATAGCAGAGTAGCCTCAATGATTTTGACAAGATTTTGACTTAGAAAAATGGATTATTAAAGAAATACACATATACTTTACAAAAAAAGGACCGGAGGAAAAGTTTACTATGTGTTTGGTAAAATGTAGTGACAGTGCAAAATAAAGTTGCTTTAGAATCACAATGATGAATTTCACATTTGTAAAACCTTGACCTGATATTCATACCCATGCCTATTCAGAACTGATGACTGGCTAGTAAAGATAAATCTTGGAGTGAAAATAGCATCTGAACTGCCACATTAAAGAAAAACTTCACATGGCCATTCTTCCAGATCAGTCACGTAACTCTTAAACACCCTGAAAGCTATATTTTCTTAGCACCTAAACTTAATCAGCCTATATGTCTTAATATGAAGTGTTTTGGCATCCAGAAGTGTTTTTTTTCCTAATGTAAAAGCAAGAGTTCCTTCTGAAACATAAGTTAACAGGATCGCATAAGTTTGTTTGTTTTAACTTGTGTACTGATGTGAGTGTGGGCAAACCACTTCATGCTTCTAGGCTCAGCTATCTTATCTGCATAAGAGGCTCATATGATGAACACTGCTAAGGGTTTATGCTTTGTGAAAATTCTGGTCAGTTGTAAAGGGTGAAGCCTTCTCCAACCAAAATTCAATTTTGTTAAGAAAAGTAAGTTTTGCCAAAAACTACAAATCTATCCAGAAATGTGGCCTAAGATATAAATTTCAAATAGTTCTAAAATCCAAACATATTTTTACAAGAACAATATATTCCAAGTTATTTTTTTTTAAATGGACACAAATACATACATCTTTGAGTTTTCATCCATTCATGGCATATGGACTGTACATATCAGTCTATTTTTATATTTATATATTTTATAGTATTAAGTCTTTAAATTCATATTCACCCCCTAATCATAGATGGAAGGTTAAAAATGTATTTTCACAATATTTAGCACTCAAATAATATTTGTAAAATTAAGCTAACATTTTCCCACATAACTTACTCACTTTGGCACAGCTTCTATGAGCTAGCTAATGCTGTGCCCTGTTTTAAATACTATAAATAGAAATAAGCTTAGCCTGGAAAGTTTAATTTTACTGCAGCTAAATTTTACTACTACTAAGTGTTTTGCATACTGCTAGAATTAAAACAACAGAAGCTATTCATATTCTTTCTCCTTTTTTTCCATAGTATATTTCCTAAAGACAATGCAACTATTATGAATACCATGAGAAAAATGTTATAATTAATTCCATTTTGCAAACTGCCTTATAAAATATTATTTTAAGAAATAGTATATCAACATCCACTACTAAAATATAGATAACAAAATGTTTAACAGAAATCACTGAAATCAAAGTTAGCAAAGATTATCTAGAGCGAGTTGCTTTGGAAGTTTATGGAGCAAAGATAGTCATTACATGTGTAAGATGTTACAGGGAAAAAAGAAAGAGAAGCAGGAAAAATCTAGGGTCTGTTGTTTCTGTGAGTAAAGGATGAAATAACTAAAGGGAAATGTGTATGACAAAGATAAATTAGTGATGAGTGAAAGAGTAATGTATACATCAAAAGTATGAGGTGAGTTAGAAAATTTAGTGAATTAACAATTAACCCAGAGAGGCAAGTAGAAACTAGGAAAAAGAGAAATGGAAATTTATGGCAGACTTTGAATGGTGTGTTTTAGGCTGGGTAGGAAAAAAACCTGAGGAATCAATATTTCCTTCTAATTCTACATGTCTAATTCACAGATTATTAATGTAAGGAATGAGATTGTCAATCTAAGTATTTAAGATGATATTGTTTTAAAAAGTGTAGATAAGTCAGTGAATTCTAAAGGTGTAAAAATTCTAAGATAAATTCAAATCAGTTCCTTGAGCATTATCATGAAAGAAATGGGACTAATAAAGTACAGTAACAAAGGTTTAATATGTATGGAAAATGCATGCCATTCTAAATAGCTGTTGCCACACAGATAAAACTTGAGTTATTTCAGTTGTAAATTCAAAAAGAATCCTCTGCAGAAATATAGGCTGAACAGTGTTCAGATACAAGTTTTTGTGGACCTTTCAAGATGTTTGTGTGCAGCTATCTGCTGGGGAAAAAAAATTACATTCATCAGATACACTTGGAACAAAAATTAAAACTAGCATTCCTTAATGGAGTGCAATTGGGAAGTTAATAGCAATGCTAAAGATTGAAAAATATTCTTAGAGAATGTCAATAACCAAAATGTCTTTTTTAAATTTAACCCTTCTTTTCTCTTTCCTGTCTTTTCTTTTTCATTACATTAAAGTGATTGCCAACACACATTCTCTATTTTTTGGGACCTTAAATGTTATTAAACTTAAGGCTGCTATACATAAGCTTGGGGACATGAATAAAGTGGATTATTTCAGTACAAATCTAACAAAAGCTTGGGAAGAACATTTTCACAATGAGTAACACCCTAAGGCAAGTGGAGAAAAGGATTATATATCACAACAGCTCTTTCCCATTATGTCTCGTACAGAATGTAGTAACCAGAGTACCAGAGTATTTTAGTCTTTACTACTGATATAGCAAGAGAAGTAGGAAGTTTACAGGCTTTAAGAGTTTCCTATCTGTCCTAGGTCAGTTTAATCATTGATATTTAGTATTTTTTTCCTCCTGTAAATAAAATATAACATTTTAAATAAAAGGCTGCTAAAAGTTGAACCAATTTTAACTGATATAAATTAGATCTAGCCATATATAAAAAAATAGTACTTCCATTTTTTATATTTGATAAGCAGAATATGTCACAACTTCAAAACAAGTACAAGTAGAAAAATAATTTAAAATGCATGTAGGAATTCAGGATAATTCAATTGTTATTGAGATAAAATTAAAGCAACCAGTCACTAATAATCATAATGAAGCTCTGTGCAATGCTTATTATGTACAGGCAATCTTCTAAGTGTGTTCCATGGATTTTCCAGACTAGAGTGTTTTCCACCAATTTAATCAAATTTAGTGTTAATTTAAATTCGAATGTATTTATGTATATTGAAAGCTGGACATCTAGTAATGTTAAATTATAGGAGTTGTGACCTTCAGAATTTGAAACTTAATTATCTTTGAATCCAGGTCTATGTTTGGAAGGTCAGGGATAATTAAGGTGTGGGAAGACATTAAAAGGAATAAAGTGAAATAGGTCTTCAGATTCACTGAGCAGTGTCCCAAATGTCATATGTACATTGTGGATACTTAAACCACACAAATATTGTGATGCCACACGGTGTTTCATTACCAAAAAATTCTCTTAGTTGAGTAAAGAATGACTTGGGTAGAAGTATGTAAGCAAAAGGATGCCAAGGAGGAGTACTACCCACTCAACAGTTGGTATGACTAATCTCAAAATGTCATGATAACCTAAGTAAATGAAACAGCTGAATGACTAGCTTTCCATACAAACAAACACATACATATTTAGTATTACTTCATATGCCTCCCAAAATAGGCTTATTTGTCATCTTTATCAATTTTGTAGGATTTTTATCACTATATTTCATTTTGCAAAAAAAATAATTTTCAACTTAACTAAATACTGGTCGTTAAAAGTAAAATTTTTGAGTACATGTTAAAGAAAAATAATGGGCATGGTATTTATGTAAACTATAAATTTGACTATAATTTCATTTTTTTAAATCAGAATGTACTTGCTGCCTGCTACTTGTATATATTTAGGTACATTCTGATGGAAGAAGCTCAAATAATTAGTAGTTGAATATTAAAAATATCCATCACAGTTTTAGCTGTTGGGCAACTTCATCTGTAAGCGAAGTGAAGTGAAAGGACTGGTTCTCATTGTATACATTGGATAAATACTGCACTGGGCCCACTAATCACATACACCACAGCATGTAGTTCTCAGCAGGGATTCAATAACCTACCCCGCCACTTGCCATGTGGCGGTAACAGCTTTTCACCTTAACCTTGAGCTCCATTGTAGGCAGCATAATGGAATTCAAAGATGTCTAGCTCCTCATCTCTAAAACCTGCAATATGATTCGGTTACATGGCAAAGGAGAATTAAGGGTGCTATTCGGCTGATCTTAAAGTAGAAATGTTAACTCCAGGTTATACAATTGAGCCAAATGTAATCACAAGTTCCTTAAAAATGGAAGAATGCAGTCCAAGAGAGACTTAGAGAGATGACAGTGTGAAAAAGACTTGATCTGATGTTCCTGGCTTGGACAGTGGTGGAAGAGAGCATGAGCCAAGCAAAGTAGGTAGCCCCTAAAAGAAAGAGAAAGCGAGAAAGCAAGAAAATAAATTCTCCCCTAGAGCATCAAATATATATATATATATATATATATATATATATATATATATATATATATATATCCATATATATATATATATATATATATGGACAGACTCCTGTCAACACCTTGATTTTAGCCCCATAAAACACATTTGGGATTCCTGGTTTCCAGATCTGTAAGGTAATACGCTTTTCTTGTTTTAGACCTCTAAGTATGGTAATTTGTTACAGCAGAAAATTCACTAAGTTAGTAGAAGGTAGGAAACAAATGCCCCTTTCTTCAAAGTGAACAACAGAATCATGACTGAAGTAAGTCTTTTATTCCCATAAGTATTTCCAGTTCTTCAGCTGAAAATATATAAACTGTGTAAGTATCTATTGAAATGAGAGGAAAAAACTGAACACTTATATATTTTTATAAAGCTTTTCAATTAGTCAGGATCATTTGAAATTAAAAATAGACATTTACTTTTGAAGAGTTCAATCAATTTATTATTCAAATGAATGCCCTAGCCAGAGCAACCAGGCAAGAGAAATAAATAAAGGGTATCCAAACTGAAAAAGAAAAAATCAAACTCTCTCTATACATGATGATAACATGATTTTATACCTAGACAATCTTAAAGATTCCTCCAAAAGACTCTTGACTGAATAAATAAATATTCTAGCAAACAGGATCCAACAACACATCACAGGAATCATTCACCATGACCAGGTGAGCTTCATTCCCAGAATGGAGGGCTGGTTCAATATTTGCAAGACAATAATCATAATTCAGCATGTTAACAGATGTAAAACCAAGAACCACATGATTATCTTATTAGATGCACAAAAAAGCATTCGACAACATCAAGCATCCCCTCTTGATAAAAACCCTCAATCACAAGCATAGAAGAAACTTCCCTCAAAACAGGAAGAGCCAAAGATGAATTGGTTGAGAAATTGAGGCTTTGCTTCCGGAATCTCTGTCCTGTTCCATTGGTCTATATGCCTGCACACCTAAGATTGCTGCAGCTCTATTCACAATAGTAAAAACATGGAACCAACCATGCTGCCCATCGAAGCTGGACTGGATAAAAAAATGTGGTTCATATACACAATGGAATATTATGCAGACAAAGAAGGACAAATATATGGACTTCACAGCAACTTGGATGGATTTAGAGTCTATCATACTCAGTGATCTATCACAGAAACAAAGAACAGAGTACCACACATTCTCACTTATAAGTGGACCTTGAACAATTATCCTAATACTATAATAGATAGGCAGTAGTGGGATACTTTTAGGGAAGGGGGGGTGGAATTGGCAGTTGAGGGAAACTGCCAGGGGAAGGAGGGGCACACCTCATCAACAAGGGTACCTGCATAATGAACGTTTGTATACCTAACCCTGAATTGTACTCCACATCTTTACAATTTAAAAAAAGCTATCCTTCTTGGCAGAGAATTTTCTATACCTAGAAAACCTTGGGAGTCTGCCAAAAACCTCCTTGCACTGATAAACGACTTTGGTAAAATCTTGGGTTACAAAATCAACATGTAAGACAGTTGCATTTCTATACGTCAGCAACAAGCAGACAGAAAACCAAAAAACAAACAAACAAACAAACAAAAACACTATCCCAATCACAATGGCCACAAAAAAATGAAATATTTTGGCATCCACCTAACTAGAAAAATGAAAGATCTTTACAATAAGAACTACAAAACGCTGCACAATGAAGTCAAGGATGACACAAAAAAGTGGAAAACCATTCCATGCTCATTAATTGGAAGAATCATTATAGTCAAGATGTCTATCCTACCCAAGGCAATCTACAGATTCTTTGCAATTCTCATCAAATTACCAACATTATTTTTCACAGACTTGGCAATGACAGACAATTCAGGAATTCATATGGAAACAAAAAAGAGCACCAATAGCCAAAACAACCCTCAGCAAAAAGGAACAAAATGTGAGATATCACACTTTCTGTCTTTAAACTTTATTTCAAGGCTACATTAAACAAAAAAGCATAGCATTTTTACAGGAATAGGCACATAGACCAATGGAACAGGACTGAGATTCTGGAAATAAAATCATGGTTTCTCAATTAATGTCCTTGATAAAGCCACCAATAACAACCTTTGGGGAAAGGAAAACCATATTTAGCAAACGGATCTGGGAAAACAGGCTAACCACATTAAAAGAATGAAACTGGACCCCTACTTAGCATCATATACAAAAATCAACTCAAAATGAATCAAGGATCTAAATGAAAAACCTAGGAAAAAAACATACAAAACACCCTTCTAGACATTGGAGTAGGCAATGAACTCATAGCCAAGTTCCCAAACACAAATACTATAAAAGCTAACATAGGTAACTAGGACTACACCAAACTGAAAAGCTTTGGCACAGCAAAAGAGATTATCAAAAGAGTAAAGAGACATCCCACAGAACGGGAAAAAATATCTACAAATTATGCATCTGACAAAGGTCTAACATCTGAGATCTACAAGGATCTCACATGAAGTGAAAATGAAAAAAAAAAAAAGAAAGGTAAAGGGCATGATCAGACATTTCTCAAAAGATGACATGCAAGCAGCCACATTAAAAAAATGCTTGTCACTAGTCATCAGATAGATGTTAATCAATCTGATTGATTAATGGTTATCATTAATAAGTCAAAAATCAGCAGGTGCTGGCACAGCTGCAGAGAAAAGGGAATGCTTCTACATGGTTGGTGGAAATATATGCCAGTTCAACTTCTATGGAAAGCAGTGTGGCAATTTCAAAAATAACTAAAAATTGATCTTCAATATGATTCAGCAGTCCCCTCTCCTGGGAATATACCCAGAAGAACATAAATCACTGTACCAAAATAACTGCACATATATGTTTACTGCTGCACTATACATAATAGCAGAAACATGAAACCAATCCTACTGCCCATTGAAAGTGGGTTGGATAAGAAAATGTGGTACATATCCACGATAAAGTATTACACAGCCATAAAGAAGAACAAAATCATGGCCTTTGCAGCAACTTGGATGCAGCTGGAAACGATAGTACTAAGTGAACTATCAGAGAAACAAAGAACTGTTCTCACTCATGAGTGAGCCTCAACACTAGTCACATTAGCACAAAAGTGGCAGTCATGGAGCACTGCTGGGAGGGGGTGGGAGAAGGATAGGGGGGTACATGACAAAACAAAGGGTACCTGAGCCACTACCGAAGGAGTTAGGGCTACCTGGAAGTTCAAACTTCACCCACATGCGTCCTACTTATGTAGTAAATCCTCACTTTTACCCCCACAGCCCTATAATAAATAAATAAATAAATAAAATTGAAATAATCATAACACACTCTAAAAAATAAATAAATTCAGTAAAGTTTCAAAGCACAAAATCAACAGCACTGCTCTACACCAATAGTGACCAACTGAGAATCAAATAAAGAACTCAATTCCATTTACAATGGCAACCAAAAAGTTAAAATACCTAGGAATGTATTTAACCAAGATGGTAAAAGGTTGCTACAGGGAGAACTACAAAACACTAATGAAAAAATTGTAAAAGACACAAACAAATGGAGCAACATCCTATGCTCATGAATTAGAAGAATCAATGATGTGAAAATGACCATATTACCCAAAGTAATCTACAGTAATCAATGTAATCCTTATCAAACTACCAATGTCATTTTAAATAGTATTAGAAAACAATCTTAAAATATATATGGAGCCAAAAATAGCCAGAATAGTCAAAGCAATTTTAATCAAAAACAACAAAACTCGAGATATCACATTACCTGACTTCAAACAATACTACAAGGCTGTAATAACCAAAACAGCATGCTACTAGAATAAGAACAGACACATGACCCAAAGGAACAGAATAGAGAATTCAGAAATAAATCCAAATATCTACAACCGAAGGATCCTTAACAAAACAGACAAAAATATATACTAGGGAAAAGACACCCTAGTCAACAAATGGTGCTGAGACAATTGGATAAGTACATGCAGAAAAATGAAACTTGACCCCTATCGCTCACCATATACAAAAATTAATTCAAGATGGACTAAAAAGTTAAATTCCACACCTGAAACCATAAAAATTGTTAAAAAAAAAACAACAACTGGAAAAAACCCTTTGGGGCATTGGCATAGGCAAGGAATGGCTATAAACCCCAGAGCAAATGCAACCAAAACAGAAATAAATAAATGGGACTTAATTAAACTAAAAAGCTTCCACACAGCAAATAAATAATCAACAGAGCAAACAGGAAACCTACAGCATGGGAGAAGATATTTGCAAACTATGTATCTTACAAAGGACTAATTTTCAGGAGATTCTAGAAATTAAGAACATTGCTCCATTAAAAAATGGGCAAATGACATAACTATCTCTCAAAAGAAGATATACAAATGCCAAGAAGAAAAAAAAAAAGGAAAAATGCTCAACATTACTAAACATAAACATCAAGGAAATGCTAATTAAATTAGATACCAGTTTACACCATCCATAATGGTCATTATTTAAAAAACAAAAACAGTAGATGCTCCTGTGGATGCAGTGAAAAGGGAACGCTTATATGCTGTTGGTGTGCGTGTAAATTAGTGCAACCTCTATGGAAATTGGCATGGAGATTTCTCTAAGAACTGAAAGTAGAGCTACAATTTGATTCAGCAATTCCACTCCTAGGTACCTCCCCGAAGGGTCAGAGTTCTTTATATTAAAAAGACACCTGCACTTGCTTGTTCACAATTGCCAAGATGTGGAATCATCCTAAATGCCTATCAATTGATTAGCGGGTAATAAAAATGTGATATATACCAAGGAATACTATTCAGCTGTCAAAAAGAATTAAATAATGACTTCTGCAGCAACTTGGATGGAATTGGAGAACATCATCCTATGTGAACTAATGTAGGAACACTAAACCAAACATTACATGTTCTCACTTATAAGCGGGAGTTACACTAAGGATCTACAAAGGCATAGAAAATGGTATAAAGGGCATTACAGGCTTAGAAAGGGGAGAGAAGAAAGGTTGGAAGGATGAAAAATCACCTGTTGGGTACTGTGTGCACAGGTAGGAGTGGTAAGAACACCTAAAGCCCCAAACTCTTTGCCACTATACAATGCAACCATGTAACCAAAAACTGTTTGCACCCCCAAAACTATTGAAATAAAGATAAATAAGTAAATTATCACTCATTCTGGAAAGCAGTTATTTATTTCCTTAGCCACTGATCTCTGCACATCTTGCAAACACTACTTGGAAAAAAGCCCACTCATTTCATAAATTAGCTCTGTATTTTTTTCTCACCTCACTGGAACATTAACAATTAAAAGAAAATACAGTCTTTGGTCTCCATTTTTCATTTAACTGAGTTTTAAAAAGTACCCTAGGGTGATGTTATGCAGCAGTATTTACCAGGGGTCACATGGAACTCTTTCACTGTGATGTATGTTTATAAGACTTTAAAATTAGAAATATAGAGAATGGGGGGGAGCACTAGTTTTCTACAGTGGGACTAAAAGTGCTATCATTCTGTGTGAAATCTGCATTGTTTTCCTGATGATGCTGAAATCTAGGGCTACATTTTAGCTTGATAGTAGCTCTCTTTATGACATAGCTAAGCTCCCACCTGAGGCTGTCCCCAGGCATCACAGCAGAAATGCAAGGTCATTTTTGTTGTCTTGACCATTTTCAGGTTGTTCTTCCTCCTCGGATCTCCCTGTCTTTCCCAAGTACCTTCTGTTTGTCTTCTTGGCAAAGGATTGATTCATACAAAGGTGTGTCATGGAGGAAAGACTGATTTTGAGACTCAGGAGATATGATGCTAATTTTGAATTCTGTAACCAAATCATTAACATTTTGTACAAAACTTTACTACTCCAGGAATCAGCCTCCTTATCTGTACATTGAAAGTAATGGGTTCAGTGTCACAGAATCTGAAATGTTATGATTCTATGAGCGCTAAGATACCTATTCAAGTTACCTTTGAGATTTATGGTCCCAAAGGTACAGCCAAGCTGAAGGCTTACATCACTGCTACTTTAGACATGTTCATATCTTGACAGATGCCTGTTAAGGATGGAACTGTCTTCAAAACTCAAATGAATGAATGAATCTCTAAAAACAGAATTTCAGGACACAGAGTGAGGTTTCTTTGAACTTTTCTCTGAAGCCACCATTTGGAAAATAAGCATAGCCTTGCTTATTGCCAATGGACATGACACAGCTTAGAAGACAAGGCAATTTCGCTATTGAAAAACCTGAACTTTCATTCAAAGAATGAATATAATAAGGATGGCTAAGTTTATATTTAAAGGAAATTTTGCAGACAGCTCAGACATTATATGCGTCTTTGATCTTACTAGACCAATAATGTGCTTCCTTACACCAATAAATCTGGTTTCTAAGTAATTCCTATTTCTAATTCTGTCCTCTTGTCAAAGGGGGGATTGTTCTATATGTCTACTAGAAAGTGTGATGGAAAATTCTTCCCACTCATACAAAAGTGGTAGGGTTTTTAAATTTTTATTTTAATTTATTTTAAAGATGTGGGGTACACGTCAGGATTAGGTACATGCATGGTCATCGTACAGGTGAAGTTTGGACCTCCCAGTGATTCTCACTTTGCCTGGTTCGGGATCAGGTACGCTTATTGAAGTTATGTGCTTCCCTACCCTGGCAGTGTCCTGCAACTGCCAATCCCTTTCTTGTAGCATCATGATAAATGTTCAAGACCCACTTATGAATGAGAACATGTGGTACTCAATTCTTTGTGTGATAGATCACTGCAGCACTATTCACAAGAGTAAAAATGTGGAACCAACCGTGCTACTTATCAAAAGTGGACTGGATTTTAAAAATGTGGTACATATACACGATGGTATATTACACAGCCATAAAGAAGATGGTAGGATTTTTAATAGCCAAGCTCAGAAGCACTGTAAATTAGAGGCCATGTTGATTCATCTGTGCCCTTTTTCACTCAATCAAAACCTATCACAGTAAAAAGAATAATTATATTGTGCCAAGTTGTGGCAGTAGCACAAATACCTCCTTTATCAGTTGAACTGACTGATGGAGACCAATCACTCCTTCAATTACATCTCAGAAGTGCACATCATGAGAAAAGAGCCAACTGCACTGCCTGAGCCCCTAATGTGAATTGGCTAAGAACCAAATCCTTTGTGTCAGCTCTTCTTTTATCCTCCCTCAAAATGGTACTGTGCTATAAGATGATCCTACTTCTATATTCTTCCATATGCTTTTTAATCTCCTCAGATGAATTTCTTCCTACCTGCTCCCTTTGTTCTTCAGCCTGCATTACTTTGGCAGTATTTTCTTTTTCTTTTTCTTTTTTTTTTTTTTGAGTTGGAGTCTCACTCGGTCGCCCAGACTGGAGTGCAGTGGCCGCTCCCGGCTACCACAACCTCGACCTGCTGGGCTCCGCGATCCTTCCGCCTCAGCCTTCCGAGTAGCCGGAAGTACAGGTGCGCACTACCACGCCCGGCTAATTTTTTGATTTATTGTAGAGATGAGGTCTCGCTGGCCAGGCGGGTCTCGAACCCGCAGGCTCAGGCAATCCACTCACGTCAGCCTCCCAAAGGTGCGGGACTACAGGCTGAGCCACCGAGCCCGGCTTTTGGCAGTATTTTCTATGTTGAAACACTTTCTTCTTCAACACCCAGTCTGTTCAATAATTGAAACATCCAAATTCTGTGTCTATAGCATTCATTGCCTATTTTTAATTCATCCACTTATTCAATTTATGGGTCCCTGATATTTTTACCATTGGTGATACAAAGGCTAGAAAACATATGACCTATAATTTTTTAAAAACTCATAGATGATTGGGGAGAGAGGATACTTTATGGTGGAATTTGTAAAATTTTCCAGTATATTAGAGAGTAGTTCTCGTTCTTCCAATAGTTCTCATTCTCCTCCTTTGAAAAGAGGTTAGATGACATTTAATTTATTGTATAAATTTCAAGTAAACAATGACCCTGTCTAAAAGATCATTATATCTTCTCAGTAGTGCCTTGCAAACAATAGATACATTGTGAATTTTCAACAAACACACACATTTCAGTTATACATCATGTTGTTATGGCAGAGGTAAAAGTTAGTTTCTGTTGCCCTTGATCTTCCTTTCAAGGTGTTCTTTTTGGATCTCCCTTCTTTCTCCCTTTTTTGGGTCCCCTTGGCAGATGGTTTATCTCTACTAAACTGTGGCATAAGAAGAGAACAGGTGAGTTCCATTTATTTAGCTAAAACAAGTAAACAACCTGGTTGCGGTTAGAGTCCATACATGTGATTCCTATGTTGGCCTCTTAGTTTGACTCTCATGCATGATCAAATATAGCATTCCTGATACTGGTCAGTCATTTGGCAAATAGATGTATTTGTTTCTAAAGAGAGTTCAGATGATAGAATATGACCAGTTCAAAATCATATTTTGTGCTCTTTAAGTGAGAAAAAAGGGTAACCTTCCCAGTCCTATGAGTGGTTATCTAATATTTACATCTGGATATTTATTTATATAAAAATGTATTTATTGACCGGGTGCAGTGGCTCAAGTCTGTTATCCAAGCACTTTGGGAGGCTGAGGTGAGGGGATGTCCTAAGCCCATGGGTTAAAGAACAGCCTGGGCAACTAGGTGAGACCTCATCTCTACAATACATCACAAAATTAGCTGGGTGTGGTAGTGTACTCCTATAGTTCTGGCTACTTGGAAGGCTGAGGTGGAAGGATCGCCTGAGCCCAGCAAGTTGACACTGGGGTGGCCATGAGTGTGCCACTGTACTCCAGACTGGGTGACAGAGTGAGAATCCTATTTTTTTAAAAATGTACTTATTGAACACTCACTACCTTGACAAAAGTTGCGGGACACACAGAACTGAAAATTATCCTCACCTTGGTTGGGAAAAATCTGTTTTGTTTTCTCCCCTTTCCCTTATTCCAAGAGTTAGCTCATCTGATTATTTCTATAAAATTACTAATTTTTAGTAGGGTGAATATTTTTATGTGTATCTCCATAAGTAAAGTGTCACTTCCTTGAATTCAGAGACTATACTACATTAACTTCATTTCAAAGCCTGGGAGCAGCCTTCTCTCTGAATGACTTTTATAGGTAAGGAAACAGATCCAGATGTAGAGAACAATAGATGTCAGATCTGCTAAGAGTAGGTTCAGAAAATATGAATCCAGTTCTGCTCACTACTCATCTCTAGTCTATATAAGAAAAGGCTATAAATTCAGGAGTAGTTGTGAATAATTGGTAGAGAATATTAGTGTAGAGAATTTCTGGGATGCTTCTTTTCTTACCCTGGTCAAAGTTTTCTTCCTTAACTCCAGCTAATTATGTGGTTTTTATAGTTTAAGGACATTGTACTTCTAAGAATCCATCTGTATGAGACTGGCTAGAAGTAGCAGAGTTTTGAGACCAGACTATATTGGGAAGGACCTACATTTCCAGTGCTAAGTCCAGCAAGGATGTATGTGTTTTCCCATCTGCCTAGTAGATTTCTGAAGAGAGGTTTTCCTGAGAGTTTTTTTGTTTGTTTGTTTGTTTGAGTTGGAGTCTCACTCTGTCACCCAAACTGAAGTGCAGTGGCCGCTCCCGGGTACCACAGCCTCGACCTGCTGGGCTCCGGCAATCCTTCCACCTCAGCCTTCCAAGTAGCTGGAACTACAGGCACGCGCTACCACACCCGGCTAATTTTTTGATTTATTGTAGAGATGAGGTCTCACCAAGTTGCCCAGGTGGGTCTCGAACCCATGGGCTCAGGCAATTCACTCACCTCAGCCTCCCAAGGCGCAGGATTACAGGCTGAGCCACCGAGCTTGGCTTCCTGAGAGTTAAACAGCACCCTTCCCAAGAAAGGTTACTACAATAAAAGAGTCTAACAGAAAATATTTCTGGGAGGACAAGGACTGAGGAGAAACTGCAAGTTGCCATTTAAAGACCAATAGGCAGAAATCTCCAGTGGTGGAAAGTCTCAGAAAAACCCACAAAAAATCTACAGGGAGGGGAACAGCAAACATTCAGGCATCTGAAATACAGAGCAGGTTTATACCAAATTAAACAACACCAAATACCCCAAAGAATTCTACTACTTGTGTGGTTCTATTTATATTATTTCTTGTTCCTTCCTTTATCACTGGGTCTGAACCTGAAAGATCCAGAAGCAGCAGCTAGATTGTGAGAAAGAAGGTTGAACAAAAAAAGAGAGTTGATCTACTGGTCCATTTCCCAATGTAGGACAGAACTAGCCTGGGAAGAGAAGGAGGCAAAGGAAGCAACAAACCTTATCACTAAGTAAGAAGATAAAGTTGTTTATGAGACTGTATTGGACTATTTAACAGCAAGAAAAAAGAATCTTTTTGCCAATACCTAATATTGAGTAGAAAACTAGAAGGAAAATTAAGAGATGAGAAGAATAATTTCACAGAGCTTGATTCAAGGGAGAACAATGGGAAAGAATCAAGTTGCTGCCTGCTTGTTTCACACTGAGGCTAACTTATCCAATAACTGGTTATACTACCAATAGAAGAAGCTGAATTTTTTGACTCAAAGCCCATGGTCTATTGCCTTCCCTCTTAAGTACAATTAGGGATACTAATTTGTTCTAAAAATGAGTGTAAAGGAGATTTTAGAAACATAATATCCAAATGCAAATTATTACTTATTTTGGTCCTGACTCATAAGGAAGGAGGACAGGAGGAAAAGAAGATAAAGGGAGGAAAGGAAGACAGGAAAGACGTAATGAACAAACTTTCACAAGATATCTTTAAGACAGAGAAATTTGAATATCAATCATGGATTTTAAATTTAAAAATTACTTATAATTTTGTTAGACGATAATGATAAAATTATGTTAAAAACATACTTCTTTTTTTTTTTTTGGAGTTGGAGTCTCATTCTGTTGCTCAGGCTGGAGTGCAGTGGCACTCTCACGGCTACCCCACCATTGACCCGCTGGACTCTGGTGATCCTTCCACCTCAGTCTTCCAAGTAACCACAACTACAGGAGCATGCTACCATGCCAGGCTAATTTTTAAAAAAATTTATTGTAGAGATGAGGTCTCACCTAGTTGTCCTGGCTGTTCTTGAACCCGTGGGCTCAGGCAGTCCCCTCACCTCAACCTCCCAAAGTGCTGGGATTACAGGCTTGAGCCACCCTGCCTAGTCAAAAATGTACTTCTGTGTGAGTGCTGTGTACTGAAATATATATGTGGGTAAGTGATAAGGTTCTTGGTATTTGCTTTAAAGTACTCCAGAGAGAGGTGAAGCTAGATGAAACATACTGGGAAAATATAGTTAATTGTTGGAGGTAGGTTATGGGTACACACAGGTGCATTGTTCTATTCTCTGTACTTTTGCATAGGATTAAATGTTCAATAACAAAAGTTAAGAATGAATAGAAGAAATTAGCACTCCTACAAGTTTTTATTTATTTTAGCTATAGCTCCTCTACAATCTCTGACTTACATAAATAAGGCAGCTTCCCTTGAAGATCACTTCTGCATAAAGTATTTTATCTAATTAGTTGTATTACAAATCCTTTATTTTGTTAAAGCATGACTTGAAATCTAAAACTAATAGAATTAATTCAACAGCTGTTCTCTATATTGGAAAAAAAAAAAAACAAGTCCCCCTCTATTGATGAAATAATTGAGAGCTAAGTGTTCTAAGCATCTTTTGATATAATGGTTAAGGTTGAATTTGCTAAGATCTCAGGTACCATATCTTTGCATTCATATCTTGGTTACCATGTCTCTAATGAGGGCATCAGAATTTGTGATAGAGGAAACTGAAGACCAAAGTTCCTTGGGAAACTGTCTTTTTGAGGAAACTGAGAAATGGAAACTGATCATTTTTTCAGATACATCTATGTAGGTGATATCTATAGTCTCTTAGATTAAATTAATTCTGACTACTCCCAAAAGATATACTACCATATTTGTTGTCAATTATAACATACAGAGGTTTCACATTTTAATTGCCTCTGATCCTAGAGTGAGTGTTGCTTACATTCATATCATTTGGGATCCAGTTGTGACATAGTTAAATATGCTTGTATATATACACGGACATAAAAAAGTTACAGAATGAAGGTCAGAAGCTTCGAAGAAAGTTCTGAAAAACTGAAATACTTTTAGAAAAAAAATGCTGCTTCACCACATTCTTGACATAAAAACAACAACAATAAACTATTTAGAACCCAAACATCGATGATTCTAAATAGAAGAGTGATTTATAAAAGTCATGATCTCAATGCAAAGAAATGTGGGGATACTTCAACCAATTTATGCCATGTATATTTTATTTTTTTCATGTGCACATGCGTTACACATCATAAAGTGTGACTAAATTTATCCAAAATCTCTTCTTTAGCAAGTACAAAATGAAAATTCTAGGTGGTAAGAAAGACTGTGTCCTAGTTTAATCAGCAATATTATTTTTCTTTTTAGTGATAAAATAATGATGCATCTTAAATAAATGAAATACATTATTTGAAAATGGAATGAAGTTAATAAAGTTTTGTTAAATGTATGTAGGTTAGATAATAAGTTAATAAGGACAATTACAGATGATTAAAACATGTCCTCAATGCTACAAGCTCTCTTTAGATAAACAGTCATGATTTCACATCACCATTCTCTAAAAGTGTAGACAAAATAATAGTGCTGGCAGTCCATTGGCAGGACAATAGGAATACCTCTGGATACTTATACATACTTGCTGTAAAGATGCCCTCTCCTACTTACAAGATTGGGAAATTAAATAAATCCAAGTTGTCATCAGAGCCACAATCAGTTTACATAGGCAGTTACATTCCAGATTATTACAATGAAAGACTGTGGAGCTGTCCAACTAAAATGCCGTGGTTGTTGTCATCTTGGAATGCAAGATTTCAGTTACTATTTACCATTTGCTGTACTTTGAGAATAATCTCTCTACAAGGGAAAAGGCTAGTCTAGAATGATGACCCATAGAACCCCATTTAACTTTGTAATTCCATGTTTCTAAATAACATCTTCTGAACCCGCGATTGATAAATATTTAAAGATAAATTCTGTAATTAGACACCCACCCTTCATTCATTAGCTCTAGCAATGAAAAAAAGAAAAGTTCCAATATACATGAGATAATAGTGTATTGGATAATTGTCAAACAGTCATAAATATAATGTACAAGTTCATACATTTTATTTTGTTTTAACTTTTATCTGACGTTAAGAAAAATTAATTAACAATGCTACCCCAACTCTATTCCTAGATCGATAAATAATCCAGCTTCCCCCAGAGACTTGTTTTAGGTAAACTTACTACTTTGTTTCTAATTTATTTTACTTACCATTGGCTCTTCATCTCCTTGAGATTCTAATTATTCTTATGATAATTTTTACAATATGAAAAAGAAGGAGAATCTTTGACTTACTTTTATTAAGTAACTCTTATTTTTTCTTTCCACTTTCAATAGAGCACTTTTATCATTTTCGATATATCATGGAGGGAAAAGAATACTGAGCTGACTAGAGTATTCAGTTATTGACTTGATCACTATTATTACAGATGTGTTTAACCAATATTTCTTCAAAAGCAGAATTTTAAAAGTCAATGACAAAGTGAAAGACAATTAGAAAGAGGAATAGAAAGGGAAAAGAGAAATAATATATGTATTTCTTTCATTTTTCTGGAATTACCTAAATAGGGATGTAATGTGAATGTGGTTACTCTATTCTGAATGCTCCAAAAAATAACACGGCTGATTTTTTACCCAAATGACAACAGACATGTTTTTGGCACGTCCCCAGATTAGTCTTGTTTTTGCACCTGAAACAGCCTCCGATGATTCATCCAATACATAAAGAGTAAACCACTGAAAAGAGATTAAGGTTACATTAACTATATATTAAATGCCAACTTATTTCCCTACTCATGTTAAAGATGGTATTCCTTGTTAAAAATCTGTTTCATGTAATAAATATTCATCTTATTATTGAAGTAGTAAATGCAAAATTTTTAAAAGGCTATTTGATTATTATGCTAGGAATTCATAGCAAGAAAAATAAATTTAAACAAAAGATTGGAAATAATGCTAGGACTCTTTGGTAGCATGGGAAAGAAATTATTTCTCACTTGAATAAAGTGTCCACCTACATACCTAAAGATTTACTGCAGGGAGTTAATCAGTGGCCCGTATTGGCCCAAGAGGGCATGTTATGGTTACATCAATACACAGTGGGATGTCTCACTAGAACTAAATATAAGACAGCTTTGATTTCCTTGCTGAGGACCATCTAACCTAATTTTAGATAGCCTGGATCTTTCTCTGAGTAGAAATCATGCTCTGCTCTGATTCTATTGTCCTGGAAAGCAGGGTAAAATATGCATAAATTGACCTTTAAACAACCGCATTTTGAAATAATATAAAAGTGAAAAGGATTGTGCACATTCACACACAAGCACACACCTCTCTTTCTTCCCTTTCTTAGAAAATTAAGCTTAAAATGCTATAATACTGTTTGGATATTGCTGAAAAAAATATAGCCAGTAATGTCAAAATCAGCCTGTTACAAAACCAATATTCTATTTAAAAGTGTGAGGCATTTGTAGTGACACCTCTACTCACTGCATATATTAAGCCTATTACAAAATGGCACAAGAGTGTTGCTTGCTTTCTTGACCATACTACTTCTTAAGTGTTTTGTTTCAAATTCACAGGACTGTTGCTTGCTTTCTTGACCATACTACTTCTTAAGTGTTTTGTTTCAAATTCACTTTCCTAAATTTCAACATTATTCATCTCCTCTGTGATTAATGTAGATGTGGAAAACACACACACACACACACACACACACACACACACACACACACACACAGCACTGAGCATTTCAGGCAGGGCAATCAAACATGTGGTTTCTCCAGGCACATATTTCAGCATCAGCATTTGTAGCTCAAGAAACCACCGATGAGTCAGGCTAACATAATCTTCAGTGGAGCTGATACTTTATTTTGCACATATGCTACCGAGATTACATCATCATGGATACATTCATGTTCCACTAACATATTGTTAAGAACTCCAAAGTTTAGGCATTTTTGTTCAAACCATAAAAATCCAAAGGATACCAGCCTCTATCCTGACATAATATGAACTTGGACATTTCTGTTGTATTTTTTTATATTGCATTAAGATAACATCAAATGTGAATCTGTAAAAAGTCAATGCTATGACTTCAGGTTATGAGAAAGCTTCTATATATATGAAGGGATGTTTTGTTTACTACTCATAATCCCAAGAGTGGCTGTGTGAGGTATATAATAAAGTCAAACACATTATGCATAAAAATCAATAAAATTTAAACAAAGAACTAAATGTAACAATAAAAGAAAAACAAAATATTCCTTAGAGTACCATGGACTGTGTTAGGACTTTGAGACATGCAAAATAAGTAAGTATCACAGTCCTATTACAATAAATATATTTGACTTTATTACCACAATGACAGGTAATTTGTAGGCAGATGACTATCTATTTTATTTACCTATATATCCCTATGATGTACCTTGGCATATAGTAAATACTAAATAAATATTTGTTGAATTAATCCAATTAGTTATCTGGTCCTTACAAGAAGCTGTTAGTATAACTGTTATTATTAATGCTATTTTATTGCTATTATTTTACTGTTTATTATTATTAGCCTTCCACAAATGAGACATGAGTGTGAGAGAATGCCCAATCTGTAGTCCATTCTGTCTGACTCCAAATCTTAATGCTAAGTACCATACTCTTTTGTCTCATTTTAACAAAAAACAGATTTTCTATGAGACAGAATGTGGGGGGAAAAAGCCAAATAAATATTATAGAGCACTATAAGCTAGGCTGGTAGCCAAAATGTCATAAATGGCATGAATATAAACTAAAAATCAGAGGGCAGTCAGGATTAAGATAAACAGGGGGAGAAAATAGCTAAAGCAGGAAGAGGTGGCACTAGTCAATTGATGCAACGAGGCACAACTCATGTTCAGCATCAACTAATAGATGTAGCTAGCTGTAGTACAGTGTGAACTGCGTGGTGGGATTTCCTGGTTTGGGCCCACGAAATATTCAAAGCAGAGTGGGGAAATGCTGCAGGCAAATGTCAGTAATAAATTAGAAGCCAGGATTACAAGAAGTCTGGAATCTTTTGGAACCACACATTAGAAATAAACTCCACATCTTTAAAATAAAATACAATTAAAGAAAGAAAGAAATCAGAGGTAAAGGATGCCAGGTCAATCATAATATAAGAAAATGGCAATACTAGAGGGTTGGGTAGGGGTTCTAGTATTCCATAAAAGTCAACTGCCCAGAAGATCTGTAAGGCTCCTAAATTCTAGAGGCCAGGCACCTGAATGCCATGTGAATTAAACCAAATAATTTATGAGAAACACATTTCAAAAACAAATTCTGTAGAGATATTAAACCAGGGTAAAATAATGAAGACAGTGCAAAT
Organism: Cephalopachus bancanus; assembly: GCA_027257055.1. NCBI lineage: Eukaryota > Metazoa > Chordata > Mammalia > Primates > Tarsiidae > Cephalopachus > Cephalopachus bancanus. The sequence goes on from JAPVLO010000262.1 coordinate 2,881,233, forward strand.
TAAAAGAGAATATTCAAGCCACGTGGAAGTTGTGTATGAGCTGGAGCCAACTACCTTGAATGTCTTTGAAAGACCTGCTTGTCTTAGTCTCATATGCTTAATTAGTTTTGTGGCACTATGAATGTTTCGAAAGGCAGCACTTACTGTTGTTTGTCTTTTGACAAAAGGTTGCAGCACAACAATGATTTTGATATTGAACAATTTTTGATCCGAGTGTACCCTGACCTGCAAATATATGTGGGAAGAAAGTGTTGCATGAGGCACAGGAAAATGCAATTGCAGGTAGAAGGAAATTTGGTAATAAATGTGTTCTGATAGGTTCACATAGATGGGTACTGAGAAACAGAGTTAGAAAAGTAGCTCGGGGACAGACTGTAAAAGCCATGAATAAACTGGGCTTGGTGGCTCGGCCTGTAATCCCGCGCCTTTGGGAGGCTGAGGTGAGTGGATTGCCTGAGCCTGTGGGTTCGAGACCCGCCTGGGCAGCGAGACCTCATCTCTACAATAAATCAAAAAATCAGCCGGGCGTGGTAGCGCATGCCTGTAATTCCGGCTACTTGGAAGGCTGAGGCGGAAGGATCGCCGGAGCCCAGCAGGTCGAGGCTGCAGTGGCCGGGAGTGGCCACACTGCACTCCAGTCTGGGTGACCGAGTGAGACTCCAACTCAAAAAAAAATAAAAAATAAAAAAGCCATGAATATTTGACAAAAGAGTGGATATTTTGTCCTAGGGAATTGGGAGGCAATGGGAGATTTTGAGTTGGAAAGTACACTGATGAAATCATCATTTTTAAGAAAATAAATCTGGCAACAGTGTGACTTATGAATTAAAGGTAAAAGTAATGGATGCCAATTAGGAAGCTACTGCAATCATTTAGAAGTGAAGTAAATAAAATTTGAGTTATATCAATGACAATAAAAAGGCAAAAAGTTTTGGAGTACATGTAACACAGGGAATGATAGTGGGTTGGCAATCTAGTAAAGTTCTTTTAAATAATGAAAATTAGTCTTTACTGAGAGGGATGAAGAATACACAAATACAAATACACACATCCACAAACAATCACACTTTTTGTACACTGTTTTTGCTTTAAGTCAGCAAGTACTGATGCCCCTTGACTTATAATAAGGTTATATCCTGATAAACCCGACATAAGTTGAAAATAACACAAGTTGAAAATACTACAAGTTGAAAATGCATCAAATACACGTAACCTAACCTAACTTACTCAGCATTATGACTGAGTATCGTATCACATATCACTAACCCAGGAAAATAACAAAATTCACAAGTCAGAGTACAGTGTCTACTGAATGCTTGTTACTTTCACACTGTTGTAAAGTCAAAAAGTCATAAGTTGGACCATTGTAAGTTAGTGCTGTCTGTATATCAAGTGCTCAATCATGGTGAATGTAAAGATTCAATTTGTGCTATTGGGTTTTAGGTATAAGGCTCCATCAATCATACCATCTGTATGTCTATAGATATAACAAGTATTTATTTTTATCAAATAAAAGTGCAGTTTTTTGAGAAATTTAACAAAGATCCATGCAATAATACCATATGTACAAAGTCACATACTATTTCAGAAAGTGTGATAAAAATAAATTTAGGTATTTAAATGTTATTTAAAAAATCTGTACTTCAGCCAGCACAACATGTAAATACAAGCCTATGATGATAATAACACTGTACCATCAGCTTGAAAAACTGCACTGTTTTCATGGGTGATATGTATTTGCATATTACCTACCCACAATGCCCACTGCTTGGAAACAGGTCCCAGGAAGAGTGTAGAACTTACTGACCCACATAACACTCAAACCCCTCATTGTCATCTCAGTTCAGGCTCTACTCTACTGAGCTCTAAATAATCAGTGTCTTTTCCCCCCCATAAATTTAAGGTTAAGACTTTCTTTTTTGTTGTTTCCATTTTGGCAGGGTGGGAAATATTAACTAGTAAAGCTACTGGAACTACAATCACCAACACTGATTTTTTTTCCACCCCTGAATATGTTTAAGTAATTAGATAGATGATGATTAACTCTAAAAGTATCAGATAATGTATATGATTTACATTGTAGTATCCATCACATTCACATTACGAAGATAATGTATTGTAGATTTATCACAGATTTTTACATACCTGTGCAGATATTTTATGTGAGCTGTTCTTGACTATGGTAAACATCTGTTTTATTGTTTCAAGGTGCACTAGAGACTAAAGCAACACCTCAGCATAAGTTTTTGAGTCCAGAACTTGAAAGACATTTTAATTCTTCCATCCATGTTATTCTATCAGGCGTTTACAATATGAAGAATGAAAATAAATGTATTTTATCTGGACTCTAAAGTGACATACTCTGTGTGATTTTGGATCTAATAATATGTCATTAACTACTTTTTGTTATTTAATGCTATTGTTTTTGTTTTAATGGACCAAAAGTAACAAATATTTATAAATGGACAGATTTACTTTGCATTTCTGTAAAATTAAATACTAAAGGAAATTTTTTTTTGGCAGATAGAATTAATTATTAGGCTAAATACCAAATTTGAGACTTCAAATAAACTGAATCAGATAAAATAATACTAGTATAACAGTTCTATCTTGCTTTTAAAATAGTTTTATTATCAATGATTAAAGAATTAAAATTATGAGGCATTGCCTAATGTATCTGACAAAAGTATTTCTTTATTATCAGCAATATTATAGGCTTTTCTTTATTATCAGCAGTGTTATAGACTTCTTTTCTGCCTATCACATTGTCTACTTGTACAAGAGGCTCTATCTCATGGCAATATTGTTTTCCTCATTGACATGGCAGGACATAATCTGAAGACTATGACATGAAAGAAAGTTATAGCCAATTCTCTGAAAAGCATATCCTTGAAAACATTCACAACACAGACTGAACATGTACATAGTTTCAATGGCTATCCACCTGAATGAGAAAAAGTATAACAAGCACAATTTTCACATCTAATTAATAGGCATATGCCATTTATATCTTCAATATGCTGATTTCTAATTTCTAGTTTCTACACTAGTGTTCTCATATTCTTGTATTTCTTTCTATCTGAGCTCATGCAGTTTTCATTGAGATTCAAACAAATGGGGATGTTTCGTTGTTTTAAGGTCTGGCCCACTTGTTTTGGCCTGCCCATTGCAATATGCTAGCCAGCTGTGCTCAAATGCAGCATTTGAAGAATGATTGAAATAAAGTAAGCAGTCTAGCAGGACCAATCAAGCTGAATAAAATAACTTTGGGAAATTCTGAAATAGTAACACAACTGCTGTATGAGTGGGCTACAGTATGCTAGTAAATGCTTCTTGACCCTTTAGGCAGTAGAGTGAAATTATTTAAACCCATATTCTACACCTCTAGCTAAATTCTGTCACCCAAATTAGCTCTCTTCTGTCCTTATCTAAATCATTTTTTCTGTGCTTGTCAGGGCAGGATTTTTAAAAATTATTTTATTTGAGTGCCCTAATCCAAACTCAAATCATAAGTTGTGCTTTGAAGTAATTATATATATATATATATATATATATACACACATATATATATACATATATATTAGCTATAGACTACTTTATATTTTATATTCCAAAAAATTCAGTTACTTTGATCATAATATCAAAAACTATATCAAAAACAAAATGCAAATTGACAGAAATAACATATTTGTTCCCTTGTTACCTTAAGGTAAAAAAAAAAAATAGTAATAAAGTTACCCTAAGCATTTCACATTGACAAAAAATAAAATAAAATTCAGCTGGATTCGTGGCTTTGTAGAATTTCAAACAGCAAGAAATAAATCAATAAACTTTCATTTTACTGTTTGGTGCATTTTTTCGTTTGTTTTTCACTTGCTTGATTTCATTTAGAAAGGTTTTTCTACTACCAATTTTGTTCAGGGGAATAAGTCCAGGTTCCTAGTGTGCAAAATCACAGCCTGACTCTGGGAAAGCTCAATCAGAAACTAAACTTGGAACTGCCCAATGGCAATAAATATAGAATGCCAAGGTAGACAGAGAAACCTGTATAATACTGAAACAAAAGGAAGGGTGTTCCTGGCACACAAAATGATTTTCTCTCATACCAGAACCAATGTCATATATATCATTGAAGTTTTTTAAATTTGAGCCTCTATAAATAGTTTTTAAAATATTTAAAAAACATAAACTAAAAAAGAAACACAGGTAAATAAATTCACAAAGGTTGTATCATATCATCGGCAAATAACTACAATGACTCCTGATACCATAGCACTCTTTTGGAACCAACATTTAAAAACAGAGATAAAATACACATTTGTATTTTTTAGTGAATTGCTTTAGAAATGTTTAAAAATTGCGTACACAAGACCAACAAGAAAGTATATTATTTGTAAACGGAGTATCAATTTCAATCTTCAACACAACTAGGAATTGGGCATTAACGTTTTTATTTTAGGGATGAGGACACAGTTGCTCAGAAAGAGTCAGCAATTCACTCTGGATCCAAAATAAGTTCCATGTAATTTCAAAGTTCTATATTTTATTTGCCAATGTTAATTATAATGAAATATATATTATGAATTTCATCTAGTCAGAAATAATTCCAAGAAGTAATATTAAATATCTAGTATGTACCCAGAACTCTACTATTGGGTCCAGGGTTGGGGTAATAAATTAAGTATGCACATAGTCTAATAACAGTTTTTGTGAGGAGACTAGCCTTTCTAGAAATAATTAGAAAATTATTTTAAAATATTTAAAATTATTTAGATACAGAATATGTAGATTTTGTAGCTGATACAATTTATTTCAATGTCTATTTTGAAGATATCTGATATCTGAAGATGGTAGAGCAGAAAAATGGAAAGAAGACATATTTTTAGTCACTCAATCAGCCAATCCTGGAGTCTGTCCTATCTTTAGACTTCCTGTTCTGTAAAATCACAAAAATCCTTGTAGTTTGTGTCTGCATGATTTGGTTTTCAGTAACTTAAGCCTGAAAGTATTATAAGTAGTACATATTATTCATAAAAGTGCAGAGAAGCTAACAACATCTAGGAAGAGTTAGAAGTAACTAGAGGTGTCTATTCGGGTTAGGTAACTTTTTATTTTCATAAGAACTAATTAGTTCAGGTAGCTCACCATGCAATAGAATTTGGTTTTATTTCCAATAAAATTATTCTTCCAGGCATTGGGAATACCAATGTGAAACATTGCTTTTCCTCAAGGAGCTACTGAACTCTGCACATTAGAGATATTTAACATATCACAAGATGCTAGAAATTACCTAATCCAGTGACATGATTTTTCACACAAGGACCTGAGGGCCACATAGCTAGTGACCAAATGCAGTCTAAATTTAGATTTTCATCTCCTTACCCAGAAACAATATTTCACTGAACATGATGTCCTGCAGATTCATCTGTGTTGTATTAAATAGCAGAATTCCCTCTTTTTTTTAATGACCAAGTAGTATGTTAAATGAAATAAGCCAGACACAGAAAGATCAATATTGTATGATCTCACTCATATGTGGAATCTGAAAAAAGTTGATCTCATAGAAGTAGGGAGGCGTATGGTGGTTATCTGCGGCTAGTGTTTGGTGGGGAGGGGAGGTTGGGCAGATAATCTAAGAATACATATTTACAGTTAGCAAGAATAATTTGAAGAGATCTATTACACAGTGTGGTGACTACAGTTAATGACAATATATTGTATTCTTGAAAAATGCAAACGGTGGATGTTAAATGTTTTCACCACAAAAATGATAACTATGTGAGGTAATGCATATTTTTATCACCTGGATTTAACCATTCCACAATGTATGTATACTTCAAGATATCACACTCTACATGATAAGTTTTATATGACTATTTTACAAATAAACAAATTTCACAAAGACAAATAATATGGTAGAATCACATAGTTTATAATCACATGGGAGATAATTTTAAAATAACGTTTCAAGGAACCTGATCCTAAACCAGGGGAAGTGAGAACAAATTGGAGGTTCAAACTTCACCAGCATATAGACTACTTATGTACCTAAGCCTGACTTGTACCCCACATCCTTACAATAAAATAAAGGACAAAAATAAAAACAATGTTTTAATACATAGGTTAGATCAAGTAAATCATTTTTATTCCTCATGCCAGTCTTATATAATGCAAAGTAAATGTAATAATATCATACTTAAATATTTATTTTCATTCATGCCTTCTAGAAAAAAAAACATATTTGCAACTGTATATAGTGTTGTGACTAAGTTCTGGTCAATAGGATATAAACATGTATTGTGGTCCCTTTTGAAGACCTTTAAAAAGACAGCCTAGTGCCTCCTCTCCTCTTTCACTCATCACTCCTGATAGTTCCAGTGTTTAAATTATGGCTGAGTCATTAGGATTCAGACTGCTCGTGGGTACGGGAGAAACAAGAATTGTAAGCATTCTGACTTCTAGATAATTATTAAACTGCCACACCAGTCCTGGACCAACTGTGTGTAAAACAAATCAGCTTATTTTATAAGTCAATGTTTTGGGGAGTTCTCTGGTACTCCCACTCAATTATAATACAAGCATCTAATATTAAATAAATTATATATTAGTTTAGTCAGAATAGTAATGTAGAAAGTAAGAGGTACATATATGTTTTGATTACATAACTACCATTGTCTGAGTCTAATCTTGTGTACTTGGTTATATGATTGAAAATTAACCAGATAACATTTGTTATAGTCCTGTGATATTTGCTTGGGAACACGTTGAGAAGTCACAAGCACAGACACAACATACATACACACGCATACAGAGAGAGGGAGAGGGAGAGAGAGGGGAGGAGAGAGAGAGAGAGAGAGAAGAGAGAGAGAGAGAGAGAGAGAGAGGGCTTTTGTATAAATGTTCCAATGACTATTTGCTTCTCTGCACCATAGAGCATTGTGCAGATTATTTTGCAACAACAAAAAGCTGCACCAGGAAAACTGTTGAAATTGAATAAAGGGTACTGTATCATTTTAAAGAAAGAATCTTCACAAAGAAACATACAAATGATTGTTCAATCTATTGTGTTTAACAGAATCTAATTGGACAGTCTTCAAAAGCATTATAAACATCTGCCTCAATCCCAAGCTGAGAGTGAAATCATGGACTTTTAAGAACTGACATTCTAGTTTTTAGTGAGGAGCTACCTGCACCATTCCTGTTAGCTATACTCTTAACTTTTCACAAGCTCAGAATTCCAAGATGGGAGTTATTAGATAAATTGAGTATTCAGATAATTTGGTGATTGAATATTTTCCAAATACGAATGCACAAACATTATATCAAAAAACTTATGTTCTGTGCTAAATCATACTGCCCTCCCGATCTTTCTTCTACCCCTTCCTCTCTTTCTCCTACTTGTTCTTCTCTTTGGCATCTTTTAAAGAATTTCTCAGACCTGCATAAAGACTATAAAGTATTGTCATTGTAATATATTTCTATAGGATAAAAATGATTGTCTATATCTCTAATACAAATTATGAAACTAGGAAGTTTCTTTTTCCTCACAATTTTCAACTGTCTTCTCTCCTGGGGAGTTAAATGGAAGATTTTGGCTATTTAACTGTTTAGATGTACTGATTTGGGTGGGTCACTGCATTTATAAAAGTAGAATCATCCAAGAACACTGAGCGTTTATATTCTACCTCTATAAATTTGTGAAATTAACCAGGGATGCACAATTTCAGAGCTGAACCTTTTACACTTCAGTTTTGAAGTCAGTTTCTCTTAAAATTTACTCTTTGGAAAGAAATTACTTTTAAACTACAGATCCAAACATCAGGAGTTTATGTTAATAATAGTTTGAGTTGCAAATGCAGTAAATCTATTCTCTACCTTGATTAGAACTGTCTTCCTATCGTCTCCCCTATTCAGATTACATAATTGTGTTCTTAAGTACTTTTGAATATTAGATCACTTCAACCTGTATGCCTGAATGGTTCTGTAGTTAGTTTTAACACTACAAAAAAAAAAGAAATTACTTCTACCAACTACACTATTTTCTGATTGCAGGACTTTATTATAGAAACACTTAAACATATTGTTATGATTTTGAGTTAGATGTAATTGTGTTGCATACAATCTATACTCTAAATTGGTGGGTTATGTATGCAAACATTCATTTATGTCCTGAAACAGATATCTTCTTTATTCAATAAATATTTATTATTTACTCTGTGGAGACATTAAGAAAAGGGGCTAGGAAGATTTATAAGCTTAAATATCCAAACTTAAAGATTCTATCAAACAATAGATAAGAGAACATGCATATATATGATTTTTAAGGTGCTTTATTATAATTGCTTTAAAACCGAGGCAAATAAAACAATGGAGATATCACTTCTAATGAAACAACTGGGAATGATATGAAATGGAGGTGGTATTAGAGCCAGGTAGAATTTTCAGCAGGTAGAACTCAAAGGACAATTTTCTTGACCGAGGAAGAGGGAAAAGAATAAAAATAAAAACCCACCCTATTCAGCATGGCTAAGGTTCAACGTATATGTAGGGAAATGGCATCAAACATGTGCAGAAAGTTGAGTTGGGGTTTTATTATGGGAGCTCTCAATGTCTGGTTAAGTATTTAGAGATTAATCAGTAAGAGAAAAAAGTAGAAAGATGGGGATCAGACTGAATGTTGTTTCAGGCAGGTTGATTTGGTAGTCACTTGCTGGATAGGCTGAGCAAGTGAAAGACTGTCAGCAGAAATACAAATTAGAATCTATGGTGTTAGTACAGACAGGAGAAATGAGGAGGCACATATACAGTGTTAACAGAGGAAAGGAAAAACAAATAGGTGCAAGAACTATTACCAAGATCTGACAGAATTAAATTGACTATGGTGTATACAAATGTGACTGCCTTTTATTTTGCATGTTGATGTGCTCAATCCTGACTTGTACCCCACAACCTTAAAATAAAACAAAACAAAACAAAAAGAAATTAAAAAAAAAAACACAAACATTACAGAGTCAGAAAAATAGAGAAGAAATAGCATGGACATCCAAATCTCCAGTGTAGTTAAATTAGAAATCACTAAGACCATTAGAAGAAAATGAGAAATCAGGAGGCAGGGTTTACTAAAATGATAACTAACTTTACTTTTTAGATTTTCAAGGAAGAAACAGAGCATCCACGTGTAAATGTCTAGAAAGCAGTTGAAAACATGAGACTAATTCCAGTCAGAGAGGACTGAGTGTGAATTTGGCAATTTTCAAATTGGAAGTCAGGTCTGAACACAAATGCCTGTATAAACTTACTAATAGCAGCAGGAAAAAGACATCTCACCTTATAAAAAAATAAATATTTTCTTCAGAGAAAATATGGCAATTTGCATATTTTTGGATGTAGATATTAAAAGGAAGCATTACTTCTGGAAGCCACTCCAGTTTGAAGGAGCTTTAACTATTCTAGTCCCATAACAATGACTTGTACTCTCTATAACCACTGCCAAGAATGATCAACTTGCCATATTGGTATTTATTTGGTAGGATTGAATGCTTTGGAATATTCTTATTCATTAACAGGCTGGCCTATCTTATTTTTGACAAGGTCATAAATATACAAGAAAAGTAAAGAATACATAGATTTTTCACTGAATGTCAAATCTTAAAATTTCAAAATTATAATCATCACTATCTTTATGTCTCCTGATGATATAGGAATGGTTAGAAGAGTCTTCAAAAGTTGAGTGCTAAGTAAAATGAATATGAAACTGAAAATATATCTATATTGCCTTTCCTGGTTGGATCATATTGGATAACAAATCACTTGAGTAATAGTCTACTGAATAAGTGTAATTGTCATTGCTCTCATTTGCTGAAGGTATGCTATTTGGAAACTTATTTTTAAGAACACAAATCATCTACTTATCTATATTTTTCAATAGTTAAATATTTAGATAGCACTTCGGATATGTTGTATACACAGCTCTCTTAAACATGCCTTGGTTATTAATTATAAAAACAATAAATAAAAATAAACTATGTGTAGATATAAAACAGAAACAACTTGTATCTAAGTTCTGAATACTCTACAAGTCTATGTAAATATTCCTGAACTCAAACCCACTCCTATACAGATATATTTTTCCACTCACAAAAAAAAAGATATATTTTTCCACTCACTTCTTTATCTCTCAAAAAGAAAAAAAAGCCGGGCTCGGTGGCTCAGCCTGTAATTCCACGCCTTTGGGAGGCTGAGGTGAGTTGATTGCCTGAGCCCGCAGGTTTGAGACCCGCCTGGGCCACTTGGCGAGACCTCATCTCTACAATAAGTCAAAAATTAGCCGGTGGTGGTAGCGCGCGCCTGTAGTTCCAGCTACTCGGAAGGCTGAGGTGGAAGGATTGCCGGAGCCCAGCAGGTTGAGGCTGCGGTGGCCGGGAGCGGCCACTGCACTCCAGTCTGGGCGACAGAGTGAGACTCCAACTCAAAACCAGAACAGCTTTTGGTCTATTTCTTCATTGTGTTTGAATCAATTCAAATTATTTCAGTATCTACTACTACATCTAGAACATAAACACCAAATTCCATGTCTTATTGACAAGTCATTAAATAAAAAGCACTTTCTGAATTCTGTATTTTTTAAATAAAATGTGCAACATTGCTTAAAAATAAATCTGCTCCTTACCTTCAACTGAGTTCTGTGTTATTTTGTTTTGGAAGGTAGCACTAAAAGCATTTTAAAAATGGGAAAACCATTCTGTATAAGTTTACCAGAGAATCTTGTTTTTCATATATATTAAAGTTGACCTTTTTCTAAATAATAACAAAACAATCTCATTGAATACCCAGTCAAAACAATTAAGGTAATTTAGCAATACTTTGAAAGTTATTTTCTACTTAATTTTATTTATTTATTTATTTATTTAAGCAGGATTTATTGAGAGGACAGAAAAGCTCCCAGAGCAAGAGGAGACCCCAAGGGGTTGCCCTAATTTTATTTTATAATAGGGGATATAACACAAGACAAAAATGCCAGCCACCTAAAAGGTTAAAAAAAAAAAGCACCAACCAAAGAAAATGTTTCCATCAGAACATACTATTCAGAAAATTAGAAAAAAATCTTGTTTTTAAGATAAATGCATGTAAAATGGAAGAAAATACTTTTATAAAGAGGAATGAATTATGTATTTATTGCAAATGATATATTTGTAAATGACATAAAATTTTATTTTCTAAAGAGGAAATATCCACATTTAATTTTTTAAATATTCTATAAAATTTAAAAATCGACATCAATAACTCCATATTCTACATTTAGTTATTTCTCTATTCTACAGTGGTAAAATAAGGTTTTGTAGAAATTTTAGCTAGCTTTAGCAATTAGGACTACATGAGAACAAAATGACAAAGAAGTAGCTTCTCAAAGTTAGCATCTAATTTGAAGTCTTCCCCCCCATTGAACCCTTGAGTTTATACAAAAACTTCACAGCAAATTTATTCTAATAAGTCCTTAGAGATTCTTACCAAATCCTTTGTGTACTTGGAAACAGAAAAAAACTATACTTACTCATAAAGTTACTAAAGAAACAGAAAGGAAAAAAGCAACCTATGCGTATTATTTTTATTATTCCTCTTCAATTATCAGCTCTACAAACTTCACATACACCTCCTGGGGGTACTAGGTGTAGATTAAAAAAAAATTACCTAACCATCTCTGAAATTACCATATGTGTATAATCAGCTATCTAACTGATTGTTAATACTATAACACAGATGTACTTATAACTTATACTTTTTCATATATTACCTGTGCCAAGAATTTCACAGAACTCACCAAATACTTCCTCTTTCTGGTGTCTCTAGCAGAGAACAATAGCCTAATCTATCAGAGTCAACAAAAAAGCATCTTACTTCCAAACTATGTCATAATGTTAAACTGTATCTTACATACACTTGGGGTTTTGTCTGCAATGCCAAAGAAGACCACAATCAATATTAAATTGCTAACCCCAACTATTTAAAAAAAGGTTTTCTGTAGTTAAATAAAGATTGATAAGCTTGAATGTTAGCTTGAGGAAATAGCCTATTCTTTTCTTTCCCTTTCTATATTTGCTTTTGCCAAACTTCACTCAGGCTGGAAATAATCATAATAATTGGAACCAGCAGAAGGAAATAGCTGATGCTGCTAGGCAAGATGAAATAAATCTGCAACTCAAGTAATACTAAATATAAGCTCCACATGATCATACTAGAACGAAACACCTGAGATAAGACAGTTCTTTAGCGCCAAATCCCCAAGTTTACATATTACAAGTAGATACATTTTAGAAATGCAATATTTATAACGAATCCAGATGCCACTGGTGTAAACAAATAGTAGATTTATGTTAACCTTAGCAGTAAGACTAACAATTCCCTAGGTAGAAGAAAGAAGACAATTAATGTTTTATTTCTAAGAAAAATATTCATACAAAGTGATAATACAAAAAAACTTTTACATTAACAAGATAGTATTTGTTTAAAAAATCCAGAAAGCAGAGAAGTACTGTTAGGGGAGTTTAAAAAATCTTTGCCATTCGTCGCATTTTATTTTCCTTGTCTTTTAACACAGTTCTATTGTAGTATTTTTATGGTTGCAATATTGAAACAGCAAAATAAGAAGTATAACTCTTCTAAAAGCTTATGAGTTCAGCATGAAAATTAGCGATTAATCTTGAAGTGTTGGAATCATTCTAAGATGGGAAGAAGGGGAAGAAATGAATGCCATTTCTATCAGAAAATTTGCAGGTGTAGAAAGGCAAACTGAACTAGAAAATTGGCACATTTGAGTACTATTACTGTGTACTTTGCAGTTTGGAGCACCTACCTAGGGGGTTAGGTCATTTATCCACTAGACTCTGCCTTATTCTGTTTTAGCAATACAGCAAAGTGGGTACAAGCATAGGCTTTTAAGTCATGCAGCCACTTAGTACTGAGTGATTTGGGGCAATCTGTGCGATCTTGGGCAAATAATGAAACACTTTGTGCTTCAGCTTCCTCGTGTTTAACTGATATGATTAAAAACAAAAAAAGTTGTCTCCATTGAGTTAATGTGAGCCTTAAATGAGTGTAATTAGATGCGAAGTGTGAGTTTTCTTGTTTTCCTGGAATGCAGCCAAGGCTTCAAAGCCGAGGACAATGAGAAATAAGCAAGTTATCAATCATATCCACACTAAAAATCAGTTCAAAGACCATCACTTCAAACAGCCTAGATAGAAAGACAAAATATTTGAAGAGGGATTCTATGAGAAAGATTCCATGAAGGCAATCCTGATGGACAGTGGAGTGTCATCTCACTTTCCTTCTTACTGGTGTGGAGTGTGCTGCATTCAAGAAAATGTTCACCTAAGGGGCACTCCAGACTAACTGCTTATTGAATTATTGAGACAATTATAGTTTCCCCATGCTGTTATCCATAAGTAAATGTGAGAGAGTTGGTAGAATCTGAAAGGTTCTCCCACAATCCTGAGGTATACTCATAAAGATAGGACTTGGTGCCTACTTTAGCAGAAGAGTTCTGAAGGTAGGTGTCTAGGTGGAGCTGCTCATGCTATCTGGACAAGAAGAGATGTGGCTGCATTTACACTACAAGCTGGGTCAATGATGCATGAGGCTTTCCATAGCAGATTAGACACCTCAGAAGAAAGCAAGTAAAAACCCTTATCAAAAGAATGCTCCCAAGAAATCTCTGTGCTGAGTAAAAGAGATAGCAACAAAAAGTTTGGAACAAGCAGTGGGCAGGAGCTGATAGTGGTATTATAGATGGTCAGGTTTAGAATCCATTGCCCGGGTCAGAAAAAAATGCTGCAATAGGCATAGTGGAGTATGCAAAAAATGGCGAGACTGCTGCAGTGTCTTTGAGGAACAAACACATATGATTCACAACAGAAAACCAGCATCTGGATGTCTGAAGTAACAGAGGACACATAGGAGAAGATTTAAACGAACTAAAGAAACAAGCCTTTGCTTCTTTATTCTTGTTCCTCCTCCTTCTTTGCCCTGACCCCAGAAGAGACAGAAGAAGTTGGGGGTTGGTAGGAGGTGGAGCAAAAGATCAAACAGACCACACTAAGCTCCCAGATTGCTGGTTTCCAGAGTTCCTGGTGAAGACTGATGGAATGCAAGGTGAAAGTTTGTATTTGGAACAGAGTTTCATACCTAAAACCGAGACTATTCTGATACATGAAAGTAACAATTAAAAGGTAAGACATGGATGTTGTCCAGAGAGGGGAAATAAGATCTGACAGAGTGCATTTCAAGGCAAGGGTAGGTGAGGGAAAAAAATTATTTCTTTTTTGCACCCTTTGAGCCAATCTGTTTAATAAACTGGTCAAATGAGATGGTACATATGACTGAAACATAGTAAATGATCAAGACATCATTGTTGTTATTATCATTACTAAATATTTTTAAATTGTTTAAATTTTTAAATTGTCTAAGTAATTTCAGCGATGTTTATATTGCAGTGCTAAATTAGACATAAACTTTCAAATTCAACATCAATAAATTTAGGGAATACCACATGACTGAATAAAAAATAAGAAAAACAATTATTTTGTCTTATCAGCCAAACATATGAAAATATTAAGAATAACCTACAAAAATGTATTCTTAGTATAAAAATGTGTAAATGTGTACCGTGATATTTCTTGATTGAATAAGCTGTTATTTTTAATTACTTAATTTAAAGCCATTTTGAAGGGATAGCACATAAATACTACTTTATTGCTAATTTATCATGAACTTCTTAATGTTTCACCTCTATATCTTCCTTAGTTCTCAAGTAGAGCAATTTTATCTTTCTAAAACATCCTGGAACAATTCTTATCCTGGATGAAAGTCTATCTTTTGGAGCAAAAGAGCCAATATAATTATTTCAATAAAGAAAATCTCTAATTCTAACTAAACTTCTAAGGTGCCTTTTAATACTAACAGTCTATGATAATATTATTCTCCATCATTAGTAGCTAAACTTTCTTAGATGTTGATGGGTTTAATAGCATAGGTTACACACTGCTAAACTATTAAACATATAACTTTTGAATTAAACAGAAACAAATTCCTTTTCACAACAGTTTCAGTGGAAGGCCAAAAAATACATTCAACAAACTGGGAAAATCATAATTTGGATGAATTAAGCAAAATGCACTTCAGAACAACATAGAACATCATCAAACCCTATTTTGGAAAACAAAAAATAACATTTTATGTAAAATGAATCTCATAATGGAGGTAAGCAGTGATCAAACTGCTACAAATCTACCACAGTATATCATAGTAAATTCTGAGTACATTAAAAAAGAAATTAGTTCAATTCTTTAAGATATTTTAAGGGTGGACCTATAGGTTAAAATGACTGTACATAATTGATGTTTATTGATTATGGGCAAAGGTTCTTAGTGTATGTAATGGCTAATTTTATGTGTTAACTTGACTGGGCCATGGTCAAGCAGATATTTCATCAAGCATGATTGTGGATATTTGGGGGATTAAATTAACTCAAGTTTGAATATTGAATAAGCAAGTTGCACTCTCTATATGGGTGGGTGTCATCCCATTAATTGAAGACCTGAATAGAATGAATGACCTCCCCAAATTAAAGGAGGTCTCGTCCTGCTTGTCTACCTTCAAGCTGGATCGCTAATTTTTTTTTCCTGCTGCTAGGCTCTAACTAAAACATCAGTTCTCCCTGGCTCTCAAGCCTGCCAGCCTTTGGACTAGAACATACTATCAGCTCTCCTAGGTCTCTAGCTTGCTTATTTATCCTGTAGATCTTGGGACTTGTCAGCTTTCATACCTGTATGAGCCAGTTCTGTCTGTCTGTCTGTTATCTATCTATCTATCTATCTATCTATCTATCTATCTATCTACCTATCTATCATCTATCTAATCTTCTATTAGCTTTATTTCCTAATATAATGTGTCTCAAATAAATAAAGTATTACAAGGAAATAGACTCTTTACCATTCATTCATTCAGTGAATGTTTCCAAAACATTCTACCTATTTTATAGCATCATTCCCAGTAAGCAAACAAATGTGAATTAGATGTTCTTGCTCTTGTACAGTTTAAGTGAAATATTTGATAACTTCATTGCTATAGCAAATTAAAATAAGTACATAATTTGTTAGGATATTAAGAATCAGGATCTCAACATATCAATTCTGGATGAAATAACTAAACTTTCAGGTACTGAAATTTAAATGCCATGTTTTTAATTTATGACATAATTGTGTTAAATTTATAGCTTAAAATATTCCATATTTCACTTCTGGAACTTTGAACCTGAAAAGCTACCCACAGAATAAGTATTTATTTCTTTTATAAAATTTAAATTTTATATCTTTAAGGTATACAGCGCAGTATTTTGATATACATATACATAGTGAATTTTTTTCAAAAAGTTGTATGTTCTTACTATGGCCAAATGGAAATACTTGAATAATTTTGTATGTCAGAGGAAAGTAATTCATTACAAATATAGTTTCAATGAAGAATTCTTAGAACAAACAACAGAAGAGTTCGCAATTTCAAGATACACACCAAGTAGAGCCTAGAACTTAACAACAATGTGCAAGGAGATTTGTCTTAAAGTAGCACTTCACAGAATGAAAAAGTTGGGTGTTGTTTAGCTTCTGTGATCCTTGAATTAAGACCAAAAGCATACAGTTAGCAAAGGCAGCACTGTTGAAGACAGAATTCTTGCTATTATTGTTTGTATTGACTTACTAATGAAATAGAAATGATATATTTAGAGTTTAAAAGTGATACATTAATATCATATATAATGAATCTATTCTACATAGTGCACCGTAAAAACTCAACTTAAGATGGTTGACTTGTATAATGTTACAAATGTATGTTTCCTTTTCTCCCCATTTGAAATACTAAGTAAAAAATAATGTATTGCAGTCCTGTTAAATATAAGCATCCCTCAAATATCCACTGTTGGCCTCTTCTCATTCTCAATGCTTTTCTAAGGGACCATAGCTCCTTGCTGGGCTGTAGCTATTACTGTAAAAATAATGCATCTCAACTCTCCAAACTTCAGGTCCAACAATTCTGTGAGCTCCACACACATATGACCAGCAACAACTGAACACCAGATATATACTGTCCGCCAAGCACCTCAAACACACTGTATTACCAGAGAAATTTTCTCGACTCCCTTTTTTTAAAGTAATACAAATTGGAGCAAAATGAAATAAGAAAACCTAGCCAGGCTCAGTGGCTCAGCCTGTAATCCCGTGCCTTTGGGAGGCTGAGGTGAGTGGACTGCCTGAGCCCGTGGGTTCGAGACCCGCCTAGGCAACTTGGCGAGACCTCATCTCTACAATAAATCAAAAAATTAGCTGGGTGTGGTAGCGCGAACCTGTTATTCCGGCCACTCAGAAGGCTGAGGCAGAAGGATCGCCAGAGCCCAGCAGGTTGAGGCTGCAGTGGCCGGGAGCGGCCACTGCACTCCAGTCTGGGTGACAGAGTGAGACTCCAATGCTAAAAAAAAAAAAAGAAAGAAAGAAAGAAAGAAAGAAAGAAAACCTGCTAAAAATATAAAATAAGCCATTTCTAACTTACTGTTGTTAACATACTATCCTTAATTCCAATGCCTAATGTAAATTGTTTTAAGTAAAATCTCAGAACTGTCTCATGAATATCATAATATTACTCATGCACTAAGAACCATAATATTCTGAAAGTAGCATGCTGCTGCTTCTGCATTTCTCAAAAATGGTAATTTTCTCTTTCTAGAACATCCTAAAGCAATTTCCCCTGTAAATTAAATTTTAATTCCTATAGTTAATGGCATCTTCTTCTACTCCACACACTCACCCCAAGACAGAAATCTGAGTCAACTTTGCCTCCTTCTGCTCTGCTTCACTACTGTCTCCCATTCAGTTGAATATAAAATCTTTTCACCTCACCTCTAGAGTATGTCTCAAGTTCACCTCCTCCCTCCATTCCCAGTACTGATGCCAGACTTTAGGCCTTTCTTCCAGTTTCTTCTCTCCTCAATATATATCCCAACCCAAATTTTCTCCCTCTCTTTTATCCCCTAGAAAAACAAAACAAAACAACAAAACAAAACAACCACTCCACATTTCTCTCTTGCTAAAATACTTTCAGTGGCTTTACCTACCTACAGAGTAATATCTATAGACTAGGTTTTTAATTAAGGCCTTCCCTGATATGACTCCAAGTTTTCTTTCTGAAAAAGTCCCCAGTTGCCATCAAAAGTATTCAGGTATCCCTTTTCTTTGGCCTCGTTGTTCTGTAGTTAGTTTTTTGCACAGGAGGATCATTTTCACCCTTTCCCACCTTCGATCACGCTCTTCTCTCTGCTTCTCACATGTCCTTTCCTGAATCCCCACTCAAGCTTTAAAGACAGTCTGAAAGATCTTTATGCTGAGAAGCACTCCCCACTGGCCATCTTCCTTCTCCAAATAATAATATTCCCGACTGAAGTACATGAAAAATTTTACAAAACATTCCCACCTGTCCTACTTTGATTTTTAACAACCACCCTGTAACATGAGGAGACTGAAGCTCAGAAAAAGTTGATCTCACAAGAAAGTAATAGCAACAAACTTGGAACTGAAATTCAATTAGTCACTCAGACTCCAAGATCAACACCCCTCTATTTCTTCCTATCTCTCCTAATGTACTCCAAAACCAGTATTTATTTCTGTACCATTACACTAAGCACAATGCTTTTAGGTTGGCTGTGTACATTACTGTTTCTTCTTCTACTCTGCATTCTTGGAAGGTAGGCCTGATCTTTATTAATATTTTAATGCCAGGACTCAGCTTTAGCATGACATAAAACAAAAAAAGTGGTGAATAATTATTTATTCAATGAATCAAAGGTTCTTAATTTGCTAGACTATTCTTATATTGATGAGAATATAAGAATATAAGTATATTTATGTGACAAATACAGAAATCTAAGTTTTCATTATAATACACACACACATACACTCTACCCCTCTTAAACACTTATCCACTTACAGAGCAACTATTTATTACCATTTAGTACTAAGCAAGTTTATTGAGGGAGTGGTTTTCATGCACTATTTCCTTTTTTCACTCCCTATTTACTCTTTAACCCTGTGACATCTGGCTTTTCTATGTCATCCACTGAAATGATACCAAATAAAGGTGACCTTCATTTTTGCCACATACAATGGAAACATTCCTGGCTTCATCTTTCTGACCATTTCTGCTATATTTTCCAGTGCTGACCACTCACTCACTCACTCACTCACTCAAAGTTTAGACTGCTCTTAGTAGCCTTAATTTCTTCCTGGCATCCCTTGGCATCTCCTCAAACTTTGATGTCACAACATTGCTTTGTTTTTTATTGCTTTGTGTGTTTGGTTTGGTTTGGTTTAGTTGTTGTTGAGATGCTCTCATAGGATAATTGCTTATACTCTAAACTATACATTCAGTCCCAACCCCTCTTCTAACTTTAAGATTGAGATGGTTTGATGCCTAATACTTGAATTCTTTCCAGACACCTCAATCTAAACACATTCCAAATGAAATTGCCTTCTACTCAAATTGATTATTGCCTCTAGTCTCCATCTTAATTTGGTACTATCCAGCAGATCCCAGAAACACAAACCTCCCTTTTTTCTTTTCTATATCCAATCACATGTGCTTGGAAATCAAAAGTTTTCATTTCCATATTCCCTGACTCAGCCTCTTCTTCCTCATTTCCACATCACTGTAAAAGTTCAAGACCTCAAAACCTCTCCTCTTACTGATTATGTAGACTCCTAAATGGTCTTCTTGTCTGTATCTTCAAGTCCCTATAATTAGGTCTCTTCATTGCCTAAAAGTGTTTCCAACAATTTTCTTCACTGGGAAAACATTGGCCAAATACAACCTTGCCAATTCTGCTCTTAAAATCTTTCACTGAGAGGCAAGTTCACATGATGGTTCAGAGCAGTGATGGGTTTGAAACCTGGCTTTGTTATGCAGCTTTGTGTGAGTTTCTTAATCTTAACCTCACAAGGCTGTAGCTTACTTATCTGAAAACGAAATTAATTTATCTTTACAGAGAATGAAATTGATATTAGAGATGTGAAATAATTTCTTTAATTCACATCTGATATGGGACAGAGCTGTGACTGAAATTTCACACCCATTTGTCTCCAAAGTTTCATACAATAATTCATACAATTATTGCACTGCACTGTGAAATTCCTGGTCTGAGATCAAGATTTATGCACCTTTCTATCAAAACTTTCTAGCACAGTGACTAAAACTTAAGCACACATAATATATGCATATATGTATATATACACAGAGTTTATGGAAC
This sequence comes from Cephalopachus bancanus, assembly GCA_027257055.1. Taxonomy (NCBI): domain Eukaryota; kingdom Metazoa; phylum Chordata; class Mammalia; order Primates; family Tarsiidae; genus Cephalopachus; species Cephalopachus bancanus. The sequence goes on from JAPVLO010000262.1 coordinate 2,901,577, forward strand.
TAATTGAGCCGTAATCCAAGATATAAAATACTAAGACATTCTAGCTTATATTTCTTCCCCAAAATATTTTATTTTCTTACCTTTTTTTTAACCATTACATCATGAAAGGTTCTGTTAAAATATGGAAATGACATACTCTGATGATTTTTTGTGTATTTTAAAATTGATTTATCATAATTGTACATAATGACATTTTACTCAGATCATGTAAGACATAGCACAGGTTGAACTACTGGAGGCTACAGATGATGTTTTAAGGATGTCTTATTCATCTTTCTATTACCCATTGCTACCTCAATACTTGTCAGAGAGTAGGTTGCTAATAAATATTTTTTGAATAAGTAAATAAATTCTAGTCCTGGAAAAATGGAGCTAGAACATTATATATAATAAGTCAGTTTATAATTACATGCACTCCTAGATCAATGGCACAGACATTTGTAAACATTATATAATTCAAAAAATATTTCAGGTTGGTTTTGGCATGTATTGTTGGTATATTTTTGTAGTTGATTTGTTTTCTAGAATATGTTTTATTTTGGATAATGTTAATATAAGTTTGTGTTCCTACATATTTTACTTCAAGATGGTAAAAAGTTTTTGAAGTTTAAAGCAGAAGTCCTAAAAGAGAAAAATTGAATAAGGTAATGAAGACATATCTAGAATTTCACTGAATTTATGTAACTAGAAAATACATTTTATTGTCTTCTCCAAAATTACTTCTCTTTTTGAAAGAAGACCTTTACCAATGCTCCCCTCAAAAATAAAATAGCAACAAAATATGTATCTTATACCATTTTACAATGGAATAAATCACAATAATTTGGGCTACAAATAATAGAAGACCAATCTAAATGCTTAAATATCTTGTGTCTGCATTATTATCTCAATAACAAGGAGTTCAGAGATAGGGTTAGTCTTAGGTTCACTATTTCAGCAGATTTATGGCCTAAAGGAGCCAGTATCTTCTCACCATTCTGTTCTGGCATCTTCCACCCCTTGGCTAGCTTCTTTGTGATCACAATATGGCTACCATTGCTTTAGGCATCACCTTTATGTGGAGCAACTTTAATAGACAGAAAAGTGAATAGTTCTTTCTTTGATCTTATTCAAAGAACTAAGAATTTTTTTTCAGAAATCCTCCAAGGGAATTTACCCTACTTTTCATTACTTAGAACTGGGTTATAAGCCTTTTCTTATGTCAACCACTGTGGAAGTGATGGAATTACCTTGTTTGGTTAGACTAATCTAGGTTTATCCCTTGGACTGAGGACAAGTTGATATGAAACACATATCAGTGTACTAACACGTGATACTTCAACAAAACTGACATTTTGATAAGTGAGGGAGGAGAAGAAGAAATGAATTCTGAGCAGACAACCAACAATTTATTTAATAACTTCATGGCTGGCCGTCTAAGTTCTACCTGAAAAGATATTCAACTGAAGCAAAGCATCTCCTTAGTCAATGCTAAAAGAATTAATTTCCCCAAGGGTAGGGTATCATATGGTTTTCACATTAGACAGTGAAAACTTTTCAGTTAATCTGAAATAGAAGACTTGTATAAAAATATAAAAGACATTTTCTTGAGGCATAGTAGTGGCTTAATATTTTGTTTGGGTTATCAGCTATATTAATTTACATAAATTTATATTTGATTTATGGTTACATGTAGTTTGGAAATTCATATATATGGCATTCATTCCACAGTAAATTAATTTACCATAAGGAAAATGGTTTTAAATTTTAAAAATTAACGTAACTTAAAGTATTATATACCTCACTTCATAGCAAAATTATTAGAATCCTTTTAAATTAAAATTACTTTTTCTTTACATGCTTAATTTTTTCTTCTTCTTCTTCTTCTTTTTTTTTTTTTTTTGAGTTGCAATCTCACTCTTCACCCAGGATGAAATGCTGTGGCATGCTCACAGCCGCCGCAGCGTCAACGTGTTGGGCTCAGGTGATCCTTCCGCCTCAGCCTTCCAAGTAGCCTGAGTTACAGGCACACCCTACCATGTTTAGCTAATTATTTTGCTTTATTGTAGAGATGAGGTCTCACCAAGTTGCTCAGGCTGTTCTCAAATCCGTAGGCTCAAGCAATCCCCTCACCTTGGTCTCTCAAAGTGCTGGGATTACAGGCTTGAGCCACCACGTCTGGCTATACATTTTTAATTTCTTAGTAAAGCAATGCCAGTACTTTTATTTTAGCTAAGTATTTATTACTCAGGCATCATTTAGCTTATTTTTAAATGATTACTTCTTTAGAATTGCAATATACAGTGTATTCAAATTCTTGAATCCAGAGTTCTCATTTTACTCTGAGACATCCAAACCAATATAAATTTAGATTATTCTGTAAATATGTTATCCAGTTCACAAATAAGCACGACCTTTGTTCCTAATCTTTCTTCTGTAACTTTAATTTTAGGACACTATCCTGTGCATTGTAACATTAGGACATAAATCTGACTTATTTTTAATCACTTCTTAACAACTATTTAGATTTATTTATTTACATATATATATACACATATATATTTACACACTTTTATTATATCTTTATGGTATCTATATCCCATGCTCAGAGGTAATAAGTCTTAAAAATACCACTCATAAGTGAACCCTGAACATTTACCATAATACTATAAGAAAGAGATTGGCAGTAGCTGGAAACTGACAGGAGAGAGCTGGCGGGGGGAGGGGGGAGATTGTGGGGAGATACACATAACATTAATAAGTGTACTTGATCTCAAACCAGACAAAGTCAGGACAAAGGTAGGCCCAAACTTAACCTGTGCAGTGACCACTTGTATATCTAATCCTGAATTGTACTCCATATCTTTAAAATGAAATAAATTAAAAAAACAAAAAACAAAGAGACAGAGCAAGGCAAAGAAATCATTGCCCTGCAGTTTGGTGGTGGTGAGTAAATAAATGTTAATTTTTTTTAAAAAAGAGTTAAAAATATTACTCACATTTGAAAATTCATAGGTGACTATGATTTGTCACACATGGAATAATTTTATGTAACTTTTTTTTTTCCTAAAATAAGACTGTGGCTCATTTTAGGTGGCTCAGCCTGTAATCCCAGCACTTTGGGAGGCTGAGGTGAGTGGATTTCCTGAGCCCGCGGGTTCGACACCCGCCTGGGCAACTTGGCGAGACCTCATCTCTACAATAAATCAAAAATTAGCCGGACGTGGTAGCGCACACCTGTAATTCCAGCTACTTGGAAGGCTGAGGCGGAAGGATCGCCGGAGCCCAGCAGGTCGAGGCAGCGGTGGCCGGGAGCGGCCACTGCACTCCAGTCTGGGCACAGAGTGAGACTCCATCTCAAAAAAAAAAAAAAAAAAAGGACTGTAATCTCACATACACAGGTACCTTTTTGAGATCACTGATTTTTTAAATGGCACTGCATCTTAGTGTGTGAAAAGTTTGTATGTGTGTATGTATGTGTGCACGTGTGTGTGCCTGTGTATATCCCGTGTATTCAAAGAGACAGAATAAAAATGTTGTTCACTCGGGTGATTCCCATACCAAACTGAAAAAGAGCACATATACATTTTTCACACACTAAAGTTCAATGTCATTTTTAAAATTAATAATCTCAAAAAGGCATTTATGCATGTGATGTTACAATCTTATTTTAGAAAAAAAATGTTAAATAAAATTATCCTATGTTTGACATGTGCCTGTGTATATATCCCACGCAGCCAAAGAAGTAGAACAAACACCTTGTTCACTCAGGAGATTCCCATACTGAACTGAAGAAGAGTTCACACACACACACACACACACACACACACACACGCACACACACACTGTGTGAAGAAGAGTTCACACACACACACACACACACACACACACACACACACACAACTTCACACACTGAGGTCCAGTGCCATTTTAAAAATTAATAATCTCAAAAAGGCAGTTATGCATGTGATGTCACAGCTTTATTTTAGAAAAAAAAGTTATGTAAAATTATTCTTTGTGCCATGCATACCTGTGTGTATATCACATGTATCCAAAGAAGCAGAACAAACTAAAAAGCAAAGCACAGGTACTTTCAACCAAAGAGGAAAAGGAGATCCAACTATAGACAATGTTTCAGAAGAAACACAAAGAAAGAGAGTTTCAGTATTTTAGCTTCAGATAGGTAAGCACATCTTTGATAAAAATTTTTGATCTTGCAGAAGGGAAATCAACTTCCTTCTGATTATTTAGACCTCACTCCTCACTTCTAACACCAACAAAATGGCCACCAACAAAATGTACCTAACTTGCTAGAAAGGCAAGATTACGTTTACCCATGTTCAGTGCACTTTTGGGAATAAGCTGGCTTTTGGAAGGTTTTAGTGATCCTTTACGACTAAATATTTGCTGGATTTTGAAAAAACGTTGTCTAGTAAAGAATTACTTTACAGCCGGGCTCGGTGGCTCAGCCTGTAATTCCGCGCCTTTGGGAGGCTGAGGTGAGTGGATTGCCTGAGCCCGCGGGTTCAAGACCCGACTGGGCAGCGAGACCTCACCTCTACAATAAATCAAAAAATCAGCCGGGCGTGGTAGCGCATGCCTGTAATTCCGGCTTCTTGGAAGGCTGAGGCGGAAGGATCGCCGGAGCCCAGCAGGTCGAGGCTGCGGTGGCTGGGAGCGGCCCCTGCACTCCAGTCTGGGCGACAGAGTGAGATTCCAACTCAAAAAAAAAAAAAAAAGAATTACTTTGGGGACGAGCATGGTGACTCAAGCCCGTGATCCCAACAATTTAGAAGGCTGAGGTGAGAGGATTGCCTGAGCCCAGGGGTTCACAACCAGCCTGGGTAACTTGATGAGACTTCATCTCCACAATAATTCAAAACAAAATTAGCTGGGTGCAGTGGCGCACGCCTGTAGCTCCAGCTACTTGGAAGGCTGAGGTGGAAGGATTGCCTGAACCCAGCAGGTCGAGGCTGTGGTGGCCACCAGAATACCACTGCACTCCAGCCTGGGCAACGGAGTGAGACATGTCAACTCAAAAAAAAAAAAAAAAAGAAAGGAAGAAAGATAAGAGTTACTTTAACATCCTTACAGCAGAGATAGCAGAAAGAGACTAAAGTTTGCAGATTAGACTAATTCACAGATGCCACAGTGGACATTTTATACCTCTGAAACTTGCTGGTACTTACAATCCAGTTAATCATGGTACATTGCAACATTAATCTGTGAGTTTCTACAGTCTTTGTTATCTTTTTATTCATGTATTATTCTAAGTGTGTACCTTCCTGTGCATAGCAACACAAAATATAGAATAAGCAACAATATTCACCTGTATAATTAAAAATTAATATTAAAATACATAATTGTTTTTGTGCTTAACACTTGTACTCAGACATTCTCTATGATCTATTAAGTGACAATGTAAAGTGTAAACAGCTTTTGTGCTACCCTTGATCCAAGGTAATAGAAATAATTCAATGAGGCATTTGGGAATATGTTTTAAGAAACTTCTTCAAACAGCATAATTTGAAAAACAGATTTTAAAAATATACATGTTATATTTCTAATTAAGTAGTTATGCTTCTTTCCACTTCATTTAGCAGAGCCACTTAATAAAAATACATGGGGATTTATGGAAAAATTTCTGTTGTCATAAATAAATTTGACAGTTAAGACATGGATAAAATTTATTTCAAATTTTTTCATTTAAAAAATCAACATAAACAAAATGTCTTTTTCCTCACATTATGAAGGTTTATTTTTTCTTCTGTCACATATCTGTGTTTGGTTATTTTTGGATATAATAATGATCATATGGATTCATGTAACAATGACATGGAGAAATTGTTTTCCCAGGTAGAGCAAGCCATATAATTATTTCAGATATTGAAACAAATTCATTTATTTAAGGCGTTCACTCATTAGCCTAATGGATCCTTGAAAATAAATCAATGGGATGCAACTGAGTTTATAGTCAATAAATTGTCAAAGAAGAAAACTTTTACTGTTTCTTCCATACTACCCCAAACAGTTCACGGTGTATGTTAAAACAACGCAAATTTTCAAAATTTCAACAAAAACAATCTCAAAATAGAATCCTTTCTGAGTTGACAAAATGTCAATGAAATATAATAATGAAAGCAAGTTGTATTAGTTCTCTATGAGGATATGAACGTTGTACTATAGTTTTTAGCCACACACATCCCTGTGCAGGTCTTTCATTAACAAGGTGAATTCAGTAATTATGAGTTTATTACGAAAGTGCCTATCTAGGATCAATACTTACAGGAGACAGAAGAGAGTTGAAAGTAGAATGGAATAAATAATAATTTAAGAAGACACAATGCAAAGAAAGTTGTAAGACCCTATTCTGCTTGTCATGATAAATAGCCAGATTGTAACTAAAAAAGATTTTTAGAAATAAATATTGAACACTGGAACTTCAGAGTAGATGTTTCTATTGAATTCTAAGATGAGACTAATTCAACTAAAAGGCTAAAATCATTGGAATGCTAGTAGTGGAAATATTGTTGTTTTCTTCATCTTGTAACAGTATTAATAGAGAGAATAGTTTATATTAAGCTACTGTCATTCACACAAATGTAAAATATTCTTCTTGCTGAATTTGAAGCATTTTTCTTTATTATGCATTGTTGGCTGTGAACACTTATGAATTAATTCTGTTTTATTATTGTTCTTCTTTATGAGGTACTTAATTTCTAGCTGAGGTAATTTGTACCTGAGAAGTAAAGGTTCCACCTTAAAGCATACACTTCTGTTTAACTTCAGTAATGTGTAAGAAGTATAAATAAATTTCTAAACTTAAATTAATTAATTCTAATAGGATTTTTATGCTTGTCAAGCGTAGAGTAAACAATTCAATATATTCACCAACTGTTTGGGAGAAAAGATATGATTGCAAAGGAAATAAATTACTAGGGTGAAAATAAACTATGGCTAAAGTATAAAGCAAATATAAACAGCATATCTTTACACACAAAGGAAGGATCAGTGGGAATTATTTTTAAGAGGTGAAAATATGTTTCATTGTATTTAATGACATTATTTTTCAAAGAAATGCTTTTCAGAGAAAAGGAATTATTTCATTCTACAAAAGAACCTCAAGAATACAAATTGCAGATTACTTATTGTATTAACTATTTCATTTTTTCAGTTAAGCTGAATTAAGAGTAAAGTATCTTGAAAATAAAACATTCCAGAATATCACTAGCTCAAAATGACCAATATGTTTGTAAAAATATTTACTAAAATGTGCATGATGCTATTACCCACCAGACACTATATGATTTAGATAACTTCCCTAATATTCTTAGGGTACTAATGCTACCCAGATTAGATAATTTGTTCATATAGCTAGCACCAGCTGTCATCCTCAAAAGTTGAAACTAAGTGGTCTACCTAAAAGTTTACACATTTAATCACTACCCTACCCCACCTCCTGAGAAAAACGATTCTCCTGGGGTCTGCTATGTATTTGAAAGTAATTGTTTAAACTACAATCAACTGGAAATGTCAAATGTGAAAACTTTTTCTCATTATAAAAGCGAATATGTCAGTCACAAGCAACTAAAAAGGAGGGTGAGCATAACAAATGTGCCATAAGATTGAACAGTCTCAATTTAAAAGCAGAGATGGTACATATGGAAAAAAAAGCAGTAAAACATTCAAGGTCATATCATTTAAATTATCTTCATATACTAAAAAACTACAGTGGCATTACTCATAAATTATGCCCAGAGAGAATTGTCTCATTAATCTCATTCTAAAACATTAAAAGTACTTTATTCCTAAAATAATTAACAGATCGAAATGTTTAAACAATTGTATTGGCTATTGAACAATAAAATTCATATACTCCATATTTATATGGAAAAGACTTTGTTGGCAGAAAATCTGAGATAATTTGTTTTTACCTTTCCAAATAAAAAGAAACATAGAGATTTAGCTCTGCTAGCCTGAAGTTAGTCAAGGAGAAAGCATGACTCTTAATAAACGCACATCTACTTTCCTTTGAAGGTATCTTTGAAAGAAGTAGTAGGAGGGAAATCAATGTAGATATTCCCTAGCACTGAATTTCAAAGACTTTATTTGGCTCATCTTCCACATAGGAAGAATTAGACATTTTTTCCTTTTATTTTCCATTTTGAGATACTAAGTGGGAAAATAAGTACAGGCTATGTAGGTCCCTATGTGGTATTAGATGCATTAGCAGCCATAGTACAAGGAATGCAGGACACAAAGGTCTATGTAACTGACTGCTGTGAACTTTAGTGGCAATTTTTTTTTAAAGGAAAGAAAAAAAAACCTTTAGCACTTCAGTATAGTTCTAAAAACCATTCAAGAAGCTTTCTTCATCTGGGTCTGATACATTAATGAGATCATAGAACAAAACTACTCATTTAGAATTAGAAACATTGGTGAGGAATATTCCTATAAACAAAAAAAGGTGTATAGTTTATAAAACATAATTGGATGTGACAACAAATGATATTTTTCATATATGGCTTATTATTGTATGGAGTAAAAGTAGACAGTTTAAATTAAAAAGGGAATCCCTTGAATTTAGATAAACATCTCTGAAAGTGGTTTTGAAGACATTTAAATGGTGTAGAAAAACTATGATACATATATATGTCTAGCGTGTCTTAAAATCCAGGTAGCTCACTTCCTTTTAAAATTATGAAAATTTTAAATTGCAGTGAGTGTAAAGTAAATTTAGTTAACAAGTAAATAAAATAAGAATAAGGAAAACTCTTTTATCAGGAGCACTTTGTAACAATATTCTTGTTATTAAAATATCACCTTTGCTTTACAAAATCTACCTTTGTTTGGCTGTAATTATGCATGTTGTTTCTGTACAAATCCCGTCTGAATGAATATTCAAAGATCGATCTCATGAATGGTTTAAAAATACAATTGCTAGACAAACCATGTTTAAGGGTTTCAGCTATTCTGGCTGGCTCTCCAGAAATGTATTCATTGAACCAAGAGTTTCTAAATGATTTTCCAGCAAGTGAAATCTGTACTGAAAATCAAGACACATTGACAATACATTAGAGGTTCTAAAAGTCTCCCTTTGATTCTAGTGATAAATAAAATAAACCTGTCTGTTATTTGATTTCACCAAAAGAACAGTATATATGAATTGTTATATTTAAAAGAATATACAAAATGATTATTCCACAAAAGATAAAAGAAACAATTATTGTTCTTTGTCAGTGATTAGGGATATAAATCAGGTTTCTGTGGCGGTTCTGTGAACATCATTATAAGAATATATCAACAATGAACCAATAAAGAATAAAACAAAGGGTTAATATAAGATGGGAAAATATTTCCCCCTAAATATATCACTTAATAAGCTTATATTCTATGAGTTCTAAAAGCAATAAACTTCAAAATAAAATTTCATACAGAAGTTGAGTGACCAAAGACCAACTTAGAGAAAATCATGGTAGGATTAAATGATACCTAACTGAGGTCCCCATCTTATATAGGAATCCATGGCATATCGTCATTTCAGCCTCTTCATGAACACCCACAATGACAAGAGCCTCAACTCACAATGCCACCACAGATTTTTGGAGAATTGTTAGAAAATCCATTCTTTTAATGAAGGTAAAGATGGTTCATCCTTTAAAATGTTTCCATAGATTCATCTTAGTTCTGTCTTATGGAACGTAACAGGACAGTCAGAATTCCTTTTCTTTCTCGATCACTTTTCAATATTTAATGACAGTTTCCATTCTCTCATTTTTAAGTGAGAAATTTAAGTCTTTCCACTAAATCTCATAAACTATATTTACAATATACAATAATCTCCCTTTCTTTCTTATCTGGATTTCTTCTTTGCTAGCATTACAGTTTGCCCAGGTCCACCTCAACAAGTAGTGCTCAGAATTGAATACAACATTTAAGACGTGGTAATCATTGCAAATTATAATAGGACAATCATCTCTCCTAGTAGGACACATTATTAGTCCAATTTAGTAATGCATTTACTTTTGTAGCCACTTCCATTAAAAATACCAAGCTTATTATCATAAAAACCACGGTCTTTAGCTCTAGTGAATTCCTTGAACACATCACCAAAACATTACATTTGTATCTATTGCTATAAGGTTGTATCATGAAATCAAATATGCTAACATTAATTACTATGTTTGAGCCATGGGTGTGTTTTCTTGAAAAATTTACAAGGGAATGTTTGCATTAACCTATTTCAAGTCATCATCTATTAATACTCAAGGATCCCTGACAAAAACTTGTGGGGGGGGGCAATGAAAGAAACTTTGCTCAAGACTTATTTTTTTCTTGTTTACCTCTAAGGAGAATAATTTTATAGTGCAGACATCTCTCTAAGAGAGTTGATTGGTAGTCGGTTGATCATATAATATAAGCAGGTGGCAAAACACAGGCAATGACGTGTTCACATCCATCTCCGAGTCAGGACACACAATCTTTAACATCGACAACAAACCCTTATTTTGGTAGGCATGGGCAGCACATATGCATTCACCATATGAAATGGTGAGCCAGAAAAAGATGATACTTTAAAGTTGTCCTCGATTCAAACTTTTATCTAATTCTTTCTTTCTTCGGGACCATAATCTTCTTTCAAGCAAAGAAGACAGTGAAGATGTCTGCAAGATTCCAGTCTCCCGAAATCCACTTCACAGCTTTAACCGAGGCTCACCAAAGCCAGGTTGGAGCTGAGGAAGCCTGAGCTGTAACCAGCTATCATTTCATCCAGCTTCTCCCCAGAAACACGCCCCCCCATCCCCGAATCCAGAACCCAGAGGACTTCCACTCAACAAGGGCAACCCCAGAGTAAAGTACATTCTGAAAGCCATTGCTCTGCTCTTGACCTTCCCCCGCCCAGCACTAGCTCGCGCCCCTAGTGCCGCGCCTTCTTCCGCGGGCCGGCTGGGGGTGAGCGCCGGGTTTAGTCAGTGCGCACGTGACGCGCGATGCCCACATGACGCGACCGTGGGAGGGGGAGGGGGACAGAGGAGCGAAGCAAGGAAAAAGTTACAGAAGACCCGTCAAAGCTCGCAAAGCAATTTGTCCCTTCCCTTCCTCGCCTGCCAGCGTCTCAGGGGTTCCTAGGGGACATCTGGGACCCAGGCGTCTCCGGCCCAGCTCCCGAAACGCTGGGCGCAGTTCTCTGCTCACCCCACCACCACCCCTCTGCTCTTCCCGGCCCCGCGGATGATGCCGCTGCGCCCTCAAGTTGCTCCTTCCTTTCTCTCCTTTCTTTCCTCCCCTCCTTCTTTCTTTCTTTCCTTCCTTCCTTCTTTTCCTCAGAGCTCTCCATCCACGGCGGGCGATGCCACTGACGCACATTCAATTTGCCCCGGCAGTTCGGAGGAGGTCAGAGTAGGCCGAACACCTTCCAAAGGGGAGGGTCTAACTGCGCAAAGAAAGTTGCACGCCACACCGCAGCCTGCCCCTCCCCGCCCCCGGGGCCCCCAGTCTGATCCCCCGCAAAGCTCGCTGGCGCTGCGGGTCCTCTCTCGACCCCACCCCACCATCGCGCAACACACCCCCTTCAACGCGCGCGCCCACCCGCTCCCTGCCCGGCGTCCCGAGCGGTCCCACCGCCTGGCAAGCACTGAGCAAGCCGCTGCGCTCACCTTGCTTGACACACTTGAGCCGGAGGGGGTCCTTGCAGTGTTTGATCACGGCCAGCACGTCCCTGATGGTGAGCCCCGCCACGGGGGTCTCGTTCACCTCCAGCAGCAGCTCCTCCGACACCAACTTGCTGCCGCTCTCATAAGCCACCTTGCCGGGCTTCACCTCCCCCAGGTAGGGGAACTGTCCATTCTCGGCGCCCCCCTTCAGTTCAAAGCCCAGCTGGCCCTCCGGGTTCCTGCCAATGACACTCTCATGGACTTTGCTCGTCCAGTGGCTTTTCTTTTTCAAGCTTTTGGACATGGCAGTGGGGTGAATCGCCTCAGTCCCTGGGGTTCCTTTGGGGTCGGGAGGTTGTTGAGAGGATGAGGATGGAGGAGCCAGGGGGCCAAGGGGTGAAAAGAGCAGACTTTGCCTTCCTTCCCTCTCTAGTCGGTGCTTTCCCTCTTCTTTAGATGGAGTGTGGACGAGGAAGGGGGAGGATGAGAGGGACGGCTGGGCAGAGGTAGGAGAGCTTGGGTGAGGTTGTGCTGTCCCTGGAATGACACTCAAGGCTGTGGCCCCGCAGCAGAGGAAGCTGTGGCGGCGGCGGCGGCGGCGGCGGCGGCGGCAGCCGGAGCGAGCAGTAGCCGAGCTGGTGAGCGGGTGGGGTGGGGGTGGGGACGGAGGGTAGGGATGCCGGGGGCCACTCCTGCGTGGTGCGAGTGGGAGCGCGCGCGCGCGCCTGGGCGTGTGTTGTTAGCTGATATCCATGGCAGCTGCAGTGGCAGCGGCAGGGTCTGTGTGTGTTTGTGTGTGTGTGCGCGCGCGCGCGTGTGTGTGTACTACTTGTACTGTACTGGCAGAGGGGGAGAGGGAGGAGGGGCGCGGGCCGGGTGGGGAGCCAGGGAGGGCTTCGCGCTGCCTCCCTCCCTCCTTCCACAGCTTGACCCGGTAGTGAAGGCAGAGAGAGAGGCAGGCTGGGTCCGCCTGGCAGCCTACGGGAGGAGGCGGGAGCCGGGAAGGAGGGGAACCGAGGCCCGGCGTGGGGAGGCCAGCAGGAAGGGCCTGGAGCCCAGCGCGGACCTTCCTTGAGCCTCCACACTGCCGAGCGGCGCCCTAGGCTGCTGTGCTGGGAGGACGCCCTGACTTCTTCCCACCTGGGCTCCGATGGAGTAGAAATAGCGGGACGCGGACGTCTGGCGCGCCCGGTGCCTGGTGCCACATCTCTGGCGCTGCGAGCCTCCCGGTGCCCATCCTGCCGTGAGAAAGAGCTAGAGTGGGGGAACCCGGCGTGGAATTGGGGGAGCAGGCCTGGGAGGCAGGAGCCATGCGGTGGGGAGGAGTTCGCTGTGCAGAGAGACTTCGGCTGTTCGCTTGTACAGTCACTAATTCGTCGCGAACTTCCGAGAAGGGAGAAAGTTGGGGAACTGGAGGCTGGTCGCCCTACTGCGGGGAGCATCGCAGCGTATGCTGGCGCAGGCCGCACCCGCGAATCCCGCCAGGACTGGAACTTGAAGGAGGGTTGGCGATTCCGGGGAACTAGAATAAGGGACTTTACGTTTCCTCAACAGAGGGAGCGGAAAAGAAGGGGCTACAGGACTTGGGGCACTGGGAATTGGGGGATGGGTGCAGTGAACAGTCCCCACAGAGAAATGGAGTTGTGATGGAGGGAGGGCAGAGGCACGCGCTAGCCCGGGACAGTCATCAGAATCAGGCCGGTACCTGGGGAAGAAACTTTCAGATGACCTGTTCCGACAACCCCCAGCTACAGAGAAAGACTCGGAGGGTGAAAATGGCAAAATCGCGCTGGAACTCAGCTCACTGGCCCCAACCGGCGTTTTCCTCCCTTCACCAAGTTTGCAGCCCGCAGAGGTGAGGACAGGAACGCAAGGATACAGGAGGGCTGCTGATTTTCATTTGAACGCTGGTTTCTTTTGAGTGATTTAAAAAAAAAATCCTGTAACTGGTAAATTAATTTCATTTGCTTAACTTTCAAATGATACGTTTCAGACAGAAAAGTTGCACACCCACTCATCTCTTTAAAGTAGAGCATGAAAAACGTTGAGCAGTTAGGATTCTTAATGTACGAGACGAAGATAGTGTGGGAGGCACGCAGTACAGTCAAGATGTTTAGTCCACCCAAACAGAAACACCATTGAATCCAGGCTCTGCTATTTACCAAGCGTGTGATCTTGAGGAAAATGCTTGACCTTTCAGAGACTCAGTTTTCTTATTTATTAAATAGGGTTAAAGAATACTAATCTAATAGGACTATGGTGAGGTTGAAACCAGGAAAAGTATGCAAAGTGCTTGCCTTGACACAGATGGGTAGGCGTCAAAATGTTAATTTTTTTCCTCTTTTCCTCTTAAGTATAATTCACTATTTGGGGGCGAGCAAGATCAAATTGAGTCAGACCTGGAGGAAATCTAAAAGAAAGATGATTTGTTTAACTTTGTGTCTTTTTCGCTTGAGAAAACAGATCCCCAATGAGTTGGCTGTGACTAGTGAGGATTATTCAGTGAGCCAGTGCAGTGCCAGGATCTGAAGCCAGAGCTATCGGCAGTGCCCAGAAGTAGGAAGGACTTTGTAGCAAACCCAATCTCACCCAAAGAAGTTGGGTTTTAGCATTATGAGGCATGATTTTAAATTGAAATTGATAATACAAACTGAAAATTATAAATATATAAATATATATGTATGTATCTTTAATGCCAATATAAGCTATCATGCATGGGAAATACTAATATTTATCAAGTTCTGAGTATATGCCAGATGATATTCTGTGGACTTTACATATATCGTTTTATTTCTCCTGGCAGCTTAATAAAGTAGGTACTGATATTATCTCCTTTACAGATTAAGGAAACTGAGGTATACAAGGAAGGACTTTTGCAATGCTGCAAAGCTAGCTAATGGGGAAGCTAACATTCTGACCCAAGTGATTTGACTCCAGACCTCTTCTCAGTCACAACGCTGAACTCTCTATAATTACACTTACCATGTTTCATACCAGTTCTCAATACATAATACCCAAAGGGTCCTCTCTTTCTTTCAGGAGCAATTGAGTAAGAAGAAAACAAGTGGAGCGAGAGTGGAGCAAACTGTCATCTTCTAGAACTCAGGAAAGTCACTGTGGTGCAGTACAGCTACTTTTTACAGTGCCATTTCATGAGTGCTCTTCAGCTCCAATTCCATTCTTGTTTGCCCTAAATTGTAATATTAGAGCTGGAATCTGCAAACATTGCTTTATGGTCAGTTGACACAATGTTAGACTTTGTCAATAGAAGGTACTAGAGGAACACTGCTAAAAGAAGAGGCTTCTCCCCTGGGTTCCAGTGCTTTTCTGCTTGCTTCTGTGATACGGTGGTCAGTGAGTGACTTTCTAGCCAGGAGTGTAAAGGAGACCAATATTATACACTCTTCGGTAAATTTGGCCAGTTCTCCACTGTGTGGCTTCCTCATGAGTCTCACTGGCATGTCAGTGGGTGGCTTCCTGGCAAGTTTTACTAGCAAAGCAGCTGATGATTTCCTTGTCAGTCAGTGTATGACACCTCAACAAAATTTCTTGGCCATCAAGTGGGCCACAGTTATAACATCTCCAATGAGGTCTGACTTTCAGGCCTGGGAGGGTGAGAGTGGATGAGGGATGTTTTTCTAAGTCGTTCCCTCCTTGAATACTCTCCAGCAGCCTGAGAGGTGGTGGCTGCTCCCTATATACACTAATTATGTATTCCTTAGTGACTTATTTTCCTCTCTTAATAGTCAGCCTCCTTTTGCTATGTAAAAATTCTTTAAATTCAATTTTTTTGTCTTGAAATTATGGTGTGGTTTTGTTTCCTGACTGAACTTTGACTGACAAAAGCAGTAAAAGGGGAACCCTGAGGAGAGCACTATCTTGGAAGTCAAGACATTGGATCTGGCTAATTTGCTTACTTTTTATTATGGTATCCCTCACATGTGCTTTATTTCCTATTGTCTTTACCAGTTGGGATTTGATGCTATGTCAAGAAAGAATTATTTCACCATTGAACACTGTGTAGAATATGACACTAAATATTACATGTTATTCCAAAAGAAAAATCGTTTAGGAATCCTAAAAACTAAGGAAAGGCATGAGTGCAATCAATTCTTTGAAGAGTTCTATGAGGTAAATGTTTGTGGCAAACATGGTTAAACTCCATCCAGATCTCCTAGGATCCCTTTGATTGTATATGAGTGCCCTTTCCCAAGCTTCTGTCTTCTTTTGGTTCTCACAGCCTGCCCCTGGGACTTGTTTTGGAAACAGCTCAGAAGCTACAAGACTCACTTTGTGTATTGGAACAGAGAGCCAGAAAGAACAACCTGGCAGCTTACTTATCTCGCAGGATGCCCTTTGACAAAGACAGTCCTATGCAGTTTAAAAGCCCAGTATTCAGCCGGGCTCGGTGGCTCAGCCTGTAATCTCACACCTTTGGGAGGCTGAGGTGAGCGGATTGCTTGAGCCCGCGGGTTCGAGACCCACCTGGGCAGCGAGAGCTCATCTCTACAAAAAATCAGCTGGGCATGGTAGTGCACACCTGTAGTTCCGGCTACTTGGAAGACTGAGGCGGAAGGATCGCCGGAGCCCAGCAGGTCGAGGCTGCGGTGGCTAGGAGTGGCCAGTGCACTCCAGTCTGAGCGACACAGTGAGACTCCAACTCAAAAAAAACAATAACAACAACAACAAAAAAAATAAAAGCCCAGCATTCTTGCCTCCAGTAGCAAGAAAATCTAAGCTGTAATTTATACTCCAAGGCTCCCATGCAGGATTATACTGATGTTAGGATTTTACCTGAAATCACCACCTTCTTTATTTTATTAACTTTATGCCTTAAAGGTTTTTCCTGGAAGCATTTCCTCAATACATCACTTGCTGTCTTCATCTCAGGGTGTGATCCAGGGGATTCAAACTTAAGACATTACTCTTCCTTTGTGCAAATAAGGAATCTGAGGCACCGATATTTTCAATTGCCCAAAGTCACACTATGAGTAAGAGATGGAGTTGTGATTTGATCGATGCCTGTGTGACTCTAAAGCTCTTACTCCTAATGCTGTTACATTTATAGTTCCTAATACTGAGTATTTTAAAATTAACATTCCGAACGGAGGTGGACACAAAACTCAGCACTTGATTGATCAACAGACATAAAAATTCTATCTAAATGTTAAGAAATCTCTGCATGTTTGAGGAGGAAGGATAAGGAACTATAAACAAAAAACCAAAGCGTGGTGCCCCTCAGTTCGAAAAACCTTTATCAGAGGTATGTAGATGTGGCCCACATTTTAGGAGAGGTAAATGTTCAAGATGGTTTTCACTCAAGGGCTCTCTTCATTTCCTGTTTCTGCAATAAGTTACCACAAACTTGGTGGTTTAAAACAATACATTTATTATCTACAGTTTTGAAGATTAGAAGTTCAAAAAGGATCTCACTGGGCTAAAATTAAGGCGAGGGAGGATCTGTGTTCTTTCTGGAAGCTCTATGGGAGAATCCTGTTTTTGCATTTCCTACTACTAGAGACTGCCCAAATTATTTGGTTTGTGGCCTCCTTAGTCCGTCTGTAAAGCCAACAACAGCTAGTTAAGTCCTTCTCACATCTCACCACTCTGACTCTGATTCTTCTGCTGACTCTCTTCTACTTTACCTCAACCCTACCCAGGTAATCCAAGATAATCTCCCTATTTTAAAGTCAGCTGATTAACAACCTTAGTTCCATCTGCAACTTTAATTTCTCTTAGTCGTGTAACATAACACATTCAGAGATTCTGGGGATTAGGATGTGGATCCCTTTTAGAGAGATCATTATCCTGCCTACTACAGGATTATAGGACATAAAGGTTCTATCTCCACTGTTTCTTGTTCAGGTTGTCAGCATCACTACTCCACCATTACTGTGATTTTCTCCTTTTCCCTGCCCCTTACCTCAGAAACGTTTATTGTGTTGTCAGAAAGACCTTTCTGAAAACTTTTTCCCCCCATCTTTAAAATCCACCAATGCAGCCCATTAAATATACAGCAAAGTTCAAACTCCTTATCTAGCTTTGATCCTCCTTTGTCCTCTTTCTAACTCTTCAGCCATGTTTCTCCATATACCTCTGAGATTACAATCCAGGGAAAGTGAGTGAATATCGATTCTTTAAGATTATCACAAATGAAAGGAGGTCCCTTTACCCCAGCAATTCTAGGCTTCTTAGAATATAATTAAAGATAGGAATTTCAAAATGGAAATTTCATGATGTTTACATTAGGGTAGTGAATTACTGTGCTTTGAGCCAATCTCTCACTCCTATGTTTATGATACAGGGGCAAGTGATCCATCTGTCTTACTCAACCGTCAGGCCTGTGTCTCCCCTTCCCCTTTTAATCCTTTGCTTCCACCATCCTGAGTTGCTTACCACTTCCTAGGCTCACTTGGCCATTTCATGGTTTTATGTTTGCCTGAAATACAACTGTTTTTCTGTTTGTCTAGTGTATATGTATTCACTTCTAAAATGTACCTATGGGGTCACCTTCTTTTAGAAGCTACTTCTCACTTTTTTTCCTGAGACCAACACAACTCTTCTTTATGTCTCTATGTATCCTTTGTGGAAACATGACTTATAAGACACTTCTTTGTTTTTAGATCTGTCTTCCACAGCAAGATTGGGTGGGATTTTTAAGGACTATCTTATTCATTTTTGCATTCTCAGCTCCTTGAAACATTGTCTGGCACAATGTTAAAGCTCAGTAGAATTTTTTGCATAGTGGCAGATACACCCAGCGTAAGGTTGTCTAAAATATCAATTATATGACCATTACCTTAATATGAGTCTTACTTATACTGTTAAAAGATTAACTCTTTACATTCATAGTAATGTCTTAAGATAATGGAATGCAAAACTACATATATCGATGAAGAAAAAAACCAAAATGTTCATGAAGTGGAGGTTAAGAATCAGATTCTTCAGCATTGTGTCTGGGCAGTCTGAGAGACAGTGATGAGATGATGAGGAAATATTCAATCTACTTCATCATTTGTCCATGGGCATTCTTATTATTAAACTTCTTTTCTCATTTGTTACAATATTCACACTAAAATACAAACCTATATATAAAGGTAGATTTATTTAGCACAATGCAAAGTTTCTTAGACTTTTCTTTCAAAGTATCTCTAACAATGATATACTCACCTAACTCCACCAAGAGCAATTTTATTTCCAGTCTCCATGTTTTCATCTAAAAATTCATATAGATTTTAGATTCTTCCCTGTACTGGGTTCATATTTATACTACTATAAAATGTGACTTTCTCTCTCTGCTTTACTTAAATGATGTTGCAGAAGAATTTGTCATGTTTATCCAGTGGTTTCCAGCATTCCTAGCCCAGCCCAGTGACTCCGTGGGTGTGCCCAGCTTAAGTCCAGTAACTGGAAATAAGAGCCCACATTCTGGAGAGACTTTGGACTGCAGAGACATTTGTGCTACATTGGACTGCAGAGACACTTTGAAACCTTGACTCATTGGCTGTAACCAGCAGAGTGGAAAATGCAGGAAGAGAAAAACATTGAACTGTGATTTACAACATCTTTTAGTGGACAGAGAGAAGAGAAAAAACCAGTGAAGAAACCTGTATTCCAATGTGAAGATCCGACGTTGAGAAATTCCGGCCTCTTGAAGTTAGTGATGAGAAAGTTTAGGGGTTTACACTCCTCAAAAACTTGTACAGAACTGCATATTTTGTCTGGTGTTTTATCAAATGACATTTATAAAAGATTTAGGATTCTCTCTACCTCAAGACCTCAACTCTTTAGGTGATGGTATCTTTTAGGTTTATATCAATAAAATGTGTGTGACAGTGCCAGAACTGTTTTATTTCAGTTGGGAAATAATGTTCATTGATCATGCTTTTGCATTTCATAGAACCATCTTAGTATTTTTTAGTTTTGGCTTTAGTATTGGGAGGAATATAAGATCCAACTTCTCTACAACTCAGGAATTTACTCTCTGTCAGTACTGTGATTAGTCATCTGTTTCTCTGCAAAAGATCTGGGACCATGGAGAGGAAAGAGAGAAAGAGGCAAAATTTGGCCACTTAAATCTGTGAGAGTATTAGATCATCTTGGTTGCTAGAAGATTCTGAACGATGTGACTTTAATTCTTGTAAAACAACTTTTTTTGTGTGGAAATCCATGGCCCATGCAGTATATACAGAGTGGAGAAAGAGAATTGCAGCAGCAAATAGTTTACATCATTGTGCCATCTTAACTATGCAGTTCACAAAATGTGAAAATTTGACTAGCTCAAGAAAGAAACAGGAAAAATATATGTTTTCTGTTGCTTTAAATTCATTGCAATATTTTATGCAAATGATAGTGGGTACTTTAATAAGAACTCTTGATGTTTGAGTTAATGTATTCAACATAAGCATATAATACAACAGGATAATATTGTTTTGGATCTAGAAATACATTCCTTTTTATGTAATCTTATGCAGTCATACTGCTTGAATATCATTATCTGAATTTCTTTCTTTTGGTGTTTTGTTTTGCACTCTACTTATTTGGTGCCTATCAGTCTTTCATTGTAAGTTTCCATTCTACTAAACTCTAAAAAACATTCTTATGCGTTTTGTACATTTAGGGATTCCTTACTAGATTTTTAAAAAACACTTCAATAATTCAGGTACTTTAATATCATGTCATCAAGTAGCTGAATCTGTCCCCCACCTTTTTAAATTTAAGTGTGTAGTTCAGTTTCTGCCATTCTCTACATGAGAATCATAAATCTTTTAAAATCATCTTGCCATTTTTCATGCATTTATCCTTATAGAAAATTCTATGAAACACTACTTATCTCTTACTTTTCTGTTTTTAACTGCTTCTGTTTTTTTTCCATATTATTATTCTCTCTGCTTTCCAAATGCACATCTTAATCTATCCTTTTCTTATCAATAGATTTCCTTAGTATACTCCTTAAGTTTCCCATCAATTCCCAACAAAATTTTAACATACGTTTTTAAAAAATCTGTGTATAGTTTAATATGCTGTCTACTATACATATTCTAATCCTGCCTCTTAATTTTATATCATTTTATTATTGGTTTAAATGACAGCAGTTCAATTCCGAACAAGTAAAAAAAAAAAAAAATGAAATGAAAGAATAATACTATAATGGGCTTAACTTTTATTACTAATGAAAAATCTTGTAGGCGAAAAGAAAGGTTTTAGGAAGAAAGTGAATATATTTCAAAATAGTAAAGAACAGTCAGATGTGTTTCCTTGTCTTTGGGAAAGCATATTTCAAAAAATTCAAAGAAAAGTTTATCATGCTAGCTTAGCGAGATTATTGAGAAGCAAAAATACTGATGAACTTTTGGAAGCAATGAGGGTATAATTCTAATTATACTAATTTCAATAATTTTGTAAACTCTCCAAACACTACTCTGTGTGGTATGGTTTGTTTTTAACAATTTTGAATATCGTAGATGTCTTTCAGAATATCGGTGATTTTTTTTTTTTTTTTTTGAGTTGGAGTCTCACTGCCACCCAGACTGGAGTGCAGTGGCCGCTCCCGGCCACCGCAACCTCGACCTGCTGGGCTCCGGCGATCCTTCCGCCTCAGCCTTCCAAGTAGCTGGAATTACAGGCACGTGCTACCACACCCGGCTAATTTTTTTGATTTATTGTAGAGATGAGGTCTCGCCAAGCTGCCCAGGCGGGTCTCGAACCCGCGGGCTCAGGCAGTTCACTCACCTCAGCCTCCCAAAGGTGCGGGATTACAGGCTGAGCCACCAAGCCCGGCTCGGTGATCTTATTCTACCCTTTTCTCCCTAATATATTGTGTGTGTGTGTGTGTGTGTGTGTGTGTGTGTGTGTGTGTGTGTGTGTGTGTATTACATTTATGGTATTACAAGTACCTATATACAGTATAACATATATATTTACATATATATGTGCATATAGTATTTCATGTATTATACACATGTGTATCTTTCAAATGTTACATATATCTTCATGTAATTTATAGATCTATAAGACCTCACCATTTTCTTGAATAGGGGGTTCTTTGGAAGTCTATCATAAATAAGGCTCTTATAGAACATTTTTAATTTATACACAATCAGCTAAAATAAATCTTATTCACTGAATTCATACATGCTACCTGAACTTTTCATCATATTTCTTCTAGACCTGAGTTATAACATTCTAGTCAAATCTCAGCCTCACTTCTAGGCTATAACATCTTTGAGGGCAAGGCATATTTGTATTCCTCACAGAGATTGAGTGAATAAAGGAAACTATGATAGTAAGGAAAAAAGAATATAAAACTATCAATGAACATGAAAGGGTCAAATATATCTATTATATGAAGCTTGAAATCAACTGATAGTAGCAAAGTAACCCAAAATTTTATCATGTATTTTAAGAGAATAAGAAGACTGCCATCTGGGAAGGCAGTAAAGTTTTGAGACATTTATTTCCCATTTCATCTATCAAGGAGAACAATTTGTTTAAACTTTAAAGATGTGGGGTACGATTCAGTATTAGGAATACACGTGGTTATTGTACAGGTAAAGTTTGGGTCTCCCTTTGATTGCCACTTTGCCTGGTTTGAGATCAGGTATCCTTATGGATGAAGTGTGCCCCCTTCCTCCCTCCCAAGAAGAATAATTTTTAAAATGAAAAAACTAGGATAAGTTTCTTTAAAAATGTGTTGTAGTATAAAACAGATCATGAGATAATTATAAATTATTTAATTTTAGAAGATTTTAATCTTCTACCTTCTCTCAACTAGGTCCTAAGGCAATAAGAAAATGAGAAGGGTTGGATAAACCATTGTCTGTAATTGCTGAAGAAAAGTGGACATCGGAGGAGTCAGTAGAAAAACAAAGTTGTCACCAATTTTCAGAAAAGATAAACTTCATAAACTGTAGACCAAAATAATTAGGACATCAAGAGAAAGAAGTCATAATATGAAGCTAGCATGGCTTATAAAGAACAAGTCAAATCAAACAATGCACATTTTTATTTATAAAGCACGACTTGTTCATTGTGACTTCATGCTAACTTAATTATTATACATTAACACCATCACTCGGATGCATATGTCAGCCATAAGCAATCAAAGACTAGCTTTCATAATTCTGTTTCACATCCCCAAGGAATGTCTCAGTTTGCAAATGCTCTTTGAACACATTCTCCATATGCATTCTGCCCAGCACTGCCCATAATAGGCCTGTTACTTCCTCTTCATAGGCACACCTAATAGTTTATGTGCATTTCAAATTGAATTCTACTGGTGCCTCATATCAAATTTGTAGAATCATACTCAATCCTTTTTCAAATGTCTTCTTTTTTCTTGAATAATTCACTGACCCTAAAGCTGTCAGACATTTGAAGATAGCTATGAAAATTTTAATATTCCAAATTTATAATGCAAAATTAATCAATATCTGTTTAATGTACAATATACTTTGGTAAATATAAATGTTATATAAATATGATATAATTCACACAAATGTGATAAAATTTCATACATGCTCTTTTTGTTTGTTTGTAGTCTCAGTCCGTTGCCTAGGTTGGAGTGCAGTGGCATGCTCAAGGTCACCCCAGCGTCAACCTGCTGGGCTCAGGCAATCCTTCCACCTCAGTCTTCCAAGTAGCCAAAACTACAGGCGTGTACTACCATGCCCAACTATTTTTTAAGTTTATTGTAGAGATGAGGTCCCGCCAAGTTGCCCAGGTTGTTCTTGAGCCCACGGGCTCAGGCAATCCCCTCACCTCGGCCTCCCAAAGTATTGAGATTACAGGCTTGAGCCACTGCACCCGGCCTCATTCATGGTCTTTAAGGATAATTATGAATATTTTTATCTACAGTCAATATTGACTTTGATATTCACCAATTAGTAGCTATATATGGTCTATAAGTTAAATGAATACCATCTAGTTTTGAATCTTAACTAAATTATTTGCATATATTGCAGTATTTATAGTGTAAGAACTGTCATTTTAATAACATTTTAAAATTTCAAGGACATTTTTAATATAATGTAATTGTGCTTCCTACTTTGGGCCATATTTAATATTTTATTCCTAGTGTAAACAATATTTTTATAAAATAGCTAGAAATAAAAACATATATTCTTCATTTGGTTATAGTAGATGTTTTGAGGTTAAAACTGAAGAGGGTAACGTTACTGTACATTTTGTGTGTTTGATTATGTGACTATATGAGTTCAATAATTGATTGAAATATTTTGGAGACCGTAAGAGTAAGAAACATATGACATTTTAAGCCCCGTAAATATTTTAAAGGATATTAGTTTCTATATAAATATTCCCTGAAGTACACCACTTTTAGCAGAAAAAGCTAAAAAAAATAAGTTTACACTTTCCCAGGACTAATGGAGATTTATTTCCCAGTCTTTTTCTCTGGAGACAAATGTAGGTTTTTCCTCAAGGGTAGCAAGATTTGCATATAAAGTATGATATAGAGGGCTAGAAACATCTTTTCCATTCTCTCTAAAATGCTTCACTATGTTTTGTCATCTTTCCTAATAATTTTGCACTAAAGTTTTCTCCCTTTGAGATAATAAAATGTGAATATCTCTGAAAGTGTCTCTTTTGCTTCAGTCATACTCATATGGCTACTAGTGAACAAAATATGTTCATTGCAGGAAAAAGGGAATGTTTCCAGCCAACAAATCTCTACAGTCTGTACTATACCAAATGTTGCTTAGCAATTTCCATGATTTTCTCAGTCTAATTCGCAAGGATCAAGGAGATGTGAGTATGTTACATAAGGTTGTAAAATTCAAATTTATTTTATGTATCTGTTCTCCCTATATTGAAAACTTTACAAACAAAGGAAATGGAAAGTTAAGGCATGGTCCATGGTAAGGGAAAGCCTCTGCTAGGAAGTTATTTTTAAGGCAAGACTTAAATGATGAACAGTATTCACTTGTCCAAAAATCTGGGGGAAAGACTTTTCAGGTACAGGAAGAAGGAAGAGTCTAGATCTTGGACGTTAACTTGCCAGAGTAGGTAATTTTCATTTTCATTAATGTATGCATTCAATTTTACTATCCTCTTGGGTCAGTTTATAAGGCTGTCCATGCTTTGGTCCCTGCTAAAAAATTTATTCCTCCCTGACCCCTTCCCACCATACAGCATGCTAATCCATGTCTCTATGGCTTTGTATATGCCATTTTCCTTCTTTTTTGCTTTCTTTCCTTCTTTCTTTTTTTTTGTTTATTCTATTAAAAAATCCAGTTTGTTTAGTACGTCAAGGGGTTGAGTGAAACATGAAGGAGACATTGGCTCCAGTCTTGAATCCACTCCTACGCATGTAAATGGATGGTTTTTCTATAAATGTCATGTTTTTTCCACATGTACTTATCCTTTTGTGTTACATGTTTCATAGAAGACTACTGTGTTGGGGCTGCCTTATGACCCTACAAAACTTTATACTCAATCGTTAGCTTGAGGGAAATATAACATGGAACTCATCAAAAATTAAAATTTTAATGTTAATATGTCACTTAATCTTCAGAGTTAAGAATCATTTTTTATTTCTGTGTTTCTTAGGCATCTCTTTTCTACAGAGATCTTCACACCTACATCTCAGGGTTTTTTTTCTTCTCCTTTATTTTATTTTAAAGGTGTGGGGTACAAGTCAGAATTAGATACATAAGTTGTCTATGTTCAGATGAAGTTTGGGCCTCCAACTGGTCCTTCCTTCCCATGGTTTAGGATCAGTACCCTTGGTGATGTTATGTGCCCACCTCCCTCTCCTTTCCCTGGCAGTGTCCCATTACTGCTGACCCCTCTCTTGTAGTATTGTGATAAATGTTCAGGACCCACTTATGAGTAAGAACACACTTAGTTATTTGTTTCTGTGACAGATCACTGAGTGTGATGGACTCTAAATCCATCCAAGTTGCTACAAAGTCGGTGATTTTGTCCTTCTATATGACTGCATAATACTCCATCATATATATATGCATCACATTGTCTTTATCCAGTCCACTTTTGGTGGACAACAGGGTTGGTTACATGTTTTTGCTATTGTGAATAGTGCTGAAATAAACATGCATATGCAAGTGTCTTTTTTGTAGAATAATTTTAGTTTTTCTGGGTACATTTCCAAAGGGGGATTGCTGGGCTGTTGGAAGGTAAATTTAGACACCCTTAATGGACACTGGAGTAGACAACCAATTCTTGATCATACCCCCAAAAGTATATGCCATAAAAGATAAGATAGGCCGGGCTTGGTGGCTCAGCCTATAATCCCGCACTTTGGGAGGCCGAGGTGAGTGGATTGCCTGAGCCCACGGGTTCAAGACCCGCCTGGGCAACTTGGCGAGACCGCATCTCTACAATAAATAAAAATATTCTCTGGGCGTGGTAGCGCGCACCTGTAATTCTGGTTTCTACCTGGAAGGCTGAGGTGGAAGGATCGCCAGAGCCCAGTAGGTCGAGGCTGCAGTGGCTGGGAGCAGCCACTGCACTCCAGTTTCGGCGACAGAGTAAGACTCCAACTCAAAAAAAAAAAAAAAGAAAAAAAAAAGATAAGATACACAAATGGGACCTCATCAAACTGAAAAGCCTTTGCACAGCAAAAGAAACCATCAAGAGAGGAAGAAGACAACCCACAGGATGGGAAAAAGATATTTGCTAACTGTATATTTTACAAAGTCCTAACACACAGGATCTACTAGGAACTCAAACACACAGAAATGGGAAAAAAAAAGCCTTATTAAAAAGTGGGCCAAAGGCATGAATAGACACTTCTCAAAAGAAGGCATACAAGCAGCCAACAGATACATTAAAAAATGCTCAGCCTCACTAGTCATCAGAGAAATGCAAATCGAAACTACAGTGAAACATTACCTAACTCTAGTAGGGATGGCCACCATTAACAAATCAAAAAACAACAGATGCCGAGCAAGGATGTGGAGAAAAGGGAACGCTTCTACACTGTTGATGGGAGTGTAAACTACTTCAACCTCTATGGAAACAGGGTGGCTATGTTTAAAAGAACTAGAAATTGACCTTCTACATGATCCTGTATGCACTACTTTCTTTGTTCAACATTCATCTCATTCATTCCTTCTTGCCTGATAAACTGTAACTCATCTCTTGTTGCCTGGAGGGGCAGGGGGCAGGATTGGCTGTAGTGGGAGTCTGCCAAGTGAGAGGAAGTGCACATATCATCAACAAGGGTACCTGCATAATGAACATCTGTATAGCTAATCCTGAATTATACCCCACATCTTTAAAATTAAAAATAAATATATAAACTCCACCTCTAGCACTCCCTCTTTTCTGACACATTCTCTCTGTCTCCTATCTACCATCCAGAGAATTGCTTAATCTTTGTGATGCCATTGTTTTGTAAAATTGACATACTGCTTTGCAATGACCAATTTACATGCTGATTATATCACTAGTGAGCTTCTATAGGACAGACATTTTTATTTTATTTTATTTTAATTCGTTTCATTTCATTTAATTTGAGTTGGAGTCTCACTCCATTGCCCAGGCTGGAATGCAGTGGCACGCTCACAGACACCCCAGTGTCAACTTGCTGGGCTCAGGTGATCCTTCTGCCTCAGCCTTTCAAGTAGCTGGAACTACAGGCACATGCTACCACACCCAGTTTTTTTTTTTTTTTGCATTTATTATAGCGACAAGGTCTCATCAAGTTGCCCAGGGTAATCTCGGACATCTGTGCTCAGGCAATCCTCTCACCTTGGCCTCCCAAAGTGCTGGGTTTACATGCTTGAGCTACCGTACCATTATTAATTCATCTCTGGGTACATATGGTCCAGCATAATAGTAGTATTATAGAGTACTACCACTATGTAGTACATAGTACATAATGACTGGTATAATAGTTATCCAGAAATTACTGTTAAATAATGAAAGGGAGATATTTTTATTATGATGACTAAAGTTGAGATAGCATTTATTTTCAAAACAGTTTTCATGATGTTTGTTCTAGTTAGTAGCCAATGTCCACTAGAATATTTATCATTATTTCATTTAAAACAATAAAATATTGAATTATATATGGCCATTCATAGGTTTTTTTAGATTAGAAAATATAGTTTATTTGGAAAGTAAATTGGAGAAAGTGAAAGAGATGATACACCTCCCCAAGAGAGGGGAGGAGGGATCATTCATATTTAATGTAAGCTAAACTCATGAAAATGTTACAAAAAGATCGAGTAATTTTGGTATATGTGTTTAAATTCAACTTTTTAATTTAGTATATTTTATGATATATTCTCAGCCTACTTTTAAATATATTGACTTTGAGAACCATTACTACTTCATGAAAATCATTATTTAAAAGCAAACTTTAGCCAGGCTCGGTGGCTCAGCCTGTAATCCCGCGCCTTTGGTAGGCTGAGGTGAGTGGATTGCCTGAGCCCGTGGGTTCGAGACCCGCCTGGGCAGCGAGACCTCATCTCTACAATAAATAAAAAAATCAGCCGGGCGTGGTAGCGCATGCCTGTAATTCCAGCTACTTGGAAGGCTGAGGTGGAAGGATCGCCGGAGCCCAGTGGGTCGAGGCTGCGGTGGCCGGGAGAGGCCACTGCACTCCAGTCTGGGCGACAGAGTGAGACTCCAACTCAAAAACAAAGCAAACTTTATGTGTTTGTTTCTCTTTTTAAGTTAGAGAAGTCGAGTTATGTTTAAGACATGCATTTCATTATATTTGCCAGAACTTGGTTCCTTAACTTGGAACCAGAGAATTTTCCCAACTCCTAAGTGCCTGGCAGAATTAGATTAGCTAGATGAGGAGATGTGATGAGAAATGATGGAAGATGTAGCAAGAGAGTTGGGAAGAGGGAACAGTGATTCGGTTTCAAGGAGGTTTTTCCATTGGTCAAGGAGGTTTTTAGTGTCCAACTCACTGAGACAATACGTATACAGTGAGAATATTCAAGAAGTTCATTTATAAACGTTTCTCTGGTGGTTTCTAATTCCACAAAGTTGTATAAATCAAATGCCACAGTTACTGATACAGTGAACTGAACCAAGAAGATTGAGTGAATAGCAGAAAAATTAAAGAGCTTCTTCTTTCTCCCCTCACTCTTTTATTTCTTTCTCTCACTACAGAATCACTAAAGTTTACACATTTCTCTAGCTTTCCTTTCATATCCACTTATCTACCCATGAATAGTAAAAGTATTCTGTGAAAGATGCCTTTGAAGGATTTTTCATGGAAAAAAATCAAAAACTCAAGATAATGAGAACTGAATAAATATTGAATTTACTGTACTCACTGTATTTCAGTTACACCTCTGTTTTCGACTCTCAAGCAATCCAAACATATCATTTACTCTTTTCTCTGCCTGGAATATTCTTTCCTCACATCCTCACTTGTCTGAATTCTCCTCTTTTAAGTCTCCTGCTTTAGTTCACAAAAAATATTCTATAATTCCCTCATGTAATATAGCTCCCTTCCCTCCCTTTTCTACCAGTTTACTCTCACTCCCATGACTTTGTTTTCTTTCCTTAACAATACTTGTGATTTAAAATCAATGGAGTACTACACAGCCATAAAGAATAACAAAATCATGGACTTTACAGCAAACTGGTTGGAACTGGAGATCATCATCCTTAGTGATTTATTACACAAAGAACTGAACAGTGCATGTAACAATGCAAAGGGTACTAGTCCTAAACCAGGAGAAGTGAGGGCCAGCTGGAGGCACAAATTTCACCTGCATGCTGCTTACTTGTGTAGTTAACCCTTACTTGTACCCAACATCTCAAATAAAATAAAATAAAATGAATCACCCATGTGCATCTGTTTCTTTATGCCTGTCATTCATCTGAGATGGATGCTTTCTGCGAGCAGACTTTTCCTGTTCTATTCACTGCTCCAATTCTCAGTATCTAGAATAGACCTGGTATATGGAGGAGTTTGAGGACTATTTACTGATGACAGAATTGGTGAATTGAACCTTTTCCTTACTTGCTGGAGAAGAACAAATGCACCTGGGGGAAATGAACAGAGATAAATTCACTGGTAATAGAGCCTGACTGTGTCTTTGTTTACAGCATTAGGTTATCGACAACCTAAAAAGCATAAGTTTCAGGGCCCCTTACTTGCACAGGCTATGGGAGGGGCTTTAGAGCTTTAGTCATGTGTTCGTGTGGTCACAAGTTTTGTAAAATTTGTGAAATCAAACTGTTTTAACGCTAATCTGTTGGGACTGCTGTTTCCATTCTGACTTGAGGATCTGGTTAAGGGTAAATTGAGTTCAGCATACATTGATATAAGTTTAGTGGCATACAATTTATGTGGGTAAATTAGGTTCAGAATACATTTTATATAAGTTTAGGGGCATACATTTACATGAGTCACAGTAAGGTTATGGCTAGTTTTCCTGAGATGGATCCCAGGAATATTCCTCCAACCCCATATTATTCAGTCAGCATGGTTATATGAGGAGTTATATAAACTACTGGTTAAATTTGTTTCAAAGAGCTTATAACATTGTTTACTATATCATACAACCTGAGATTTCATTTAATGGCTCAAATATAAGACTTTTTTCTCAAATAAAAAAATCCTAAACATATAAATGATACTTTAACAAATTTTAAAGCAGAAAAATATTTTTCTAATGTATCAACAATAAAAATACATTTTGTTGAATAGTACTATAAAACGCTATCATCTTTCTATTATTTCTATAAAAAATGATATTGTAAAGTGATTGTCATATGTGTTGATCAAATAATACATTGCCAAAATGTGTAGGGAAAAATGTATTAATGGAGTGTGATAGGTTGTTAATTAATAACATAGCATTATGTCATTTTTCTGTATTATATCATAAGATTCATTTTTAAATACTTGTGATTTCAGTAATTTGCTGTGTAATTTTCAGTAATTAAATGTGAGGTCAGTTCTTTTTCTAAATGAATATTTATTTGTAGACCTAATTTTACATTTGTAATTCTGAATTCTTATTCTTAGAGAGGGCCTGCCAAATGGTACAAGTTTTAGACCCCATAATCTCTGATATCCTCCTGATTTGGGGGTGAATTTTTAGGAAATAATATTTGAGGGTAACTGATCATGTACACAGTTTCTCAAGTGATATCTAATGAAATAAACTATAGACCGTTATTGAATGTCACAAAATATTCAAATTCCTTTAGTAAACTTTCATATTTACCCACATACCTTCCTTGATATGTTTTCAGGTAATAAATCAGGAAATAAGATACCACATAGAGTTTACTGACCATTTAATCCATATGCCACAATAGACCCTTTAGCAGGCTAGCCCAAAGGTAGTTTCTATCAGGAAAAAAATAGAGCATCATAATAAAAAAAAAGAGATAAAGCATTAAAATAACCATGGAGAATTTTAAATACATACTTGGAACACAAGTATATTAATGTTTGCTTGTTGTTTGTTTGTTTTCCCCAAATTTCCAATATAGTGGCACTTGCTCAATGTCTCAAAAGATAAGTGTCTAGTGACTGGTATTTATCCTAGGCTTTATTCCATAGCCAGGGAGAGGCTTATACCATGTATGTGCTCCTAAATGTTGTTGGTGGTATATAACATAATACAACTTACCAAATGAACTAAATTAATGCATAAATGTATGAGCCTTTAATACATCCCCTTTTATATGTTTTTAAAATTTATATCAGTGTGGAATCCTAGATTCATATTTAACTTAATAGGTTGGAATCTACTACTACTAATATTATTTATTTTGTTGCTCAAATTGTCCCAAATTTGGCCAGCAGGGGCTCCTTTAACCTGGTTCCCTTGCCCTTTTGACATGTCCCTATGACTATTTGAGCACTTCCTAGCTTTTTAATGATTTATCTTGTTAATTTTCTCTCCCAGTTTTGGAATTCACCTTTCCTTCAAGGAGTCCTGTTTCTCTTTG
The DNA here is from genome assembly GCA_027257055.1 of Cephalopachus bancanus. Classification (NCBI taxonomy): domain Eukaryota; kingdom Metazoa; phylum Chordata; class Mammalia; order Primates; family Tarsiidae; genus Cephalopachus; species Cephalopachus bancanus. Next base: position 2,933,127 of record JAPVLO010000262.1, read on the forward strand.
TGACAAATGATATTTACATACCAAGACATGACCAGGGCAGTGCCTCATGTCTGTAATTCCAGTACTTTGGAGGCCAAGACAGGAAGATCTTTTGAAGCCAGGAGTTTGAAGTTAACCTTGGCAACATAGCAAGAAACCAAGATCTGGGTGTTTGGCATATATATTGCTATATATTGGTGGGCCATTGCTTCTAGGCTCTTTTGGTAGACAGAGCTAGGAAATATTTATGGAGATATTTCAAATGTACTTATATGTAACCTGTTAAATAAATTTAAACATCAAAAACATGAGGCCATACTAATACTTTCCATTAATATAACAATGCACTTTATTTTCATAACTTTAAAGAAAAAATATTTGTTTTCTACATATAGTGGGCCTAGATAGTAATAACATTGATCTTGAGCAGAGCAACCCTAAATAGGTTTAATTAATATTTAAACATAGCATTTCTTAGAATTCTCATTATTGTAGGGAGACATTTAGCTCTGTAATCTAGTTATTTTATGGTATAACTTTGCAGTTTTGTTTAATAAATATGTCTACCACCCGTGATAGATTTTTAATGTTTTTTTCCCACGATTATAATTTTTTAAAACAAAACTATGATTTGGTGATATTTTTAATTTTGATTTCATTAATTAAAACATATCTTGATATATCAGAAAATAGCAGTTGCAACAGCAGCACAGAGGGCTTTGGTTTGAAAAGTAACTTAAATTATAATTAATCAGTAGAAAACAGGAACAGGGACCAAAGTTCATCTTAATCCACTACAACACATGAAAAATCAAATTAAGCATTCATGACACCCAGGATTTTGAAATAAATGCATATTTATGGGCAGTACAAACAAATAAGTAGTGGCACTATCTACATGAAAACAATACTAGTGTCTTCCCTTTGGATGACTACAGTACCTATTTTGCAGCACCCGGGACTCCATTTAGCAACAGCTTGACTGTTGTTCGGCTAGACAATGGATAACTTGTTCAAACAAGATAATGAGGAGTTGTGAATATCTAAAAATCAGAATTTGCAACATAGAAAACTCTGTGACTATGTATCCAAATTATTAGAATTTTCTCTCAGCAAGTTACTGGACATGGTAGACTTTAATGTTCTGTCTTTCCTTTATTCCTTTAAAAGTCAGAAGCTCTATATTTAGTTTACTAATTCCAAATATAGATTCAATAGAAGTAGAGGCCTATTGTTACTGGTTTATTTGCTTTATCTAAACTGATTTAAAGTTTATTTTTTATAGCATATCAAAACAAAGATTTCTATTTTAATACTGCATCATATATATACTTGCTAGCTATCACAAAGCAATAATTTAGTAACCTGAAAATGTAATATTTATGCATATGTAGATATCTGTTATTTTAAACTTCAAAAATATTAAAAAAGGAATAAACATCAGAGGAAGCCACTGCTATAATAAAAAAGTAATTTGACCAGTGTTAGAAAATGTAAATAGCAATTACTTAGAAGTTGCTATGCAATACACGCCATACATATTATGCTTTATTTCATTATTAAAACAATGAAATTGTTATTACTTTGTCCCCATTTAATGGAAGAAACTGAGACTAAACACCTGGTTAAGCTTGACCAACTTCTTATAATTAAAACATAGTGGAGATATACCCCATACACTTTTGAGTGCATCACACAAAGTTTTGCTCTGCCTCTGGGTAGTCCCAACTTTTAATAAATTATATGATTTTTCATCTATAAAAAGAAGATATTGTGCCATTTTGGTTACTTTCAATGTTTTCAGCATCAGTAAATGTGTTCACCACACATGATAGATCTTTTTTTTAATGCTTTGTTTCCATGATTATAATTTTTTAAAACAAAACTATGACTTAATGATACTTTTAACTTAATTTTGATTTTATATATCTGAAAATAGCAGTTGCAAAAGCAGTATGAGGACTTTGTTTTGAAAAGTAACTTAAATTATAATTGAAGGTGGACCAGGGATCATGGAGAAGGTGTGGACCACAGATATGTGGGTGAAAGCTGGTCTAGGATTGGTCGTCTTAAATGGATTTTGTCCCAAAGGGCTCCTAAAAAACAGTAGACTCCCAACAGAGACAGTCTATGGAGCGAGACACTGCTGAGACCCAAATCACTGCAAGGGATCCTTTGCAAAGAATGGGGAGAGGAATCAATGATCTAAAGAACTCTGCAGGAAACTGAAACATGGCACAAGGGAAAGAAAATCAAAGAGTCAGCTTTGACCTCTGCCAAACCCAAGCACAGCAACATGGTCGTTCACAAAGGCGCCAGCACGTAGGAGCTTTCCTGTGCCCTCATATCTCTTCCCCCCACCATATTGAATCCTGCTGTAGTCATAAACAGTGTGTTAGCAACTGGCGAGAGGAAGAAAGATAAGGTGGGAAGATAGAGGAGTATCTATCCAGGCCCTTCTTTCCTACAACAGCTGCCTTCAGTATATGTCTGATTAGGAGGGTGCAGAGGCTTTAATTTTGAATGAAACTTGGAGTTTTCATTATTACTCTGACTATACCTAGCATACTGTTCAAAACTGGAAGAGTTTAGATGACTCAAGCACCAGGAAGATGCTTATTATTTAAGATAGTTATGAAAGACTGACTAAGATTTTATCCAGGGAGAGGGGAATTACCCTAAAGAGAAGGTTTTAAAGGATATTATAAGAGAAACCAGAGTTGCTTAGTGATTCTATTTTGCAGTTCTGCTTATTCAGAATTTCATCATATATTTATATGCCAATATGATACATGTCTAAAACTATATTATACTATATATCTATATGTGCTTGTATTAGATAAAGCATGCTGTGTTTTGTAGAGCATTCTTTTTTTTTTTCTTGAATTTCTATTTGGTTATTCTTTCTATTGATTTCCTAAATATTCTTTCTTCCTAAATGCTTTAGCTGCAAGCACATAAAGGTAAAGCCTTCATATACAAGATTCCACATATTTTTCTTTATAATTAAATAAGATCTTGTTTTATTTAAACCCTGCTTGTCACATGATATATCTGATACCCTATCCTACTTGCATATAAATGTTTATGAAACACAAATCATCTCAAATCAACAGGATCAAAATTATATTTGAAAAATTTATTCAATGAGATGTATAAGATGAGATAAAATTAATTCTAATTGAATTCATAGGGGTTTGAAATTAGATGTAAATCTGTAATATCAAATTACATTTAGATATGAATTAGTATTAGATTTGCATTCAGAAAATGTACTATGTTCACGTCTGAGTACCATTTAGAACATTAAACAGGTATTTTATCTTTTCTCCCTCTTCTCTTTTCTCACCACATAAATGTCATTGAAAAATCGTCCCATCTTAGTTATCAACATTGCGGACTGATTTTGAAAAATGCAGAGAACTTAAGATTCATATTTTAATGGAAGATAGAACATAAGACATATTTTATTTTTATAATTGTATAAAATATTTCTTAAAAGGTGATCATTTTGACTTAAAAACAAATCTATCAAATACTGAATTTTAAATGTTAGAGCTAACGGTGATATGCAAAATACAATAGAGTTACTTGAATGAATGCTCCATAGTTAGCTTAAAGACTTAGTATTGTACTATCACTGTGTGGGCATTAAAAATGTTATTTGAAATGGATGTAGGCAATTAATTCAGGGTATCCTTAGTTTGGGGGTATAGGTACTATGACCTAGAATTTAAGTGTCGTCCAGGAGATTAGTATTGGTCATAACATGCATCCTAATGTCACCATGTAAGTGAGGTATGTAAAAACATATATTCTAGTATATAAAAGTTATAAATGGCCTACAATGACCTAATTCTCACTTCTATGATTCAAGGTATAAACTATAGGAAAATATTTTTACAATGACTAGCCATGAAAAACCAAAGCCCATGTATTGGCATTTAGCATTATACTGAAAATTTAGACTACCTGGAAATATGGATTGTGATTATATAGCATTCTGAGTTTCGTGAATTCTTATACAGCCTAATATTCTACCCAAATGCTATTCTTTACTTCTTTCTTATTGGTAAAACTCTTTTCTGCTCAGAATGGCAATGTTTCCAGATAAAATATTCACTGTCTCAGACTACCTTACCACCAAGGGTGGCCATGTTGCATAAATGTAGACAATGAGGTATAGGTATGGACCCACTTAGGGATTTCTGGACTATTTTTGCATTTCTAATACAGACATTCTTTCTCTTTTTCTTTCTTTAGTCTTACAGGACAGTTGAAGAAGGAGAAGCTGTCTTGCTGCCATAATTTGACAAGCATGAAGATAAATGCTTTCCTATAAGGATGATGGAGCAAAAAGATAGAAGGGGTCTAGATTCTCTACCTTCATGTTTCTTGTTATGAAAAAGAAATGCTATTAAAGTTTGACCCACAGAAAATGACTTCTTTTTCACACATTTAAATGAACTTCAATTTATACAATATCCATTAAACTGGTATGAGTATTCATTTTAAAGGATTCTGAGGAACTCAGAGATATAACACAATCAACACTCAGATTTTGAAGTTGATCTTTTAGTTACCAAACTGTTAAATACATTTGAACTTTTAGATTCTATGAATAATGCTAATTAATTATCTTATTTTCTCACTGTGAATATGATTATGTGCTTGTGTGCCTATGTATATACATGTGTATACTCAAGGATCCTGAAGGGGATCATGATTTTCTGGGGCAAGCAGTGTTAGTTACCTCCAACTCCTTCTTTAAGTATCTCCATTCAAATTCTACTTCCTTAGGAAACAAATTAAAATATATTCATTAAAAATGAGTTAATTTTTCATTTATTTTAAACTTGTCATCATTGGAGGTTGGACTTTGTGGTGTATGTGTGTAAATTTTGACTCATTTTATGTGATGATAAACTATCCTATTGAAGAGCTACTTCTTTATAGAGTCAAGCAATGTCCATCTTTCTGACTCCTGCTTTCTGCTCTGACTGTCAGCAACTTTGAATATTGAGAACAATTAATATTCAGTGATCTTTAAGTTGGGAGATAAGTAATATAACATTTCATGTATTAACGACTTAAACCCTAAAGTAATATTTATTTGTTCAAAATCATGATTAATGCAGATGTTATTTGGTCTGAGAATAAAAATGGTCACTTCAAACATCATACAAGTCACCCCTGAAGTACCCTCTCTCAGCCTCTTATTAAAGGAAGATGAAAAGTTACTAAGTCAAAACAATACTTGAAAATAAGGAAGGCAACTGATTCTCAGAGTCAAGGAGATGTTTCCATGGGAACTGGCCAGACTAAGAAACAATTGGCAGCCTAAACATACTTTGTCCCTCAAATGTGAGAACAGCATTAGAGGAAGAAGGCTGATGAGGCTGCAATTCACACCTACCTGCTCATCCCCAGTATAGAGGTGCAGGGACTTTGCCAGCCACAAATCTGTACAACCATCTATTTCCTGAAAGATAATTTACATTTTGTGGTAACTAAGGACATTGCCTCCTTAGATTTTACTACTCTTTGTGTATCAATAGCCATCAAACACAGAAAATGTGGTTCCCAGTAAAACAATATGAATAAAGAGGGATTAGGGAAAAACGGTGCATGGAAACTTGTAATATGGTGTCAACTGTAGGCAAGAACAGTACTTATAAGCAATATTTGAGAGGTATGTGAGATTTCTGAATACTGCTTCATGCAGAAAAAAGTTTTAAGATAGCCTGAAGAATACAGAAAAAAAGGTTCCATCCTAGAAGACAGAGAACCAAGCAATAGAGTAAGAACCCTTTTTACTATATTCAAGCCAATTAAAATCTATAAATTGTTTGCCTTCCACTTTAAGAATACAAGGAGGCTTCTGTCTGGACTTGAGTAGACATTGAAAGACAGCTGTACAAACCCATGTCCTTTATTAATAGCTAGTCAGATAAACAAAGTAGGATTGAGCAATTTTTAATCAAGAATGACCACATAGAGCAATATACAAGCAAATAAACAACACTCACCCTAAATAAGCAGATGCAAACAAATGGTAACTTACAGAAGAAATCCTTCATCTTAGAAGAAGGGGGTAATTACCTTTTTGATATGGTTTTAGTATAAGAAGCAGAATAAATTATTTAAAAATATCTAGAACTGAAGCAGGTGATCTAACTTAAGATATTTAACAACACAGATAACCTGATAAACTTTTTTGGAATGTTAGGGATAAAGAAATTATTAAAATCTGGGTTCCAAAATATGTAGATTACCTAAATACCAGAAAAAATACAAGAAATCTAATACACATTTCAATCTGGCTTTAAAATCAAGTTTTTGGAACACAAAATAATGGAGAAGTGTGTATAGATATTTTTCTGTTCTTTTTCCCTTTTTGGGAGAGTGACAATGCCAGGAGCAGATGACAACTGGATTCTTTTTATTTTCTGATATGCAAGGGTCACAAATTATGGCACTGACATAGACCCCAGAAATGTTCACTGAAACATAATTCAGGAGGTCAAATATTAATTAAAATTGAGGAAAAAAATAGGAAATTTGGAATAATTGTTTTTATGGTAAGCCTTGATATGAGTGAGTCCAATTAATTTCTGTACAAATGTTAATATGATTTAATGCAGTGTAATAAATGTCATTTAAAAGAGAATATATTTAATTACAAAATAATTAAAGAATAATAATCTAGACCTCTAATGGTAATCTGTACTCCGTATTAAATTAAGAAAGATCAGTAGGTTAGGAATGGGTTGGTAAAAGCACATTAAATTTCTTGTTTTACATAAATGGAGGTTAAAAGTTATAATGCCTTGTTGCATTTGAAGCTAGAAAATTATGTAATCGAGAACTTTATTGAAGAATATAAAATAACCCCAGAGCAAAATTTTAAAATGCTTCATTCTTTTATAGCTACTACTGAATACAATAGCAAACAAAGCATAGTACACATTGCAAATTACTGAACACAAAGATAAGAGCAAACTAGCACAAAGTACACAACTCAATGAGAAACTAATATAAACTCAGTTATTACAGTTAACATAAGTGGCTTCAATATCAATAGGCAAAGGGCATCAGAACTAATTCCAAAATAAATTCAATTATGTGCTTCTTCTACAAACATAATCAAAATTAAACAAAATTTTAAGCATGTAAGTGTCACTTTTGGCTTAATTTTCTGTGGACATTTGGCAACTTATTTCAGACCAACTACCTTTATACATGGACAAAAATCAACTTTTGTAGACATAGTTCAAGATAAGTTGCCTCATGCCCAAGCTGTGTATTTCTTGCTGCCAGTACCAGGCTTTCATGTTGATGCTCTGGTGTCATATTGATGCTGAGTTGATGCACTGATGTCTTCCTGGCCTTCATTTATGTGCAACTCGGGTATGCAAAAGGTTACTTTCCCATGGGATGTAACTTTAGTCAATGAGAGACAAGAGAGATATGCATGAGCAAAAGTCATACCATATACTAGGCACTGGGCAGCACAGTAATCTTTGTTTTGACTTTCCTCATTCCCTTATCCCCTCACTCATATACTCTGGAAATGCATTTTCTAAAAAGGTAGTAATACTTAGGCCTTTGCCTTAGGCTTTGTTTTCTGGAGACCTCAGGGCAAGACAGTTGATAATAAGAATGTTCTTAGAAAATAGACAGCAAAGATGGAATTTTAGAGTTGTACTACTCACTTGTCTGATAGCAATGAGAATTTAGTGCTAATGGTAATAAGTAGAATTGTGAAAATTTCTGGTTAGCAGTGGCATTGTGGTGACTAAGAATTTCACCTTTGTTGAATGGGAATGATGTGTAGGTGAAAGCAGAAGCATTGGAATCTATGACAACTGTGATGCTTTAAAAGTATGGGGTCAAGCCGGGCTCGGTGGCTCAGCCTGTAATCGCGCCTTTGGGAGGCTGAGGTGAGTGGATTGCCTGAGCCCGCGGGTTCGAGACCGCTGGGCAGCAAGACTCCATCTCTACAATAAATCAAAAAATCAGGCGGGCGTGGTAGCGCATGCTGTAATTCCGCTACTCGGAAGGCTGAGGCGGAAGGATCGCCGGAGCCCAGCAGGTGGAGGCTGCGGTGGCCGGGAGCGGCCACTGCACTCCAGTCTGGGCAACAGAGTGAGACTCCAACTCAAAAAAAAAAAAAAAAAAAAAAAAGTATGGGGTCAGCTGTGTGGGCTACCTTCACTTAATGGCATTGTAGATGTTGTAGATAGAAAATGCTAAGCTCAGGTCAGTCAAATGCCAAAACAAGGAACATGTGAAATCCACAGAATTTTCAGAGGAGACTCCCATCTCCTGTTGCATCAGGGCAGATTATGATGAAAATCAGGGTCAGGAGCTACTGGGAAGGGAGCAGAGACTCAACATTTCTATATGCATATACTCAAGAAGCTCCTATGCTAAAGTTATGACTTTATGGGACATTAATGGTATATTGAGATCTGAAACAATGTTTTTTCTGGGTAAACAAGCCTGAAAACACTGAACTCTCAAGTTATTTTGAAACTTCTAGCTGGCAGAAGAAATCTTCTTCTCCTAGCTACAGGAGACAATACAATTACATAATTTGAGGCAAGTCCCTCTCAAGACAATGCTCTCCCTCATGGTTATCCACATCCTTTCATTGCTTCTAGTAGAAAACTACAGTTAGGTTTCTGCACAACCTGAGCAGAGAAATATAATACGTCTCCAGGAGAAAATAGTTTATGTACCAAAGGAATCGACAGATCTGACTAGTAAATACTGGCAGAAACCTGAGAAGCAAATGCTAGGATAAAGCTTCAGAGTTATACTGTAAGAGTGGAATATGGGAGAATTTATTGAATGGAGGCATAATACAAGCCTTATAATTTGGTAACTTGACAACAACATTGATCTTTATTTCAAAATATTTTGCTGGAATCGCTTCTTGAGACTTGAATATGGCACATATAATTAAAAATCTGGAATTTACTACCTTGGGTTTGAGAAAGGTGTCAGAAAAATGGAAGAATAGGCATGCTAGAACAGACTTACATTCTAATGGTTTATGTAAGACCTGAGCGCACACATTCTGATTAAGGTCTCTGGGTGGGCCCAGACACCACTCCAAAGAAGTGAACTACTGAGAGGTTGAGAGGGCACTGACATCTTTAAGAACCTTGGTTGGAGGCAGCTGTGCTCTGCTGGCTCCAGTTGATGGGAGTTGTTTATATTGTACTGAGTCTTTTAGTATTGGTGGAGATAATGGAATGACTGAGGCAAAAATATAATACTCAGTCATCAGAGGCCAGGTGAGTGTAATTACCAGACTTACCACAAAGTTGCATTTATGTTCAGGGATCTGTGGTAATAGCTAATAGGTCACGATGTTCTTAGACATGAGAAAGATGGACATGAGAAAGAGAAAAAAGAGATGATGGGTAGAAGGCTGACATTGGCTGCTAAAATAGAAAACTGTGATTCCTCACCCAATTTTCAGATATCAGTTGGTTCTCAAACTTACAATTAATTGATTAAAGAGCATGATACCCTTGAGAAAAAGTCTGCAATGTCATCTGAAATATATAAATATTTCCTCAGTTATTCTCCACAGGGACCTGGAACCATTTCCAGGGTTTCTGAACACTGGGGAATTGGAAAACACAGACATTTCTTGGACATTTGGATAAGTGTTTGGAGCCAGCCATGGAGGCCCGCCTGAGCGTTAGGGGTCCAGGCAGGCTGTGGACCCTGAGACCACTAGGATGAGTTCAGGAGCTGAAGGCCCATTCCCTCTTCCCTTCTTTTCTGTTTGGCATGATTCACTAGCAGGGACTTTGATGATCTAAGCATGAAGTTCTGAGAGTACGACAGGCATGGCTTACTTTAGGAGTCCATTGTTCCCGTTTCTCACAGACTGCGGTTTCAGCTTTAAACTTAACATAATTCAAACTCATGTCACATTTGGGAGCCTGTAATACGGTACAAGCTTCTTTTAAGATTTAATAGTATATTTGTAGAATTAGTATATACATACAAAGTGCTGTTTCAACCTTAATAATATAGATAAATATCTAGAGCTACTAGAAACGACCCAGCACAAACTTTGGGCTGGGCCATATTTCTAAAGGTCCAGCACAAACTTTGGGCTGGACCACATTCCTAAGGACCCAGCGTGTACTTTGGACTAGGCTGGTTTCTTTTAAACTGGGTTTTAGCTACAGTTAGTATAGGGTTTTTTCTACTTATTATAGAAATTGAATTTATTTTATTCATAGAAAGTATTGTAGAATAGGTTATGCTACGTCAGTGAATTATGTCAGTTCAAGCATGATCAAACATGATATTTTGAGGTTTAATAAGAATACAGCTAACTTTAGAAATTACATTGTTTCCATCTTCTACATTTGCAGTTTTGGCTTTGATACAATTTACAGTTTATACTTGGGTTTTATTTTTTAGAAACTTTATTGCTGATGATCAGGATTAGGAACTAGAAACTTATAAAAGTTAAAATAGATTTCTAGGATTTTGGAACAGCCATTTTGTTAAGAGATTGTAATCAATTGTTCCCAGAAATGGCCCAGTGTGATCTTTTGACTGAGCCACATTCCTTAGGAATTGGTTTGGGAATTAAGAGTTTCTATAGTGTAGGTAGAATTTGCTTAAAATAGGAATTGGGATTTAGGTTGGTTATTAGGTGTTGTGTATGCATAGATTTTAAAAGTTATTGATTATTAGAATCTTGTTATATTAGAATTGTTGTATTGCTTTTAAGAAATATTAACCAAGCATGAGGAACAGTGAGATAGTTTTGGGATCCTCATTCATCATGCTTGGGGAAACACCTGGTGGGTGGGAGCTGCCCCTCATCCACCTGGCTCTATGTTCATGTAAATGTCTTGTGATTTAATTGGGATTGCCCTTCCTCTTACTCCAGGAAACACCTGGTGGGTGAGGGCTGCCCCTCATTCACCTGGCTTTGTGTTCATGTAAAGGTTTTGTGATTTAATTGGGATCGTTCTTCCTCATGCCTGAGGAAACACCTCGTGGGTGGTGGTGGGGCGCCCCTCCTGCACCTGGCTTTGTGCTCACATAAAAGACTTGTAAGACTGCCTGTGTAAAATTTGGGGATAAATTCATGCTGTAAACTCCAAATAAATGGCTTCTGCACTAGACAGAGTCCAGCTTCTTTCTTTCTCCCCCAGTCTCTTTCTTTCTTTTAATATCTATCCCTACGAATCGCTGATGCCATCACACCTTCCAAGACCTCCGAAATCTCTTTTCGGGGGCTGGCCCCCCAAGGATAAGGCCTGGGCTGACACTGATGTCACAGAATCTGAAGCATAATTACAGTTCTCTGGTTGAATGGGAGCTGATGGAGACCAGGTAGAGCTTGGTCCAAGTTCATTTCAAAATGCGTCAAGTATATTTGAAGCTAACCTGTGGTTATTTCCTTGGTCCCCATGTGCATGATGGAAAGAGAAATACTTAGCATCTTGCAGAACCCATATATTATGGTCTGTGAAATAAAACCCATTAGGGCATCAAGATCCAAGTGGACACTCCAGAAAGTACTCTGCCATCCTGAGGAAAATTATAAATCAGAGGTAATACTATATCATGGGCTGAAATACTGAGATTAATACCACTATCAAAGATGTAAAGGATGCAGAGATGATGGCTCACATCATATTTCCATTTAATTCACCTATCAGTACCTTGCAAAGCTGAAATGGATCTTGGCAGATGAAAGTACATTACTATAAATTTATCCAATTGGCAGTTCCAATCACAGCTTCACAGCTGCTATATTATGCCATCTGCCACAGAAGCTGCTATTGGGGCTATGACTTTGTTAAGTGACAGAGATTAACACAGGCTTTGCCACTATTATAGGACTACTTATCTTGCAGACACATTTCCCCCCAGTTCTCTTCAATAAAGAGGATCAAGTTCTGTTCTTACTCACATGATAAGAACAGCAGTACCCCCTACCATATTCCAGGCATACAATAACTACTCTGCTCTTGCCACAGTAGACAATGCAGGTATCTTGATTACTCAGACACTCCTTAGAGCATAACACTAGACGAGTACATTGATGACATCATGATAATTAGAGCTGGTAAAAGTGAAAAGGAAAATATAATAAATTACAAGTGTCAGAGGGCTGGAGAGAATCCTCAGTGACGATTCAAGGGACAGCCAGGTTTGGAGGCCCAGTGGTTGTGACATGCTACAACATTCCTTCTAAGACTAAGGACAAATTTTGCACTTTTCATCTGATACTCCTGTTGCTAGAAGTAGTGTTTAATAGGCCTTTTTTGATTTTGGAGGTAGCATACACTGAACCTGTATTTGGTGATTGATTTGTGTATTTGGTAACTTGGAAGCTGCTAATTTTGAGTGGGAAGAGATTTCTAGAGGAAGAGAAAATTCTGCAGAGGATTCAGCATGAGGTGTCTAGACACTTGGGTCTTATGACCGAGCATATTTGATGGAGGAAGAGATATCTATGGTGAAAATGTTGACTGTCTTTGAGAAGTCCCCAGAGTTTTAGAGGAAGATAATGCTTTCTCTGTAAGATAACTAGTCTCAATTTGAACAAACATTTATGCCATGATCCTGGGTCCTACTAGAAACTAATAGCCTGACCGTAGGATGCTAAGTGACTATGCCACTGGAGTTTACCTTTCTGAGCTGGGTATTATCAGATCCATCATTTCCCAGATTGAGCAGATGCAGAAACAGCATTTGAGTTTCAGCATGAGTATGTTCAGGATATACTAGAAAATTATACAAAAATGTGACTCACACTTCCAAGTCATCTACCTCTGCTGCACTGAAACTTGTACTTCAACTTACACCTTTGGCCTCAAGTGGTACTTCCAACAGCCAACCAACCTAGAAGAAAAGAACTTAGGCTGGTTCAAAAGCAGATTGATGTGTGAATTCTAAGTCAAACAGTACTGATGCCAATCCTCATGCTGGTAAACCAGTAAGCAAAGAATGAAATTATAGTATTGGTGGGGGTAATCAATCCTGATTACCAAGATAGTCTTTGACTGTTATATAATGAGGACCCAGAGGATGTTGTCTAGAACCCACCAAATTTATGAGCTTTTATGCTCATGACAGCCAAAAATGGACAAATATGGAAACCATGGTTAGAGTTTTTAATATATATTTCTGTGTAAAACTTTGTGACTTAAGGTAAAAACAATGAATTATTTTGTTTTTGAGTCTATAATTTGGGCAGAGCTCAGCAGGGACATCTTATCTCTGCTACCCAAACATCTGTGGTCTCAGCTGCGATGACTTGAACGTATGGGGGCTGGAACAGTTGGGAACTGCCCATGTATCTCTTTATGTAGTCTCAGGGACTTATATGATTCAGAGACTCTGAATGGAATTTCTCTACCATATTACCTTCAAGGTAGTTGGATGTCAGAGAAACAGGAGTGAATGTTCCAAGAGACCAGTGCAGAAACTGCAATAACTTTTAAAACCTAACCTTGGAAGTCAGGCATGTTCACTTCTGCTATATTATATTAGTCACACAGGTACAGCCATTATTTAGTGCATGAGGCACTACCCCAGAGATTAAATACTGAGAGATGGGAATTATTGGGGGGGGTCCATCTTGTAAGATGAATGTCATACAAGGAATAGGAAACTAAGAAGTAATGTTCTGACCCATAATGTGCAAAGTTCTGGGTTTCCCTGCCAAGTAAGTTACTCAGACTCAAAAATATGGTCAAGGTGAAACAAATGTAAACTGGGTGGTGAATCAAGATGATGAATATCAAATATGATCATGGCACTAGTTGCAAGAGTGGGCACCCTTTCTTGTTTCACTAAACATCTTCCCTTAAACATTTTTGGTGCTTGGATCTGGAAATCATCAAAGACTATGATTGTCCTTGTACTTCCTCTCTTTAGGAAGAAATAAAAAAGGTGCTATAATAAGGATTATTTTCTATATTCATAGTAAAATAAAACTAAAAATAAATTATTAATATCAAAAAAATCTATGTGGAAAGCAATAAGTATATTTAAAAACAAAGTAGTAAACATTGCAATAGAAATTATGAAATACTTAGTAAAGAATAATTGAAGATACCACATACAAAATCTTGTAGGGTGCACATAAAGAGGTAATTAGAAACACATCATCTTAATTGCATTTATTAAATTACAAGACAGATTTCAAATTAATCGACTTAAATCTGAGATAAAATAGAACATGTCCTAAGAAATGGAAGAAAGTTTTAAAAAGCATAAAATTTATATAAACAAAATGAAGAAAAAATTTATACAGTTAATAAGATCACCATAACCAGATTTTTATAATATACATTGACAAACTTTAGTAATTTTTATTAAAAAGAGTTAAGGTACAAGTAAACATCAGAACACAAAGATGAGGCCAGGAGGGATGCCTCACACCTGTAACCCCATCACTTTGGGAGGCTAAGATGGGAGAATCACTTGAGCCCAGGAATTTGAGACTGGCCTGGGAAATATAGTGATACGCTGTCTCTGCAAACTATAAACACATCAACTGGACGTGGTGGTGTGCACTTATTGTCCCAGCTACTCAGAGGACTGAGGTAGGAACCTAGAAGTTTTAAGTTACAGTAAGCTGGGGTCATACTACTGCACTCTAGCCTGAGTGACAGAGCAAAACTCTGTCTCAGAAAAAAAAGAATACAATGATATCACTACAATTAATATGATGGTTTATACAAATAAAATGTTGCGCATAGCCTTTTGCTAATAATTTGAAAACATAGGTAAAATGAGCAAATTTGTAAAAATTATGTATTAGTAAAATTGATTCAAGGAGAAATATTAAATCATAGGATACTTAATACAGTTTAACAAATAAACTTTTTTTTTTTTTTTTTTTTGAGTTGGAGTCTCACTCTGTCGTCCAGACTGGAGTGCAGTGGCCGCTCCCGGCCACCGCAGCCTCGACCTGCTGGGCTCCAGCGATCCTTCTGCCTCAGCCTTCCAAGTAGCCGGAATTACAGGCATGCGCTACCACGCCGGGCTAATTTTTTGTTTTATTGTAGAGATGAGGTCTCGCTGCCCAGGCGGGTCTCGAACCCGCGGGTTCAGGCAATCCACTCAGCTCAGCCTCCCAAAGGCGCGGGATTACAGGCTGAGCCACTGAGCCTGGCACAAATAAACTTTTTTAAGTAAAAAAATCTTAGCCTTTATCATTTTTTTTTATCATTAAAAAGTCTACACATTATTGTGAATAAACTGCAATGAACATGCAAGTACAGGTATCTTTTTCATATATTAATTTCTTTTCTTTTAGGTAGATCCCTAGTAGTAGGGTTGCTGAGTCAAATGGTAATTCAATTTTCACCTCTCTGAGAAATTTCTAGAGGTTGAACTCATTTACAATCCCACCAAGAGTGGATGAGTGCTCCCTTTTCTCTGCAACCACACCAACATCTGTTCTCCGACTTTCTGATTATGGCCATTCTGACTGGTGTGAGGTGATATCTCATGGTGGTTTTAATTTCCAAGTACCCACCAACAAGTGACTGGATAAAGAAAATATGGTATATATAAACCATGAGAATACAACACAGCTATAAAATGAGTAAAATTGTGTCCTTTAAAGGAACATGGATGGAGCTGAAGACCATCATCCTAAGTGAACTGACTCAGAAACAGAAAACCAACCACAGCATGTTCTCACCCATATGTGGGAGATAAATGATCACACAAATGGAAACTATAAACACTGGGGACACCAATAAGTGGGGAGATGGGGAGGAGGATTAAGGTTCAGAAACTACCTATGGGACACAATGCTCATTACCTGGGGAATGGGCTACCTGTGACTAAATCCCACTACTATGCAATATGTCCGTGTAATGAACATACTCACGTACTCCTGAATCTAAGACTTAAAGAAAAAAATGAAGCAAAGTTCCCAGAAAAAAAGTTAAAACACACAGATCTTGCTCTCCCAAGTTCTCTCTCTCTCTCTCATTCTCTCTTTTTTATAAGGATTTCAAAGACACAAAAAGGAATCAAATATATTTCTCAACCCTTGACATGCTATAATCAATGACCTAACAAGCTCCTTTACTTTCCTTGTCATTATTTTTAAAATTTTCTTTCTCACAAAGATTCCTCTAATTTGCATCATCCTCCCATTTATATGTATCCACTCTTTGGCATTTGCTGTATATTCTTTCTTGTGTCTAATTCTTTTATTAGTCAAAATCAGATTATGTTGACTTTTGTGATCTGGGCTTTTGTATCTTATTTCAATAAAGATTTTTTTTTATTAGCTTGATTGCTTGACTTTCATATTTAGGCATTTTATTATTTGAAGTTAGTTTTTTTGTATTGGTATGTGCTAGAGGCATTTTTCTTTATGTGGTAAATCAAGCTTTTAGTTTTATTTTCAAAAATTTCTACCATTTCCCTGACGTTGTGTAGTATAGCCATTATTATTTAGCAAGTAATCTTTTCCAATTTTTATCTTTCTATCTATTCAGTCAGTTAGTGTATTCCTGAACCAATACTACTGATGATTTTATCATTTGGTGCTGCACTATGTCTTAATATTTAACAGGATGCATTTTCCTTTTTCATAAATTTTGAAAATTACTTTGGTAATTTATGAAAATGTATCTTTTTGTATAAGTTTTAAAATACATTTGTTAAGTTTCTCCCAAAATCTAGTTTGGGTGTTGAATGAAAAATCAGTGAATTTATAGATTTGTGTGAGGATAATTAAAACTTTTCACATTGTATTTATTACATTCAAGAGCATATTAGATCTCTCCACTCAGATCTATTTTGATATCTTAATAGAATTTTCAAAAATTCTATAGACTTCTCAAGCAATCTTTGCTAGATTGATTTCTAGACCACTGGTGTTTTTTGGTATCACAAATCACATTAGTTTTAATTTCAGTTTTTAGTTACTTATTGCAAGTATATTGTTGAATATACTTGTAGAATGACTTACTGAGCTGGAAGGTAAGGTTGAAGAAGTTTCTTAAAAGGCATTAGTAGGCTATAAAGAGATGAAAGAATAAAAAATGAAGTCAAAAGAAAAATAATAGGAGAAACTGCAACATCCATCCGGGAGAAGATAAACATGTGGAGAAAATATTTAAAGAAAAAAATTACTTGTAATCTGTTAAAATTAATGAAATATGTAAGACAATATTTAAAAGGCACATAGAGGAATGAGTAGGAGAGATAAATGTAGAAAGAGTAAAAATGTAGATATAATGACCTTTAAGTGTACTAAAGACAAAGCAAAGCAAAACTGATGATTTTAAAAAGAAAAATTAGATTATTCACAAGAAAGCTAAAACTCACTACCTATTAACCTTGATAAGAACAACACTTAGCCGGGCTCGGTGGCTCAGCCTGTAATCCCGCGCCTTTGGGAGGCTGAGGTGAGTGGATTGCCTGAGCCCACGGGTTCGAGACCCGCCTGGGCAGCGAGACCTCATCTCTACAATAAATCAAAAAATCAGCTGGACGTGGTAGCGCATGCCTGTAATTCCAGTTACTTGGAAGGCTGAGGCGGAAGGATCGCCGGAGCCCAGCAGGTCGAGGCTGCGGTGGCCGGGAGCGGCCACTGCACTCCAGTCTGGACGACAGAGTGAGACTCCAACTCAAAAAAAAAAAAAAAAAAAAAAGAACAACACTGACTGTAAAAAATATTTTTTTTTATTTAATTTTTTTATTTTAAAGATGTGGGATATAATTCAGTGTTGGGTATATAAATGATCATTATGCATGTACCTTTGTTGATGAGGTGTGCCCCCTCCCTTGGCAGTTTCCCACTACTGTCAATCCTTTTCTTAAAGTATTATGATAATTGTTTAAGTTCCGTTTATGAGTGAGAACATGTGATACTCTGTTCTTTGTCTCTGTGATAGATCACTCAGTATTATATACTCTAAGTCCAGCCAAGTTGCTGCAAAGTTCATAATTTTGTACTTCTTTATGGCTCCATAATATTCCTTTATGTATATGTACCACATTTTTTATCCATTCCTCTTTCAATGGACAGCACGGTGGGTTCCATGTGCAAAAAGAATTTCAAAAATAAAAAAATAACAAAGGATTTGCTCAGGTACTTTTTTTGTAGAGTGATTTAAGTTCCTCCAGGTATATTCCCAGAAGGGGGATTGCTGGGTCACAATAGCAAAAACATGGAACCAACCGTGTTGCCCAAAAGAAGTGGACTGGATTTTTAAAATGTGGTGCATGTACGTGATGGAATATTATGCAGCCATAAAGAAGGACAAAATTGCAGACTTCACAGTAACTTGGATAGATTTAGAGTGTATAATACTAAGTGATCTATCACATAACAAACAACTGACTACCACATGATCTCACTCATAAATGGACCCTAAACATTCACCATAATACTGTAAGAGGAGCAGGAAGATGGTGGCCAAGCCAGTCAGACTATGCAAGTCCCAGTGTGAGTGAGTGAGTGTATGGAAAGTTTTGTGTACATGTACGAGTGGGCGTGTGAGTTGCTGACTGAGTGTCTTGACTCAAGAACAAGTGGCCAGGACTCTCCTGGTGAAGCAGCTTATGCCGTAGCTGCTGAGTTTGGACTCTAGTGATTGCTAAAAGGCAGAAGCCAAGTGCCATTTTTTTAAAATCAGCAAAACCCTTTCCCTGGGAAGAAGAGGCTGGGAGAGACTGACTAAGGGGGACTCATGAACAAGTGGCCAGGGCTCTCCTGGTGAAACAACTGGTGCTGCAGCTGATCTGCTTGGTTTCTAGCACTTCCTGGGTCACAGAAGTCAAGTATCATTTTTAAAAAAACTGACAAAAGTCTTCCTGTGATTAAACAGTGGGGGAGACTACCAGCTCCAGGCTCTGATTCACCACTGCAGCAGGAGAGACTGCTGGCTCCAGGCTCTGCCTCATCACTGCAGCACCTGATTCGACACTGGTAGCAAGGACTGCAGAGGGACCCCAGAGGCAGATCCCCACTGGAAATGATGAAAGAGGTACCCTGTCACCTTCTTGAAAGTGGGACAGGAAAGTGCTCTGACTTACTCACCAAGGAGCAGTAGACTCAATCTCTATGACCAGCAGATCAACTAGTCAGGGGTTGATTGTGATCCACAGTGAATATCCTGAAAGCGCAAACTTCAGAAGGACCTGAGAGTGCTGAGTCTCAGGCACCCCACCCCCACCCTGATCCATCTGCGGAACAAAGTATGTGGCCAGGAAAGGATACTGAAGAACTCCAAAGCCATCATTGGTGATTCTGGGGCTGACCCAACCCTCCCCCTCCCAAGCAATCCTCTGAACATCAGACCCACACAGCTGGGACATGACTGAGAGGCATGAATCCAGACAGACTCTGGAAGGCAGCTGCAACAGGTATCCACTCCAGGATAGGCCTGCCTGGGTCATCACCCATGAGTACCTGGGGAAAAGACAATCCGCCATTCTCTGCAGGAGACAGTAGAGAAGCAGATGAGAGGAACAATTACAGAATCTGCCACAAGAGGGCAGGTTTTTTAAAATTTTCGATTAAATTTTTTGCCTGTTAGTTTTTCCAATTTAAAATTTTTTTTCTTTTGTGCTTGGAGGTGTATGTAAGTATTTGACATGTATCCCCCTTTTAAAACTTTTTCTCTGTCTTTTATTTTTTGTTTTCTGTTTATGTGTGTATGTGAATGATTGTTCAACTTTCAGTTTTTTGTTGTTGTTTGTTTTTCTTTTGGTCCTCACTTTTTTAAGCTTAATGTGTGTGTGAATATATGTGTGAGGGTGCAATTTGAATTCCTATTTTTTAATTTTTTAATTTTTAAAAAAAATTTCTGTTCTTTCTCTTTTTCTTCTCCATTCATTTTGTGCTGGCTGTGTGTGTGTGTGTGTGTGTGTGTGTGTGTGTGTGTGCGCGCGCGCTTGGTTTTTATGGTTTTCTGTTGTTGTTGTCTTTTGTTTTGCTTTGCTTAGTTGTTATTCCAGTTTGTTTGGGGGTGTGTGTGTGTCTGTCTGTGTGTGTGTATGTGTGTGTGTGTGTGTGTGTGTTCAATTGTTTTTTTGCTTTGGTTTCTGCTTTCATTGTTCTGTTTTTTTTTCTTTTTTTAAAAAAAATTTGCCCGTCTTATTTCATTCTACTTTTCTCTGTTCTCCTCATTGCTTTTATTCTTTCTTGGATTCAAGGGGTACACACATGTATCCATTGCATCATCATATAGAATGGTAGTGGGGAGTGGGTCCCAGGGAACCCATATCACAGTCAGTGAACATTATGATTTGCAAGTAGTTTCTGAATCCTGGTTCTCCATCCTCTACCTTATTTGACTCTCAAATCTACAAAAGACAGCAAAGCTTCCCACCCACATTCCCAATTCAAAATAGAAAAAAATCCAGAACCTGGATCAGGGAAGAACAGAAGGCTGAACAAACAACAGAAATGAAAGCCTTTCCCACTGCCACTGAATAATGGAACTAAAGAGAAAAGAAAGAGACCTGTCACATGAGGAAAACCAACAGAAGACCACAGGTAATTTCAAGTATAACAATGAGAAAACTCCTGAAAAATAAGACCTCAGAGCCCAAACAATGGAAGTCACCAACAAATGGTCCCAGAATATGATAGGGATTAGGGAATGGATGGAAAGAGTGAATAAGACTAAAGAAAAATGAGATGCAATACTGAAAAAACTTGCAACAGAGATTTTGGCCACACAAAATTCCATTCAGGAAAGAAATAACAAGATAACATGCACGGAAACCAGAATCAATCCAGCAGGAGAAAGAATCTCAGAACTTGAAGACCAGAACATAGATTAACCTGATCTGTAAAAAACATAGAAAGAAAACCAAAAACAAAGAACAAAGCCTACAAGAGATGTACAATTATATCAAGAGGCAGAACCTATGCCTGATTGGTATCCCAGAACAAGAAAGGGAGAACACCCTTGGAGCAAAACTTATAGGAGATTATCCAAGAAAACCTTTCTCATCTCATCAGAGATGTGTCTAGCCAAATACAAGAGATTCAGAGAATCCCCCCAAGACATCAAATGAGAAGATCAACTCCTAAACACATAGTTGTTCACCTACACAAAGTAGGCACAAAAGAAAAAAACATAAAGGAAGCAAGAGAGAAAGGATAGACTACCTACTGGGGAAAACCAATCAGAATAGCAGCAGACTTATTAGGAGAAACACTACAAGCAAGAAGGGACTGGAGTCCAATATTAAAAGTCCTCAAAGATAAACAATTTAAACTAAGAATTTCTTAACCAGCCAAGCTCAGCTTCATCAGCAAGGGAGAATTAAAATCCTTCCCAGACATCCAATCCCTAAGAGATTATGCAGCTTCTAGACCAGCTCCATAGTAGACACTCAAAAAGGTATTAAGCACAGAAGAAAAAAAATAATGACCACACACTTCCCAAGAGAACAGCAGAGCACAGAATCAACAAAGAATACATTGCATCAGCAAACTAGAAAAAACACACATACATCAACCCCCAAAGCTAAGAGAATAAGCAAACAAAGAAAAAACTTTATAAGAACATCATGACAGGAATAAACAATCACATTTCAATAAACAGCCTGAATGTGAATGGACTAAATGCACCACTGAAAAGACACAGGATGGCAAACTGGATAAGAAACCATGACCCAATTATTTGCTGCATGCAGGAAATTCATCTCATCATAAGGGACTCACACAGACTCAAAGTTAAAGGTTGGAAAAAGAGTTTTCAGGCAAATGAATCTCAAAAGAAGGCTCAGGTCATGATCTTAATATCAGACAAAACAACTCTTAAACTATTAAACATTTAAAAAGATACTAAAGGACACCACATAGTGATAAAAGGTCAATCCATCAACAAGAAATATCTATCCTAAACATATATGCCTTCAACACAGGAGCATGAGCATTTTTAAAACAACTGCTAAGCAAACTAAAAAAAGATATTAGCCGGGCTCGGTGACTCAGCCTGTAATCCCGCGCCTTTGGGAGGCTGAGTTGAGTGGATTGCCTGAGCCCGTGGGTTCGAGACCCGCCTGGGCAGCGAGACCTCATCTCTACAATAAATCAAAAAAATCAGTCGGGCGTGGTAGCGCGCGCCTGTAATTCCGGCTACTTGGAAGGCTGAGGCGGAAGGATCGCCGGAGTCCAGCAGGTCGAGGCTGCGGTGGCCGGGAGCGGCCACTGCACTCCAGTCTGGGCGATCGAGTGAGACTCCAACTCAAAAAAAAAAAAAAAAAAAGATATTGATGCTAACACTATTATAGTTGGGGACTGGAATACCCCACAAACAGCCCTAGACAGATCATCAAGGCAAAAAATCAATAAAGAGATCCAGAACCTCAATTTGATGCTCTACCAAATGGACTTAATAGATACCTACAGAATATTTCACCCAATAAGTACAGAATATACATTCTACTTATGACCACGTGGAATACACTCCAAGATTGATAAAATTCTCAGTCATAAGTAAAATATAAACAAATCCCATTTGGTTGAAATATTCCACTTCTCAGATCACAGTGGAATAAAAATAAACATAACACCAACAAAACTTTTCCAAAGCCCAAAAAGATACAGACACTAAATAGCATGATGCTGAACAACTACTGGGTCAACACTGACATCAAAACAGAAATTAAAAGATTCCACAGAAACAAGTGAAAATGAAGAAACATCTTACCAAAACTTGTGCGATGCCATGAAAACAGTTCCAGAAGGGGAATTTTTAGCTCTATGAACACATCAAGAAAATGGAAAGATCACAAGTTAACAGCCTAACAAATCACCTAAGACAGCTGGAAAGACAAGACCACCAAAACTCTAACTTTAGCAGAGGAATCCAGATCACCAAAGTAAGGGCCCAATTCCATGACAGAAGACAAAAATATCATGGAAAACATCATCAATACAAAAAGCTGGTTCTTTGAAAGAATTAACAAGATCAATTTAACCCCTAACCAGAATGACCAAAAAATAAAAAAAGAGGGAAAAAGCCTGAATAAACACAATAAAAATTACAAAAGATAAAATCACAATCCTAAAGAAATATACACAATTATCAGAGATTGCTATGCACACCAGTATGGAAACAAACTTGATAACCTTGATAATGAAATGGATAACTTTCTGACATCACACAACCACCCAAGGTTGAAACTAGAAGAGATTGAGACACTAAATAGTACAGTAACAACCCAGGAAATGGACTCTATCATAAGTAAACAACCTATAAAAAAAAGCCCTGGATTGGTTGACTTTCCAGCAGATTTCTACAAAATGTAAAAGTAGGAGCTGTTACCAACTCTATTGAATGTATTTCAGGCAATTGAGAAAGATGGAATTCTCCCCAAATAATTTTACAAAGCTAACATCACACGGATACCAAGATGGGGTAAAGATCCAATAAAAACAGAGAACTACAGGCCAATATCCCATATGAACATAGATGCAAAAATCCTCAACAAGATTCTAGCAAATGAGATCCAACAACACATCTAAAAAATCATCCACCATGCCCAAACAGTTTTCATCTCAGTATGTGGTGCTGGTTCAACATCTGCACAACCGCAAATGTAATTAAATGCATCAATATATATAAAAACAAGAACCACATAATTACATTATTAGATGCAGAAAATGCTTTTGATAAAACCCAGCAACGTTTCTTGATAGAAACCTTCAAACACATAGGTATAGAAGGAACATACCTCAAAATAGTAAGTGCCATCTATAATAATCCCACACCTAGCATTTTGATAAATGGGCAAAAACTGGAAACATTTTTCTTGAAAACCGGGACAAGAAAAGTTTGCCCACTCTCAACCATCTTGTTCAACATTGAGTTGGAAGTCTTAGAGCAATTAGATGAGAGAAAGAAATCATGGGATTCCAAAAGGAAACGGTGAAGTTAAGTTATCCCTCTTTGCTGATATGATCCTATATCTTGAAAATCCAAGAGAATCTGTGAAAAATCTACTTGCTCTGATAAAGGACTTTGGCAAAGTCTCAGGATACAAAATAGATGAGCAAAAGTCAGTTGCATTTTTATACACCAGCAATAAGCAGGTGGAGAACCAAATAAAAAGTACAATCCCATTCACAATAACCACATAAAAAGAAATACCTCAACATCTTCCTAACCAGAGAAGTGAAACATCTTTACAATGATAACTATAAAACACTGCTCAAAGAAATCCAAGAAGACACAAACAAATAGATAAATATTCCATGCTCATGGATTGGACCAATCAACATTGTTAAGATGTCCATCCTACCAAAGGCAATCTACAGATTCAACTCAATACCCATTAAATTGCCAACATCATTCTTCTCAGACCTGGAAATGACAATACAGAAATTCATATGGAAACATAACGACCATGAATAACCAAAACAATCCTTAGCAAAAGAAACAAAGCAGGAGGTATCATACTTACAGACTTCAAAGTTTACTATAAGGCTACAATAATCAAAACAACCTGGTATTTGTACAAGAACAGACATATGGACCAATGGAACAGGACAGAGATTCTGGAAGCAAACCTTAATTTCTCAACCAACTCATATTTGACAGATAAAACATATATAATATTTTAACTCATGCTGAGAAAAAATTCAATGTAATTTAACACAGGTAAGATACAAATTGTTAACAAGTGAGAAAAATAAAATCACTTCTTTAATAAAAAAAAAAAAGGAGAGGAGTATCTACCTTATAGCCATAGCAAGCATTGTATTTAATAGGAGCATTTTAGAATCATTCCCTTTCAGATGGATGTCAAGAGAAAGATGCCTGCAATCACCACCATTGTTCAACACAGATTTAAGGTCCTGAACCAAGACATTAATACAAAAAAATTGTAATAAGAAATAAAGAGAATAGTAATATGGGGCAAAAATGTCATGATAGGAATTTATAAATAGAATGTCCAAGATAATTTATGAACAAATTACTACAATACAAAAATTTATTCACTTTAAGATGGAAGAACAATGTAATAAACACCCATGTTGCCATCACACTAAAAATGAAAAGTATTATCATTTTATCTAATTTTCTTTATGTTCCTCTTTTAACTGTGAATGATACAGTTACATTAGTACACTGTATTTAAAAACAAACAATTGGAAACAGTTATGTTTCCATTAAAAAATTAAAGCTGAAAGAACAATAATCGCCAAATCTTTCTGTCTGTTCTGTGGAAATTTTCAACTAACCCAATCCAGATGCTTTTCCAAAAACTAAGAGTACATCAATCTCCGACTTATCCATCCATAAACGTTTCTAGCATTCAGAGTTTACCAGACAGATTCTTACCTTAAAATCAGAAGCAATTTATATATTAAGAAAGACTAATTGAAGAAAAGTGCTAAATGTATGCCAATGAGTTATAGGTAAGTCTTCCTTGGAAGAAAAAAAAACAAACTTTATTGGAAAAGTCAATTTATAGTTTTAAAAGATCAGCATAGCCGGGCTCGGTTGCTCAGCCTGTAATCCCGCGCTTTGGGAGGCTGAGGTGAGTGGATTCAAGACCCACCTGGGTAACGTGGAGAGACCTCATCTCTACAATAAATAAAAAAAATTAGCCGGGAGTGGTAGCGCACGCCTGTAGTTCCAGCTACTTGGAAGGCTGAAGCGGAAGGATCGCCGGAGACCAGCAGATCGAGGCTGTGGTGGTCGGGAGCAGCCACTGCACTCCAGACTGGGAGACAGAGTGAGACTCTGACTCAAAAAATTAATTAATTAATTAATTAAAAATAAATAAAGAAAGAAAAGATCAGCATTGCAAAACATTAAAATTCTACAGTCATATCCCTATGAAATTTCACATTTTGAATATAGTTTTAAACAAAATCTCAAATCATTTTGAACCTTTTAAAAATGTTACTGCCCATTCTAGGAAAAAAATATAAATAAGAGAAAATAAACAAAGTAAAGTCTATATCAATGTTGCTCAACAGAAGCAATGTTAGCCATAAATATGAGCCACATATATAATTCAGTTTTTCTAGTAGCCACATTAAAAGGTAAAAATAAACAAAATTAATTTTAATAATATATCTAATTCAATCTATAGAATATTAGCCTTTTAACCTGTAATCAATATAAAAAACTATTATTGAGATATCTGATGTTATTTTTTTAATACAAAAGTTTTGAATTCGGGTGTGTTTTTTACACTTACAAGACAATCTCAATTCATGCTATCCACATTTCAAACTCTCAGTAGCCACATATGGCTAATGGCTACCATGTTGGATAGCACAAGTCTGGAGAATAGATTGATTCATATAATGAATATGGTATTCTAATATGATAAGAGCAAGCACCAAGATTTCAGAGCTGCTGGGATGTGCTAAAAACTTTGTTAAGTATACTTTATGGATAAGCTTATTAATGCAGGGTGAACCTATGGGGTTAATACAGATATTACTCACATTATTCTCATTGAGTAATTGAGAAACAAAGCATATTCCAAGCATATGTCAAGAAACTATAGATAGGAAGGAACAGAACTAAGTATTGAACTAGCATTGGCTGCTTCCTTGGACTATACTGTTCCTTATTTTGTACTGGTTGTAGTTTGGATGATGATTGGCATGAAAGTGATGGTGATGGAGAGTGAAAGAAGTGGACCAGTTTGAGAAATATTCAAATAATAAAAGCAGCAATACTTGGCAATAGGTTATATAACCCTAGGTTTTCGACTTGTGCAAATGGTCAGATTACATGATTATTCTTGAGATAAGGAACTGGAGGACACGCTTTGGGAGAAGATCCTAAGTATTTTGTGCTTCAGTTTCTGAACATGCTGCCATTATTTTAGTTACATTAAGCCTTTGCTAGAAAATGTGTTTTGAAAATGACACTTTGCTTCTGTTGGCAATTAGAGTGACCAGGAGAAAAAAGGAGAAAAATAATGTACCAGGATGCAAATTTTAAAAATCTTCTTTGATGACTCCTTTTTATCACTAGGATGAAAAAAATATAGAAATAAACTGTATCATTTATTTGGTGTGAAATCTTTTTAAACATGAGCAAAATCTATGTTGATGTCCTAACATGAGACTCAATAAAAGTTTGTTATTACTATGATCGACTTGTATGACAACTTCTGTAAACACATACTGGAGGTACAGATTAGAATTAAGGACACCAGTTTATTCCACTGTTGTTAAAAATGTAATTATTTATGGATCAGAAGCTTATGCAGCCTGGTTGCTTCATTTTAATGAATGATTTTTGTGATTCTTTGACCCATAAATTTGAATTCCTCAATAATGACATAGAATAACAGTTTTTATATTTGTCTTGTAGGATAAAGGAAAAATCTCCTACATCTGGCAACAGGTGAGGGAGAAAATATAGGATAGAGGGCTTAAGAGATTTATGGAGTGTGAAAAGTTTTGGAATAGCTACTATGGGAAATAATATAGGGAGGGGATACAATACAATGGAAGGGATAGTCAAGATGTGGTCAGAGTTTAAATATACACGTATATGTAAGAACAAACAGAAAAAGAAAGTCATCAACTATCCGTGAGCCTCAAAATGTAAAGAGTAAAATGAAGTAAGTTCCCCAGGTTGGGAGTGACAGGTGGTGATAGAACATAATAGGGCTTATATTTCCCTTTATGTCTCCTGATAGCATACCATTAAATCATTTCAAAAAAAAAACGGAAGACTTTTCTTAATAAACACTGCCTAGGGAAGGGTTTGCTACAAGAATAATATTTACCTGAGGTCATTCATGAATAGATGATTATGTTTTGTATTCTATGTCTTCGATTCAGATTTTTGTCATGCCTATTGCTTGCTTTTTATGACAGTGATCGTTGTACTGAAAATTAGTCCAAAATGAGGTGGTCATTTTAGTTTAGTAACTACATGAACAGTGCCACAAAGAGGACAGTGAGTCATCAGGCATTCACACCTCAAACTGCAGTGTGATGCTGGGACTTTGTACGCATTCTTCTTATGAGCAGAACATAGGATAGAGTAAGACCACTTAAGAGGCTCTTTATAATAGCCCAGTTATAAAGTGAAAGGTGTCTAAACCCAAGTGGTAATGATGAGAATGGAAAAGATACATCAGTTAAAAAAAGTCTATATGCCTGATCTTGTACCAATACTAGATTGTTTTGATTATTGTAGTCTTAAAATAAAGTTTAATGTCTGGAAGTGTGATAGCTCCTGTTTTGTTTTTGTTTTTGTTTGCGAAGGATTATTTTGGCTATTCATTGTTGTTTGTATTTCCAAATGAAGTTCTGTATTTTTGTTTCCAGGTTTGAGAAGAATGATGTTGGTAATTTAATGGGTATGATGTTGAATCTCTAGATTGCCTTTGGTAGGATGGACATTTTAACAATGTTGATTCTTTCATTCCATGAGTATGTAATATTTTTCAATTTGTTTGTGTTGTCTTTGACTTCTTTGAGTAGTGTTTTGTAGTTATTGTTGTAAAAATATTTCACTTCTCTGGTTAGAAAGATGTTGAGGTATTTTTATTTTTTTGTTGGTTATTGTGAATGGAATTGCGCTTTTTATTTGGTTCCCTGACTGTTTATTGTTGGTGTATAAGAATATGACTGTTGGTACAAGAATGGGCACATAGACTAATGGAATGGGATAGAGATTCCAGAAACAAAATCTCAATTTCTCATTCGACTCATCTTTGACAAAGCCACCAACAAAATTCACTGGGAAGAGGAGAAACCAGGAAATGGTGCTGGGAAAACTGGCTGAACTCATGCAAAAGAATGAAACAGGACTCCTACCTATCACCCTACACAAAAACCAACTCTAAATGAATCAAAGACCTAAATATAACACATCAAACTTTAAGAATCTTAGAAAATTCAGGAGACACCCTTATGGAATTAGGAATAGGCAACCAATTCCTGAGCAAAACCCCAAAAACCCACGCCATAAGAGATAAGATAGACAAGTGGGACCTCATTAAACTGAAAAACTTCTGCAAAGCAAAAGAAACTATCAAGAGAGCAGGGAGATAGCCCACAGAACGGGAAAAAAAGTATTTGCCAACTACATATATGACAAAGGCCTGACAGCTAGGATCTATAAGGAACTCAAACTTGCTGAAAGGGAAAAAAAAACAGTCCCATTACAAAAGTGGGCAAAAGACATAAATAGACACTTCTCAAAAGAAGACATATAAGCAACCAATAGACACAAAAAAATGCTCAGCCTCACTAATCATCAAAGAAATGCAAATAGAAACCATATTTAGATACCACCTAACTCCAGTAAGAATGGCCATCATTAATAAAACAAAAAACAACAGATGCTGGTGAGGATGCAGAGAAAAGGAAATGCTTCTACACTGTTGGTGGGAACGCAAACTAGTTCAACAGTTTTCTATGGAAAACAGTGTGGTGATTCCTAAAAGAACTAGAAATTGACCTTTCATATAACCCAGCAACCCCCCTTCTGAGATTTTTCCCAGAGGAACTTAAATCACTCTACAAAAAACAACAACAACAACAACAAAAACCTGCACGTGCATGTTTATTGCAGCACTATTTACAATCGCAAAAACGTAGAATGGCTGGGCTCGGTGACCCAACCAATAATCCCAGCACTTGGGGAGGCTGAGGCGAGTGGATTGCCTGAACCCGCAATTTTGAGACCAGCCCGAGCAACTTGGCAAGACCTCTTATCCACAATAAATCAAAAATTAGCTGGGCATAGTAGCACACACCTGCAGTTCTGACCACAGGCTGAGGCGGAAGGATCACTGGAGCCCAGTAGGTCGACACTGGGGTGGCCATGAGCATGCCACCGCACTCTAACCTGGACAACGGAGTGAGACTCCAACTCAAAAAAAAAAGCAAAAAACAAAAAACAAACAAAAGAAAAAACATGGAAAAAAACGTGCTGCCCATAGAAACTGGACTGGATTAAAAAAATGGTACATTTATATGATGAAATACTTTGCAACCATAAAGAATAACAAAATTATGAATGGACTTTGCAGTAACTTGGATGGGTTTTGAGTCCTTAATACTCAGTGGTTTATCACAGAAACAAAGAACTGGGTACCACATGTTCTCAGTCATAAGCAGATAGTACTATGAGAAAGGGATAGGCAGTAGCTGGAAACCGCCAGGGGAGTGGAAGGGGCACATAACATTAATAAGGGTACCTAATCTTAAACCAGGCAAAGTGGGGACCAAAGGAAGGCCCAAACTACCAGTGTGATGAACATTTGTATGCCTAATCCTGAATTGTACCCCACATCTTTTGTTTTGTTTTGTTTTGTTTTTTGTTTTTTGAGTTGGAGTCTCACTCTGTCGCCTAGACTGGAGTGCAGTGGCCGCTCCCGGCCACCGCAGCCTCGACCTGCTGGGCTCTGGCGATCCTTCCGCCTCAGCTTTCCGAGGGGCCGGAATTACAGGCATGCACCACCACGCCCGGCTGATTTTTTGATTTATTGTAGAGATGAGGTCTCGCTACCCAGGCGGGTCTCGAACCCGCGGGCTTAGGCAATCCACACACCTCAGCCTCCCAAAGGTGCGGGATTACAGGCTGAGCCACCGAGCCCGGCTGTACCCCACATCTTTAAAATAAAATAAAATTTTTAAAAAGTCATGTTAAAAGGGGAATCATAAAAAATTGATGTATTTAATAGGGACATGAGATGAAAAACAAGTTAAAGGTGATAATATTTGAATCAAATATATGATAATGTTTACAATTAGTAGGAAGAGAACCTAAATTGAATTTGCATAGAAAGGTGTGTATACGCTAAAGACATTTAGACATTTTGTTGTTTACTTTCTTTTCTGCTCCCTCTAGGTTTTTCTTTTGAGTTGTAATTGCAACAGAAAGGATAATAGATGTAATGTGGGTACCCCTAGTTTACTTATATTTGCCACCATAGCCGTGGAAGAAATGACAGGCACAGGTAGTGTCCAAGATGTGCTAACCATCCAGGTTGCATGTATTTCTACATATGGTATTCTTTCCATATATTATCTTACTCTCTGACCTGATACATACTTTTCAACTCCACAAGGATAACAAAACTGTATGTAGTCTTTCTTATCATCTTATATCTCATATGTATCTGACATATCCTAGTATCTCAATGACTAAGACATACACAACTTTCAATGGAAAAATCCATTTATATGGATCCAATGCAATCATGTTTTGCCATAGAATCTAATAGCAAAATATAGTACTTGCACATGCAAAACTCCTTTCATGGAAGTTATTAGCTCCTGCCCTGCTTCATACGTTTAAAATTTTTTATCTCTCTACATCGAAATCCACCTCTAGGTCTTTTCACCGCTTTCTCTCCCCATAACTATATCCCAGTATCTGCTGTAATATTAGCTGGTGTATGTAATGTCAAGACTAAATTAGAGAAAAGAAGTCAGAGATACAGGTTTGTGATTCATTTGCATAATAATCTCAGTCTCTAGAGAAGATAATGAACAGGGAAAAGTTCAAAGAGTAAAGGAAGGAAGTCTTGAGGAACACCCACATTTTGTGGCCTTGAAAGGGAAGAAGACCTAGTGAAGGGGAGAGGGAAGAGAAGGGATTATACAATCCCTTTGATTGTATCCCTTTGATACAATCCCTGGTGATTGTATAATCGCCAGCATTTCCATAATATTCTAGTGTCAAGGAAAAATGAGTGCTTAAAAAAAGCGGTAATGGAATGTACAATCTCATTCCTAGCATTTAAGAGAGATAGATCTTGAGAAAGACCATTGATAAAGCAGTTTTAGTTGAGTGTCATAGGAGAAAGCCACATTGGAAGGGGTTAAGGAATAAATGGTTGGTAAATAATTAGAAACATCTGCTTAATACTTTATATGACTTATAGAAACCTCTCAGACCACATTGATGTTCTTTTTTATCACAGAGAATAACTTGAAACTCTTCATACAACATTAGTCAGGAAAATAGGTTCTATCTTGTTACAACCAATCTAGTCTACAAGTTAAAACAAGCTATTTTAATTATTTCTACTTCTTAATCTAAACTTTCTTGCTAATTACATAACAGAAGTTAAAACTAGAATGATGTTTATGGACAAGTGAGAAGAAAGGCATTCAATTGCCATTCAATTGCTATTTTGAGTATTTCAATAAAATTTTTAATAAGTCAATATGATTTTTATTTCATGAGACTTTTGTATAACTTAATGAATTGAAAATTCTTAATCAAATAGTAAGAGCAGTATTTTTTATTTTACGTATGTTCATTTGTTAGATCACTGTGCAAAGTACTCTCATGATACTCAAGTAAGACCTACGCTTACAAGGATCTCATACTTAACTAAGAAGATAAATTGATACTGGTTAATTATACATTATTACTAGAAGATGAATTTGTCTCCCTTCTTTAGTTCATAAGGTTGCTAAAAATATCTTCATACAGGCTCTGTTCTACCTTCAGTAAACCGTATGGGATACTTAACATAAAAAATTTTCAGCCCTATTCTAAAAGATAAAGCAATTCTTAAAGTTTACTAAATCTCTGTTGTCAAAAATTGTCATTAAAAGCTAATGATTCTGTTTCTTGAAGGGGTGGTTGTCATGAGCCATACATTTCCCATGCACAGAAAAGAATCGAGGCATGGATTAGAAGCAGGATGATGTGCTAAGTAAATAGTAACACCATTCAGCAATGGAATATGCAGAAGTTTCTCCACTGCGTAGAGAGTATTCAAAGTAGATTACATTGTTTAAGTAAATGTTTCATTTTTGAAAAGTATGAGTCTGGAGTGTATTATTACCGAGAATTAAAATTGTTCTCAGATAGTGTGTATGTAAAGATGTGTAACTGTGTGAATATATGGAGGCATGTGTGTATATATGCATAATTGTACATTATTTGATGACAAGATAGCATGTGTCATGATAAAGAAACACTGGCCTGCCAATGCCCACCCTAAAATGTTCTTCTCAAGTCTATCTACTCCCAACCATGATATGATTATATATTTATTTCCTATTTTGAGAGTATATTAGTACAAGTTACCATGTGTTTACATTGTTGAAAGATTTGAGAGAGCAAGAAGACACATTTATTTTCATAATTTGAAAAAAAAATAATTTTTAAAATATTACTCTGTCCCTTAATTAC
The DNA here is from genome assembly GCA_027257055.1 of Cephalopachus bancanus. NCBI lineage: Eukaryota > Metazoa > Chordata > Mammalia > Primates > Tarsiidae > Cephalopachus > Cephalopachus bancanus. Next base: position 2,966,258 of record JAPVLO010000262.1, read on the forward strand.
CCCCCAAATCACCAAAAAGTTATATGGAAGTACTCAACTTTATTGACTTCTTGATTGTTTATAAAAGGAATAACAATGTAGGAAGAAGATTACCATCAACTAAAAATGACCTTATTCTCAGTTTCCAAAGAAACATTATCTCCCTATCTTAAAATCATCTGTTTTATCTCTATTCTTCTCAAATGAAAAGAGCGGGCAGTGATGCAACAACAAACAATGGTATTTACAGGTAAAGGATATTCTGTATGCCAACGCTGAGTGGGTGAAATGTCTGAAATCCTAGCTGAGAGGATCTTTAACTCAAAAGGCAGACATTATTCTGGATGGCCTCATGAAAGGTAGAACAAATCCCTTATTGAGATTTTCACACTGTGCAGTCTCTCCATAGGGTTACATTCATTGTAAAATGTGCTTTCTATGGAAGCATATTCTTCAAGGTGAAGAAAACAAGTATCAACTCTTATTGTCACAAGAATTTCAATTTACCTGTTAATTTAATTTCACATATCTAGCACCTGAGACCACAAGCTTCTTTGTTGCTCTGTTCTCTTCTCCCAGGTCTATAATGTCACATAAAAATCAAATCCTCATTTAATTTGTGAAATTAGTGAGATATAGAGAAGTTGCTTATTATAACTTATATATACATTCAAAAATACTTATCTACTGAACAAATTAAATATTGACCTGTTAAGTCAGGAAAAGGATTTGTTTGAAGCCTATGTTTGCCTGTTGGAATGAACATTTCTAAAAAGATATCACCATTTTTAATTGTAGGAAGAATAACGATCACAGTAATTAAAGCAGCAGAACTTAAAAAAATGAGAAATTTGTAAAAAAAGGTACAGAGAGAGAGAGAGAGAGAGAGAGAGAGAGAAGATAATTAAAAATAATTTTTCAAAGAAAATGTATTTATAGAGATCAGGGTCATAGAATTTAAAAAATAATCGTAAAGGAGATTAATTCTTCACAATTGTGGAGATATACTTTATGTTAAATTGCACTGCAGGCCTTTTCTCTGCTCATTGGTAATCAGTGATGGCCTTTGTATTGCATCCTGCTTGCAGGGTGTTACCTCATATTTAATGTGGTCTTGAAGTTTGAATTACAGTTGTTTGCTAGACAAAAATTCCCTGATGATGAGAAATAAATTAAGGATTTTTGTATACATTTAATAAAGGATCATCATATACTAGAAGGAAGCATAGTGTTCACATCCTCATCAGAGGCCAAAGTTGATTATAGGTGGCAATCATCACAAGAAAACCTAACAGGGGCATACAACTGTCAGGTTCATCATGTCCCCTGGACAATCATTGCCCTTCACCTCAACATGCTGCACATATTGCAACAGAGACTATTTGCTGCCGTGCCCAAACCCATTCTTCTTTCCTATTAATAACCCCTGTATTATATTATAGGCAAATTATATATTATATACAGCTATATGTAACATACAGTTGACCCTTGAACAACATGGTGTTTAAGGGCACCAAACCCTGCACTGTTGAAAAATCTATATAGAACTTTTAACTCCCCTAAAACCTAACTAGTAGGCTACTGTTGACTGGAAGTTTTAATGATCACATAAACAGTTAATATGTATTTTGTGCACTATATGGATTATGAACCATATTTTTAAAATAAGTTAGAGAGAACAGAAGATACTAAGATAATCATAAGGAAGATAAATATATTTACAATTATTATGTAGAAGTGGGTCATCATAAAGACCTTTACTTTTGTTGTCCTCACACTGAGTAGACTGAGGAGGAGGAGGAGAAGGAGAAGGAGGAGGAGGAGGAGGAGGAGGAGGAGGAGGAGGAGGATGAGGAGTTGATCTTGCTGATCCAAGGGGAGGGCAGAAGTGGAAGAAGTGGAGGAGAAGAAAGAGGAAGCAGGAGAGGCAGGCACACTCATATAACTTTACAGAAATACATTATAATTCTGTGTGACTTTTTGCTTCTTTATTTTTTTTTAAAAATGTTTCTATATGTTGCCAATCCTTTTGCAGTTTGCTTTAGTTTCTGTTTCTGTCTCACATAAGGATCCATGTTATAAAAGAAGTCAAAAACAGTCTTGAATAATCAAAATCCTTCTGCCAAATTGATTTATGTCAATTTATTTTCTAGCCCTGTTTCTTCTACATCTTCTACCTCATTGTAGATGAGAAACACTCATCTACATCAAGTCTTCGTCTGTTAATTCCTCTGCTGTGGAATCTATTCACAATCTCTTTCATGATTTCCTTGACTAGCTCTCTTGTAAATTCTGTAGTCATGTACGACATCTGGATATACTTTTCTCTATAAAACTGTATTAGCCTGAGCCCACAGGTTCGTGACCGCCTGGGCAACTTAGCGAGACCTTCATCTCTACAATAAAAAAAAAAAAATTAGCCAGGCGTGGGAGAAACGCGCACGTAGTTCCAGCTGCTTGGAAGGCTGAGGCGGAAGGATCGCCGGAGCCCAGCAGGTTGAGGCTGCGGTAGCCGGGAGCGGCCACTGCACTCCAGTCTAAGCGACAGAGTGAGACTCCAACTCAAAACAAAACAAAAAAACTGTATTATTGAATTATCATTTTTCTATAACAAAGATGTCATTTTTAATGGTATAATCCTTCGATATGTTCTCTCTGTTAGGGTTCTCTTCCATAGCATTGACAATCTTTTTTCATAGAGTACTCTGTGTAGTTAGCCTTAATGGTCCTTATGACTCCCTCATCTAAAGACTAAATTAGAGATGTTGTATTTGGGAGCAACTAGACCACTTCAACACCTTGATTATTAAACTCACCGGTTTCTTGGTTGCCAAGAGTATTGTACAATATCATCAAAATTTTAAAATGCCATCTGTTACTGGCAAGGCACTTCCTGACTTCAGAGACAAAGTATTGATAGAACCAGTTCGAATAAAAGTTCTCATTGTCCAGGCCTTCTTGTTCTACAACCTAAAGACTAGCAGCTGATGTCTATCTTTTTCCTTCAAGGCATGAAGTTTAGTAGCTTATAGATAAGGACTGTCCTGATCATAAACTTGACTGGACGCAGGGAGAAGGGAGGAGGTCCCCCCCATCACTCCTGGAAGTTATGTGCCCCCCGTCCCTCCTGGCTACTACCGATCCCTCTCTTATAGTATTATGGTAGATGTTCAGGGTCTGCTTTATGGATGAGAACATATGGTACTCAGTTCTTTGTTTCTGTGATAAATTCCTGTGTATGATAAACTCTAAATCCATCCAAGTTGCTGTAAAATCCATAGATTTGTTCTTCTTTATGGTTGTGTAATTCTTCGTTCTATTGTGTAAGAGTGCTTTATTTAGTAACATATATCCTATTGGAATGATTTTATACCCTTTAATTTCTGTATGAAAGCCTTATCTAGAAAATGAGATACACAACATATGATGTTGACAAATAGTGCTAAAATAAGTCAAATACATACATTTTCTACTTACAAACAAAGGGATTGGTTCTGAGCAGCCAGTGGGTAGCTGCCATGACAATGAAGCCATGACAAACATGATGTATCAAGGATGGGGTATGGACTGTATGTTTGTGTCCCCCCCAAAATTATTAGGTTTAAACTCTAATCCCCAATATGATGACCTTAGATCATGATGTGATTCATGCCCTTATTAGAAGAGACATGAGAGAACTAGTTCTCTTTCTCTGTCTTTACTATGTGAGAATATGAGATGATGGCCATCTGCAAACCAGTATTATGCCCTCATCAGACAGTAGTTCTTTGTTTCTGTGATAAATTCCTGAGTATGGTAGACTCTAAATCCAGCCAAGTCGCTGTAAAAGCCATAAATTTGTTCTTGTTTATGGCTGTGTAACACTTCATTGTATTGCATAAGAGGGCTTCATTTAGTAACATATATCCTATTTGCTGTCACTTTGATCTTAGACTTTCCATCTCAGGAACTGAGAGAAGTAAATATTGTTTAAGTCAGCCAGCCTATGGTATTCTGTTATAATAGCCCAAACTGACTAAGAAAGGAAAGGAGAAATGAAACAGACAGTGATTGAAGTCCTCAAAGGAAAATAAAGTCAAAATATAATATTTTTAACTTTTACACAGGTTCCAGTTTTAAGTGCTACATTAATATCTTTGATTTCCATCATAGTACATGCATAATTTGCCATTTATTCCCTTTTAAATAGCATGAATTATATGTAAGCCCTTATAAGAAAGAGAAAAATTTCCCCCTATAACCATTAATTGTGAACATAGCATTTGGGGGTAGTGTATCATTTTCAGCCGATAATATTCTGTTCTGTCATATAAAGTTCAAGAGGAATACACTAACTACATTACTTTACTCATCTTAGCTTTTGCTTCATATAGCTTTTGTGTCAAATTTATTAGCATAATGTTGATTTAGCACAGAAGACAATATTTACAATTAATAAATGGCAAGAATGTCAGAGTATCTATACTCTACCTAAAGCCTTTGGGGAAGAGAATGAAAATGTGAATGAAGGAGGTAAGAGATGCCATGCTGCATTGCAATTGAATGCACTGTCACTTCAGGGATTATTACTAAGTAGAGGATTACAATAATATTTATTCATGCTTCTCTTTGTTTTAGGAGAAAGCAAAATGATTATGAGAAAAAGCTTTTATCATAAAAATTTTACTCAGCTTACTTATGAAAATCACCCTACCGTTAATATTTGTTTCTTATATTAATATATGTTCTTCAGTCCATTTGAAATGTTTGATTCAATTAATCTTTTTGTTCTTAACTGTTTTATTGAATCCAAATGCAAAAAAATGCTAACCATAACTTACCTTCCAATGTTGTTTCTTTTTTAAAAAGTGTATTTTATTTTAATGATGTGGGGTGTAATTCAGGATTAGGTATACAAGTGGTAAAATGCAGGTAAAGTTTGGGCCCGCCTTTGGTCTCCACTATGCCTGGTTTGAGATCAGGTACACTTATTAATGTTATGTGCCCCTGTCCCTCCCGAAAGTTTTTGGCTACTGCCAATCCCTTTCTTATAGTATTATGGTAGATGTTCAGGGTCTCCTTATGGGTGAGAACATATGGTACTCAGTTCTTTGTTTCCCTGTGATAAATCACTGAGTATCATGACTCTAAATCCATTCAGATTGCTGTAAAGTCCATAAATTTGTTCTTCTTTATGGCTGTGTAATACTCCATTGTATTGTGTAATACTTTATGGCTGTGTAATATTCCACTGTGTATATGTGCCACTTTTTAAAAACTCCAGTCCAGTTTTAGTGGGCAGCATAGTTGGTTCTACATTTTTGCTATTGTAAATAGTGCTGCAATAAACATGCGTGTGCAGGTATCTTTTTTGTACAGTGATTTAAGTTCCTCTGGGTCAATTTCTAGTTCTTTCAGGAATCACCACACAGTTTTCCTCAGAGGTTGAAATAATTTGCATTCCCACCAACAGGGAATTCCCCTTTCTCTGCATCCTCACTGGGATCTGTTGTTTTTTGTTTTATTAATGATGGTCATTCTTACTGGAGTTAGGTGGTATCTCATTGTGGTTTTGATTTGCATTTATACCTCAAAAATCCAAGAGAAACTGTCAAAAACCTCTGCACTGATAATGGGCATTGACAAAATCTCTGGGTCCAAAAATAACTGTGGCAAAAGCCAGTCGCATTCTTATACACCAACAACAAACAGGCAGAGAACCAAATAGCAAGTACAATCCCATTCACAAAGTCACAAACAAATGAAATTCCTTGGCATATTCCTAACCAGAGAAGTGTAAGATCTTTACAATGAAAACTAAAAACACTGTTCAAAGATGTCAAAGATGACACAACAAATTGAAAAATATTCCATGCTCATGGAGTGGAAGAATCAACATTGGTAAGATGCCCGTCCTTCCAAAGTCAATCTACAGATTCAACGCTATACCCATTTAATCACTAACATCATTCTTTCCAGACCTGGAAGTGACAATACAGCAACCATATGGAAACATAAACGACCACAAATAGTGAAAATAATCCTTAGCAAAAGAAACAAAGTGGGAAGTATCACACCATTGGTTTTTTTTGCTCATGGTCATTTCCTCTTGTCATTAAAGACTATTAAAATTTTTTGAGAAGCTGTGTACTATTTTATTACATAAATAGACATTTGTGCAATTAGGCATTTTATTTTCCACCTTTTGTTGTATATATGTATGGTGCAATTAAACTTGGTTCTTGACAGGGAGGCAGTATGCAAAGTGTTTAGGGATATAGCCTTCAGGGCTGTGTTGCCCACATTCTCATTGGAACCTCAATCACTTCTCATGTATGTGATGTGGGTTATGTTACTTAATTCTCTGTACCTCAATTGTTCTCATCAGTAAAAAGAGGATAAGAGTAGTATAAACTCAGAAATTGCTTTGAGGATTATGTAAATTAATGTATGCAAAGTGTTAGAATATAAGTGCTTTATCAATGATTGATCTTATTATTTTCTTAAATATGGGTTTAGAGAAGGAGCTGTCCTTTGACATATAGATCGAGTCATACCTTTTATGCACTTTGGAAGAGTTTATATAGAATGAAAATTATGGTTCCATGGAAATTTGAAAGGACATTTCAGGAAAACTGTTCCACAAATTATCAATTAGGAAGAAAATAGTTTTTCCAACTTTGTTCAAAATTGTCTACCTGGCTCTGTTTTCTGTATTAAATTAATTTTTAATCAATATTAAAATTAGATATATTTTTGGTGAACAAAATGTTTTGATATATGTATTTGTTATTGAATGATTAAATCAAACCATTTAACATATGCATTTTGTGGTTAAACATTTAAATTCTATTCTCATAGAATTTTCAAGTATACAGATATTGTGCCCAACTATAGCTCTCTTGTTGTACGGTAGATTCTGTCAACTTATTCTTCCTGTCTAAAGGAAATTTTGTGTCCTTTTACCAACATTTCCGTAGCCCATTCACCCCTAACCTCTGGTAATCATCATTTTATTCTCTGTTTCTGTGAGTTCAACTTTTCCCACTCTATATGTAAGTAAGCAATATTTGTCTCTTGTACTTGGCTTATTTTGCTTAATATAATGTCCTCCAGGTTCACCCATGTTATCACAAATAACATGAGCTTTTTTTAAAATTATTTTTATGGCCAGGTAGTATTCAATTGTACATGTACACCACATTTCCCCCCCATTCATCCATTGATGAACACAGGCTGACTCAATAACTTGGCTATTGTGAATAATGCAGCAATGAGCATGTGAGTGCAAATATGTCTTTGACATGCCGATTTCTATCCTTTGATATACTCAGTAGTGAGATTGCTAGATCATATGGTAGATCTATTTTTAATTTTTTGAGGAACCTTCATACTGTTTTCCATAATAGCTGTACTAATTTGCATTCCCACCAACAGTGTGTAAGGATTCCCTTTCTCTACATCCTTGCCAAGACCTACTTACCATTTATCTTTTTGAAAATACTCATTTTAACTAGTATGAGGTGATATCTCATTATGGTTCCAATAGGACTTCTCAGACAATTCATGATGATATTTTTTTTACATTACTATCTTTATAGATATATGTTATATATCCTTTTTTAGATAAATTGTGGCCATTTAGCTTTTCTCCAGAAGATTGTGCACTTCATCAGTGAACTAATTTGATAGAAATGCTGTAACAAAGTATTACAAATGAAGTGGCTTAAACAACAGCAATGTTTCATCTCACAATTCTGGAGGCTAGAAGTTTAAAATCAAAGCATTCAGAAGGTTGGTTCCTTCTAAGTGCTTTGAGGGAAGAATTTGTTCCAGATTTCTCTCCTCAGCTTAGATAGCCATCTTTTTCCTGTTATCATATCATCTTCTCTGTTGTTGGTCTTCATCTCTTCACATGGTGTTCCATATATAGGATTAGATTATATTGGGTTAGAGGCCCACCCTATTCTGCTTGGCCTCTTCTTAACTAATTATGTCTTCTGTGACTATGTCCAAATATGATCCCATTCTGAGATACTGGTGATTCGGTCTTCAATGTAAGAATTTTGAAGTGACACAATTCAACCCGTAACTATCACTACCTGAAAAATAACAGTCATATCTTTTTACATGCATATGTATTTATATTTTAACTAACAAATAATAATTGTACATATTCATGGGGTACATATTAATGCTTGACAGATATACTGTATAATGATCAGATTAGGATAATTAGTATATAAATAATCTCAAATATGTGTCATTTCCTTGTGATGGAAACATTAAATATCTTCCTTCTAGTCATTTGAAACTATATAATACATGATTGTTAATTATGGTCATTCCACAGAGGTATAGAACCCTAGTACTTATTTTTCCTATCTAGGTATAACTTTGAAACCTTTAACAAATCACCTCCCATTTCTTTTTTCCTCTACCCTTCTCAGCCTCCAGCTTTCTCTGATTTACACTTTACTTCTAGGTGAACATTTTTTTTAATCTTACACATATGAATGAGAAATGCTATGTTTAACTTTCTGCTCCTGTCTTATTTCACTTAACATATCTTCCAGTTCTGTCCATGATGGAATTGTATTCTTTTTTCTTTTTTTTTGAGTTGGAGTCTCACTCGGTCACCCAGACTGGAGTGCAGTGGCCGCTCCTGGCCACCGCAGCCTCGACCTGCTGGGCTCCAGCGATCCTTCCGCCTCAGCCTTCCAAGTAGCCGGAATTACAGGCGTGCACTACCACGGCCGGCTAATTTTTTGATTTATTGTAGAGATGAGGTCTCGCTGCCCAGGCGGGTCTCGAACCCGCGGGCTCAGGCAATCCACTCACCTCAGCCTCCCAAAGGCGCGGGATTACAGGCTGAGCCACCTAGCCCGACTTTGTATTCTCTTTTTAATGAATGAATAGAATTCTATTATGTATATATGACACATTTTTCTTTATTAATCTGTGTTGGACTTCTAGTTTGATTCCATATCTTGGTTATAGTGAATAGTACTGCAGTAAGCATGGGTATGCAGATGTCTCTTTGATGCACTGATCTCCTTTGGGAATTTATCCAAAATAGTGAAATTCATGGATTATATGGTAGTTCTATTTGCAGTTTTTAAAGGAATCTCTGCTGCTCTCCTTAGTGACTGTACTAATTTACATTCCCACCACAGTGGATAGGGTCTATTTTTCTTTACATCTGTGCCATAATTTACATTTTTTTAAAAAATCCATTCTGTGTCGAGATGATACCTCATTGCAGTTTTAATTTACATTTCCCTGTTGCTTAGTGATGTTGGGCAGTTTTTCATATGTTTCTTGGCTATTTGTATATGTTCTTTTGAGAAATGCTTGTGCAGATCATTTGCCCATTTTTAGCTAGATTTTTTGTGTGTTTTGTTTTGTTTTTGGTGTTTAATTCCTTGTGTATTCTGAATATTAAGCTCCTGTCAGATGAGCAGTTTGCAAATATGTTCTCCTATTATGTAAGTTGTCTTTTCGTTCTGTTGATTGTTTCCTTTGTAAAAACTTTTTAGTTTGATACAGTCCCATTTGTTCACTTTTGCTTTTGTTGCTTGTGCTTTTGAGGGCTTATTCATAGTCTTTTTCCAAACCAATGTCTGAAGCATCCCCCCATGTCCTCTTCTAGTAGTTTTATAATTTCAGGTCTTATATTTATGTCTTTGATCTATTTTGAGACCATTTTTATATAGGGTGAGAGGTGGAGGTCTAATGTCATTTTTCTCCATGTGTATATTCAGTTTCCCCAACACCGTTTAATGGAGAGACTGTCCTTTCCCCAATGAGTGTTCTTGGCACCTTTGCCAAAAATCAATTGGTTTTAGGTTTGTGGAATAATTTCAGGATACTTTGTTCTTTCCAGTGTCATAGTGTTTTGGTTACTACAGCTTTGTAGTATATTTTAAGTTCTGGTCATATGAGACCTCCAGTTTGTTAATAATTTCTAAATATTACTGTCACTCATTCTAAATATTTGATGGCATTCAAATGCCACCAAATTCCTGATAAATGCCTCCTTCCTTTCTTCCTCCTTCCTTTTTTTTCTTTTCTTCTTGAAACTGATAACCATATCTAGAAATTAGTTCAAGATTTAAAGGTTTAATCATATTCATTTTCAAATTTTTTGTGAAAAATACTTTTTGTGTGATGTACTGATATTAGCAACATCCACTGATAATGTAGAACATATTTCTGGTAGTGGGGCATCATATTGCCTTAACCAAGTTTTCATTTCAGCCACTGATGCAGTAGATATAGAAGTCAGACTTATCGGACCTGATAGCGTTCTGCATCAAACACTGCATGCGTTTTCACCTCCTGTGAGGACCTTCCCTAAAGCCATAGGGTGAGTGAGCAAGAGGTGCAGAGAAGTTAAATTCCAAAGGTTGTGGGTTGCTATTGTTTAAAATTTTGGCCCTCCAATCTACGCGCTGAAATTTGATCCCATATGTTGGATGTAGGGCCTACTAGGAGGCATTTGGGTTATGGTTGTGGATCCCTCAAGAATGGCTCAGTGCAGGCCTTGTATGACAAGTGATTTCTCACTTGTGATTAGTTCCCTTAAGAGTTGGTAGTTTAAAAGAGCCTGACATCCCCCTTCTTTCTCTTGCTTGTTCTCTAGCAATGTGCACTCTGCACATACCAGCTCTGCTCCCCGTCTGCCATGAGTGATAGCAGCTTGAGTCCCTCCCTAGAAGAAAATGTCGGTGCCATGCTTCTGATATAGTTTGCAGAACTGTGAGCCAAGTAAACCTCTTTTCTATATGAATTACCCAGTCTCAGGTATTCCTTTATAGCTATTTAAAACAGGCTAAGACAGAAGAGATGCCCAAGTTCTTCTATCTTTTGCCAGTGGGAACTTATTCAAATTGGTTTTTGAGTCCTTTTATTAAAAAATTGCATTGCATACAAAAGAATGCTCACATTTTACCAGTCCAGTTTGATAAGCTTAAACAAGTATAAAAATTCATATAACTACTACCCCAAGCAGCAAGATATCTATTCCTGTCATCCCTTAAGCCCTCTTCTGCCTCCTTAGAACCAGTCTGCTTTCCCTCAACCCCAAACAGACATTAATCTGATTTGGAGCACTATAAATGTGTCTTTTCAGTACTAGAAATTTACATAAGTGAAAATTTACTAAATAAGAACAAAGTTATGAACTTCAATGGATTTAATACTCAGTGATTTATCTTAGAAACAAAGAACTGAGCACACATGTTCTCACTCAAAGTAAACCCTGAACATTTACCATAATACTATAAGAAAGGGATTGGCAGTAGCTGGAAACTGCTGTGGGGGCAGAGGGCACATAATATTAATAAGGGATAAGTACCTGATCTCAAACCAGACAAGGTGAGGACCATAGGAAGGCCCAAACTTTAACCTATATGATGACCACTTGTATACCTAATCCTGAATTGTACCCCACATCTTTGAAATAAAATAAAATAATTTTTTTAATAAGAAATTTTACAGATGTGTTTCTGTGTCTGTCTTCTTTCACCCAGCATAAAGTTTTGAGGTGCATTCATATTCTTTTGTGTATTTAGTTCATTCTATTTTTTAAAATTCTTAGTAGTATTGCACTGTGTACATGTATCAAAGTTGGCTGCACAGTGACTTTGTGTCCTGTGATAAGGTTCTCTTCTTTGCCATATCCTAGTAGTAAATCAGGGGGGTGTTTTTCAAATGGCCTATAATTCTCTGCATGACTTTGCTACAGGACCCTAATAATCTGAGTTATAATTCTTTCACTGGAAGTAGTCATAAACTCCTCATAATGTCTTTTTCCATCAACGATACTTCCAATATCCCAGCATCTGTAAGAAAACCTGTATCACAGACTGAAACAAATTTCAATAAACTTTTTATGTAAAAATAATTATAGAGCCGGGCTCGGTGGCTCAGCCTGTAATCCCGCGCCTTTGGGAGGCTGAGGTGAGTGGATTGCCTGAGCCCGCGGGTTCGAGACCCACCTGGGCAGCGAGACCTCATCTCTACAATAAATCAAAAAAATCAGCCGGGCGTGGTAGCGCATGCCTGTAATTCCGGCTACTTGGAAGGCTGAGGCGAAGGATCGCCGGAGCCCCGCAGGTCGAGGTTGCAGTGGCCGGAAGCGGCCACTGCACTCCAGTCTGGGCAACAGAGTGAGACTCCAACTCAAAAAAAAAAAAAAAAAAAAAAAAAAAAAATAATTATAAATTCACATGAAGTGGTAAGAAATAATGCAGATAAATCCTGTATACCTTTTGTCCAGTTTCTCCAACTGATAACCTCTTGCAAAATTATAGTAAAATATGAAAACCGGATATTGACGTAGATACAGTCAAGATACAGAACATTTCCATCCCCAAAAGAATTTCTCACATTACCTTTGTATAACCACATTCACTTTCCTTCCACCTTTGTCTCCTCCTTAACCCCTGACAACCACCACCATGTTTTCCATTTCTGTAATTTTGACATTTCAATAATAATGTATAAATGGTAACTGCATGCAACCTTTTGGGATTGGCCATTCTCACCCGCCATAATTCCCTGGTGATTAATGCAGGTTGTTGCTTGTATCAACAGCCTGCTTCTTTTTATTGCTGAGTAGTAGTCCCTGATATGAATATACTGCAGTTTAACTGTGTTGAATGATATCTGGATTGTTTCCAGATTTTGTCTATTTTGAATAAAGCTGCTATACACATTCATGTAAAGGTTTTTGTGTGAAGATGAGATTTAATTTCTCTGGAATAAAGGCCCAAGAGTGCAACTGATGAACCATATGGTAGTTGCATGTTTATTTCTTTAAGAAACAACCAAATTGTTTCCTAGACTGACTGCAAAACTTCATATTCCAGTTCCTCTACATAGTTGTCAGCATATGGCAGTGTCGTTATTTTTCATTTTAGCCCTTCTGATAGATTTGTAGTAATATTTCTTTTTATTTTAATTTGTATTTCCTTAATAATTAATGATGTTGAACATCTTTTCATGTGTTCATTTGCCATCTATTAATCCTGCTCTGTAAAATGTCTGCTCTTGTCATCTTCCAACATGACATGACTATTGCTCTGATGGTCTTTAAAAGGTTTGAGGACTTCACTTTCCCCAATGTACAGTTACCAAAGTAAACGGTTGTAGGTCCCTTTAGGGAACCACTGAAAGATTTATAACCTTTTATACTTGTCATGGTATTCCAGAATCCTTCCTTCTGGGGACCCAGTTTCTTTTAATTAATTAATATATATTTTTTTATTTTTTAGAGACAGAATCTCACTGTTTCTGAGGCGGGAGTGCAGTGGCACAATCATAGCTCTGTGTAGCCCAAAGCTTCTGAGCTCAAAGGATCCTCCTACTGCAATCTGAGTAGCTGGGACTGTAGTACATGCCACCATTCTCAGTCAATTTTTAAGTTTTTTAGAGATAAGGACTTGTTATGTTGCCTAGGTTAGTCTTGAACTCCTGGCCTCAAGAGATCCTTCTTCTTTGACCTCTCAAAGCATTGAGATTATAGGGGCAAACCACCACACCTAGCCCTACCCTTTTTTAATCAATGAATCTGAGTCCAAACACTGGCAAGGGATCATGACTTTTCATTGGGGCAACTATTCTCAGACTTGTTATTATCCTCAAATTATTTTTTTTAATTTCACAGTTTTAGTAGTATTCTTGTTGGCTATCCTTCTAATTTGCCCTTAAGGTAACCATCTTTCATTAACAATTTCTAGCTTCCCTAGCTGATCCTCTGAATTTGCCAATTTAATAATTCCATCCATCTGACTTCTGTCCCTTCTTGTTGCTTGAACACTATTGTTTTGAGATTCTATTGTAAAATAATTGCTATTATTTGTCACTGCTCTATGATGTCATATCTACCATTATCCCTAGCCTACAGAGGGAGCCCACACTGAACTTTTAAATGTTGCTGGTATTCCTCTCATCAGTACACTTCTTATGATTTTGATAAACATTTTGAATTTTCTGACATCACGTTTCATATTCATTTTAGCACATACACTTCTGTCAGCTGTTAAATACTTTATTTCCACTGTTTGCTTGGCTATTATGGTATTTTTACTTCACTTAGTATAAGCCATTAAGTTTACATGCTTCTAGAAGACAATCTAATAGTGTGTTTGCACCAGCTTTTAAGGTCTTTAACAAGGAGTTAGTTACACTGTATGCTGGAAGAGAATGTACACATTGATAATATCTTCCTATCTATCTTATGTTCTGTCACCTTTAATAAACTTCCCTTGAGAGCTAATCATGTATATATATCCCACTAAGTTCTGCTGGCACATGGTTTGTGAATCCTGCCCCTCTCTAAAGATATAGTTCTTCTTTCTTATTCCCAGCCACAATAGATTTCAGGGGATTATCTTGTGTGGATGGAGTCTCTGATCTTTAAGCAATGGGGATTCACTACCCTTCTTTAGAGAGGTGTGGGCCACTTGTGCAGGCTCAGTAGGTCTGGAAGATTTGAGGATTAGAGAATGTTCAGGTGCATCAACCCAGATATACCCATTCCATGTTTCAAGGTCCCATTCTTTCCACAAAATGATCCAGACCTTACCATAGCATATACCTGCCATAATTAGGAGTTCAACTCTTAGAGTATAGCTAATCTGGGAAATAAGTTGTTCTGGGCTTTCTCCTTCAGTTTTCTAGAAGATAAGAGTCTGCTTGTATTCTACCAAAAGACACTCAGGCTTTCATGGTTAGTGCTAATTAATCACACTTATCCAAACAGTATCAGAGTGATTAAGAATAATCCGAAAGAATAATCCGAAAGCTTAGCAAAAACCACTAAACCTCACTATTCTTATAGTTGTAGTTTTTCTTTGTATATTTTACATAGCTTATACTGTATTAGTGAATGCATTCACATTCTTCTGTATGCCACCCCAGTACAGCACTGGTAACAGTTTTAACAATTGTGTTGCCAAGTTGTGATGGGGGCCATTCATACTTCACTTACAGATTGCCATGTGGTGGGGAGCTTTAAATTCACATCTAGGCCAGGTTTGGTAGCTCAGCCTGTAATGCCAGCACTTTGGGAGACCAAGGTGAGTGGATTGCCTGAGCCTGCGGGTTCGAGACCTGCCTGGGCAACTTGACGAGACCTCATCTCTACAATAAATCAAAAATTAACTGGGTGTGGTAGCGCGTGCCTGTAGTTCCAGCTACTTGGAAGGCTGAGGCGGAAGAATCACTGGAGCCCAGCAGGTCAAGGCTGCAGTGGCTGGGAGTGGCCACTGCACTCCAGTCTGAGTGACAGAGTGAGACTCCAACTCAAAAAAAAAAAAAATCACATCTAAGTTTGGCTTTCTTGAATTCTCCCAGGACTATCTGTCACAGATTAGATTCTGTGGGAATCAGATTCTATGACGGAGATTAGAATGCAGGTGGTTTATAAAGGTTTATTGAGATCAACACCTCTAGAGGGGAAGGGAAAGAAGCAGGATCTTGCAGTAGAAGATGAGCTTCATCCAGTCTTAACAGAAGCCTCAGCTGATCTTCTCAGGAGATGTGAAGATGGGTTGATCCTTTAAGGCTGCTCTGAGTTGGAGGAAGAGAGACAGGTCTTTCTAAATCTTCCCTCACCTGGGAAGGAGATATGACCTAGGTTGAGGTTGTTTTCTTTAACCACCTGATGAGACTGGCATCTGAGAACTATCTGCCAGACCCACTATTTTACAAACCATTCAGAATATAATTTGATAGTACTATATATAAATATTTTATTCTATCTAAAGTTTCCTAGTACTATGTGCATGTACCACAGTTTATTCAATCCATATACATTATATATATATGCCTATATATGTGTATATATGTAAAAAAATATATATATATGGAAAGGTGTGTGTGTGTGTGTGTGTGTGTGTGTGTGTGTGTGTTTGTATGTAGTTGACCCTTGAACATGTGGAAGGTAAGGACACTGACCCCTGTGCAGTCAAAAATCTACATATAACTTTGACTCTCACAAAACTTAACTAGTAGCCTAAGATGACTGGAAGTCTTACCAATAACATGAACAGCTCATTAACACATATTTTGTGTGTTCTATGTGTTATATACTCTATTCTTATAATAAAGTGAGCTAAAAGAAAATATTAAAATCACAAAGAAGAAAAAGTATATTTACTACTTATTAAGTGGAAGTGGATCATCATGATGGTCTTTATTGTCTTCATGTTGAGTAGACTGAGGAAGTGGACGAAGAAAGGAAGTTGGTCTTATTGCCTCAGAGGTACCAGAGGTGGAAGAGGAGGAGGAAGTGACAAGAAAGCAGGAACACTTGGTGTAACTTTTATTGAAAAAAAATCTGCATATAAGTAGGCACTCACAGTTCATACCATGCTCATAGACGTGATACTGCTAGCTCAAAGGGTCAATTTTGCTGAATATTTCCAATATCCACTTCATAGGCATTTTATCTTTTTTCACTTTCAACAGCTAGTAATGACAATGTCTGTTTAGTCACAGTCTTACCAATACAGTGTTGTTAAACTTTTGATTTTCCAAACTGATATATCGATGCAGTTTTAATTTGCATTTCTCTTATTTTGAATAACACTGAGTAAATTTTCATATAAGATACCTGCACACGTATGTTTATCGCAGCATTGTTCACAATAGCAAGAATCTGGAAACAACCATGCTGCCCATCAAAAGAGGACTGGATTAAAAAAATGTGGTACATATACACGATGGAATACTATGCAGCCATAAAAAAGAACAAAATTATGAATTTCGCAGCAACCCGGATGGAACTAGAGTCTATAATACTGAGTGACCTCTCACAGAAACAAAGATCCGAGTATCACATGCTCTCACTCATATAATGGACCTTGAACATCCAGTGCAATACTATAAGAAAATGACTGACGGTACTGGGAAACTATGGGAGGGAGGGGGATGGGATTAACAGTTGCAAATATCTGTCTGGGGATGGGGAAACACCTCTTATCAACAGGGTGCCTGAATGAAACGTAATTGTACACCTAACCCTTAACTGTACCCCACAAAATCATAATAAAAAATATTGATTAAATTAAAAAAAAGTCATTTTGCATTTTTAAATGCCTCTTCAGATGTCTAGCTCATTTTTCTAGAGGATTGTTGGTCTTTTCAATCTCTACTTTTGTCTTGGGAAGCTCTTTATACATTGAGATAGCAATCCTTTATCTATAATATGTAATTTTTTTTTTTGAGTTGGAGTCTCACTCTGTCGCCCAGACTGGAGTGCAGTGGCCACTCCCGACCACCACAGCCTCGACCTGCTGGGCTCCGGCTATCCCTCCGCCTCAACCTTCTGAGTAGCTGGAACCATAGGCATGCGCTACCATGCCCAGCTCAGTTTGATTTATTGTAGAAATGAGGTCTTGTCAAGTTGCCCAGGCGGGTCTCGAACCCGCGGGCTCAGGCAATCCACTCACCTCAGCCTCCCAAAGGTGCGGGATTACAGGCTTGAGCCACCGAGCCTGGCATTATGTAATTTTTTTCAGCTTTCCATAGCCCTTTAACTTGGTTAATGAAGTATTTTGCTATGTAAAATTTTATTACATTTTTATGCAACCAAATGTGTCCATGTGTCCATCTTTTTCCATATTTAGGTTGATAGCTTCTGGATTTGGGTTAATGATTAGAAAATATTTCTTCACTTCTAGTTTATAGGATAATTGACACACGCTTATTTTTGAGTAGTACAGCTCTAGGCCAAACATTTACATTTGATCTTTCAGGTGAAGACAGGCTATGACAAAGTCTTTACCTAGCAGGCCTCATGGGGAAAGCTGCCTCCGGGACCCCAGACTTAGTGTGCAGTTCAGAGGGGGATGCAGCTATGGACTCGGTACTCCTCCCTGCCCAAGTGCTTTTATGCGGATCTGTATTTCTAGCCGAAATAACTCCATTTGGAGGCCTCCTTGGAGTGTGGGTAGGTCGGCGAACAGGCTTGGCTAAATCCTTTCCCAGATGCCTCTGTCACCTATCCCACTACAGAAGGCCTTAACAACACTCTTCTTCACTCTGACTCAACATTCAGTACTTTTCCACTTCTAGTCCTTTCTCTTCTCCCTCTCCTAGTTCCCAGGGCTATAAAAAGGCAGGAGACTTGCGTGGGGCTCCTTGGGCAGTGAGAAGATTTGCTCCATCTGTACTGATACATCTGACCTTACCCTGGACGCTTGCTAGTGAGAAATAAAACAGCAGGGAAACTGTGTTTTTCCTGTTTAGCCCCTTGCTTAAAATATCTCAGTCAGGGAATAAAGGCTTGATTGTTACTTTCATTTTGGCTTGTTGTCCTAATTTACCACCTCAACACCTGGCAGCTCAGTTCTCTCCAGCCAATTACTTAGATGTTTACATTCATATCTCTGATTCATTAGTAATATTGCCCAGTGGTTGGTGTGTGGGGCAAATCCATTGTTATCTTTTTCTATGAAGCTCTCTTTTCACTATGCCATCACTATTTAAAAGAATGCCTTTTCCTACTGATTTGAAATATAATCTTTAATCATTTGTTGGTGCTTAAATCTTCTGTCTAGGAGTGAAGCATATCACTTCCAACCATGATTCATTGGCCAAAGCAAAACACATGAAGGAACATGATGTACATAAGGTAGGAAAATATAATCCTACTCTAGAAAGAAATAGTAAATATTTATAAGCAATAAGTAAAATCTACCACACAGCCCTATGCCCATCTGTGCTGATGCATCCTTCTAACCAAAATTGCAAATGAGGAAATCACTGTTAGTTTCTAGTTTTTTATGTTTAATCGATGATAAATATTAGTCATGATAAAGGTTGCATTTATCTTGTTCCCGAATTTAGTAATTTTTTCCGGTGTTTATCCAATAAGTATACTACTGAACCTTGTATCAAAATGGATAGATTTTATATTTTTTATTGTTCTTGTTTTAATATGTTCAATTTTGTGAAGTTCCAAATGTTCAACCTCCATGAACATTAATATATGACTTTTCTTGAGATGAACTAAAAGAATGCATAATGTTAAAACATTTCCTAAATTTAAATCCTTCTATTTCTTATGTAATCTATCACCAGGTTATGATTTATTATGACATTAATGTACTTTTGAATACTTGTGAGGAATGAAGATTATATTTAAATTATTTGGCACAGTTGTCTGGCATAAAAGTTCAAACAGTATTATGTATTCATATTATTTACCTATGTGTTCTGTATTTTAAAATTTCCTTTGTTTTATATGTACGTTGTAAATCATCTAGACTTTAACTTAAGATGTAAAAGATGTCCAATTTTCTTCCTTCCTTCCTTCCCTCCATTTCTTCCATCCTTCTTTGTCTTTCTGCCTTTTAACGGAATGTTTTGATAATTACACTCATTACTAACTCATTTATCCTTCAATTTGAAATGCTATCTTTATCATAAATGAATATATTTGGTTCTGATTTATTGACGAGCTTCTGCCATAGTACCGTATTAATTTATATTCTCTCAAAACACTTTCTATTTTTCCTTGTGCTTCAATGCCCTTCCTCGTGCTACAATTCATCTCATTGTGAAGCATGCTACCTCTCACCACTCGCTGACTCTATTGTTGCTGCTGGCATTTTCACTGTCAGTAAAAATGGTTTTTAAAAGTATTTAACTGCCTTTTGGAGTCAGCATGAGTAGATAAGAAGTTGAGAGAATGATGGGTACAATTCCTGTCTGTCCCCGTGTTGTAGTATAAAGATTGGCTATTTGAGTTTACATTCTTCACATTCCCCGGACTTTGAAAGCATGATCAGGCAGTTGCATAACTCAAAGTCTTCCTCTATCTCTCTTAGAGTGCAAATTAATCTAGTCAAAGTATAGAAAATGTGCAATCTGCAACACAATTTACGATGTACTTGGAGATTCACTGCTATTTGGGATATGATCTTTTGGTATCTTCAGTCCAAATTGTGGCTCTCAACTTTTCTCTTTTTATGAATTTTTATGAGTATTTTAATTGAAAGTTGGAAAAAGTTGAATCAGGTCTAGCTAAGCTGCTACCATTATAATGTGAAAATTCCATTACTTGTTTGTAATAATGGGAATCAATGAGCTGTTAAAGTTTGCCTAAAGCCGCTTACCAAACTGGACTTTACATTTTATTGGAATCTAACTCATTACCCTCTCCCTTCAAATATTTGTGTGTGTGTGCGTGTGTGTGTGTGCGTATTCCATAATTAAATATATATTTCACAGATAATATATATTTAAATCTCTAAATCTTTATAGAATAAACTAGGAGTTGCTTTTTTGTTGGTTGCTTTTTGTTTAAGATACAATAGCTAAAATAGCATAATTTGAAAATGTGTGGAGTGCTTTGTACATTTTTGTTTTCTAAACAAAAATTTCAATAAGTTCTCCTCCTTAATGACATTGCCAAGTCAGCAGATCCCAGAGCTGAAATCTTCTCATCCTAAGAGATTAGTTTATATGGGACAACATGAGCATCATTTCACTTTCAACATATACTGAAGTGTCTGCCTAACAAAATTAATATCAGAATATATGGCCCTGATCCCATTTCATGAATTTTCATTACTAAATTAAATTATCATACAACGAAGAAATACGTCTGTTAATAGTTGTAGTCTCTTTCAGAAAGGTTTGTCAACTATTTTTTATTTAAGTGGTTCCCAATATTGCTCTGTATAACACATTCGAGTGATACAAAGGGAGATTTGGATGGGAAGGAGGAAATATACAGTTGCATCTTAGACCATTTTGTCTTTCCTTTTTTGGTTCTGAAGTTATTCCAATAGGTGTGTGATGGTGGTACACTTCGTAACTCTTAATTCTTTTCACGAATCTTTGCAAAAAATGTCATGAATGCCAGGAAGGTTGGTGTATAATCCATCTTGTTGAAAATAACTTTTGCCTTTATCTTTTAGTGTTTTTAATATTTGAAATAGTTTTCTATTTCTGAATTAACATGGAGTTTTACTAAAGTATGTATGTGCTAAGAAAAAAAAGCTTTTAAATGTTCTGAAAGTTTTTTCCCATTCTTGTGTAAGATCATTTAACTATTTAAATTTTTCCCAGTGTTCAAGGCTTTTCATGTTTCAAGAAACAGTCTCATTCTATGCTGCAGAGAAACATTTGTAATTGTGATTATATATTTGAGTCTAACATTGGTTTAGATACTTGAAGCTATATCCAATGCTTTCATAATACACGTATGGCCACTTTAATATACAATGGCAGGTTGAAGTCAGAGATATATTTACAGTGGCAAAAAATGCGATATTGATAACACAGTGATAAGTTGGCCTTGGCCATTTTACTTTAAGCTGGTGAAGATTCTGACATCTATGGCAGGTATACATTCTTGAAAATGGGCAGATTTTTCTATTTTGTTTCCCCTGGAGAGTCTGGCCAGGATTAGACAGAGAAACAGGCAGAGACATACTATCAATTTTACAGAACAGGATTCATGCTGCTACCATTAAAAATAAGCAATGTCACTTTTTTTCTAGTCAATCACATAAACAATTTTCTTTCTTTTTATTTTAATTTTAAAGATGTGGGGTACAATTTAGGGATAGGTACACAAATGTTCATTATGCATTATACCCTTGTTGATGAGCTGTGCTCCCCCCTCCCCTGGTAGTTTACCATGACTGCCAATCCCTTTCTTATAGTATTACAATAATTGTTCAAGGTTTGCTTATGAGTGAGAATATGTGACACTCAGTTCTATGTTTCTGTAATAGATCACTCAGTATTATAGACTCTAAGCCTAGCCAAGGTGCTGTGAAGTTCATAATTTAGTCCTTCTTTATGACTGCCTATACACAATGGAATATTATAATTTTCTTTCTTTATCAAAGTTGGACCTTCCATAATTATATTTATGACCAAATGGAGGTCAAGAATAGTTTTATTATAATAAATTATGTTGAAACTTTTTCATTTTCATTTTTTCTCTAATGATAATTTTTTTTTTTAAGCAGGATTTATTGAGAGAACAGAAAAGCTCCCACAGTGGGAGGGGACCCAAAGGGGCTGCCCCAATAAGACATGATGTATAACAAAAAAAAATCACAAAATTTGATTCCTTAAGCTTTATACTGGTGGTTATCCCATTGCACAACTTCACATTTTGTTTTATTAAGATGGAAAACATAGCCAGGCTCGGTGGCTCAGCCTGTAATCCCGTGCCTTTGAGAGGCTGAGGTGAGTGGATTGCCTGAGCCCACAGGTTCGAGACCCGTCTGGGCAGCGAGACCTCATCTCTACAATAAGTAAAAAAAAAAAAAAAAAAATCAGCCGGGTGTGGTAGCGCATGTCTGTAATTCTGGCTACTTGGAAGGCTGAGGCGGAAGGATCGCTGGAGCCCAGCAGGTCAAGGCTGCGGTGGCTGGGAGTGGCCACTGCACTCCAGTCTAGGCGACAGAGTGAGACTCCAACTCAATAAATAAATAAATAAATAAATAAATAAATAAATAAATAAATAAATAAAATGGAGAACATTTTATTACACTAAAATCAAAAAACCAATGGCATAAAAACCTGTCATTATTTTTAGTTTTACATTTTTAACGTCTGTCAGCATTTATTCCTAGGGGCTCTCTTGGCAACTCAAATTCACTTTGAAATTTCACTTTTCATTTCTTCTTACTTCATACATTCCCCAACAAACTTCACGCTACTTAAGAGACTATTCCTTATTCATCTTTCAATCTATGGTGTTTAACTCAATGCATAATACACATTAAGGATTCAGTACTTATTTATTGAATTACTAAACCTACCTCTCTTCCTGGATTGCCAAAATAAACTTATTATTCTGCCACTTTCTCAGGCTTTGAAACTATTACCTCTGCCTCCTAAATTCAATCCCAAGTTGTATAGATTTCAAACAATGACTTTATTATTATTATTATTGTTGTTATTATAAAGATGTGGGGTACATTTCAGGGATAGGTATATAAACATTGATCATGCAGGTATCCTTGTTGATGAGGTATGTCCCTCCCTCCCCTAGCAGTTTCCCTCAACTGCCAATCCCACACCCTTCTCCTGACAGTTTCCCACTACTGCCAATCACTTTCTTATAGCATTATAATTGTTCAAGGTCCATTTATGAGTGAGAACATATGGAACTCTGTTCTTTATTTCTATGATAAATCACCGAGTATAATTGACTCCAAGTCCAATCAAGTTGCTGCAAAGTCCATATGTTTGCCCTTCTTTATGGCTGCATAATATTCCATCATGTACATGTACCACAGTTTTTTTAATCCAGTCCAGCTTTGATAGGCAACACAGTTGGTTCCAATTTTTTGCTATTGTGACTAGAACTGGAACAAACATGTGTGTGCAGGTATCCTTTTGGTAGAATGATTTGAGTTCCTCCGGGTATATTCTCAATAGGGGTCATATGGAAGGTCAATTACTAGTTCTTTCAGTAATCGTCACATTATCTTCCAAAGAGGTTGTACTAGATTGCATTCCCACACCAGCAATGTAGGAGTGTTCCTTTTTCTCCACATCCTCACCAGAATCTGTTGTTGTTTGTTTTATTAATCATGGCCATTCTTATAGGGGTTAGGTGGTATCTCAATGTGGTTTTGATTTGCATTTCTCTGATGATGAGTGAGTCTGAGCACTTTTACATGTGTCTGTTTGCTGCCCGTATATCTTCTTCTGAGAAGTGTCTATTCAAGTCTACTGCCCACTTTTTAAAGGGACTGTTTGCTTTTTTCCTTTTGTTGCATTTCAGTTCCTTGTAGATCCTAGATGTTAGGCCTTTGTTGGATAAACAGTTGGCAAATATTATTTTCCCATTCTGTGAACTGTCTCCCTGCTCTCTTGATGGTTTCTTTTGCTTTGCAGAAGCTCGGTAATTTGATGAGGTCCCACTTGTCTATTTTATTTCTTAAGATATTGGCCTTTAGGGTTCTGAATAGGAATTGGTTGCCAGTTCCAATTTCCATAAGGGTATCTCCTGCGTTTTCTAAGATTCTTATAGTTTGAGGTTTTACATGTAGGTCTTTGATCCATTTAGAGTTGATTTTTGTGTATGCTCATAGGTAGGGGTCCTGTTTCAATCTTCTGCATGTGGTCAGCCAATTTTCCCAGGACCATTTACTGAATAAGTTGTCCTCTGCCCAGTGGTTGTTGTTGGAGGCTTTGTCAAAGATGAGTTGGTTGAGGAATTGAGGCTTTGCTTCCGGAATCTTTATTCTGTTCCATTGGTCTACATGCCTGTTCTTGTACCAATACCAGGATGTTTTGATTACTGTAGCCTTGTACTGTAGCCTAAAGTTTAAGTCTGAAAGCGTGATACCTCCTGCTTTGTTTCTTTTGTTAAGGATTGTTTTGACTATTTGTGGTCGTTTATGTTTCCATATGAATTTCTGTATTGTTATTACCAGGTCTGAGAAGAATGATGTTGGTAGCTTAATGGATATTGCAATGAATCTGCAGATTACCTTTGGTAGGATGGACGTTTAACGATGTTGATTCTTCCTATCCATGAGCATGTAATATTTAATCATTTGTTTGTGTCTTCTTGAATTTCTTTAAGTAGTGTTTTGTAATTTTCATCATAAAGTTCTTTCACTTCTCTGGTTAGGAAGATGCCGAGGTATTTAATTTTCTTGGTGGCTATTGTGAATGGGATTGTGTTTTTTATTTGGATCTCTGCCTGCTTGTTTTTGGTGTAAGGGAATGCAACTATCTTTTGCACATTTACTTTGTGCCCTGGGACTTTGCCAAAGTCTTTTATCTGTGCAAGCAGATTTTTGACAGATTCTCTTGGATTTTCAAGGTATAGGATCATATAATCAGCAAAGAGGAATAACTTGACTTCCTCTTTCATATTTGGATACCCCTGATTTCCTTCTCTTACCTAATTGCCTGAGCTAGGACTTCCAACACAA
Source organism: Cephalopachus bancanus (assembly GCA_027257055.1). NCBI lineage: Eukaryota > Metazoa > Chordata > Mammalia > Primates > Tarsiidae > Cephalopachus > Cephalopachus bancanus. Next base: position 2,991,151 of record JAPVLO010000262.1, read on the forward strand.
TATGGAACGAGAGAGGTGAGAGTGGGCAGCCTTGTCTTGTTCCAGTTTTCAGGAAATATGATTCTAGTTTCTGTCCATTTAGCAATATGTTAGTTGTGGGTTTGTTGTAGATGGCACTTACTATTTTGAGGTATGTACTTTCTATACCCAGGTGTTTGAGGGTTTTTATCATGAAGGGATGCTCGATTTTATTAAAAGCGTTTTCTGTATCTAATGAGATAATCATGTGGTTCTTATTTTTACATCTGTTGATGTATTTAATGACATTTATGGTTTTGCGAATGTTGTACCAGCCCTGCATCCTGGGGATGAAGCCTACTTGTTCATGGTGGATGACTTTTGAGATGTGTTTTTGGATCTGATTTGCTAGAATCTTGTTGAGGATTTTTGCATCTAGGTTCATAAGGGATATTGGTCTGTGGTTTTCTTTCTTTTTTGGATCTTTCCAAGTTTTGGGTGTCAGGGTTATGATTTGGGGAGAATTCCATCTTTTTAAATTGCCTGAAATACTTTCAATAGGATTGGTATCAGCTCCTCCTTGTATGTTTTGTAGAATTCTGCTGGAAAGAAAGCCATTCGGTCCAGAGTTTTTTGGTTTTTTTTGTTTTTGAGTTGGAGTCTCACTCTGTCGCCCAGACTGGAGTGCAGTGGCATGCTCCCTGCCGCCGCAGCCTTGACCTGCTAGGCTCCAATGATCCTTCCACCTCAGCCTTCCAAGTAACTGGAACTACAGGTGCGCTACCACGCCTGGCTAAGTTTTGATTTATTGTAGAGATGAGGTCTTGCCAAGTTGCCCAGGTGGGTCTCGAACCCATGGGCTCAGACAATCCACTCACCTCAGCCTCCCAAAATGCAGGATTACAAGCTGAGCCACTGAACCAAGCTAGGGCTTTTTTTTTTTTTTGTAGGTAGTTTTCATATGACAGAGTCTATCTCCTGGGTTGCTATTGGCCTATTTAGTGTCTCAATGTCTTCTTGTTGTGTGATGTCAGAAAGTCTTCCGTTTCATCAAGGTTATCAAGTTTGTTTCCATATAGGTCAAATAGTACTCCATGATAATCTTTTTATTTCTTCAGGGTCAATTGTAATTTGATCTTTTGTATTTCTGATTGTGTTTATTTGGGCTTTTCTCTTTTTTCCTTGGTCATTCTGGCTAGGGGTCCATCAGTCTTGTTAATTCTTTCAAAGAACCAGCTTTTTGTTTTGTTGATGTTTTCTATGATATTTTTGTCCTGTGTGTCCTGTATTTGGGCTTTTATTTTTGTGATTTAGATTCTTCTGCTAAAGTTAGGTTTTGGTGATCTTCTCTTTCCAGTTCCCTTAAGTGATTTGTTAGGTTCTCCACTTGTGATCTTTCCATTTCCTTGATGTGTGCTCATAGAGATTTCATGATATCCTAGAGGCTTTGGTAAGATTTCATTTTCATTTGTTTTCAGTAATCTATTAGTTTCTTCTTTGATTTCAGTGTTGACCCAGTCATTGTTCAGCATCATGCTGTTTAGTGTCCATGTCTTTGTGGATTTTGGGGAGATGTTGTTGGTTTTGATACTTATTTTTATTCCACTATGGTCTGAGAATGCTCATGGCAAGATTTCAACCTTATGGAATTTGTTTATGTTTGATTTATGGCCAAGGGTGTGATCAATGTGATCGATCTTGGACTATGTTCCATGTGATGATGAATAGAATGTATATTCCGTGGTTGCTGGGTGAAATAATCTGTAAGTATCTGTCAAGTCCATTTGGTCGAGTGTCAAGTTTAGGTTCTGGATCTCCTTATTGATTTTTTGCCTCGATGATCTATCTAGGGTTGTCAGTGGGGTATTCAGGTCCCTTGCTATAATAGTGTTAGAGTCAATATCTTTTGTTAGTTTATTTAGTAGTTGTTTTATAAATGCTGGTGCTCCTGTGTTGGGTGTGATTTTTATGTTTAGGATGGATATTTCTTGTAGATGGACTGAAACCTTTTTCATTATGTAGTGTCCTTTTGTATGTTTAAAATTTTTGATAGCTTAAAGGTTGTTTTGTCTGATATTAAGATTGTAACTCCTGCCTTCTTTTTGTGATTCATTTGCCTGGAAATTCATTATTCATCCTTTAACTTTGAGTCTGTGTGCGTCCCTCGTAGTGAGATGAGTCTTCTGGATGCAGCAAATAAGGGGTCACGATTTGTTATCCAGTCTACCATTCTGTGTCCTTTCAGTGGTGCATTTAGTCCATTCACATTTAGACTAATTATTGAAATGTGGGGATTTATCCCTGTCATGAGGTTCTTATAGAGTTGTTGTTGTTCCTGTTTATTTGTTGTCTTTCCTTTGGTTTTAGGGTTGATTCATGTGTGTTTTCCATCTCTTTCCTGTAGTCTTGTGAAGAACATTGTCATTCTTTTCTCTGTTTCTTCTGCGTTTAATACTTTCTTAAGTGTTTCTTGTAGAGGTGGTCTGGAGGCAGCATAATTCTTAGGGATTGGATATCTGGTAAAGATTTTAATTCTCCCTCACTGAGAAAGCTTAGCTTGGCTGGGTAGGTTACTCTTGGTTGAAATTGTTTACCTTTGAGAACTTTGAAGATTTGACTCCAAGTTCTCCTAGCCTGATGAGTTTCTGTAGATAAATCTGCTGCTATTCTAATTGGTCTTCTCTGATAGATAGTCTGACCTTTTTCTCTTGCTGCCTTTAGATTTTTTTCTTTTATATCTACTTTATACCTATGTGAATTATTATGTGTTTGGGAGTTGGTCTACTCATTTGTTGTCTTGCAGGGGTTCTCTTAATCTCTTGTGTTTGAATTTTTGCATCACTGATGAGATGAGGGAAGTTTTCTTGAATAATTTCATGGAATGTTTCTTCCAGGGTGGTCTCTGTCTCTCTTTCTGACTCAGGAAGTCCAATTACTCTTAGGTTCAGTCTCTTGAAGTAATCATTCTACTCTCGAAGGTTTTGTCCTATCTTTTAAAGCTTGTTTTCTATGTTTTTTACATTTTGGGTTAGTTCTGTATTTTGATCTTCAAGCTCTGAGATTCTTTCTTCTGCTTTGCTAATTCTGCTTTTCGTGCTTATTAGTTTGTTATTTATTTCAATCAGAGTATTCTTTACTGCTGTTATTTCAGTTATCAGCTCCTTCTTATTTTCCTCTTGTGTCTCTTCAATTCTTTTTATTCTATTAATACCTTGATGCCTGCATTTGTCGTATGTGACCAGTCATTATGGGGGCTCTTCATTGTTTGTGTTCTGAAGTCTGTTTTCTGACCTCCCAGGGGTCTCTGCGAGACCTATATTCTTGTTTTTCTTCATTTGTGTTGATTTTCCTCCCCACTTCCCCCCCTTCCTCTTTAATTCTGTTGTTCAGGGCTGGAAGGGTTGCTTTTACTTCTGTTTGTTCAATCTCCTGTTCTTCCTTATGTATATCCTCTGGATTTGTTCAATTCTGGATTTGGACTGTAGATTGGGGATGATCCTTTTTGCAGTTTTGAGATTTAATTGAAGGGGGAGCTGTGATTCAAAATCTATCTGTAGATCCCAGTATTCACCAACAGGTATATGAATAATCTGGAACCCACTTCTCACTGCCTTGCAATCTGTCCATGCAGTGTGGTTATAGGTATACTCCCTGAAAGCAAAATGAGGTAAGAAAAGGGAAAAGAATGGAACAGGGAGTGGGGGGAAGAGGGAAGTGGAGAGAGAAAAGAGTAAGATGGAAAACAGACAAACGTACTGACTAGCAAATGAAAAGAGATACAGAATCAGATATGAGTAAAAACAACAACAACAAATAAACATACAAAAACCTAAAACATACCACCATACAGACATACAAGCTAACCAGCCTCCTTATTAGTGTACTATTCCCCTATGCAAACATGCAGTCTAAAGAGAACAAAAAATAAAATAGAATAGAATAAAGTCAGTAAACTAACAGAACCAAAGCATGTATGAAAACGTTATTGATAACAGTAAGAAGAGAGAGAAAAAGGGAAAAAAGATGGGTAAGACAGACAGACAAATAATAAAAAAAATTAAGACAGGGCAACCAAATACACTCTGAGACTTTTCCTTTAAGTCCAGTGTTCTTTCAGTTCTGATTTCTAGCTCACATTGCAGGCAGTTGGAGTTGCTCACAGTTAGGGTCAGTTGCCCCTGGCCTGCTGTGGAGGGTGGTTCAGATCTGGGTTTCCTGCCAAATCTGCCACTCAGATCTGGCCTGTGTCTATCTATCATGGGAAAGGAGCTTCTGTCCCTCCCATTTTGATATTGTTACCTTGGATCCCAAGCTGGGAGATGGCCCAACTGGATGCAGCTGGTCTCATGGCTCCAATTGATCTCTTTTTCCACTGCAGCCTGAGACTGCCAGGCAATACAGGTCAGCATAGCACTGGGCTACTCAGCTGGGCTGGGCAGAAGTTGGGTGCCCACGGCAGGAGGGCACAGGCAACAGTGGCAGCAGTGGCAGTCATCACTTCAGTGGTGCATGGGAGGAGCACCATGAGCCTGGCAGTGGTGGTTTCAGTAGTGCGGTGTTTGGTGGGGGTGGTTCACGGTCCGGGAGCCGTGGGTTGCCTCAGGTGGGTGCAGCAATGGCAGCCATGGCTGAGGCAGCGGCCAAGCAGCATGTGAAGAGCAGGCTGGCAAGGATGCTGCAGCCCCTGGGGAAGAGCAAGAGACTTTATGGGTGTTCTCCTTTACGAGGGTCTCAAGGACCAAATCGTCCCATTTCCATCTTGCTGGAAGTCCACCATGACCTTCAAATGTGACTTTTTCTTCATTTGCATCACTAGTTCACTAGTTTGAGATTCTATTAATTCTCTTTTATACTACAGCATTAGCTTTCTGTTTTCTCCACTTTCAGTCTCTCTCTTTTCCCATTTTTTTAAACACTGCTGCCAGATAAAATACTCCAAAAGCACAAAATTGACCACATCACTTCCTTAAGTGGACATTTTGAAACCTCTTTAGTATCTAAAAAATAAAACTCAACCATCTTTGCATTTAAGGTCCTCCATAATGTAGTCTCATTCTATTTTTCAGTACAGGACCTAGAGATTATCTCTTATCCTTCCACTTTCTCTGTAATTGCATAGGACTCTTGTCATTTGGGGAAGAGTAGCATGAACTTCCTAAACTTAAGCCTGGTCTTAAGAGTTTTCTTTTTAAAATTTAAAAATTTTTTTTTGTTTTAAACGTGTGGAATACAGTTCAGGGTTAGATATATAAATATTCATTATGCGGGTACCCTTGTTGATGAGGTATGCCCTGCCCCTCTGGCAGTTTCCCACTACTGCCAATCTTCCCTTTTTGTAGTATTATGATAGTTGTTCAAGGTCTGCTTATGAGTGAGAACATGTGGTACTTGGTACTTGGTACTTGGTTCTTTGTTTCTGTGATAGATCATTCAGAAAATGTGATAGATCAACTGAAAACAAGTTGAGTTAATTTAATCTCACCTGGTAACATGTCCTGGTATATCAGTTTCCTCTGATGCAATAAGTATATGAGAAGTCATTTATTTATAAAAAAGAGAGAGAGAGAGAGAGAGAGAGACAAGTTTCAGAAAGATTGAAAATTTGCTGTGTAATATAATCACCTTTGCTATTGGGTTTCTGCAATAATCTTGCAAAACTCCATTATGAATTTAAGACTTTTTTTTTTTTTTTTTTGAGTTGGAGTCTCACTCTGTTGCCCAGACTGGAGTGCACCGCAGCCTCAACCTGCTGGGCTCCGGCGATCCTTCTGCCTCAGCCTTCCAACTTGCCGGGAATTACAGGCATGCACTACCATGCCCAGCTGATTTTTTTTGATTTATTGTAGAGATGAGGTCTTGCTGCCCAGGTGGGTCTTTAACCCATGGGCTCACACAATCCACTCACCTCAGCCTCCCAAAGGCACGGGATTACAGGCTGAGCCACCGAGTCCAGCTGAATTTAAGACTTTTTATCCAAGTTGTCCAAGTATTATACATTTTCATGACTCATACATTTCTTAATCCATCTTTAACTTGATTTGAAATTCTGTGTCTTTAGCAACTCCACTCCCTCTATCATCTTCTGCAGATCTTAAAGGTTGATCCAATACCTTTGCTATAGCAACACAACACTTCATGGCATCCCATGCCAGTTTTGATTACCAAGCCACTGCACAAGATATTTCTCTAATTTTTCAAATATAATCATGTTGTGCTTGAGAAACATGGTGAATCTTTATGGAAACAACACTATCACAATTTAGAAATTTTTCTCACACTTTGCCAAATAACACAGACAGTAGATGTATGTGCCAAGTTTATGTGCTTTATACATGTATTACTTTCAATATTTTTTATCACTTCTAAATTGCCTTGTAGATGTGTAGGCTTTTTTAGATCTTATATACTCATGTACCTTCTTTGAAGACGTTTTTATATTCTTGGAAGATATTTTCACTCAACAATGTGGGGAAGATGATACCATAATGCACAATGTGAAAAGTAATACTAGCTAGGAGATAATTTAGTCACAACTGCTCTATTGTATATGCAAATTATTATAGCTGGATTTTTCATTCAATTTGAAAGCCCTGTGTAAGGTTTATGAGTTATTACAGTAAAATTTTCATAGTGATAATTAATAGAGTGAACTGAGATTACATTCTAGTGTGTACATACTCTCTGAACCAGTTATGTTAAACTACATGCATTTTTGCCATTTATTCACCATTCTCTTAACTGTATCTTCCACTTTGATTCCTTCCTCCCATGAAGTTCCTTCCCATTATGTTTCAGATGTCTCAATCCACTTAATTTTTATGAATTAGATCATGTGCCATTTGCTGTGTTGAATTTATTTCCTCTCAGATGGAAGAGAGTACTTTTATCTTAATTCTTCTAGCTTCTTAACTCAAAAAATGGTATCAGACTTTTGTTATGTGCAAGGCACTATTCTACAAACCGGGAGTCAAACTGTAAAAGATTGCCTTAAATACTTTTCCTGATGGTGCTTATATTCTAGTACGAGAGACAGACAGTGGTATACTGAAGCCAACTCCCTCATACTGGCAAGAACCAACTGCGAGCATATCTTCACAGCGTGGTGTTCAGTAGCATAATGCTGGTAGCCTGAAACTGGCCAAGGTTGGAGTATCTACTCTATGTATTTCAAACAATGCTACAAATCAGGGTTGCCTTTTAGCCTAGAAAGCAAGTTTATAGGCACATGTAATTCCAAAAAATATGATTATTTATATCTATGTATATGATGATAGATAACCAGTATCGTATAATAGATAATCATACCTATCTAGCAGAAAAATAAAACAGGATAAGAGGACAAGATGTGGGGTAGCAAGGTTGAATTTTAGGTGAGGTAGTCAGGGAAGACTATGTTGAGTGGGATCACAGTGAAAGGACATGAGGGGGCAAGCTGTGGAGCACATTCTAGGCAGAAGGATTCATAAGTAAGAGCCCCTTAGGTGATAGCATGTCTTCTGTGTTGGGGAAATGGTGAGAAGCACATTATGGTTGGAGCAGAGAGGAAAAATTGGGGACTGAAGAAAAGATTAGAGACATAAAGGAGGGAGAAGAGTTCACTCATGTTGAGTCTTGTAGGCCACTCTAAGACAATAGGAAATTTTCTTTCTCCTCTGAGTGACCTGCAAAACTATTGCATGATTTTGAGTAGAGGAGTTACGTGTTCTGTCTAGTGTGTAAAAAATAGATTGACATGAGGCAAAAACAGAAACAAAGAGACCAGTAAGAAGGACTGCAAGGTTTCAAGTGATTTATCATGTTGCTTGGACCATGCTGGCAGAAGCGCTAGTAGAAGAATGAGTCTGTTTAAAAATATAATTTGAATGTATGATTGACTGTGTTAGGAAAAAAAAGAATACATAATTCCAGAGACTTAGGGATGAGCAACTGGAGGAATGAGATGGGAAAGATTTTAAGAACAATATACAATTCAGGGAGGGTGGAAGGCTCAGGAGTATTTTAGACATGTTAAGTGTGGTATGCAAAAGCTTGATTGGAGTGAGTTCAAGAGAGAATTGGAGGAAAAAGAATTGTAGCAGCAAGCACAGTTAATTCATCTGAGAATGTTACTGGAAAGAGAGCAAAAAAAAAAAAAAGAAAAATGAAAAACAGAGATAGCTACAGGGAGAATTGAGTTTTTTAAAAAGGATACTTTTCTAAGACATGAGAAATAAAGAATATACTTGTGCACTAATGAAAGAATCCAATAGAAAAAGAAGCTCTGATGGTACTGACCAGTCAAGAAGAATTTCTCAAGAAATATCGTCAGGCAGATGAAAAGCAATGGGGCACTGGGCAAAGATGGAGGGACTGACCATAGCTAAAAGTCAGAAGAAAGGCAAAGTACGTGGGCACTGATAGTCATGGGTGGGTGTGTAGTGGTGGTAACTTGATGGAATTATTTTCTGATTGCTTCTTATTTCTGTTAAATAGAAAATGTGATCATGAACTGAGAATAAAGGTGAGGGAGAGTATTCAAGGAGAGAGGAAAAAGTAAATAATAGCCATCTAGGAGTGCAGAGACCCATGTAGTTTGGGAAATGTAGTGTCTTTATGGGCAGAAATGAGGAACTCCTTGATTTAATAGTCACAGTTTGAAGTGAGGCCAAAATCTGTTTTTCACCAGCCCTATCTAGCTGTGTGAATGCAGGCAGAAGCTAGGTGGATATAGTAAAACTGGAAAAAAAAAATTCTGTGTGAAAGTTGCAGAATTTAGTGTTTGTTTTTAGAGCAAAATCATGTCCAGAAAGGCTTTTCAAAAGAAGGTGTGGTGCATTTAAAAATAGACATAACTTCCTTAAATAGGGACCAATGTGGATGTTCTGATTATGGGCAAAAATAATATACTGATTAAAGGAAGTTTTTTATAATAGCTATTTTATCTCTGATGTGTTCTAAACAATTACTTTCTCCTGCTTTTGGATTTTCACATTTTTTTTCTCTTTGTCCGATTTTATCTCAGTTCATTACTTTTTGTTCATATTTCATAAAATCAGAGGGTGATTTAATATGTATGGTGTAATGTTTTCCAATACTTTTATGATTCAGTGACAGTATTTTATTCTTATATCTCTATGATACATCCCACTGAGATGGGCTTATCTCAAAATAATGTTTGCACAAACAAGGAATTGTGACTTCATGCCTTATTCACTACCATTCAGTAAAAATTCCGTATTTCATTTAAAGAAACAGTATTTATTTAAATAGAAAGTAAGTATCATTTTAATCACAAGTGATTGAGAAAATACCATTTTTAGCTTTTCATGGCTTTATTGTATTGTATTATTTAAAATTCAGAAGTACTGCTTCAGATTAGTACAATTAACAAGGACATTTAACTGGGCAATATTTTCAGACAGGTCTCCACAAGGAATTATTTAAAACAAATCAGTTCTTCTTTCTTTATCTCATTTGGGTGCAAAAAAAATATGCTTTCAGAAATCAATGTACACCCATCTATTTTAATTACAACAATTCACCATTTAACAAGTGATGGACTTTCCTTTATATGATGATCGTTTACTATCGTTACAGTGAAAGATTCTTCATTACTCCTTCTATGGTCTGAATGTTTGTGTCCCTCCAAAATCTGTATGTTGAAATTGCCCTCATGAATAAGATTATTACTCTTATAAGAGAGACCTGAGAGATCATGTTCATCTCTTCCACAATGTGAAAACACAGTAAGAACGTGGCCTCTATGTAGCAGAGTGAACCCTCACTAGACACCAATTCTGCTGACACTGATTTCCTAACCTTTAAAACTGTGAGCAGTAAATTTCTGTTATTAGTAAGTTTTGCAGTCTAGGATATTTTGTTATAGCAACCTAAATGAATGAAAATATTCCTGGGGCTTTAATTGTCAAGAAAATTTTCAAAAAGCCTGAAAATATTCTACTTTGCTTTTTCTATATTTTTATGCAACACTTAGTTAGAACCTAATATGTTCAAATATCTGTGGTATGGGACACACAAATTAAACACATCTCAAAATACATTAAAATTTGGCGCAAGAGAAATGTACTCCCAGAAATAACTCAAGAGAGTAAACCAAGAGACAAAGAGGAGTGAAATGCTGAGTGTGGATGAGGCTCAGAATTGAAGTGTTGATGTGGCATTAGGGAGATTGTTTAAAATTCCACCACATAAGCACAATTATGTTCATACTTATTCCAAGTTCACTGGATATCTTCCCAATATGTGGTCTCAATGTTATATATATTTAAGTTCAATTATTTGAGTATTTTGGATCCAATGCAATTTAATTTCAACAAACCCTAAACTGAAGGAATAGTCCTAGGAGAAAAACTGTAATAAAATCTAAGGTGACTCACCTAAGAACTCATGCCTTTCAGCTGACAAATGCAAACTGCAATTTTCTTAAGAAATTGATATCTCTAAAAATTAAAATATTTTCTGGATAATATAAACATTACTGATCCCATTGCTCTTGGCCTTGCCCTATTTCATGCCACTGCCTGATGCAAAAGTGATTTTCAGATACAAATCTGATTCCATTACTTACAACTCAAAATTCTGCAACAATTTCTTTAGAAAAACTAGTAGAGCATCAAAATACCCTTATAATAAGTGACTTTTTGATTTTTCCAGCCTCATTTCTTATTCAGATCTTGAATAAATTGAGGCCTCTCCCATCTCTGACCCTTTGCATATGGCTGCACCAGTCGATCACTCTGCAGTTCGATATTTTTGCTCAGTTTTACCCCACCACTACTAATACTATTGCTACTATTACTACTGCTGCTGCTGCTGCTTCTCATACACACACACACACACACACTCTCTCACATAGACACACACACTCTCACATAGACACACACACACACACACACACACACTATTAAGATAACTTCTCATGCATCAATGATTTAATAGTTCTCAGACTCCTCTGACGTTCCAGTTTTGGGAGGTCCCTAAATGCGCTCCCCTTGTGCTTTGTTTGTCCACTTTTTTTTTTGAGTTGGAATCTCACTCTGTCGCCCAGACTGGAGTGCAGTGGCCGCTCCCGGCCACCGCAGCCTCACCTGCTGGGCTCCGGCGATCCTTCCGCCTCAGCCTTCCGAGTAGCCGGAATTACAGGCATGCACTATCACCCCCGGCTGATTTTTTTATTTATTGTAGAGATGAGGTCTCGCTGCCCAGGTGGGTCTCGAACCCGCGGGCTCAGGCAATCCACTCACCTCACCCTCCCAAAGGCGCAGGATTACAGGCTGAGCCACCGAGCCCGGCTTGTTTGTCCACTTTTTAACCAAACAGTATTAAAAATGCTATTTTATGGATTTCTTTTTCCCGCTAGATTTCAATTTCGAGATTATTGTGATCAAGTAGCATGACTTGTGTATTTTGTATTTTCAGTTTTTATCACAGAAGCTGATCAAAATGGATACTTTATTAATTGAATTAAAGAAAGAATATTCTGTCTACCCAATCTCAGATACTGTATGATGACAAGTTCAAAACTGAATCAGATTCAGATATTCTTTCAAGAAGTCTATCATCCATTAAGAGAAATAAAACTTGTACACGAATATGAGTGACCAAAGTAGAAACAAGTGTCGCAAGGGAAAACCTCTAATATGCCATTAGCAGTGGGTAAGATAGTGCTTATGTGCTTGGAGAACGATTTCCCTTCAAGGAGCATAGAGAGCTTTTTCAGCAGAAGTAAAGAGTGAACTGATATGCTTAGTGTAGACTCACCTCTTTGCAGAGGTGCCTAAAGAACACCAGAACAGTAGAAGTAAGACTTTGCTTCCTCAGCCAGGATTTCTTCATAAGCAGAAATCGTGAGTCGCATAATTCTACATACCCCTGGAAACACCCCAATTCTTTCTCCACCTCAACATTCACTGCCTTTCCAAAACTCTTTTTCTTGGACCATCTGAATTGTTTCTAATGTGATAATTTACCAATATCTCTAATGGGAAAGCTATCTTCTTTAGGCCATCAGAATTATCACTAATGTCCTATGCACCTCCTTGTTTTATATCCCACAAAAATCTGGTACTCCTATTATCTCCCATTGCTCAGACTCTAATTCCCATTTAGCTCCATAATTTGCATTTTCTGACTCTGTATTCTGTCTTCCCCATCTCCTGAAAACTTTCTATAACTTGTGCAAGTCAAAGAAAAATTTCCTATTTTGAACATTTTTATCTGAATGTTCCCTTCACCTTCCCGAGGTTTGAAAAATTTGATGTTTTCAGTGTTTCTTCTCCCTGAGTTCAATTTGATGAGAACCATACTCTCATTTAGGCCATGACAGTTTCCTTGCTGCCAGAAAGTTAAACTTTAAGCTAAGATTGCATACTTTATTGATGAGTTAGAACATGCCGCAGTCACAAACAACTCCCCAAATTAAGGACTTGATATAACAAAGTTTTATTTCTCTCATAGACTACTTATCTATTGAGAGGCAGCTGAAGGTCACTCCTCTATGCTACCCTTACTCAAGAGTACAAGATGATGGAGAATCAACAAATTGAAATGTTACTAATTGCTAAGGAAGTGGAAAGAGAACATGGTGTATCACATGCTGGCACTTAAAGTCTTTATCCTTGGCAGTGACCCACAACAATTCCACATACATTTCATAGACCAAAATAAGTTACAAGGCTATATCTTACTTCACAGGAGGAAGTTGTGTGAACATGTCCTTCCTAGGAAATGAAATTCTGCCATGTCCTTGAGAGAGAGGAACCAAGAATATCTCTGAAAAGAACCAATAACAACCATAACCCTTAAATCAGAATATATAATATCATGGCAAACAAGATGAAGGTTAATCGACTGTATGTTTAATCTTAAATTCTATCTGGTATCCCTTTTGAAGAATTGTATTTCTCAAATACTTTATAAAACCAAAACATAAATAAAAATTAAAATAGTCATTCGACCCTATTTTGCTATGAAGCATTAAAATTTGCTGCCCAAGAGCATGGTTTTAGGTTTAAGAATGATATTTTACCATTAGTAAAGGCTAACAATCTGTTTCTTTGAAAGAAAATAACTTAAATTCACATGTCATCCCTGGAAATAATTTTTTTTCCAGTTTATATTTTTAGAAAATTTTCATTTGATATTTTTTTTTAATCTACTGAAGAAATTTTATCATTTTCACGCAATATTTATTCTTCCAATCCATGAGCATAGAATGGTGGTTCTCTTTCTTTGTTAATGTGTTAGAGTGTAATATGTACCCAAAAGGCAGTTTCCTGTGTTTCTGTTTTCATATTTAGATAAAATTCTCAAAATATTGATATGCTAAATTTATTCCTACATAATATCTTCTTGTAATATATATTAAACAACATGCCATGGTTCGCTCTCTCTCTGTCTCTCTCTCTCTCTCTCTCACTCTCTTTCTCCTTTTTTTGTAAAGATGTGGGGTACAAGTCAGGATTAAGTACACAAGTAGTTTATGTGCAGGTGTGGGTCACCAACTGGTCCTCAACAGCCCTGGTTAAGGGTCAGGTATCCTTATGGTGTTAAATGCCTCTCCCTGACCCTGGCAGTATGCTGCTCTTGTCAATCCCTCCTTCATAGTGTTGTGATGAATGTTCAGGTCCCACTTATAAATGAGAGCATGTGGTATTCAGTTCTTTGTTTCTGTGATAGATCACTGAGTATGATGAACTCTAAATTCATCCAAGTTGCGGTGAAGTCTATACAATTTTGTCATTCTTTATGGCTGCATAGTATTCTATCATGTATATGTACCACATTTTCTTTATCCAGTCCACTTTTGGTGGGCAGCAGGTTTGGTTCCATGTTTTTGCTATGGTGAACAGTGCTGCTGCAATAAACATGTGTGTGCAAGTTTCTTTTTTGTAGAATGATTTGAGTTCTTCCAGGTATATTCCCAGAAGGAGGATTGCTGGGTCACTTAAAAGGTCAATTTCTAGTTCTTTTAAATATCACTACACTGTTTTTCATAGAGGTTGAACTAGTTTATACTCCCACCAACAGTATAGAAGTGTTCTATTTTCTCTGCATCCTCGCCAGCATCTGTTGTTTTTGATTTATTAATGATGGCCATTCTTATTGGAGTTAGGTTGTATCTCAATTTGATTTTGATTTGCATTTTTCTGATGATTAGTGGAGCTGAGCATTTTGTCATGTGTCTGTTGGCTGTTTGTATGCCTTTTTTTGAAAAGTGTCTTTTCATGTCTTTTGCCTACTTTTTAACTGGGTTTTTTTTTTTTTTTTTTTCCTTTCAGCTCATTTGGGTCCTTACAGACCCTGAATGTTAGGTCTTTGTCAGATACACAGTTAGCACATATTTTTTTCCCATTCTGTGGGTTGTCTTCCCACTTTCTTGATGGTTTCTTTAACTCTGCAAAACTTTTTCAGTTTTATGCAATTCTCCCATTTGTCTAGTTTATCTTTTATGGTATATGCTTTTGGAGTTATGATCAAGAATTGGTTGCCTATTCCAATGTGCATAAAGGTGTCTCCTGAATTTTCTAACATGCTTATAGTTTGAGGTTTTACATTTAGGTATTTGATTCATTTAGAGTTGATTTGTGTATGGTGTTAGGTAGGGGTCCTGTTTCATTTTTTTGCATGTAGTCAGCTAGTTTCCCCAGCATCACATGATGAATAAGGTCTCTTCTCCCCAGTGGTTGTTATTGATGGCTTTGTCAAAGATGAGTTGGTTGAGAGATACATATTTTGCTTCTAGAATCTCTATTTTTTTCCTTTAGTCTATATGCTTGTTCTTATATGAGTTCCAGGCTGGTTTGATTACTGTAGACTTATTGTAAAATTTAAAGTCAGGAATTGTGATACCTCATGCTTTGTTTCTTTTGCTGAAGATTGTTTTGGCTATTCGTAGTCGTTTATGTTTTTATATGAATTTCTGTATTGTTGCTTCCAGGTCTGAGAAGAATGATGTTGGTAGTTTGATGGGTATTGAATCTGTAAATTGCCTTTGGTAGGATGGGCATCTTAACAATATTTATTCTTCCAATCCATGAGCATAGAATGTTGGTTCTCTTTCTTTGTTAATGTGTTTTGTTTTTTGAAGTCAGTCAATTCAAGTAAAAGTTTTTTTAAATTATATACAAATGTTGGAAAAAATGTCACCATGTTCTTGAATGAAAACCTTTAAAAGCAGCATGATAAAAACACAATATAGAACTAGAACTGAATTTTTAATTATAAGTAAATACAGTAAATTTTAAAATATGAATACAAGTTATTTTCTTTAATTTTGATTGAATTTATTTTCCTCCCCAAAATAAATCAAATAAAATATGTACTTTACATTTGTTGTTAAAGATTTCTTACATAATTTTTATTCATATAATGTCTCTGATAAAAGAGAAATTTACCTAAAGATCACTAAGGCTTTTCATCAAAGATAAGATTATTCAACATAATGCTATTATTCATTGCACATATCATACATATTGACACATCAAGCACATATTGATTCTCAACTATTTTTGACCTTATGGCCTGTATTAGTTGACTTTGGCTGCCACAAAAAACTACCATAGACTGTGGGACTTAAATAGCAAAAGTATTTTTTTACAGTTCTAGAAGTTGAGAAGTCTAAGATCAAGGTTTCAGTTTCTGGTGAGGGCTGTTTCCTGGCATGCAGACAGTTATCTTGTCTTCTCACATGGTCTTTCCCCCTGCCTGCTCATGGGAAGAGAGAGAGGAAGAGAGAGAGGGAGAGAGGGAGAGAGAGAGAGAAAGAGAGAGAGAGAGAGAAAGAGAGAGAGAGACTCTGAATTTCTTTATGTTTTTACAAATTCATTAATTCATTAATGAGGACCCCACTTTCATAACCCAACCCAATCTAACCTAAATTTCCTCCCAAAGACCCTGTCTCTGAGAGAGGAGATAGCTAGAGAAAGGCTAGGCAGGCAGACAGGGCAGATAACAATGCAGCAAACATCCAGCAGGCCTCTCAGGAAGATACACTCCCATTGGTAAACAAGCTCCCTGCAAGCCTCTCAAGCTAGAGCTTAAGTACTCACTGCTGGAATTGAAAAAACACCAACCAGTTTACTGCCAAGTACCAAACAATCAGCTCACCATTAGGTCCCTACCTCCTGCCAATTGGTCCTTAGTACTGACCAATCAGAAAAAATAGTGCCAACCAATCAGCTCACAGCTAGTGCTAGCCAATCAGCTCAGTCTTAGGGCTAGATAAGGCCCAGGTTTCAGCTCCAAATCGGCATCTCCCCTTATGTCCCCTCCCACTGTGGGAGCTTTTCTGTCATCTTAACAAATCCTGTTTTCTCAATTTCCGACTGTCCATGTCCCTCATTCCTCCTGGGCGCAAGATGAGAACCCTGACTTGAAGAGCTGCAGAAGATCACTAGAGCTGAAGAGCCATGCACCCCAGAGGCTGGCTTGCCAATGGAGCTTCCTGAACCAGGAGAGCTGCTGGAAGAAAGTGAGACTCTGAAACTGAGACACTCCAGGGGCTAAGCAAGCCAGGCCACCAAATTAGCAACACTCTCAGGGTTTGGCTTGCCAGACCATTAGAGCCAACACTCTGGGGACTAGGCTTGCCAGTCCACCAAACCAGTAACACTCTCAGGGCTTGGCTTGCCAGTCTATTAGAGCCAACACTTCCAGGCTAGGCTTACCAGTCCCTCGAGCCAACCCTCTGTGGGACTTGGCATGCCGATACATTGAGCTGACACTCTTGAAGCCCCGGCTGACCTGAAAAATCTGTATCATCTCCAAATATCACCCATTGGAGATTAGTCATATGAATTTTAAGAAGATACAACATTCCTTCCTTAACATGGTCCAAAAAATATTTAAAAAGAAAGAAATGGGCTGTTCAATTATACCCTTGTTTATCTACTCTATAAATATAATCATTCATTCATTCTATGAATATATATCTCTCATACATTCTATAATTGGTGGTGAGGAAGCCAACAAAATAAGAAGTGCAAATAAGTAAATTATATTGTATATTAGAAGGTAATATGTACTATAGAGACAAATAAATCAAGGAGAAGGAATCAGGCAAATCAATAGGACGTTCATCTTGAATTCCTGTTTAATCTGTAATCCATTATGTCATTGACTCATCTCTCCGAGTGCTGTATTCTTTTCACTCTCAACATGTATCATATCTATATTTAAGCCATCAAGAAGTTTTCATTTTTGAATTGTTTTGGTTTACAGCAAAGTCTTGCTTAAATAAAGGTGAACTATATCACAAAAGGAAAGGAAGATAATAGCATTAATGTTAGTGAACAAAAATAATCCATAACAAATTTAGAGAGTAAACTGTTGGTGTAGTTTTAGTTGCTGAATGACTATGCTAAGTTTGTAGTCTTTTACTTAGCAAAATGCTAATTAATAATGTCAGGTTTATTATGTGAAAGAATATAAGAGACCTTTATTTAAATAACAAAATACCTAATATTGTCACAGCGGCTAGGATTTTGTTAAATTATAAGTGAAGGACACTTTATCTTTCAAAATATAATTTTTTAAGTGGTTTTTAGATACTAACTATGGGTCCTGCATTCTCCTTTTAATGTGATCAACACCTTTTTAACTTCTATTCTTGATCATTCAATTGTAAGTAGAGTTTAAGCAAATAGAGTTGATGTGCCACCATACTCCACAGATCAGGTGAATTTCAAATTGAAAAAATACAACCGGAAAAGATCTGTTCCAAAACTATTTTGAATAGGACCTCTATTATACAAGAAATGTATCTTTCTTTCCCTCTTTATTTTTCTCTCTCTTTCCTAACCTCTCACTACATATATCCTCTCTCACATCCTTTCCTCTTTCTCACATCTTTCCTCTTTCTCTCTCTTTTCCCATTCAAAAAAAAATCGAACTTGGGCCCACTGACTACATCAGCGACCATTTTACAATTACGTATTTTTATGGTAAAGTTTTTTGTAAGCTTCAGAAATGACAGCCATTAAATTATAGCCCCTTAATTCAATTCACCCTTTGCTCTTTCCTTAAAATGCATCTTCACTGGTGAGTCACATTCTCTTATTTCTTTCAACCCATTAATCATTACGTCATTTCTATTATATAATTACATGTGCTTCCTTTATTTAGTTACTGGAAAAGGCATCATATAAAGTTAGTAAATTTCTCTTGGAAATTTAACTTGGATCATGTCCATTTTTAACATGATTTCTTGGATATTTTCTCTTATTATGCTATCAAACCAAAGAGAATGAATTTACTATTTTAACCCATTACCCTAAATAACTGTAATTGTAATGGTATTTATTTACATAGTATTTTTTGACTGAGTATTTACAAAGACTTTAGATTTTAAACACCATATATAGAAAATATACTAAAGCAATATTAATGAGAACAAATATATTTTGGGGACAGAATTAATGTTATGGGGGGATATTTTTAGAACAACGTATGAAGTTTTGGGTCAAAGGTAAAATCATTTTTTTCTAAATTGGTACTAAATTGGATAACAAACATTGGCATAAGCTGTTGTTTGAAAAAAAGATCTAGTGTGTTTTCAGCTTCAGCTCAGATTAAGGTAATGAAAGTAGATAATATCAAGGAATGTTTTTGATTTCTTTCAAAGAGGTAATATTCTTGATTATAAGTCTGTTAACCAGTGTGTCTTCTTGGTTTCTGTGGCATGTTCCTGTATTTTGTTAAAATATCCTCTAATTAATTTTGTTTTGTAAATTAATTCTTTTTAAATGGAAAATCAATTAAAGTAGAAGTATGTTGTGTTTGTTGTAATGTGGCATTGTTTTCATTTAGCATAAATAAAAACACATGGATGTTCAATAAACTTGAGAATTTTAATTATATTGAAAATGTTAAGGTAAGATAGTCTGAAAAATTACTTTGTTTTCCTTGTTTATAAATATCTGGACATTAAACCTGGCATTCTGGATGATGGAATTAAAACTAGATAGGTCGGCATCCAACAAAGACCTAACATCCAGGATCTATAATGAATTCAAAGGAATTGACAGGAAAAAAACAATAACTCCATTAAAAAGTGGGCAAAGGACATAAACAGACACTTCTCAAATGAAGTCATTCAAGTAGCCAACAAACTATAAGAAAAATACTCAGCTTCACTAATCATCAGACAGATGAAAATCAACTCTACAATGATGAAAAAACAGCAGCTGTTGGCTAAGCAGTGGATAAAAGGGATCACTTCCACACTGTTGTTGGGAATGTAAGCTAGTGTGATTTTTCCTCAAAGAACTAAAAATCGAGTTAGCATATGACCAGGAATACTACTTCTGGAACTATATTCAGAGGAACATAAATCACTCTACCAAAAAGATACCTGCACACATATGTTCATTGCAGCATTATTCACAATAATAAAAACATAGGACCAACCCAGATGCACATCGAAAGTGGACTTGGATGAAAAAAATGTGGTACATATAAAAGCGACACCCCCAGAAATGGAACTATTTTTTGGAGGGTGGTCCTCTTGTAATACAGGCTTCTCCTGCTGGGTAAGTTTCTAGGAACACATTGGATCAGTGTACTGGCTGGCATTGTTGTGAGAGACTGCATTCAACTTCCATGAATTTTTTGTGAATAACAGGTGACTGGTTATTCCACATGACCTGTCCATACTGCGTTGAGTGTTCAGTTGGTTTTGACCAAAAATGGTGTGACTCTCATGCCCCACCCTCCTTATTCACTGGATCTCACCCCAGAGACGTTTTTTGTTTGTTTCCTTGGATGAAGTAAGTCTTCAAAGAGAAATGTTTTGCTGATGTGGAGAAGGTGGAACGAAAAACAGCAGACACATTAAAAGGCATCCAAATTGACGAGCTGAAAAACTGAACAATGGAAAAAGTGTTTTGACAGGTATACTGTGTTAAATGGAGAGTACTTTGAAGATGACTAAAGTTTAAACACACAAAAATAAATGCACAATTAAAAAAAACCAAATTCTCATATACATGATGGACTATTACACAGCCATAAAAAACAAAATCATGTCCTTTGTAGCAACATGGATGCAGCTGGAGACTATCATTCTAAGTGAACTATCACAGAAACAGATCATGGAATCCTGCATATTCTCATAAGTAGCTCCTATACATTGGCATGCTAGCACTAAGGTGGGAACAGCAAATGCTGGGCACTGCTAAAGGTAGGAAGGAAGGAGGGGGGATAAGGGGCACATAATCATTCACTGGGTACCATGTCTATGACCAGCGGAGAGAGGACACTCAAGAAGTTCAAACCTCACCTATATGTAGCAAATCACATGTATCCCACAATCCTAAAACTAAAAGTAAAAGAACTAGATAGGGCCAGGAGTAGACTGGTTCAGAATGTAGAATAAGGAATCGAAGTTTTCCTTGATTGAAATTATGGTTCGGCATTTAAAATGTAAGGGGACTTGAACAATGTATTTAACCTGCTGATATTTCAATATCCTTATCAATAAAATGAAAATATTAATATATATCTTTCAGAGCTAAAATGAGAATATAGTATATTATAGCTATTTTAGGGTCAGATAAAAGTATAATACATAAGTGAGTTAAGTATAAGAAAGAGATTAGAAATGTATACTAGATGTAGATAATAAAATACCTTGTTTGTCAAAGAAGATATATTGATTTTATCTGACTACCCAGTGATATTTATTAATACTAGGACTTCCTGTGATTATAATTTTAGAAACTGTTTGTTACCAATTGATGGCAGTAGTCTAGAGCAGCAATGATATGGGCTTGCCCCTCATGGTAATTAACATGAAAGAAAAGACGGAATTGGAAAATATACAACACAGGAAGTGATTTGGGGCAGAGGTTGAGCATTCAGTGTGGGTAATTAAGAATGATAAATTGTTTTCTAGCTTGGTTATCTATTACCTATTGGTCAATGTGTGATTTAGTTACTGTCTCTCTTTTAAATATCATTTTCCTCATGCGTATAATGTAAGAATACTTCTTTCATAGGACTATAGTAAGGATGAAATGACATAATGCATTTGTGGTGCTCAGCACAATGTCTGGCACCTGTAATTGTGCACTAAAGTGTCAACGAATTGTTTTTATTTTGAGATAGAATTGATAGCATTGTATCTTCTGAAAGAGGGAGATGAGGAGAAGAGCATAGGAAAATTTACGTTTATGACATCAACAATTATGACGAGGATGATGAAAAACATACCAACCATTTATATTCATTTACTCATCCTTTCCATATTTTTCTAGCATTTACTATGTGTAGCACTACAAACAACAGCAAAAAATAATTATTTCATATGTTTATTAGCATAATAGGCACTAGGAGCTATGCTATGATTACACACTGTGTACAGCAGATACAAAATTGGGCAGGCACTACCTCTGCTCTGAAGAAACAGATACCTGACTAGCAGATCGGTGCTGTGTTTGTCACTCTACAATGAGTGGAGTAAATACTTTTTTTCCCTGTTAAAGTAGCTATATACTATAGTTAAATTTAAGTAGCAAAAAGGTCTATTGTTTAATAAGTATATCTTTTCATTGGCTAAGACCAGGGGTTAATCATAAACTTTCCTTATGATTGAAAACAAAAATGTCACTATTTTTCCAAGGGAATTGAAAATTAGCTTAAATATTAATAAGTAAACATGTTTTAACGGGCTATTATTTTTTATGTTATTTCATAAGTGTATAAAACATTGATTAAAAAAATTCTACAGCAATGATCTCAACACAAATGAAATAGACCCACTGAAGTCCTTGAAAGGATTTCAGAATAAAGAGAAATTTACATTCCTCCTGCAATCTCACTAACCAGGAAATTGTTTCACAATAAATGATCTCACAAGAATTTCATAATGATGACCATATGCTTGGTCTTTAAAAATACTATAGGCCATGCGGTGTTTAACAGTAAAGAGAGACAAAAATCCCAGTGGAAAACAAAAATGTAGAGAATGCCCATCTTCTGGAAGCACAGCAAGAAGAAATTGGGAGAGTGTTCACTCTGAAAACACATAAAGAGTAATTCTTTTTTAAAGTATATTTCCAATTATTTCCATAGGATAAAATGTTGCAAGTTGGACCTTAAAAATACATCCATGAATTAAAATCTCTGGAAATACTTTGCTAAATTATACTCTAACCAGGAGTTTGCCTTTCTACACTCTCAGAAAAACCTGGGTTATCACAATTTTAATATCTGAAATTTCATGAGGACAAAAGTGATGTTGCACCAGCGTCTGAAGAGTGGTGCCGTGGAGCAGCCACAGAGCTGAAGACCGAAGCACAAGCACCTGCAGGAGTGGAGGGTTTGGGATCCAGGGCTGTAATGGCCGTGGTGCCAGGGTGCTGCCACCCCTGCTGCTGTGTTAGTCATGGCATGGAAAGCGCGCTTGTGAAGCAGCCTGTGAAGCTGAGAATGGTAGCACAGGGGAACGGTCAGGGCAGCTCTGGAGGCGGAGTGGCGCCTGGCTTTCTAGTGGTTGAACTGGTCCCGGAGCCTGGCCTTGGCTCTGGGACCGCACGTGCAAACTAGTTCGCCGTGGAAATGACTGCAGTTGTTGAGATGTGGGTTGGCCCAGAGCAACCACAAACCAGGAGCTTCAGTGTGGGCACTCAGAACAGCCGGGACTCTTGCCTCGTGACTCTTGGCACGTGAGAGGTGGGGAGAAGGGTAGCTCCTTTCTCAAAGTGACTTAGCAGCCGTTGTTCCTGGGGCAGGAGGGATGTGCTGCCCAAGTTTCTCTCTTAGGTTCCCTGGTGGGAGTGGCTGCTGATGTCCTCTGAGGAGCGGGGCGCTGTGGACTGTGATCATGGAGGGTACGACCAATAGTCTCTACCTTTCTTCTTTGCTCCTGCTTCCTCCTGCTGTCCCAGGCATGCTAAGCTCACCAGCAATCGTCTGTATGTGGAAATGTGGAAATTCTCTATTGAGAGAGTGTGTGTGTGTGTGTGTGTTTTGTGTGTGTATAAACACTTGTGTCTCCTATCTTGGTAAAGCCATCCTCTTGCATTTATATTTCTAAATACAAGACAGTCCTGCACTGGGGATATGATATGTTCTGAGAATGCATCATTAGTCAGTTTCCTCACTGTGCAAACATCATGGCATACACTTATAACCTATATGGTGTATAGCCTACTACAGACCTAGGTGATATGACTCTTAGATTACACACCTGTATAGCCTGTTACTATACTCTATGAAATTGTAACATAATGGTAAGTATTGGTGTACACAAACATATTTAAACATAGAAAAGTAAAAATACTACATAAAAGGTAAAAAATGGTACAGCTGTATAGGGGACTTACCTGAATGAATCTTGTAGGACTGGATGTTGCTCTGAGTGAGTCAGTGAGTGAGTGGTGAGTGAATGTGAAGGTCTAGGCTGGTACTGTACACTACTGTAGACTATAAACATTGTATATGCAAGCTACACTACATTCATCTTTTAACATTTTTCTTTCATCAATAATTATGTTATCCTGAGCTTATTGTAACTTTTTTATTTTATAAACTTAAATTTTTAAGTTTTTAACTCCTTTGTAATTACAATTTTAGCTTAAAACACAAACACACTGTAAATCTGTACACATTTTATTTACATTCTTATTCTATTTTTAATTTTTTTTAACTTTTTAAACTTTTTTATTAAAAAAACTTTTGTATTAAAAACGAAGACACAGACACACAAATTAACCTAGGCCTACACAGCATCAGAATAATCACTACCACTGCCTTTTACCTCCACATCTTGTCCCACTGGAAGTTCTTCAAAAGCGGTAACACACACAGAGCTGTCATGTCCTATACTAACAATGCCTTCTTCTGGAAAACCTTCTGAAGTTCCTTCCTGAGACTGTTTTACAGTTGACATTTTTTAGTCAGTAAAGGAGTGCATTCTAAATAATGATTAAAAGTAGAGTACAGTAAATACATTAATCAGACACATAGTCATTTGTTATCATTATCAAATAATACAGACTGTACATAATTTTATTGTCTATATTTTTATTGACTGGCAGTGCAGTAGGTGTGTTTATACCAGCATCATCCCAAACAAGTGAGTCATACATTGTGCTATGATCTCATGCAGGATAAGACACTAAGCAACAGGAATTTTTAAAATTCCATTATAAGCTTAACGGACAACCATCGTACACATCGCCCATCATTTACTGAAACATCATTATGGAGAGCATGATTGTACAGGGCTATTTCTATGATGCATTTTTATTTTGTACTGGGACTCTGATTGGTAGCTGAGAATTTGGCACTCTTTCACCAGACTTTTGCTTCTTCTTGTTATGTTTTTCCATTACAATTACGTTATAATTTTTTGGTTAAATCAGCAGTCAATGTTAATACTGCTATGAGACTATAACTAGTATTCACTGTTAAATAAAATAGTATTTAATAATTATACTTCCTTTCACTTGAAATTTCTGGTGATATTTCTTAAAATTTTCCTTTTCTTAGCTTTTTATACAGTGGTGTCACTTTTCCCCCTCATTTGTTCCAATTTGACTGGAAAATTCCCAAGCACACCGTCTGTTTTTACCTCCCTTCCTGCTTTCTGAAGTTGTCTCGCAGTTAACATTTTTTTTTAAGTGAGAAAGCAGGATTTATTAAAAGAACAGAAAAGTTCCTACAGTGGGAGGGGATCCAAGGGGGTTACTCAACTTTTTTGTTACAAGCAGAAGAATATACTCCAAAATAATGATTAAACTTATAGTAAATACATTAACCAGTAACCTTCCCTCCCTCCCTCCTTCCCTCTTTCCCATCCTCCCTCCTTCCCTCCCTCTGTCCCTTCCTCCCTTCCTTCCATCCTTTATTCTCCTCCTCACTTTCCCCTCTTTTTCTTCTTTCTATGTCTTTTATTTCTGGGAATACTTCTTTCTTCTAGTTCCATTTGGGATTTGTTGCTCTTCAGGACTAGAAAATATATTTTTTTCCTTTGGCTTCACTTTGTTTAATTGAACCAAAGCACATCTTCCAGGAGTTTCCTAAGAAAAGTCAGCATGGTAGATAAATTGTTTTAGCTTGAATGTCTGAAAATCACTTTTC
Source organism: Cephalopachus bancanus (assembly GCA_027257055.1). Lineage (NCBI taxonomy): Eukaryota > Metazoa > Chordata > Mammalia > Primates > Tarsiidae > Cephalopachus > Cephalopachus bancanus. The sequence continues at coordinate 3,016,192 of JAPVLO010000262.1, forward strand.
CCCCTTCTCTTGAAGTTGATTAATAATTTGGAAATAATTCTCCTTCCACATTTCAAAAGCTTTAGATCACTGGTCTTGGGCTCCAATAAATTGCTGTTGAAAAGTATAAACCTCACTCCTGCCTGAATAGTCTATGCTATGTGCCTCTCAGGATTTCTGTGTTTCAAATTTCCTCACTTTTAATCAGAATTTCCCCTCTGCTTGAAAATGGCTCTATTTGCCCCTTCGGCTAAGTTATTTACCAGTCTTCCAACTATTTTCTGTTTCAAGAAGTTATTGAAATATGTCTACCGTAATGAGGAAACTGATTCCATTGTACAATACTTGTGGATAACTTTTAAACCTTGTCCCTTCTTTTTTCCCTCTGTCCACACATGGGCAAGCCAATAAGAAGACCTTAGGTGCTATCAGGAGATTAAAACTACACAGTTCCCTGTCTGTGAACAGAGGACTCACACCCTGATTCCCCATCCTAGCCATTATAAAAACTCAGGCCACTCTTCTTTCCTTGTTCTCTTGAGACATTTCAGTCCTGTATAAGAGATCTGCCCTGCTCTCCCAAGAGCCCTCAATTATGCAAGTCATAAACATTTCATGGTATCAGTATGTGGTGTCATCAGTCTCAATATCTGAACCAAATCTGGGTGGGACTTGCTTCCATTTTTTGCAAGGTGACCGTGATATTTACTATCGTCTTCTGTCCCATTCACATTGTCTGTATGTTATTAACTTTTTAACTCTTTGTTGCATTTTGGTGGGTTGTCTAAAAAGAAGGTGAATAAAAGACTAAGATTATTGTATTTACCCAAAAATCTTGCCATCATTTCTTTTAACACCCTAAACTCTAATCCTTAGAGTCAAGCTTGATTATCATTTTTCTCTTTTCTCCCCATGTACAAGCTTTGTCAATTTTTTCTTTCATAGTATCTCTCCAGTGTTAACTTATTTCTGCATCGACACTTTAAATATCCCAATTTGTTTGTTTGTTAACACAATTTAAAAATGGATTTATTTCTGCCTCAGCTTCAGCTGAGGTCTAAGACTAGAAACAAAATAATAGGTGATATCTTCTATGATATTAAGTGAGTTGCTGGAGCAATTAGGAAAGGACTTCAGTGGGGTGATTGAAAAACTGATTTTGTCATATAAAAAGATGCAAAAGGGCTGATTTTTAAAGAGGTAATCTGATGTGATTTAAAAAGATACTTCATCCATGTGGGCTTCATGCAACAAACTTGAGACCTGAGTGGAAAGAGACCTGCAGAGTACTGTGGGGTGCAGAGCCAAGGGGTCAGGTAGGCAGCTGGAGGGAGGAATGGCTTTGCTCTTATTTATATAGTTGCAGTTAGTAATTCTCAGTGGGAGGATCTCTGAGAAACCTATGAAGGCACAACATGATAAAAAGCATTTAACTTTTGAACACATGCCAGAGTACACTAACATCAGAATATAATTGTGCTAGCAAGTAAAACCATCTCTACCCCTTATGTCTCTTCCAGCTGGCCAGTTTTATTACCCACTAGCAGTCTGTGGGCCCTTTTCAAATGGCTCCCATGCTGGTCCCCACCACAGGGCTCAAGCTCAATCCATAGGAAACACATACCTCTGGAGAACCTGCAGTGGGGTGGTAGCTTTATCTGATGGTGGTTACCAGTGTGAACCCTATTATCTGGCAGATAATCCAGTAAGAGTCTTTCACTCCCACTCTCCTCCAATATTGACCAAAATAGAGCCTCCTTGCCCTGTCAAGCTTCATGGGACACATATCCAGCTTTCAGAAAATGCCTTCAAGCCCCTCTCACTCAGCTTGAGGTTTTGAGGAAGAGTTTTCCTCTCCATGATCAAGAAGAGAAAATGTTCAAGCAATCCAAATTACTTCTCAAAATAACTCCCTCCCCTGGTGCCTCAAATGCCTTTCTGCTGAGGTGGCCTGGTCTCAGATAGGAAGATTGCCTTTATGGGGCATATTTTTAAGTGATCCTCAGACGACTTCCTTGACTTCAACCATTTTATACTATTGAGATAAGTGTTAGGCTAATGATAGAAAAGTTGTTTTTGAGACACCACTTTGGCAGTTTTTGCATAATGGTCTACTATTTCACTTGGAAACATGGGAATACTTACTACATATTATTTTTCAGGCATTAGGATTTTATTAGAATTAAACCAGAAATACTCTGATTTTACCATTGTGTTACATTTATTTCTTGACTTATCAGTCTTCCTTCCAGGTTATAAACAACTTTATACACATTAAAAGTAGATGAAAAAGAGAAAGGAAAAAAAAACCACAACACATCAGAGACAGAAAACAAGCAACAAATGAGGTTAATACCAAAAATGTATCCCATAAAAACTATCCAGTCACTATGGATGAGTCAGACATAGCTCTGAGATTTATCACAGTCAAGGTCTTACATATTTGTTTAATTCTTTGTCTCCCTTAACTAGATTTTAAGTTCCATAAGGGCAGCTGTTTGTTGTTTTGTTGATGTTGCTTTTGTTTTGTGTTTCTGCTTTGCATTTTTGTTTACCAGTGACATAATTTCAGCACCTGAAACTTTTCATGATGCGTGATGTACTAAAGAGCTATTTGTTAAATAATGAAATGAATACACAAATATATTTTCCAGAGTTTTGTTTTGTTTTGTTTTGTGGTTGAAACACAAATATCTCATTTCACTGGGTGTATGTGCTGCAAGTACGTTCTCCCTGTCTGCTCTTTGTTTTTTATTTTAACTCAACTGTATTGACATAAAATTTACATAAAGTAGAATTTACCAATTTTCAGTGTACAATTTGATGGGTGTTGGATATAATTATGTAGTTACCACCAAAACTGTGATGTAGAGTATTTCTACCATCCAAAAGAAGTGCTGTTGTCTGCTTTGCAGTGAATCCCTTAACCCCTAGGTCATTATAGTTTTCCAATGACTTTAATCATAGGAATCTCATGGATTCCCAGCATAATTTTTCTTGTCTACATTATTGTGTAGTAGTAGTCCTATTTCCCCCTTGGTTAATAGAATATGTCACACCAGCCAAGACATTAACTCTCTTCTTTGCCTGTTGATTCAAAGGCGTAAGAAGCCCAAAGTGGCCATGTGGGAGTCTAAGCTTCTAGTTCAGTAGAATCCTTGTTGTATCTTCTGGTGGAAGCATTTCTCCCTTTGAATGTAACACCTTTAGATCAGAAAAGCGTAAGGTTACATGGGCAAGGAGCAACAATTTTGCTAGTGAATCATTAAGGATGATAGTGAATGGTGCCACTGCCATTAATGCCCCTTGATTCCTGGATCCATGAATCTTGGCTATGATGGAAAGAGTGAAATATATTGAATGCAGATATCCTGGAGGATATTTTCCAATCCCACAGAGTATTGCCACTTAGCTAATACTATAATTGAGTTTTCAAGAGTTCATTCCATCATTCTACTAAGTTCACTGCTTCAGAATGTTGGATAATATAGTAAGACTATATTTCATGAGCATAATCCTTTTTGCTATGAAGTGACTTCCTCGAACAGAAGTACTGCTGTGTAGAATAACATGATGGTGGAAAAGGTAGTCTATAAGTCAAAAAATGGTAGTTTTGGAGAAGCATTGTATGAGAGGAAAACAAAAGCTTATTTTGAGCATCTATTCTAGTAAGAACAAAACGTTATCCCTTCCATGATGGAAGGTGCTCAATTTAATCAACCTGCCCACAGGTAGTTGGCTATTCAAGTCATATTAGGGTACTCAGTATTGGTCTCTGATACAGATTAGGTACTCAGTAGTGACTATAGAAAGGCTGGCCTTGGTAAGTGAAAGTTCATGTTGCTTAACCCAGGGATAATCTCTTTTCCTGCCAACAGGGCCAATTTGTCTACTCCTAACAACAAGGTCAATTTAAAAGAAGTGCCTTGGAAAGAGGCTGATCAGTATCCAAAGAATTGGTCATCCTGTCCATTTTTTTTTTTGAGTTGGAGTCTCACTCTGTTGCCCAGACTGGAGTGCAGTGGCCGCTCCCGGCCACTGCAGCCTCGACCTGCTGGGCTCTGGTGATCCTTCCGCCTCAGCCTTCCAAGTAGCCGGAATTACAGGCGCATGCTATCATGCATCCTATCCATTTGATTATCAAGACTCTCCACTCCTGAGGTTGCCATCTATCCACATAACTTTTCCCCAGACCTCCTTGACATCAATTTTCCAATCATGTTTCTTCAAAGTCCCTTAACACACAGCCAAATCATTGGCCATAGCCTGTGAATCATTGTAGAACCTTATGTCTGACTATCTTTCCTCCCAGGCAAAATGAACAACCAGGTGCACTGCTCAAAGTTCAGCCCACTACACTAATTTCCCTTCACCACATGTTTTTTAGGCAAGGACTGCAGTGCTGCAGCTGCCCTCATTCAGGTCACATATGCGTATTGCTCAGGGCTATCTGTTAACTAAGTCTGAATGTTTTCTTTCTTAACTAACTAGTTATAGAAAACATCCCATGCAGAATTTTGTCTTTTGGGCAAAATGTTGTTAACATAAATAAGATACTTCTTACCACAGAGAAGAGGTCTTGTTTGTACTTAAGTATATATTGGATTTTTAATTTCAAGTGCATTTCTAGGCAAATTTAATTATATCATTGAGAAATAATTCATTTTAGGACTAAGCAATTTTAACTTGAATATGGTTGTTCAACAGCAACACTATTGATATTTGTGCCAGATACTATTTTGTTATTGGCTGATATCTTGTGCATTGTAAGATGTTTAGGAGCATCCCTGGTATACACCAACTAGATGTCTGCAACATTCCTTCCCCCCAGCTGTGACTCCCCACCCCCCAAAAAGTGTGGGCACGATATCCCCTGTGGGCAGAATCATCAAGTCATCACAGTTGAGAATCAGAGAACTAGAACTGTATGCTGCCTTATTATTGTGCACCATATTGAATATAAGATAGACGTTTTTTTTTCTTGTCAGACAGGTACTGTGCCTATGTCATAGCAAGGTTTGAAGGTGGAACATTTCACACATATACATGAAAACGCAGTAATTATGCATGTGAACTACAAAAAGACCAAGATATACACTTCTTTTTTTTTTTTTTTGGAGTTGGGAGTCTCACTCTGTCGCCCAGACTGGAGTGCAGTGGCCACTCCCGGCCACCGCAACCTCGCCTGCTGGGCTCCGGCGATCCTTCCGCCTCAGCCTTCCGAGTAGCCGGAATTACAGGCATGCGCTACCACGCCCGGCTGATTTTTTGATTTATTGTAGAGATGAGGTCTCGCTGCCCAGGAGGGTCTCGAACCCACAGGCTCAGGCAATCCACTCACCTCAGCCTCCCAAAGGCGCGAGATTACAGGCTGAGCCACCGAGCCCGGCTGATATACACTTCTTAAACACTTAAATGTATAACTGAAAAGTAGAAAGGTAAAAGCAAAAACCTAAGTGTTGTAGGCCATCTTTGTTTTGTAAAAGATACAATTCTTTTGGGAGTTGGGGATGGAAGGATTGGATTGAGCCCAGGAGTTCCAGACCAGCCTCGGCAATATAGGGAGACCTCATGCCTACAAAAAAAAAAAATAAAAATAAAAATAAAAAAATTAGCCAAGTGTGATGGTGCATGCCTGTAGTCCCACGTACTCCTAGGAGGATGGAAAGGGTGAATCCCTTCAGCCCAAGAGTTTGAGGCTTTGGTGAACTGTGATTGTGCCACTGCACTCCAGCCTGTGTAACAGAGTAAGACTTTGACTCAAAAAAAAAAAGATATAATTCATCTTTTGTCTCACATTTATAAATTCAAATAACTTCTCCCTGGCATGATGGAAAAACACAACCTGTAATTATATACTTAAAATTGCTATGAAAATAGAATTTGGTAGGAAAAAACTATGTCTTTTAGTGTTTATCAGCTTATCATTTAGTTTATTAATTAAGTGTTGCTATCTTTAGACTCAGAGATATAGAAGATGTAATGATATTATAAATCATATACCACATTGAGATTACTTATTTGCCTATTTATGTCCTCTGGTCTGAAAACTTCTTAGGAGCCAGCAAAATTATGCCTTACTTATCTTTGTTCCTTGAGATTAAAACTTGCCCTATTTGTCCCCAATATAAAATGTTTAGTAAATATTCCTGAATGAATTATCCAAGAAATTGAGAGATAAATAACTTTTAATATACTTGTTAATCTTACTTTCATTCTAGATGAGTGAAACACAGTAAAAAATTATTATAGTGATATTGACTTAGTGATTTAGTCACTTTTATACTTAATTCTATGTTTCAGTAAGATTCAACAAAATACAGGAACCCTTATCATACATAGGAGCTGGGTTAGATTTTAGGCTGTTTGAAAATCGTGCTGGATTTTTGTCCATCTTTATACTTATTTTTAGTGGCCAGTTTGTGATTATGAAGTGTTCATGTTAGATGACTTTGTAACACAAACTAGAATAGTCATTCTTAGACTTTAGTGAGCACAGTTGTAATCTGGAGAGTTACACTGACACATTTTGATATTTTGTCATGTGCAAGCTCAAGCAAATTTATAAAGTAGATGTGAGTGTTATCTCCAAGATTCCTTTCAGTGCTCTTTCTCCAACTCTTTGTTATATTGATTTTTGCTCCATTTATCAATTTTATCACATTGTTTTCTGAGCTCACCCTTCCCTTGTTCCTCCATTTCAATGCACATTCCCTTGAGTGCTTTGTCTTCCACTAGCCTGATCCAAATCCTAAGATATATTATTCACCTTCTAGTCCAGTGGCTTACAAATGTCCAAACCAAGTCTTGAAAGAAAACAGAGATAATCTTGTCGAAGTTTTTGAGACACATTCTGGAATTTCTAAGATTCCATAGGGGAGCATTTAAGGATTACTACTTGGAGATACCAAACATTCAGTTATTTTTAACTAACATTTAAGAAAAAATGTAGCAATGCCATTTACATTAGGTTAGCATTAATAATAGGTTTTTTTATATATTATTTTTCTTGTGATATATACTTTGAGGTAAAAAATACATTTTAATTATACACTAGATTGACTATACTGGTGGAATTTAAGACATAATTGAAAGTCTTTTCACTGGGAGCTGCCACTAGAAACCAAGATCCACAGGTGTTCCGTGTTCTTATGCATGAGGTCCAAGAATCTCAGAAAGTATTTCCCAGGGTGAGCAGGAGGTAGAAAAATATTTTACTTGTGAAGTATTTTAGAGTTTCTTAAAATACTGCACAAGTTAACACTTTTGTTTTTTTCTGAAGTTCAGTCTTGGTCATATGTAAACTAGAGTAAATAATATTAGAGTAACTAGTCACTCAAGATTAAAGAATAGGATGTTTGAGAAGAGCAACTGGTCTATTGAATACTTAGTTTTAAATTTATTTCTAATTTCCAGCTTGGATCTTCATTGTATATACCATTTCCCCAATAGTAACTTCTTTTGTAATCTCTAAAATTATGGTTTCAGTGAAGAATAGGAAAATTATGAAAAATAGAAATACTCCTCAACTCACTAAAAAAGGTTGGAGAGAGATTAACTGCATATGTTGCAGTGAGTAAATGGAGCATGGCAGTAAAAAAAAAAAACCTAAGGAATTTTGTAGGGTTTATTAGAAAAATGGCATAGCAGCAAGCAAAAAGGCACAATTTTAAGTTTAACAGAGGTACCATTAAAAACTGCTGTGTGACACAAGTATGTTTATCCCAGCAATGTTCACAATAGCAAGAACATAGAACTGACTGTGCTGCCCATCGAAGGAGGACTGGATTAAAAAAATGTGGTACATATACACATTGAAATATTACACAGTCATGAAGAAGAACAAAATCATGAACTTCACAGCAACCTGGGTGGACTTAGAGTCTATAATACTGAGTAATCATTTACAAAAACAAGAACTGAACATCACATGTTCTCACTCATAAGCGAACCTTGAACAATTATCGTGAAACTATAAGAAAAGTTTTGGCAGCAGCTGAAAACTGCTGGGAAAGGGGGTTGGGAATCTGCCTGGGGAAAGGGGCACACCTCATAAACAGGTGACCTGCATAATGAACATTTGTATACCTAACCCTGAATTATACCCCACATCTTTACAATAAAAAAATTTTTTAAACTGCAGTGTGAAAAACTTTCTTCATATAAAAATTAGTGGTAATTTTAGTTTTTGTCAAATCAGATTATCAATTAGGAAACAATATATTCAGTAAAGTAGTTGGAGTCCTACATGGTGGTTAACCTATGCAATTCTACAAATAGGAAATAGGCATTATATATGTACATATGCAATCACTGCAATCATTATATACAGATAATAAACATTGCATATTAACATTATATGCACCTAACAGACATTATATACAGTAAATGTTACATTTCATATAAATATTCTAAAAAAGTACTTATTAAAAATATCTTATCAGAGTCACAGACTTCTGGCAAGATGGCAAGGGCAGCTTGGTCTATGAAACCCTCTGCAAAGGAGAATGCAGAGGGTCTCTTGCTCTCTCCTGGGGGGCTGCGGACCCCAACGTCGGCAGCCTGCTCTTCACAGGGAGCTCGGCCGCTTGGCCGTGGCCACTGCTGAGGCATCACAGCGGTCTGGACAACCACTGCAGCCACAGAGACAGCAGCCACTGGTACTGCTGCAGCCTCTGTGGCGGCCATAGCGCATTGTGCCACCCTTGCCTGAGGCGATTCACGACTTCAGTCTTTGAAGCCCCTGCAGGCAAGATCTGCTGGGATCTCTGCCGCCTCTGCTGCCACCTTGATGTCCAGCTGGCTGTGGGTCTCCTCCTGTGTGCCCTGAGGCAGGATTCCATCCGCCAGGTTCCTGACCAGCCCCACCCCCTCTGGGGCGAGCAACTGAGATAGCACCACCTGCTGGCAATTCAAGGTAACAACACCAAAGCAGGAGAAACAAGCTTGAAAAAGAGACGGGCCAGATTTGAGTGGTAAACAGAGAGTGAGCTGAACTGTCCTTCACAGCAGGCCATGGGCAACTGACCCTAACTGTGAACAAATTTACCAGCTTGAAAAGAAAGCTAGAAATCAGAGCTCAAAGGACAATGGACAAACAAAAAATCTCAGAGTGTGCTCTATTGGTTCTGTTAGTTTAATGACTTGATTCTATTCCTATTGTTTTGTTCCTTTTTTTTCTCTTCCTTTTCTTCTCTTTTCTCCTCTCTGTAAACCATATCTTTGTATAGAGGAACAGCACACCAATAAGGTGGTTGGTTAGCTTGTATGTTAGTATCATTGTATGTTTTATTTTTTTTTGTATGGGAGCTGGATATTCTGTAGCCGTGGTCTATTGTTTTATCTGTTTCAGTTTAGGTCTCTCTTTCCATTTGTTGGTACAATCATCTGTTTCCCCCCTTACTCCTCTCTCTCTCCACCCCACTCTTCTCTCCACTCTCTGCTCCATTCTCTTCCCTCTGCTAACCACATTTTATTTCAGGGAGTAAACCTACAGCCCCACTGCATGGACAGATTCCAAGGCAGTGGGAAGTGGGTTTCAGATTATCCATACACCTCTTGGCGAATACTAGGACCTGTAGGTAGACTTTGAATCACAGCTCCCTCCTTAAGTAAATCTCAAAACTACAAAAAAAGACCACCCCCAAACTACAGTGCAACTTCAGAATTGAGTCAAGTAAGAGGGCATACATAAAGAATAGGAGATTGAACAAACAGAAGTAAAAGCAGTCCCTCTACCCCTGAATAATAGAATTAAAGAAGACGTGACGTGGAAGGAAGGAAAAAGTAGGGAGGGGGAAATCCACACAAATGAAGAAAAACCAAAAGAAGAATATAGGTCTCACACAGACCCCTGGGAGATCAGATACTGAGAAAACAGATTCTGGAACACAAACAATGAAGAGCCCCCAGAATGACTGGTCACATGCAACAAACCCAGACATCAAGACATTAATAGAAAGAATTTAAAAAATTGAGGAGAGACAAGCGGAAAATAGGAAGGAGCTGATGTGAGAAATAACAACAGTAAAGAATACTGGGATGGAAATAAATAACAAACTAATGGGCATGGAAAGCAGAATTAGCCAATCAGAAGAAAGAATCTCAGAGTTCGAAGACCAAAACACAGAACTAACCCAAACTGTCAAAAGCATAGAAGAGAAGCTCAAAAAGGCAGAACAAAACCTGCAAGAGATGAATGATCACTTCAAGAGACCGAACCTAAGAGTAATTGGCCTTCCTGAGGCAGAGAGAGAAACAGAAGCCACACTGGAACAAACATTTCATGAAATCATTCAAGAAAACTTCCCTCATCTCATCAAGGATGTAAAAATTCAAACACAAGAGATTCAGAGAACCCCTGCAAGACAACAAATGAAAAGACCAACTCCCAGACATATAATAATTCACTTAAACAAAGTAGCTATAAAAGAAAAAATCCTAAAGGCTGCAAGAGAAAAAGGTCAGACTACGTACCAGGGAAGACCAATTAGAATAGCAACAGATTTATCTACAGAAACCCACCAGGCTAGGAGAGCTTGGAGCCCTATCTTCAAAGTTCTAAAAGATAAACAATTTCAACCGAGAATAACTTACCCAGCCAAGCTAAACTTCATCAGTGAGGGAGAATTGAAATCTTTCCCAGATATCCAATCCCTAAGAACCTATGCTGCCACAAGACCACCTCTACAAGAAACACTTAAGAAAGTATTGAACACAAAAGAAAAGGAAAAAAGAACAATGTTCTTCATAAGAATACAGGCAAAAGATTAAAAACACACATGATCCAACTCTAAAACCAAAAGAAAGACAACACACAAAGAGGAAGAACAGCAACTCTGTAAGAACATTATGATAGGGATCAACTCTCACATTTCAATACTTAGTTTGAATGTGAATGGACTAAATGCACCACTGAAAAGACATGGAATGGCAAAATGGATAAAATATCACCAGGCAACAATCTATTGCCTTCAAGAGACTCACCTCACTAGAAAGGACACCCACGGACTCAAAGTAAGAGGATTGGAAACAAATTGTCAGGCGAATGGAAAACAAAAGAAAGGAGGAGTCATGATCTTAATCTCAGACAAAATACCCTTTAAGCTATCAAAAATTAAAAAAGTTACAGAAGGCCACTACATAATGATAAAAGGTTCAATCCATCAACAAGAAATATCCATCCTAAACATATCTGCACTGAACATAGGAGCACCAACTTTCATAAAGCAGCTCCTAGGTAAACTAAAAAAAGATAGCGACTCCAATACTGTCATAGCTGGAGACTTCAATACCCCACTCACAACCCTAGAGAGATCATCAGGACAAAAAAATCAGCAATGAGATCTGAAACCTCAATATGACTCTTGATCAAATGAACTTAATTGATACCTACAGAACCCTCCATCAAAAGACCACAGAATACACATTCTACTCATCACCTCATGGAATGTACTCTAAGATAGACCACATACTTGGCCATAAATAAAGTAAAAGCAAATTTAAGAGAACTGAAATTTTACCATGCACCTATTCAGACCACAGTGGAATAAAAATAAACATTAACACCAGCAAGGTCCCCCCAAAACCTACAAAGATGTGGACACTAAACAGCACGATGCTAAACAACTCCTGAGTCAATGATGAAATCAAAACAGAGATTAAAGGATACCTGGAAACAAATGAAAATTAAGAAGCATCTTACAAAAATATCTAAGATGCCATGAAAGCTGTAGTAAGAGGGGAATTTATATCCCTACAAATGCACATGAAGAAAATGGAAGGATCACAAATTAACAGCCTAACAAGCCACCTAAAAAAGCTGGAAAAGCAAGACCACAAAAACCCTAATTTCAGCAGAAGAATCCAGATCACCAAAAGAAAAGCCCAAATCCAGGACATAGAAGACAAAAAGATAATACAAAAAATCAATGAAACAAAAAGCTGCTTCTTCGAAAGGATAAACAAGATCGATGGTCCCCTAGCTAGACTGACCAAGAAAAAGAGAGAAAAAGGCCAACTAAACACAAACAGAAACACAAAATATGTAGTCACATCTGATCCTAAAGAAATACAAAAGATCATTAAAAACTACTATGTACACTTGTATGGAAACAAACTTGAAAACCTTTCAGAAATGGAGGACTTTTTGTCATCACACAACCTGCCTAGGTTGAAACAAGAAGAAATTGAGACCCTAAATAGACCAATAACAATTAAGGAAATTGACTACATAATAAGGAAACTACCTACCAAAAAAAGCCCTGGACCAGATGACTTTCCAGCAGAATTCTGCAAGACATTTAAGGAGGAGCTTATACCAAGCCTACTGAAGGTATTCCAGGTGATTAAGAAAGATGGAGCTCTCCCCAAATCATTTTACAAAGCTAACATCACATTGATACCCAAGCCAGGTAAAGACCCAACAAAGAAAGAGATCTACAGGCCAAAATCTTTGATGAACATAGATGCTAAAATTCTCAATAAGATCCTAGCGAACTGGGTTCAACAACAAATCTCAAAAATCATCCATCATGACCAAGTAGGCCTCATCCCTGGGATGCAAGTCTGGTTCAACATTCATAAAACCATAAATGTAATTAAATACATCAACAGATGTCAAAACAAAAACCATATGATTATATCATTAGGCGCAGAAAAAGCTTTTGATAAAATCCAGCACCGCTTCTTGATAGAAACCCTCAAACATCTAGGCATACGTGGAACATACCTCAAAATAGTAAAAGTCATCTACGAGAAGCACACAGCCAGCATACTCCTAAATAGACAAACACTGGAACCATTTTCCCTGAAAACTGGAACAAGACAAGGAGGCCCACTCTCATCCCTCCTGTTCAATATAATATTGGAAGTCCTGGCTAGAGCAATCAGAGAAGAGAAGGCAATCAGGGGTATTCAAATAGGAAAAGAAGAAGTCAAGCTGTCTCTCTTTGCAGATGACATGATCGTGTACCTTGAAAACCCAAGAGAATCTGTCAAAAACCTCCTTACACTGATAAAGGACTTTGGCAAAGTCTTAGGATATAAAATAAATGTGCAAAAGACAATCACATTTCTTTACACCAATAATAAACAAACAGAAACCCAAATAAAAACCACAATTCCATTCACAATAGCCACAAAAAAAGTGAAATACCTTGGCATCTTCCTAACCATCTTCCTAACCAGAAACGTGAAAGATCTTTACAATGAAAACTACAAAACACTGCTCAAAGAAATCAAAGATGACACAAACAAGTGGAAAAATATCCCATGCTCATGGATTGGAAGAATCAACATTGTGAAGATGTCCATCTTTTACCTAAGGCAATCTACAGATTTAATGCAATACCCATCAAATTACCAGCAACATTCTTCTCAGACCTAGAAAAAACAACACAGGAATTCATATGGAAACACAAACGACCAAGAGTAGCCAGAACAATCCTCAGAAAAAACAAAAAACAAAAAACAAAGCAGGTGGTATCACATTACCAGACTTCAAACTTTACTATAAAGCTACAATAATCAAAACAGCTTGGTACTGGTACAGGAACAGGTATATAGAGCAACGTAATAGAATTGAGATTCCAGAAGCAAAACTTCAATTTCTCAACCAACTCATCTTCGACAGAGCCTCCACCACCTACTACTGGGGAGAGGAGAACCTATTCAGTAAACGGTGCTGGGAAAACTGGCTGACCACATGCAGAGGATTGAAATAGGACCCCTATCTATCCTCATACACAAAAATTAACTCTAAATGGATCAGAGACATAGATGTAAAACCTCAAACCATAAGAACCTTAGAAAATGAAGGACATACCCTCATGGAAATTGGAACTGGCATCTAGTTCCTGAACAAAATCCGAAACCCACAGGCCATAAGAGATAAGATAGACAAATGGGACCTTATTAAACTGACAAGCTTCTGCAAAGCCAAAGAAACCATCAAGATAGCAGGGAGACAGCCTACAGACTGGGAAAAAGTATTTGCCAACTCCAGGTCTGACAAAGGCTTAACATCTTGGATCTACAAGGAACTCAAACGTACTGAAAAGAAAAAAAAAAAAGACCATTATAAAGTGGGCAAAAGATATGAACAGACACTTCACAAAGGAAGACATCTGAGCAGCCAACAGACACATGAAGAAATGTTCAACCTCACTAATCATCAGGGAGATGCAAATCAAAACCACACTGAGATACCACCTAACTCCAGTCAGAATGGCAACTATCAATAACTCAAAAAATAACAGTTGCTGGAGAGGGTGTGATGAAAAGGGAACACTTCTACACTGTTGGTGGGAGTGCAAACTAGTACAACCTCTGTGGAAAACAGTATGGTGATTCCTAAAAGCTCTAAATATCGACCTCTCATATGACCCTGCAATCCCCCTACTGGGAATATATCCTGAAGAACTCAAATCACTCTATATAAAAGACCTGCACACGTATGTTTATCGCAGCATTATTCACAATAGCAAGAACCTGGAAGCAACCATGCTGTCCATCAAAAGAGGACTGGATTAAAAAAATGTGGTACATATACACGATGGAATACTATGCAGCCTTAAAAAAGAACAAAATCATGAATTGTGCAACAACCTAGATGGAACTCGAGTCGATAATACTGAGTGACCTCTCACAGAAACAAAGATCTGAGTATCACATGCTCTCACTCATATAGTAGACCTTGAACATCCAATGTAATACTATAAGAAAATGACTGACAGTGGTGGGAAACTATGGGGGGTGGAGGGGAAGGGAGATGGGATTAATGGTAGTAAATATCTGTCTGGGGATGGGGAGACACCTCTTATCAACAAGGATTCCTGAACGAAGCATATTTGTATACCTAACCCTTAACTGTACTCCACAATATCATAATAAAAAATATTGATTAAAAAATAATAAAATAAAATAAAACATAAAAAAATCTTATGAGTAGATCAATGACATTTTGAAAATAGAAAATATCAGATTCATTAAGCTTTCCATCTTATATTGCAGATGACATTAAGATTCAGAAAGATCTGAAGGTCAAATAACTAGTTAATTGGAGGGCTCGAATGAGAAATACAAGGTATGCAAATTCTCAGCCTAAAAGTAGTTTCTCATCTCCACAAACCAACTAAAATATGATTGGTTATATAGAGATTTTGCTTGTATTTCAATATACTTTATGTTAGTTCTCAATTGAAAGGATATTTCTCAATTACATTTCTTGATTTAATTTTGGATACATAAATGCTTGCTGTGAATTTAGATACATTCCTGGCTTTAGACAAATCCATAAACCTGATGAACCAAGAACTTTAATCAACAGAATAGACAGAACCTTTGAAATGCTAAACAATAAAATTGAACGGAAAGAATTTCAGCCATTTCTTTTTCTTTTTCCTTTTCCTCTTTACCACATAACTTTGAGTCGTTTTGAAATCCCCTGGAGTGCTAACTTCAGCTGAAGAGTTCTGTAAGATGTAAACTCCCAAATTCACAGAAATGTGAAATGTAGCACTTTTCCAGTTTCAAAAGTATTTTAATTTTTATCTTTTAAACCTCTAATGGCCTTTGTCTATCCATGACATTTTTATTTGTTGGTATGGTTTTAATTTTGTACACTAAGGCAAATGTATAAGCAAAGATGAAAAGACCAGAGTCTACTGAAAAGTTAGACAGAGAAATCTTATCTTTTGCTATTTAAGAGGATAATAAAATGGGTTATCTTCTATTCTTTTGTTAAATATTCTATGCATCACTGTAGTGATTTAGATGAAGGATTTTAGAATTTTCATCTCTAACCAAGGATTATTTCAGGTCTTTCCCTCTTGAATTTTACAACAGCAAATTCAAAACAAAAAACAAACAAGCAGACAAAAACTCCCAGGAAATTAGAGTAGGTAGGCTAAAAAAAAAAAGGTCATCGACTTGATTTACATGTAGTTGAGAGATTTTTGTTTGGTGAACATTGTAATGTGAAGAAATTATCAGTACAAGACCACAGCAATTTATAAATGATTAAGGGTTAAGTGAGGCATTTATTTTGAAAGAAGCATGGGGGAGAACTCTATAAATTGCTTATGAAAATCACTTTAGACTTGTTTAAATCAGAGATACTTGACAGATTAAAAAAAGTCTGAAACTTAAGACTAAATTAACATTTTTAGAAAACTACATTTCAAACTAAAAAAGGAATATATTTCAGTTTGCATCATAGTACTTACATCTGGCAATGAATATCCTGAAATAAAAAGAAAAGGGAAAGCACACAAAGGAACAACTTCAAAAGAATAAACCAGAGCAATGATTCATGTATTTTTCACATTCCATGTGTTTAAGTCTTTGTTAAATTTTTATTCCTTTATGATGCATTCTTATTAAGTGAAGTACAAGGGAAAAAGGAAAGAGGAATTCAGAAAATGGGGTAGAAGGATAGACATGTTCTTGAATTCTCTACTGCTAGAACACCATGGCAGGAAAATGCTTTTCATCTTATTCCTTTGGCTTGCTACCTTGTTCCTCTTCAGTTGTTCTCCACTTTCCTTGACATGCCCATCCAAACTCTGACCCTTGGTCTTAGCATAACATTACTTTTGTCTCTAGAGAATGTCACAGCTGCCTGCTGAAGGCTCACTCAGAGTGTCCTGTCTCCACCTCAGACTCTCTTTACTTTCCTCCTATGAGTTATTGGTATTGTTTTTTCTTATCTCCACAAAAGTGTATTTCTCCTCCTTTCCAAAGCTAATTTAACCTCTGCCTCTCCTGCCACCTTAGGGAATTTCCTTCACTAAGTATCTACTCCTATGCCTTCATGTCCAATATCTTCTTTTTAGATTTTTCCCCTGGTAAACAAACTTGCTTGATACTTCAAGTGACCATTCTATTTCTCTCTTTTCCTTTACCACCAAAATGAATGACAAATAATATTCTACAGCCGCTGTTTATTCCCTCACTCCCCACTCATTTGTTATTCCTTTTCATTTTACATATGCTCCCTCATTTAATGCATTTATTAAATCAAGTGTCCATTTTGTTTGGACAAATTCTATGCATGTATTTCTGGAATTAGCCTCCAGAAAAGATAGCAATTGTCCTCAAGTTAAGTAAAAAAGCAATTTAATGGAATAATATTAAGTTATACAAAGAACTAATGGGAAAACTATGCACATGTTTCAAAAATTAAGCAGGAAAGAACTAATAATTCAATAATAAAAGCACAAATAATCCAATTTTTAAAAATGGATAAAAATATAAAGACATTTCTTCAAAGAACATGTACAAATGGCCAATAAACACACAAACAGATTCTCAACATTTTTACTCATTAGAAAGGTTAAGGCAAATCCACAAAGAAACTTCTTTATACTCATTAGGATGACTATAATTACAAAGACACACAATAAAAAAAATTGACAAGGACGCGGATAAATTGAAATGACCTTATATTGCTGGTGAAATGTAAAATGGCACAGGCATATTGGAAAATGGTTTGATAATTCCTCAAAATATTGTTAATCTGTGTGTCCATTGATGATTGATGAACAAAGAAAATGTAAATATACAATAGAATACTATTCAGCATTATAAAAGAAGAAAATTTTATCATTTGTGACAAAACAGATGAACCTGGAGGACATGATACTAAGGAAAATAAGTCACGCAAAGAAAGACAAATACCTTATAATCTCACTTATATGTAGAATCTAAAAAAGTTGAATCCTTAGTAGCAGAGATTAGAATGGCTGGTGCCAGGGCCTGAGAGAGGAGAGGGGAGACAGGGAGATGTTGGTTAAGCAGTAAAGTTTCAATTAGACAGGATGGATATATTCTAGTGATCTATTGAACAGCATGACAACTACAGTTAATAATAATGTATTGTATACTGAAAATTGCTAAGTTATTAGATCTTAAATGTCACACAAAACTATAAATACATGAAGTAATGACATGTTAATTAGTTTGCTTTAATCATTTCACAATATATGCATGCATATGTACATAAAAAGAGTAAATTATATAGCATAAATATATAGGTTTTTTGTCAGTAATACTTTAATAGAGATGGAGAAAAAAGTATATATTAAAACAGTAAAAGATTTTTTAAAATGTAAAACGTGGAGTTACCATATGGCTGGGCAATACCACTCCTGTATAGTCAAGAGAAATGACAACATGTGTCTCTGTGTCATGTCATAACAGCATTACTCATAATAGCCAAAAATTGAAAACAACACAAAAGTCCATTAACTAATGAATCAAAAAACAAAATGTGGTATATCTGTGCAATTATGCAACAGCAAAAAGGAGTAAAATGCCGATATATACAACAATACGTATGAACCTTGAAAATGTTAAGATAAGTGAAATAAACCATTCATGAAAGATTGCATATTATATAACTCCACTCATATGAATGTCCAAAGCAGGCAGATCTAAAAAGACAGAAAGAAGATTTGTGTTTGCTTGGAGGGTGATTAGGGTTGACCACTAATGGGTGCATAGTTTTTAGGAAGGTGATTAAAATATTCTAAAATTAGATCTTGGTGATCGCAAACTCTGTGAATATGCTAAAAACTAGTACATTGTAAACATTAAGTGGGTGAACTTTAAGATTTGTGAATTATGTCTGAAAAAAGTTTTTAAAAAATCAATCAAGGACCAAGGCAGTTCATTCAGAAGAAGACATAGGCAGCTCTGGCCATAAGACAAGCCAGATTTCCATGAAGCCAGTAGTCTTGCCACACTTCAATATATACTGCCTCTGCTATCAGTTGGAAGAGATACTGAGTGTTGGTGGTGGCAAAGCCTAGGTCTCCTAACTTCTTTGTGTCAGTGACTTCAGACTCGTGCCCTGAGTAGGAGCATCTGATTTCTTGAGTTTAAGACAAATCTCTGATGTCTAACTTCAAGGAATTTTGGGAAACAAGCACCTGACCTTTTATATAAAACAAAAAAGATATCCCATTACCTAATTATAGGCAGTGAATTCAAACCTTAGGCAGTCATAAAATGATAACTGTTACCAATAGTCTCTCCAGAAAAATTTGGATATATTTTCCTTATGGTCAGTTGGACTCTAACTAAATGACTTGGTTAAATCTGAACATTAGAATATACACGACTAAAAAGAAACAAGCTAAGATGGTGGCATAGGCAGTAGGACTATGAGTCCCAGTGAGAGTGAGTGAATGTATGGAAAATTTTGCATATGTGTCTTTGAGTAAGTGGGCATATGAGTGACTGACTGAGTGGGGTCTTGGGTGCAAGTGGCCAGAGCTTTCCTGGTGAAGCTACTGGTGCTGCAGCTGCTCTGCTTGAACCCAGTGCTTCCTGAAGCACAGAAGCTGAATGACATTTTTTAAAATAAACAAAGTCCTTCCCAGGAAGAAGCTGTCAGGAGTGACTGCCAGATTCAGTCTCTCCCTCACCACTGCAGCACCTACCTGGACATTGGCAACAACAGCTGTGGAGGGAGCACAGTGACATAGTGAGAGGCAGAGACCCACTGGAGAAGGCAAAACAGGCACCCTGCCACCATCCTGAAAACTGGGTGGGAAGTTCTCTTGTTTGCTCACCATGGAGCAACAGACCTGATCTTTGTGACCAGAAGGTTAACTACTCAGTTACTGATATACTAAACACAAATTTTGGAGGGAGAGGATGAGTGCTGAGTCTCGGGCAACCCACCCCCTACCCAGATTCAACCTTGGAACAAAGGGTGTGACCAGAAAAGGATGAGGAGGATCCCTGAAGAGATCAGCCATGAGTCCTGGGTTGGCCCAACCCCCGCCTTCCCAGCAATTCTCTGAACATCAGACCCACATGGCTGGGGCACAACTGAGAGGAACAAACCCAGGTGGGGCCTGGATGTCAGCCATGATAGGAGAACTCTAGTTCAGGATAAGTCTGGCTAGGGTTTCCCTTACCCACACCAGCACCTGGGGAGGAGACAGTCCTCCACTTCCCCACTGGAGGGGATTCCCCTGACCATATGCTAGTGGTAGGGGCATAATGAAGCCCCACCCACCACCACCACCCCCTCCTCCTCCCCTGGGCTGGACACTGGGGAGATTATTAATGGCATTGGGGAGATTGTGGATGACACCACAGCTCCTCAGGAGAAAACAGAGAGGAATAATAACAGAAACTGTCACAAGAGGTCACTTATTGTCCAATTTTGGGTGTGTACGTGTGTGTGGATGTGCGTGTGTGGACTTCAATGTGTATGTAAATATATGTAAATATTCAATTAGCATTCCTACCCCCTTTTTTCTCTTTCTTTTTTCAGTTTAATCTGTGTGTGAATGCATGTGGGAAGATTTGATTTGCATTCCTCCTTCTTTTTTTTCTCCTTTCATTTTGAGTTGAGTGTGTATGTGTACATTTTTCCTGTTTTTTGTTTTTGTTTGGGAGTTTTGCTTCATTTTGTTTACCTATTTGTGTGCATGTGTTTTATTGTTTGTTTTTGCTTTGGTTTTTGTACTTTTTTCTGTTTTCTGTTTTGTTTATTTTATTTTATTTTATGTACATTCTATTTAATTCTATTTTTCTCTCTTCTCCTCATTGTTTTACTTTATCTTGGAATTAGGGGGTATACAAACATACCCATTGCTTTGTCATATCGAGTAGTGGTGGGGAGTGGGTCTCAGGGAGCCCATGCACAATTCAGTGAAAATTGTGATTAGCAAGTAGTTTCTGAATCCTAGCTCCCCATCCTCCACATTATTTGGCTATCAAAAAGACGCCCCCAGGCCTGTTTTAAAATAGAACAAATTCAGAGCCCTAGTAAGGGAAGAATAGAAGACTGAGCAAACATCAGAAGTCAAGACCTTTCCCACTGCCACTGAATAACAGAACTAAAGAGAAAAGAAAGAAATCTGTTACAAATTAGGAAAAATCAATGGAAGACCACAGGTACTTCCCAGTTACCAAAGAGGCAAACCTGACAAATAAGACTGATCCCCCAAAATGGAAGCCATCAATGAGTGGACCCAGAATACAATAGGGATTTGAGAATTTATAGAAAGAGTGAATAAGACCCAAGAGAGAAAATATGAAATACTGAAAGAACTTATGACAGAGATTTTGGTTATAATGAACTTCATCCAGGAAATAAAAAATAAGATGACAAGCATGGAAAGCAGAATTAATCAAGCAGAAGAAAGAATCTCAAAGCTTTAAGTTCAAAATATGGAATTAACCTGAGCTGTAAAAAACATAGAAAGAAAACTCAGACAGAAAGAACAAAGCCTCTAAACAATGTGTGATTATATCAAGAGGCTGAATCTATGCCTGATTCGTATCCCAGAAGAGGAAAGGCAAACAGAACACCTTGGAGCAAGCATTCCAGGAAGTTATCTAAGAGAACTTTCCCCATCAAACCAGAGAAGTAGCCACCTAAACACAAGAGATTCAGAGAACTCCCACAAGACATCAAAGAGAAGACCAAACCCTAGAGGCATAGTAATTCACTTACAAAAAGTAGGTACAAAAGGAAAAAAAAAAAAAAGAAAACAACAAAAAAACCAAAGGCAGCAAGAGAAAAAGGTCAGACTACCTACCAGGGAAGACCAATCAGAATAGCAACAGATCTATTGGCCCAAACAGTGTAAGCTAGAAGGGCCTAGAGCCCAAATTTCAAAGTCCTTAAAGATTAAAAACTCAACAAAGAATTTCCTACCCAGCCAAGCTCAGCTTCATCAGTGCTGGAGAATTAAAATCCTTCCCAGATTTCCAATCCCTAAGAGATTATACAGCTTCCAGACCAGCTCTACAGGAGACATTTAAAAAGGTATTAAGAACAGAAGAAAGAAAAAAAAAATCACACACTTGCCAAAAGAAAAGAATATCGAATAAACAGACTGAAAACTTGAAAACATACACACAGTCAACTCAAAAGTTGTAAGAAAACAAAGAAAAAAACTTTATGAGAACCTCATGACAAGGATAAACACTCATATTTCAATAATCATACTCAACATGAATGTACTAAGTGTACCACTGAAAAGACGTAGAATGTCAAACTTGATTTTTTAAAAAAAGCACTACCTAATAATTTGCTTCATTGAAGAAACTCATGTCACCACAATTGATGCACATAGACTCAAAGTTAGAACCTGGAAAACAAATTTCTAGGCAAACAGGTCACAAAAGAAGGCAGGAGTCATGATCTTAGTACAAGACAAAACAATCTTTAAGCAAGCAAAAAATTTTAAAAGATATGGAAGGACACTATACAATGATAAAAGGTTCAATCTATCAACAAGAAATATCCATCCTGCCGGGCTCGGTGTCTCAACCTGTAATCCCGTGCTTTTGGGAGGCTGAGGTGGGTGGATTGCCTAAGCCCACAGGTTCGAGACCCACCTGGGCAGGCGAGACCTCATCTCTACAATAAATCAAAAAAATTAGCCGGGTGTGGTACTATGCGCCTGTAGTTCCAGCTACTTGGAAGGTTGAGGCAGAAGGATCTCCAGAGCCCAGGAGGTCGAGGCTGCAGTGGCTAGGAGCGGCCACTGTACTCCAGTCTGGGCAACAGTGAGACTCCAACTCAAAAAAAAAAAAGAAATATCCATCCTAAATATATATGCACCCAACACAGGAGCAACAGCATTTAGGAAACAACTACTAATTAAACTTAAAAAAGATATTGACTCTACCACTGTAATAGCTGAGAATTTAAATAACCCACTAAACAACCCTAGATAGATCATTGAGGAAAAAAAAATAAAGAGATCCAGAACCTGAACTTGGTGCTTGATCAAATGGCTTTAATAAATACCTACAGAATACATCACCCAACAACCACAGAATTTACATTATACTCATCACCACATGGAACATACTCCAAGATTGATCACATCCTCAGTCATAAACCTAGCATAAACACATTTCATAATATTGGAATACAGCCATTTACCTTCACAGACCTCAGTGGATTAAAAATATATATCAGCACCAACAAAATTCCCTCCAAGTTCACAAAGACATGGACACTAAACAGCACATTGCTGAATGACTCATAGGTCAATACAGAAATCAAAATAGAAATTAAAATAATCCTGGAAACAAATTAGATGAAAGAAAGAGCTTACCAAAACTTCTGGGATGTCACGAAATCAGTTCTAAGAGGGAAATTTATACCTCCGTGAACCCACATCAAGAAAATGGAAAGATCACAAGTTAACAGCCTAAAATATCACCTACAGCAGCTAGAAAGGCAAAACCCTCAAAACCTTAATTTTGGGAGAAGAATCCAAATCACCAAAATAAAAGTCTAAATACAGGACATAGAAGACAAAACCATCACCAAAAAAAAAAAAAAAAAAAAAACCAAAAAACAAAAAAACCAAGAAAACAAAAACTGGTCCTTTGAAAGGATAAACAAGATTGATTGACTTCTTGTCAAACTAGCCTGGAAAAAGAGAGAAAAGGCCCAAATAGACACAATCAGAAATGCAAGCGATCAAATCACAACCGACCCAGAAGCAATTCAAAAGATTGTCAGAGATTACTATGCACACCTGTATGGAAACAAACTCCAAAACATAAATGAAATGGAGGACTTTCTGACATCACACAACCTCCCAAGGTTAAAGCAAGAAGACATTGAGACATGAAATAGACCAATAACAAACCAGAAAATTGACTCCGTCGTAAGAAAACTACCTACAAAAAAAACCCTGAACCAGACAACTTTTCAGCAGAATTCTACAAAACATACAGGGAGGAGCTGATACTCATCCTATTGAAATCATTCCAAGGAATTGGCAGTAGAGGGATACTGCCAGGGCGGGATTAGGTTGTGGGGGATAACATAACATAAATAAGGGTACCTGATGGCAAACCAGGCAAAATGGGGACATAATGGAGGCCCAAACTTTACCTATATGATGCCCTTTTGTGTTCCTAATCCTGAGTTGTATCCCACATCCTTAAAATAGAACATATAGAAAAAATTTAAAAAGAAAGTACTCCAGTCCATTGAGAAAGACAGAACTCTCCCCAAATCATTTTACAAAGCTAACATCACACTGATACCCAAACTGGGTAAAGCTCCAACAAAAAAGAAAACTGCAGGCCAATATCCCCAATGATCAAAAATTCTCAATAAGATTTTAGCAAATTGGAGCCAAAAACACATCTCTAACATCATCCACTGTGACCAGGTAGGTTTCATCCCTGGGATGCAAGGTGGTTCAACATCCACAAGACCATAAATCTAATCAAATACAGCAACAGATGAAAAAACAACAACCACAAGATAACATTATTAAGTTCAGAAAAAGCTTTTGATAAAACCCAGCATCCCTTCTTGATAAATACCTTGAACACCTAGGAATAGAAGAAACATCCCTCAAAACAGTAAGCACTTTCTATGATAAACTCACAGCCAGCATATTGCTAAATGGACAGAAACTGGAAGCATTTTCCCTGAAAACCAGAACAAGACAAGGCTGCCCACTCTCACTGCTCCTATTCCATATTGGGTTGGAAGTCCCAGCTAGAACAATTAAACAAGAGAAGGAAATCAGGGGTATACAAATACATAACAGGGAAGCTAAGTTATCCCTCTTTGCTAATGATATGATCCTATACCTCAAAAATCCAATAGAATATGTCAAAAATCTCCTTGCACTGATTAAGAACTTTGGCAAAATTTCAGGGTACAAAATAAATGTGCAAAAGACAGCTGAATTCTTATACATCAGCAACAAACAGAGAAACAAATAAAATGCACAATTCTATTAACAATGGTCACAGAAAAATGGAATACCTTGGCATCTTCCTAACCAGAGAAGTGAAAAATTATTACAATGAAAACTACAAAACATTGCTCAAAGAAATTCAAGAAGACATAAACAAATGGATAAATATTCCATGTTCATGGGTAGGAAGATTCAACATTGTTAAGATGTCCATCCCACCAAAGGCAATCTGTACATTCAACGCAATACCCATTAAATTACCAACGTCATTCCTCTCAGACATGGAACGACAATACAGAAATTCATATGAAAATGTAAATGAGCCTGAATAGCCAAAAAATTCTTAGCAAAAGAAAAAAAGCAGGAGGTATCACACTTCCAGACTGCAAACTGTTTTATAAGGCTACAATAATCAAAACAGCCTGGTATTGATACAAGAACAGGCATATAGAACAATGGAACATCATAGAGATTCCGGAAGCAAAATCTCAATTTCTCAACCAACTCATTTTTTAAAAAGTCTTCACCAACAACCATTGGGAGGAGAACCTACTCAGTAAATGGTGCTCGGAAAACTGGCTGACCATATGCAGAAGATTGAAACAGGACCCCTACCTATCAGCATACACAGAAATCAATTCTAAATGCATCAAAGTCCTAAATGTAAAACCTCACACTATAAGATTCTTAGAAAATGTAAGAGACACCCTTAAGGGAATTGGAGTAAGCAACCAATCCCTGATCAAAATCCCAGATCTCCTTGCTACTAGAGAAAAGATAGACAAGTGGGACCTCATTAAACCGAAAAGCTTCAGCAAAGCAAAAGTAACCATCAAGGAGTGGGGAGACAGCCCACACACTGGGAAAACAATGTTTGCCAACTGTATATCTGACATACAGAATGTACAAGGAACTCAAAGGAGTCAAAATTAATAAACAAACAGCCCCATTAAAAAGTGGTCAAAAGGGCAACCCCTTCAGGGCCCCTCCCACTGTGGGAGCTTTTCTGTCTTCTCAATAAATCCTGCTTAAAATTAAAAAAAAAAAAAAGTGGAAAAAAGACATGAATAGAAATTTCTCAAAAGAAGACACAGGGGCAACCAACAGATACATGAAAAAGTGCTCAGCCTCACTAATCAGAAAAATGCAAATGAAAAGCCGCATTGAGATACCACCTAACCCCAGTAAGAATGACCATCATTAATAAACCAAAAAACAACAGATGCTGGCGAGGGTGCAGAGAAAAGCAAACGCTTCTACATTGTTAGGGGGAATGCAAACTAGTTCAACCTCTATGGAAAACAGTGTGGTGATGTCTAAAAGAACTAGAAATTGACCTTCCATATCACCCAGCAATTTCCTGACTGGGAACATACCCATAACTCAAATCAATCTACCAAAAAGATACCTCACATGCATGTTTATTTCAGCGCTATTCACAATAGCAAATACATGGAACCAAGTGTACTGCCTATCAAAACTGGACTGCTAAGAGATGTGGTACATATGTACAGTGGGTTATTAAGCAGCCATAAAGAAGAACAAACATATGGACTATACAGCAACTTGGATGAATTTTGAGTGTATGATACTAAGTGATCTACCACAGAAACAAAGAACTGAGTACCACATGTTCTCATTCATAAGTAGACACTGAATATTTACCATAATACCATAAAAAGGGATTGGCAATAGCAGGACACTGCCAGGGAAGGTTGGCACATAACATTAATAGGGGTACCTGATCTCACACCTGGCGAAGTGGGGCCCAAAGCTTACCTATACAATGACCACTTGTATATCTAATCCTGAATTGTATCCTACATCTCTAAAATTAAAAAAAAGAAAAAGAAGAAAAAAAATTACACAAGGCTGATATCCTTCAACCTGTAAGATTTTTAAATTCTCCCTCGACTTCTCTTAATTGAGATTCAATTTTTCCAGGCATTAACAAAAATTTTAGAGTTCTTTTTATTTATCATTTCTCATATTCCCTACAACTATTAATTTTCCATTCAGTTTATTTTGATTACATTCTAATAGAATTTTCCTCTCTCTCAATATCAATCCACTTCACATGACTTCCAGATCAATCTTCTCAAAGTATAGCTAGAGCAAGCTACCATCCTATTTAAATTTTCAATGGTAAGACGTAAATTTCATGTTAAACCAAACCATGATTAGTGCTCAAAGCCCTCAAAATTTTACTGAATCTCCCTTTTTAGAATGCTTTCTGAATTTTCCCATTTGTATAAACACATATTGACAGATTTTGCTTTTCATTAAAGTATATAATCCAGTGGTTTTTATTATATCTAACTACAATTTTAAAGAATTATTTAATAAATATATAAACAAAATTCATAGGAATAACAAATTTGCATTATTATACCAATACTATGAATCTAATATATATATATATATATATATATATATATATATATATATATATTTCTCTTTTTTTAACTAGAAAAGCTGTAATTTAAACGGGTTTCAATTTAGGTAAATTAGTTAAAAATTTCTTAAAATGAGAAAAATAGCTTCCTGAATCTGCAAATAATGAGTAGGCATACAGCTATTCAACAGGTGACAAATTTTAGAAGTTGTTTTTAGATGTCAGTTATAGGTAAAATGGTCTCAAATAAATCAGTTTCTGGCAACTTGTCCTAAAAATGTATTTTTTACCATACATCCCTACCTTAAAATGGATGTAATTTCATATCTCTTTTTATTTTTATTTTTTGGCCTTTTTAAACATTCACTGAAGTATAGCTGAAGTTCACTAAACTTCACATATGTAAAGCATAAAAGTTTATCACTTTGGCTTATATATGCATACCTGAGAAACCATCACCACAGCTAAGGTAACAAATATGTTCATAACTCCAAAAGTCTCTTTGTACTCCTTTGCAATCTATACTTCCTGCACCCCTATATTGATCTTGATGTTTGTGTTCTCCCCCCACACCCTCCAGACTCATATGTTGAAACCGTAAGACCCAAGCTGATGGTGTTAGGAAGCAGGTCCTTTTAGGGGTTGATTAGACCATGAGGGTAAAAATCTCCTGAATGGATTTAACGTCAAGGAAATTTAATGGTCCCTTCCATCATGTAAGAACATAGCAAGACAGTGCCATGTATAAACCAGGAAACTGAGCTCTCCAGACTCAGGAGCCTTGATTTTGGACATCCAGCTTCCAGAAGTGTGAAGAATACATTTCTGTTGCTTACAA
Organism: Cephalopachus bancanus; assembly: GCA_027257055.1. Lineage (NCBI taxonomy): Eukaryota > Metazoa > Chordata > Mammalia > Primates > Tarsiidae > Cephalopachus > Cephalopachus bancanus. The sequence continues at coordinate 3,044,114 of JAPVLO010000262.1, forward strand.
GTCACCCAGTTTATGGTATTTTGTTACAGCAGCCTGAACAAACAAAGGCACTGATTCCTAAGAATCTTATATGAATGGATTTATGACACGTGTACAATCCCCCCCTTTTTTGACTTTTTTTTTTCACCTGGCTTTTTTTGACTTTTTTTTTTTTCACCTGGCTTCTTTCACTTGGCATAATGTCTTTTAGATGTATTCATGTTATAATATGAATGAATAATTCCTTTTCATTGTTAAATAGTGTGTTATTGAATGGATACATCATAATTTCTTTGCTCATTCATATGTTAGACATTCGGATTGTTTAGAGTCTTATGGCTGTTATGACATTTGTGATCTGGGCTTTATATGGTCACATATTTTTCTTTCTGTTGGATAAATACCTAGGAGTGAATTGTCTGACTTGTTTGAAAGGTATATGTTTAGCTTCCCAACTCTTTTCCAAAGTGATTGTTCCATTTTACATTCCCACCAGAGTGGGAGAGTTCCAATTGCCTCATATCTTTTCTGTTTCTGATTTAATTTTGTCTGTCTTCATTTTGCCCATTCTTCTAGATGGGTTGTGGTATTTTAGTGTAGCTTGACTTTATGTCCGCAAAGACTAATAATGCTTTACATCATTTCTACAGGTCATTTGTGCATTTTCTCTTTTGAGGTAACTATTAAAATCTTTTGCTCATTTTTTAAAAATTTCAATTGTTTATTGTTTTATTATTGAGTTACAGACATTCTTTATATCTTTATCTAATTTATGTGCTTTGAATATTTTTTCTTAGTTTGTGACTTGCCATTTTATTTTCTCAATTGTGCCTTTAGAGAAGTACATTTAACATTTTTATGTCTAATTCATTTTGCCCAATTTATGGTTCATTGTTCTTCTTTTCTATGGAAAAAAAACTTTGAACACCTGAAGATTGCAAACAATTTTCTTATGTTTTTCTCTATGAGTATTACAGATTTAGGTTTTATAGTTAGGTCTGTGATTCATTTGGAGTGCATTTTTGCATATGATGTATGATAAAGGTTGCCATCCATTTATTTTTCCAAATGGGTATCCAGTTAATACATTTGTTGAATTGCCTAGAAAGCAATGTCCCTTTGATTTATATGTCACTTTTTAAAAGTTACAGTCTTATTACTGTACTTTTAAAATCAGATATAGTAAGGCCTTCTACTTTGTTCTTTGAAAAAAAATTCTTTAACTATTTTAGGGTGTTTGCATTTTTGTATCAATTTAAATATCACATTGTCATGTTCTACAAAAATGCCTGCTGCAATTTTGATTGTATGCTACTTTGTTTCATTGCCATAAAATTATGCCCATTTTTATTTGTTTTGTCTTATAATTTCCTGGGATTTGAAATTTGGAAGTGAGCAGAAGTATGCTGATTAAATAATTTGGGGAAAAGCAGTTCACTGTCACAGGTGTGTCATATGGCATTGTACCAGATAAAACCTTTTTGGATATGATGCAGAGCACTGAATTCAGAGTTAAGTGGTTGTGATAATGATGACAACATTTATATGCTTAGAAAATAGAAGAACAAGTCATGATTTGGCATAATTGAAACCTCTGCTGGGTGGCCAGTGTTGACCTTCCCTCTAACATTATTCTGGCATAGGTAGTGGAGATTCCCTATGTTCTGCTTCTAATTTGGTTGCCATGTTCTAAGATTTCTTTAATAGGCTGCTTTGCACATTCTCTTTCTTTAGATATAATGTATATGCATATATGTGTGTATGCGTGCTTGCATTTTTTAGCATCACTCTATGTCTGTTGTCTATTCTTATTCCTTTTATGGAGTGAATGATTTCTGATAGGATGATGTTCAGCCTTGAGTCACATAACCTAGCAAATTGCATATTCCACTGAAACAAAATCAGAATGTTCATCTATATTTTCTAGAATGTTACTAATAAAATCATAGTGCATACTGACAAGAAATTTACATATTGTGTGAGGCATATTGAGTGAGAATTTTTGAGAACTTTTTCGTATTTTAGTTATTTATTTAAATGTTTTGCTTTTCCAAGAAGCTCAGCATCAAATAATGTGCTTGCATATGTTTATTAATTATTGCATGTGAAGCCCCATACCTCTTTGAAAGGAAATGCTTCTGTCACAATCTTTACAATTTCATGTTTTACATTAATTTATTTCAGAATTTTTTTGGTTGGCTTAGTCTCTGAGAATCTATGATTATTAAGAACTATGAGTTGTTCACTAATGAGACAGAGGAAGAATGACTTTTGCTCATGCTTTTTTAAGGGAACCAAATGATTGGACATACCAATGTAATGTAATTTTGTACACAGGAAACTACTCTGCTGTAGAAATGAGTGCAGCATGAACTTTATAGAGGAGACATTGGTTCTTGTTCATGTTTATGTTAGCTGCCAGACCTGGTGCCTTTTGGTTTTATATTATCTGTATTTTATGTTTTTATTTTTAGCCAAAGTGTTGGTTACAATGTACAAAATTTCAGGGGCAAATTCAGAAACATTCATCATATTATATTTTGCATTAATAAATTTTTTTCATTATATAGTTATTGTCACAATAGGTCCATTATCAAAACTAGAAAACATTTTCTGGACATAGAATGCAAATAAGGCATCTTATAGGGATTCCTGGAATCAAAGAATGTCTTCCACAAAAAAAACAACAAAAAACCTATCATTTATTTTTTTGGTATTGAGGACCTTAAACTCCATAGCTTTGAAAATAATGTAATGATTAAAGTTCTTGGGTAATTCAATAATTTGTTTAATGCATGAAGCAAATTTGCACAAATTCTGATCATTTCATATTTTCTTTACTGCCTGCTATTATATTCTTCACTGTGAAACAAAATTTAGATAAAGACATTTTATAAAAGACATTTTATGGGAAAATCTTTTTTGTCTCCTATCTAATATTACTTCAGTGATTGTACACAACTTCATTGACATGTCAAAAATATACATGAGAGGGCATTTCAATGATTTCTTGCACTCAGTTTGAATTATTAATACATAGGAAGAAGAAAGAACTGTAATTTTTTCTTAGTATTGAACCCTGCATTGCCTCAATTATTCATTATTTGAGAGAACTGAGAGTGCCTTCATATAAGAGGGTTTGTTTAACATCAAAGGAAATAAGTTATACTCATATGACATAAACACAGACACATACTTTTTAGTAATTATTATTTTTCCTTGATTGTGTTCTTTCTTTTTGTTTTCAAAAACACTTAGCAGGTCCTAACTGGTAAAAGTCAGTTGCCAAAGAACAATCTATTGATACCAGATATGTACTCAATTCTTTTATAAATCATGATCAAAGAAGAAAAAGAAATGGAAACAGAATGTCTTGAAAGTCTTTACAAAAACAAATTGATGAAACGTTTACTTCCAGCCAAGATAGAATAATAGGAACAATAGACATACCCTTTTGCTTCAAAGAGTTAAAACGTTAGAAAAAAATTCATGATACTCGATATTAAAACTTACCTAATTATGCATCTTAAATATATCCAGAATTTATTTTGTCAATTATCTGTTAGTAAAACTACTTTAAATATTACTTTATGATATAAAATTCTAAATCTACATAATGTGTAGCTAAGCTATAAATACCCCACTAAAGCCTGGGTTTAGCAAGAGACTCATGGTCTTGTGTGTGTTACAAGTACTACTATTCAAAAAAGATCTTTTTAATATTCAATGTCTCAACACAAAAAATTTTAAATCTTTGAGGTGTTGAATATGCTAATTGATCATCATGAATTGTATACATGTATCAAGAAATCACTCTGTACCGCTATAAATGAGTGCAATGATTACATATCAATTTATTTAAATAAATAATTAATTTTAAAATGATTTTCAGGCATTACACCATACGAACATTTTAATTATACAAAATATTTTTGCCCTTCTTTTGTATGAATCATACCTTAAAATTATGTTGTCATAAGCATATAAGATACTCATTGCTATTGACTGAAATTTCCTCCAAATTCATTTGTTGAAATCCTATTCTTCAATGTGATAATATGTGGAGATTAGGTCTTTGGGACATAATTAGGTTTAGATGAGATCGTGAGAGTGGATCCAGCATAATAAGATTGGTGATATTATATAGGAAGAGACACCAGAGAGGCAGCTTTCCCTCCACCAAGCAGAAAACCAGCTGTCTACTAACTAGAAAGAGAGCTCCCATCAGAACCTGACCATGTTGGCAGCCTGATCTCAGACATCAAGCCTCCAAAACTATGAAAAAATAAGTTTTTGTTGTCTAAGCAAAAAAAAAAAAAGTCTTTTTAGCTCTTCACCATACCAATAACATCATACACCATTTTACTCTCAATAAAAATGGATGAAATTATTCCTAAACTCCATAGATCGGTTATAAATTTTACTATGACAAATACTATCAAAGGCATATTATATATTTATCAATTTTTAGGATTTTATTCTTGTAGGAGACTGTATTAACTGCTTTAGGGTTCAGACACAAATAAATCCAGTTCACATAAATGCTAGAGTAGTTCCCTTATATACATTCATACTTTTCAATTTTTATTAGCAGAAAATGAGGCAACAGGAAATTACATGATTTAGCAATTACTTGAATTAGTCCTTTCTCTCATGTATTTAGTGTCTGCATTTAGAAGTGGAATATATTAATGCATCTTCACAGTTAGCAAACAGCCAGAATAGTGAATAGTTGTTTAGATGTCAATCAACAAAATTAGTCTTTTTGTTCTGAGATTGAGGAGATAGCAAGATATTATGGATATTCAAATATGCAGGCACTTTGACAGCTTCTTTTGTGCAATAAATTAAACAATAATGAACAACGTGATGAAACCTGACTTTCTTGACACTTTGTCCATTTGAACAAAAAAATCTTAAATTTGTAAATTATTGAATTTAATATACTTTTGGATGAAATTATTTCACTTAAGCCTTATTTTACTTTAAGAATGAGTGAGAAAGTCCCTGACCTCAAAGGTTGGCATTCTAGGGAGAATTATGGATTTCAAACACTGTAAGATAAGTTCTATGACACAGATGAGCATGAAGGGTGATAATCCCTAGGCTGGTGAGCTTAACAAATTTTTATTTAAAAAATACATTTCCACTACTAAAATTTAAATAATACCGAAGCCAAATAATTTCTGCTCCTTATCTGTCCTCCACTACCTTGACTTCACAGGAACAGTAACTTTTATTTCCTTTTCCTTTCCTTTTTTTTAATACAAATTTTGACCATTGCAGGTAGGTTCTTATCATTAATACAGTGGTATTTGTTGTCTATCTTAGACAGTGTTTATGTAGTTTCTAATAAGAATATATGTTTGGATTATTTATTGCCTTCTTCCTCTGATTTCTCCAGCAATTATAATATAATTCTTCCCTTCGATTTCAAATAGAACACTTAAAACCCCACTTTTTAGTCCATCAACCATAGTCTTTATTTTTTGACGCCTCTTTTATAAAATGGAAACATCAGACCTTGTACCGTTAATATCTCTATTTTCCCTTGTTTCACTACCTAACTTTAGCCAGCTTATACTTTTACTGTAATATGGTCAATTTTCATAATATTTATATGCTTTATGAACCTACATACTCCTGAGATGGATATAGTCACTCTAAGGAAACCATGGCACACTTTATATAAAATGGTTTAGAATGGTACCTGACACATTGGAAATATTCCATTAGTGAAACCGATTTTGTGATTTTAAAAAGTCAAGCAACTAGTACAGAAAAAGTTAAGCAACTAATACAGAGAACGACATAGACAACCCCCCTGAGAATGGAACAAGACAATGATGCCCACTTTTATCCCTCCTGATCAGCATAGTGTTGGAAGTCGTAGCCAGAACAATCAAGAGAAGGAAATCAGAAGTATCCAAATAGGAAAAGAGAAAGCCAAGCTAAGCATCCTTGTGAATTATATGATTTTATATGTTTAAAACCTTAGGAAATCTGTCAAGAGCCTCCTTGCACTGATAATTGACTTCGGCAAAGTCTCAGAGTACAAAATCAATGTGCAAAAGACAGTCGCATTTCTATACACCAGCAACAAGCAGACAGAGTACAAAATAAAAACCACTATCCCACTCACAATAGACGCGTGCGCACACGCACACATGCACGCACTCACTCACCCCCACCCCCACAGAAATACCTTGGCATTAACCAAACCAGAGAAATGAAAGATCTTTACAGCAAGAGCTACAAAACGCTGCTCAAAGAAATCATGAATGACACAAACAAACGGAAAACACTTCATGCTCATGGATTGGAAGAATCAATATTTTCAAGATGTCTATTTTACCCAAGACAATCACAGATTCAATGCATTACCCATCAAATTACTAACATCATTTTTCTCAGTCCTGGAAATAACCATACAGAAATTCATATGGAAAAAAAGAACACAAATAGTCAAAATAATCCTCTACAAAAGAAACAAAGTAGGAGATATCCTTGCAGACTTTAAACTTCAAAACAAGTTTATGGTAACCAAAATAGCCTGATCCAATTATAGGCATAGGTACATAGACCAGTGGAAAAGGACAGAGATTTCTGAAGCAAAATCATGATCTCTCAACCAACCCATCTTCGGCAAAGCCACCAATAACAATCAGTGGGGAAGGGAGACCAAATGGTGCTAGGAAAACTGGCTGACCACAAGCAGAAGAATGAAATTGAACCCCTACCTATCACTATATACAAAAATTAACTCTAAATGGATGAAAGACCTAAACATAAAACCTTAAACTATAAGAATCCTAGAAAAAAAATATGAAACATACTTATGCACATTGGAGTAGGTAACCAATTATTGACAAACTCCCCTAAAGTGAATGCCATAAAAGCGAAGATAGACAAGTGGGACCTCAACAAACTGAAAAGCTTTTACACAGCAGAAGAAACCATCAAGAGAGTGGAGAGAAAACCCAAAGAATGGGGAAAAAAATGCTAATTATGAGTCTGACAAAGACCTAATATCCAGGATCTACAAGGAACTCAAACTTCCTGAAAGGAAACAAAACAAAACAAAAACAAAAACAAGAACAACCCTATTAAAAAGTGGGCAAAGGACATGAATAGACACTTTTCAGAAGAAGATATACAAGCAGCTGAGAAATACATGAAAAAGTGCTCAGTCTTACTAATCATTAGAGAAATGCAAATCAAAACTACAATGATATACCACCTAATCCCAGTAAGGAAAGCCAACATTAATAAATTAAAAAAACCAGATACTAGTGAGGGTGAGGAGAAGAGATGTACCCTGTTAGTGGAAGTTCAATCTAGTTTGACTTCTATGGAAAGCAATGTGGCAATTCCTAAAAGAACTAAAACTTGACCTTCCATACAATCCAGCGATTCTTCTTTTGGGAACATATATGGAGGAACATAAATCATTATACAAAAAAGACACCTACGCACACATATTTAAAGTCACACTATTCACAGTAGCAAAAACATGGGACCGATCCAACTGAGCATTAAAAGTGGACTGGATAAATAAAATATGGTTCATATACACAATGGAGTATTATGCAGCGATAAAGAAAAACATCATGGCCTTCGCATCAAATTGGTTGGAGTTGGGGATCATCATACTTAGTGATTTATCACAGGAACAAATAACTAAATATTGCATGTTCTCAACCATAAGTGGGACCTGAACATTGATCATATTAGCCCAAGAGAGGGATAGCAATTGCGGAACACTGTCGGGGCGGGGGGTAAAAGAGTGCCTGGTCCTAAACCAAAGGATGTGAAGACCAGGTGGAGTCCCACATTTCACCTGCATGCAGCCTACTTGTGTAACTAATCTTGACATGTACCCTACATCTTTATAATAAAATAAAAAAGAAAAAGATAAAGTCAAGCAACTAGTACAGAGAATGACACATACTTGGTTTAATAACTTAATTTCCTCCCTAACCCTCATCTCTTCCTCATATTTAAGAATAAAAAAATACAAATTATCTCATATATAATGTGTAATATTCCTTTTATGTGCAAATTAAGTAAAAATGTGACTATTACAGTTTATGTAACCATTATTAGTCATTTCTAACACAAATTCATTTAATATTTTATATGTATATTTCATATGCTATATATAAAATCTACAGAAATTTTAAAATAATTTATATATTTTATGCCATCTTATTACTTATAATTCTTAATGTAGTAAAGTAGTACGGTTACATCCTTTTTTCTATTTCAAATAAACAGCAAGGTTCAAAATTAAAAATGCAATGCATCAGTAATCAATTACATTAAATTTCAGTTTAAATAATATTTTTACTTTATATACTTAAATTGAGTGTTTAAAATTTGGCTTTATCATCATGCATGTAAAGATATACTACATTAAAATATATTCTAAGCTTTTAAGTAGATAGATATGTTTAAATATCTTTGGAAGTTGAGCACTATAATTTTATTTTGAAGTATGCATTAAATTTTCAAATGCATTTGTCCTAGCTAGCTCCAATATAATACATGTTCTTATAGGCACATTAATATTTATTTATTCATCATTTAGTTTACAACTTATAGTAAAAATTACATTTTTAAAATATGCAAATATACCAAGAACATAGTTTATATTTTATAACTTGAATATCTTAGAATCATAATGTAGTATTCTGAGGTCAATAAAATAGAAAACTTTCAGATCATCACGGACTAGTGGATGGTATTGGTTTTAATAAAATATGATAGCTTTGATTTACTTTTAACTTGTATAGGTTGTTTTCTAAAGTAATTTAATTATAATTATAAAGACAATACATGCAACATATGAAATATAAGAAAGCTTCATATTGACATCTGTAAGAAAATAAATTATAATTTAATTATCTATTAATATTTAGAAAAACACCATTAGTATTTATAAATATTCCTTTCCAGTTTTTCCTCAAGAAAGACATATTTTAAGATAACTGTGGCCAACAACTTTAAAATAAGACTAAAACAAACAAAAAAGATAGCTGTTTTATCAGATAACATATTTTGTATCTTATATTTTTCACTAAAACTTTTAGCCCACAATAAAAGTTACTTTTGTGCACCATTTTCAAGCATAATAGTCAACTCCATGAGTATACATTAATGTATATAACTATTTTCTTACTGTTGAATATTTGTTTCTAGTTTACCTTTTAAAAAAATAATGTTATAATTATATATTTTATTGATAATGTTTTTAGGATAAATTCCCAGAAGCAGAATTATGGGTTCCAAAATGATTAGATTTTTAAGATTTCTTGAAAGTTTGCAAAATTTCCTAAAATATTTTTACCAAATTTTATGTACATTAATATTGTTTGTAAAAGTTCATCTTACTTATCCCTCTGCAACATTGGTTAATTTATTTTTACTATTTTAAAACTTTAAATATACAGACACCTCATTGTTCTGATATATATTTAATTATTAACTAACATGACTATTTTTTCCCATCTATTTTTTAATAGCAAAGAATTTTAAGTTTTCTGACTATGACCAGTTAGAATTGGGAAATTTTTTATTTTTATTTTTATTTTAAAGATATGGGATACAATTCAGGATTAGGTAGAGAGTCCAGAAGCAAAACCTCGATTTCTCAACCAATTCATCTTCTACAAAGCCTCCACCAACAACCATCGGGGAAAGTAGAACCTAATCAGTAAATGGTGCTGGAAAAACTCACTGACCACATGCAGGAGATTGAAACAAGACCTCTACCTATCACCATACAAAAAAATCAACTCTAAATGGATCAAAGACCTAAAAGTAAAACCTCAAACTTTAAGAATCGTAGAAAACTCAGGAGACACCCTTATGGAAATTGAAATAGGCAACTAGTTCCCTATCAAAACTACAAAAGCCCATACATTAAGAGACAAGATAGACAAGTGGGACTTCATCAAACTGACAATCTTCTGCAAAGTAAAAGAAACCATCAAGAGAGCAGGGAGACTGGCCACAGAATGCAAAAAAATATATTTGCTAAATGCATACCCTACAAAGGCCTAACATCCAGGATCTAGAAGGAACTCAAACATGCCAAAAGGAAAACAAATAGCCCTGTTAAAAAGTGGGCAAAAAACGTGAATAGCACTTCTCAAAAGAAGACATATGAGCAGGCAACAGACACACGAATAAATGCTCAGCCTCACTAATCATCAGAGACATGCAAATCAAAACCACATTGAGATACCTCCTAACTCCAGTAAGAATATGACAAAATGTAAGTGTGTGTGTATAATTGACATTACTGCTTTCACCAAAATTCATTTGTCCTCTACTTTCAGGCATATGAAAAGATTACTATTTCTCACTCTTCTTGAAGTTATGAATGGCCATATATCCTGCCAACTGAAATGTACTTTATTAATCTGTTTGCCTATTGTTTTCTATACTTTAATTCCATCATGCCTTTTCTGAGAGATAGTCTCCCTTTAATTTTATATTTCCTTTTTAAATTTTTCTAAGCCTGCCTTCTATATTTATTTATTCAGATTTATTTTAATACTAATTAAAACACTGCAAAATCAAACACACAATTTTGCTTAAAGTTATTTGAATTTGGACTTTAATATGAAAAGAAAGAATGTTTATTTCAATAATATTCTTATTGTATATCAGTACTTAATATAGAACTTACACTTTCAAAGTAGACTTTTTTGTAGCTGTTTTTGACAATACATGTTATTCACTATATGAGTTGCAATTTTTTTGTTTTTGTTACTATGATGAACAGCATATTATGTTTTCCATTAGTATATTGATTATCAGAAGATTATTATTCAGTTCTGTAGCCACAGAATACTCATTTAATTTCTGATGGATTTTTAATTAATTATTTTGAATTTTCTAGAGATACAACCATTTTGTTTGTGATAAAATTTTGGTTTTTGGCATTCCTTTATATTATATCACTCCAGATACTATTGAAATGGCTTAACATTTTAGGAGGTACTTTAATTAAATTGCTGGCAGCGATCAAAGCTACTTACTTCTTTATTTTCTTAGGAATATGTCAAGTATTTCAACCTTTACTGATATGTTCCTGGTAACTTTAAGATATAAAGAAGCTGGGCTCGGTGGCTCAGCCTGTAATCCCGCGATTTGGGAGGCTGAGGTGAGTGGATTGCCTGAGCCTGCGGGTTCAAGACCCGCCTGGGCAATTTGGCGAGACCTCATCTCTACAATAAATCAAAAAATCAGCCGGGCATGGTAGTGCGTGCCTGTAATTCCGGCTACTCAGAAGGCTGAGGCGGAAGGATCACTGGAGCCCAGCAGGTTGAGGCTGCAGTGGCCAGGAGTGGCCACTGCACTCCAGTCTAGGCAACAGAGTGAGACTCCAACTCAAAAAAAAAAAAAAAAAAAAAAAAGATATAAAGAGAGACATTTTAACATATTATCTTTACTTACGGACTCTGGAGGCAATGTGCTGAAATTAAATTGCAATCAAGTTATTTAAACTCTCTGTTCTATTTTGCTTTAATAGAATAATGTTATAAATGAAAAGAGCTAAGAATAGATGAAAAGAACAAAGCACTGTACTTGGACCATAATAAGGACCCAATATATATTAAGTATTTTGATTGCAATGTTTTTCCAAAGTCTGTTTTTGTCACCGTTTTCTCCTGCATCATAAATATTTTCTAGTATCTTTTATCTTAGAAAAAAAAAACAAACACCTCTTTTCATTCCAGATACCTACTATCCCATATCAATGCTTACAAATTCCTCATATCCCTTTACTCCTCTACCCACTTTTGTCACCACTGCTTAACACAACTGTTCCTGTAGATACAGAAGTTCCCTCATCTGTAGAAAGTGTGTTCCAAGACTCCCAGTGGATGCCTGAAACTGTGCATGATACAGAGCCCTATGCATACAGTACTATATTTTTTCTATATATACCTATGATAAAGTTGAGTCTATAAATAAAGTACAGTAAAAGATTCACAATAATAACTAGTAGAAAAATAGAACAAGTATTTTAAAAATGCCAGCATCACTATTCCTTGCACTTTGGGGCCATTAGGATAAATAATTGTTACCTGAACACAAGCACTAAAATACTGTGACAGTTGATCTACAACTCAGTTACTAAGGGACTCCTGGGAAGATAGTAAGTTCAGGATGGAGGTGCTGGACAAAGGGAATGATTCACGTCCTGAGTGAGAGTGTGAGGGACAAGGGGTGATTTCAACACACTTCTCCCATTGTAACTCAATTTAAAATATATGAATTGCTTATTGCTGAATTTTTAATCTAATATTTTTGGATTGTCTTGACATTGGGTAGCTGAAACTATGCAACGTGAAACTGCAGATAAGAGGGGACTATTTTATTGCCAGTGATCTCCATCCATCCAGATCTAATGGGTATGTTTTATCCTCATTTCACTTGGTATGTTCAAAAGACTCAGTACATTTGAAGATTCCTGCCTTCTTGGTCTCCTTTCTCTTTTACTTTCATACTTTTCCTGAGTTTCTACTTATCTCCCCAATCATTCCACCTCATTCTTCTTTTTTTGCTGCTTAATGTCTAAATATTCTAATTCTGTGGGTTTATCCCAGGTATCTTTTGCTTCTTTTTTTTTTTTCAGTTGGAGTCTCACTCTGTCGCCCAGACTGGAGTGCAGTGGCTGCTCCCGGCCACCGCAGCCTCGACCTGCTGGGCTCCGGCGATCCTTCCGCCTCAGCCTTCCAAGTAGCTGGAATTACAGGCATGCGCTACCACGCCCGGCTGATTTTTTGATTTATTGTAGAGATGAGGTCTCGCTGCCCAGGTGGGTCTCGAACCCACGGGCTCAGGCAATCCACTCACCTCAGCCTCCCAAAGGCGCGGGATTACAGGCTGAGCCACCGAGCCCGGCTTCTTTTGCTTCTTAACACTCTCTTTGGTTTGTTCTCGAATAAGTAGTACCATTGCCTAATATTTTATCTATTTGCTATGCCAAAGACAAAAACTGACTTGGTAAGGGAGTCTGACTTTATTTAGGCTATTGTAATAGATCCAAAGATCCAGAGTGTCTCAGTTGGGTAGTTTTGTCGAATTTTCATAGGGAGGAATAGACAAATTTCAGTTGAGATTGTTTACAATTAGGGAAAGTCTCAATCAGCTGAATAGGAAATTTTTATCTCTGTGTCTAAAGAGTTGCATTCTAATCTTAGCTAATCACTGAGGAGATAAAAAATAGAGTTGGCTAGGGGTGAAAAAGGAAGGATCTATGTTTGACCTTTTCAGCATGTTCAAGTAAAGGGAGGAAAAATCTGTGCTTAGCTTTGTCACAAAGGAATCATGAGAAAGAATAGGGAGTCTCCTCTGAGGCATATAAAGAAGAATGCTTCTTTGAGGTAAGTCAGTTCCTGGAACTTAAAAGAAAAGAGGAATTTCTTATCCTTTCTGTTTTCAGGGAGCACAGAGCTCAAGTAAAGTTCAACTTTGACAGTTGATAACTCCAAAAACATTTCCTGCTCTATTATCTCTCTTCATCTTTTTTTTTTTTTTTTTTTTTTTTTTTTTTTTGTTTTTTTTTTTTTGAGTTGGAGTCTCACTCTGTCGCCCAGACTGGAGTGCAGTGGCCGCTCCCGGCCACCGCAGCCTCGACCTGCTGGGCTCCGGCGATCCTTCCACCTCAGCCTTCCGAGTAGCCGGAGTTACAGGCATGCGCCACCACGCCCAGCTGATTTTTTGATTTATTGTAGAGATGAGGTCTCGCTGCCCAGGCGGGTCTCGAACCCGCGGGCTCAGGCAATTCACTCACCTCAGCCTCCCAAAGGCACGGGATTACAGGCTGAGCCACCGAGCCCGGCTTATCTCTCTTCATCTTAACCAACACTTCCAAGTTTATGACAACTTTATTTATTGCAATAGCCTTATAACTGATGCTCCTTGTTTTATTTTTGATTTCTTAAAATAGCTTCTCCACATAACAATTCAAGTTTTGTTTTTTCTACAATAAACATTTCTTTCAAGAATCTCAATCAGAAATTATTCTGTTGATATATGTGTATGTTATCATCTTCCACCAGTACTTGTTTGTTATCATCTTCCACCAGTACTTGTTTGTTATCATCTTCTACCACAGAATAAAAGCTGAGGTTATGCAAGCATGCTTTTCTCTGAGTAAATGGGGACTTACATTAATTCATTGTTTGATGGCAAAATAAGTGCCCTGGTATGGGGATACATCAACCTAGAAGATGGAATTCCCCCTTTTTTTTTTTTGAGTTGGAATCTCATTCTGTCGCCCAGACTGGAGTGCAGTGGCCGCTCCCGGCCACCGCAGCCTCGACCTGCTGGGCTCCGGCGATCCTTCTGCCTCAGCCTTCCAAGTAGCCGGAACTACATGTGTGCGCTACCACGCCCCGCTGATTTTTTGATTTATTGTAGAGATGAGGTCTCGCTACCCAGGCGGGTCTCGAACCCGCAGACTCAGGCAATCCACTCACCTCAGCCTCCCAAAGCGCGGGATTACAGGCTGAGCCACCGAGCCCCGCTGGAATTTCTCTTTTTAACTATGATGCCTAGAAAGGGGGAATTTATATGTGTGAGTGGTAGTCCTAGTGGCAGCATTTTGCCAATTATATTCACGCATGTTTATTCAGGCATAAAATGATGTCTGACTCATAGACAGCAAATGTCGGCTTAACAAAGAAAACACATTTGATACTTTACTATATATGTTGATGTTCTGAAACAAATTGAATAGCAAAAATGACTGGTTTCTTAAAATTTTGAAAGAATAGGCGTAAGCTTCACTGTATGGATAAAATATTTAGGAAGCAATTGATTATGTAGCTTTCATTTTCTTATACAGTTTGTTGTAATCTATTCAGACTAGTTCTCAACAAATTTTGCTACTTTATATTTATTCAAAAATATCTATTATGTGAATGCAGCTGTCAGTGTTTTTGTGACTCCTTTTTTTATTACTATGTTGAATTTTTGTTAATTTAATTAATGTTATTGTGTGGTCAAAATATTGCCTCTTGGAATTATTTTTTTTTTTTTACAAACTTTACTTAGTTGGCATTCTTTAAGTTATATTAAATTCTATTTGCATTGCTATTGCTTTGGCCTCTCAGCCTTCTAGAATTTCTGTGAGAATTTTAGTTTTAATTTTATTTACATTATAGATTCCTTAATTCTTAAATAAAAAAATTAATGATTTTTATTTGCCTCTGAGTATGTTTTTCATCATTTTCCATAACAATTTATTATTCTTCCAAATTTTCTTTTTGGCTATAAAGGTATTTATAACAATATTTTTAAAAACAGTTCAGTCAGTTGAAATATCTTTGTTATTAACTATTTATTCAATTTATTTACTTATGAGTAGAAAGTAAATATGACCTCTATATTTTCTTCTATTTAGATTTAGTTGTATGCATGGATGTGTTATGTGTGCAGGTTATTATATAACTAGGCTTTGTAATATTTATCTGTGTACTTAAAAAAAGACTGCTTTTTAGTTTCCTTCATGCTTTGTTAAATATTCACCTGTTATCTTTCTTTATATTGGTTAATCTTCCCATAATTAACTTACTTAAAATGTATCCAATTTTTCATAGATTAAACATTGTGTTTTTAATTTTCCCACGAAACATTTTGTGACTTCCTTGTTTCTATTGTTTGGGAGAGGAGAGGGGACTGTGGCTCTTTAGCATTTTTTTTTAGCCCATAATCATTCCTGGCCTTATGTATTTACTTTATATTGTGCTCCTGAATACAGAACTTCCAGAGAGAGAATGCAACAAAGCCACTAGGTCCTCTTTAGTGGAGAATACAAAGGTAGGGCATCTTCCTTATTTCTGTCCAATGTAGACTTGATAATAGGAGTTGAAGAACACGCTCAACCTTGGAAGTGGGGGGAAATGGGATCCAGATACTGAACCATCTTGTCGTGATATCCAGATACTGAACTATCTGGTATCGTGACTAGGTTGCTGGTTGAGTAAGTTTACATATGATTTGTTTTTATTTATTTCGTTACTGAGGTGTGCAGCTTGACATAAAACAGAACTGCAGACAGATCTGCACTATTTTTCACTGTTCATTCAGGAGAAATAGTAGGAGGGCCCTTTAGCACAGATCCTACTATCATGCATTGAACCCAGTTCATTTCTCCTGTCACCTAGGGAATACTTGTACTGCTGACAAAGTTGAATTTACCCCCCAAAGAGGTTTTTTTCCCATCTGGTATCGGGAAGCAAATACACGAAACCAAAAGTAGAGGTCAAAAAGGGCAGACTTGAATTTTATGTACTTAAAATCGAAAAGTGGGAACACAGTTCACAAAATCAACTTCTCACTGATGGGAGATGAGTTAGACTATAAGGTTTTTTTAATGAAAACGTTGGACTTTAAAAGCAAGGGGAAGAATATTCATGTCTTTTCTGGGAATGGGCAGAGATTTCCCAGAATCCAATTCAACACCTTTCTTTCTCTATCTCAATCTCTCTCTCTCTCTTTTTCTTTTTTTTTTGTAGACCTATCCTGTCATGGCTGCTGAGGGTTTTTTTCTCATTTCATACTGAAAGCGTATTATAATGAGATTCTTTAGAGGTAGAGTGGACTGCCGTCTTGAATTTCACCAGCTAGCCGGGCTCGGTGGCTCAGCCTGTAATCCCGTGCCTTTGGGAGGTTGAGGTAAGTGGATTGCCTGAGCCCGCGGGTTCGAGACCGGCCTGGGCAACTTGGCGAGACCTCATCTCTACAATAAATCAAAAAATTAGTCGGGTGTGATAGCGCGCACCTGTAGTTCCAGCTACTCGGAAGGCTGAGGCGGAAGGATCGCTGGAGCCCAGCAGGTCGAGGCTGCGGTGACCGGGAGCGGCCACTGCACTCCAGTCTGGGCGGCAGAGTGAGACTCCAACTCAGAAAAAAAAAAAAAGAATTTCACCAGCTCATCTGGTTTGATCAAGAGGGGAACTTCTGTCCCTCAGCCTTTCTGTTTCTTAAAGATAAGCAGACTTACTTTGGGCATAGGAATTATGTCACATAGGCATTACACTGGGTAACATTTTACTCTGTTATAGAAGGAATAAAGTTCCCAGTCATCACTAATAGCTTCTGACTGAAAGCTTGGTAGACCCATAATATAAACTGATCTCGTGGTTTTGTGTTTATTGATGAAGTTGTTTACCTTTTTTGAGTCTTACTATATAGGTATGGATTACTTATTTTGTATTATAACTGTCATTGCTATGTACTTGGAGCGAAGCGGTTCCTGAAAACCTAAACCTACCAGAGCCATCTTGACAAGAAATCTCAAACTGCATTTTAATGTCATAGACTCCCACACAGGGTCTAGTATTGTACTTTAAAAAACAAAACATGTTTACCGAAGTACTAGAAAAAGAACTCTACATGACTTTTACATTTATTAACAAAGTAGAAATAAATCATTTTGATTAAAAATGGTTCCTTGTTTTTCAATGGATTCACAGAACTATAGCTCTGCATTGCTAATTCCTTAAGAGCAATTCAAATGAGA
This sequence comes from Cephalopachus bancanus, assembly GCA_027257055.1. Classification (NCBI taxonomy): domain Eukaryota; kingdom Metazoa; phylum Chordata; class Mammalia; order Primates; family Tarsiidae; genus Cephalopachus; species Cephalopachus bancanus. The sequence continues at coordinate 3,061,641 of JAPVLO010000262.1, forward strand.
TTCAATTTGCATAGTTTTAACTTACAACTTTATAAAGTAAAATATTCCATCCTTTCTATGAATTCTAACTTTTTTCCCTATAGGCAGCAAGAAAAAATCAATCTACTTTAAGTAGACCTAAGTTGTCACCCTGAAAGGAAATTAATACCTCTGAATCATCAATCCAGTGTGCTTTTTAGTCATCATTGATAGACACTGATGTAGTCACACCTTTTAGATTTATCTGACCTTTCTCACACTATAAAACTTACTGGATTCCACTGTTGTGAGTGACCCTTGTTTTTCTCTCTCATTTTGCTCTTTCTTCTTGTGGCTATTCTGTCTCTTTCGAAGTTGCAGATTCACGGGCTGCGGGTTCCCAAATCCTTTGCCATGACGTTGACCCTGTTCTTTCAATCCTTTTTTCCTTCAGTCCTTTATTTATTTACTTACTTAATTACTTATTCTCCAGTAAACTTGTTAAAAGAATTGCACTAGTTCTATTGGCCTATAAACATTGGAATGAGAGGAATCAGGTCTGAATTTTTCAGTGCTGTGTTACTATCATTTAGCACAGTACCTGATATATAGTAAGCTCTCACTAATATCTTTTGAATTAAATATCAGTTTTTAAAGTTATTTTCTAAATGCCCAATTCACATTCATCCCTTCCGTCATATTCCCTTTGCTGATGCCAGAAATGGACCCTGCTATTTCATTGTCACATTACAATGTAATTTTACTTTATGTGTGTCTTCTATCAAACTTCTCCAGGCCCAGCAGATAGTAGTTGCTCAATAAATGATGATTGAACTGATCTGTTGAATTATTTGTCAATGTTGTAAAGTCAATGAGATCCAAAAATTCAAGAGATGGTGAAAAACTCAGCTGGTAATAGCTGGTAATGTGGTAAAAAATTTAGAGTACACTTTCCTTAAAGGCAGGATGCATAGCTTTTAAATTTTATTTTCATGGGGCCTAACAGCTGCTATTCAGAACATAAATGGCCAAGGAATTAAACTGAATAAATTGATAACAGTCAAGAATCGAAGTGAACAGTATGAGTGAAGATAGAACAAATTAGCTTTATTTTTAACTCTCAAATTATGAAGTTAATCTATTGGTTTTCAAAATACAATTGATCTCGTTACATACTTTCTCTTTTCTATTTGACCCTGATATTCCCAGATTTTCTTCATTTTATATACCTTCTGAACCTCAGTGCCATTTCTTGTTGCAATTTTCTTCTCACTTTGAGGTTTGTTCAGAAATAATTTTCTCTTCCGTGATGCTTTCTTTGATTTTTGATAAATATTCTCTATCTCGTCTATAAATTTTACTAGTCTTTAGTATTTGTGCAGTTAAGTATGTCAAACACTTTTTTACTGAAACATTTTAGAACCAAATGTTGGCGCCAGTTTTCCTGGGTTAGAATCCCAGATGCACTACTTACTGGCTGTGTCAGTTTGGCAAGTTTCTTAGCTTTTCTATGATTCAGTTTCTCTTCTATAGAATGTAAATAATAAATAGTTCCACCTCATCAGATTGCTATTTTGTTATGATGGGTTAATATGTATAAATTACTTGAACTAGTAGTGCCTGGCACATATTAAGTGCTAAATAAGTGATAATAATTTTCCTTTATTTTTTGCATTTCAGCACACTTTTAAAAAACTCTTTAAGTTTCAATTACTTTATTTTAACGTTAGCACAAAAAAGTCACTGCATGGAGTGATTATAAGGCAGAAATAACTAGAACATGAGAAATAGTATAAGGCCATGACTAAGAACACAGTTACTGGAGCTAGACTGCCTGAGTACAAATGCCAGCTCTGTCACTTATAGGGTACATCATTTACGGCAAATTACTTAAAAGCACAATCTCAGACCCTCAGTTTTCTGTCCTGTAACTTGTATATAATGTAGCACCCATGTAATAGAATTGTGCAGAAAATGAATGAATTAACGTAGGCAAATTGGAAAAAAAAGTGAATGGCGCATAGTTACTCCTCAAAAGGTATTAGTTCTTTTTACTATTAAATCACTCAACATAATAAATCATCACATATTTGAAGACATTAGTTTTAAGCAAGCTTTTTTCCTCTCCTAGATTAAAACTCCTAGTGGATGGAAATTCTTCTTTATTCCCCCTAACATTTTGATTTAGGTCCAGGTTATAAACCTTATTCTCTGAGTAAACTTGTCCAAGTACTGCTGAACTTCGGTTCACCTATCCATTATGTAATATTCTTGTACCACTGTATCATTTGCTGATTGTTTTTGGCTCTAAGTTTCATAAAACTACTCTGCTAAAATGAGGCTTAAATAAATCTGAGATGTATTTTATTATCATGCAACAAGATGCCAAGAAGTAGGCAGCTATTTGCCTTGGATGAGCATTTCAAAGATTTCAGGCAAAAGTCGTGTGATGTTGTAAGCCTTTTTTTCATGGTTGCGGCATCACTGCTTTGGTATCTCCAGTATCCATGACTGTTTTCCAGTCAGGAAGGAAAAGTAATGGAGGAGGAAGAAGAGGAATCTGAATCAGGAAACACTTTTCTGAAATCCCAAAGAATTCTCTATATTAGCCTTGTCTAGAATTGTGTCACGTGGCCTTTGCTAGATGTATGGCAATCTAGAAAGATTAGTTTTTAGCTTTAAAATATAGTAAATAAGGGAAGATAGGGCTAGAATATACATGTTGATTGAGTCTACTTACCATATAAGTAGAATTTTCTCATAAGGTTTTTATGCTTAAATGCATTAATGGGTGTAAATTTTCTTTTTAAATTTTATAAAAAGACATATGCAGACATAGAGAATCATTGAATTTCCAGAAAGACTTTATTCTCAGTATATTGAACATGATTTCTTGTAAAAATAAAATAGATAATTAAAAACATTAGATAGTTAATTTTCTATATATGCAGTTAAATGATTTTATTTCCTTCAAACCACTGTGATGGTTTGAATTCATTTTTTTAAAAAAACTGAATTCTCATTTATTCTTATCTGTTATTTTACCCACAGTATTTTTAATATTTAAAATAATAGAAAAACACTTACAGGCTTGAGATTGTATACTGTTTCATACAATATTATAAAAACCTGCTATAGAATAGTAATTAGGATCCAGAAAATCTAGTCTTATAAATACAGAATGGCATTATTGCAGGTTTAGTAATATGATCAGATGTGATTACTGACTAACAAGCCTACCAGGAATTTTGAGCTCAGCTGTGGTTTGGTACAGGTATGTACCCTGGGTTAAATATCTACAAAATTAATTCCTGTTCTCATGGCTGGGGTGGAACATCTAGAACAGGAGAAGTGATTTTAGTAATTTTGTGGATATTTGGTGCCCATTATTTTGGCTGATCCAAGGAAGACAGGCTGCGAAGCATAGCAGAAGGTCAAGAGACATCTTTTGTGAGATAGCATTGCCTGTTGATTCTCTGTGGCTAGACTTGAACTTCACCTTCATGTTCATTTCCTTTCCTATCTCCAAAGGTAAAAACGTAAGTTCACTTTGATAATGAGGGCTGGATGAGTTTACCTTACCGGGAGGTTTCACTATGAATACTAATTTAGTGCCTATTTGTGTAGCAGATACTGTTTGGAGCCAGGGGGTTATTGGTAAATCAATAAATATATAATCACTAACTTGGATAAGTTCTGTGGAAAAAAAATGAAGACTGTGAGAATAAAAAAAACAAAAAGTGGTGCCAACAGAATGGCTGGAAAAGAACTCGGTGAGGAAGTTACTTTTAAGCGAGTAACTGACGAGAGGGTATGTCAAACTCCTTGAAGCAAACATAGCATAATCTAAATTGTTAACTACCATTTTTAAATAAAGGAACAATTTAAAGAGAATTGGCATGGTGTGGCAAAATCATGTTAAAAGAAAAGCTTTAGACAAAATAAATTTATATGATTTATTTGAGTGAAGAACAATTTATAAGTTGGACAACTCTCAGAACCAGAACTCTGCAGCAGCAGTGTGGCCAGTAAGCTTTTATAGAAGGAAGTCCCTTGTTAGAGGTGAGTTGGCAGCTTCTAATTAATAACACAAAGTGTTCTTTTCTTGTTTACATTGGTTCTGGTTTGCACTGGGACTGTTTCAGTCTACCATAGGGGATAGTGCAACACTCCAGAGATAGTAATTTTGTGAGTGTGTGTCAGTGTGTGTTGAGGAAGGGGATGGCTTGCCAAATCTTGAAGAGTCAAGAAAAAGCGGTAGTTATTCTGGAATTAGGATGGAAAAGTATGCCCTCAAAAAGTTTTTATATATTGTAGAGGGATGCAACCATGTCCTGAGAAGGTCACTTACAATGTGTTCACATGGTTTTGTTTTTGTCAACTCTGAAAAACTTAACATTTTGAAAATGCAATCACTTTCCTCTCTCACTTCTCCTGTTGCATGTATTTCATGTTGAGTAACAATAGGTGTTATTTTGGGTCCAGTCAAAGCGAATTTGTTTTGGAATACTTGGGTTTAGTGAGTTATAGAGTTTGTAATCAATTCTTTAGACATTAAATTATTTTTAGTCATTCATGTGTAATGATGGTTGGAAAGATTTCTACCACCCACTTGCTGACTCACTCTGCTGAGTGACACAAAAAGTCCAGTTCCAGAGGTCTGATTATTATATAGACCTATGCTACAGTGCCAAACACTGGGAATGTAGGAGTAGTGGAAGAGAAAGTTTAAAAGTCAAAATGTACAGAACCAAAAGCCAGTCTGTGGGAAATTCTTTCAACATTCAGACATGTCAAAATTTCATGTGAAGAAATAGGTCTATTTCATGCCCTCTCAAAATGAAATTCCTTTAATAATATATTTTAAAATGCAAAGAGTAAAACTTTAAAAAGTTCTATATACATCTCTTATAATGAAAATTGTACAAAATATAAAGGGAGGCCCAAACTACCTGTACGATGTCTACTTATATACCTAATCCTGAATTGTACCCCACATCTTTAAAATAAAATATAAAAAAATAAGACAGGAAAGGAAAAGAAAAAGAAGGAAATCGCATAAAACAAATTATCAGTGTTTCCATGTCTATTGGGCACCAAACTATAAGCAATAAAACAAGCATCTCTATGTTAATTATGACACATATTTTAAATTCCCAACTCTCAATTTTTTTTAACCACACTGAAAGACAAATAAAATTATCTTTCTATTCTCTTGATAGAAAATGATGTCATGAAATCAATATCGTTTGAAGAGATGACCAAAATAGAACACTGACCAATTAATACTTGATCTATCAAGGAGTTAATTGGTCAGTGTTCTACTTTTTCCCTTGGTTTTGTAATGTTTGTGGTATTGGTCACATTTCAGTTAATTTGTATGTGTGCTCTCCCTTCTAAGTATAAATAAATATTTACTTTCAAAGCAAATATTACTTTCATATTTTTGTCATCCTTTTCTTAAAGAGGTTCCACAAAACCTGGATTTACCTTTGAATAGACAGAGGATGTGTTCTGAATACTTATCTTCTGTAGTAAGGAAGGAGGCCAGAAACACATAAGAGGCTTCCAATGACTTAATTCATTTGTTCTTAACTAAGTGTTCTCAAACTGATGACATGATTGAAACCATTTCTGGGAAGATACAGCTTAATTTCTTATTAGAAATTGCCAAAAAATCTGCCATGATCAATTACACTCATTAAATTTTAGGAAGTGATTTTTAGTTTCACTATTGACTTTAGTGAAACTAAAAAATTGCCACAGGGTATGAAACTTTAAATTTTCCAACATAATAGAATGTATTTAATAAATTCAGACCAAAATATCTTCTGACTATTGTCAAGTAAAAAACATAATTATAAATATAGGAACATTTTGCTCTATTATTATTAAAATGAATTCAGTCACTTTTCAAGGAATTATTGCAGGATTATATAAATAAGTAATTAAAAATATAGATGACTATATGTGAGAGAACTGATCTGTACTAATGAATATCTTTATATTATGTAAATAAATTAGATAATGGTTTATTCTCATATCTTCTTTGATTAAAGATGCTGCATGAAATATACACCAAAAGTGACATTTGCAGGTAGCATTTCATTTAATAAGTCATATTTAACTCATTAGCATATTTATTATATGTGTTTAGTATTAAGAAGCCTATCAATTGTTCATAACTATTATTGTTATATCTATAATTATGGATTAACATAATTTATTAAATTATATTATTTGTTGTATCAAACCAAATTATTTTTATTCCTTATATATGACTAATCCCAAATATATCCTTTAGTTTCTATGTCATATCTTTGGTATATGTAAAAAAAGTCTTGAGGATTTTAAATCTGTCTTTTAGATCCCCAAAATATTGCAAATAATGTGTGTATAAGTGTGAAGTTCAAATGATTAGTCATTGCTATTTATCATCAAAGTATTTGTAGATCTTTTGTGAATAGATAAGGTTTTGCAGGACACTCATAGTAATATTTCTTTTTTGTGTGTGTGCACAAATTTCATATTTTTTTAAAAAATGGAAGCGGCCTGACCACAGTGCATAAGCCCCAGAGCCCCAGCTCTGCCCATTGACTGTGCTGTGTTGGATGTAGCTAGTTAGTGGCTTTCCGGAATGTTAGAATAGAGGGAGGGCGAGTCTGGTGCCCTCAGAAGGCACAGCTTGCAATCACATCCAGGGAGGGTTAGAGGTAGCAGTCGGGTCATGGTATTGGTTGGCTTTCACAATTCTCACTGCAGCAAGCAGCCTGCAAGTCCGAGCTTCGCTGGAGCAGTCAGAATACATGGTCCACTAAAGAGAAGATTCTGGGTGGACAGCAGGAGAGTTCTGAATCCTTCAGATGAATCCTTTTTTTCCCCCTTTCTTCCCCTCAGACCATTTCAATCGTGTTGGTGAAATCGTGACAGCTGCGGAGCCAGACAATAAGTTCATATTTTCTTTGCTGGTTCCCTTCAATTCACCGATGGCCACAGACTCTGGAATGGAGTACTTGTTTTTCTTTTCCAACATCATCTGATTCCCCAGGACCTTCCGCTCGATCTCCTGAACCAGACGGCAAAGAAACAAGATAAGAATAAGATGTCTGCCTATAACCTTGCCCTCATGTTTGCACCCCATGTCCTGTGGCCAAAAAATGCCACTGCAAATGACCTCCAGGAGAATATCACAAAGTTAAACAATGTGATGGCTTTCATGATTAAACACTCCCAGAAACTTTTTGACTCCTGCCTACATTCGGGAATGTGCCAGATCGCACTATTCTAGAACCCAAGCATCAAAGTTTAACAAGCAGGCTTTGACACAAACACCAGGGAGAGAACCTTCCACACCACGGGTGCAGAGGCAGTGCGCTCATGCTCCTTCAGTGACCTTATTAAGTAATATTTCCTAAACATGATAATGATCATCTCATCCACATGCCTAAATCCTTTATTGCTTTCTCAATGATTCTAGGACAAAATCTAACACCTCAACCTATGTTCAGACCCTGGCTTGTTTCTCAGTAAATCTGCCCTTTCACACTAGGCTCCAGCTATATGAACTCAGCTCTGAGACTGGATCCTGCTTTCTGTCATCTCCAGGGTTTCATATGTGTGTGCAGGAATCTCTACCTTCCTCCTCTTTATCCATTTGGCTTTCAGCCTTTTGTTTTTTTTCTTTTTTTTTTGGAGTCAGGATCTAACTCTGTAATCCAGGATGGAGTGCAGTGGAACAATCAGAGCTCATGCTCATTGCAGATTTGACTTCCTGTGCTCATTCATCCTTCTGCCTTAGTCTCCTGAGAAGCTGGGACTATAGGAACACACCACCATGCCTGGCTAATTTTTTAAAATTTTTGTAGAGACAAGGTCTCATTATGTTGCATAGGCTGGTCTTGAACTCCTGGGCTTAAGCAATCCTCCCACTTTGGTCTCCCAAAGTGCTGGGTTTAGAGGCATGGACCACCCTGCTGGGCCCAAAGTAGCTTTTCTAAAGAGATTTCCTGATCAAAATAGCAGAGGTTTGTTACCTTTACTTTACTATTTCCCTAAGAAAGCCTATGCAAATTCCTGTTGAAGTCATTCTTATTTTTCTAAAGTAGAACCTCTTCCATCACATCTATTTTTCCAGTGCACAATTATTGTCACATAGTAGTCACTATGAATGAATTATTAATGTATCTTCTTTGGCAGACCGGGTTAGTTTCCCATTTCAATGTTTATACTAACTGAACAAAGGGGAGTTATTGCATCTCTGATTGCTCTGCTCATTTCCTGACAGTGACAGTGAACATTGCTGAAACTTATATCCTTGGATTCCACTTGGGTGACTTGATCTGAGCAGAGAAACATACATAAGCACAGACACAGCACCTAGGAATTGTGGGGGCATATGCAGAAAAGAGAGTAGGCAGTCCAGGTTGGCTACAGAGTAAGTGAAAGACCCTAGCTAGAAGTTAGACTGGAAAGATAGGTTAGAGTCATAGTAAGCAAGAATGGCTTTCAAAGCTGCAACCTTTAGTTTCAAGTTTTATGTTTTAACTGTAGTCTCCACTGAAGATTTTTAAAAGGGCATTATCAAAACTGTTCTTTGAGGCAGGTAATTCCTCTGACTGTGTAAGTCAGACCTAAGAAAGACCTTAGAGTAGAAGTTTCTTGGAAAAGTCTCAGTAACAGAGAATGGACTGGAAAGGAAGGAGTAGGAGAGAGAGGACAGAAGCAGATTGCAGAGTGGGGCAGTATTAAGAAAGGGGAGAAGGAAGTAGGACTGAGAGTGGGAGGCAGAGGGAAGAGGAGAAAGAAGAGCACAGGTCAGTAGGATCAGAAGCACAAGTTTTTCTAGAACATGAAGAAAAAAGATATTGCTACCAAATGAATGTGGGAAAGAGGAAGAAAGCTATGACTTTGCTTTCTCTAGGTTTCTTCTCATTTGATACCAAAGTTTTTAGGAAACTGACTATTTGGGTTTGTGCAGTGTGCTCTGTATAATTTCAACTACAGTTCTTTATTTGTGAGTTATTTATTCAAAAGTTTCCATGTTAGCCTAATTGTCAAGGGGTTTTTCAAAGGCAGAAAACGACCCTTCAGTGACAAAGATCATGTGCTAATCTTTTTCTTCGTTTAGTTTTAAGACACTATAAGAATAATAATTTTTAAACTAGAATTGTGTGTGTGTGTGTGTGTGTGTGTGTGTGTGTGTGTGTGTGTGTGTGTTGCTTGGGGCAACTGTACATAAATACTGCACTATTTTGGAAAGATTAATATGTTTATTTACACATGTAAATACTTCAAATTTTGATTTTAATAAATTTTTAATGTAGAAACAATAGCATTAGAAATTTACCTGCATAATTTGGCTTAACACAAATAAGCATTTTTTTCTCAACTAACATTATTTTCAGTGAACATGGTATAATAACATGATATAATTTCATCTCTTTCCATTCTAAATCCTAAATTTGCTGGAGGGACTGCCATTAGCTAGACAGGTCTCAAATTCTGTTTGCTCCAGTACTTTCTATTCTGCTCATCAATAAACAGTTTGGCATTTTTTTCTGAAGAACATTTTTGTTTCATTGTTCCCTTGATTGAATGAAATCTGTATAGTACAGTTGAATTCTCCCTCTGCATGCTGTCTAATGAAATTGAGGTCATGGATAGCTCTAGCAGTATCTGGATATTAAATTTTAGACACACTTTGAATCAAAATGAAAATTAATACTTTATTTCTTGCTCTGTTCTCGCTTTCTATTGACTTTAGTGAAACTAAAAAAAAAAATACCACAGGGTATGAAACTTTAAATATCCCAATATAACAACATTTATTTAGTAATTCAGACCCAAATGTCTCTTGACTGTTGTCAAGTAGATAACATAATTATAAATATAGGAACATTTTGCTCTATTACCAAAATTACTTCAGTCATTTCCAAGGAATTATTGAAAGTTTATAGAAACAAGTAATTAAAAATCAATGATTTTGAAACATGTTTCTAATATGCTTAATTTTCCATTCTGATTTTTGACTGTGTACTTTGTATTGTTTAATATTTGAGTGATAAAAACAAACTTTCAACATTATTGACATCACCTGTTGAAGAAAGGCTATTTATTTGCTAATTAAAAATGAAAAAGTATTAGTTGATCTTTACCATAATCCTAGATCTGAACTAGATATTGGAAGGCATAATAAAGTATAAGCATCATATATTTAAGAGTAAGCTGCTGTGTTATGGTGCAGGGGGCTAGCCCCTGCAGATATTGGGGGTCCCTGGTAGGAAAGACGGCATCAGCAATTAAACTGGAGGGATAGATATTAGAAGAAAGAAAGAAAGAGACTGGACTGTGTCCAGTGAAGAAGCCGTTTAATGGGACAAACCGTAAGCCTTTTATCTTAAAGTTTCACAGGCAAAATCACAAGACTTTCATGTGAACACAAAGCCAGGTGGATGAGTGGCATCCCCCACCCACCAGGTGTTTCCTCAAGCATGAGGAAGGACAATCCCAAAATTATCTCACTGTTCCTTATGTTTGGTTAATGTTCCTCAAAAGCAATACAAAAATTTTAACATCATAATATACTAATAGTAACTTTTAAAGCTTATGTATACACAACACCTAATGACTAACTTAAATCCTAATACCTTTCTATTTTATGTTAATTCTACCTATACTATAGAAACTCTTAATTATAGTTCAAACCAGTTCCTAAAGAATGTGACCCAGTCCAAAGATCATGCTGGACCATTTCTAGGAACAATTGATTACAATCTCTTAACAAAATGGCTATCTTAAAATCCTATATATCTATCTTAACTTCTGTAAAAGTTTCTAATTCCTAATCCTAATATATAAAGCTGATCATCAGCAATAAAGCTTTTAAAAAATAAAACCCAAATATAAACTGTAAATTGTACTAAAGCCAAAACCACAATAGTAGAAAATAGCAACAATGAAATTTCTAAAGTTAGCTATATTTTTATTAAACCTCAAAATATCATGTTTGATCATGCTTGAACTAACATAATTCCCTGACGTTAGTACGACCTATTCTACAATACTTTCTATTAGTAAAATAAATTCAATTACTATAATCAGTAGAAAAACCCTACACTAACTATAGCTAAAACTGGTTTAAAAGAATGCAGCCCAGTCCAAAGTACGCCCTGGGCTCTTAGGAAAGTGGCTCAGCCCAAAGTTCGTGCTGGTCCATTTTTGGTAACTCTAGATAATCGTCTATACCATCTAAAGCTGAAAACAACTCTCCATATGTATATACTAATTCTACAAATATACTTTAAAATCTTATAAAGAAACTTGTACCATATAGAAGGCTCCCACATGTGACCTGAGTTTGAATTATATCTAATACCTAAGCCAAAACTGCAGTTCATGGGAAACAGGAACAATGAGTTTCTAGAGTTAGCCATGTCTGTCACAGTCACAGAGCTGTAAACTTAGGTCAGCAGAGTTCCTTTCGGCTAAGTGTGCTAAATAGAAAAAGGGAGGAGGGAATGGGGTCAACAGCTCCTGAATGCATCCTAGTGGTCTTGGGGGTCCACGGCCCTCCCTGATCCCTAAGGCTCAGTTGGCCTCCGTGGCCAGCTCCCAACATTATGGGACATGAGGACTCATGATACATACATGAACATCTGTGTATTCAACCAAATATTAAGTAGACTCTGTAATGTACCTATAACAATATCCATGAAGTATTAAATATAAATAAAAAGATCAGATATGCTCATTATCTTGACCATGGGGATGGTGTCATGGAGGGATACATTAATCAAAATTTATTAAATTATATACTTTAAATGTATGCAGTTTACTATAAGTCATCTACACCATAGTAAAACTACTCTTAGGTAACCCTAACCCTATAAATGCTTAAAAAAGAAACTGATACAGAATCTAAATATGAAACAGGTATTTTGCAAGGTTAATGATTTCAATCTGAAATCCATTCCTCATTTAGAGGCAAATTAATAGCGTAGCAATATTGTTTTGACTTTGATTCCTTTGCAAAGCAAATCCACCTGTTTTATCTTGCTTTAAACTTTGCTTCAGAAAATCCTTGCAACACCAGGAGTTCTACTTAAGGAATCCATGCTCTATTGGAACTACTGCCCTCCATTCCAGTAGCTGAAATGGCCACTCTTCATGCAGGTTGCCTCAGCTAGGTAGGAAGTTGGACTCCCTGGGAGAAGCCCAGAGATATTGGCCACTGTGATATGAGAGCCAAGATTTATTGTATCTTCATATATTCATCTAGAATTCCATCCCTGTTCAATCCTAGTCAGAACCACTATGCTTTCATTATGGGACTTTTATTATGTATACATACTGAGAACAAATTTTTCTTGCTTCTGTGCTATGTAGTCAGGGTTTTCACTACTCCCTTTCTTTTTCTATAGACAGGTGCAAAAAGTTTTCATGGAACCAATTACTATAATTTCTTGACACTAATAGAATGGTAGGATGTTTTCTAAAAGGTTTCTTTTTCCTAACTATAGCTCATGTCAGATCCAAAGGTATACATTCTTACATTTTTTGGTATTGAATCTTCAAAAATTGTAAGCCTCATCTTGCAGAAGAGTCCTTTGTTTTCTTGTTATCTTCAAATTGTTTCTACAGAACTTTGTCACCACCCTTATCCTCTAGTCATCTAGTTTGATCTGTCAGAAGATTGATTTTTTTTTATTTCAATATTTTTAGAGGGCACAAATAGTATTTGGTTACATAGATGCAGCAAGGAAATCTGGGCATTAAGCGTACCCACCACTTCCACCAGTGCACATTTTATCTGATAAGTGATTTTTCATTTCTACTCCTTTCCTACCCTCCCACTTCTGAGCCTCCAATATTCATTATACCATGCCTTTGCAGATACTTTGTTTAACTTCCACTTATAAGCTAGAACATGCTTATAAGCATGGTTTTCTGTTCCTGCATTACTTTGTTTAAAATTATAGTCTCCAATTCCACCAGGTTTCTGCAAAAGACATTATTTTATTTTTTTTATGACTGAATAGTATTCCATGGAATATACAAAATTTTCATGAGCCACTGCTCTATTGATTGACTTTTAGGTTGATTCTGCATCTTTGCAACTATGAATTGGGTTGCAATGAGCAGTGTCCAGGAGAAAGTCAATAACCAACATAAAGAAATTAAAAAAAAATCAGTACATGAAAATAAACATTCTCCAAAGAGAATTTACTAAAAGAAGTAGAAAAAAATTTAAAAACTTAACTTCTGGAAATGAAAGACTCATTTAGGGAAGTAGAAAGTTTTAACAGTAGATTAGAACAAGTAGAAGAAAGGAGTTCAGAACCTGAAGACAAAGCTTTAAAAGTAAACCCATTAGACAATAAAGAAAAAAAGAATCAAGAGAATGGAACAAAGTATCCTAGAAATGTGGAATTATGTAATAGAAAATTCACATTCACTCAATCAGTAATAAAAAGCAGATATTACAACTAGTATCATGAAATACAAAAATCATCTGAAATTATTGTAAGCACCTCTACGCAAACTAACTAGATCATCTAGAGGAAATGAATAAAATATTGGAAACATACAACACCTCTCAAACTTGAATCAGGAATAAATAGAAGCCTTGAACAGACCAGTAATGAGTGACAAGATGAAACAATAATTTTAAATTTTCCAACAAAACAAAAAGCCCAGGACATGACAGATTCACAGCTAAATTCTACCAGGCTTTCAAAGAACTGGTACCAGTTTTGCTGATGCTATTTCTTTTTTTTTTTTTGAGTTGGAGTCTCACTCTGTTGCCCAGACTGGAGTGCAGTGGCTGCTCCCGGCCACCGCAGCCTCAACCTGCCGGGCTCCGGCGATCCTTCGGCCTCAGCCTTCCAAGTAGCCAGAATTACAGGCACACGCTACCACGCCCGGCTGATTTTTCGATTTATTGTAGAGATGAGGTCTCACTGCCCAGGCGTGTCTCGAACCCGTGGGCTCAGGCAATCCACTCACCTCAGCATCCCAAAGGCATGGGATTACAGGCTGACCCACCAAGCCCGGCTAGATGCTATTTCATAAGACTGAAAAAGAGGGAATTTCCCCTAACTCATTCTATGAAGCCAATGCCACCCTGATACTAAAGCCAGGAAAAAGCACAACAAAGAAAAAAGTCTACAGACCAATATCCCTGATGAACATTGACAAAGAAATTCACAAAAGATGCTAGCAATCTGAATTCAACAGCATATTTTTTTTAAAAAGTAATCTACCATGATCAAGTGAGTTTTGTTTCAGAGATGCAAGGATGTTTCTTTTTTTTGAGTTGGAGTCTCACTCTGTCACCCAGACTGGAGTGCAGTGGCTGCTCCCGGCCACTGCAGCCTAGACCTGCTGGGCTCCGGTGATCCTTCCGCCTCAGCCTTCCAAGTAGCTGGAACGATAGGCGCGCGCTACCACGCCCAGCTAATTTTTTGAATTATTGTAGAGATGAGGTCTCGCCAAGTTGCCCAGGTGGGTCTCGAACCTGCGGGTTCAGGCAATCCACTCACCTCAGTCTCCCATAGCGTGGGATTACAGGCTAAGCCACCGAGCCCAGCGGCAAGGATGTTTCAACATGCAAGTTGATAAATGTGATCCACTACATAAAGAGAATTAAAACCAAAAATCTTATGATCATTTCAATAGATGCAGAAAAAGAATTTGATAGAATCCAACATCGCTTCATAATAAAAACCCTCAGCAAAATAGGCATAGAAGTAACATGCCTCAAAATAACAAAAGGCATATACAACAAATTCACAGCTGATGCCATCCTGAATGGAGAAAAGTTAAGCACATTCCCTCTTATACTTGGAACAAAGCGAGGATGCCCATTTTCACCACTCCTATTCAACATAGGACTGGAAGTTCTGACCAGAGTAATCAGATAAGAAAAAGAAATAAAGGATATCTAAACCGGATAAGAAATCAAACTATCTCTGTATGCTGATGATATGATCTTATACCTATTATTTGGGGGGAAGAAGGAAGTGACTAGAATATAAATGAGAAAAACTTTTGAGGATTTTATAGGAAAGGAAATAAGAAAAAATTCGTGGAAATTAAGGGTTCTAGAAACACAAGAGAATATTATAGAATTAAATGACAACTGAATTTCTCTAAAAAGATAGGTACACATTATTTATTATAGAAGTTACTCTTCATTATGCCAATAGAAGGGAACCTTTTTATTGATCCACAGTAAATGTACATGTTTTCAGGGTATGTGTAATAAGTTGATGCATTTATGTAATCTACAATGATCAAATCAGGGTAATTGAGATATGTATCACCTTACGTATCTATCTTTTCCTTATGCTAGGAACATCTGACTACTCCCTTCTAGCTATTTTGAAACGCACAATTGATAAATGTTCACTAGTCATCCTATTAATCAATCAAACACCAGGTTGTATTTCCTCTAAGTGTATATTATAAGCAGTAATCAACTTACCATTATGCCCTCTAACACCTACCCTTCTTAGCCTCTGGTTACCCCCAATCTACTCTCTATCTTTATGAGATAAATTTAAATTTTAACTCTCACATATGAATGAGAATATGCAATAGTGATCTTTCTGTGTTTGATTTATTTCATTTAAATTAATATAGTAACCTCCAGTTCCATACACGTTGCTGCAAATGACAGGATTTCATTCTTCTTTATGGTTGAATAACATTCTATTGTGTATATTTAGCACATATTCTTTATTAATTCATCCACTGGTAGGCACTTAGGTTGATTCCATATTTTGGCTATTTTGAATAGTGTTACAATAATCATGGGAGTGCAGATATATCTTTGATACATTGACTCGCTTTCTCAGTAGGTGGAATTGCTGGATAATATGGTAGTTTTCTCTGTAGCTTTTTGTGGAATGTCTGTACTGTTTTTTATCCTGGTTATATTAATTTACGTTTCCACCAACAGTGTGTAAATGTTTTCTTTCTCCAAATTCTGACCAGCATTTGTTATTCCCTGTTGTTTTTTTTTTTAATAAAAATCATTTTACATGAGGCAATATAATAATACGTTGTGGCTTTGATTTGCATTTCTCTGATGATTAGTGATGTCAAAAATTTTTTGTGTATATTTGTCACTTGTATGTCTTCTTTTCTGAAATATCTATTCAGACAATTTTCCCATTTCAGAATCAGATTGTCTGGCTTTTTGAATTGTTTGAGTTTGTTATATATTCTGGATATTGCTCCTGAAAATATGGCTAGATTGTAAATATTTTCTCCCATTCTCTTCATTTTGTTGATTGTATCCTTTGCTGTACAAAAGCCTTTTAACCTAATGTAATCTCATTTGTCTATATTAGATTTGGTTGCCTGTGCTATTGAAGCCTTATACAAAAAACCTTTGCTCATACCAATGTCCTGTAGCATTTCCCTAATTTTTTCTTCTAGTAGTTTCATAGCTTCTGAATAAAATTTAAACTCTTTATCTATTTTTATTTGATTGTTTATATGATGAGAGTTAGGGGTCTAGCTTTATTTTTCTGCATGTGGTTACCCAGTTTTTTTAGTATCATTTATTAAGGAGACTGTCCTTCCCAATATATGTTCTTGGCAATTCTTTTGAGAATGAGTTGGCTGTAAATGCGTATATCTAGGTTATTAATTCTGTTGCATTGGTCTATGTGTCTGTATTTATGCCAGTACCATGCTGATTTGGTTACCATGTCTTTGTAACATATTTTGAAACCAAATAGTGTGATGCTTCCATCTTTGTTCTGTTTACTCAGGATTGCTTTGGCTATTTGAGAGCTTTCCTGGCTTCATATACATTTTAGATTTTTTTCTATTCTGTTAAGAATATCATTATTATTTTAGTAAGTATTGCATTTTAATGTAAATTGCTTTTAATAGTATTATCATGTTTCTAATATTAATACTTTAAACCCTTAAGCATGGGAAATCAGCCTATTTTTTGTGTGTTCAGTTTCTTTCATCAGTAGTTTATGGTTGTCCTTTTATAGATCTTTCACTTTTTTAGTTAAATTAATGCCTAGGCATTTTATGCTCTTTTTAACTATTATAAATGGAATTAAGTTATTGATTATTTTTCAGATTGCTATTGGCATATATAAATGCTACTGATTTTTATATGTTGATTTTGTATCTTGCAACTTTACTGAATTCATTTATTAGATCTAACAGTTCTGGGTAGAATCTTTAGAATTTTCTGAATATAAACTCATGTCTCTTGCAAGCAAAGCTAATTTGACTTCTTTCTTTCCTATTTGAATACCTTTTATTAATTTCTCTTGCCTAATTGCTCTGACCAGAACTTTCAGTACTATGCTAAATCACAGTAGTGAAAGTGGACATCCTTGTTTTGGTTCAGTTTTTAGAGGAAAGACTTTCCTTATTAATTGTGATACAATCTGGGAGTTTATTACATATGTCCTTTATTGTTTTGAGGTATGCTTCTTCTGTACCTAGATTCTTGAGGGTTTATCATAAAGGAATGTTGAATTTTATGAAATGTTTTTTCTAACATCTATTAAAATGATCATATTGTTTTTGTTTAGTTCTGCTAATCTGATATATGAAGTTTACTAATTTGCATATATTGAGTCACCCTGCTTCTCCCTTTACATCTATTAACGAAAATGGGAACATTACAACTGATACCATTAAAATACAAAAGATCATTCAAGATTATAAGGAACACTTTCAAGCAAACAAATTAAACAAGCTCAAGGAAATGGAAAAATTCTTGGAGACCTACAATACTCCAACATCGAATCAGGAAGAAATAGAAACTCTGAACAGACCAATAATAAGTAGCAAGATTGAGTCAGTAATTAAAAATCTCCCAAGAACAGCA
Source organism: Cephalopachus bancanus (assembly GCA_027257055.1). Taxonomy (NCBI): domain Eukaryota; kingdom Metazoa; phylum Chordata; class Mammalia; order Primates; family Tarsiidae; genus Cephalopachus; species Cephalopachus bancanus. Next base: position 3,079,468 of record JAPVLO010000262.1, read on the forward strand.
ACAAAAAGCCCAGGACCTGACATATTCACAACCAAATTCAAAAAAGAATTGGCGTGAATTCCAAAAAAGAACTGATGTGAATCCTACTGGAGTTATTCCATAATATTGAGAAGGATGGAATTCTCCTTAACTCATTCTATGAGGCCAACATTACCCTGATACTAAAAGTCAGGAAAAGACACAACAAAAAGAGAAAACTACAGACCAATATCCTTGATGAACATAAGCACAAAAATCCTCAATATGATCTAGCAATCTGAATTCAGCAGCACAAGAAAAACACAATCCACCACAATCAAGTGAAGGGGTGGAAAATTGTCTTTTGGGTACAATGTGCACTAATGGAGAAGGTGAGCACACTGAACACCCGAACTTCTTCACCACTATGCAATGCATCCATGTAAACAAAATCATTTGTACCTCTAAAGCTACTGAAATTAAATTTTAAAATCTCTAAATTTTAACTTCATCTCCCTTACATTTTGAAATTTTATTGTCTCAATTTACATATTTTCATATGGCCTATCCTTCATCATGTTGCTGTAGCTATTATTGTTGATATGTTTGTCTTTTAGGCTTCATACTAGAGTTGAGTGGATTGCACACCACAATTACAGTGTTAGTGTTATTCTGGGATTGTCTGTATACTTAATTTTACCAGTAGGTTTTATACTTTCAAATATTCTCTTTGCATTTTAGTGTTTTGTTTTGTTTTTTTCTTTCAGATCAGATAACTCACTTTAATATTTCCTGTAAGATGGACCAAGTTGTGATGGGTTCTCTCAGATTTTGTTTGCCTAGGAAAGACTATCTCTGTCATGTTTGAAAGATATTTTTGTTGGACACAGTATTCTTGGATGACAGTTTTTTTTCCTCCTTATGCACTTAAAATATACCATTCTCTCCTGGCCTATACGGTTTCTGTTGATAAATCTATTGCCAGACAAATCGGAACCTTTTAATATGTTATTTTTTTTCTCCTGTTGCACTTAGGATCTTCTCTTTGTCTTTGACCTTTGGGAATTTAATTATTATATACATTGGGTTAGTCTTATTTGGGTCAAATGTGTTTGGTGTTGTCTGACCTTTCTATACCTGTATATTTATATTTTTCTCAAATTTTAGAAAGATTTTTGTTGTTATTTATTTGAAAAAACTTTCTAGCCCTTACTCTTGCTCAACTCTCTCATGAGCACCAATAATTCTTAGACTATTAAGGTAATTTTCTATATCTTGTAGGAAATATTTTTTCTTTCAATTTTTTATCTTCTGTGTAATTTCAAGTATCCTGTCTTTGAGTTCACTGATTCATTTGCTTGATCCATTCTGCTGTTGAGAGCCTCTTGTGCATTTTTTTAAACAGATATATGTCTTCATTCAAATATTTCAATTAATTTTTCAATTATTTCAATCTCTTTATTAAATGTATCTGATATATTTCTAAATTTATTTTCTTTGTTATCTTGGAAATCACCGAGTTTCCTTAAAATTGCTAATTTGAATTATCCGTCAGAGAGCTCACATATCACAATCTTATTAGGGTCAATCCCTGGTTTCCTGTTTTGTGCACATGGGGAAGTCATGGTTCCCTCTTTGTTGCTGTTTCTTGTGGATATACACATGTATGTATGTCCTTGCACTGAAGGATTATTTACTCTGGTCTTCTCTGAGTTGTTTTGGTTTTTATTGAATATATTCACTTAGAGATTCTTTGTCATTTACATGTTGAATTTCTTTCCTTTTTTTTCCTCCTTTGGTTACTGCTTCCTTTTCAACACTAAAGGGGTTTGCCTCTGATGTGGGTGGCCTCTGTCTTTAAAATATTGTTGTACTTTTATATTATACTTTTAAATATTTCATTTACTATTGTTACAGTTTCAAAAATTGTCTGAACCATTGAGATTTACTGAACTGTATATAAGTAAAGAGATAGGTATATAGTTATATCTCTTTTTTTCCAGATAGATAGTTATGTCAATTTTATTTACTGAATAAAGTTTTTATATCACAGACTCTAAATTCCACATTTATTGTTGACAAAATTCTGTTATTTTGATTAGACAAAATGTATGCAGGACTAGTTATTTATTTTAGCATTACAATGTACTTTAAAGCTACTATTTTTATTTCAGAATTTCAACTTCACATGCTGGATTTCCTATGCTCTTTAGAAGACTTAGAATGAAATTGTAAAATTTCCCTAAAACTTTTGATCTTCCTATTGGGATCATCATATAAGTGATGATTATATAAGAAGATTCAGCATTTTTTCTGTTTAGGAATGTACATCTTTCTGGGTTTTCGTCTTTTATGTTATTCAGTGAAGTTAAAAGTTTTCTTTATCTAAACCCTGCACATTTATTTTTTTGAGTTGGTGTCTTATTCTGTTGCCCAGGCTGGGTTGCAATGACACCATCATGCTCACCACAACCTCAGCCTGCTGGGCTCAATTGATTTTTCTGCCTCAGCCTCCTGAGTAGCTGGAACTACAGGCATATGCCATTAAGCACCACTCCCCTTTTTTTTTCGTAGAGGAAGTCCCCCTATATTGTCTAGACTGGACTTGAACTTCTAGACTCAGGCAATTCTCTCACCTTGGCCTCTCAAAGTGCTGGAATTAGAAGTGTAAGCCCCATGCCTAGCCCAATTCTGCTAATTTCTTAAATTTATTCCTATATACTTTATTTTTGTTGTTGTATTTGTTAATGCAAATGTAATTGCTTTCCCCTTATATTTTCTCATTTGCAGCTATTATTTGCAGAATTGAAAATGACTTCCTATTAGACTCTCATTTTGTGTTTCTTTAATTTCACTATATAGTACTTAAGTACCATTTAAAATAATAATATCTAAAACTGTCAGCATCAGCTTATTCTTAATCACATGAATATAATGTCTTCACTCTTAATCAGTGGGATTTAATGCTCCTCTGAGCATCTAAATTTCTTCCCGTTTCAAACTCATTATTTTCAGAACTGGGAACTTTAGCCTAGTCCAGAGTAATCCTACATAGTGCCATAAGCTAACCCTTAACTTTTCTTTTGTACTTACACATGGTCAAATATGCTGTGCTTTGAATCTCCCTAAGCCTTTTCATTTTCCATATATATATATTCCTTACTGTGAGAGTTCTGCTCTGATGGTATGACCTGCCTCCTGGGTGCACCTTGCCAAGCTGTCTGATTATCTCCCTTACATTGCCTGCTGCTTCCTTCATGCACATTTTGATTTTATAAGGAAGAGTAGCTATGGTTATTTTAATCAAATTTCATATATTTGGAAGAATCTCTTTTTAATATTAAATATAGCTTTAAAAATAAAGATGCAGTTCTTACAAAATTAGTAATTAGTTTTAATTATGTAAGTATAATTATGCAAATAGATCTAACATTGTGATATTAAATATGTTTTATATTATTTATAAATATTTCTTGCTTGATTCCAGTACTGGTTTTACTCATCTACTCTAAAATCAAAGAAAAATCTAATAATTAATATTACAAAATATTTTCAAGTTTTTAACAGTATCTCATTATAAGAAAACACATCTTTAACATGAATTACAGTTTTAGTGAACTAATGTGTATGACAAGTGAATAGCACAAGTGTACAATAATGCTGATGTCCAATATTGTTTATCATTTTATCATAAATATGTCCTCTTTGGTAAAATGATCTAGGAAAGACAATCATTTTTGCTTAAGTTTCAAGGTACATTTTAAAAATCCTTATTAGAAAAATTAAGTGTTTGAAAGGATGAAAAAGATTTTTTCTGCCTAACATTCTTTTTTTCCTATTAATTAATTATGTTGATGAGGCTAATCTCAAACTCCTTGCCTCAAGAGATCCTCTAACCTTGTCTTCCTAAAATACTGGGATTACAGGGATGAGCTGCCATGCTTGTTCTCTCACCTAACAATGTTTGGTGTGATTTTTTTTTTTTTTTTTTTTTAGTTGGAGTCTCACTCTGTTGCCCAGACTGGAGTACAGTGGCCGCTCTCGGCCACTGCAGCCTCGACCTGCTGAGCTCCGGCTATCCTTCCGCCTCAGCCTTCCTAGTAGCCAGAATTACAGGCATGCACTACCACGCCCGGCTGATTTTTTGATTTATTGTAGAGATGAGGTCTCGCTGCCCAGGTGGGTCTCGAACCCGAGGGCTCAGGCAATCAACTCACCTCAGCCTCCCAAAGGCGCAGGATTACAGGCTGAGCCACCGAACCCGGCTGTGATTTTTTAATGTAATTAAAAAACTAACAATAAGGCAACTAAAAAGCTATCTATAGCTGCAGATAAAGTGCATCAAAATAATGAATGTTTAACCTTGATATATCAGGCCATTTAGTATTTGTAATTTTATGAATAAATAGACAATTGCCTGATAACTTGTTTGATTTTTTTTAGTTCATTCATGTATTCAGAAGAGGTTAGATGTAATTGCTATAGACTGAAAAAAAGCAAACAATTGGGCAGCCCCTTCATGTCACCTCCTGCTGTGGGAACTTTTCTGTTCTCTCAATGAATCCTCCTTTCTAAAAAAAAAAAAAGCAAAAGAAAAAAAAATTTTTGTATAGTAAACAATTACAAAAATAAATTTGTATCTCCATGCTTATATTTACTGAATAATAATAATATATGTTTACTTGTCATTCTTTTATCACTGAACTTAAATTTAAAAAAGAAAATAAAATTTTTAAATTGCTTTGTATTACATTTTAAAGTTTTAGAGTTTAACAGAAGACTGTTTTTTAAATCAAAAAGATTTACTTTATTACCTATATAACTTAGTAGATTAATTTTTAAGTTAAGAAACCAATGCAATTTGGGAAGCTGATTTTTAAAGTAGAAATTGTATAAAAAATTCAGAATTAAACTTGTTTGCATTAACTTGTTTGCATTGTGAAAAATGGTAAATTTGGAATTATTTGCACTTTGCAAATATGTTATGGAGCTCTATATACTTACAAGGATAAATGAAATTTTGCTAAGACCAGAAGTTGAATGAAGTGTGGTAGTGATTGAGTGTTGACAAATCTTCCCAATCAAATTATTATCATCTAGAAGCTCATTTAGTGTCATGGCTAGGATTAGAGGCAATTCTGTGTGCTTGAATTCATGAATGGAGGAGTAGTGAAAGCCAGCAGAGTTACCAGAAAGACAGGGCAAGAGACCAGAGGTGGTGACACAGTCATTGGAAATCTGGGAATCCACTACCGTAAACTCATTAAAATGTAATCATGAAATGTAGTACATGTACAAAAACCATCATAACATAGTAAGTACTTACCAAAAATAAAAATGTTTCACCTCAAATCCTCAAATTAAATACTTTAAATCTGTCTAAAGGATTTACTTGGCACATAAAAGAAAGTTAATAAGGCATTTAATTAGCAAACTTGCTGACTTGGGTCAAAAGTATTTTTATATCATTTTTTTTCCCAAATCAAAGATGGTAAAGAATAAAAAGTTACCAAGAACAATATCTTAGAAACAGCATATATGGAATAAAATACATTTTCAATAGAATTATAATGTGAAAGGAGTTCAAAATCCTCACTGTAAGCATCCAGGGGTCAATTCTTTGTTGTAGAATTTGATTGAAATACTATTTTCAATTGACCTCTTCAAAGTTATTCAAGGACTCCTGTGGGTCAAAGCACCATGTTATCAGACAGAAATAGCAAATGCTATTGAGGAAAATTGTTTAAATGTTCTCAAAGCAAGGCCAAACCACATAGCAATGACAGCTAACATAACCAGCGTAACTTGAATTAGAATAAAAATCAGCATGTACTCTCTGATCATGTTCTCAAATATGTATTGAGAAAACTAAACAAAAACAGAGCCAAATAGAACACAGAAATGGAAGATATACCGGCAGTAAAAGAATAGGTTAAACTGTGAACAAGGCAGACTTCATAAGTTGCATAATTAAGGTAATACACTAATGAATGTCATTACTTTATTCATTATTTTACTCAAAAGATTCATAAATTCCACAGCAGGATGACTTGGCATGGTTACAAATGAAATAGAAATATCCAGAGGCAGAGAGCTAGAAGTACACCATTACTTCAACCAACAAAAAAGAAATTACTGAAATTGATATGTACAAATTCAGATAAGACAAGTCTAAGAAATTATTTAAAGCAATAAAATATTATTGGTTTTCATCTTTCTTTCTAATAAAAATGTAATCCAAAACATTGCTATTAAATGCTAATTTCTTTTGTGTGTGTGTGTGTTGGAGTCTCACTCTGTCTCCCAGACTGGAGGAGGGCAGCGGCATGCTCCTGGCCACTGCACCCTCCACCTTTTGGACACTGGTGATCCTTCCACCTCAGCCTTCCAAGTAGCCAGAACTACAGGCGTGCAGTACCACGCCTGATTAATTTTTGATTTATTGTAGAGACGAGGTCTTGCCAAGTTGCCCGGGCGGGTCTCAAACCCACGGGCTCAGGCAATCCACTCACCTCAGCCTCCCAAAGTGCTGGGATTACAAGCTGAGGCACCAAGCCCGGCCTAAATGCTAATTTCGGAGAAAAATACTTTTAATGATTTTTAACAGAAAATCATAAAGAAATTTCATACAAGTTTCTGAAAAATCACATTCAATGGGCAAGTACAAAATAAAGAATTGGATATTTAGGGGTAACAATAAAATTAAAATCTGTGACCAACTGATCAAATTTTGTGAAAAAGATAAAGAGGAAAAAGAGCCAGTATTAATATTTCCACACTATTGCTAAAAGAAATAAATAGTATTTCCCAAGCATTATAATAACAACTGTTCTATTAGATTTATTTATAATTTTTGACAAAAATACTTAGATTGGTGATAAAACTACCTAGTCCCCAGTTTTAAATCAATGCTAACGTTGAAGCAATATGGTAGCATGATGAATAGAATCTGAAATTTCCTGCAGGTCTATAGCATTATAAGTTTGCGTATACAAAAAATAAACAATGCAAAACAACTGATATTATTTTAAGTGTCAAGAGAAAAAGGAAATTAATAGGAAATGCACTTCAGGTGAAGCAACTGATATGCTTTGTCTGTATGCCACTGGTTTTAAGTGACAGGGATAGTCACGCAGCTGAATACGCCCACTACCCAGGTCATGGTAATCATTTGTCTACAGAATCAAACAGCTCCAGTGACCTTATCAAATTTTCTGTCTCAGCTTCCTCAACTGGATCTTACAGATACTTTTAGAAACATCAGTTTAATTAACAAAAGCATGGGGAAGTAAAACGGGAAAGTCAAAGGACTCATTGCAGGAATGTGAAATTTTTAAAACAGTTATTACAAAATAAGGTAAATTAAAAAGAAATTGATGGGAGTTAAACTAAGAGAAAAAAAGATAAGGAGAGTCATGGGACTTGCCCCAGCAGGGTGGAAACCTTTAGATAGTTATTAAGAAATTATGCCACCTTTGAAGGTTGGATGCGTCAAAGGAAGTCCTGCAGTTCTCCCAACATTAAAGGACCCTGAATCAATTCTCTGTATTTACTCCAGACTAGAGAAATCTTAAAAAAATACAACAAAAAAAACAAGAAAAATTAGAAAGCAAAGATTACTGTGAGAAAGATGACTAACAATTGCTGAAAGATGACTAACAATTGCTGAGGGCAATGTTGAAGCAATTAATTAAAATAAAGATTTAAAAGGGTTGATGTCCCTAGGCTCAACCCCTCTCTGGGAACCCAATTCTTTTGCATAAGATAGGGTAAAATGGTTTGGGGGTGGAAAAGAGAAATCCTGGGACCAGAGCATAAAAATGTAAGAGTTGATAGGACTATGAAAGTTGAGGCTGGGCACAGTGGCTCAGCCTGTAATCCCAGCACTTTGGGAAGCCAAAGTGAGAGGTTTGCCTGAGCCCAGGCAGTTCGAGACCAGTCTGGCAATTTGGTAAGATCTCCTCTCTACAATAAATCACAAAAACTAGCTGGGCGTGGTGGCATGCGTCTGTAGTTCCAGCTACTTGGAAGGCTGAGGCAGAAGGATCACCTAAGCCAGCAGGTCGAGGCCTTGGCAGCCGTGAGCATGCCACTGCACTCCAGCCTCAGAGTGAGGCAACAGAGTGAGACTCCAACTCAACGCCCCCCCCCAAAAAAAAGGAAAGTTGAAATATTTAAATAGGCTTCGGAAGGAAATAACATGGAGTCAATATAGCCAATGAGCAGCTATTTTAAAATTACATCGTTTTGCCATATTTTTCTAGCAGTTCACTTTAATTTACCCTCTAATTACAGGCCAAGGACAGAACCAGTTTCTCAGGTAGCTATTGATAACTATTTTACAACCCCCTACCCATCTTGTTTTGTACTAATTAGCTTTTCTATTTCAAGTATTTGCCTCCACCCATAAGACTCAAGTTAACCTAATCAGATCTTCATGACACAGACAGACCCCATTACTATGGCAGCACTCAACTAACCCACCCATCTGCCTGCCATCCATCACCTGATGTAACAGCCCTCTGGTGATGTGGAGCAGACCACCACCCAATCCTCTCCTATCTGAAGTAAATATAGCAAACTGATTTGGGGTGCTTTAATGTTGGGAGAGCTGCAGGACTTCCTTTGGCCCATCCAATCTTCAAAGGTGCTAAAATTTCTTAATAACCAATAACAGCCTGCCCCAAAAAAGGGAAGAGTTAAAAAGTACTCAACTTCAAACAGCAGTCACCATTGCCTTGCTATGTTCTGGTCTGTAATGTGTTCTTTGAGCTATGATCAGGCCATGATTTCCTATGCTTTGGGCCATTTCCCTACCTTGGGGGGGTGAATCACCTCTCTCTTCTCTCTGTAGATAAACCATATTTTTTCAATCTAACTTCTGTGCAATTCTTTGTACCCTTCCCATGGCACCGGATTACCAACCAGACACCCCTCATTGGGCCTGTTAGGCTATACTGTAACCTAACAGGCTTTATGTAATGTAGTTTTGTGTTATTTACCTAAGTATTTTATGAAAATGGTAATTATACCTGACTAGAGATCTTCCCCTTACATTGTACTATAAAAAAGGAGGCACATAAATTGTCTTTTGAGAAATATTAATTGGACATGCTAAATAGGAATCAGTATATTGCCCGAGCCCACAGAATGTAGAGTACGAGTTAGAGTGCTGATTGTACTTCTAGCTAATGGTTATTGATGTGTGTGCAGCATTGACCTAAACACATGATCAGACCTACTGAAGGTGATCAGAGAAACTCCATTTTGCCTTTTGCTCTTTCAATATCCTTTTCAATATTTGTTTTGTGGAATATCTTCTGGAGCTTATGGCAAAAGTCTATGAGCACCTTCCAACGACAACTCCTGGGATGTTGGTCTAAAGAATTTCCAATTGAGAGGCATTTACTGCCTTGTCATGGGAAGTTACTAAAGCTACCCCTATGCTATTGGAAGTTGCAATGCCCACAAGAGTTCTATGATAAAATGGAAATGATTTTTACAGGATCTTCCTACCTGGGGAGTGAAAGAAAAAAATACATATGAGCAGAGAGCCACTTTTTCCTCAGGAATGACTCTGGAACTTGTTGCTTTCCTTTTTTTTTATTTTAAAAATGTGGATTGAAATATCTCATAATAATAGAGCATATACCCATTTTTCTTTGCATTTTAAAATTATTGATTTCTACATTTTTATACTGTTATCATTTACATGAAGATCTGTAGTTCATGTATTTATTACAGTATTTTATCCAAGAAGTCATTGACAAATTCAATGCCATGACGATTTTTCTCAATATTTTCTTCTAGGAGCTTTAGAATTTCAGGTCTTACAGTTTTAGTTCATTTTTATTTACGTTGCCATGTAGGTGTCCAATTTAATTATTTTGCATATGGATATCCAGTTTTCCCAACACCAGTAGTTAAAGATATTGTCCTTTCTCACATTTTTTTAGCCTTGACTTCTTTGTCAAAGATAATTTGATTATAAATAAGGATTTGTATCCAATTTCATTATTCTATGTGTCTACATTTGGGTTATTATAGCACACGAATTTGGAAAAATTCTCCCTAGTCCTGGGAGGTTTTAAATTAATGATTTAATTTTCTAACTAGTAAAGTGTGCTTAGATTTTTATTTCTTCATGATTCAGTTTTGGTAGAGTGTGTGTTTTCAGGAATTTATCCATTTCTTCTAAGATATCGAATGTTTTGACATATAATTTTCACAGCAGTCTTTTATAATTATTTTTATTCCTATGGTATCAATTATAAAGTCTCCTCTTTTATTTATGAGTATTTTAGTTTTTTCACTTTTTAGTCTAGCTATTTTGTTCATTTTATTCATATATTCAAAAACGTTCATTTTTTTCCATTGTTTTTTGATTCTTAATTTTGTATATGTCTAGTATAATCTTTACTACTTCATTTATTCTGCTAACTTTGAGTTTATATTGTTTTACTTTGTCTACTTCCTTGAGTTGTGACATTAGGTTGTTTATTTGAGATCTTTCTTCCTTTTTAATTCAAATATTTATTGCTATAAACTTCTCTCAGTATTGCTTTTGCTTCTCCAACAAGTTGTGATTTTATTTTCATTTGTGTTGAAACAGGGACTGAGCGCTTAATTTATAGACACCGACATCAAAGTAGAAGTTATAAAAGGAGAGGTTTATTAGCTAAGAGCTGGGCCGGCAGCCACTTGCCTGCTGGACATAACAGTCTCACAGCAAGGGGCCGCCATTAGCTGTAGGGGCTTGCTTAAATGCGGGAAAAGTATATTGGGACTTTTCAAGTGGGCCAAACCGCAACATCCTGGAGGCCTAGGTACCTTTCAAGCAATGCTGGCGGGGTTCACAGAAGTGAAAAAAAGCTGTTAAACAGTTTAACCTAGCCGGCAGGTGCTGTTGCCAGTTTCCAGGAGGGGAACTTTTTTTTTTTTTAACTGTGCAAAGGTCGAGTATATGCTTAGTCTAATTTTTAACATTGTAGATGTTTTTTAAAGCCCCCTTTCACATCCCCCCCTTTCAGTTGTTCCCGGAGTCAAATCATTGACTCTTTATATAGGGGATTATATTGGGTTTTGAGGACCATTAATTTTATTGATGACACATTATTTTTAACTTAACCAAGAAGGCTTTTAATTAAGCAAGGTCCTACTGTTTTATCTATTAGGAGCAGGAGGAGAGGCCCTGCCACTGCCGAGATCAGGGTTGTGAGTCAGGAGGACCAAGAGAAGAGGGACTGATAGCAATTTTCCGAGGCTTGTCTTTGCAGCTCTCTTTGTTTTAGATTGTCTCTTACCAGGGCAAGAGTGTCTCGGATGACCCCAGATTGGTTGGCATAGAAACAGCATGTTTCTCCCAGGGCCATGCATAGCCCTCCCTGTTTTATGAAGAGGAGATCAAGTCCCCTCCTCTTTTGGACCACAACCTTGGCTAAGGAATTAACTTTCTGCTCTAGGAGGAATATGCTCAACTCTAGGAGTCCTAGGTCCTTATTAACATGTTTACTGGCCAGGCTCGGTAGCTCAGCCTGTAATCTCGCACTTTGGGAGGCCAAGGTGAGTGGATTGCCCGAGCCAGCGGCTTCCAGACCTGCCTGGGCAACTTGGCGAGACCTCATCTCTACAATAAATCAAAAACTAGCCGGGCGTGGTAGCACGCACCTGTAGTTCCAGCTACTTGGAAGGCTGAGGCAGAAGGATCACCGGAGCCCAGCAGGTCAAGCGGCCACTGCACTCCAGTCTGGGCGACAGAGTGAGACTCCAACTCAAAAAAAACCAAAACAAACAAACAAGCAAAAAATGTCTACTTAGCTCTTTGAGGTTTTGGTCCCCAACAACCAGAGAAGCTGTACTTATTGCTGTGGACCCTGCAATTTTTAGTCTAATAAGGAGGGGCACTAATATGGGACCCACTTGGATAGCCCAAGGCCTGAGAGTCTAAGATGTTCTCATCCCTCTGTTCCTTTATAGATATATACCTGGGGTAGTATATGCACTAAGACACAGATTTCTGCGGTGTCCCTGAAGTATTTTAAAGCAATATAGGGTGTTATACCTTACGTACAAGCAAACCAGGTGGTGGGGGGTGCAACAGCCATGTGGAGGTCTTTAGAGGTTTTTGGATTGGGGATACTTATTACAGAGGTGTTATTACACGACATTTGGTAGGGAGATTTATTTATATTATAAGAGGGAGAATAAAGGCAAGATCCACGTCCTTGAAGATCTCCCAGAATAAGGACCAAGTTTTAACCCCAAGGATATAGTCCTAAGGACTGAGCTGTAGTAAGGTTAAGAACGTGTATATGCTTTTTAGTGTTGTCTATTGAGGAGTTCATGGCAATTTCTATGTAATAAGGGGCTTGAGGGTCTAGGCATAGCCAGCAGTCTTTCATTACTTCAGGAAGAGTGGCATTTGCAAACCCGTAAACAGCGGATAGCATAGAAAGGAAATGATTTTCATTTCTGGGTGCTAATACAGTGGGTAGGGGAGTGGGCTCTGTTCCCGAAATTGTAGGGTAGGTAGAACCAGATGCCTCAGGTGGTTGGGTTGGGGGGCATTCAGAAGGTTCAGGTTTTTGGAGGATCAAGTTGCTGTTGGGGTCCATAGAATTTAGGATGTGGGGGATGGCCTGCCTTTAAATAGTAAACAGCATGCCAGGATCGAGTCCTTCAGCATACATTCTGAGCCCCCACATTTTACCCGTTTCCTATACCTGGCAAATGCTGAGGGCATCCCAAAGTATTATAGTGAGTTTAAGTGGGTTGTATGTTTGTATTTGGCTGCATTGGGAAGCAGGTTTTTTCCTATGTAGGCTTATGTAGGGGTCTCGGTTTTTTCAAGGAGCAATAGTTTCATACCCCATGCAGCACAGTGTCCTGCTTTGTACCCCCATGCAATAGTTTCGTACCCCCATGCAGCACAATACTGTCCTGCTTTGTGGCAATGAGCTGGTCCCGATGCCAGTCAAGTATAAAACCCAACAGATTTAAGTCTTTTTTTATAAGCTAAGGTGCCACATTTGTCAGTGTGTGTGCCCCCGAGGCTTCGACCTGGCCATAATTTATAAAGGTCAAAATTAAAGATAGGCTGCCGGCTTTCTCTGTAGGTGGCAATTACGGTCCCAATGATGGTATTTTTCAGTTCCCAGAATAGTTCCCTGGAGTATAGGGATTATGTAGGTTAGGCCAATAGGCCTCAAGCTGGGACAGTATGCAAGGAATATGATTAAGATACTGGGGCCTGCAAAAGTCTTATCTTTAGAGGATCTTCTCCAGTAACTGGTTTGATGACTTCCATGTTTCTGGGGGCACGGTGGTGGCTGCCTTTACTTGTGAATGATGAATCCAGGGGTGGACACCACTGACTTTGACAGCCATAGGAGTAGTAAGGATCATTATGTGTGGCCCTTTCCACCTTGGGGTGACAGCCTCAGCTTTGTGCCGTTTTATTCAGACCTGGTCACCGGGCTGGAATGGGTGTGGATGTTCCAGAACCAGTTTCCAGAAGGCTGCCTGCATGGTCTCAGTGACAGCTTGCTGAACTCTTTGAAGAGCCTGCAGTGACTGAAGCAAATTATGGTTAGACAGTTCTAGTGCTTTTTCCAGTCCAATTTTTGGAAGTAATGGCAGGGGCTGTCCAAACAGAATTTTGAAAGGGGCTAGACCCTTGATGTAGGGGGTACACCTGGCCCTTAAGAGGGCATAGGGAAGGAGTATTACCCAACCTTCGCTGGTCTCCAGAGTTAATTTGGTCAAGGTCTCTTTAAGCATCCAATTTATTTTTTTTTTACCTGTCCTGAACTCTGGGGATGATAAGCACAATGTAAGTTCCAATTTATACCCAAGGTTTTTGCAATACCTTCAGTAAGTTTAGAAATAAATGCTGGGCCATTATCTGAGCCTATTGAGATAGGTAGACCATATCTTGGTTTGATGTCACTTAAGAGTTTTTTTACTGTTATAGAAGCAGTTTCAGTTTTTGTAGGAAATGCCTCAATCCAGCCCGAGAAGGTGTCTACCAAGACTAATAGGTATTTAAATTCATATTGCCCAGGTTTGACTTCTGTAAAGTCTATTTTTTAATGTTTCCCAGGGGTTAGTCTCTTATTTTGGACCACTTGGGTGGATACTCTGACCTTAGCATTATTAGTCTGCTGGCATGACACGCAGCTTTGAATGATCTCCTGGGCAAGCTGGTCCAGATGAGGGAGATAGAACTTTTTTTTCATAAGTTTGGTTAGTTTTGTCCTTCCCAAATGAGTACCTTCGTGGAACTGCCTTAGAATATGTTGTCCCAGGACTCGAGGGAGGAAGGTTCCGCCATCCTGAAGTTGAAGCCATCTGTCTGGGTTTGAGGTTGTCTGCAATTTTTGTGCAGTGAGGAGGTCCTCTTCTGTATATTTTGGTGGCTCACATAGAACCGGAGGAGGCAGTGACAGCAGGCAGGTGGTTCTGAGGTAAGCAGCTTTCCTGGCTGCTTGATCTGCTTTTTTATTTCCTCTTGCCTCCTTTGAGTTTTTTTGTTTGTTTGTTTGGTGGCTGGGGCAATGGATGATGGAGACCTGTTTGGGGGCTCATATTGCTGCCAGGAGATCTAAGATCTCTGCTTTATTTTTTATAGTCTTCCCCTCTGCGGTGAGCAATCCCCACACCCTGTAAATTGTCCCATAAACATGTGCAGTTGCTGTCAGTATAGATGTTGACAACTTTTTCTTTACCTGCTTTTAGGGCCTCAGTTAGGGCAATCAGTTCTGCTTTTAGGGTCGATGTTCCCTGTGGAAGAGGCTTAGCCCAAAAAGTTTCCTGTAGAGTGACCACCGCTGCCCCTGCATACCTTACCCCATCCTGGATGAAACTGCTGCCATCCAAGAAAAGCGTTAGGTCGGGGTTTGTTCTCGGGACATCGGTTAGGTCCCAGCACAGCTTCTGGAACTCAGTTTTTTATAACAACAATGTGGTGGCCCCATTGGACTTTCTTCCGGTAGTAAAGTTGCAGGGTTCAAGCTGGGGGTATGCTGGAACTTGATGCGGGGTTGATCTAAAAGCAGCGCTTGATAATGAGTTATTTGGGCATTCAACATCCATTTGTCAGGGGTCCCTGGAGTAAAGACTCCACTGCATGTGTGACTGTGACCGTCAGATTCCACCCCAATGTTAGTTTGTCTGAGTCCTTTACTAACATGGCAATGGCTGCTATAACCTGCCAGCAGGGCAGCCAGCCCGAGGCTACCGGGTCCAGTTTTTTTGACAGGTAGGCCACTGGCCTGTTCCATAGGCCGAGTTTTTGGGTTAGGACTCCCAGGCGAAGCCTCGTCTTTTATCCACATAAAGGTGGAAAGGTTTTTCAATATCCGGCAAGACCAGGGCCAGAGCTGAGACCAGGGCATTTTTAAGGGCTTGGAAAGCTTTGTCCCCCTCTGGTGTCCATTTAAAATTAGCCTCTGCTCCCTTGGTTATTTCACAGAGGAGTTTTGAGAGTTCAGCAAACTTAGGGATCCATAGTCGGCAGTATCCTACAGCTCCCAAGAATTCCTGGACCTGCCTTTTGCTTCCTGGGGCTGGGATGCCTTCTATAGCCCAAATGTGCTGGGCAGTCAGGGATCTTTTACCTCCCTTGATGTTATACCCACGGTATGTGGCTACAGTCACACAGAGCTGAGCCTTTTTTGCTGACACCCTATACCCCAGAGTCTGAAGTTTTTTTTTGTTTGTTTTTTGTTTTGAGTTGGAGTCTCACTCTGTCGCCCAGACTGGAGTGCAGTGGCCACTCCCGGCCACCGCAGCCTTGACCTGCTGGGCTCTGGCGATCCTTCCGCCTCAGCCTTCCAAGTAGCCGGAATTACAGGCATGTGCTACCATGCCCAGCTGATTTTTTTATTTTTATTGTAGAGATGAGGTCTCGCTGCCCAGGCGGGTCTCGAACCCGCGGGCTCAGGCAATCCGCTCACCTCAGCCTCCCAAAGGTGCGGGATTACAGGCTGAGCCACCGAGCCCGGCTGTCTGAAGTTTTTTAAGCAGGTGCCTGGTGGCACGCAGGCACTCAACTTCTGATGTGGCTGTGATTAACAGATCATCTACATACAGTAGCAGAGTCATTTCAGGGTGCGTGGAAGAGTTTTTAAATCCTTGTGGGAGTCATGTCCAGGTTAACTGGCCATTTCCCCCTTTTTCAGGATCTGTCCATTTAAAAGCAAACAAGGGTTGGCTCTACTTAGCCAATGGGATGTTGAAGAAGGTGTCCTTAAGGTCCAGGACAGTGTATACCTGCCTCTCTGGAGTTAACCTGCTGAGGAGGGTGCACAGGTTGGGGACTGTGGGATGGATATCCTCCACTCACCTGTTGACCTCCCTGAGGTCCTGGACAGGGCGGTAGTCTTCTGTGCCTGCCTTTTTGACAGGAAGAAGAGGAATGTTCCAGGATGAGTGGCACTGCACTAGGATTTCAACTTCCCAGAGATGCTGGATGTGGATTGCTATGCCTTTTCGGGCCTCTGGAGATAGGGTACTGTTTTATCCTAATGGGCATTGCCTGACTTTTGAGATGTACCATGACTGGCGGTTGATGGGATGTCAGCCCAGGGGAGTTTAATTTGGCCCAGACTTGGGGAAACTCAGTCTGCAGCTGAGCCAGCAGTATGGCATTTGAAGAGTCAAGAGAGGCCCCACATTCTGTTAACATGTATATCTCACTTAGGGGAAAAGAATTTTTGATGCCCCAGGTGAGTTTAGGCTTACTGCTGCCGTGGTTTCCTTAAAACCTATGTTGGCCTTAAGCTTGTGTAAGAGGTCACGTCCCAGGAATGGGTATGGGCAGTCTGGCATTACTAGGAATGAATGAGTTATTTCCCCTTTTCCCAAATTTATTGTTCTCTCGGTGGTCCAGGGGCATAATTGAGTCCCGGTTGCCCCCTGGACCAAGGAATGCTTATTCTAAAGCAGGCTGTTGTACTATTGGAGGACTGAATACTCAGCCCCCGTGTCTACTAAGAAGTGAACGGTGCTTGCCCCCACCGTAAGTTTCACCCTGGGCTCCCGTGGGAAATTGACAGAACCCCGGCTCCGTCAGTCAGTTTTTAATTGAAGCACAGGAGTAGATTTCGGTGGGCACCCCCCTGGAGGGCACTCATGTGGTCAGGGTGGCCTGTCTGGGCAGTCTTTTACCCAGTGCCCAATTTTTGTACAGTAGGTGCATTGATTTTTTGCTAGTGGAGTTTTTTGCCCCGTGACAGTTTTTTTTTCCCTGTTGGCTGCTTGGGTCTAACTTCCTGTAAAGCTATTGTTACTATTTTGGCCTTTTTTTTTTTTAATTTGTTGGTCTTTAAGTAAGTCCCTGCTATTATAGACCTTCTGGGCTATGTCAGTTAATTTTGATAATTTTTTTTCTTTAAATCCTTTAATTTTCTGCAATTTTTTTTTTTTTTTGTATCAAGGGCCAATTGGGAGACAAAGGCTATAACTAAAGCCCTCCGATTTTTTGGAGCCTCTGGGTCTATGGGAGTATATGTCCGATAGGTCTCCATAAGGTGTTCCAGAAAAGCCGTGGGAGATTCCTGTGGGCCCTGAGTTATTTCACTTATCTTAGACAAATTTGTGGGCTGCCTGGTGGTGGCCCGGAGACCCCCATTAGAGTCCGGCAATAGGTGGTGACATACTCCTTACCATAATCGGTGTTCGGGTTCCAATTAGGCCTCTCAGCAGGAAAGACACGATCCACATGATCCTGCTCTGCTGGTCTGCTGCCTGGTCCCAGGACCAATTTTCTTGCTTTCTGATGGATTCATTCTCTTTCCTCTGCAGTAAAAAGGGCTTGGAGGAGCTGTTGGCAGTCATCCCAAGTGGGCTGGTGGGTGAGGAAAATAGTTTTTGAAAGACCTATTTAGGCTCTGAGGTTTTTCAGAGAACGTCAGATTTTGTTGCTTCCAATTGTAAAGATCACTAGTGGAGAAAGGGACATAAACCATAAAGGGGCCCCCTGAAATTCCTGCCTCTAGTCTCGAGGCCTGTCTCAGGGGGAGGACTGTGGAAGTTTGTTATTCTGAGTTCCCCAAAGATGAGTTGGGGCTAATCAGTTTATCAGGGGCAGTTGGGCCTTCGGGAGATGCATGGGGAAAAGGGGGATAAAGGGGCTGACACGAGGACCCACTCCTGGTGAGTGACAGGCAGAGAACCTTGTGGGCCCCCTGCTCCCACTCAGATGTAGAGTAGGGTGGGGGAATTTCATTGTCTTCCAGTGGGCTCTGGAGGACCAGAGGTTTGACTTTTGGAGTTTTCTGTAGGGTTAAAACATGGGAAGAATTAGCTTTCTTTTTGGCTTTCTTCATTTATGATGGCTGCTGCATTACCAGGAGGTACCAGGCAGTGATGTAATGGATCTGGTCTGGGTCGTGTTGAAGACAAACTGTCGGACCTTCCCCACTATGGCAGGGTTGAAGGTCCCCTCCAGTGGCCAGCTGCAATTAGGAAATGTGGGCAATTCAAGGAAACAAAAGGTGGTTAGGTTTCCTTGGTTTACCTGATAACCTGACTGCTGTGCTGCTCCTTGGAAATCCTTGAAGTGGCACAAAACTGTTGCAGAGGGATGTCAGGCTTAGAGCACTACTGCCCCATAATATCAATAACAATGAAAGACAACAGTGACTAACACTGAACAAATAAGGACAATAATGCAAACTGAACAGACAGACCTAACTGCCCTAGGGCTATACCGGAGGGCCCAGTGATGTTTCACTGGGACCTCGGACACAGGAATTAGTGATGCATCCAGCTTTCCTGCAGGTCCAACCAGAAGGGCACACAAACAAAACCGTAACTTGACTCACCTCTCAGAGGGCTCTGGGGACGTTGTGAGTCTGCCAGAGATGAGAATCAGACGTTTGCGAATCCACAGACTCACCAGGCCCGACGAACATTGAGGTTTGCAGGTATGCAGACCCACAAGGTCAGCTGGTGATTGGGGCTGGGAACCAAGCTCTCGGATCTTCCGGGCAAGCCCCAAAATGAAACAGGGACCAATCGCTTAATTCACAGACATCAAATTCACAGATATCAAAGTACAAGTTATAAAAGGAGAGGTTTATTAGCTAAGCTGGGCTGGTGGCCACTTGCCTGCTGGACATAACAGTCCCACAGCAAGGGGCCCGCATTAGCTGTAGGGGCTTGCTTAAATGGGGAAAATCACATTGGGACTTTTCAAGTGACCCAAACCGCAATATCCAGGAGACCTAGGTACCTTTCAAGCAATGCTAGCGGGGTTCACAGAAGTGAAAAAGACCTGTTAAACAGTTTAACCTAGCCAGCAGGTGCTGTTGCCAGTTTCCAGGAAGGGAACTTTTTTTTTTAACTGTGCAAAGGTCGAGTATATGCTTAGCATAATTTTTGACATTGTAGATGTTTTTTAAAGCCCCATTTCACAGTCTTAAAATATCTTATGAATTTTCTTTCTTTGTGAATTCTTTCTCTGTGAATTCTTTTTCTTTTCTTTTTTTTGTGAATTCTTTTTCTTTCTTTGTGAATTCTTTTTGACCTATTGATTGTCCAAGATTGCATTGTTTGTTTTTTATACATTACTGATTTTTTTCAGTTTTCTATTGATATTAATTTCTAGTTTTATATAGTTGTGGTTAGATAACAAACTAGGTATCATTTTTATCTTCTTGAATGAGTTGACCTCATTTTGTAAACTAATTCTGACCTATGCTGGAGAATGCTCTGTGTGTACTTGAGAAGAATGTGTGTTATGCCATTTTTTTAGTGAAATATACTGTTTATGTTGTTAGAATATACTGTTTATGTTGTTAGGTCTAACAGGTCTACTGTATTTTTTCAAGTCCTCTTCTTGTTGAACTTCTGTCTTTTTATCTATCTTTATTACAAGTAGAATATTGAAATCTATTATATTAATATCTATGTCTTTTTGCAATTTTGTCATTATTTGCTTTATATGTTGTGATGATCTGCTGTTAACTGCATATATATTTAAAATTATTTTATCTTCCTGGTGAATTTACCCTTTTATTATTGTGTTGTGCCCTTTTTTGTCTCTTATACCAGTTTTGACAGATTTTTTTCTAATATAAGTGTGGCTACTCCTGCTCTCTTTTGGTTACCATTTACATGGAGTAACTTACAATCTTTTTACTTTGAGCTTCTGTATGTTCTTATATCTAAAGCGATTGTTTTGTAGACAGCCTATAGTAGGATCTTGCCTTTATCCACACAATCATTGTAAGTCTTTTGAGTGCAAATTCTAACCCTAACCAATTACTGCTAGGGATGCACTGGTAGGGATGGACTTACTATTGCCATCTTTTAAATTGTTTTCTGTGTGGCTTATAGTTATTTTGTGTCTTACTTTTACTCACACTGCCTTCCATTGTGTGTGTGTGTGTGTGTGTGTGTGTGTGTGTGTGTGTGACATGCTTTGACTTCTTTGTCTTTGTGTGTGTTTTTGTGTGTGGTGCCATGGGGAGTACATAAAATATAACAAATACTGATAACAACTTTAGCTGCATACTAAAACTCTAATATATATGTAATATTTCATATATGTATGTTCTATACAAACATGTATATAGAGATCTACCTTTACCAGAAAGCTTTACATTTTCATAATCTCTTTTGCAGCTGTCTAATGTCCTTTTATTTCAACTTGAATGAATCTCTTAATTCTTATAATGCGGATCTAGTGGTAATAAATTATCCTAGCATTGTTTTTGGAAGATATTGACTTCTTCTTCTGTTTTAAACCTTTTGCTTGATAGAGTATTTTTGGTTTGATTTGTTTTCCTTCAGGAATTTCCACATGTTCAGTCCTGATATTGTTGGGCTGAAAAAATGGACTCAAGCCACACTAATAAAAATGGTTACAAAGGTGTGTGACAAAAAAACCCTTGAGGTAATATAAAAAGAGAAAAACATTGGGAACAAAAATTTGGTGTACTATTACGAGAAAGAGAAAGAGAAAAAGAAAAAAAGAAAGACTACATACATCTGAAGAATTTCCCATTCACAAAATCCTGCATATACCTCTTACAAATAGACATGCTAAATTCTCCCTGGAACCTACCACTAATCTATATTAATTTAAATAGATTTCTATTCTTTGAAATCAAAAGATTTCTAAAAAAGAGTTATTTAATCTTAGCTAATTTTAAATAAATATGTTATATATAAACTATCTTAAATATTTTCTAAATTAAAATATAACAAAGTACAAAGCATAGCAAAGATGCTCACATAACCTTTGATATTTTCGTAAATTTTGATTTTGATGTGTTTGCACAGTGACCCTTTAGCTTTTTTCATTTATTATGGGGGTATTTTGTTTAATAAGCCCCTTAAAAGATGCTTCTACTGCCAACTTCCCTTCTCCAATATCCTCTTATGTGTGAAGAAATGAAGGAGAAACACTACTTTTATAAACATTTTGTAAAATTTCCAGGTTTATTTTAAACCAATTTTTATTGTGTTTAGAAAGTTGGTGATAAAGAAAAAAATATTAAAGTCTTCACATTATTTATTTACCTGTCTTGGAAAGAAAGAATAAATTTATGACCAGCCTGGGCAAAATAGTGAGACATTATCTCTTTAAAAAATAAAGATAAAACAAATAAAGGACAAGTTTTATCCTTTACATTGGGTGCTTTTCTAACAGTAGTAAGAAGCAAACACAGAAATCCACTTAAAAAAAGTTTTATAACTTGTTATGACTTTCTGTAAAATTATAAAGGCAAAATTGAAAAGATGTTACCTGAGAATACAATGACTTAAGGCAGAAAATTCGAAAATCAATTGACTTTATGAGGTAACTTCTCTGAATTTCAAAGCAGGGCAATTGCTAAAATTTAAAAAAAGCTTAATTTTTTTGTGTTCAATTTTTATTGGTTTATCTAAATTCCCATAGCAAAAGCTATAAAGCACATTAAAACACAAAAGGTGTACAGCACAAAATATTAATACAATAATTTCTTGTATTTTTATTATTTCTTCAGTACTCTGAGCACATTTTAGGCAATATTTAAATCTTATATCACTTTGAGAAGGAATATTGGCCTACTCATTGAAATTTACTTTTTATCTACGGACACTATAAGAAATATTGGCTAAAATTCTTCCATAGTTTTAAAACGTTAATTCCATTGAATATTGTGTATTGCCATAGACTATATTGCCTCAATATACTTTTCCAGGAGTTAAAGTAAAAAGAATGGAATTTTTAAGAAATGAACTGAATATTGCTACATTTTATAAATACAAAACTTTTCCATAAACACTGAGTCCCATAGATATGTTCAGCAATTAAACAACTGAAATGACAATCTTTTCTATGATTTATTTGTGTACCTACTGTCTGATTATCAGAAACAAGCAGTTCTTAATATATCAGGGGTTGGAAAACCCTTTGAGTCTTTGATAAAGGATGAAAGATCTGGTAACAACAAAATGTATGCACTTATACAGAACCTATTACATCCAATTTAGGGGAATGAAGAAAACCTCTGAAACCTATCATTGTACCTACAAGTTCTTAAACTCTGTGTTCAATACCTCAGGATGTTTAAGCTACTTAATTTATTGTTTACCTACACATTCCTTTTATGGTCTAAAAAAATGAATATTCTCTAGAATCTTAATGATGAAAGCTACACCATTGACCCTTGAAAACCATGAGTTTGAACTGCATAGATCTGCTTATATATGAATTTTGTTCCACCTCTGCCCCTCTTCAAATAGTAAGACTAACTCCTCTTCCTTTTCCTTTTCAACCTACTCAAAGTGAAGCCAATGAGGATAAAGACTTTCATGATGATCCACTTCTATGTAATGAAGTACTAAGAGTAGACATGTTTTCTCTTCTCTACAATTTTCTTGAGATTTTCTTTTCTCTCACTTTATTGCAGGAATACAGTATGTAATACATATGAAATACAAAGTATGTTTTAATCAACTGTTTATCTTATCAATAAGCCTTCCAGTTAACAGTAAGCTACTACTCATTAGCTTATAAGAAGTTAAAAGTTATATGTACATTTTTGATGGCAGAGGTGTGGGAAGAGTCAGTGACCTAGCCTCCACATTGTTTAAGGTTTAACTGTACTTCCAGAGTCTGAAAGTTATTTAATGCATCAGATACATATTTTTGTTTGCTTTTTTTGTCTCATCCTTTAACATGTGAACTTAATTAGAAAATATTAGCTGTTGGGGAAGAAAATCAATAAAATTTATTTCCTATAAAGTAGCAACTACAGTTAGGTTAATTAGAGAGTTACACATAGCTGTTGGGAGAGTTACGACAAATAATTAAGTCTCTTACTTTGTTAATAGAAATAACCTTTAATTTATTTTGATGGTAGAAATGACCTTTAAATTAAGTCTATATAATACTATGTAATCTAAAAAGGCTTTCATGGTCAGTGTATTTGTTTTTGGGAGGTTCTTGCAATAAAATTGTTAGGTAAGTGAGACATATATTATCATTAACTCAGTTTTGTAGAAGAGAAAGGTATAAATCAAAAGGTCAAATAACTCATCCAAGGTGATTCAGTTTCTGCTCCCTCATATCAGACTCTCTCATATAGGGCAAATTTAAATGAATGAATGAATAATGTGACAATCCCTTGAATTTATTGCACATGTCATCTTATTTCTCGAAAGGCTCTCATAGAATCATTTATTTCTTGATTCACTTGTAGATATTGATTGTTTCTCTGATCTGTGTGGCCAGCTCTAGATCTTTTCAGCACCAAGTACAGTTTGATGGAAGTTTATGGTGGGCAGTGGGCTGTAGGATCATATTATTTGTCTACTATGACTCATTTAAAGTCAACATACCAAAAAATTATTATTTTGACATGCAAACTTAGTTTTTTTAAAGTCATAAACAATATATAACCATTCAGATGTAATGATACTTTGACTATGGGTCAAAGATAATGTACTTAGTAGAAAATATTTTCTAAGCAGCTTTTTTGCAATGATGAAGTACACCAAGTTTTCCACATTCTGTCACCAATAACTTATGAGAGACTTGTTTCAGTGATTGTTTTGTAACAGAATAAACTCAGCACATTTAAGGATGTACAATAAAAACTTTATACACATTGTGTTAAACTAACTAGAACTTGTTCAAATATAAAACTTCTTAAAAAATACCATTGTGGGCAGAAGTATTGATTAGGTATTTCTCGGATTTTACAAACTCTTCCACTGAAAAGTTGGAACTACTTAGGGGGTTTGCTTAGTGTTTTCAAATGAGGGAGGGCAGCAACAAGCCTGTTAGTAAGATCCAGGTCATAGATACATATTGTATCAATCATTTCTACAACTCCAGAATGAGTATACACAAATCAAGCTCTAAAGTAAGAGTGAATTAGTGTTGATAAATCTCTGCAATGCCAACTGACTTCAAAGACATGAATGATGAAGTCCAGATTAATTGATACATTTATGAACATACTAGTTGTTCTTGAACATTCACTATATTAGCTATCCAAAGACACCCTGAATTGATGAAAATTGAGAACCTTTTCTCAACTTAAAAAGATTTACTGAGACACTGTTTTTTACCCTTGTGCACCTACAAGAATGAAAACTCAAGAATCAAGAGTTAAGAAGCAAAAGTGTATGCTCTTCACAATCAAATTAAAATTCCATGAGCCTAGAGCCAAGACATTTTCTTAGACTTATTTTAAGTGCCTTACCACCTGGAATTCTTTTACAAGTGCTTTCCAATTCATTCTTTTGAAATGATGGCTTTGCCTTTTAATGAGAAATCTACATTTCTTTCTTAAATGGGAAACACAATGTCCTTGGCTTAGTTATCCAAAGACATAGAAGTACACTTTTATGTGTAGTGAAGACCCAGATTGTGGTAAAGTTATTTCAGGCATGTCAGACTGAAAATCTGTTTCTATAGCAAAATAAGTTTCCTTTGAGTTTACTAAGCCATGTCCTTCATGTAAATAAGATATTTCATGGATATATAACCTGAATATCTCATGAAGCAGTTGCTCTTTCATTTATTATTCTAAGAAAACTATTTGAACATTTATTTCCAAAGCTGATGGAAGTCTATGTCACCTCTCACCCAAGAGCATGGGGAGATCATGGAAGTCTACCAGGGTTGCTCCATTTAGGCTAACTTTGGCTTATCTGTTCTTTTCTTCTACCTACTACTATAGTTTGCTTGGTTTCATTCACATTACTCCTGAGGGTGAAGGTAGTCATCATCATTTTATTCTCCCAGGCAATACAACACAATGTTTGTTACATTTAAGAGAATTTTACTGAAATCTAAGAGTAACAGAGAGAGAGTCACAGAACAAAACATGAAATGATTTAAATTGGTGATCAGACCCTGTTTTCTTATTCAACCATCTGCTCCATAAGGAGTCCACTCCTAGCCATCTGTCCATAGTGTAGTCCTGAAATCAAGCTGCTAGAATCTAGGTTCTCCTAACACACAGTAATTTCCTCATCCCTTTCCTGAGTTCCAACTTACTAACAATTGATCCCAATGGCTTTCTAAGGTAAACTATATTTTGCTTTAAGAATGGGACTTATTTTATGCATGAGTTCATATTTATAATTTTATGTGGTTAAGTCTTCCACAATGTACATGTGTGTTAACAAAGAATGTATGTTTTTATGTAGCACAGGATTATATCTGGTAATGCTAAAAAATGTATACACATTTTAAGAGATGTTACTTATGCATTACTTTTAGTTTGTCATTATCAGAAGTATCTGGATGCTGATGGTAACCACTTTAAGCACCTGTTTAATGGCGAAGTCAAACGTGACTAGTATTCATCTTTTGATATCGGTATATGTGGAATATCACAATCTTAATATGATATTTTCCTTTTTTTTTTTTGAGTTGGAGTCTCACTCGGTCACCCAGATTGGAGCGCAGTGGCCGCTCCCGGCCACCGCAGCCTCGCCTGCTGGGCTCCGGCGATCCTTCCACCTCAGCCTTCCCAGTAGCAGGAATTACAGGCATGTGCTACCATGCCCGGCTGATTTTTTGATTTATTGTAGAGATGAGGTCTCGCTGCCCAGGCGGGTCTCGAACCCGCGAGCTCAGGCAATCCACTCACCTCAGCCTCCCAAAGGCACGGGATTACAGGCTGAGCCACCGAGCCCGGCTAGGTATTTTCCTTTCTTAAATTGTGTATACTTTTTTTGGCACTCTCTTCTGTATAAAGTCATTTAATCACGTGTATTAACTGTGTTGCTTAAGTCTTCTGTAATGACTAAATTTTAGGATTTTTTGGATCCATAATTTTTTGAGATACTAACTTAAAAATTCCCCAACATGAATGTGGATTGCTCAATTTCTTCTAATTTTCTCAATTTTGCCTGGAATAATTTTAAGCAACATTATAAAGATCAGTTCTGACAAGGGTTTAACATCTTGGATATACAAGGAACTCAAATGTGCTGAAAAGCAAAAAACAAACAACCCCATTATAAAATGGGCAAAAGATATGAACAGACACTTCTTCACAAAGGAAGACATCCGAGCAACCAACAGACACATGAAGAAATGTTCAACCTCACTAATCATCAGGGAGATGCAAATCAAAACCACACTGAGATACCACCTAACTCCAGTCAAAATGGCAATTATCAATAACTCAAAAAATAACAGCTGCTGGAGAGGATGTGGCGAAAAGGGAACACTTCTACATTGTTGGTGGGAGTGTAAACTAGTGCAACCTCTGTGGAAAGCAGTGTGGCGATTCCTAAAAGCTCTAAATATCAACCTCCCATGTGACCCTGCAATTCCCCTACTGGGAATATACCCTAAAGAACTCAAATCACTCTATCAAAAAGATACCTGCACACGAATGTTTATCACAGCATTGTTCACAATAGCAAGAACCTGGAAGCAACCATGCTGCCCATCAAAAGAGGACTGGATTTAAAAAAATGTGGTACATGTACATGATGGAATACTATGCAGCCATAAAAAAGAACAAAATCACGAATTTCACAGCAACCTGGATGGAACTAGAGTCTATAATACTGAGTGACCACCCACAGAAACGAAGATCTGAGTATCACATGTTCTCACTCATATAGTGGACCTTGATCACCCAACGTATTACCTTAAGAAAATGACTGATAGTGGTGGGAAACTATGGGGGGGAGAAAGGGGAAGGGAGATGGGATTAATGGTAGTCAACATCTGTCTGGGGACAGGGAGACACCTTTTATCAATAAGGGTGCCTGAACGGTGCATATTTGTATACTTAACCCTTAACTGTACCCCACAATATCATAATAAAAAATATCGATTATTTTAAAAAAGGTCATATATGCTAGTAGTTGAGATATTGCATAATTTTTTTACTATCTAATGAAATCCATTTTATTTATTAATATATTATCTTAAATTATATTTTTCCTGGTATTAATATTGTCACCTTCATTTTCTGTTGGATATTTGTAGATATAGTTTTTCCAGCTACTATTCATAGTTTTTTGTACAATGTGTTTTTCATATAGAGTTTATAATTAGAATTTTAAAAATCATATGTATTTTGTCTTTTTATAGGCGAATTAAATATGTTCATATTTATTTTGCTTACTAATATAGTTGAACATATTTCAGTTTAGTATCTTTTAGTTTTTAATTGTTCATGTCTTTTTTTACTCTGTATTATTTTTAGTATGTATTAAAAATCAATAATAATGATAATACTTTGCATTGTTTTTACTTTTTACATTTGGAAGATTTCATAATTTTTCTTTATTACCTATTTGTTTCTTTTTTATCTTTTTCTTTTATTTTAAGGATGTGGGGTATGCTTCAGAGTTAGGTATACAAATGTTGATTATGCAAGTACCCTTATTGATCAGGTGTGCGCCTCCCTACTTTAGCAGTTTCCCCCAAATGCCAATCCCACCCTTACCCTCCTGGCAGTTTCCCTCTACTGCCAATTCCTTTCTTATAGGATTATGATAATTGTTCAAGATCTGCTTATGAGTGAGAATTCTATTCTTGGTTTCTGTGCTAGATCACTGAGTATGACTAATTTTTAATCCATCCAAGTGACTGTGAAGTCCGTGTGTTTGTCCTTCCTTATGGCTGCATAATATTCCATTGTGTATATGTACCACATTTCTTTATCCAGTCCAGCTTCGATGGGCAGCATGGTTGGTTCTCATGTTTTTGCAAATTGTGAATAGAGTTGCAACAAACATACGTGTGCAGATATCTTTTTTATGGAATGATTTGAGTTCCTCCGGGTATATTCTCAATAATGGAATTGCTGGGTCATGTGGAAGGTCAATTTCTAGCTCTTTCAGAAATCGCCACACTGTCTTCCAAAGAGGTTGCACTAGTTTGCATTCCCACCAGCAGTTTAGAAGCATTCCTTTTTCCCACATCCTTGCCAGCAATTGTTGTTGTTTGTTTTATTAAGGATGGCCATTCTTACTGGGATTACCCGGTATCCTGATGTGGTTTTGATTTGCATTTCTCTGATGATGAGTGAAGCTGAGCTCTTTTTCATGTGTCTTTTGGCTGTCCATATATCTTCTTTTGAGAAGTATCTATTCATGTCTTTTGCCTACTTTTTTATGGGGCTGTTTGTTTTTTTCCTTTTGGTGCATTTGAGTTCCTTGTAGATCCTAGATGTTAGACCTTTGTCAGATATACAGTTGGCAAATATTTTTTCCCATTCTGTGGGCTGTCTCCCTGCTCTCTTGACAGTTTCTTTTGCTTTACAGAAGCTCATCAGTTTGATGAGGTCCCACTTGTCTGTCTTATTTCTTTTGGTATGGGCACTTAAGGTTCTGATCAGGAATTGGTTGCCAGTACCAATTTCCATAAGGGTGCCTCCTGCATTTTCTAAGATTTTTATAGTTTCTTATAGCTTTTGAAGATTCTTGTTTGTTTCTTTATTATAAAGTATAGATTTTATTTTTAGTCTTCAGTATGCATCCTTAAATTTTACATACAGATCAAAATATTATGTCTGTAGCAATTCTAAATTGATTCAGTATTTATATTCTCTCACACATGAAAAACACAAAACTGTATTTTTAAATTACCTACCGAAGTACCCTACCTAGTTTCTTTTTTATTGTGTACAATTTTGATTCCACCTGTTTGCAAGCACAGATATTGAATAACATATTTTTAAAGTCAATAATTAAAATGAATATATTCATATTCTCTCTAATATTAATACCAATGCAATTAAGAACTCATTTGAAAGCTTTAAAGGTTGTGTTGTCGGTCTCTATGATAAAGGGGTAATTTAGCTCCTCAAGGCACTGTGAGATGTCCAGTTAACTCAAATGTGCTACAAGCAGCATATGTAGCCTTTCACAGTAATGGATACTAAGATGGTTCAATTATAGTGATACTGAAGTGTATCACTCTCCTGCTGGATGTGAAAGTGAATCTAAGTAACATAGCTCATTTCTGGCATCTATCTAATGACTACAAAGGGTGCTATCCATAGAATGAAGATTGCTCTGTGGATAGTAGAAGTAATAAATAAAAGAAAACTGAGTCTTTGATTTCATCTGTTGTGGAGTCACTGGATCAACCCTCCCAGAAACTTATATTTTTTCAAAACTTTCCAGTTATCTGACACAGAAAATCTCTTATTATTTGTAAAGTGATTTGACTGAGAAGTCTTACAGTCTAAGAGATGCACTGCTCAGATTTACCAATGTTTCTTAGCAATTTCTTTGTTCTTTCTTTTCCTTGGATTTCATTTTTGAGTAACCATCTATTCATGTTGAAATGAATACTTTAATACTCTCTTCATGAAGGTCATATAGGACCCACATACTCTTATTAGTATTGTTTCTGAAGAAAAGTCTTATTTCACATTTATTCTTAAATCAGTTTATCTGAACATTGAATTAGAGATTATTGCTTATTTTTCTTCATTCTTTTTTTAAATTTTTTTTTGAGGTGGAGTCTCACTCTGTTGCCCAGGCTGGTATGCAGTGGTATGCTCATGGCCATTGAAGCCAACTTGCTGGGCTCAGGTGATCCCTCTGCCTCAGTCTTCCAAGTAGCTGGAACTACAGGCTGCCATGCCCAGCTAAATTTTTCTTCATTCTAAAAATATAACTGCTTTCTTCTGACCACTATTGTTTTTGATGGAACTTTCTCTGTAGTCTACCTATCATTCAATTGTGAGCATTTTTTAATTTTTTTGTAATTTTATAATTGTTTTATTTTTTTTTTTTTGAGTTGGAGTCTCACTCTGTCACCCAGACTGGAGGGCAGTGGCCACTCCCAGCCACCACAGCCTCAACCTGCTGGGCTCCGGCAATCCTTCCGCCTCAGCCTTCCAAGTGGCTGGAACTACAGGCGCACGCTACCATGCCTGGCTAATTTTTTTTTTTTTTTTTTTATTGTAGCGATGAGATCTCGCCAAGTTGCCCAGGTGGATCTTGAACCCATGGACTCAGGCAATCCACTCACCTCAGCCTCCCAAAGTGCGAGATAACAATTTTTTTCTTTTGCTCTTGCTATCATGCAGTTTCATTGGGTTATATTTAGATGTATCTTTATCTTTATTTTCTTAATTACAGAACATGTTCTCCATTTGAAATCTCTGTGCAATCTTCAGTCATTATTTTTTCACATGTTCATTCTCTAGCCTATTTTATTGCTGGAAATTAATTTAGACATGTTGTGGAGACTCATTCTATTATCATTCTCCCTTATTTATACTTTCAGATTTTTGTATCTTTCTCTTATAACACTTTCCGGACATATTTTTAGAGTACTATTTTTCAAGCTACAATTTTCCGACTATGTTCTATTGCACTCTGATGTAGCTACTAAGAGTGTGTATTTATTTGAACAAATTGAAATTAATTATAATTAAATAAAATTTAAAATTCAGTTTATAAGTCATAATAGCTATATTTCAAGTGTTCAATAGTTAGAAGTGGCTGGTGACCACCATGTTGGAAATTGCAGATATAAAATCTTTCCATCATTGCAAAAAGTTCTGCTAGACAAGGCTAGAGGATATTTCCTACTTGATTATTTGAATTTTATTACAAAAAGATTTATATGCTATATTTCTAGTTGCTTCTCTTCCATATACATCTGGCTTTGACCAATTTTTTCCTCAGTTTTCTCATAATGACTTAGGCTTTTACAGATGTCATTTTAAATTATCTCTTTAATGAATTAAAACGTATTTACCTTAAAGCTGTCCTTTCAATTACTGTAGCTTTATAATAAAGCTTAAAGTCTGGGCACATGATGCCTCACACTTTTTTTTTTTTTTTGCTGAGGATTGTTTTGGCTACTAGTGGACGTTTATGTTTTCATTTGAATTCCTGTTATTGGTCTTTTCAGGTCTGAGAAGAATGTTGCTGGTAATTTAATGGGTGTTGCATTAAATCTGTAGATTGCCTTGGGTAGATTGCCTTAACAATGTTTATTCTTCCAATCCATGAGCTTTGAATATTTTTCCATTTGTTTGTGTCATCTTTGGTTTCTTTGAACAGTGTTTCGTAGTTTTCATTGTAAAGGTCTTTGGCTTCTCTGGTTAGGAAGATGCCAAGGTATTTCATAATTTTTGTGGCTATTGTGAATGGGAATGTGCTTCTTACTTGGGTTCCTGTTTGTTTGTTGTTGGTGTATAGAAATGTGATTGACTTTTGCACATTTATTTTATACTCTGAGACTGCCAAAGTCCTTTATCAGTGCAGGGGAATTTTTGACAGATTCTCTTGGGTTTTCAAAGTATAGAATCATGTCGTCTGCAAAGAGAGATAACTTAACTTCCTCTTTTCCTATTTGGATATTCCTGATTTCCTTCTCTTCTCTGATTGTTCTAGCTAGGACTTCCAATACTATGTTGAACAGAAGGGGTGAGAGTGGGCATCCTTGTCTTGTTTCGATTTTCAGGGGAAATGCTTCCAATTTCTGTCTGTTTAGTCATATGTTGGCTGTGGGCTTCTCATAGATGGCTCTTTTAAAACCACACTGAGATGCCACCTAGCACCAGTCAGGATGGGCATCATCACTCAAAAAACAACAGATGCTGGAGAGAGTGCGGTGAAAAGGAAACATTTCTACACTGTTGGTGAGACTGTAAACTAGTACAACTTCTGTGGAAAACAGTGTGGAGATTCCTAAAAGATCTAAAAATCTATCTCCCATAGATCCTGCAATCCCCCTACTGGGAATATACCCAGAGGAACTCCAATCACTCTAAGAAAAAGATACCTGCACACACTATTTATTGCAACATTATTCCAATAGCAAAAACATGGGACCAAACAAGCTACTCATTGAAAAAAGACTGAATTTCAAAATGTGGTGCATATACATGATGGAATATTATGCAGCCAAGAAGGACCAGATTATGAACTTTAGAGGCTATAATACTGAGTGAGTGATCTATCACAAAAACAAATAACTGAGTATCACATGTTCTCACTCATAAGTGGACCTTGAACAACTATCCTAATACTATAAGAAAGGGATTGGGAGTAGTGGGAAGCTGCCAGGGAGGAGGGGAGCATACCTCATCAACAAGGGTACCTGTGTAATGAATATTTATATACCCATCCCTGAATTGTACCCCACATATTTAAAATAATTTTTTTTAAAAAAGCTTTTTTTTCAAAGTTATTATTTTTCATTGCTGTGATTTTAATTTTGTTGGCTCCAGTTCTTAGTGTTTTTTTGCTTTGTTTTGTTTTCTTGAGTTGGAGTCTCACTCACTCGCCCAGACTGGAGTGCAGTGGCCGCTCCCAGCCACCGCAGCCTCACCTGCTGGACTCCAGCAATCCTTCCGCCTCAGCCTTCCAAGTAGCCGGAATTACAGGCATGCGCTACCACACCCACCTGATTTTTTTGATTTATGATTTATTGTAGAAATGAAGTCTCGCTACCCAGGCAGATCTCGAACCCACGGGCTCAGGCAATCCACTCACCTCAGCCTCCCAAAGGCGCGGGATTACAGGCTGAGCTACCGAGCCCGGCTTTTAGTGTTTTTATTTAGTCACTCATGTGTTTTGTAGTGTTCACTTGATGGTTCATCTTAAAGTTTAATTTTAGTTTGTTGTGTTTCTGTTTTCTCTCTTTCCTTTTTATTGTATCTTCTTCCATCTGTATAATCTCCAGCTCAGTCAAGAATATATATAGTTCTTGGTACCTGTCCTATGGTGACACTGTGGATATCTCATATCCACTTATGAAGTCAGCAATTAAGTTGTCATGCATCGTAACTGATTGGCTGTCTACAATGCCATCTGCCAAATTAAGTTCATAGATCACAGATACAGGGAATGATTACAGTTCTGCTCAGTGGTTTTTATGAATAGACCAGCTACTTACTTCATATTGTAAACCTGGCTCTTTCCTCTCCAAATTATCTACAGGAGGCTTTTGGGTCTCAGTTACTCTTCAGGGGCCTAACACTTGGCAGCCCCTTCCTGTTTCTGAATTTAATGCTAAAAATATCTAAAGCTTTAGTGCCTGCTTTATAATTTCCAGTCTAATGAAGATTTCCCTCCTCCTCTTCCTCTTCTTCTCCTAGCATAACTATACCACTTTAATTTTCCAAAAATTTACAATGAGTATCATTTGGGATAAATAGATATTTGGTAAACTCAAGATGATCTTGAGTGAAAGCCTCAAGTTTCTTTTATTTCTTAAGAAATCTATTATTCCTTTGATATATTCTTGTTTTCATATTTATGTTCTACTATTTAAAATTATTTTTAATTTCTGTGGTTGAACCTTTGGGCTTGCCATCTTTAACTATGCTTTCATTTTGCTTTTTTTTGTCTTACTCTGAAAATTCTTGAATATTATTGCTTTTCAAAATGTTAGTAATTATATGTAATCTATATCATATATAGATTATATGATATATATGATATAGATTACATATCTAATATGTTTCTAAAAATTGTTCCTTGTTATTTTATTGTTCTTTTTATTTACTACCCAATTGTTGTTTTATAGATAAGATCTCTTCTAAAAATCTTTTTAAAGAAGTTTTAAAAATATCTATTTTTTAATTTTTGAATTATATGTATTTTGATTTCTCCGGTGTCATACTAAATTGCCACCTTTCTTCATGCTGCCATTTTTCCTCAATTGCATGCTGACCTTTGATAATCTTTCAATATTTTAGAATGACTAAATAGTATTTAAAATAGTTGACATAGGTTTCTTTTGCTGTTATGTAAACAGGTGTATTTTATGACAGTCTTCTCACTTAAGTAAGAAATGTAATATTGTCTTTGGCATGGGACACATCAACAGGCAACCTTTTTTTTTTTTTAAAGGTTAATTGATGGAGAGCTGGATTTTACCTGAAAGAGTCCATCATTCCACAAGTAAAATCTGGGAAGCTTAGTATAGGCCAGTGCTTCTTAAGCTACTTGATATAGCCCTTAGGATTTTCTATATTTTTAAAAATTATTGAGAACTTCAAAAAGTTATACTGATTCAAGCATGCTATTTTATAGTATTTTTTAACATAAATACATGTATTTGATAAAAATAATTTTCAAAATGAAAAAAATTGAAGATAAGAATGGCAGTAATTACATGTTTGAAAATCTCCTTAGTATCTGCCTAAAAGCTAGATTTTTATACCTACTAAGACAGCTAATATTGTCTATCTGCTTTTGTGTCTATTCTGTTGCAATATGTTGTTTTGGCTGAAGTGTTGTAAGAAACTTTTATGTATATGTAGCTGGAAAAAGTAAGATTATTTTATTAGTCTTTTCAGGTAATTGTGTTACTGTCCTTTGGTAGTTTTACTACCAAACAAAGCTCAAGTGGTAGTTTCTTAAAAATTGTTTGCAACATATAATTGATAGCATATCAACAAACTGTTAAGTTAAAATTCTTGACCTATCTTGTATTTTGAATAATTTTTTTCTTACACATAATTTTTAACATCATTCCTTGATCATTTTTGGATTCCTTCTCCTTTACTCTGTTTATACTTGCTTGATGTAGTGGTTGGAGCTGAACCTGGAAACGCCTTTCTTCTGAGAGAGTTCTGAAGAAGTACGTATTTGATCACTTTGTCCTATCTTTAGGTTGTATGTGAGATGGAAAAAAGATAGTAAAAATAGTCTAACTGTGCTAGAGTCAGTAGACTACAAAGGCAAACAGAAATTTAGATTAAAAACAAAGCTAATAAATGAAGAATTATGCTTTTGAGGAGAATGCATCCTATTCACTGGTAGCTGGAAAAAAAAAAATCCATGACTTGATAAAATGTGAATTCAACCAAAGTGAACCATTCCTTATTTGAGAATCAAACTTCTTCAAAACAAACAAACAAAACAGACTTCAAAATAACATTTTGAAACACATGAACTAAAAATTAAAATGTCTTATATTGAAGTAAATGGTTATTTTAGAAAATAGTTAGTTTGCCTTTTCTCAATGCATTATTTTTGCAAAACACAGACACCTAACACTGACAAACACATAGTAAACCAAATAAACACTGAAATAATGCCTTTCTTCTTAGAAAGATTTGACCATAGTGTAACAATTAAAATAAAGCTTTGTTTTCTATAAAAGTTTCTGCTATGTTCTAAAATAGTGGTTTTGTAGGCCACAAAGCTCTTTAAAAATATGATCAAATTCCAAAGTGCTATAAACAAATATTACTGGTACAATTTTTAGAGCTATATATGGCCCCTTGAATCTCAGATATCAAAAAAAATAAAAATAAAAAGGACAGGCTTCAGTTTAAAAATTACTGATAAGAATGAAGAAAAGTATTACATTAAGGGAAAAAGTATAAATAAACCAGAGACTCCTTTTACATGAAAATAATCACATTTTTAAGCACACAAAGGAATGGTATTTTGAAGCATTGAAATGATTTTGAAATTATTTAACTTCAGAATTTTTATGTGATCAGGATTTTTGAAAATCTGCAATGTGTCATCACGCTTTGTTATGCAATGTAATTCATTAACATTTTCTGGCTTTGCAAGATAAACTTTATTGTAATAGCAGCAAATTAGATCTTAGATGAATACATTATTGGTCATCTTCCACATCATTTTTGGCAACACATCAGAATTATATATTCAGTGTTGTATTTTGATTATACCATATTAGGGCTATAGAAATGATAGAAAAAAATAAGATTGCATGCATGAAGTAAAAATAAAGTGAGTGGAAAGTGGGAAAATATTAGGGAAAATATTTATCCTACAATTTATCCTTTCACCTACTGAAGGAAATCTTAGTTGTTTCTAGGCTTTGACAATTATGAATAAAGCTGCTATAAAAGTTTCTATGCAGGTCCTTGTGTGGACATGTTTTCAACTAAATTTGGTAAATATCTAAGAAGGAGATGCTTAGGCTGTTTGGTAAGACTGTGTTTAGTTTGTAAGAAACGACCAGATATCTGCCAAAGTGGCTGTATCATTTTGCATTTCCAACAGCAATGAGTGAGAATTGCTGCACACACCTTCTAGCATTTGATCTTTAGTGTTTTGGCTTTAGCCATTCTAGTAGGTGTGTAGTAGTACCTAATTGCTATTTTAACCTGAATTTCCCTAATTGAGCATCTTTTCATATGCTTACTTGCCATCCATATATCTTCTTTGATGAAGTGACTGCTTAGCTTTTTGCCCATTTTTTAATAAAGCTGTTGCATCATTACTGCATTGAGTTTTAAGAGTTCTCTGTATATTATAGATTCAAGTCTTTTACCAGGAATCTGTTCTGCAAATATTGTATTCTAGTTTGTAGCTTGCATTGCATTATTTTTAGCATACAAGAAGATTTTAATGAATAAAGTCTGACATAATTTTTTTGTTATTTCATGGATTGCTTTTGGTTTTACATCTATAGACAGACAAAATTAAGGTCATACAGATTTTCTCCTAAGTTGTATTATAGAAGTCTTATAGTTTTTCATTTTACATTTAGTTGTATGATCCATTTTTAGTTAATTCTTGTGAAAGATTTAGTCTGCATTTATGTTTTATTTTTTCACTTCAGCATTCAGTGATCTAGCACCATTTGTTGTAAAGACTATATATTCTTCATTGAACTGTCATTCTCCTTTGTCAAAGATTAATTGGTTTTTGTTATATTTTGAGACTCTTTATTCCATTAATCTGTCTATTCTTTTATGAATCCCACATTGTTGTAATTACTGTAGCTTTATTGAATGTCTTGTAATTGGACAGTATTATTCCTCTGACTATAGTCTTCTTCAGTATTGTATTGACTATTTTATGTCAGTTTGGTCTTTTCTTACCTTTTCATATAAACTTTAGAATCATTTTGTCTATATCCATGAAATAAAGTGCTGGGATTTTGATTGTGAACTACTTTGAATCTATAGATCAATTTGGAAGGATCTAGTATCTTAACAATATTGAGTCTCATTATCTATTTTTAAATTTTATTTTAAAGATGTGGGGTACAATTCAGAGTTAGGAATACAAATGTTCATTATGCAGTTACCCTTGTTGATGAGGTATGCCAGCCTTCCCCAGGCAGAATCCCACTACTGCCAGTCCCACTTCCCCTCTCCCCTCCCAGCAGTTTCCCACTACTGCAAATAATTCTCTTTTAGTATTACAATAATTGTTCAAGGTCCACTTATGAGCGAGAACATTTGATACTCAGTTCTTTGTTTCTGTGAAAGATCACTCAGTATTACAGACTCTAAGTCCATCCAGGTTGCTATAGAGTTCATACGCACCACATTTTTTTAATCCAGTCCTCTTTTGATGGGCAGCATGGTTGGTTCCATGTTCTTGCTACTGTGAACAATGCTGCAATAAATATACGTGTGCAGGTATCTCTTTTATAGAGTGATTTGAGTTCTTCCTGGTATATCCCCAGTAGGGCAGTTGCAGAGTTGTGTGAAAGGTCGATTTTTAGAACTTTTAGGAATCTCCACACTGTTTTCCACAGATGCTGTACTAGTTTACATTCCCCCCAATTATGTAGAAGTGTTCCCTTTTCACCACATCCTCTCCATCATCTGTTGTTTTTTGAATTATTGATGATAGTCATCCTGACTGGAATTCGATGGTATCTCAGTGTAGTTTTGATTTGCATTTCTTTGATGACTAGTGAGGCTGGGCATTTTTTCATGTATCTGTTGACTGATTGTACATCTTCTTTTGAGAACTGTTTATTCATATATTTTACCCACTTTGTAATGGGACAAAAGTCTGTGGGCTGCCTCCCCACTTTCTTGATGGTTCCTTTGGCTTTGCAGAAGCTTGTCAGTTTGATGAGGTCCCACTTGTCTATCTTATCTCTTATGGCATTGGCACTTGGGGTTTTGAAAGGAATTCATTGCCTGTTCGAATGTCCATAAGAGTACCTCCTGCATTTTCTAAGGTTCTTATAGTTTGAGGTTTTACCTTTAGGTCTTTGATCAATTTAGAGTTGATTTTTGTGTATGATGTTAAGTAGGGATCTTGTTTTAATCTTTTGCATGTGGTCAGCCAGTTTTCCCAGCACCATTTCCTGAATAGGTTCTCCTCTCCCCAGTCAGTGGTGGAGAATTTGTCAAAGATGAGTTGGTTGAGAAATTGAGGTTTTGCTTCTGGAATCTCTATCCTCTTCCATTGGTCTATTTGCCTGTTCTTGTACAAATGCCAGTTTTATTATTATTATTATTATTGTAGCTTTATAATAGAGTTTAAGGTCTGGGGTTGTGATACCTCCTGCTTTTTTTTTTTTGGGTGGGGGGTGGTTGTTATCTATTAACGTGGAATATTTCTCCACTGTTTAGACATTATTTGATTAATTTTATCAGAGTTTTGTAGTTTTCCTCATATAGCTTCTATATATATAGTTTGTTATATGTATGTCCACATTTTTTCCTTTTTTTCCATTGTTATCATAATTGGTATTTTCTATTTCAAATTCCAAATGTTCATTGTTGATATGTAGAAAAGATATTAACGTTTGTATATCAACCATGTATCTGTAAACTTGCTATAGCCTCTTGCTAATTTCAGGAGGGTTTTTTTTAAAGTCAATTATTGTGAATTTTCTATATAGACAATAATGTATCTGGGGAAGCAAAATCAGATGTCTGCCATAGTAATCTTCAAGAGCTTATTTGTGCTGTCAAAACTGTATATAAACCATATATTTCCTAACTATATGAACAACACATGTTCACAGTAAAACACTTAGAAAATGCAGAGAGCAAAAGAAGTGAAAGCTACACAGAATTCTGCTATTCCAAGATGTTTTATGTATCATTCTTCATATAAATTATGTAATATTTTTCCATGCCTATAAACATATTTTATTAATTTGATTTCTACTGGTTTGTAAGGACTTAATTGTATTACATCATAGGTAAAAACTACTATTAAATGAATGCAATTCTCATTTTGGTTCAAATAACTGTTTATAATTTGTATGGACATATAAAAATAATAATGTGCACATTTATGTATAAAATTAAATATTGTCTTAAGAATGACTTTTTTCAATCTAATGTAGTTTTTTAACTCTATTGTATTATCTGTGACTTATTTTACTGTAAATAATTTTTTTGTCTATCATTTTTTCTTTTTCCTCAAAACTGTGAAGTGTCATTATCTTGAAATCAGAGAAACACATGTACACACTATACTTCAGATTTTCCATAGCTGTAGCTTCTACATATTTCATCTAGAGTCTAGTTTCATACATGGTATTAGAAGTTCCCAATTCTACTATCTATCACATACTCTACCAATTATTTTTCAGTACACAATGAATAATTCTCTACTGGTCAGAAGACCACCTTTGTGATAGAAATTATAATATTCTATTCCAATGATGTATCATTCCATCTTCATACTTTTGTGCTTGTGTTGCACTGTTTTTAATCCTTAAAAGTGTATTATTAATAGAACATTTAAAATAACTTATTTACTTCATGTTTAGGTATATAATCTTATAAATCAAATATCAGAAATATGTAGCAAAATACCTCCATCCCTCTCCTATTCTTCATCTACCCAATTTCCATCTTCTATAATAAATGACCATTATAATTTAAATGCTATGTATATTTCTAGATATCTTATTCAAAGATATAAATATCTGTTAAAAAATAGCAATGCACAAATGATAATATAATATACATCTAGAGAACTTTTCTTAGTACAGGAAGAAGTTGATGATTTGTGTTTATAGCTACATACCATTCCAAATGAATTTCTTATAATTTATTTAGCTATTCCCATATTAATTAACATTTAGGGATTTTGATTACAAAATCTATATATATTCAAACACAAATGCTTTTAGAACGTAGTTATATTTTATTTTATTTTATTTTTATTTTTATTTTTTTTTGAGTTGGAGTCTCACTCTCTCGCCCAGACTGGAGTGCAGTGGCCGCTTCTGGCCACCACAGCCTCCACCTGCTGGGTTCCGGCGATCCTTCCGCCTCAGCCTTCCGAGTAGCCGGAATTACAGGCATACGCCACCACGCCCGGCTGATTTTTTTATCTATTGCAGAGATGAGGTCTTGCTGCCCAGGCGGGTCTCGAACCCGTGGGCTCAGGCAATTCACTCACCTCAGCCTCCCTAAGGCGCGGGATTACAGGCTGAGCCACCGAGCCCGGCAGTAGTTATATTTTAAATTTAACTTTGGATTGTGAGTTAATCTTAGATTCACATGCAGGAATAGGAAACAATACAAAAATATTTCATGTACCCATTACTTAGTTCCCAGTGGTAAATCTTTAAAATCATAGTACAGTATTATACTCAGGATGTTGACCTTGATATGGTTAGGGCAGAGAGAAGATATATAACCAGTCATGTCATCTGCATATAGGACAATTTTATTTTTTCCTTTCCAATCTTTATGATGATGATTTCTTTTTTTGCCCTATTACACTTACTGCAGCTTCTAGTATTATATTGAATAAAAATTATAAGGGTGGACATTGTTACTTCCTTCTCAATCTTAGAGAAAAAAAATTAAGTTTTTCATTAAGTATGACACTAGCCATAGAGTGCTTGCAGATTATCTTTATCAAGTTTAGGAAGTGCCATTCTGTTCCTTTTTTTTTTTTTTTTTTCGTTTTTTTTTTTAGTGAATGGATGTTGATTTTTTTTTCAAATATTCTTTCCCACATCAATTAACATGATAATGCCAGTTAATATGGTGGATAACACTGATTGATTTTTAAACACTAAACCAGACTCATGTCCATGTAATAAAACTTACTTGATTATGGTATATAATTTGTTTAAAATATGTTGCTGAATTTAAGTATGAACAGGTGCTTTCATGGTCTTTTGCTGAAGTGCCTTTCTGAGATTTTTTTTTGTCTTTTTCTTGCTGGGTTAGTTAGTTCTACTATTTTTCCAATCCTATTGCCATCATCATTGTTCAATTTCTTTAAATAAAATTTCAGAAAGGATAATAAAAAAATAAATAAAATAAATATGCTGCTGAATTTTAAGCTAATATGTTAAGAATTTTTGTGTTAATTCATAAAGAATATTGGTTTGTAGCCTTCATTTGTGTATGCTGTTTTTGTCCAGTTTTAATATCAGCGTAATAGTAGTCTTATTAAATTAATTGTTAAATGTTCCCTCCTTGAACTCAATGGTTGTTGGTAGTGTTAATCTTTTCACAGTGGCTTACAGAGTACACAGATTCTCTGTTAGCTTCTAACTGGAGACCATCCTTAGTTACTTGCTACACAGATCTTCCCCATGTGAAAACTTGTTTCATTAAAGTATGCAAACCAAGAAGAAAATAGAAGAAAATCTTTGGAATCTGGTATACGCATGGAAATTAAGCAGCATGCTCCTAAATAATTAATGGATCAATAAATTATAAGGAAAATTTAAAAATTATTTGAGACAAATGAGAATAGAAACATAACATACCAAAATCTATGGTAAACAATTCTAAAAGTGAAATTTATACCAATAAATGCCTTCATCAAAAGAGACAAGATGAAAGATTTCTAATAAACAATCTAATCATGCACCTTAGGATCTAGAAAAATAAAAACTAGTGTGCATACATTGGAAAAACAAAACTACAAAAACAAAAACTCTAAATAGTTAGAGGAAAAGAAATAATAAAGACAGTGCTGAAATAAAGATTTTTAAAAGTTCAAAAGTTCAACAAAACCAAGAATTGAGTTTTTGAAAAGATAAACAAAATCAACAAAACTTTAGATAGACTAAGAAAAAAAAAATCAGATGTGTATAAAGGAGACATTGCAGTTAATATCCTGGAAATACACAGGATCATAAGAGACTATTATGAACAATTATATAGTAACAGGTTTGAGAACATAGAAGAAATAGTTAAATTCCTGGACACATAATCTACCAAGATTAAATTATGAAACAGTAGAAAATCAATAAAATAAAAGTCATGTATGACAAAATCACAGGTAACGTAACATTAACCAGAAAAAAAGCTGGAAGCTTTTCCTGTAAGACTGCGACCAAGACAAGGATATCCACTTCCACAACTCACATTCAACATAATGCTGGAAGTCTTGGTCAGAACAACTAGACAAGAGAAAGAGATAGAAGACAATGAAATTGAAAAGGAGGAAATGAAATTATCCCTGTTTGAAGATGACATAATCCTATATATATAGAAAACCCCCAAAGATTCCACCAACACTCTTAGAACTAATAAATGAATTCAGTAAATTTGCAGAATACAAAATCAACAAACACAAATCAAAATCATCTTATATGCTAATAGCAGTCTATCATGAAAATAAAATACAGTAATTTTTTTTTTTTTTTGAGTTGGAGTCCCATTCTTTGTCTCCCAGGCTGGAGTGCAGTGGCACACTCAAGGTCACCACAGGCTCAGTCTGCTGGGCTCAGGTGATCCTTCTGCCTCAGTCTTCCAAGAAGCTGGAACTACAGACACACACCACCACACCTGGCTACATGTGTGTGAGTGTGTGTGTGTGTGTGTGTGTGTGTGTGTGTGTGTGTGTGTGTGTTATCATAGAGACGAGATCTCACCAAGTTGCCTAGGCTGGTCTCAAACCACTGGGCTCAGGCAACAATCCTCTTGCCTCAGTCTCCCAAAGTGCTGGGATTAGAAGCTTATTTACAATAGCTACCAAAAATATATCTAGAAATAAATTTAACCAAGGAAAATATTTCTATGCTGAAAAGTATAAAATATTAGTGAAAGAAATTTTAAAAGTTATAAAGAGATAGAAAGAGATTGCATGTTCATGAATTGGAAGAATTAATACTGTTAAAATGTCTACACTGCCCAAAGCAATCTACAGAATTAATGCAATACTTACAAAAATATTAATGACATTTTTTTCAAAAATAGAAGAAACAATCTTAAATTCATAGGAACACAATAAAACTCGAATGGACTGAAGCAATCCCGAGTAAAATGAACAAAGTTGGAAGCATCACACTACCTGATCAAAACATTCTACAAAGCTATAGTAACCCAAACAGCATGGCGCTGGCATAGAAGCAGACACATAGACCAATGGACCAGAATCAACAGTCCAGAAATAAATATACACATCTACAGCCAACTGATTTTCAATTAAGGTGTAAAGAACACACGTTGGGAAAAAGACAGTCAATAAGTGGTGCTGGGAAAAGTAAACATTCAGATGCAGATGACTGAGACTGGACCTATACTCTTAACCAAATACGAAAAGCAACTTAAAATAGATTAAAGACTTAAATGCAAAACCTGAAACCATGAAACTACTAGAAAAAAACCATACAGGGAATGATTTATAACAATGGACTGGGCAATAATTTTTAAAACAAGACCTCAAAAAATGTGGGTAATGGAAACAGAAAAATGAGATTACATCACAGTGAAAACCTGCACAGCAAGGGAAACAATCATCAGAGTGCAGAGACATTTATCTATTTAGCTATATTGTTAGGGAATACCCTATTTGTTTGCAAACCATACGTTTGACAAAAGGTTAACTATCAGAATATATAAGGAGCTTCACAGCAAAAACCTTAAAACCTCATTAAAAAATGAGCAGAAGACCTTAGTAGACATTTCTTAATAGAAGACCTACGAATAGCCAATAGATAGGGAATGCTTAACATCACTAACCATCAAGAAAAATCAGATCAAAACTACAACAGTTAACCATCTCTGCCCAGTTAGAATGGTTATTATCAAAAAGACAAAGGAAAAAAGTGGAGTAAAGGAGATGATCACACACTGTTGATAGAATAGAAAAATAACTATAGCTACTATGAAAAGCAATATTTTTTTGTAGAATGATTTGCATTCCTCTAGGTATATTCCCAATAGGGGAATTGCTGGGTCACTTACAGGTCAATTTCCAGTTCTTTCAGAAATCACCACACTGTCTTCCAGAGAGGTTGCACTAGTTCGTATTCCCACCAGCAGTGTAGAAACTTTCCTTTTTCTCTGCATAAAGAAGGACATACGTATGGACTTCGCAGCAATTTGGATTGATTATAGTCAGTGATCTATCACAGAAACAAAGACAGACTACCATATATTCTCACTCTTAAGCAGACCTTGAACAATTATCATAATACTATAAGAAAGGAATTGGCAGAAGTGGGAAACTGCCAGAGGTGATGGGGTAGGATTGGCAGTTGAAGGAAACTGCTAAGGGAGGAAGAGGCACAACTTACCAACAGAGGTATTTGCATAATCAATGTTTCTATACCTAACCCTGAATTGTACCCCACATCTTTAAAATTAAAATAATAATACTAATAAAAGAAAAA
Source organism: Cephalopachus bancanus (assembly GCA_027257055.1). Taxonomy (NCBI): domain Eukaryota; kingdom Metazoa; phylum Chordata; class Mammalia; order Primates; family Tarsiidae; genus Cephalopachus; species Cephalopachus bancanus. The sequence goes on from JAPVLO010000262.1 coordinate 3,124,169, forward strand.
CAATATTATGTTCTCACTCATAAGTGGACCCTGAACACCTATCATAATACCACAAAAAAGGGATTGGCAGTAGTGGGACACTGCCAGGGGATGAGGGTGAGGAGCACATAACATCAATAAGGGTGCCTGATCCTAATCCAGGTGAAGTGAGATCCAATGGGAGGCCCCAAACTTCTCCTGTACCTAAACCACTTATATACCCAATCCTGACTTGTAGTTACAACTTTAAAATAAAATAAAATTAATTAAAAAAACACTATGAAGTTTCCTCAAAAAAATTCAAGTAGAACTACCATATGATCTAGCAATCCCACCTCACATATGGAACCCAAGGAAATGAAATTAGTATGTTGAAGAGATACATGCACGACCATGTTTATTACAGCACCATTTACAATAACCAAGATATAGGATCAACTCAAGTATCTAACAATGAATGAATGGATAAAGAAAATGTAGTACATATACAAAATGGGATACTATTCAGCCATAAAAAAGAAGAAAATACTATCATTTCCAACAACATGGTTGAACCTAGAGGTCATCATGTTAAGTGAAATAAGCCAGACACAAAAAGACAAATACTGCATAATCTCACTCATGTGCAATAAATAAAGAGTTGATATAGAAACAGAGAGTAGATCAGTGATTATAGGAGACTGGAGTAAAGAGGAGGAAACAGAGAGGATGAGGAGAGGTTTGGTACAAAGTTACAATTAAATGGAAGTAATAAGTTCTGGGTTTACATTGCACAGTAGGGCAATAACAATTAAGAGCAATGTTATAAAAAAAAACTAGAAAAGTAGCTTTTAAATATTCTCCATACAAAAAATGATAAATGCATGAGTGTCAGAAATGCTATATGCCCTGATTTGATCATTATATAACATATATGTATGAAAGTATAAAATTACAAAATGTCAACAACAAAAAGACTGTAAAGACAGTACTAGCGAAATAACATATTAATTCTTTTCTGAGTCGGGGTCTTACTCTCTTGCCCAGACCAGAATGCAGCAACATGATCATGGCTTACTGTAGACTCAGTTTCCTGAGCTCAGGTGCTCCTTTTGCCTCAGCTTCCCAAGTAGCTGGGACTATAGGTGCACCCCACCACACCCAACTAATTTAAAAAAATTTTTTTTTGATAGAGATGAGGTCTTGCTATACTGCCTAGACTGGTCTTGAACTCCTGGTATCAAGCAATCCTTTTATCTTTGCCTCCCAAAATGCTGAGATTACAGTCATGAACTACCACATCCAGCAAATTTATTTGCTATTACTTGAATACAATGTATTAATTGAGAAAGCAAGACTATATATATTATTTTATTTATTCTCATTTAACAGAAAGAAATAATTCCAGTTGTAAAATTTTATATAATTTGACTGAATTGCTTGCCTAAGAAATTAGAATCTCAACTCTACCTAGGATTCATATGTACCCTTTGACACTTAGATTTTAATGTGGCAATTAAAATGTGATTGATGATTGATGAAATGCACAACTATATAGAAAAAAATGAAATAGATGGGAAACAAAATGTACTGAGTCATTGCTATGTGGCAGGCACTTAAAAAATTATCTCCTCTAATACTATGTCACCATGAGATAGAAGTTTCTAGGCTAAATTTATAGATCTTGAATTTGAAGATTAGTATGGTTGACTATATTTTCCAAGTGTAGTAGCCCATATTCATTATGGCTGCTAATAATCTTTGCCTCCTGTTACTCACACCCTTCTGTAGTCTTCTTCCACACTGAATCAAGCTTATCTTGTGTGACCTACAGAATATGGCAACAGTGATGAGGCTAGGTCATAAAGCATTAAAGTTTACACCTTAGATTCTCAGATCACTTACTTTGGAAATTCAGCTATCACACCAAGTGCACAATCAAGCAACCCATGAAGAGTCTAATGTGCAGAGATGTAGAGACCCTGATCATTAACTAAGATTAAATTGTCAACTTTTGAGTGAGCACTCTTGTAAATGCCAATTCAATCAAGTTTACAAATGACTGCAGCCCCTACAATTGTAGTCATATGAGAGACCTCAAGCAAGTACTATCCAGCTGACAGAAACAAGAGGAGTTAACAAAATATTATTGTATTTTAAGCCATTCTGTTTTGGAGCTAATTGTTAAGCAGTAGGAGAGAACTAACACACTAAGGTGGCACAATAAATATTGAGACCTAGATTTAAAGCAAGGTTTCTAAATCTAAATGCTATACTGCTTAGAATATTTATGAACATGTGAAAGAGTATCCTGAAGATTCAGTATTTCCAGGTACGTTTAGTAGAAGAAAAGTAGGGCTTGCCTGGAATCTATTTGCATGAATATCTAAGATGCATCATGGGAAAAAAACTCAATCTAAGGAAAGGGAAAAAAATATATATCAAGGGCCTTCATGGCCACTTTTTTTCTCCTTCATCTGTTTTACCTTTCATAAGTTGTCCTGGACCTTAAAAAATTGCTTATTCTATGCAAGTACTTTCTGACTACTGGAACAGCTGTATTTTCTTAGGAGCAAGCTTTTCTGAATTGTGTCTGCTCCTTTGTGTAGTGTATGCATGTGTACACATGCATACGTGCATAAGTGCATATGTGGCTATGAGTGTATGTGCTTTTCAATATTCCCTAAGAGGGTCTTTCTAGTCCATCCTCCAAGAGAGAGATTATTTCTTATTATTTCTGGAAAACTCAGGGTCATCACAAAATCCATATTTTTGCTTCTTTTATAAACCAAAATTATTACTGGCAGTTAGAGACTCATGCATGTAATTCTCAGGGAATCATGCAACCTGAATTGGTTTATTTAGTTTTACTCATAAGACTTTTAAGCCATTTAAAAAATTTAAATCTTAATTGACAGATCTGCTTCTAAATTTTGAGGGGCTCTAAAGCAAGAATACAAATGAAAGCCCAAGAAGTCAATGTTTATATATTTCAAAACTATAAACCAGGTTATAATTGATTAAAATATTTCATATCTTATACCTTGTCAAATGAGCCTTTTAAATAAGAAAACATTTTTAGTTTATATACATATATATACACAAGTCATATGATTGAGTCAAAATATCTAAAGGAATTGAATGTAAGTATTGTTCAATTGATCTATTTTTTTTTTTTTTTTTTTTGAGTTGGAGTCTCACTCTGTTGCTCAGACTGGAGTGCAGTGGCTGCTTTCGGCGACCGCAGCGTCGACCTGCTGGGCTCCGGTGATCCTTCCGCCTCAGCCTTCCAAGTAGCCAGAACTACAGGCGTGCGCTACTACGCCCGGCTAATTTTTTGATTTATTGTAGAGATGAGGTCTCGCCAAGTTGCCCAGGCAGGTCTCAAACCCGCGGGCTCAGGCAATCCACTCACCTCTGCCTCCCAAAGCGCGGGATTACAGGCTGAGCCACGGAGCCCGGCTTAATTGATCTATTAATGATGCTTTGCTGAGTGACAAAAGAGACATGATTTATATGTTCCTTAGTATTTATTTCTTAAAACAATTTTTTTTATTTCAAGTAAAATTGAATTGTTAAAATGACTTTCATACAAATTGTGTTCTTGTGACAGTAATGCCAAATTAAACAATTTTCTTAAATCCTTATATTTATTATTTTGTGTTTTAGTCACATTTAATTTAGAGACAGTTTTTCTGCTGAGGTTATCACTAAATTGAAATTACTAATAAATTCTTTAAAGCAGTATTTAGATTCAGAAAGTAACCTTAAATTTTACCTATTATACTAAGACATTGTAAAATAACCACATGTGTGATAAATTATTATAGAAAAGCAAGTTTTTATTACTTATCAAGTGATTTTTTTTGCTCTTTTAAAAAGTAATAACCAAATATAATAGGACTGTAAACAATTATTACAGACTTTATTAATGTTAACCTAGATCTACCTGTATGTAAATTTGAGAGTAATTTAATTTTGCAAAATATTTCTCCTTTTCTTATTGATAATTTTGGAAACACAATTCTTGAATACTTCCAGAATCAAGCTTTGCACACAAATAGAAAAAGAAAATAGATGTCGGGGGTTACTGTGAAATGACATTCTATTATGCAAAAATCCATTGTGTACTTGCAATTTGAGAGGAAAGATTACAAGCTAATTCATTTTTCTTTTCTCTTACCTAAGCATCCCAACAATGAAATCCTTCTGGAACTCTGAAACAGTTTCCCTCGCCAATGTCAGCAACAATTCAAACCACAAACCTTCATGGTATTCGGATACAATTGCCCTTAGCTTCCAGGATTTAGTTTAGGAGTTGTGGAGAGATGTTTTCTTTTTCTTGGTACTTGCATTCATTACAAAAGCAGATATTTAGAGTTACTGGTTATATCCTGCCATTATATATTGGTTATGTGCTGCACATTGGATCTAAAATAAACAATCATAACATTATATGGCTAACTTTCTTCTCTTACCGATTTCATTTTATAATAACATGATTTAATGTGTTTTGATTTCAGTAAAGACATGGATATTTAAACTACAATAAGACTGAGGAATAAAAATATTCCTGATGATTTTGGGATCTTTTGTTATCTGCCTATCAAAATATCAGTTTTAGCAAATAGCATACATTTCTATTTATAGAAAATGAAGATTGCATAGATAATCTTACTAATAATGTATTTTTATTGGATGTTGAACATTTTATTGATCACTTTAGAAATCTTTAATAAAACAATTATTAGAATGTAAGATAATATAAATAAGTAACATGGGGTATGGGGTTTTAAAGTATAAAATGTGTGTATTAAAAACATTAAAGATTTGCAAAAAATTTAAATAAGTGAGCCTTTTTCAATACTTACTAGCTGAAATTTCTTAACTTGCAAGTAAGGACTGCATACATTCACTGCGTTAGGAAACAGATGATAAGAACAGCAGTCATCCAGAAAATAGAATAGTTGCACATGAACTATCTGACTCTTAGACAATCATTACCCTATTGCAAGAATCCAGACTTATTGAAAACACGATAAGTAAGGTCTATAGAGCAAAGAGTCAGTCAGGTTCTATCTCATCAGAGCAAATCTGGTCAGGTGACTGTTTAACAGTTCAACTGTGTAGACTCTTTTACTAAATTAAAACTAGTTGGATTTGTCTAGAAACAGAGGCTGTGATTATGCTAAAGTCATTGGCATAAAGGCCTTTGCATGCTGTGGGATCGACTTAGACTGAATTTAGCATTGCCATTATTACACATTCTCAAAACTGTAAGACAATACCCCCATTAGACCTGAGCAAGAGAGACTTGACTTGGGTCTAATGTTGTGAAGGGTCTCTCTCTCTTTCTCAATCTCTCTTCTTTCTCTTCTTCCCAGTACACACACACACACACACACACACACACACACACACACACACACACATGCACACACATACACACACACACACTCACACACACACTTAAAATAAAGCACACACACATACCCACACACACACAGAGACACACACACACACGTGAACTGGCTACTTAGAATCCTTCTAACAATCAAATAAGTAACTTAGGGTTGCATTTGTGTACAATTAATGGAAAATTTGAATAGCATCATCTGTGATACACATTATTTTCCAAAAATACTCACCATTCCCTGGATTCATTTGCCCTCTGTTATGTGACTTTGCAGTTCTCCACTAAATGTGGTATAGCCTATTTTCCATATTTTGAGTGGGAATCATCTATGTGACTTGGTTAAGTCAATAAAATGAAGTATGTCAGTTCCACACCTAAAAAGGCCTTTGAGGTTTCCATTTGCTGTCTTATGATTCTACCATTACAGTGAGAATAATTTGCTTGGGATATTCTGCTGGACTCAGAAAAAGAATGAATGAGTGTATCCTCCATTAACTGATCCACAGAAGCAGGACTAGTGAGGCATTGAATTTTGGGAAGCATTGCTATTAATCAAGAGTTAACCAACCTATTTATGGTGTTTACTTATCTCATAAAACAAGAATTCTAGATGAAGAAAATCCTGGACTTGTGGAAACTTTCAAGTATATTATCATGAAACCAGATCCTTCAATATTACAGCTCCATCAAAAGCTATGTTATGACCTTTCCATTCTTATGATTATATAATAGATTTAGCAAACATCTAGAACAGTATCTCATGTCTAGAACAGGATCTCATGATCACTAATACTCTCAAGATAGTCTGGGGAAGTGACTACTTTCTTTTGCATCTGCTATAGCAGGAAAAAACACAACTAAAATGGAATATGAATACCTTTTAGGGAAGTAACTTGCCATGGCTGCCACAGTCTTTTGGTCATCAAATATGCAAAGACAATGCATTTCTTATATAATATTTTATGCACATCTCTAAGAGAAACAACCCAAAAGTATGAATCAGTTATTGCATCTAGCCTCAAGTTTAGAATATCTGGATGCCATGCCCTTTTTTTTGGTCAGATATGGATATAGCCTGATAGCTTGCAACCTTAAGTCGTTTGCTTTCTACTCTGCCCATCTTCCCATCTTTGACTTTTGTTGAGACTCAGAAAATGATGTCCTAAAATGAAGGCCTCAGAAGGAGTCTCAGAAGCAAACGTTTTTTACTAAACTTTTTTGGGCAGATCATTTTGTCTATCAGTCATTTTTCCCTGAGGCTAGCCATAAAAACTAGAATCTCTCTTTTCCAAGGTGAGTCATAGAAACCAGAATCCTTTTCTTCTAAAGCCAATCATAAAACTAAAAATACAACACTAACTTTCCTTCTACATTTTTGTGTAAAAACTGGACATAAATAAATTATATGACCTACCTTGCTTGGCTACAGGTCATAAGACCCCCATTTCAAAAAGGGTCCTAGCCCACACGCAGAAGGAAGGAATATATGGCCATGAGAAATCTAGACACTGGGTTTTTTTTTAAAAACTCAGTTTATTAGTATTAGACCATATACATTTTGTCCAGTTGTATTTTTACATGGCAGTCCATACTTTGTAGAACCTAAACATAAAAATGGACAGTCTCTCTTTTATCTTTCAGTCTTTATTCTGAAGGCTTCCATGTACACATCAATAAAATATATAGGCCTTTTCTCTAACTAATCTGCATTTTGTGAGTTAAGGTTTGGATACAACAAACCTTCAAAGGGAGATTTTCCATCAGCTCTTATGGTTTGATGCAATTTTATCTACCTCAAAAAAAAAAAAGGAGACTTTAGGGAAGTAAAATTTTTAATTCCCTTTTACCAGCCACTTCCAAAGTTTTTAATGGCACAGCATTTTAATGAGACATGCCTGAAGTCTAATCTTGCTTCTGTAAGGCAGACTTTACCTGAAGGTTTTGATCTGTTCAAATGCACCGACTCCTGTTTTTCCAGACTCTGTCATCCTGAACCTAAGCTTGGTTTTTCCACACTGACAAGGCCCCAAATTATGGGAATCAGTCAACACAGATTGCAGCTACAAAGAGCACCTCTTTAACTACTTTTTTTCTATTTTTCTTTTTTCTTTTATTTTAAAGATGTGGGGTACAATTCAGGGTTAGGTATACAAATGTTCATTGTGCAGGTACCCTTGTCGATGAGGTATTCTCCTCCCTCCCCTAGCAGTTTCCCTCAACTGCCAATCCCACCCCCTCCCCTGGAAGTTTCCCACTAGTGCCAATTTCTTTCTTATAGTATTATGATAATTTTCCAAGGTCTGCTTATGAGTGAGCACATGTGATACTCTGTTCTTTGTTTCTTTGATAGATCACTGAGTATGAGCGACTCTAAATCCATCCAAGTTGCTGTGAAGTCCATATGTTTGTCCTTCTTTATGGCTGCATAATATTTCATTGTGCATATGTACCACATTTTTTTATCCAGTTTAGCTTTGATGGGCAGCATGGCTGGTTCCATGTTTTTGCTATTGTGAATACAGCTGCAACAAACATACATGTGTAAGTTACCTTTTCTGCAGAATGATTTGAGCTCCTCCAGGTATATCCCCAATAATGGAGTTGCTGGGTCATATGGAAGGTCAATTTCAAGTTCTTTCAGAAATTGCCATACTGTCTTCCAAAGAGATGGCACTAGTTTGCATTCCCACCAGCAGTGTAGAAGTAACTCCTTTTCTCCACATCCTTGCCAGCATCTGTTGTTTGTTTTATTAATGATGGTCATTCTTACTGGGGTTAGGTGGTATCTCAATGTGGTTTTGATTTGCATTTCTCTGATGATTACTGAGGTTGAGTACATTTTCATGTGTCTGTTTGCTGCCCGTATATCTTCTTTTGAGAAGTGTCTATTCATGTCTTTTGCCCACTTTTTAATGGGGCTGTTTGTTTTTCCCTCTCAGCACATTTGAGTTCCTTGTAGATCCTAGATGTTAGACCTTTGTCAGACATACAGTTAGCAAATATTTTTTCCCATTCTGTGGGCTGTCTCCTGTTCTCTTGACTGCTTCTTTTGCTTTGCAGAAGCTTGTCAGTTTGATGAGGTCCCAAATTTGATTGACCAATTTCAAATTTGATTGACCAATCAGGAAGGCCCACTCTTTCTTGGAGAAATTTGCTGGCATTGGACTAGGCCAACATTCTGAAGTTGTCTTATTATATTTATAAAAGTTACAACCTGTACAGCATGTGGCCTATAGCAGGCCATAGTTATATACCTATATATAATTCTTCATATAACAAGAACTAATACCCTCCTACACAGCAACTGGCAGGACTGTGCCTCTCAGGGTCCTGCCTCTTTTATACTTAGTAAAGTCAATATTTTCTTTATCTTTTTTCCCCCAGTATCCCCATTTCTGGGATAAATATTGTATTTTTAAAAATTCTGTTTGATTATAAATAACAGAAATCATCTATAAAGCAACTTAAACAACTATAAGATTTCTATATCATACAAGGAGCCTGAGGTGACTGTTCAAAAACAGATCCTTTTATTTTCCTGGTTGCTTATTCTGTACATGTGATTTCTGTCATCCTAGTGGTAAGATTATCCTGTACTCTTAGACAATGAATCTATATTCTACATAAAGGAAGTGGGAAATAATGGCAAGCAGTCTGACTTCATCTGGTCGATAAAAATACTTGGAACCCCTACCCAGTGACTTCTCCTTACATTTCCTGGGAAGAACTTGTTCTCAGGTTACTTCTTTTAGGGCAGCTGGGAAAGTGAATTTTCACACTTCCAGCTGGTACATTAGAGGTAGAAAGAGAGAAATTTGTGTAGCTAACCCATAATATTGACCTCAATATTTATTATTTTTCTTGATTAGATTAGGCACTTACAACTATATATTTCTTTCAATTATGCCAAATTGTTTACATTTCCAATTGGGATTTTTTCCTAATAAAGGTTTTTATTCCTTGCATTCAGGATATTTAACCCTGGTCTTCTAAATTACCTTAGACTTTCACTTTGATAAATGTTTCAAATTAAATAATGTTCCTCTGTTCAGGACAAAATTATTACTAAAAAGTGATAAGCATCTTAGTAGAAATCCCAAGGCTTTTATTTTAAGAGCTCCATGCCACGTGCTCATCACAAGTCATACTTCCCGGGTTTAATGGAAAGAGCAAAGTAAATGGAATTAGAAGACTCTTTTTTTTTTGTTTCTTGCCAAAAGACTTTTGAGCATCAGAGTCTTTATTCCAAAAAGTCAAAATTACATATATTTCAAATGAAACCTGTACAATTTAATTTTTTAAAAGTCTGTGGAAATATTCTGTGAAGGTTGAAACAGTATCTTAAATATTCGTTGCATATTTAACCCAAACTAAAGTTAGTTTTTGGCAAAGAAATTCATTCACAATGGGTTATCACTTTGTATAACACTAAGATCTTTAGAGATCCATGTTCATGTAAAATGTTTTTCCCTACCTTATTTTGAAAAGCCCACTTTGCTGGATTTCTCTAAAAGGATGATCTCTTTGGACTATTAAATAGAGAAAATTCATTTGAAAAAGTTCAGTCCTTTTCAAGGTAACTTAGTGTGAGTACAATAGTTTGCTCTTTGAGGGCTGCTGCTCTCTGCCAAATGTCCTTGTTGAAGCATGTTACTAACGTGCCCTTTGCGATTTATACGGGCTATCATTAGAGAAAGAAACAGAAGTGAAAGGAAAGCATGTCTTAGGTGAGTCATATTACTGAAAAAAAGCACAATTTAGAGCATAATAATGTCTCTGTTGTGCTATCTAATGCCAGGCAAAAGATGTCTGCAATCACCAAGTCTGCAAAATGTGTCTTCATTCTTGTATTTTATTTCACTCCTGTGAGAACATATGCATCCTGTCTCAATAATGTTGAGATTTGAAAGCACAAGCATTTAAAATAAAATGAAATGAAAAGAGATAAAACAAAATCATCTCAGTTAGTTTTATGCACGATATAAAGGTAATAGAGATAATTGAATCTCCTAAACAAGCAATAGAGTTTCTAAAGAATTTAACTTTCAAATTCAGAAATTTCAAAAATACTATTCTGTGTATAGAAAGATCACATTTCTAATTTTCATAGCCTAAATTTCTTCATTTATTAGCCTGCTGAATTTTGAAAATGAATTAAAAAACTATTGACAAATAAGCAATATGATTTTTGCAAATATTTTTAATCTCTCAAAAATGAACTGTTATTAAATTTATTACTTTGTAATTGAAAGAATTATATTGCAGTTTCTCTTTCTCCGTCACTAACATCTATCTATTGACTTTGTTATAAGTGTTCATTTGTAGAGGTATAATGTTATAAGTGTGCATTTGTAGAGGTACAATGCTTACTTACAAGCTTGCTAGGTGATTGTGCATAGATTGTAATCTGTTAGGCCTCTTATACCAACTGACAAGGAGGAGTTTGAAAAAAATGCCTCCACTTGTCTCCTGTTGTGAGTCATTCTGTTGTTTTGTCCTAGATACATCTAATGAGAATGGTGCACTTTCATTTTAGGACTGGCAAAGGAGTGAACTGGTAAAGCAAACCTAAACCATAAAATCTAATGCCATCCTTGAAATATGACAGTAGATCCCTAGCTCCATACCCCAAATGCCTGCTATTCCTAGATGCTGTTGCTGATGAGCTACACACATAGAAAATGATTTTCAGTTAGTGGTAAATTATCCAGGATCCCTCTGCTTTTCATAGTGTATGTCATTCCCTTCAATTATTCTGCAGTCTGAGCAACATGCTACAGACCTATTGATACTTGATTGAAAAATGATCATTTTGTCACAGCAAATGATACATTAGATATTCACTTTAAAAAATCGAGATCAGAATAATATCAATATTCTTAACCTACATTAGCAAAATTAGTCTTATGAGTCTAATGCATATGAGAATAAATCTGCAGCTAAACCAAAAGAGGGGGAATTTACAACTTCATGTTAACATTTGTCAGTCCTGAAACTGACTAGTTTTAGGGTAGACTAACTCACTTGTCTCTTTTTGCCATGATGTCACAATCTCTAGAAATCAAATATAGATAAACACATTTCAATCAAGAAACAATAAAAAGGTCTCAGTTTAAGAATACTGTACTTTTGATCTCAATTGTGATTAGTACTTAGCTTGTGTGTGTGTGTGTGTGTGTGTGTGTGTGTGTGTGTGTGTTGTGTGTGTACTAAGTGTCAAGTATTATAATAATCACTGGAGACACACAGCTGAGGATGACACACACACAGGACAATAAACATAAGCACCTACTATGAAGATGTAACAGATTATACTCTGAGTGTATAAAAAAATTACTTAGTGTGTCTGAAGGAATCCAGAAAGCCTTCATGGAGGAGGAATCATGTTTCTCTTAGTTTTTTTGTGTAGGCAGATTAATAGCCACTCCAAAAGTTCCACATCCTAATCCTTGACACCTGTGAGTATGTTACCTACATAGTAAATTAGGGTCTTGGGATGGGAAGATCACCCTGGATCAGTCAGTTCTTAGAAGTGGAAGAGGGAGTCAGAGTCAGCGTAGGAGATATGATGGTAAAAACAGAGGTCTGAGTCATGTGGGACCAGGAGCCAAGGAATGAAAGGAATTTTAGAAAAAAAGAAAATATACTCTTTCCTAGAGGCTTCAGAAGGAACAAAGCCCTGCTGACACCTTGATGATTGCCCAGAAAGACTCATTTTAAACTCATGACCTCCGGGAATTATAGGATTTTAAAAAGTGTGTTGCTTCAAGCTGCCATGTCTATGGTAATTTGTTACAGCGGCAATAGAAAATTAACACAATGTCCTTTTTTTTTTTTTTTTTTTTGCTTTGCTATTTAGCATCAGAATAACTTTTTTTTTTTTAATTTTTGAGTCGAAGTCTCACTGTCGCCCAGGCTGGAGTGCAGTGACCCACTGCCACCGCAGCTTGACCTGCTGGGCTCAGGCAATCTTTCCACCTCACCCCTCCAATTAGCTGGAACCATAGGCACACAATGGCATCCAGTTAATCTTTTGAGTTATTGTAGAGAAGAGGTCTCGCTAAGTTGCTTAGGCTGGTCTCGAACCCCTGGGCTCAGACAATCCTCTAGCTTCGGGCTCCCAAAGTGCTGGGATTACAGGCGTGAGCCACTGCACCCTACCCAGAATACCTTTTTCCCTGTTGTGTTAATACTCCACTGCTTGAGATAGGAGCAAATGCCAGAGAAACTCACTTCTTAGTCTCTATGGAAAATAGGACATGAGCAGGACTCCTAGGCTTGGCCCTTGGACCCCGCCATGTTCCTCCAGTACCAGTGCCTCCAGTGTCCTGTCTCCAGGAGTAGCAAGGTCAGTGGTCCCGGGAAGGTAGCCGCTGAATTGCAACCTCTGACTTCATATTTTCCCCTTACCATTTTAAAAACAAATTTGTTTATCAAGCCTTCTCAGTGATTTATTTGTGGTATTAGATAGGCTTTCAAAAAATTCCCTTTCTGCTTACATCACCCAGAGTCAGTTTTTGCTGTTTTGATGGACAATGCCGAATGATACAAAAAAGCGGAGGAAACAAAGGTGCAAGGCATGGAAGAAAGAGAGAGCTATGACTGCAAAAGTCTCAAGTATGTGAGTATTGCTGGAGTTTCGGACGCGAAGAGCTTGGCAGATGATAATATTGTACCAGTAGACAAGAATCCAAGGGATCTCACTCATAATACAAGTAAATTGTTTATATTGTTTATATTAATTCTTCATTTAACAGTGGAGGGTTTTGAAGAAATATCAACGGGAGTGATATAAGCAGATATGAATGTTAGTAAAAGATAAAGGAGACAAGTAATACAGAAGCTAATAAACAATTTCGGTAGTTTGAAGACGATTTGGGGTATTTAATATAAGATTGACATAGCAGAGATGGAAATAAATAGAACAGTATGGAAGTTCTGTTTCTTTTTGGTTTTTACTTTATGGAGAAATGCCTGCTTTCTGACTAAATGGAGATAGAAGATGAAGTTGAGGTAATATTGGAAGCTGATTTTTTATTCAGTTTTTTGTTTTGAGTTTTTAATATACTGGTGGATCCAGCTTTTAAACACTCTAGTCTGAAGTTCAAAAAAGAGATGTGAGCAGACAGTATATATTGAGAGTCAGCAGCTTCATGGTACTCACTGAAGTCTTAGGTATTAAGGAGATTGGCTGAAGAAAAGACACAATAAATGATAAAATTAAAATGAATCTGGTGTTCAGTTAGCCTAAAAGCCATAGGTATAAAATCTATTTACTTAGTAGTAGTGAAAACAACAACTGTTTTTCTTGGAGGAAGTTGAGTAGATATGTGTATGTCAACTTGGGCTAAGCAGTGAAGCAGTAAAAGCAGTCTGTTTCCATATTGTTATTTTATACAAAACATTTGACTAGTTTCAAGAAAAGAAAGTGGCAATCTTAACACTTCACAAATAAGGCACTTTTAACACTTCACAAAACTTTCAATTACATGTAGATCAAAATGGAATGTATTTCGCTTTTCCCCTTTTTTGAGTAGTAATTAATAAATTAAGCCAGCTGGCATAACTGTGTTTGACATTGGTTACAGAGCATAGCATATTGCTGAAGCATTTTTATAGACAAGAAGCAATAAAGAGTGTTGCAATATATATCAAATTTATTTGAGTTATGATACTAGTGGGAATGGAAGGACACTTTACAAAGAAAGGAAATAAAGTACTAATCTGAATTTCAAACATTCTGCTTCTGTTGGCTTAAATCTTGGACTTTTGGGGTTTATAGAAGAACAAACGTATAAAAAATTGGGTCTATTAAAACAAGATTAAGTAAGGAAGATTTTGGGGGCAAAGTTACCCAAGAGATAACTTTATTCTCAGCTGTCTCCAGGAACCACAAAATAAGACATAAGAAAATGAGTCACAACTGTCACAAGACAATAACAACAGAGTGCCATATTAAACACTTGGTTATTCAATTTATCACATTAAACACAATTCTTTGGAGGTACTCAGAAACAATATCAGTTCTTATTCTATTAATTTGGATGGGTTCATTTTTGGTTCTCTTAATAAAATTTCCCGGTCCTGAAGTATTTTAAAACCTGTTAGTCAGATGCTCAATCAAAAAAAATTCTTTTTATTTAAAGCAGTGGTTCTCAACTCTGTAAGACCACATTTTATTTTTTAATACTAAATTTTCAATGCAGTAACTTTGAAGACCAGAACCACATTTTTTCAAATTTCTCTGGTGATTTTGGTGCACAAACACTTACGGGATGCCTTGAACTAGGGAACTCATGACTAGTGAAGTCTCTAATTCTTTCTCTGTTCTTTGTCTTCTTTCTTCTGTTTTTTTAAAAATTTAATTTAATTTTTATTTATTTTTAGATTCAAGGAATACCTTTACAGGTTTGTTATGTGGGTATACTGCATTCTGGCAAGGTTTGGGCTTTTACTGAGTTCATCACTTAGGTGGTAGACATAGTATTCAGTAGGTGGTTTTCAATTCTCAATCCCCCTTACTGCTTCACTAGTTTTCCCCGTGTCTGTTGTTATCCCCATTCTTTTACTTGTGTTTATTCAGTGGTCATTTCCTACTTATTGAGGAGAACATGTGATATTAAGTTTTCTGTTTTTGTGATAATTTGCTTAGGATGATGGTCTTTAGCTGCATCCATGTTGCTGCAAAGGACATGGCTTTTACATGGTACGGGTACAAAAATAGACACACAGACCAATGAAACAGGATACAGAACAGAGAAATAAAACTACTGACTATAAGCATCTCATCTTTGACAAAGTCAACAAAAACAAACACTAGGGAAAGGACACTCAAACAAATAGTGCTGAGAACACTGGCGAAGTATGTGCAGAAGAATAAAGCTGGATGTCTTCCTCTCACCATATTCAAAAATTCCCTATTTCAAATATAAAAGTGTTTGATCTTTTTTAGGGTTGCATAGTATTCTGTGGTATATATATACCACTTTTTCTTTATCCCAACCACTGTTGATGGACACCTAGGTTGGTTCCATATTTCTGTTATTGTGCTAAGTGCTGTGATAAACACGTAAGTGCAGCTATCTTTGGTAGAGTGTGACTTGTGCTTCTTTGGGGATATACCTGGTAGTGGTATCGCTGGGTCAAATGAGAAATCTATTTTTACTTCTTTGAGATATCTCTAAACTACTTTCCACAAGGGCTGAACTAGCTTACATTCCCACAAACAGTGTAGAAGTATTCCCTTTTCTTCACAACCTAACCAACATCTGTTATTTTTTGACTTTTTAATAAAAGCCATTCTGACTGGTGTGAGATGGTTTCTCATAGTGGTATTTATTTGCATTTCCCTGATAATTAGTGATGTTGAACATATTCCTTTTTTTTAATGTGGATTAGCCACTTGTGTGTTTTCCTTTGAGAAGTGTCTATTTGTGTCTTTCACCCACTTTTTAATGGGGTTATTAGTTGTTGTTTTTTTTCCTGTCAATTCATTTGCATTCTTTATAGATTCTGAATATTAGTTCCTTGTCAGATGCATAGCTGTAAATATTTTCTCCCATTCTGTAGGTTGTCTGTTAGCTTGGTTGATAGTTTCTATTATTTTTTTCTTTTTGTGATACCTTATCTCAGAAATTGATTATTTCTTTTGCTGTGCAGTTAGATTAGGTATCACTTGTCAATTTTGGTTTCTGCTGTTTTTGCTTTTGAGAACTTTGTCATGAATTCATTGCCCAAGCTGATTTCCTAAAGAGAGTTTTCTAGACTTTCTTCTAGGATTTTTACAGTTTGAGGTTCTATATTTAAGTCTTTTTCCATCTTGAATTACTTTTTGTATATGATGAGAGGAAGTAGGCCAGCTTCACTCTTCTGCATATGGTTAGTCAGTTTTCCCAACACTTTGTTAAATACGGTGTTTTTTCCCCAGTATTTGTTTTTGTTGACTTTGTCAAAGACAAGATGGTCGTAGGCCATTGGTTTTATTTCCGGGTGCTCTATCCTGTTTCATTAGTCTGTGTGTCTATTTTTGCATCAGTACCATGTTGTTTGTGCTGCTATAGCCTTGTAGTTTGAAGTCTGGCAGTGTGATGTTTCCAACTTGGTTGTTTTGCTTAGGATTGCTTTGGCTATTTGGGTTTTTTACTTTTGCTTTCATATGAATTTAAGTATTTTATTTTTTTCTATATTTGTGAAAAATGATGCTGGTAACTTGCTACAGACCACATTGAATTTGTAGATTACTTTAGGCTATGGACATTTTAACAATATTAACCCTTCCAATCCATGAGCATGGAATGTCTTTCCATTTGTTTGTGCATTTTTAAAAATTACTTTTAGCAATGTTTTGTACTTTTCATTGGACAGATCTTTCACTTATTTGGTTAGATATATTCTTAGATGCTTTATTGTAATTGCAGTTATTATAAATGAGATTGTGTTCCTGATTTGGTTATCAGTGTATAAAATGCAACTGATTTTTGAACATTGATTTTGTAATCTGAGACTTTACTGAAGTTGCTTATGAGTGCTAGATTTTTTTTGGTGAAATACTTAGTGTTTTCAAGATATAGAGTCATATCATCTGTGAAGAGAAATCATTTAACTTTCTCTTTATTTGTATACCATGACTTTCTTTCTCTTTGATTGCTCTAGCTAGGACTTCCAGTACTATGTTAAATAGGAGTGGAAAAAAGTGAAAATCCTTGTCTTCTTCTAGTTATTAGAGGAAATACTTCCAATTTCTGCCCATTAAGTATGATGTTGGCTGTGGGTTTGTCATAGATGACCTTTATTATTTTGAGGAATGTTCCTTTGATGTCTAGGTGGTTGAGGATTTTTATTATGAGAGATATTATATTTTCTCAAGTGCTTTTTTCTGTGTCTATGGAGACTTTTCTCTGCCTTCTAAGGAACATAGTTTGTGATGATCAACTATTGGAACAATTGATGAGCTGAGCAAGTGTCATGTTCCGAAAGAACAAAGAGAATCAGAGGGCACCAATATTAGAATTACAGCAAGATAAGGACAGAATTTGTAAATCAATATAGAGTTGGACTAGTCTGATGCATTTAGTAGGGGGAAGAGATTTTATGCTATTTTCTCCCATTTTGTTGCTGTTTTGAATAAGAAGGGAAAATTTAAGGATGGAAGCAAAGAGTAGTAGTCGTTGACACTTAAGTCATGAAGAAGTTCCAGAGCATAACCAAGATGATCTCAAGTTTGAATAAGACACACTGGTAGAAAGATATGGCTGAAAAGATATTTTAACCAAACCAAACCTAGCTGTACTTAAGGCAATATTCAGCCTTGGGAGCTCTCAGAAATTTGTAAAAATGTGTCTAAACAAGTTAAGCTCAATTCTATGGTCTCAGTTTTCTGACTCAGTCTCCTCACATCTCACTCCCAGTACTCTTTCTTTTCTCTTGAGCTGTGTAGACAATGAGCTATACATTAAAATGAAAAGGCAAAGTCTTATGTTGTAAATAAAAATTGAGACCTGAGGTCATCTGAGATACATTTCCTTTTTTGCATCATAGTTGTAATACAACTTGGTAATTAGGCATGATAGGAAGTAAACAGAGTGTTGGTTTCTGTCAAGTTTTCTTTTTCTCTTTGCCTTCTAAAAAGCACAGTTTGTACCCATTAGCTACTGGGTTTTGGAAAGTTGGGATAGGGCTGGCTCTTGGAAGATATGAACAAATAAGAGAACATGGAGAATCCAAGTGTCTCTGTACCAGAAATGGTGCAAGTGACCTTTGATGGAAGGGTCACAAGACTACAGGAGTTAAAGACGGGATTTTGAGTAACAGAACTTCTGTAAAGTATACTTAGGAGGATTGCATACAATGTTCTTTTAAACCACTCTTTACTGTTGCCAGGTATCCTTCTAAAAAGACTCTGTGGTATGTCTGACTTGTGAGGCTTGTGTAGGAGTTGTTGTTTGGTTTATTTTTTTGTATGACAATATGCTGACAGTGGCCCCAAGTGAAAGTATGAGTTCTATTTTCAGGGCACAAAGAAACAAATCTTAGAGCTTTGTGAACTGTCTTGATTAAGGTGCTGGCAGATTCAGTATCTGATGAGGCTTGCTTCCTCATAGACAAGTTCTCACTGTGTCTTCACATGATGGAAGGCACAAGGCAGTTCTCTGGGCTTTTTTAAATGAAGGACACTAATCCCATTTATGAGGACTCTGCCTTTATGACAGAATCATGTCCCAAATGTCCCACTTACTAATATTGTTGACTTGAAGGTAAAGAGTTCAACATATGAATTTTGGGGAGATACATTCGAGCCATAGCAGATGCCTAAGTTATAAGAAAGTCTTTTATTTTCCCATTTCTTTAGTAGCATTTTTATTACCCTGCAAGTGTGTTTATGTGTTTCATGGAGTCTGTTACATTCTCTCATAAGATTCATCATATTTTTTAGAATTATAAGATAATTAGATAAGAAGAGTCATGTATTTCATAACACTTAAAGCATTATACTTTAATTTATTAAGATAAATGGGAAAATAAACACTTTTTGTAAATCTGCTACCAATGAAGAAATGAATTAATTAAATCTTTTACAAAAATTGTATAACTTTTTTAGAATTTAGTTCTCTTAAAGAAAATTCAAAAATAGTATAATGTGCACAGGTAAGGGTTGCGGGTACAAAAAAAAATTTTTTTTAATTAAAATTAAAATCCTTTTTCCCCTCTTTTAATTTTTATTTAAAATTATGGGGTACTATTCAGGGCTATACAAATATTCACCAGGCAGGTACCCTTATAGATGAGGTATGCCCCTCCTTCCCCAGGCAGATATTGACTACTGTCAATTCCACCTCTCCACTCCCCACACCCTCTCTGCAGTTTCCTGCCACTTTCAATCCTTTTCTTATAGTAATACAGTAGTTTTTCAAAGTCCACTTATGAGTGAGAACATGCGATACTCAGCTCTTTGTTTCTGTGAGAGATCACTCAGTATTATAAACTCTAATTCCATCCAGGTTACTGCAAAGTTCATGATTTTGTACTTCTTTATGGCTGCATAGTACTCCGTTGTGTATATGTACCACATTTTTTTACCTAGTCCTCTTTTGATGGGCAGCATGGTTGGTTCCATGTTCTTGCTATTGTGAACAATGCTGCAATAAATATACTTGTGCAAGTATCTTTTTCATAGGGTGACCTGAGTTCTTCTGGGTACATTCCCAGTAGGGAGATTGCGAGGTCATATGGAAGGTCTAGTTTTAGAACTTTTAGGAATCCCCACACTGATTTCCACAGAGGCTAAACTGTTTGCACTCCCACTAACAGTGTAGAAGTGCTCCCTTTTTGCCACATTCTCTCCAGCATCTGTTATTTTTTTGAGTTATTGATGATGACCATTCTGACTGGAGTTAGGTGGTATCTCAGTGTACTTTTAATTTGCATCTCCTTGATGACTAGTGAAGCTGAACATTTTTTCATATATCTGTTGGCTGCTCTTATGTCTTCTTTTGAGAAGTGTCTCTTCATATTTTAGCCCACTTTGTAATAGGGCTGCTTGTTTTTTTCCTTTCAGCATGTTTAAGTTCCTTGTAGATCCTTGATGTTAGGCCTTTGTCAGACATGAAGTTGGCAAATGGTTTCTTTGGCTTTGCAGAAGCTTGTCAGTTTAATGAGGTACCACTTATCTATCTTATCTCTTATGGTCTGGGCATTTTGGGTTTTGATCAGGAATTGGTTGCCAGTTCCAACTTCGATAAGAGTGCCTAAACTACTTATAGTTAGAGGTTTTACATTTAGGTCTGTGATCCATTTAGAGTTAATTTTTGTGTATGGGGATAGGTAGGGGTCCTGTTTCAATCTTCTGCATGTGGTCAGTCAGTTTTTCCAGCACCATTTACTGAATAGTTTCTCCTCTCCCCAGTAGTGGGTGGTGGAGGCTTTGCCAAAGATGAGTTGGTTGAGAAATTGAGGTTTTGCTTCTGGAATCTCAATTGTGTTCCATTAATCTATATGCCTGTTCTTGTACCCTTACCAGGCTGTTTTGATTATTGTAGCTTTATAATATAGTTTAAAGTCTGGGACTGTGATACCTCCTGTTTGTTTGTTTGTTTTTGCTGAGGATTGTTTTGGCTATTATTGGTTGTTTATGTTTCTATATGAATTCCTGTATTGTTTTTTCTAGGTCTGAGAAGAATGTTGCTGTTAGTTTGATGGGTATTACATTAGATTGCCTTAGGTAAAACGGACATCTTAACAATGTTGATTCTTCCAATCCATGAGCATGGACTATTTTTCCACTAGTTTGTGTCATCTTTGGTTTCTTTGTGCAGTGTTTTGTAGTTTTCATTGTAACGATCTTTCACATCTCTGGTTTGGAAGATGCCAAGGTATTTCATTTTTTTTAAATTTATTTTTTTTGTGGCTATTGTGAATGGGATTGTGCTTTTTATTTGGGTTTCTGTGTGTTTATTATTGGTGTATAGATATGTGATGGTCTTTTGCACATTTATTTTATACCCTGAGACTTTACCAAATCCTTTATCAGTGCAAGGAGGTTTTTGACAGATTGTCTTGGTTTTCAAGATATACTATCATGTCATCTGCAGAGAGATAACTTGACTTCCTCTTTTCCTATTTGGATACTCCTGATTACCCTCTCTCCTTTGATTGTTCTAGCTAGGACTTCCAAAACTGTATTGAACAGGAGGGGTGACAGTGGACATCCTTGTCTTGTCTTGTTCCAGTTTTCAGGGGATATGGTTCCAATTTTTGTCTGTTTAACAGTATGTTGGCTGTGGGTTTCTTGCAGATGGCTCTTACTATTTTGAAGTATTTTCCACCTATGCCTAGATGTTTGAGGGTTTTTATCAAGAAGGGGTGCTGGTCCAACAGGGCAATGAAATACAACTCATTAATAAATATAATGAACTATTAAAAAATCCCCAGAGTTTTTGTTATCCCTTGATTAGGATAAACATCATGTAGAGAAAAAATTAAAAGAGTGAACTCAATAGGAGAATACTAAATATCTGGAAACTAATACACAATGCTCAATATTTTTGGTCATTTATACGCTAATTAGAGAACAGTTTTAAATAATTCTAAGATTCATCCTCTTCCCATTCTCTGCATCTTCTGCTGAATATTTTTGTTTTAAAAAATATGTTAAGAACAGCACATGCTCATAAAATTATTTTCATAGTTGTTAACATTCTTTCCTTTTTCTTAGAGGAAATTTCCTGAGGGTTTCAAAAATGTATCTAAAAGTTTTGTTTTCTTCCACTAAGATTTTAGGTTTTTATTACTATTGGTTCTGGCTGAAATTCTTTCAAGGGTAAATCTTATTGTTTCAGGGGATTATTTGTCTTTTGAAATAGTCCTCATTTAATATGCAAATTACTAAGATAATTATTTGTTCTCTCCTTTAGAAAAAGTAGTTGAGTTTCACAGATCTGTTTGGTGAATGCTTGGTTAATAAGAGACTGTTTTGCTGGGGTTGAAAAATGGAAGCAGTAGCTCCTCAAGTTATAGATTATATTTTATATATTTTAGATCTATGTACGGCAGCTTTTTTCTGAAAGGAGCTGGAAGAGGTATATGCAACTTCTTTGTGCTATACCATTTGATTGGAATTGCTTAAAAATTTTGGTGCAGAGGATAAAAGGAAATACTGAAGGTTAATGAAATTAGAGGAATTGTCATATAGGGGTTATTGTTTGGATCTGGGCCAGAGACAGCAACCAGAAAGCCCTGGTTATCTAACATGGTCTTATCTACTAACAATCTGAAATCACACTGTAACCATAGTGCTCAATCCCACAAGTATATAGGCATTTTTAAAAACATTTATTGGCCAGATTTCTTGCTGTCTTTTTGGTATTGTCTCTGGAAAATGATGTAATTGACATAAGTAATAAAAGTTGTCTTTTTCAGAGGACCTTTTATGTTCCAGATACCATTGTAGACAATTTGTATAACCTGGTGTTGGAATTTAAAAGACTTAGAATTACTCTTTACTAGCTCTGAGTTTGTTTCCTCTTCTGAATATTGGTGTTGATAATACCCTCTTTATAGAATATTTGCAGGGATTTTTGATAATATACTTTGGTGCTGGATCAGTATTTGGAACACAAGTAGCACCTTACAAAAGTTATAGTGTGGTGGTTGTTTTATTATCATTGTTATCTTTTTAAATACTGCAGCTTATTAATATTTTCATTGATTATTGTTGCTATGGTTATGAAAAATGTACTCTTACTTGCAAGGATAGGGTAAGGGATCTACAAAATTTAGCCATTTTTTTCTAAGGACTTGGCCATATCCCAACATTGCCCACCTGAATGTGATGTGCAGATAAAAGAGTTAGAAATACACAGTAGTGTTACCTGACCTCACTTTACTTCAGGCCCATGATCTTTAAATAGGTCCCAGGCACTCTCATTTGTTTTGTTTCATTAATGTTTTGATCCTACTGCATTGATTCTAGTTGTCATGCAGACATGCTATTCTTTATCTAATTTCAAAAGGAGTAAAACTCTGCTTTTGATCCCACTTCCTCTAGCAACTACCAAACCATTTTTTTCCTCCCCTCTGCAGCAAAACTCCTTGAAGGAGATTTCTATTCTGTCTGTCTCACAACCCTATTCTTTTGAAAATCTACTCTCTTCAGAAAACATTCTGGTTACGGTCATCAGTGATTTTCAGGTTGCTTAACTCACTGTTAATTTTCCTTTTTTTTTTTTTTTTTTGAGTTGGAGTCTCACTCTGTCATCCAGACTGGAGTGCAGTGGCCACTCCCTGCCACTGCAGCCTCGACCTGCTGGCTCCAGCGATCCTTTCGCCTCAGGCTTCCATGTAGCTGGAACTACAGGCGTGCACTACCACACCCGGCTAACTTTTTTGATTTATTGTAGAGATGAGGTCTCACCAAGTTGCCTGGGTGGGTCTCGAACCCGAGAACTCAGGCAATCCACTCACCTTAGCCTCCCAAGGCACGGGATTACAGGCTGAGCCACCGAACCTGGCTCACTGTTAATTTTCAGTCCTCACCTTACTTGGTTTGTTTGCAGTAAATTTTAAAATTTGCTCTATCTTAGGGAGGAATCTGAATATTTGGATGTCTTTAGCAACTTTTTGTTTCCTAATTGCTAGATTAAGATTCATTAGCATTTTTCTATCTATATAAGCCTATACTGTCTTCATTCATTTCTTTCTCTCTATTCTTATTCATTCTGGGTACTAACAATAATGATAGCATCATAAATGATGTTGCTGAGTATTCTATCTCTTCTTCTTATAAATCATTAAAAATTGCAGTGATATTTGCTTAATTGGTAGAACAACATGATGAAACCATTTGATCCTAGACCTCCTAGGATGAGATTTTTTGACAATTAATTTGATTATTTTAGTGATTGTAGAACTATTTAGGTTTTCTATTTTAAGAAAAAAAATATATAGACAGGTTCTTGCTATGTTGCCCACTCTGGTCTCATATTTCTGGGCTCAAGCAATCCTGCTTCGGCTGCTCATGAAATTATAGGTATAAATCATCATGCTAGGGTAAGGTTTTGTTTGTTTGTTCTGGTTTTGTTTTTGTTTTCTCCTTAAATTCTGTTTGGTAAATTTTATTTTCTTTGGAATTTGTTCATTTATTCTCGAATTTTCAACTTTATGGTCATATAAAATTTTATAATATTTTGTAACTATCCTTACAATATTTGGGGGTTCTGGAACTGTAGTTCTAACTTTTCTATTGGTAATATTGTTTATTTCAGAATTTATTATTTATTGTTCATTTTCACTAGAAATATGACAATTGCATTAGTCTATTCAAAGGACCAACCTACTGTTGGCTTTTTTGCTTTCTCTGTCAAAGTTTGCTTTCTATTTCATTAGTTATTAACCTTTTGCTAATTCACTGTACTTTTTTGAATTTATTCAGCTTGTTTCTGTTTGTTTTTCCCCATAACTTCTTCCAGCTTTTCTTTTTTTCTAATGGAAGCATTTAAGATGATAAATGTCTTCTAAAATGTTTGAATTATTTAGAAGTTAATTTCTTGATTTCCAAAGATATAGGAATTCTTTATTATTATCTCTGTATTTTTTTTATTTAGAGATTTATTGCACTTCTAGCCAGAGAATTTTTAATTTGCTAAGATTTGTTATATGGTCCAGCATATGGTCAGTTTTTATATACTGTTCACTTGTGTTTAAGAAAAAACGTGCTCTGTATCTCATCAGTGCAATAAATTAGATAGATATGATCAAGAATGACAATTTTGCCTTTGAGAATTTTCTTATATTTAAAGATTTATTTTGGCTTTTCTATCAGTTAATATGAGGTGTATTAAAAAGTGCCATTATAAGTGAGGATTTTAAGATTGTTCTTGTAGATTTGTCAACTTTTGTTTTGTATACTTATGTCCCCTTCTTAGATGTATACAAGTTTATACACAGATTTTAAATTATATATGCATTTATTTAACTATATTATATTATTATTATAAAATTAAACTGTTTATTTGAAGTAATTTTTTAACCTTAAGACAATTTTTTAAATATAAAAATTGGAACCGAAAATTTGATATCAAGAACTGATATCAGAAGCTATACTGGGTTTTTATTGGTAAAAATGTACCTGATATAACTTTTTAAAGTTGTTTATGTTCAAGATTTCTTTACTTTTATGTCTTAGTTGTATCTTTCACAATTAGCATGGAAGTTTTAAAACTATTTCTAATCCAGTTTGGGTTAGCTGGATTAATCTGAATTAACTGGAGCACTTTAGTCCATTTGCATTATTTATAATTACTTGTATATATAAATTTGAATCTAAAATTGTATTTTGTGCTTTTTAATTAAACTATATTCACTCTCACCTTCTTTCTATTTATTTCTCTCCCTTCCTTATGATATTTCATTTTATTAAAGTTTTTCTCTCACCATTCCATTTTTTTTGTCTTTAACAAGTTTGAAAGGTTCATATGGTGCTGTAATTTTTCAGTAGTTACTTGGGTAATGACAACATACATTATTACCAAGGTCTGGAGGTAATCAAGATCTTTACCTTCCTCTTGAGTAATACAGTCAAAATATTTAATTGCATTACTAATATATATATAATTATATATTAATTCTATTTTATTCAATATTTACATAGAGTTTCTAGTTTTGGTTTTTAAAGTTTTTTAAACTATGTATTTTTCCATTTAACCCTCAGATTTCTACAGTTTTTATTCTTCTTCTTTTGCTGCAGCTCAAACCTTCTTCTTTTTAGATCAGTTTTCTTTTATTTGAAAAATATCCTTTTATGGTTTTCTTTAGTAGAAGTATCCTATAGTAAGTCCTCTGAATTTTTGTTTGTTTGTTTTGTGTTAAGGATATCTTTCTTTGGCCCTTGTCCTTGAAAGATAGCTTCATTGAATATAGCATTCTAAGTTGACAAATATTGCCCTTTTTGGGCAAATTTACCCTTTTTTTGTAGTTTTATGCAGTTTTAAAAATGCATATAAACTCATAACCACCACATTATTGAAGATTTAAACAGCTGCACCACTAAAACAAAAAACTCTCATACTTTTTTGTAGACACCACTGCCCATCTCCAAAACTCTGACAACCACATAAATGAAAACACAGTATCCGTTATTGAGTTTTTCAATTTATATGCATTAACTCTAGAAGTACATTTGAGTTTTTTAAACTTTATTCACATATTATTGATCTTTATCATTAGCTTCTTATTATATGTATGTATTTTCAAGCTTGCCTTTTGTCTTTACATATATTACACATATTTATTTTATTGTCCATATATAATATTTCATTATTTGAAAATTTTGTCAGTCTGATTTACTCTGTTATTTATACTTACTCTTGTTTATGGTGGCTAGATACATCGTGTGTTTATTTTTACTATGAGATGCTCATTTTCTTTGCAATTTTATCTAATAAAATTGTTTAAGCCTTGAGACAGAAGTTGCCTTGCTCTAAAGATAATCTAAATTTGCTTCTGCATATTTGTGGCTTAAGACTTTCTTCAAATTTTCATTTCTTGTACACTAGGCTGGAGCACTGTGTGATGGTCAGTTGTGATTCCAAATTTTTGATGACGATTATTTTCTTTTCTTTGGTAAGTACCATATAAAACAATTGAGTATTCATTCTCCAGGTTGGGGAGAATGCATTTATTTATAATTCACTCTTACACTAGTTATATAGCCTTTTAACTGAAAAAAATTAACATTGAACAAAGAAAGATCTGGCTTTGCACTACACTTTTACATGGTTGAAATTAGTCACACTAGATTTTAGTAATGGGACTGACCACAGTCCAAAGTCTTAGTATGGGGTGGACTATTACAGAAAGACCAATAATGCAAGGTATCAGTTAACCTGAAGGCTAAAATTAACCACACGAGCAGTTAATCAATCATGTCTCTGTAATGGAGATCCATTACAAGTTCTGAATACGGACGCTAGAGTACATTTCTCTGGTTGGATATTACCCTGCATATTGTCACACATCACTACTAGGGGAATAATGTGTTTGCGCTTCAAAAAGAGAGAACAGTAGAAACTCCATATTTGAAAGCCTCTTTGATTTTTGTTCCCTGAAGGTCTACCTTTGGTGGTCTTTATTTATTTATGTGTTTTATTTATTTATCTACTTAATTTTAGAATCAGTGGGTATAAATGAAGATTTGTTACATAGATATATTTTGTGATAGTGAGGTTTGGGCATCTGATAATCCCACTCTCCCCTCCCCCTAGTGGTGAGCATGATACTCAATGAGTGGTTTTGCATCCCTTATTCTCCTTCCCTCCTTCTCTCCCCCTTTGGGCAGTGCCCAGTGTCTGTTCTTCCCATACTTGTTCCTGTGTGTGCTCAGTGTTGACTATCCACTTCTGACTGAGAACATGTGGTATTTAGTTTCCAGTTTCACTTAAAATGATGGTCTCCAGCTACATCTGTGTTGCAGCAAATAACATGAGTTTGTTCTTTTTTATGGCTGTGTAGTGTTCCATAGTGTATATGTACCACATTTTTAAAATTCAGGGCACCATTAATGGGCACCTGGGTTGGTTCTAGGTTTTTGCTATTGTGAATGGTGCTGTGATAAACATACAGGTGCAAGTATCTTTTGGTAGAACTTATGCTCCTTGGAATATATACCCAGAAATGAGATTGTGGGTCAAATAGTGAATCTATTTTTAGTTCTTTGAGAAATCGACAAACTGCTTTCCACAGGCCTTGAACTAGCTTACATTCCCACCAACAGTGTATGAACATTCCTTTTTTTCCATAGTTTTGCCAACATCTGTTGTTTTTTGACTTTTTACTAACAGTAGCCACTTTGATGTGAGATGATATCTTACTATAGTTTTGGTTTGCATTTTTTTGATTCATTTTTTTTTTATGTTTGTTGGTCATTTGTATGCTTTCTTTTGGAAAGTGTCTGTTCATGTCCTTTGGTAACTTTTTAATAGAATTGTTTTTCCCTGTTGATTTGTTTGAGTTCCTTCTAGATTCTGGCCATTGGGACTTTGTCAGATGCATAGTTTGCAAATATTTTCTCCCTTTCTCTAAGTTGTCTCTTTACTCTCTTAATGGACTATTTTTCAGTATGAAATCTTTTTAGCTTGATGAGGTCCCATCTGCCAATTATAGATTTTAATGCATTTGGTTTTGAATTGATCATGAACTCATTGCTTAGGTTGGTTTCCAGGAAGGTAAAATTTAAAAAATTTTAAAAAATTTAAATTTTTTTATAGTTAGAGGCCTTATGTTTAGGTCCTTGATTCATTTTGGGTTAATTTTTTAATATGGTGCTAGGTATGGGTTTAATTTTATTTTTCTGTGTATGATTAGCTACTTCTCCCAATACCCTTTGTTGAATATGGTATCATTTATTTAGTGTTTGTTTTTGCAACTTTGTCAAAGATGAGTTGGATGCAGATCTGGGTTTTATTTCTGGGTTTTCTATCCTCTTCCATTTGACTATGTGTCTGCTTTTGTATCAGTACCATGCTGTTTTGGTTACTGCAGCCTGTAGTAAAGTTTAAAGTCTGGAATTGTGCTGCCATCAGCTTTGTTATTTTTGCTAAGGCTTGGCTATTCAGGCTACTTTTTGCTTTCAAATACATTCAAGTATTATATTTTCTAGGTTTGTGAAAAATGTTGCTGTTAGTTTGGTAGGGGTTACATTAAATCTGTAGATTGATTTTGGTAGTATAGACATCTTAATTATATTGATTCTTCTAATCCATGAGCATGAAATGTTTTTCCATTTGTTTGTGTCATTTTTTATTACTTTCAGTAACATTTTGTTGTTTTCATTTTACAGATCTTTCACTTCTTTGGTTAGATATATTCTGAGGTATTTTATTTTATTTGTAGTTATTGTAAATGAGATTGTGTTCTTGATTTAATTCTCGGTTTGGATGTTTTGGTGTATAGAAATGCAACTGATTTTTGAGCATTGATTTTGTAACCTGAGACTTTACTGAAATTTTTTAGGGGTGCCAAGAGTTTTTTGGTGGAATATTTAGGGTTTTCTAGATATAGGATCATATCATCTGAGAAGAGAGGTAATTTAAGTTCCTCTTTCCCTGCTTGTAAACCTCTACTTTCTTTCTCCTACCTGATTTGTTCTAGCTAGGACTTTTAGTGCTATGTTAAATAAGAGTGGTGAGAATGAACATCCTTGTTTTGTTCCAGTTCTTAGGGAAGATGTTTCCAGCTTTTGCCTGTAAAGTATGATGTTGACTGTGGGTTTGTTGTAGATGACTTTTATTATTTTGAGGATTGGTCCTTTGATGCCTAGACCTTTGAGGGTTTTTATCAAGAAGCGATGTTGGATTTTATCAAATGTGTTTACTGTGTCTATTGAGATAATAATGTAATCCTTGATTTCACTTCTGGTTTTGTAGTGGATTACATTTATTGATTTGCATATGTTGAACCAGGCTTCTGTGCCAGGAAGGAAGTCCATATGATCATGATTAAAAATCCTTGTAATTTGCTATTGTTTGTGGTTTGTTAGTATTTTGTTGCAGATTTTTGCCTCTATGTTCATCAGGGAAATTGTTCTGTAGATTTTTTCTTCATATGGTCTTTGCAATTTTGATTATCACGATGATACTAGCTTTGTAGAATGAGTTAGGAAGAAGTCCTTCCTTCTCAATTGCTTAAAGTACTTTCAGTAGGATTGATAACTCTTCTTTCTTGTGCTTCTGGTAGAATTCAGCTAAGAAATCATCTGGTCTGGGGCTTTTCTTAGTGGGAAGATTTCTTATTACTGAATCCATTTGTACTCTTGTTATTGGTCTGTTCAGATTTTCAATTTCTTTTGACTTCAAACTTGAGAGGTTGTGTGTTTCCAGGAACTTGTCAATTTCCTCTAGATTTTCTAACTTGTTTACAGATGTTTAAAATACTCTCTGATACTCTTGTATTTTTTCAGAACCAGTTACAATATCACCTTTTCCATTTCTGATTTATTTATTCAAATTTACCCCCTCTCTGTTTCTCTCTCGCCATTGCTGTCTCTGACCAAGTCTGTCAATCTTATCCATTCAAAGAACTAGCTTTTTGACTTATCGGGTTTTTATGTTTTTAAAACCTCAATTTTATTTACTTTTGCACTTACTTTGGTTATTTTCTTATACTGCTATCTTTGAATTGTTCTTGTTTTTTTCTTGTTCCCTTAGGTGTGACATTAGACTGTTTATTTGAGATCTTTCTATTGATATGGGCATGTGATGCTAAACTTCCCTCTCAACACTGATTTAAAGTCATCTCAGAGGCTTTAGTAAATTACATGTGTATTTTCATTTGTTTCCAGAAATCTTTGAATTTCTGTCTCTATTTCCATGTTATTCCAAAAATTGTTTAGGAGTATGTTGTCAATTTCCATGCATTTTTATGTTTTTGAGCATTCCTATTGGTGTTAATACTTATTTTCATTCTGCTGTTGTCTGAGAAGTTGCTTGGTATGATTTTGACTTTTTATAATTTTTTCAGACTTGATTTATGCCTGAATATGTTTGTTGAACTTAAAGTATGTTCTATGCACATATGAAAAGAATGTATATACTATGGTTGTTGTGTGGCATGTTCTGTAGATATCTATTAGATTTAATTGATCAAGTGCCAAATTTAAGTCTTAGATTTCTTAGTTAGTTTCTGCTTCAATGGTCTGTCTAAAGTTGTTAACAGGGTGTTGAAGTACCCACTATTACTATATGGCTGCTTATGTCCTATTTTGAATTAAGTAGCAATTGTTTTATCCATCTGGATGCTTCTATGGCAGGTGTGTATATTCAAGATGAATATTTCTTGTGGAAGAATTGAGCCTTTATCATGATGTAATGCCCTTCATTGTCTTTTTTTCCTTTTGCTGGTTTAAGTATGTTTTATCTAATATAAGAAGAGTGACCCCTGCTTTTTTATGTTTTCCATTTCCATGGAAGATCTTTCTACATCACTTTACCTTGAGCCCATGGGTGTGGTTTGAAATGAGATGAGTTTATCAAAGGTAGCAGAAAGAAACATTCTAAACTTTAAATTCAATATGCCTCTCTGTGTCTTTTGAGTGAAGTATTCAATTTGTTAACATTCAAGTAAGCTATTGATATATAATGGTTGGTTCACATCAAACTGTTAAGTAGTTGTTTTGTGTTCTAAGCTTTGCTTTTGATTTGTATGGTCTGTAATCTAGATACTTACATGTGCTTTTGTGATGAGTGGTAATGTTTCTTTAACTTCTGTGTTTATGTCTCCCTTAAACTTATCTTAAAGGGATGAATTCGCTTAGGCACTTCTTATGTGGGAAAGTTTTTAATTCTCCTTTGTTTATGAAGCTTAGTTTGGCAAGGTAAGAAATTATTGGCTGGCATTACTTTTCTTTAAGGGTGTTAAAATGGACCCATCCCCCGGTCCTTTCTGACCTGTGCAGTTTCTGCTGAGAATTGTATTGCAAATCTGATGGGTCTCCCTTGTTAAGTGGTCCATCCCTTCTCTCTAGCTTCCCTTAAGATTTTTTTCTTTCATGATAACTTTGGCAAATCTAATGATTATGTGTCTCATATAATACCTCATAGGAGTTCTTGGAATTTCTTTTATCTGCATGGCAGCCTCTCTAAAAAGATAGGGGACATTTTCTTAGATAATATCTTGAAAGACTTGTTCGAGGTTGTTCTCACTTTCTCCTTCTCTGTCAGGAATGCCAATTAGCTGTAGATTTGGTCTCTTTACATAATCCCAGAACTCTCATAGGCTTTGCTCATTCTTTATAATACTTTTTTCCTTATTTTTGACAAACTGGGCTAATTCAAAAGATTGATTTTGAAGCTCTGAAATTCTTTTAACTGCCTGATTGAGTTTGCTATTAAGGCTTGCAATTATATTTTGGCATTCCTGGAGTGAATTCTTCATTTCCAGGAGTTCAGTTTGCTTCTTTCTTAGGATGATGAAGTCAGCTTTCACTTCCTGAACTATTTTCTTGACCTGTTTGATTTGGGTCTTCATTTTTCTTGGATCTCATTGAGTCTCTGCCATCAGCATTCTGAATTCTATGTCTATCATCAGGGAGAGATCATTCTGGTTAGGATACGTTGCTTAGGAGCTGGCAGGAAAATTTGTGGGCATCGACTCATTTTGTATATCAAGATTGCCAGTGTTTTTGCACTGATTCCTCATAAGTGGTGCCAGACTCTTCTCTTTTTATTTTATTTATTATTTTTTAGTTGTTAAATTTGCTGCTATTGGTGAAAGCATTTTTTTTTCTTTTTACTTATGAATGTTTCTGTGGTATGTGTTGTGTATGAGCTGTTGACTTCTTGTAGGACTCAGACCCCTCATTCTCTCCCCAACCACAGGCTATAGGGGGCAAAGTCAGTGGTAGTTTTGTTTGGGAGTGGGCCCAACAGTGACTTCTTGAGGTTGTGAACCCAGGAGATCCTGATCCACCCCTCTGTTGTACAGGCAGGGCAGGGGCAGGGCAGCTGCATGGTGCCAGGAGGCCACACCTAGTAGAGAGTCATGAGGCATGAGTCTGGGTGTGGAACCTCTGGGTGTGCAGAAGCAGCCTATCTTTTCCTCTCGTCACTCCTTTTGTGATAAAGAAAGTGGTGCTGGTTGAGAAGTGATAACCACCTTCCTCTGTTCTGTCTCTGGGAAGGGTGGGGGCAGCAGCCAGGATGGCAACCAGGAAAGAGACCTACTGGCACTGCTCCACCAGAATCATCAGGTGGGATAGGACATCCTTTTTCTTCCTGGGCAGCAGTTTTTCATGCATTCTGGCAAAGGCAACAGGACTTCTGGCTGTCTATGAGCTCTGGCATTTTCCTTGTCTACCCATGTGTGGGTGAAGCCATGTCAGCAGCATTGGCAAATGGCCAGGGAGGTCCTGAAGCTGGTAGCCAGTAAAAGTGATCAAGGCAGTATAGAACAACTTTTTCCCACTGGTTGAGACCCTTCTTTTCACACTGGTGCAGAATGCAGTATTCAGCCTGGCCAAGGAGTTTAGTGCTCCCCTTCTCAGACTGTACATGGGCAGGGACAGGCTGACATATTGGTGGGTGGCTAGAAGATATCCCATTGTTCCAGCCTCAAAGTAGTCAGTTGAATTTGGGGCAGCCTTTTCTTGCCTATGCATCAAGGTCCCACCTGGCCAGGAGTCACAGAGGTGCTATGCCTCTTAGTTCTCTCACTGTTCTGCTAGCTGAGGCTGTGGGGTCTATTTTCCCCATCCTGCAAACAGGTGACTTCCTGGGGTCAACCTCCATACCACTGCAGCTCCCAAACGTGTTCAGGATGGGTACTGGTGCTGGTGCCATGAGAAGGGAATCTCATAGGTGGGAGTGATGCCCAGGAACAAGAGAGTAGCCATGTGCAGTCCATGACTGCAGAATGTGACCTGTGTGCTCTCTCTGTCGGGAGGTGGTGGTAGCCATTGCTGGATCTCCTAGGCAGCTGGACTGCCTTCCCAATTCATCACAACCCCCAAAGATCCATGTGGACCTGAGTGGTGGCTTTGTCCAGATCTTGAGTGGTTCCTTGGTTTCCCCAGAGTAGGGAAAGGTGTGGGGTGTGGAGGGTGCAGGGAGAGGACTGGGGGTGTCTCCTCTATGAATAAGGATGCAGAGGTCTGTGTGAAGTGTGTGAAACTCTCCCATTCACTCACCACTTCCCTTTGTTGGAGGTTTTCTCCCAGTTTTGCCGAGGACGGATTCCAAAGGCAGCTGAAGCTTGGTCCTTTTTGCTCTCAGTGGTCCTAGATGTTTTTCTGATGCATTTTGATATGAACGTCCAGATGATCCTCCAAAAAGCCACTATTCACTCACTTTTTTAAACCCTCTAAAATGTCCGCAGTCAGCCATCTTGGCCTCCCCCTTTGGCTGATTTTAATCTGTATCTTTTCTCTAATAAACTCTAACTGTAAGTGTAATTGCTTTTAGTGAGTCTGTGAATTCTTCTAGCAAATTATCAAAATTTTGGAACCCTCTGAAATTGCAGTTGATGTTAGAAAGTGTGAGCAGTTTTGTGAAGGAATGTGTTCTCAAACTTTACTGTTTGGATACTCCAGGAAGAATCCTGCATTTATTGGATGGTAGTTATCTTGCAAGGCTCTCCACCTTGGGCATGCTCTTGGTTTACTTTTCCCCAGCAGAGCTTGTGTATTAAAGGTCTCCCCTACTTGACGAGTGTACTCAGGATGACAGTCTCCTCAATGCTCTGTTTATTTCTCATGTCTGCCTTCATGTCTCTGCTTGAAAACGTATTATGGTCTTGATAGCTTCTGTTTGATTGGTTTTTACTTTTTTCCCTAGTGGAAGATTGAATTCAAATACCTAGCCAACTATATTACTAGAAAGAGATACTTATTTTATTTAAAATGTTATTCAAAGAATTTGTGAAATAAGCAAAAGGTAATGATCAGCAAACAGCTGAAAATATGAACTAAAGAAATGTGCAACTGAAGCTGAAGAAAAAATTTAGGAATGGCTATATAGAATGCAAGTGCATTTTATTAGTGTGTAGACAGTTCTGAAATCACAGGAGACAGTATAAATATTTTGCAAGGAAAAAGAGTATTTACCTTTAAATTTACCTCTCTAATTGTGTAGGGCAATCATAACATGTGATTAATAAAATGTGTTTAATAAAATACATTAAAATATTTGTTAGAACCAAGTCAGTCACTTGAATACAGTATACCACTTTTATCCAACAACAAAATAAAACAAGATGTCAGTGCTTGCAATCTTCTTAAGTTGCCACAAAACCTGATCTTTACTGTATTGAACTCTAGTGTCTTAGAAAGAGATGTTTAAGTCAGAGTTAAACCACCTTAACCCATATCGGCAAATCATTCTCTTAATGTAAAGGCTTTATACACCATGAAAATGTACAATAACAATGGCAAAATACAAGAAGAGGAGAATTGTAAGATACAGCAATTCATGAATTTCAAACAGACATACAAAACAACTATATCTCCTAAGAGGCACTTTTAAACAAGGTCTTCTTTTCATTAAAACAATCATGCAATTCAAATGCAGCCAAATCCATGTATTGGCTTGATTTTTTACTCTAAAAGACAGTTTTCAAAAGCTTAGTATATATCTGTTTACTTTGGGCTTTGGGGTCATGTAAGATATAGGCACTTTTATTTATTCATTTATTTTTGCTTTCCCAGTAAAATCCCAGCTTCTTTGGATGCACAGAGGATTGTGTGCATCCAAAAAAATGTCTAGGTAAATGTGCTGGTTATTGGCCTTTAACTTATGTAAGTTTGTTTTGTTTTTGTTTTTGTTTTGTCCTTTCGATTATACTGACTGTACAATTTGGACTTACTTTCTCATAATTGATTTGAGGATGAAATTAATCTTTATGAAACTGTTGGCTTGAGTATTGCCATCCTAAACTAGATGCATTTTACCGAACACAATTTATCATCTACACACTCTCTGTGTTTTAAGTGTGGTACAGTCATTTTATTTTTCCCATCATAAATGGCTATGATATAAAGTGAATTCTACTTTGGAGAGAATGATTGAAGCTATCTCCATACATAAAGTACTTTGGCTTAAAGGTGCTATATTCCTGAAATAGGCTTTTGTTATTTATTGACTCACTACCCTATAATAATTTTTCTGAAGTACTTTTGATCTGTTTTATAAATATTATGTTTTCATTTTGAATGTATTTAGAGTGCTGGAAAACTTTCCACTTAAAGAAATTATCATAATAGCCCTTCAGAAAGGGTTTTGTTTAAGAAACCAATGATGAAAGCTGTTCTCTGGACTCAGCCCAGCATTTGAGGGCAAGTCATAGTTTGGCTGTGAGCATTATCAAAGTGGTTAATGATGCCAACATAACACATGCTAAAGGGTACTAGTGGTAACAAATTTGGGAGAGAGAAGGCAAGAGTGTTATCAGTCTGAATTTAACCTTTTGCTTTAAAATGTCAAGGTAAGGATGTCAAAAACAGCTTTTTATATATCACCAGGAAGAGTAGGTTAATTTTAAAATCTAGTTAATGCTAGCCAAGTACAAGAAGTTCAAGAAATCTCTGCTGAATGTATTACTTTATGAACAATTTAGTTTGTGATATCTTAACCCATTCCTGGGTCTGGTAAATGATTTATCTACTGATAAAAAAATGCATAAAACACTGATTTGCATATAATAGTCAGTACTAAATATTTGTTTTATGAGTTAAGGAATTAAAAACAAAATTGTCACCAGGTTCAGGGTTAAACTTCCTGGATCATGAGGCCCCTGTTTGGATCTTCAGTCCTTGTCTAGTTTGAAGTCCTGCTGACTAGAAGGCACATCCATTTAAGAAGGTGGTGATTTTAAGAACAATTCAAATTTGGTTAATCAATTTATTCCTGCCATTCAGTTACTGCTTGCTTGTTTATTTGTACATTTATTTATTCAAATGTCACTTTCTTTGAACTTATTTTCCTGATCTGCCCCCTCTAAAGTAGCCATGACACCCTTGCACACTTTATTTTATAGTCATATATATATATATATTTCCACATATATATATTTCCAGAGGGTTTAGTATTAGCTAAAAATTTTTTGTCCATTTATTTGCTTACTTTTATAATATTCCCCCCATCTAGATTGTAAGTTTGCCTGTCTTATCATTCAGTATCTAGAAGCATGTTGGCATATTGTAGGCACTAAATCAGTAGTCATTAAGCATATGACTGAATCCTAAAAAACTTGTGATCACCTTTGAGGTATTGGGAAGAATTAGGTCATTTATGCAAGG
The DNA here is from genome assembly GCA_027257055.1 of Cephalopachus bancanus. Taxonomy (NCBI): domain Eukaryota; kingdom Metazoa; phylum Chordata; class Mammalia; order Primates; family Tarsiidae; genus Cephalopachus; species Cephalopachus bancanus. The sequence goes on from JAPVLO010000262.1 coordinate 3,160,819, forward strand.
AAGGCATCTGTTAAAATTCCTTTTTCTTCCATACAATGTGTCATTCTTCTGGTGGAGGATACAGACAACAAAGGTAATGGAACATTCATTTATGTATATAAGTATTATTTATCCTAATTCTAACCATTCACTCTAAGGAGATACTACTTTTGGATTCTATTTAAAGCATCTTTAAGGAAGATTTAAGATTCCTCCAGTTAGAGATGAGGTAGGGCTGCCTTCTTAGATAAGAAAGATGACATGTAGTTTATAAAAGGAAAATATTTTGGGAATAGAAAATAATTTGTTCATTAGTATCATAGTAGCAAAAAGTTTAGAAATAGGAGAAATTATGTTAATACTATATAGTGTGACTTAGAAAATTAGAAACAGACTATTCAATAGAAAGTGAAGCTGAGTAAGACTGAATACAATTGGGCATTTGATAAGTATTTGTTAGAATGAATGATTACTGAAGTACTTTTTAAAAATTAAGATTTTTATGTTATTCCATGTCCAAATGACTTAGCACATGAGTATAGCATCACTAACACCAATTTACTGATTTAATTCTCCCATCAAAAATTGCATTCATATAAATTTGTAGGTGATTTTAAAGAATCACTTAGCATATTTATACTACAATAGAAAAATATTAAATAATGGTTAATCTTGAGTGAAATTATCCCTATATTTGAGAGGCCAATATTTCAAATGTTATTGTCTTTGCTAATAATAATAAATGAGGTTAGATATGACGTACATTAGATAGGAGTTTACTGACATTTAAAAAATAATTACAATTATTATGTGGTAATAATAAACCTTTATTTGTGCTTGCTAATGGCACACAAGATGAACTGCCTAAGATGGTTTGGGGCTGGTTGTGAAGTATGGTGAGTGAGACTAACATGCTTTAAAATGACAAGTCATGTCACAAAAATCCTCTTGCGTTTTAACAAATAGATTTTTTTCTTGTTAATAAACTCAAGTAATTGTATTTAAAAGGTTAATGGGGAGAATAATCTTACTCCAGGAGATAATTGTTAGTTCCTGGAATCCTTTCCTTGGGCTTGTGGTAAGTGACCTTTTTCTGAAGGTATCACCAAAACTACTAAAAATGGGTCAATTAGAGAGAGTGATTATCTTTTGCATTAGTCACTCGTTATCAGCTAGTTTCAGGAATGTCAATTTTAGAAAAATAAATAGTAATTTGTTTCAATGTAATGTGCATTTTTAGAAATGGCCAGGGTTCTGAATTGCTGTGGTGTAGAACTTCTTACATACTTTACTTAGTCCTCAAGAGACTGGATTCAGTTTGGAGATGAGGTCACTTTTTTAATGTCATCTTTGAACAAGTAGCTTATGGTAAATACTTACAATTATTAGTACTGTCCTCTTTGCCATTTTAGTCACCTAGGAAGAAAGAAAATTGAAAGAGTAGAAGTCAAAGTATTTTTGATGACAGAAATGTATAAAGTAGTTTAACATTTATATTAGTAAACAATAGTTATGCAAGTAGTAAAGTGGCAAAATATTGTTTCCAACATGCTTATTGCCCCTATTGGCTGAGTTCTTTCATATATAATCTCTTAATAATAATATTTCAAAATAAATATGATTATCTCTTTTATTGAAGTAGGAATTCTAAAATCAGAGATATGCAATAGTTGGTTTCTGTTTCACAGTTCATATGTAGCAGAGCTCTATTTTTTATCCATATCTCTTTTGACATTGCATATTATGCTTATAAAGACTTAAGTATACATATTGACTATAAGCTTCAGTTTCTCATCTGCAAAAGAGCAATCATATCTAGTTCCTATAATATTTATACTAATAAAATAAGACCAAATGCATATAAAGTACTTAACAGTGTCTTTCCATGGAAATGTTGGTTTCTTTATTATTACTATAATTATGACCATTTAAGAAATATTTTATTTTGAAAAAAATCAGTTACTTAGGTTTCAGAGCTATCTAGATTGAACTTTTATGTGACTCATTTTGAGGGAAAACGCATTGTTATGTATTTGAAAATAAAAAGCCGGGCTCGGTGGCTCAGCCTGTAACTCCGCGCCTTTGGGAGGCTGAGGTGAGTGGATTGCCTGAACCCGCGGGTTCGAAACCTCATCTCTACAATAAAAAAAAAAAAAAAAAAAAATCAGCTGGGCGTGGTAACGCATGCCTGTAATTCCGGCTCCTTGCAAGGCTGAGGCGGAAGGATCGCTGGAGCCCAGCAGGTTGAGGCGCCGTGGCTGGAAGCGGCCACCGCACTCTAGTTTGGGCGACCAAGTGAGACTCCAACTCAAAAAAAAAAAAAAAGAAAAGAAAAATTTCCTAAATAGAGAAGAAAAGATTATCAGAGTATTAGTGCTAGATATATTTCCTGAGAAGTTTATATTTTCATGAAGTACATTGAAAGCTAATATGTTTTATTGGATTTACATTGAATATGTATTATAAATAGAGATTACTACAGTCCAGTGCTTGTATAAAAATATATGATATTTAACTATAGGAAGTAATAAACAGTTCGGGTGGAAAATAGAAACTAGAAGGAGATTACTTTCATCATTTTAATCAATTTTACTTTCTCAGTAGCTTTTGGTTGTTACAATACCTATTCCATATGGTTTGTTTATTATTATTTTTTAAAATTTGTTCTTATTTTTCCTCATCTCCCCATATACATTTTCTTTTTTTCCACAGGTGCATTTGTACATTTACATAATTGGTCTTTGATATAAAATAAGTTATAGTTTATAAAATAAAGAAATTATTTTTTGATTTTAAAGCAGACAGTAACATTTTTTGATTCACAATAATTAGTTTAAGTTCTTTTGGAAACTATGAGCTCTACTAGTTTATTTAAATAATTCAACTTATATAGCATTTAATTAACATTGAACCATCAATCAAACTGAGACATAGTTATACAAGCAAAATGAAAAAATAAAAGTAAAATTGTTTAATAAATTTTCTTGGAAAGTCCTGAGTTCCATGCATAATGCAAATGACTCAAGTTATTTATTATAATACCAACTCTGCTACTAATTAAATGGTCTTAGGGAAATTATTTAACTTCAACTTTCTCATCTGCACCATAAAGTAGTTGAAATAAATGTGTGGTTTCCAAGGTATGAAGAAGCCCTATTCCACTTTCCAAAATTATTGAGATATCTTCCACAGGTAATGGGTGAGGTCAAATTATGGGGTTTCCAACCAATTCCATCAAATTCATCCAATACAGCTTTGCTTTCATCTGATTATTGATGCTTTAAAAACATTTTTATTTGTAAAGGAAGGCTTATACTGCTGGTAATATTTGAAAAAACAACTCAGTTTCCAAAGTCATTTCTAACACTGTCTTATTTTTCCTTATCCCAAATGCAGAGACCATAAAGTGCATATTAACTTTGAGAAAATGCTTTTGGCTTTCAGAAAAGGAAAATATTTGGTGCATAAAATTTATATAATATTTTCAAGATAGTTGTGAGGGTCAAAAATTGTCTTTTTACAATTGTCCCTGAGTATATATGGTATATATTTTTTCCCAACCCTGCTTCTACAATTTGATCACGGTTGTATTAACTCATTTAGACTTACATTTAGGTCTCCAACATTTAGCAGTTTTAAAAAATATTGTTATAAAGTAACAGAGAAGGAAAATGAAATTGGGAAGTGATAGTGATGTATTAATTTTAAGTTTCCAAAATGTACTGTGTTGTCATTGTATCAAATTATAAAGTTAATTATAACATTTAGTTAATATTTATTTGGGGTATGGCTATGTAAAGACAATATTGCATATCCTGTATCATTAATGAAGAATTTTAATTTTATATCTGACTGAGGCGCACAATAATGCTAAATTGAGGAATGAACATAATATACTCACTGGATGAATTTTAAAAAATCATTTATTCGTAAGGTAGAAATTTAGATTACATCTCTTAGATTTCTAAAAATTCTTATACATGTAATTTTTGAGACAGTCTGTGTTTTGTTACAAGACTATCTAATCTTTTTATTCTTTCATTTTTAGTAGTCATTTATTTTTCTAGTAAATATTTAGATATCATGGCCTTTATTGGCTTATTTATTTCCTTTATTTTGATTTTTATAACATTGCTTTTCTGCTATTGGGCACTTATCTAGCAACATTGTATATGTGTGTGCATGCAAAATAATGTGCCGTTATATAGTTATCATCTCATAAAATTAAAACTGTCATTTAAAAGTATGTAAATAATTTAAAGCTGCTCATTTGGCTACCCCCCCCCCCTTTAGCGCCTGTGCTTGCTCTATGTATACATCTTGGGAATTTACTATATCATTTGGAGACTTTTATGCTATTTCTGCTAATTTTGGAGGAAAGGTTCAAGCCAGCAGTATTGTTTTACTCTCCTTAAATTTTCATATAAAACACACTGAGCAACTAGGTTAGTAAAATCAAACCTAAGGGGGAAAAATGAGTACAACCAAATTGAGTGGTACCAAAATCCAAGCAGATGGGGAATAAAGCACCAATATTTACTAGACTCGTGAAATCTGTGTGGAAGGAGTAGAGACTCCAAGAATAGGAAAATCCCAAAGCGGTCATGAGGAACATAGCAAATGTGTGCCACATCATTCTGAGACAGCAGCCGGTAGGGGACTGTAGACTCCAATTTTCAGGTAGCTTCAGAAGATTATTAGAACATATAAAACTTCTGGAAAGAGTTTGAGTCCTGTGAACACTGAAATTGAACACACTAAAGCAATTTTTTAGTAAGAAGTCAATATGTGAAGAAAATTTTAGAAAAAGAAAGCAAATTCAGCAGAATATAGATAATAGACAGAAAGAAAGAGGTAAGAGAGGTAAAAAGGAGGCAGAAAACTCAGAGGGTACACTGACATATTTGGATTGCTTCAACAAAGATAACAGGGCCTTAGAGCCATAAAATTGGAAATTATTCTGGTCTGTCTCTTCCTCCTAAAAATACATGAAAACTCATTTTTCTAACCACAAAAATATCTCTGTTAATTTTTCCACAAATTAAAGAAAAAGGAAAAAGAGGTAGAATGGCATCTTGCAAAAAAAAAAAAAATATATATATATATATACACGCCAATGTTTCAGAATGAAGTGAATTCTAAAATCAAGAAAAGTGCTATGAAACAACAATATGAGTTGGAACATCAAAGTCTAGAAATTAGATTTATTAGAGAAACAAAGAATTTAAAAAGACAAGTGACTAGTCAGGTAAGAGCAAAAATAGAAAGAAAACATGTGTACCCCCGAATCTAAAATTTTAAAAGATATTATTTTATATTTTTTCAGTATTTTTGGAATTCTATTTTTATTAAACTTAGCAAAACATTATCTGCATAGATGTAAAATTTTAAAAAATGTTGATACCACAAAAAAGAAAAAGAATTTTAAAAATGTAAAATAAGCCGGGCTTTGTGGCTCAGCCTGTAATCCCACGCCTTTGGGAGGCTGAGGTGAGTGGATTGCCTGAGCCCGCGGGTTTGAGACCCGCCTGGGCAACTTGGCGAGACCTCGTCTCTATAATAAATCAAAAAATTAGCCAGGTGTGGTAGCGCGCGCCTGTAGTTCCAGCTACTTGGAAGGCTGAGGCGGAAGGATCGCCGGAACCCAGCAGGTCGAGGCTGCGGTGGCCGGGAGCGTGCCACTGCACTCCAGTCTGGGCGACAGAGTGAGACTCCAACTCAAAAAAAAAAAAAAAAAAAAAAAAAAAAAAATATATATATATATATATATATATATATATATATATATATATAAAATAAGTATAAGATACACAACATATAGATAAAATCATAAGAATTATAATAAAAGATAAACATTTAAAAGATAAAAAAGAAACAATGATATACAAAGATTATGACAAAGTAATAAAATGCAGAATTTATGCAAATAAGATATAATACGTGAGTAATAGGATTCCCTGTTGAAGACGAAGACAACCAAAGAAATGGAACTGAACAAATGTTAAAAACTGTAATTCAAGAAAATTTTTCTGACTAAAGGAGAGTTGAAGCTACATATTAAGTGGTAGGCATATTTACATATCTTGGAAAATCAAACCAGAATTTCCAACCATAAGATACATTCTCTCAAATATATTAGACTTAAAAAAATGAAAGAGAGAAAATATTTTGGACATCCAGACAAAAGGATCAATTACAAAGATAAACAAACAAAAAAACAGATTGCCATCAGACCTTTTGAAAGAAATGCATTTTGCTAGGCAAAATTAGGACAAGGCAAGGTTATGTGGATGAAGGATTGTATACTCAACCCCAAACGCTTCAATATAAAGGCCACAAGCAAACTTCTGAAACATGTAATAACATCATCTCCATGAACAATTCCTGAGGCATCTAAACTGAATACAAGAGCCAATGTTGATATTGACTACATTTACCTGAACATCTAGGATCAAGTGATAGAAAATACAAAATTGGTGTTGAATTTAATGTTTATACTTCCTCACAATGTACATTCTACAATTATTAAACATCGAGAGAGGTGATAGAGAGAGGTGATGTTAGGTAAAAAGTAGAATTCCCACTGATTAATTTTCAGATATTATTTTGGAGTAATATGATACTAATCTAAATCAGGTGATTAAAAGAGGAAGTCAAGGGAGATAAAATGGTTACCAGCTAATGTGACTATTGCTCATGGCACAAACTATTACTAGACATCAACAAAGAAAAAAGTGGTAATAGGGGAGTAAAGAGTAAACAACAAAAAGGCTTTGTATGTAGGTAAAAATTAGTATAGAATGTATAAATAGTATTTTATACATAATAAATGTACGACTATATTTTAAAATTCAGAAGTTGATCATTTTTTTCCAAAGTTACTAATAGTTTAGAGATGTAAATAAGTTGGAGGGAACATAGTTTGAAACCAGACTTCTTTGAGTATACTTGAGTAAATTTAAATGTGGACCCATGCAAATTTTAAATTATAAGGTGATATTATTAAAAATCCCCCAAATTAAAGATAAAATGAAACAAACTAGTTTAATGTGTACTAAGTTAATTTCATTTCTATAGAGAACAGATTAATCCAGTATGTTAAAATATAGTAGTGAACTATACATCTCTGATTAGAAATATGCAAAGAAAAAATTAAGAATTAAGTTCTTCATAAACATATTGTTGGCAATAAGGTTAGTATTATTCTGAGCCTGTTTTGTATATAGTTTAGAATATAAAGCAAATTACTGACTTTTGGTGCCACTAAAATACAGAATATTTGGTCTGCAGAAAAAGAGTTACAGACATAAGATCAATGAAGTCAAATAAAACTCAGTTTCCTTGAATTTAAATTATAAGTACCACTATAAAATCATGGACTTTATAAATATTATAATATATATCTTATAGCTCTCTTCACTTAATAGACCAGGAAATACTGGTGAATTCCATATCAACGAGCACTCCAACTACCCAGATTATGATCTCTAAATATATTTTCATACAAATTTAAAAATAATTTTTTAAAATAGCTGATCCAGATCAGAGTAGGAAATATACTAACTAGATGCACCTGGGGTATATTGCCATACCACCAAGATATGCATTATCAAAAACTGTAATGTCATGCCAAAAAGGCCCAGAAACCAAAGTTGTTCTTACTGGTCAAAGGTGAGGTTATTGAGTATCTTTACAAAGAATATGTCAAGGGTTAAAAAAATCAAACTTGTTTGAATCAATGCATTTATAATGAAAACTTTGTTATAAAAATTCCTCATCTTTCAAAGATGAGAGTCAATTGACTCATTATTTTCAAAACTGCTAAACTGAGAGAAAGCATCATTTGTTGTGTTTCCTGTGCTGTTTGTACTGCAGTTAGCCAAACAGTTGATAAAAGAAAGTTTCTTTTTATAAAGACATCCAAATAAAAATGAAGGAGAACCAATAAAATTGGGATATCATCATGTTGCAATCTCAAATTAATAGTGAACCTAGGAAATGATCATCAATGATGATAATAGTACAAAAAGAGAGTAGATTAGGCAATGTATCCCTTCTAATGAGAATAACTATGGCCAACAGTATGAAATAGTCTTGCAAAACAGAAAACACAAAAAACTAAATCTTATCTAGCCTCACTAACAATTGCAGGCAATATGGGAGGCAGAAGAATATGTCAAATGGCACCACAGTGATATAATGAACAAAATCTAGAGCTAAGTATAAGATTTCTTCAATTAAAGGTTTCCAGAAAATATATATACACTGGAAGGTGAATCTCCATTAACAGGAACTCAAGAGACATATTAGTCAAGTGTAATCTGCAGTTTATTTGGATTGTAATTGGCAACAAATAAACAAAATGTTATAAAATTCAGTAAATATAAACTCTGAATATTTGATGATAATGTGGACTTTATGCTAATTTTCATGTGTTGGAAGGATGTCATGTTTAGAAAAAGAAGCGTTGTGTTTTAGAGATATACACTGAAGTATTTATCCATGAAGAGACCTAATATTTGCTATTTTCTTCAGAATAATTAAGGGTTCTTAGGAAGTTAGTTGGGTATAAATAAAAGGGTATGGCTCAAGAGTTAAAAATTGTTGACACTGGATAGTGGTCAAATGGAGTTTCACTGTACTACGACTGCTACCTTTGTGTGTTTGATGTTTTCTATAAGAACATTTTTTTTTAAAGATCCCTTCTGGAAAGAGTTTAGTTAATTTATTGCAGGAATTTTCATTCTATAGCTGGGAGCAATTACTGATCCATTTATGCTTCAGTGAGCAGAACTGTTCCATGGGGTTTTATTATGGCTTAGATGACTTTTTTTTTTAAGGTAAGTTACATTGCCTCTTGTACTTTCATTGTTAAGTCACAGATATGTACGTAAAAGATTTTAGATGAATGTTATCACCTCTACCCTTTCCTCACCCAGACATGCACACTTGTAAAAAAATTTAACAGTTATTTTATCAGTTTAGTTATGATATACATGCACATTAAAAAAAGTTTTCATAGTGCTAAATGACTCCTGGTAGACCATTAGACTCTGCTGTATTATTCTTAGGCACATAGAATTACTGCATAGTATACCTTTCACTTCTGCTGCTGAGACATGAATGCTCAGTTTATTATGGCTCTGGTCTAGAATATTATGCTCCCACTTGTACAGTCCCTAAATCAGTCTTCTGTCAATTCAGAAATCTTAGGAAATTGAAACGTTTTTGCCTTTACTTTTTCATGCTGCTTCATTTATTTTTCATTTTGCTATTGCTCTGTTGTGTATCACTGTCTAATAGATGACCAGATGGGAGTATTTGAAAGCTTCAGTTTGTCCTAAAATCAAACTCCAATGACTAGAACCTCAGGAAAATTCACATTAATAAAAGTTATGTTGTAAAAACTTGCTGTTGTTTCTTTGAGTGTACAGGTATTTATAACTTCTCTTTATTACTGTAAATGGAGTTAAGAGGAATCCTCTTCACTGCATGCATTTTCCCTGTAAATTGAAGCTAACATGCAGTAATATATTCCTATTCATTAGAAGAGAGTGATGCATTTAAGTCATTAATTATAAATTAAAATATCTTTGGATATTGATGCTATGTAATGTACAGATTGAAATATTAATTAGTATAGAACTTTGGCTATTTTAATATATCTGCATTGAGTTGAGGAAATGTTATAGTTGGAGAACTGAGACACAAGATAACTGACTCCCATATCATCCACACTATTGCACTAGTTCATTCCCCTCAGTTCACTCCCATGGTCTTGTATCTCCCTCTGAACCAACTTGCAGAAGAGGAAAAATGCTGTATGTGGTTCATGGATGAGGCAGCCTAGTATGTGAGTTCGAACTATACAGGGACTGCTACTGCTACTAAAGGGTTAGTGCTGAAAGACAAGTATGAGAGAAAATTCTCTCAATGAATAGAAGTTATGAATTGTACTTGGTCATCCTCCTTGTAGGGAAAGAAAAGTGGCCTAAGTTTAAAATTTAAAAATCATCTCATTGAAGTGGAAAATGGCTTGGTTGGTTGTTTGTGGGCCTGGAAGGAAAAAAATTAAAAGATTAGAGACAAGAAGTTCTGGGTAATAGGCTGTGGATAAAACTGGGCACAGAATGTGAAACTTTGTGTGAAGAATGTTAGGGCCTACTAGGTTGCAGTCTCTGTAAAAGAGGAATCCAACTATCAAACAGAAAAAATGACTTGGCTGTGAGCCCTCAACCTGCCTTTGTCATCAGCCACTCAGATGCTGGCACATTGGGCTTATGACCAGAATAATCAAAATGAGAGGAAATGGCCCAACATGACGGGTTCTCACTCACCAATCTTCTTTTAAATACTTTTGCTACCAAGTCTCCAATAGGCCAGCAGCAGAAACCAGAGTTGAAGCCATAATTCAGCCCTATCTCTCGAGGAGACTCAGGAGCAATGTTGTGGCAAATTAATCTAATTGAAGCATGTCCACTCTTGAAGGACCAGTAGTTCAGCTTGACTTCAATCAACACATACTACCATTAGGAACTTACATTTCCTCTCCACTATTTCAGGGCTTTTAAAGTATTTCATTCCTCAGTATAGAAACATATCTAATACATCAAATAAAGGACTGCCTTTACAGAAAAGGACAAACAACTATGGGCATATCACCTTTGGCTATACTTATCCTATCATACATATTACCCCATCAGAAAGTTACTAAAGAGACAGAGTTATGGAACAGTCTTTGAAGATAGAGTTAGGGTTATTGCTTGAAAATGATACCCTGAAAGGATATAATGACAGCTTTCAGGCTACACAGTATACATACTAAATTAATAATGATAAACCATAAATTTATGTCACATCCCATTGATATTGAATATATGGGTTCAGAAAACATGGGATAGAAGTTAGAGTTGTTTCTCTTATCTTTAATTGCAATGACCAATGTGGAACACAAATGTGCTTTTCATCACCAAAACTCTAAGCTCTAATGTGTATATATACACAACACACATTTCCAGAGAGAGGATGTTTCTGTCAGGGGACACAGAGAAAATTTCATTATTTTAAGCTAAAATTGCCGCCTGTTCACCAAAGAAATCTCAGGCAAGGATTGCAGTCATTATTCTGGCCAGGGCGAATAACACTAACCATGAGGAAGTGATAAGGCAGTTGTTATAAAACAGTAGCAGGAGGAAATCTTCACAGCATACATTTGCTCTACTGGACCATCGCTTGGTAATGACTTGGCCAATTTAAACAATAATCAACAAGTTTAGCAGTCAACAAGTGTAACCTGAGAAGGTCATGGTACCAGGGCTCAGAACTCTCAGGAAAGTAGACTACAGAGGTGCTAGTAGAGAAATATATCTTGAATGAGCAAAAGAGGAGAGATGATGAGTATATTAGGTGCAAGAGGAGCTCTGTGGTGAATGCTGTGTTGTCTGGCTCAGATCTTCTTTCAGGAGACTCATTCCCACAACCTCTAGGAGTGTTGATAGTTGACGAATCACGGCTAAATCTTTCACAGAGAATTGCCCTCAGACAATGAGTAGGAAAACAATAGTTCACCTTCTTGCTTCAATTCAAAGCATCTCTGAGGGGCCAGCTTCAGAGCTACCAATGAGAGTATGCTGAGACCTCTTTTATAACTGCGTATACTCAACTTTTCTCTTTGCCCAATTTTCCTTCCTTCACTTCTTTGTGAGTGTCCTCCCAATTCCTGGGTGTATTCTAAAAAAAAAAAAAAAAAAAAAAGGAAAAAAGCTTGCGTATAAATCTTCAACTTGAAGTCTATATCCTGAAAATCAGACCTACTGCATTAGGCTTAAGCTATAAATTAGTCTTGATTTATTAGTTTAAAACAACTTAAATAATATTATTATTCTATTGTTAGTCTTATTTTACATGGAAAACTTCATAGTATATAAGAAGATTATAATCTTACCTCCCAATTTGTTAGACATTGACCTTTGAATATGTGTGTGTGTGTGTGTGTGTGTGTGTGTGTGTGTGTGTGTGTGTGTACCTGTCTTATCAAATTAGCTTCATATGCTAGATAATTCAGCTAAGAAATTGAAGGGAAATTGCAGTAGGTGTTTGTGTGAACTCCAGAGGATTATATATTTTTTCTCAGATGATGACTAGAGGACACTGAAGATAATTGCAAAGCACCAAATGGCCACAAATCAGACATAAAAATAACATGATATTAAAAAATTACTTTATTTACAGTGGATCTCCCAGATGTTAAAGAAAAGCTATTTTATGTGCCATAGCACCAACTGCAATTATTCAATTTCCAATCTTTAAGATATTGACATTTTACTTTAAAAAAGCCACATTCTGATTATACTTCATTCTCTTATCACTTGATTCATTCATCCAATACTTATTACATAGTGAATATTCTTTGTGATTTAAGACATGAAGCATCATATTAATCTCCAAGATGTAAATCTTTCTTTAAAATATGCTAGAACTTGGAGTGCAAAGTGTAGTTTGTGCAATAGCAGCATCATCTAGTAGCTTGCAGAAATGCAGAATTCCTGCTGCAGACCTTTGAAAATAGAATCTGCATTGTAGCAAGCATTCCCCAGAAGATTATATAGACATTAAAATTTGAGTAGCACTGCATTAGATAAGAATTAGTTCTAGAGTTTTATCAGGAAAAAAAATTCACTTTAACTTGAAAGAAATTTTACTTGCATGGAGTTTGAGATTCTACTGTGAGACTTCAGGCTGATAAGCTAGGACACATGCATATGCAACTTATTTTTGAGTGGAAACATTACTTCATTGGAAAGTGTTCACTTTTCCCAAACCAAAAATAAGACCTCTTCTCCCTCTCTCTCAAATGGATACCTCTCAAGACCCCATATTTTGCTTATTGCAAAATACACTACAAAAAGTTGTTGTCTGTCTTTCCTGTGTAATGAACACCTCATGGACAGTGGTCCCAGCAGCCTTTTCTGGTAATTTCTCCTTCTTATTCTCATGGGTGTTTGCAGCCATAATTGTAGTGATCCTAATTTGTACCCCTTTCTCTAACCATAGAGGATTGTTCAAGTTGTAAGCGTTTCACTCAGAGTCTCTTCTCTGGGAATTTTGAAACTTGCAAATTATATGGGACCCAGACTGCCACATAAAAACCAGGGAGCTGTTTGTGGTAACCATTTTATGCCATGGGATCTGGTAACAGTAGATTGGAGAATACCATAGATACAAAGAGAAGCAGGAATGTGGAAAGTAGAGAAGAAATCTGTTTTCTAATTAATCTAGATCTTGGTTTCATTCTAAGGTTACTATATCCTTGGCTTAGAATCTATGAAGAATCTCACTTTACTAACAAACTTTTCTCTTTTTTTTTGAGTAGATATAAGGTTTCTACTATTTGTAACCCAAACAGTATTAGTATACCTTAATACCTTAAAAGCTTTGTGAAGTTATTTCATGTCTTACTCAGTGTTCTAGTCATAAGAGTTAGAATAATTTCTGGTGCCACTTTAGATACTCAAGCACTATTTATTAAATACCTGTTTAATAAATTAATGATATCTCACATCTACACTGTTAAATATTGTTTTACATGATTCTAAAAGTATGATTTAATTTAACTCTCCACATTATTTTATACTTTAGGATGATATGCCTTGCTATATATCTCTGAACACTTTGATTATGATACACATATGCTGATTGTTTCATTCCAGCACTCTTCCTCTGCTTTGACTAATGGACCTGTATTTTCTTTGTAAAATCAATGTTATATTATTTGAGTTGTAATGGCCCTTCTCTCCCTGTTGACCTGGATAGGGCACATTAGCCAATGCTTGAATAACTAAGGTATCCCTTCCATACTGGACACAACAGTGTATTCAAAAGAAAGGCACCACTGTCATTTCTATAGGTACCAGAAAAGTAATTTTAAAAACTCACTTCACATTCCTGGTGGAATTACTTGACATGTAAGGAATACAAATAGATATACCTGATTTAATGATTCTATCTAAAACTCTCAGCAAGAAAAATAAATGGTTGTAATACATTAGAAATATTCCCAATAAGCCGGGCTCAGTGGCTCAGCCTGTAATCCCACGCCTTTGGGAGGCTGAGGTGAGTGAATTGCTTGAGCCCGCGGGCTTGAGACCCGCCTGGGCAGCGAGACCTCATCTCTACAATAAAAATCAAAAAATCAGCCGGGCGTGGTAGCGCATGCCAGTAATTCCAGCTACTTGATTTTTTTTTTTTTTTTTTTTTTTTTTGAGTTGGAGTCTCACTCTGTCGCCCAGACTGGAGTGCAGTGGCCGCTCCTGGCCACCGCAGCCTCGACCTGCTGGGCTCCGGCGATCCTTCCGCCTCAGCCTTCCGAGTAGCTGGAATTACAGGCATGCACTACCACGCCCGGCTGATTTTTTTATTTATTGTAGAGATGAGGTCTCGCTGCCCAGGCGGGTCTCGAACCCGCGGGCTCAGGCAATCCACTCACCTCAGCCTCCCAAAGGCGCGGGATTACAGGCTGAGCCACCGAACCCAGCTACTTGAAAGGCTGAGGTGGAAGGATCACTGGAGCCCAGCAGGTCGAGTCTGCGGTGGCTGGGAGCAGCCACTGCACTCCAGTCTGGGTGACAGAGTGAGACTCCAACTCAAAAAAAAAAAAAAAAAAAAATATTCCCAATAAATTCAGGGTCATTTAAAAATCACCACAAAATGGCAGAATATAAGATTCAATATATGAAAACAAATAGCTATCCTACAAAATATCAATAACTATTTATAAAATACCAAAAAAAATCCCTTTAAAATGGCAACTAAATCTATAAAGTATGCATAAATGGAATCAGAAATGGACAAATCATCTTTAAGAAGTATAAAATATATAATAAAGAAAAAATAGAAATAGCCTATACTTATAAATAATAAATATGCGAATAATACCAGTTTGGGGAATTTTGAAACTTGCAAAGTACGTAGTATCGGGGCTACCACAGAAAAACTGGGGAGCTGTTTGTGGTAGCCGTTTTCTGCCGTAAGATCTCATAAACAAGCGACTGATTAAATCAACCTATAGATTTACTGCGATTTCAGTTAAAATTCTTCTGGAATTTTTCACGAAACTTGATGAGTGGATTCTATAATTATGTATATATATAATTATATATATATAATTATGCTGGACATGGTGTTGCAATAATTTCAGATATTCAGGAAGCTGTGGCAGGAGGTTTGTTTGAGCCCATGAGTTTCAGGCCAGCCTAGGCAACACAGTGAGAGCCCATCTCTATCATTAATAAGTCAGCTTAGCAAGGTCATTTGAGGAAATGAAGAAAGATAGTGACTTATTCAATCAAATACCAAAATATCATATAAATTTAGAAAATTTAAATGTCAGGTTTCAATGTTTCAATACTAAAACCAAATCTCCATCTCACAACTTTCAAAACAATAACTTCCATGTTTACTGAACACATACAAGGAAAAAAATATATTGGCAGACACACCAGAAAATATTTATGATGTTAATGCAGGGAAGGTCATCTTATGTTCCAAAAATTAAGGAAGACCTCTAAAATAAAATATTTTCATTGACAAAAGTGAACTTCTGTATGGTAAATGTTAGGTTAAAGATCCCAGCGGGGCCTCCAAAATGTTAGGTCAGACCTGACAAGGGGTGTTTCTGGTTTATAATTCAGTGCCTAGTGAAAGATACAAAGAAATGCACAGAACTTAGCTTGCAACATATATTTTATTTAGACAGTAAATGTGAGAGACACAGAGAGAGAGAGAGATTGATTCACCTCTCCAAGGTAGGGAAGGGTGCCAAAGCTTAGGAAACATGGTGACCATAGCCCAAAGAGCCACATAGATACAAATAAGAGTTTAACAAAACAATGGCAAATGACTGCTTCAGGTTGAATCCTTTTAAATTTTCCCTTTGATGGGAGGGGCAAATCATTAAGGTGATTATGTCCTTTCAGTAAAAGACCTTCTCAACAAATTGATTTTTTTAAAAAATCTCAAAAAACACTGCCACTAAGTCCCAAAAAACTGCATAAAAAGAAAAGACAAAAAACAAACAAACAAACAAAAAAACACCAAAATACGAGGTACAAAATGGGAAATTATTGTTGTCACAAATAATAGAAACCTGAAATATGCACAAAATTTTCTACAGATGAATTTCACAAAAAACTATAGTATTCAAAATTATATAAGGCAATGGATATTAAGAGGATATTCACAAAATAAAAATTTCCAGTGGGCCAGTTAAAAAGTGCAAATGTTATTAATCTATCTAATAAATGGGACATAGAGCAATACTAATATAACACTAATTTTTTATAATAGCTGTTGTATGTGAAAGTTTGGTAAAATCAATACCATTTATGCTTCTAAGAGTGCACAAAAGCTGCTTTGGAGGAAAATATAGCAATATATATTTACATTATATGTGCAAAAGTCCAATGGAAAATGAAAAACAGAAACTATGTTATCATTAATGGGAAAAGTGGGCAATTGTCAAAGTTAATTCACTTAAACTAATCATGACAAACTAATTCACCAAATGACCAAATTTCTAAAAGTCAATCCACAGATTAATCAATTTGTGAAATTTAAATTTTAAAAAAATTATAAGATTAGAAATAGTTAATACTGCAATACTTAAATACTGACTTTTGTAATCAATAATTTTGTTTTAAGTAGCTGACAAATTTTTATTTTCTTTCTTGATAGCATTTTAAAGAAGTTCAGTTGTGCTTCAGCAACTTGAAGCTACACACAGAGAGAACATGCTTCTGGATCAAAATGAAGAGTCAGCCTAGATGGTGGTAAAAGAGATACAGGCAAGTGAGAGGCACAAAAAAAGGGAAGCCTGAAGGGCCTATGTATAGAATATGACTCTAGCTTCTGCAAAGTGGAATCTTTTTATTTGTAAACAAATCAACTTAATCTTTGCAGAAATCTGCAAAAGCTGACAAAACTACCTCTTCAAATTGTTGCAAATATTGCAATTTAAAAAATGTTCAGATTTATTATATTGCATACTGACAAATTATAACTGCATATAGAATTATTTTATAATCCAGCAATGCCACTATTTGATATATATACAAAGGATATGAAGTCATTATGTCAAAGAGATATCCACACTCCTGTGTATATTAAAGCACTATTTACAATAGCCAAGATAATAAATCAACCTAAGTGTCTATCAGTAGATGAATAGATAAATAAAATATGCTGAATATACACAACAGAATACTACTCAACCATAAAAAAGAAGGAAATTCTGTCATTTGTGAAAAAGTAAATAGTTAAAATTTAAAAGCACAAGCATTGCAAATTTTTATTTGACAAATTGACTATTTGGCAATACCTTTCAATGAATTGGCTTTGGTATATTGTCTAAATAAATTGTTGCATAGTCAATGGAATAATACATCATAGTTTAAAAGACTGAAGTAGATCACACAGTGTGATATGATATATTATTTATTAAGTAAAAGCCATACTAAATAAAATGATATATTTCTTCAAATACAAAGAGTTAGGAGATACTTTCAAATAATAATAGGGCTGTTCTTAAGAGAGGAGAAAGAGAGTTTAGTCTCAAATCTTATAAGTAAAATGTGTTAATGTATTATTCAAATAATTAAGTATTAGTTACATTTACATGTATATGTAGAAGAAAATTTAATTTATGTCTTCCCCTTATTTTGGACTTTTGGCTAAGGCCCCATGCTGAGGACCTGATTGCTAAGGCCCTAAGCATTCTAAAGCAAGGTGAGAGACTACAGGGCTTACTCAGTGGTAGCATAACAGGATTTTGGTGTTTGGCTCATACCCAACTGTAGGCAATGCAACACTGAAAAAAATTCAAGAAAGTATTTAGGAGGGAGGGTGGTGCTTATATGCAAAACTTTGAACCAAAAAAAAAAAAGAGTACACCCACCTTCTTCCTTTCTTGGTATTGGACAAGTGTCTCCTATCCAAATTAAGTCAAATGGTTATGGTTCTCCCTAGAAACTTCTATTGCCATGTGAGCATAAGGCTGGAGAATGCTTTAAATAATATGACTAATGTCCTTTTGATCTGGGGAGGCACCAATTACTGTGCTACTGAAGAACCAAAAAAAATTTTCCAAGGAGGCTACTGCAAAGAACAGTATAATACCTTCTTTCTCAAAATATGTCTAGATCCAAATCCCCAGGCCTTAAGTGACAAAAAGGACTTTGAAGATACAATTAAGTTAAGAATTTTGAATGGGGAGATTCTCTGGAGCAGTCACAAAGGTCTTTATAAGAGAGAGGCAGCAGTGTCAAAGTGAGAGAAGGAAATATGGCAACAGAAGCAAAAGTTGAAGTGGTATGCTTTGAAGATGGAGAAAAAGGCTACAAGGCAAAGAATACAAGAAATCTCTAGAAGCTGGAAAAGGCAACAAAATGGATTTTCCACTAGAGATGCCATAGGAATGGAGCCCTATAAATGGCTCAAATGTAGTCCCATAGTATTAATTTTGAATACCTGACTTTCAGAACTTGTAAGATAATACCTTATTTCTGTTTAATGCCAAAAATATATAGTAATTTCTTTTTTCTTTCTTTCTTTCTTTTATATTTTATTTTAAAGATGTGTGTGTGGTACAATTCAGGATTAAGTATACAAGTGGACATTGTACAGGTGAAGCTTAGGTCTCTCTTTGGTTCCCACTTTGCCCGGTTTCAGATCAGGTACCCTAAGTGATGTTGTACCCCCCCCACTATACCCTGGCGGTATCCCACTAGTGCCAATCCCTTTCTTATAGTGTGATGGTAAATGTTCAGGGTCTGTTAATGAGTGAGAACATGTGGTACTCCGTTCTTTGTTTCTGTGGTAGATCAATGAGTATTATAAATTCTAAATCTATCCAAGTTGCTGGAAAGTCCATATGTTTGTCCTTCTTTATGACTGTGCAATATTCCATTGTGCACTACATTTTTTAATCCAGTCCAGTTTCAATAGGCAGCATAGTTGGTTCCATATTTTTACTATTGTGAATAGTGCTGCAATAAACATTTGTGTGTAGGTATCTTTTTTTGTAGAATGATTTGAGTTCCTCTGGGTTTATTCCCAATAGGGAGATTGCAGGGTCATATGGAAGGTCAATTTCTAGTTCTTGTAGAAATCACCACACTGTATTCCATAGAGTCTGAATTAGTTTGCATTCCAACCAGCAGTGTAGAAGCATTCCCTTTTTTCCACATCCTCACCAGCATCTGTTGTTTTTTACTTTATTAATAATGACCGTTCTTAATGGGGTTAGGTTGTATCTCAATGTGGTTTTGATTTGCATTTCTCTGATGACAAGTGAGGCTGAGTACTTTTTCATGCATCTGTTGGCTGCCTGTATATCTTCTTTTGAGAAGTCTGCATTCATATCTTTTGCCCACTTTTTACTGGGGCTGTTTGTTTTTCCTTTCAGCACATTTGAGTTCTTTGTAGATCCTGAATGTTAGGCCTTTGTCAGATATAGAGTTGGCAAATATTTTTTTTCCCATTTTGTGGGCAGTCTCCCTACTCTCTTGATGGTTTCTCTTGATGGTTTCCTTTGTTTTACATAAGGTTTTCAGTTTAATGAGGTTACCTTGTCCATCTTATCTCTTATGGCATGGGCATCTCAAGTTTTGATCAGGAATTGGTTGTCTATTCTGATTGGTTGTCTACCTCTGCAAGGGTGTCTCCTATGTTTTCTGAGATTCTTATAGTTTGAGGTTTTACATTTAAATCTTTGATCCATTTAGGGTTGGTTTTTGTGTGTGGTGGTAAGGGTCCTGTTCCAATCTTCTACATGTAGTCAGTCAGTTTTCCCAGCAACACTTACTAAATAGGTTATCCTCTCCTCAGTTGTTGTTGGTGGAGGCTTTGTCGAAAATGAGTTGGCTGAGAAATTGAGTTTTTACTTCTGGAATCTCTCTCCTGTTCCATTGGTCCATATACCAATACCAGGCTGTTTTGATTATTGTAACCTCATAGTAAAGTTTAAAGTCTGGAAGTGTAATACTTCCTGCTCTATCTCTTCTGCTAAGGATTGTTTTCATTACTTATGGTCATTTGTGTTCCATATTAATTTTTGTATTGTCATTTCCAGATCTGAGAAGAATGATGTTGGTAATATTATGGGTATTGTGTTGAATCTGTAGAGTGACTTTAGTAGGATGGACACCTTAACAATGTTGAATCTTTCTATCCATGAGCATAGGGTATGTTTCCATTTGTGTCTTCTTTGATTTCTTTGAGCAGTGTTTTGTAGTTTTCATTGTGAAGGACTTTCAATCTCTGGTTAGGAAGATGCTGAGGTATTTTATTTTTTTGTGGCTATTGTGAATGAGATTGTACTTTTTATTTGGGTCTCTGCTTGCTTGTAGTTGCTGTATAAACCCATCTTATTGAAATTAGTCCTGGCAATTGAGAAAGATGGAATTCTCCTCAGATCTTTTTATGAAGCTAACATCACACTGATATCCAAACAAGGTAAAGATCCAACAAACAAAGAGAACTACCAGCCAATATCCCTAATGAACATTAGACGCAAAAATTCTCAACAAGATTCTAGCAAATTGGATCCAATGATATATCTCAAAAATCATCCATCATGACCAAGTCAGCTTCTTTCCAGGGATGCAGGGATGGTTCAATATTCACAAGCCCATAAATGTAATTAAATACCTCAATATATGTAAAAACAAGAACCACATGATTATATAATTTGATGCAGAAAAAGCTTTTTGATAAAATCTATCATCTCTTGATTAAAAATCCTTGAACACCTAGGCACAGAAAGAATATACCTCAAAATAGTAAGTGCCATCTATGATAAACCTGCAGACAGCATATTGCCAAATGGACAGAAACTGGAAGCATTTCCCATGAAAACCAGAACAAGACAAGGTTATCCATTTTCACCCCTCCTGTTCAGGAGTATCCCAACAGGAAAAATGGAAGTTAAGTTATCCCTCTTTGCTAACGATATGATCCTGTGCCTCAAAAATCCAAGATAATCTGTCAAAAACCTTCTTGGACTGATAAAAGACTTTAGCATCATCTCAAGGTACAAAAATAAATGTGCAAAAGACAGTCACATTCTCATATAGTAATTTTTTATAGCAGCAACAGTACCTAATACAGCCTTTGACCTCTGGTGATGATTGCAGTGTTGACTAAGTAATGTATGTATTCTTCCATCCTTTTTTCCTGCCTGGCCTGATCCTGGATGAGGTAGAAATAAAAGCAAGGCAGAAGACAGAAGGGAAAATTAAAACAACAAAATCATTAACAACAAAACAGACAATGAATGCAAAGGGAAAAAAAGAAGAAACAGGATACATCGATTTCTCCACTTCAAATTTTACAGTCTGTGTTAGTCTTGAGCTGATGAAAAGCAGAGAATTGTTGAATTAAGACACTAAATATTTGATTTAGATCAGCCTGGAATTTTCTAGACTTATAAAATATTGTTTTAATGCCTGAAACTTACCATAAAGCTATGGGGTTGAGATATTTTATTTAAGGGTTGGGAGAAGATAGCAGATTGGAAGAGAAAAAAATAAAAATGGTTACCTTAGAATTGTTCCTACAATATCAAGTCTGATCAATACTACCTACACATACATTATACACACACACACACACACACACACACACACACACACACACACACATTCTGTTGGAGAATGAATTTGGAATTAGAAATAAAAGATGCTTATATCTTACTTTATAGTAATACCTGTCTTAAAATTAGTTTAAATGTGTGCTCTATTTTCTAAATTCTAATAGTTAAGGAAATATCTATCTTGTTTAGTTATACATGTAGATATTGGTGTCATAAGGGAGCTTTGGTTTCCATTTCAATCACTATGGAGTAGAGAAACACATATATAGAAAAGATATTATGTAAGAAAAAGTGATAAATTGGTTTAAACAGGAAATGAATAATTCAGTTTTTTAAAAATGATATATTTATTATATAGTCCCAGGTAATATGATGTGGGTATGAGTATAATGTGTTTCCCACCAATGAGAGGCTGGCAATTCCAACTATTTTTATTTAAGTATCCTGGGAGAAGATAACTCTAGAAGCCCAGATAACTTGTTGTAATCTGAGTCCAAATTTCAGATGAAAAAGGTGTGTGTGTGTGTGTGTGTGTGTGTGTGTGTGTGTGTGTAGTCATTTTATTCTCATTTGACATTTCTTCATACTTCTCCAGGATGTGCCAGATGTCCATAGATCATCCAGTAGTCTAAATCATTAAACTATCAGAATAGGTAATTGCCAGACCATCTCTACCATTGCCAGGCTATTGTGACCAGTGCCTTACTAAGCTATGGTGTGGCCATGTGCTCTTTGAGCAATGACCAGGCCATGTTTTCTTAAGCTTTTGCCCCCTCACCTACCTTGGTTTGGTGAATCACCTCTTTCTCTCTCTCTTTCTAATTTAGTTTCTAAATAAACTATATTTTCTAATCTAAAAAAATTAAAAAAATAAAAAATAAATAAATTATGCAGCATAGACAATTTGGAGTATATCATTAATCCTATGTTGTCATCACTCATTGCAAAAGAAGTAGACAATGGAGGTCTGAAGAGCCCGAACATCTGAGGGAAACTTCAGGGTACGGAGAACAGTATGAACAAAGACATGGAGATGAAACGATACAGCTAATAGTTGAAGGTGTGTTTATTGCCAGGTGAAGAGAGCAGCTGGGCTGGCTCCTTAAGGCTCCCCTTAATCTCAGGACAAAAGTCCTCTTCCAGATAAGTCATTGAGTTAGCATGGAAAGTATAAGTATTTTTTTTTAAATCCATCTTTGTCATTTATATTCACATTTATAGACTACACACTTGGTTTGTCTACTTTCGCCTAAGGAAAATTCCACATTTTTGAAAAATTTTAATTTACTAGGGCTGAGACACTTACATCTTCTCATAATGTTAATTATTTCATAAACCATTATTTGTGATCACTGACTGATTTCTTTGTCAGCTGTTACAGGGAGGTTGAAATTTCAACAATCATTTTGTAAGAACTGCTTAGCAAGGCTTGAGCTGAATTGGCTATGCAGGAGGTTTGGCTCAATGCATGTATACTGGGGTGAAATGTGTTGTTTCTGCAATGTGTCTCATATCTGTCAGCTAAAAGAACAGAAGACCTTTAGGGAGCTAGAGTTTCTGAGAGCAAGGTGAGAGGATTATATATGAAGATAGTGGACTTCAATCTATACTGTGGGTGGGTGAATTTTATCTTTACATTATTATAAACTACAGCAGCAGTAAATATAGAACAAGTTGTCACCTTGCAAAATGAGTTTTTGCTACAAAATTTCCCTCAAATTTGTGTTATTTGAAGACCTTGCATGACTTGATTCCCTTATAGCTGCTTTGGGCCCTAGAGTTTACATTTCATCCTCAGTATCATGATCTCTGCCACTTAGAAGCATTTCATTTTCACAATACAGTGACATATCTGTCAAAATTAATGGACTAAAATGCTCGGTAGTTGTTTTATAATAATTTTGAGGAATAAATTTCAGTTTTCAATTATGGTAATAAAGACTTTTAGTTTGAGGGTAGAATATCTTATCAAATAAAAAAAGATTTTGCATTCTTTAACAATTTATTTTTTTGCTAAAGAGCAAAAAGATTTTGAAACAACCTTAATGTCTAAAAATCTTTTTAATTGAAATTCTCTTAAGTGTGGCTTATAGTTTAATGGCACTGTATGGTAAAATTGCTTCCAGATAATGGCCATTCCGAAATATCATGACATTAAAGCATGGGATAATGAATATTCTATGACAACTTTACAATGTATTGCATATACAAATTGAGGTAATGATAGCTAGGTGTTTCGTGCTAATAGACTCATTATGTTGATGCATGGTATAATAAGGCATAGATGGTAGCTCTTGTGTTCATTGTTAGAAACTATGACCATGATTGTTGTCAAAAGAATACATTGAAATAGAAAGTTGGTGAGATCTTGTTTACTTCCTGTGCCAATATCTTTATACAAATGAACTCAAATATGTCATGAAAATTCAACAGCAGAATAGAAATGTCTTTGTGATTGCAAATGTGAGACCCAGAGTTCAAATTCAGGTTTGCCTCATAACCTTTCAGATTCTCAATTTTCTTACTGGCCCAAATGAAGATTGCACAGTACTCATCCCTCAGTTCCTAGCTCCCTACATTATTATGAGAAATAAATATTTAAAGGACTTAGGAGGGACATCAACAATGTGGCAGAGTAGGAAATACTAACTTTAGCTCTCCTTCCACTTACAAACCCCGCTCCCCAAAACAAGTATAGACAGCTATCTACAAACTAAAATATCCCTGACTACATTAAAAGTATCAGAAGAATCACAATGGGGAAAAAAAAAAAAAAGACAAATTAAAAAAAAAAGATCAGCCACTCAAAATGCCAATAAATGTAAATGACTAGGAACACAAAGGAAAGACAGAGGTTTTTAGTATCAGCCCCATGGCAGAAACCACAGTGGTATCTATGGCATGCTCTCCAGAGAGCACTGGTATTTTTCCAACTGAAGTAACCAACAGCCATTCCCACCAGAGAACTCTATAGAGGAAGACCATAACTCTTCTCTTCTCCTGCAAAAAGCAGCCATTGTTGATTTGCTTCAGAAACAGGGGTGCCACTTCTCTCAATCTTGTGCATGTCCCAACCCCTGAGCCATGGCTATTCCATGGGTGCCCAAACCCCAGACCTGGGATCTGTAGCTGCATTGCACTTGCCTTCATCAAAGACATGAATAGTGAGCAAGTTTGCACTCCAAGTCCCAAGGTCTCTCTGAGCATGCCTGCATTCTGAACACCAAGTCAGCTGCCATAAAGAACCTTGCCTCAGCCCAAGCCTAAAAGCCACTGTAAGTTTGTACACAACAATGCTGCCATTCTTGACTTCCTGAATACTTTACAAGTACCCACACTTTGCATACTGTTACTAGTGCAGCAGAAGAAGTGCCAGAACACAATACACTAGTGTTATTACTGCCCCACATCCCAGAGCCATAGTCTCTCCACACATACTAATGCTTCAGGCTTCAGTTCAGTGGCCACTCCACTGGTGCCACTCATTAGACAACCATGCGACTGCCATCATGGAGAAGTTCACAAACTGGATCTAATTCCAAAAAAGATATCCTTAGCTACAAATTCTTCATTAAAAGCAGAAGAGACCTTAGCTGCTGTTGCCACTAGAGACACTAACAACTATCATTACCAGTGTGGATATCCACAGCACAAGCCACTGAGAATTCTTTGCAATCTTTGTCAACACTGACCTCAGTTGACAGAGCTGCACAGATGCTAAACAGCTACACTCTCACTGAAGTCATAATTTCTGTATCCCACCCAGCAAGCACCATCACACTCCCCACATAGGAGAGTGAAATCTACTAGAGATGACTACTCCACCAAATGCACAACAACAACATAAAGCAGCAAGAAATATGAAAATAAGGATGCCTGCATAATGAACATTTATATACCTAACCCTGAATTGTACCATACATCTTTGAAATCAAAAATTTAAAAAAGAAATATGAAAAACCAAGGGAAGCATATTATAATCAAAAGAAAAAAACAATACTCCAGTAGCTGACCCTAAAGATATGAAGATTTAAAAAGCTACCTGAAAAAGAATGCAAAATAATTGTTTTAAGCTAACTCAGCAAACTTAAAAAAAATAGAGAAACAATTCAATAAAACAAGCAAAATAATGCATGAACAAAGTGAGAAATTTAGCAGAGAGATTAAAATTATTAAAAAAAGAAATTCTGAAGCAGAAAAACATAATGAACAAGAAAATATAAATTATCAACAACTGAATTGATGAAGTACAGAAGAATCTGTGAACTTAATATAAGTTATTTGAAAATTTATAGTCAGAGGAGAAAAACAAAAGAAGAAATGAAGTAAACAACATTTATGAGACAACATCAGAAAAACAAAAATTATAATTTTAGCAGGTAAAGAAGGCAAAAGTATAGGCAAAGGGGCAGAAAGCTTACTTAAAGAAATAATAGCAGAAAACATTTTAAATCTGGGTAAAGATGAATATTCAGTTTGGGAAAGTCAAAATTCTTCACTCAGATTCAACACAAACAAGACTCCCCAGGACATATTAAAATGAGACTGCCAAGTTTTGCATCTCAAAATAAGTCCAGAATTAGTACAAGAAAGGAAATCATAAATATCAGAGCAGAAATAAATGAAATCGAGACTAAAAATCAATACAAAAGATTAATGAAACTAACAGATTTTTTTTATTGTTGTAAAGATGTGGGGTACAATTCAGGGTTAGGTATACAAACGTTGATTATGTAGGTGCCCTTGTAGATGAGGTATTCCCCTCCCTCCCCTAGCAGTTTCCCTCACCTTCCAATTGCACCATCCCTCCCGTGACAGTTTCCCACTACTGCCAATCCATTTCTTATAGTATTATAATAATTGTTCAAGATCTGCTTGAGTGAAAACATACGGTACTCTCTTCATTGTTTCTGTAATAGATCACTGAGTATGATCAACTCTAAATCCATCCAAGTTGCTGGGAAGTTCATATGTTTGTCCTTCTTTATGGCTGCATAATATTCCATTGTGTATATGCACCATATTTTTAAAAAATACAGTCCAGTTTCAATGGGCAGCATGGTTGGTTCCCATGTTTTTGCTATTGTGAATAGAGCTGCAGCAAACATATGTGTGCAGGTATCTTTTGTAGAATGACTTGAGTTCCTCTTGGTATATTCCCAATAGGGGAATTACTGGGTCTTATGGAAAGTCAATTTCTAGTTCTTTCAGAAATTGCCACACTGTCTTCCAAAGAGGTTGCACTAAGTTTAAATTCCCACCAACAGGGTAAAAGCATTCCTTTTTCTCTGCATTCTCACCAGCATCTGTTGTTTGTTTTATTAATGATGGCCATTCTTACTGGGGTTAAGTGGTATCTCAATGTGGTTTTGATTTGCATTGCATTTCTCTGAGGATGAATGAGGTTGAACCCTTTTTCATGTGTCTGTTGACTGCCCATGTATCTTCTTTTGAGAAATGTCTATTCATGTCTTTTGCCCACTTTTTAATGGGGCTGTTTTGTTTTTGTTTTTGTTTTCCTTTTGGTGCGGTCGAGTTCCTTATAGATCCTAGATGTTAGGCCTTTTTCAGACATACAGCTGGCAAATATTTTTCCCATTCTGTGGGCTGTCTCCCTATTCTCTTGATGGTTTCTTTTGCTTTGCAGAAGCTCATTAGTTTGATGAGATCCCACTTGTCTATCTTATTTCTTAAGGTATGGGCATTTAGGGTTCTGATCAGAAATTAGTTGCCAGTTCCAATTTCCATAAGGGTGTCTCCTGCGTTTTCTAAGATTCTTGCAATTTGAGGTTTTACGTTTACGTCTTTGGTTCAGTTAGAGTTAATTTTTGTGTGTGGTGATAGGTAGGGGTACTGTTTCAATCTGTTGCATGTGATCAGTCAGTTTTCCCAGCACGATTTACCTTCTTCTCTCCCCAGTGGTTATTGTTGGAGGTTGAGATGAGTTGGTTGAGAAATTGTGGCTTTGCTTCTAGAATCTCTATCCTGTTTCATTGGTCTATATGCCTGTTCTTGTACCTATACCAGGTTGTTTTGATTATTGTAGACTCATAGCAGCATTTGAAGTCTGCAAATGTGATACTTCCTGATTTTCTTTTTTTGCTAAAGATTGTTTTGGCTATTCGTGGTCGTTTATATTTCCATATAAATTTCTGTAATGTCATTTCCAGGTCTGAGAAGAATGATGTTGGTAACTCAATGGATATTGTGTTTAATCTGTAGATTGCCTTTGGTAGAATGGACTCCATAATGATGCTGATTCTCCTATCCATGAGCATGGAATATTTTTCCATTTGTTTGTGTCTTCTTGGATTTCTCTGAGCAGTGTTTTGTAGTTATCATTGTAAAGGTCTTTCACTTTTCTGGTTACAAAGATGCCAAGGTATTCAATTTTTTTGTGGTAATCGTGAACGAACGGTTTGTTCTTGAAAAAATGAAATTGGTAAATCTTTAGTTAGACTAAGAAAAAGAGATAAGATGCAGATAAAAATATAAACCAAAGAAGGTACACTACAACTAATAACACACAAATACAAAAAAAACAAAGACAAACAAAAGATTCCGAGACCAACAACAACAACAATAAAAACAAAAATCTCAGGAATGATATATTCAAAGTGTTGAAGGATAAAATACTGCCATTCATGAGTATTGTATCTGGCAAAAGTGTCCTTACATATGAGAGATAAAGTCTTTTTTGGAAGAATATAAACTGAGAAAGTTAATTACTGCCAGACTTGTCTTACAAAAAAAGGGAGTTTTTCAGCTGAAAGAAAAGAATGCTTCTGAGTAAAAGAAATGAAATTAAAGCTCACTAGTAAAAGTACAAACTCATATTCAGAATACTCTAATACTTTAATGGTGCTGTGTAAACCATATATCTCTAATATAAAGACAAAAAACTACTATAAATAATAATAGCTACAATCATTTAGTAGAGATATATAATATAAAAAGATTTAAATTGTGACTACAAAAACATAATTTTTTGTGGGGTGAGAAGTTTAGTGATTTTAATGAGATAATATTAAAATTGTTAGTAGCTTAAAATTGTCTTAACTTATTCTTATAAGGTATTTTATATAAGACGTTGTAATCACAAAGCAAAAACCTACAGTAGATACACAAAATATAAAAAGTAATAAATCAAAACATGTCTCTAGAGAAAATAATCTAATCTTAAAGGAAGACAGGAAGAACAGAAAAATAAGGAACAAAAGATCAATAAAACAACCAGAAAAAAATTAACATAATAGGACTACTCAATCCTTACTTGTTAAAAATTATCTTGAATATAGAAAGATTAATTTATCCAATAAGATGATAGTGTGACAGAATAAATTATAAAAAAAGAGACTCGGCTGTATATTGCCTACAAAAGAACTATCTCACCTTTAAGAACACAAATGTATTAAAACGGAAAGAATGGGGAAAGATATCAATTTAATGGAAATGAAAAACAAAAAGAGAAGGAGTAGCTATACTTATAATGGATAAAATAAACTTTAAGTTAATAATGACAAAGCAGCACAAGTAAGGTTATTATATAATGATAAAGGGATCAAATTATCAAGAAGTTATAATAATTATAAATATATATTTATCTAACATAAGGGTATCTAAATATATAAAGCCAAAATTGATAAATCTGATTTAAAAATGGACTGCAATATAATAATTGTACTATATGAGTATAATAATAGTATGTATAATACATAATAATATAATAGTATTGAAATTGGACAGATTTATTGAAAATGGACATATCATCCAGACAGAAAAATCAATAATGAAACATTGGACTTGAACTATCCTTTAATTGGACCTAATCAACATATACAGAACATTTCAAATAATATCATCAGAGTATACAGTCTTCTTAAATGTACATGAAGTATTGTCCATGATAGACCATATGTTAGGCCACAAAACATGTTTCAACAGATTTTTTAAAACTGAAATCTTGGGGACTTCTGGCAAGATGGCAATGGGGCAGGTTGGTCTGTAAGACCCTCCGTGAAAATGACTGTCCATAAAGACTCTCGCACTTCCCCAGTGACTGCTGCTCTGGCCACTACCAGCCTGCTCTTCAGCCAGCCACGCAGGCCTGAGAGCTGGCAGACACTGGCTCCACGCACTGCTCTGCCGCTACCTCTGCCTCCGCTGCCACCACCACTGCCACCACCCCCCACCCTGGGCAGCCCTCGACTCCTGGCCCCTGGGAGCTCTGGGCTCCCTTGCCTGCTGCACCCCACCCGAACTGCCCCATGTCACACTGACCTGCAGCACCTGGCTGTCTCACACTCTGCCTCCCCCAGCTCAGCCCCAAGCTGCATCAGGACCAGAGATCAGCTGGAGCCCTGAGACTAGGCAGAGACCTGCATTGCCCCACCCAACTCTGCCCAGCTCTGCCCAGCCTCCCACTTGGGATCTAAGGTAT
This sequence comes from Cephalopachus bancanus, assembly GCA_027257055.1. Lineage (NCBI taxonomy): Eukaryota > Metazoa > Chordata > Mammalia > Primates > Tarsiidae > Cephalopachus > Cephalopachus bancanus. Next base: position 3,190,884 of record JAPVLO010000262.1, read on the forward strand.
TAGCATCAAAATGAGAGAGGTAGAAGCCCCTCCTCCATGCTAAATCAGACACCATTCAGATCTGAGTGGCAGACATGACAGGGCGCAAGCCTATTGAGTCCAGGTCTGATCGACAGCAGGAGTGAGACATATGACCCTCGCTGTGAGCAACCCTACCAACCTGTGATGAAGGCTAGAGAGCAGAGTTGAAGGGACTTTGGACTTAGAGGAACAATTTCAGTGCATGCTTGGATCCCTTGTTTTACATTTTAATTTTTATTGTTAATGTTGCTCATCTTTTTTTTCTCTTTTCTCTCTCTTCTTACTGTTATTGAGAACGTTTTCATACTTGCTTTGTTTCTGTCAGTTTACTGATTTATTTTCTCTTTAGACTTCATGTTTGTGCAGGGGAATAGTACATCAATAAGGAGGTTGGATAGCTTGTGTGTCTGTATAATTGTATGTTTTAGTTCTCTCTTTTTTAAAACTTTTTTTCTGTCTTTGTGTCCCTTTTCATTTGTTCATTGGTACATTTGTCTGTTTTCCCTCTTACTCTTCTCTCTCTCCACCTTCCTATTCCCCTCCTCCTCTGTTCCAGTCTTTTCCTTTTCCTTACCTCATTTCACTTTCAGGGAGCAAACCCATACCTCCACCGCATGGACAGATTGCAAGGCAGTGGGAAGTGGGTTCCAGGGTACCTATACACCTGCTGGTGGATACTGGGACCTGCAGATATGTTTTGAATCACAGCTCCACTCCCCTCAATTAATTCTTGAAACTGCAAAAAAGTATAGCCCCCAACCTACAGTCCAGCTTCAGAATTAAACAAAACTGAAGGATTCACATAAGGAAGAATAGGAGATTGAGCAAACAGAAGTAAAAGCAACACTGCCACCCCTGAACAACAGAATTAAAGAAGTCGGGGGGGGAGGAAAAAGTGGAGAGGAAAATCTACACAAATGAAGAAAAACCAAGAGAAGAATATAGGTCTCACACAGACCCATGGGAGGTCAGACACTGACGAAACAGACTTCGGAACGCAAACAATAAAGAGCTCCCAGAATGACTGGTAACATGCTACAAACCCAAACATCAAAACATTAATAGAGGAATTTAAAAAATTGAGGAGAGACAAGAAGAAAATAGGAAGGAGTTGATAACTGAGATAATAGCAGTAAAAAAATACTGTAATTGAAATAAATAACAAATAATAAGCATGAAATGCAGAATTGGCCAAGCAGAAGAATCTCAGAACTTGAGGACCAAAATATAGAACTAACCCAAACTGTCAAAAACAAAGAAAAGAAGCTTAAAAAGGCAGAACAAAACATTTAAGGGATGAGTGATTGCTTAAAGAGAATGAACCTAAGAGTAATTGGACTTCCTGAGGTGGAAAGAGAGACAGAGACCACCCTGGAACAAACATTACATGGAATCCTTCAAGAAAACCATCCCTCATCTCTTCCATGATGAGAAAATTCAAACACAAAGGATTCAGACAACCCCTGCAAGACAATAAATGAGAAGAACAACTCCCAGACACATAATAATTCACCTAAACAAAGTAGGGATAAAAAAATCCTAAAGGCAGCAAGAGAAAAAGTCAGCCTACCTACTAGGAAAGACCAATTAGGATAGCAGCAGATTTATCTACAGAAACACTTCAGATTAGAAGAGCTTGGATACCAATCTTCGAGTTCTCAAAGATAAACAATTTCAACCAAGAATAACCTACCCAACTAAGCTAAGCTTCATCAGTGAGGGAGAATTAAAATATTTCCCAGACATCCAATTCCTAAGGACTTACTCTACCTCTGAAAACCTCTGCAAGAAATATTTAATAAAGTATGAAACACAGAAGAAAAGGTAAAAAGAACAACAACATTCTTCACAAGAGTACAGGAAAAAGATTGAAAACACACATGAATCAACCCAAAACCAAAAGAAAGACAACAAACAAACAGGAACAAGAACAACTCTATTAGAACCCCATGACAGGGACAAACCCTCACATTTCAATAATTAGCCTGAATGTGACTGGACTAAATGCATCACTGAAAAGACATAGAATGGAAAACTGAATAAAATATGATGAGGCAACAATATATTGTTGCCGAGAGTCTCATCTCACCAGAAAGGATGCTCACAGACTCAAAGTAAGAGGATGGGGAGCAAAATTTCAGGCAAATGGACTACAAAAGAAAACAGGAGTTGTGATCTTAATTTCAGATAAAATACTCTTTAAGCTATCAAAAATTTTAAAAGATACAGAACACTACATAATGATAAAGATTCAACCCATCAACAAGATATATACATCCTAAACATATATGCACCCAACATAGGAGTGCCAACTTTCATAAAGCAGCTTCAGGGCAAACTTAAAAAAGATATTGACTCTAACACAATCATAGCTGGGAACTTAAATACCCTACTCACAACCCTAGACAGATCATCAGGACAAAAAAAATAGCCAGAAGATCTGGAACCTCAATCTGATTCTTGACCAAATGGACTTAATTGATACTTACAGAACACTCCACTCAATGACCACATAATACACATTCTACTCATCACCGCATGGAGTGTACTCTAAGATTGACCACATCCTTAATCCATTAATCCATTAATCCATTAATCAAGCATAAACAAATTTAATAAGATCAATATGTTGCCATGCACCTTCTCAGACCACAGTGGAATAAAAATGAATATCAACACCAACAAGGTTCCCTCCAAACACACAAAGGCATGGACACTAAACAGCATGATGCTAAGCAACTCTTGGTTCAACACAGAAATCAAAACAGAGATTAAAAGATATCTGGAAACCAATGAAAATGAAGAAACATCTTACCAAAATCTCTGGGATGCCATGAAAGCAGTAGTAAGAAGGGAATTCTTATCTCTACAAATGCACATGAAGAAAATGGAAAGATTACACATTAACAGTCTAACAAGTCACTTAAGGAAGCTGGAAAAGCAAGACCATGAAAACCCTAACTTCAGCAGAAGAATTCAGATCACCAAAATAAAAGCCCAAATCCAGGACATAGAAGACAAAAAGATAATACAAAAAAAATCAATGAAACAAAAAGCTGGTTCTTTGAAAGGATAAACAAGATAGATGGTCCCCTAGCTAGACTGACCAAGAAAAAGAATTAGCCCTAATAAACACAATCAGAAACACAAAAGATGAAGAAATATGAAAAGCACATATGACCCAGAAGAAATACAGAAGATTATCAGAGACTACTATGTACACTTGTATGGAAACACACTTGAAAACCCAAAGGAAATGGAGGACTTTCTGACATTATGCAACCTCCCTACATAAAACAAGAATAAATTGAGACCCTAAATAAACCAATAACAATCCAGGAGGTTGGCTATGTCATAAGAAAACTACCTACCAAAAAAAAAAAAAAACCTGGACCAGATGGCTTTCCAGCAGAATTCTATAAGACACACAAGGAAGAACTGATACCAATCCTACTGAAAGTATTCCAGGTAATTGAGAATGATGGAACTCTTCCAAAATCATTTTATGAAGCTAACATCACATTGATACCTAAGCCAGGTAAAGACCCAACAAAGAAAGAGAACTACAGGCAAATATCCTTCATGAACATAGATGCTAAAGTTCTAAACAAGATTCTAGCAAATCATATTCAACAACACATCTGAAAAACATCCATCATAGCCAAGTATGCTTCATTCCCAGAATGCAAGGCTGGTTCAACAACATTTGTAAGATCATAAACATAATGAAATACATCAACAGAGGTAAAAACAAAAACCAAATGATTATATCATTAGTTTCAGAAAAAACTTTTGATAATCTCCAGCACCCCTTCTTGATAAAAACCCTCAAACATCTAGGCATAGGTGGAATGCCTCAAAATAGCAAAAGCCATCTATGAGAAACCCACAGCCAGCATACTGCTAAACAGAAAAAAATTGGAACCATTTCCCCTGAAAACTGGAACAAGACAAGGATGTCCACTCTCACTCCTTCTGTTCAATATAGTTTTGGAAGTCCTAGCTAGAGCAATCAGAGAAGAGAAGGTGATCAGGGGTATCCAAATAGGAAAAGAGGAAGTCAAGTTTATCGCTCTTTGTAGAAAACATGATTGTATATCTTAGAAACCCAAGAGAATCTGTCAAAAACACCTTTGCATTGATAAAGGACTTTAGCAAAGTCTCAGGGTCTAAAATAAATGTGCAAAAGACAATTGCATTTCTATACACCAATAATAAACCCACAGAAATCCAAATAAAAAGAACAATCCCATTCACAATAACCACAAAAAATGGAATTTCTTGGCATCTTCCTAACCAGAAATGTGAAAGATCTTTACAATGAAAACTACCAAACAGTGCTTAAAGAAATCAAAGATGACACAAACAAGTAGAAAGTATTCCATGCTCATAGATTGGAAGAATCAACATTGTTAAGATGTTCATTCTACCTAAGGCAATCTACAGATTTAACACAATACCCATGAAATTACCAGCAACATTCTACTCAGATCTAGAAACAACAATACAGAAATTCATATGGAAATATAAATGACCAATAATAGCAAAAACAAAAAACAAACAAAAAAAAAACCCACACAACAAAAATCCTCAAAAAAGAAAAAAAAAAAAAAAAGCAGGAAGTATCAGACTCCCAAACTTTAAACTTTATTACAGAGCTACAATAATCAAAGCAGCCTGGTATTGGTATAAGAACAGGCATATAGACCAATGGAACAAAATAGAGATTCCAGAAGTAAAACCTCAATATATCAACCAACTCATCCTTGACAAAACCTCCACCACCCACTACTGGAGAGAGGAGAACCTATTCAGTAAATGGTGCTGGAAAAACTGGCTGACTACATGTAGAAGATTGAAACAGGACCCCTACCTATCCCCATAAACAAAAATTAACTCTACATGAATCAGAGACCTAAATGTAAAACATCAAACTATAAGAAGCATAGAAAATGCAGGAGACACCCTTATGGAAGTTGGAAATGGCACCCAATTCCTGATCAAAACCCTAAGGGCCCATGCCATAAGAGATAAGATAGACAAGTGGGACCTCATTAAACTGACAAGCTTCTGCAGAGTCAAAGAAACCATCAAGAGAGCAGGGAGACAGCCCACAGATTGGGAAAAAAAATATTTGCCAACTCCATGTCTGACCAAGGCCTAACATCTAGGATCTACAAAGAACTTAAACATGCTGAAAGGGAAAAAACAAGCAGCCCTATTACAAAGTGGGCTAAAATATGAAGAGACACTTCTCAAAAGAAGACATAAGAGCAACCAACAAATATATGAAAAATGTTCAGCCTCACTCATCATCAAGGGGATGGAAATTAAAACTACACTGAGATACCACCTAACTCCAGTCAGAATGGCCATCATCAAATACTCAAAAAATAACAGATGCCGGAGAGGATGTGGCAAAAGGGAACACTTCTACACTGTTGGTGGGAATGTAAACTAGTACAGCTTCTGTGGAAATCAGTGTGGCGATTCCTAAAACTTCTAAAAATCTACCTTTCCTATGATCCCACAATCCCCCTACTGGGAATATACCCAGAAGAACTCTAATCACTCTATAAAGAAGATACCTGCACACGTATGTTTATTGCAGCATTGTTCACAATAGCAAGAACATGGAACCAACTGTGCTACCCATCAAAAGAGGACTGAATAAAAAAAATGTGGTACATATACATAATGGAATATTATGCAGTCATGAAGAAGAACAAAATCATAAACTTTGCAGCAACCTAGATGGAATTGGAGTCTATAATACTGAGTTTATAATCTTTCACAGAAACAAAGATCTGAGTATCACATGTTCTCACTCATAAGTGGACCTTGAACAACTACCTTAATACTATAAGAAAATAATTGATAGTAGTGAGAAACCACAGAGGGGTGGGTAGGGAGGTGGGATTGAGAGTAGTCGAAATCTACCTGGGGAAGGGGGGACATCACATCTCATCAATAAGGGTAACTGCACAATGAATTGTACCCCACAATTTTATAATAATTTTTTAAAAAGGAAGAAAAAAAAAAGGGTAAAAAAACTGAAATCTTATCAAGTATCTTTTTTGACTACAAGAGTATAACAAATTAGAAATTAGTAGCAGGAGGAATTTAGAAAACATTATGGACACATAGTAATTAAATAACATGCTTTTAAGCAACCAATGGGTCAAAGAAGAAAATAAATAAGAAATTTAAACATATTTTGAGATAAATTAAAATGAAAACGTAACACACCAAAACCTATGAGACACAGCAAAGTAACCCTAAGAAGGAAGTGTATAACATCAAATGCATTGAATAAGAAAGATCCCAAGAAAACAAACAATATTACACCTCATGGAACTAAAAAAAGGACAAACTAAATTCAGAATTAGTAGAAAAAAGAAAATAATAAAAATCAGAGCAGAGATAAATGAAATAGGAACTAAAAATAAATAGAAAAGGTTAATGAAACTAACAGTTTGTTCTTTAAAAAGTAAATAAAGTTGGTACTTTTTTTGCTAGACTAAGAATAAAAGAGAGAAAACTCAAAATTATAAATTAAAGAAGGTACATTGCAAGTAATAACACACAAATACAAAAGATCATAAGCAATTACTATGAGCAATCATATGTCAACAAATCAGATAATCTAGAGGAAATGAATATATTTCTATGCACATGCAATCTAACAAGCCTGAATCATAAGTAGAAAATGTAAATAGATAAAAAATGAGTAAGAAATTGAATCAATAATAAAACATTTTTCCTTGATGGAAAACTTAGGACCCAATATCTTCACTAGTAATTTTACCAAACATTTAAAGAACTATGACCGATTTTTTTTTTTGTTGTTGAGTTGGTGTCTCACTCTGTCACCCAGACTGGAGTGCAGTGGCTGCTCCCGGCCACTGCAGCCTCGACCTGCTGGGCTCCTGTGATCCTTCTGCCTCAACCTTCCGAGTAGCCGGAATAGCAGGCATGTGCTACCAAGCCCAGCTAATTTTTTGATTTATTGTAGAGATGATGTCTTGTCTGCCCAGGCAGGTCTCGAACCCGTGGGCTCAGGCAATCCACTCAGTTCAGCCTCCCAAAGACACAGGATTACAGGCTGAGCCACCTATCCCGGCTTATGACCAAGCTTCTTCACACTCTTCCAAGAAACTGATGAAGAGAGAATACTTCCAAATTCATTTCACAAGGCTAACATTACTCTGAAACCAAAGGCAGATGAGATGACTACAAGGAAAGGAAATTGCTACCCAAAATTCCAGGTAAACTTCAATGCAAAATCCTCAAGAAAACACAGACAAACTGAATTCAACAGCACATTAAAAGAATCTGTACACCATGATCAAGTGGGAGTTATCTCTGCTATGCAAAGATAATTCAGCATCTGTAAATATATAAGTGGAATATACCACATTAAAAAAGTAAATAATCAAAACCATGTTATCTCAATAGATATAGAAAAGACATTCAACAAAATTCAACATTTTTTCATGATAAAACTCTCAACAAATTAGTTATAGAAGGGACATAGCTCAACACAATAAAGATCATATATGATATGTCCATATGTAACATAATGCTCAGTGGAGAAAAGTTGAAAGTATTTCCTCTAAGATTAAAAACAGCATATAGATGGCTACCCTTTCCACTTCAAGTCAACATAGTAAAATCTAAAAGTCTAGCCAGAGCTGAAAGCAAGACAGAGAAATAAGAGGAATCCAAATCAGAAAAGAAGAAGTTAAATTGTCTATGTCTGCAGATGGGATTATCTTCTAAATAAAAATATATACATATAACGAAGCACTAAAAATTCCATCAGAAAATCTGTTGGAAGAAATCCAGTAAATGTGCAGGATACAAAAGCAGCACATAAAATTCAGCAGTGTTTCTATACAATAACAATGATCTATCCAAATAAAGAAATCAAGAAAACAATCCCATTTACAATAGCTATGAATGAAAAACACAAAAACCAAAAAAAAGTACAAATATATTTAACCAAGGAGGTGAAAGATCTGTATACTGAAATCTATAGAAAATGATTAAAGAATTTGAAGACACAAATAAAGATGCTAAATATAAATCTTATATCCCATGTTCATGGACTGAAAGAACAAATATTTTTAAAATGTCCATACTATCTAAAGAAATCTGCCACTTCAATGCAATCCCTATCAAAATTCCAACGACATTTTTCACAGAAATAGAAAAAATTATCCTAAAAATCATATAGAACCACAAATGACCCCGGATTGTGAAAGCAGTCTTGAGAAAAAGGAATAAAGCCAGTCATCACACTGTCTGATTTGAAAACCTGCTGCAAGTGCATAGCAATCAAAACAACATGGTACTAGTGTAAAAATAGACAGAAATTGATGAAGCAGAATAGCGGACTCAGAAGTAATTCATATACTTATGATCAATTGATTTTCAACAAGGATGCCAAAAATACACAATGGGAAATAAAGTCTTTTTAATAAATGGTGCTGGGAAAACTGAATATCCATATGCAAAAGAATGAAATAATATCCTTATCTTATAGAATATACAAAAATCAACTCAAAATAAATAAAGAAAACTTATATATAACACATAAAACTGTAAAGCTTCTAGAAGAAAACATAGAAGGCATTCTATATGACTTTTTATTAATTTTTATTATAAAGATGTGGGGTATAACTCAGGGTTAGGTATATAAACATTAATCATGCAGGTAGCCTTGTTGATAGGTATGCCCCTCCCACTCCTAGCAGTTTCCCTCAACTACTAATTTCACTCCTCCCTCCCCTGAGAGTTTCCCACTAATGCCAATCACTTTCTTATAGCATTATAATTGTTCAAGTCCTGCTTATGAGTGAGAGCATATGAAACTCTGTTCTTTGTTTCTGTGATAGATCACTGAATATGATCGACTCCAAATCCTTCCAAGTTGCTGCAAAATCCATATATTTGTCCTTTATGGCTGCATAATATTCCATTGTGTATATGTACCACATTTTTAAAATCCAGTCCAGCTTTGATGGACAACATGGTTGGTTCTATGTTTTTGTTATTGTGAATACAGTTGCAACAAACATCCGTATGCAGGTATCTTTTATGTAGAATAATTTGAGTTCCTCCAGGTATATTCCCAATAAGGAAATTGCTGGGTCATATGGAAGATCAATTTCTAGTTCTTTCAGAAATTGCCACACTGTCTTCCAAAGAGGTTGTAGTAGTTGGATTCCCACCAGCAGTACAGAAGCATTCCTTTTTCTCCACATCCTCACCAGCATCTGTTGTTTGTTTTATTAATAATGGCCATTCTTACAGGAGTTGGGTGGTATCTCAATGTGGCTTTGAATGCGTTTCTCTGATGATGAGTGAGGCTGAGCACTTTTTCTTATGTCTGTTGGCTGCCTGTATATCTTCTTTTGAGAAGTGTCTATTCATGTCTTTTGCCCATTTTTTAAAGGGGCTGCTTGTTTTTTTCCTTTTGGTGCATTTGAGTTCCTTGTAGATCCTAGATGCTAGGCCTTTGTCAGATATACAGTTGGAAAATATTTTTACCCATTCTGTGGGCTGTCTCCCTGCTCTCTTGATGGTTTCTTTTGCTTTGCAGAAGCTCATTAATTTGACGAGGTCCCACTTGTCTATCTTATTTATTAAGATATTGGCCTTTAGGGTTCTGAATAGGAATTGGCTCCCATTTCCAATTTCCATAAGGTATCTCCTGTGTTTTCTAAGATTCTTATAGTTTGAGATTTTATTTTTAGGTCTTTGATCCATTTAGAGTTAATTTTTGTATATGGTGATAGGTAGGGGTCTTCTTTCAATCTTCTGCATGTGGCCTGCCAGTTTTCCCAGCACCATTTACTGAATAGATTCTTCTCTCCCCAGTGGTTGTTGTTGGAGGCTTTGTCAAAGATGAGTTGGTTGAGAAATTGAGACTTTGCTTCTGGAACCTCTATCCTGTTCCATTGGTCTATGTGCCTGTTCTTGTATCAATTCCAGGCTGTTGTGATTACTGTAGCCTTATAGTAAAGTTTGAAGTCTGGAACTGTTAAACCTCCTGCTTTGTTTCTTTGGCTCTTCATGGTCATTTATGTTTCCATATGAATATCTGTATTGTCATTTCCAAGTCTGAGAAGAATGATGTTGGTAACTTAATGGGTATTGCGTTGAATCTGTAGATTGCCTTTGGTAGAATGGACATCTTAATGTTGATTCTTCCTATTGATCATGGAATATTTTTCCATTTGTTTGTATCTTCTTGGATTTCTTTGAGCAATGTTTTGTAATTCACATTGTAAAGGTCTTTCACTTCTCTGATTAGGAAGATGCTGAGATATTTCTTTCTCTTTTTTTTTGGTGGCTATTGTGAATGGAATTGTGTTTTTTATTTGGGTCTCTGCCTGCTCGTTGTTGGTGTATAGGAATGCAACTGTCTTTTTCACATTTATTTTGTACCCTAAGATTTTGCAAAGTCCTTTATCAGTGCAAGCAAGTTTTTGACAGATTCTCTTGCATTTTCAAGTATAGGATCATGTCATCAGCAAAGAGGGATAACTTGACTTCCTCATTTCCTATTTGAATACCCATGATTTCCTTCTCTTTTCTAATTGTCTGAGTTAGGACTTCCAATGCAATATTGAACAAGAGGGGTAAGAGTGGGCAACCTTGTCTTGTTCCAGTTTTCAGGGGAAATGTTTCTAGTTTCTGTCCATTTAGCAGTATTTTTGATGTGGGTTTGTCATAGATAGCATTCACTATTTTGAGGTATGTTCCTTCTATACCTAGGTGTGTATGAGTTTTTATCAAGAAGGGATGTTGGATTTGATTGAAAGTTTTTTCTGCATCTAATGAGATAATCATGTGGTTCTTGTTTTTACGTCTGCTGATGTATTTAATTACATTTATGGTCTTGAGAATGTTGAACTAGCCCTGCATCCTGGGGGTGAAGCCTACTTGGTCATGGTGGATAATTTTGGGGATATATTTTTGGATCCAATTTGCTAGAATCTTGCTGAGGATTTTTGCATCTATGTTCATAAGAGATATTGGCCTGTAGTTCTCTTTCTTTGTTGGAACTTTACCCAGTATGGGTAAAGTATAATATAGTATACGGTATAATGTTAGCTTCATAAAACGATTTGTGGAGAATTCCATCTTTCTTTTTTTTTTTTTTTTTGAGTTGGAGTCTCACTCTGTCGCTCAGACTGGAGTGCAGTGGTCACTTCCAGCTACCGCAGCCTTGACCTGCTGGGCTCCGGCGATTGTTCTGCCTCAGCCTTCCAAGTAGCCGGAATTACAGGCATGTGCTACCATGCCCGGCTGATTTTTTGATTTATTGTAGAGATGAGGTCTCGCTGCCCAGGCGGGTTTCAAACCTGTGGGCTCAGGCAATCCACTCACCTCAGCCTCCCAAAGGCGCGGGATTACAGGCTGAGCCACCGAGCCTGGCTCTCCATCTTTCTTAATTACCTGGAATACTTTCAGTAGGACTGGTATCAGCTCCTTCTTGTACATTTTGTAGAATTCTGCTGGAAAGCCATCTGGTCCAGGGCTCTTTTTGGAGGTAGTTTTTGTATGGAAGAGTCAATTTCCTCATTTTTTATTGGCCTATTTAGTGTCTCAATGTCTTCTTGTTTTAACCTGGGGACGTTGTGTGATGTCACAAAGTCCTCCATTTCATCTAGTTTGTTTCCATATAGGTGTACATAGTAATCTCTGATAATACTTTGTATTTCTTCAGATTTATTTGTGATTTGATCTTTTGTATTTCTGATTGTGTTTATTTGGGCTTTTTCTCTCTTTTTCCTGGTCATTCTGGCCGGGGTTCATCAATCTTGTTAATTCTTTCAAAGAACCAGCTTTTTGTTTGGTTGACGTTTTCTATGATATTTTTGCCTTCCATGTCCTGTATTTGGGCTCTTATTTTTGTGACTTGGATTTTTCTGCTAAAATTGGGATTTTGGTGGTCTTTTTAGCAGCTTCCTTAGGTGATTTGTTAGACTCTTCACTTGTGATCTTTCCATTTTCTTGATGTGTGCCCATAGAGATATAAATTCCCCTCTTTGAACTGATTTCACGACAGCCCAGAGCTTTTGGTAAGATGTTTCTTCATTTTCATTTGTTTTCAGGAATCTTTCAGTTTCTTCTCTGATTTCAGTGCTCATCCATTTGTTGTTCAGCATCATGTTGCTTAGTGCCCATGTCTTTGTGGGCTTTGGGGAAATGTTGCTGGTTTTGATATTTATTTTTATTCCACTGTGGTCTGAGAATGTGCATGGCAAGATTTCAACCTTATAGAATTTGCTTATGCTTGACTTATAGCCAAGGATGTGATTGATCTTGGAGTATGTTCCATGTAGTGATGAGTAGAATGTTTATTCTGTGGTTGTTGGGTGGAATAATCTGTAGGTATCTACTATGTCCATTTGGTCAAGCATCAAGTTTAGATTCTGGATCTCCTTGTTGATTTTTTGTCTCAATGACCTACCTAGAGCTGTCAATGGGGTATTCAAGTCCCCTGCTATAATAGTGTTAGAGTCATTATCTTTTTTTAGTTTGTTTAGTAGTTGCTTTATAAATGTAGGTGCTTCTGTGTTGGGTGCATATATGATTAGGATGAATATTTCTTGTTGATGAATTGAACCTTTTATCATTATGTAGTGTCCTTTTACATCTTTCTTACTTTTTGGTAGCTTAAATGTTGTTTTGTCTGATATTAAGATTACAACTCTTGTCTTCTTTTGTGATCCATTTGCCTGGAAACTCATTTTTCATCCTTTAACTTTGAGTCTGTGTGCATCCTTTGTAGTTAGATGAGTCTCCTACAGCAAATAATGCAGCAAGTAATGGGGTCATGGTTTCTCATCTAGTTCACCATTCTGTGTCTTTTCAGTGGTGCATTTAGTCCATACACATTCAGACTGATCAATGAAATGTGATTGCTTATCCCTGTCATGAGGATATTATAAAGTTTTTTCTTTGTTTGCTTTGTTTCTTTTGTCTTTGGGGTTAATATATGCATGTGTTTTCAAGTTTCTTGTTGCACTATATTCTCTGCTGATTCTGTGCTCTGCTGTTCTCTTGGGAAGTATGTGATCAATCTTTTTCTTCTTTCTTCTGTGCTTAATATCTTTTTAAGTGTCTCCTGTAGAGCTGGTCTGGAAGCTGCATAATCTCTTAGAGATTGGATGTCTGGGAAGGATTCTAATTCTCCATCACTGATGAAGCTGAGCTTGACTGGATAGGAAATTCTTGGTTGAAATTGTTTTTCTTTGAGGACTTTGAATATAGGGCTCCAGTTCCTTCTTGCTTGTAGTTTTTCTGCTGATAGGTCTGCTGCTATTCTGATTTGCTTTCCACAGTAGGTAGTCTGACTTTTCTCTCTTGTTGCCTTTAGGATTTTTTCTTTTGTGCCTACTTTGTGTAGGCAAATTACTATGTGTCTAGGGGTTGGTCTTCTCATTTGATGTCTTGTGGGGGTTCTCTGTATCTCTTGTGCTTGGCAGGTCACATCTCTGGTGAGATGGGGAAAGTTTTCTTGGATTACCTCCTGAACTACTTGGTCCAAGTTGTTCTCATTTTCCCTTTTTTCTTCTGGGATGCCAATCAGGTGTAGGTTAAGCCTCTTGATATACTTGCACATTTCTTGTAGGCTTTGTTCTTTCTGAGTCTTCTTTCTGTGTTTTACAGATCAGGTTAATTCCATGTTCTGGTCTTCAAGTTCTGAGATTCTTTCTTCAACTAGATTAACTCTGCTTTTCATGCTTGTCATCTTGGTATTTATTTCCTGGATGAAATTTTTTATTGCCAGAATCTCTGTTACAAGTTCTTTCAATGTTGCATCTTGTCTTTCTTGATTCTTATTCACTCTTTCCACCCATTCCCTAATCACTGTTGTATTCTGGGGCCAGTCATTGGGAACTTCCATTGTTTGGGCACCAAGGTCTGAATTCTCAGTTTTGTCTTTGGTAGACTTGTAATTGCCTGAGGTCTTCCTTTGACTTTTCCTCATTTGCAACAGATCTCTTATTTTGTTTGTTTTTTGTTTTTTCTTTAGTTATATTATTCAGTGTCAGTGGGAGAGACTTTCCCTTCTGAAGTTTGCTCAGTCCTCTATTCTTCCCTGATTTGGGTTCTGGATTTGTTTTATTTTGAAATAGGATGGTGGATGGGAAGCTTTGGCTGTCTCTTGTAGTTTTTTAAATCTGACTAAAGTGGGGGATGGAGCACTAGGAATCAGATGCTACTTGTAAATTAAAATGTTCACTTATTGTGGTATGTGTTCCCTGAGATCCATTTTCCACCACCACTCTATATGACAATGCAAAGCAGAAACCAACACACACTACAAAACAATCTGGAATAACAACAAAGCAAAAGAAAACAAACCACAATACAATTTAAAAAAACAAGAAAACTAAACACACACACACATGCCTAGTACCAAGTGAATAGAGAATAAAGACAAAAAGACCGAAGGGAGGAGAATAAGGAAAAAGTAAAAATAAAGGGATTCAGGTGGAACCCTCACATCTATATTGACACACCCCTAAACTATAAAAAATGAATATTAAAAAAACCCAGAAGAACAAAGGAGTAAAAACCAACAACAAAATCAAAAGATGAACACTCAGTCATTCACATACACACATAAACAAAGAATGACAAATAAAAGAAAAAATAAATGAAAAAAGAAAAGAGAAAAAAATCAGGGGGGGCAGGAATGTAGATCAAAGCCTCACGTACACATTCACGCTCAAAGAAAAAATATTTTAAAAATAGGTGAACAAACAGAAAATTTTTTAAATTAAAAAATATTTGAAAATTTAAAAAACAAAACAGAACAAAACAAACAAAAAAGCAAACAAACAAGAAAATCTGTCCTCTTGTAGCAGGCTCTATAATTGTTCCTGTAATCAGATCTCTCTGCAGAGCCATCTCTTTCACTTTCTCTTCAGGGAATGCAGGGAAGGAGGAGGGGCAGTGGAGGTGGGTGGGGCTGCAGTCCTCCCCTTCCACTGTGGTATGGTCAGGGAGATCTCTGGTGGGGATGTATAGGATAGTCTCTTCCACAGGTATGTACTCTCATGAGGTTGCCCCAGCCAGGCCTATCCTGGAACGGGGTTCTCCTGTTGTGATTGATGTCCAGGCTCTGTCTGGGTTTGTCCCTCTCAGTCATGGTGCAGCTGTGTGGGTTTGATGTTCAGAGGATTGCCGGGGAGTAAGTGATTTGGGTCAGCCCTGGAATCACCACTGATTCTTTGGAGTTCTTCCTTGTCCTTTTCTGGCCACACCTTTTGTTCCACGGCTAGATCAGGGTAGGGGTGGGGTACCTGGAACTTATGTACTTATCAGATCAGGTCCTCTGAAGTTTGTGCTCTCAAGATATTTCCTCTGGACCACGATCAAACCCTGAGTAGTTGATCTGCCAGTCACAGAAATTGGATATCTGAACTCTGTCAGCAGCCCCTTCCAGTGCCTTGCTAGTTGCTGAAGCAATGAGGCAAAGCCCGGAGCAGTCTCTCTCCTACTTCAATCATAAGGGAGCGCCTGGGGCAATAGTCTGTCCCTGCTTAGGCAGCGAGTTGGCGTCTGGGGGAGGGGAAGCTGGGCAGGGCAATGCAAATCTCTGCCTGGAAAATGGCTGTGGTGGGTGCCTCCTCACCAGGCATGTTTTCCTTTCTGGATTCCCTGATGCTCTCTCTCCAATAATCAGATCCTGTGCTCCAGTGGTCCAGTATGACAGGTGATGATGTGTGCCTAGTGCCAGGTGCTGGGAATCAGCTGGATTCAGCAGGCTTTTCTCAGATGCATTCCCACAGGCAGCAGACATCTCGGCATGCAATCTTTGTGAGCTGCGCTCTAATTTCAGGGCAGTGGGGGCTTGTAGTCACCCTCAGAGTGGGGACCTGGGTTCATGCAGCTGAGTATCCCCTCAGACAACTTTCACGCTCCCACCAGTGCCCACCTACTCACGCAGAGAGTCTTTATTGTCACTTGCCTCCATGGAGATTCTTACAGTCCAACCTGTCGGCTGCCATCTTAAGCTCTGCCCCTTCTTTATGACTTTGATCAGGGCAAAGATTATTTTAGATATTACTCCAAAAACATAGGCAACAGAAACAAAACTTGACAGATGGCATTACAGCAAATTAAAAAAGTGTTTGAACCAAAGAATTAATCAACAACATCAAGAAATAAACTACAGACTGGGAGAATGTATTTGCAAACCATTCATCTGATGACTGACATTATGCAAAATATATAAGGAACTCAAAACAACTTAATAACAAAAAAAGTAACCTGATTAAAAAATGAGTAAAAAACTAAATAGACATTTCTCAAAAGAAGCCATACAAATAGCCAACAGGTATACGAAAAAATGTTCAACATTACTAATGATTGAGGAAATGCAAATAAAAATAATTTAAACCACAGTGAGATATTATCTCATACCTCTTAGAATATTAAAAAGAGGAAAGGTAATAAGTATAAAGTTAAAAAAAGAAAAGGTAAAATTTTGCTTTCCAATGGAAATATAATTTAAGCCACATATGAAATTTTAGCCTTTTAGTAACTAAATTAAAGAGAGAAAAAAGAAACAGGTATACTAATTTTAACAGCACATTTAAGCCAATATATCCAAAATATTATTATTTTGACATGCAATTATATAAAAATTTGTGATGAGACATTTTACATTCTGTGTGTGGGTTTTAACTACTTTATTGACTTATGATTAAAATACAAAAAGCTATACAAGTTTAATGTGTACAATTTCATGTGTTTGGAAGTAACTCTTTACCAATGAAGCCATTGTCATCGTCAATGGCATAAATGCATCCATCACCAAAATCATTCCTCCCATCACCCCCTTTTTATATGTTATTGATATTCTGTTTTGGGTTTCCCTTTTGTGGTGAGAGTACTTAACAGAAGATACACTAATTTTTCATTCTTTCAATACAAAATATTTGAAATCCACTTTATATATTTCAGTATATCTAAATAGCACTTCTCAGTTCTGACTGACCACATTTCAAGTGCCCAACAATCATTTGGCTAGTGGCTTCCCTATCAGCCAGCACAGCTGCAATCAGGAAAGGGCAATCCTGCAGACAAAAAGAAGGTCCCAGTAAGCGCAACATCTCAGAGGCAAAGTATCAAGGTGAAGTAGAGAAACTAAATTACTCTATCTTGCATAGACCACAGGTTTCAGGTAAAGTAGCACAAAATGGAGTGACCATCACATGGGGTTTCAGAGGCCATGTTTTTTATTCTAACTTTTATGAGAGGAAATTGAAAAATGTAAGTAGGGTATACATGTTCTGATCTAGATTTCAAAAGGATTCCCCTTGTGACTTTGGGGAGAATGGATTAAAGGGGAAGGAATGGATGTGAAGGAGGATATCCAGGGGTCATAGTTAGTGTTTGCCATAGTCCATGCAGAAGCAGATGGCAACCTGGACTAGGGAATGTCAGTGAAGAGATGTGAATGAATTGAAGATAATTAGCAAACAAAATCAATTAAAACTTTTTTTTTTGAGAAAAGAATGACCTAGATTAGGACTATCCAATCTTTTAGCTTCCCTGGGCCACATCAAGTAACCTTTTCGCTTTCCTGAGCTGCACTGAAGAAAGAGGAATTGTCTTGGACTGCATATAAATTTTATAATATAGTTAGTACATATACATAATAAGACATCTTTTATTTTTTATATTTTTATTACAAAGTTTAGAAAAACGAGAACAATATAAAACTAGTGGGAAATTTGACCTTGTTTTTATAAAACTAATCTATCAATGTCTGGTTCACTGAAAGCGGTCACTTCTTAGTGAGTTCTCAAGATGTCCCTCAGAAATGTTTGTTTGAATTTTGCTCTTCATGTGCTTCATAATTGAAAATGGCTGCTCACAAATGTATGTGCTGCCAAAAGTGAAGTCATGAGTAAGGTGTGATTGTGAACTTCAAAAATGGAACTACACATGGGTTCATGAAGAAAATAAACGCAAAAAAACACATGATGTTAAAGATTCTGTGGGACCACTTTACTAGCCATCCTGGACCACAGGCAGCCTGAAGGCCACTGGTTGGACATGTCTGACCTTGAAGAAGAATAAAGGATATTTGCTTTGTTTTTGGTTTACCCAGAGGAGTAAATGTTATACAAAGTTTGAGGGGGGAAAAAATGGTTACTCCAGAATTGGACATACAACCTTTAAAAAGCCAATTCAATCATTGAGTTTGATAACCAGAGATATCTTCTGGATACTGAATATGTAGGACTTGACCTCAAATAAGTAGTCTTGTCTGACCACCTTTAAATCTGAGGGTGGTCAGCATTGATCTTTGCAGACTGTCAGGTCTCAGGGACAGTTCAGCTTTATTGCTTCAAGGTTTAGTTGTCTGACATATAGCAGATACTAAGTATATTTTTTAAGTATTTTTTTGTTATGACTTCCTGTCTTCCCATGATGGGGTGGTAGGTAAGACTGAGAAGTCAGGCAAACAGACCTTCAGCAGAATCCAGTTGGTGGGGCTGAGATTTTTTTCCCTCTTCCCCACACTGAACCTCATCTTAATTAAGGATTTTGAGGGCTAGACATGGCCTATGCACAAGCATCCCTAAGTCCAAATATGGGTTAGTGAATTCATATTGTTCTTTCTAGTTATTAAAGTCATAATCACTTAAACAAATCACTTCAAACCTAAAAGGTACAACAATGAGATGAATATTAGTAAAAACAAAACTGTGAATTATATTATGCAAAGAGAACAAAATCAATCCCAATTAATTCTATCAGTGCAACTGGATCAACATAAGTTTTTCATATGATGTCCCCATGGTTTTAATCTTGGTGACATCACTGACACAGGATTTTAAAGAGAAAAACCTGTTTAGAACTGACTTCCCCATCCTTCTAAATTTTCTTATGCCACAATTATTTTCTCTTGTATATAACATTAAGAAAATATGACATGTTAGATATTCATTAAAACCTGCAAAAACTCCACCTTTCAAAGCTGTCTAGGGCACCTGCAAATCACAGTGATATGAGAACTGTCTGTCTTCAATTCTAATTGTATTTTAATACAAGATAATATCAGTGACTTAAATATGCCTACATTTTAGAAACTAATCATCCAGCATTCTTTTAAAGTGTTTGTCATGCTGTGTCCCATACATTTCTAGAAATACTGAGAAATTAAGTCCTTAATAAGTTGCTCTCAGTAAATTGACACTGTGGTTGAGAAAACAAAGTGAATTAAATGGAGAATTGTTCATGATAAAATACGTGATATTAGCCAGGGAAATTAAATATCTTTGTATTTATTAGATAGGAGAAAAGTGTGATGGGGGATATTTTGTCTTGTTCTATTTGGCTGAAAAGAGAAGAGAGAACATTAAGAAAGTGAGAGAGGGCTAATTTTTCTTCTTCTGAGTGTTTGCACCATAAATATGAGGAACCAGAATGAGGAGTGTCTTGTAGTGGAGAGGTGATCCATAATGGCCCTACTAAAAGATTGACTGTAGCAATACCCTCAGATACGTTTAATAACACTGTGCTAAATGAATAAATAAACTAGAAGACATAACAATAATTTATGTTTTTGTCACATTTTGACAGTGGTTACTTGTTCATACCAATAGAGTCATTTAAAATTTGAAAACAGGTTTGTGAGAAGCACTTGCTAATTCTTGAGGCCACAAGAAAGGAGTAAGAAATAGTCCCTATTCTCAAATAATTTTTTCCCACCGTCATTTTTTTATTTTGGGCCATTGTTATCTTTCACTTGGACTTACGAACTAAATTCCCTGGCCTCTCTCCATTCAATTAATCATTCACAAGTTGTCAAAGACAGTTTTCTTAAGCACAAATCTAATTAGGTTATTGTTCTATGTAAAATTATTCAATGATTTTTATATTGCATATAGGATAAAATTTTGGCCTCTTGATGTGATATAAAACCGTCTTAACATTTTACATTTCTCTTGGCTATCTTATCTATATTAAAACTACATAAAATTATGTATTGTTTCCCAAATATACCTTGTTCTTTTTTTTGCCATTTATATAAAATTTATTTATTTTTTAACTTTATTTTATTGTAAAGATATTGGGTACAAGTCAGGATTAGGTACATAAGTAACCTATGTGCAGGTGAAGTTTGGGCCTCTAATTGGTCTGCACTTCCCCTGATTTAGGACCAGGTACCCTTTGTGTTATTATGTGCATCCACAGCAGTGTTCCCCGACTGCCATCCCTCACTTGTACTATTGTGATAAATGTTTAGGTCTCACTTATGAGTGAGAACACGTGATATTTGGTTCTTTGTTCCTGTGATAAATCACTAAGTATGAGTGCCTCCAGCTCTAACCAATTTGCTGCAGAGTCCATGATTTTGTCCTTCTTTATGGCTGCATAATATTCTATTGTGTATATGTACCACATTTTCTTTATCTAGTCAACTTTTGATGGACAGTAGGTATGGTTCCATGTTTTAGCTATTGTGAATAGTGCAGCAATAAACATGTGTGTGCTGGTGTCTTTTTTGTAGAATGATTTTTGTTCCTCTGAGTATATTTTCAGAAAGGAAATTGCAGGGCCAAATGGAAGGCCAATTTCTAGTTCCTATAGAAATCACCACTTTGTTTTCTATAGAGATTGGACTAGCTTGCACTCCCATCAACAGTGTGAAAGCAACCCTTTTCTCTGCACCTGAGTCAGTATCTGTCTTTCTTTGATTTATCAATGACAGTCATCCTGACAGGTGTTAGTTGGTATCTCATTGTAGTTTTGATTTGCATTTATCTGATGATTAGTGAGGCTGAGCATTTTTCATGTATCTGTTGGCTCCTTATATGTCTTCTTTTCAGAAGTGTCTATTCATGTCCTCTGCCCGTTTTTTATATGACTGGGTTTTTTTTCCCCTTTCTGCTCATTTGAGTTCCTTGTGTATTCTGAATGTTAGGCCTTTGTCAGATATACAATTGGCAAATATATTTTCTCATTCTGTGTGTTGTCTGCCTACTGTCTTGATGGTTTCTTTTCCTGTGCAATAGCTTTTCAGTTTGATGAGGTCCCAGTTGTCTGTTTTTATCTTTTATGGCATTTGCTTTGGGGTATTTGATCAAGAATTGATTACCTACTCAGATATGCATAAGTGCTTCCTGCATTATTCTTTCATTGCTCTGGGTCAAGGAGAATACCTTGAATATATTTTCACTGTCATATACATTTTAAAAATAAATTAAATGAATATCCACATTTATTCTCTTTTATTTTAGAGATGATGTTTAGACTGAAGTATCATAGGTTCAGAATTCAGACTTTGATTAATCATGTCGACATTTATTGTGTGATATGGGATAGTGTAGGGCTTTGACTCAAACTGAGCATGTGGACTTCATTTTGCCAGTTATGTAGAGCTAATGAAAGTTAGATTTTTGTTTTACCTTATCTCTAGTAAATTCCTTAAAAGAGTATTTGAAGGATGTAGTATCAATTGCGCCAATGTTAGATTGGAAGTGGAGAAACCGTTTGGGAGTGTGTTACAATAATCAAGATATAATGTTGATATCCTGTATTGAGATATACTTACAATAATGTTTGCAGTAATTTGTCTGGGAATCTAAACATGGAGATTATACAAACAAAACTATTCAAATAACTTAAAAATAATCAACAATTAAAATTTTTTAAAAAGATAATAATACTTTATTTGTCCTGTGGTGATAATGTGATCTGAGAGCATCTGAAAAATATTGGTCAAGCTCCCAGAGATGATTGATACATGAAGTATAGATCAGAGGTCCAAAACAACAAACATAAAAAAATTCCTCTGTCGTATTTTTAAAATTTAAATTTAATAAATTTGATAGAACAAAACTGCTTATTATTAATCAAGAGATATAAAATATTTACATTCTTCAGGAAAATGAAATTTAGAAAAGAAAACACATGTAAGGAACATTATTTCTGCATATATATTATTCTCTTAATCAATGGTCCGAACACTATGGGGGAACTTATTTATGTTCCATTACTCTGGTGTAGTTTTGCTAATAGCTAGGATAATTACACAAAATGAAAGTAGGAAAATGAGAATGCTTTCCTGCAGTTTTTAAGAATTCAGGCTTCATAATAGTTCAATGAAGTAAAAATTTCGAGAGGTTTAAGTAGGATTTTGATACAATAAGCAATGGGCAGTTTTCATTTTCTAGGGTGATATTATTATAGTTATCTGAAGCTTAAATTTGGTGATAAGTCAATCACTTTATGTTCCTGATCTGGTTTCCTGTTCTCCTGATTTTTCAGTATTTCTCAAATGCATAATTAGGAGTCAGTCTTTGGATTTTATTTGTGAGTCTCTGGGAGCCAGTATCTTGGTTTTATGGTTCTGTGTTGGTGACATAAAAGTTTCAAAGAAAGAGAGTGGTTGACAGAGCAGGAGATAACTTGAGGGTATAAGGGTAAAGATGTACAGGAAGAAATGGCAGATATGAGGAACTATTTGATAAAGAAATATTTCACACATGAAACGTCAAGGTGAGTATGATATATTTATCTGAGGTTGGCTTAGCGGCATCTCTTGAAAATTTCTAATTTTTAAAATAATATCTATATTCCCTTTGACAAAAGTCCTATTATTAGATTATAGAGTCTTGGTACCCCATCATATAAATGATGAACAGGCCAAGGGGAATGAGAATTTTTAGGAGATGACTTAGTATTCCATCTATCTCTATTAACAAAGTGGGCATTATTTGAACAGATAGCAATGTCAAACCTAACCTTATCACAAGTTCATTATGGTGTCAACCACTTGTAAATCATGATCACAGGGTCTTCAAGTGAAGACTTATGTTCTCAGGCCGGAGAGTTGTGTAGTTGTACAATTTATCATGAAGATCCATTTATTATTTCATTCTCAAAAAAATAAAATAGTAATCTGCAAATCTGATTTTTCTTTTCATGTAGCCATCTCGAAAGAAAAAGGGCTGTATTAGTGGAGATTTCTCAATTATTAAGATTTTACATGAAATTATTAATCCAATGAATATATTCATATAAATTCAATTTAATTTAACTTTCAATTATATTTTAATTTACTGAAGAGAGTGCTTTACATACACAATATCCTTCTTTATTAAGCAAGTCTTTTATTAGATACTATGTAAAATAATCCTTAATTAATGCTTACTATGTGCTGCTCTGTACAAAATTGACTATAATTATAGCATTCAATTTTGCTATTTAAGTAGAAATAGATTTTCATTTCAGATTCTCAGCTTTTACACACAGGTGGATAGGTGACATATTGCAGATTTCACTGCTCATCAACCTTGATGAGCTGGGCAGTCACAAGGTATTTGTTAGTGACATTTGTTTCTGCAAAGTGAGTTTCTTTTTTTTTTTTTTTTTTGGTTTTTGGGGTAACTCATTACTTATGGAGTATGGAGCTTGAAACTGATAATAAGAATTCTACTAAAGAAATCAGATGATAATAAAATGTCTTGTTTAATGCTCTAGATATTTGTAGTCAAAATTTAACATCATCTTTACCCTAATAGCTATTAGTAGAAGCAGGAGAACTCAATTTTATTTGTAAAAGAAGAACTGTACTTTTAAAGATAATTTGTATAGTTTGCTATATGTAAAAGAATATAAAATGTAGATATGTATAAGAGAAATGTATAAGAGGAATTATCAATATCAATTCTTCCTATCTTCTACAGGAATATAAATTTTAGCTTGGCACACAGACTCCAAGTTGAAGATTACTTTCCTGAGCATCCATATAGTTAGGTAACGCCATGAAATTTGTGTCTGGACAATGGCATGTGAAAGGAAGCAATGCATGCTCTTTCAGAGTCATGTGCTAAAAGAGAAAAAGAGCAAACCCTTCCTTTCATTTTCCTATTGTTATTTTGTTAGAATATGGACATGATGTGGGGACTTGGAACAGCCATCTCAGAACATGAGATGGGATCTGCATGAGGAAGTTGGCAAAGTACTAAACTAGCAGGATCTGGATTATCTCATGTCATGGAATAGATCGCCTCCACTTGGACTATTTTCAACAAAGTTATATAGTTACCTCTTGCTTAAACCACTGCTATTTTTTTCCTTTTTTATAAGTCATACTACACCCTGAATAATACAACATCTAAATCATTTCAAGAAAATATCTACATCTTCCTGTGGAAAAAAGAATTTTTTAGGGTTTAATTTAATCAGAGGAACTGTTTGACTTGAATGTATTAATAGTAGATCAACACCATCCAGCAGAACATTATGAGATGATTAAAATGTGCTCCGTTATCCAACTCAGTAGTTAATAACTACATGTAGATATTGAGCATTTGAAATATGGGTAAATTTTCTGAGAAACTGACTTTTTAATTTTAGTAAATTTTAGATAATTTAAATTGTCAAATGTGGTTAATGACAACCATATCACACTGCACAGACATAATATATTTATGCATTACTTTATTTTGTCTGGTAACACAACCTATAAATTCTGCTTCTAATTCTCCCCAGAGAGACTGTTAAAAACATGTCGGTGAACTTGCCTAAAAAAATGCACATTTACTAGTTAATTTACTGAAGTCTACAATTATTCAGTTTGTGTGTATTAATATTTAACTAATTTTTTAATGTTGAAATTGTCTTATGTGTGTGTGCATATGAGAATGCAAAATAGATGGAAGTTATATTACATTTGCTATCCATGTAAGCAGACATCCAACTACCTCCCATGTTTCTCAGTTGCAGAGAGATTCTGGGCAAGCATAAGTGCTTTACTCCTGCCTAAGGCTTCTGTCCAGAATTTCTCTTTGCTTTCTGACACTGTCTGATTGGACTGGAAAATGGATTTGTTTAAATGATCTTCTTATCATTTTTTGAAAAAATTTAGAAAAGAGAATACACAACACCCTAATTTTGTTTTTTGTTTTTGTATCCCAAATGCTTCCTACAAGATTTATGGAGTCTCAAGAAATCAAGCCAAAGACTCTGTACTGAAAGAGGAAAAAGGAAAATGTGTTACAAATTCAAAGTACATCTTTTGAAAATGTTTACCCTGCAGGCCCAGAAAAAGGATAAGTACAGTGTTCTACCTGATCTATGATGCATCTGTACTTTTTGATTTAGATGTGGCCAGAGCTTCTTCTACTTGAGGAGGTTAGAGATAATAGGGAGTATAGGAGCCTGGCCAAAGACAAGTTGCTAAATGATACACATATAGAAACATTGTAGAATAAAGTTATTTAAAAACTGTTCAGAGTTATAATCATGTAAAATCTTATTTTATTTTCTACTTTTTTAAATAATGAAATTTCAGTTTTTCTTTCAATATCATTATTAGAGATTCCTATGACTACATTAACTTGAACTAAAATGGAATGTGTATTTGAAATTACAGTTTTTAAAAATGACAGAGCAACATTTTAAATGTCATTTTAAGCTCTTAACATGTTTCTAACACACAAATTATCAACAGTAGTGTCATTTCTTTTTCACATTGAGGAGATTTTTCTATTGGGTGAAATAGAGTGGAGGAAGAGTGGGGACATTTGCTGAGTTCCTAAATTCTGTTAGCTCGTATGTTTGACCATTTGTAATTTTTAATCTCTGGTTTTTTATATGTAACTTTGTATCAAATTCTAAAGTTTTAATGCTTTACCATTATGTCTTCAAGGAGGTTAAAAATGTCTTCAAGGAGGTTACAAATATTTTGTTTTTAAACTAGTCTTAAATAGAAAGTTGTCCAATACTGTCTACTCTGCTATTAATGAAAATGGAAGTCATTTCTCTATATTGCTATTGCTACCAGATCATACTCTTTCCCCTTAAAAATTCAGTTTCCTTATGCATACGTACACACACACACACACACACACACACACACACACACACACACTCCCAACAAACATTGCTTCTAAATTTTACAAAAACTCCAGGCACTATTTAGACACTAGAATATAACAGTAAATAAAACAACAAAAAAATTGCCACGTTCATAAAACTCACATTCTAATCAAGGAAGACATACACATAAATAAAATATAATTTATATTTTATAAAATATATCAGGCAAAGCAGTAGAAAATATTAATGGGGAGGGAATGGGTATTCTGATTTATAGACTTCAAAAGCACATCATATCTTACATGATAAATACCAGGAAATCCATAGTTAGACACATGATTGTGAAACTGCAGATTTTGAGAGGTAAAGAGAATCCCAAAAACCAAGCAGAGAAAAAAAAATCACTTGCAAAGGAATGAAGATTAGTCTGACCGTAGACTTTTTATTATCAAAAAGGAAACCAGACAACCTGAAATAATATCATCAAAGTATTGTAGACAAAAAATCCTGTAGACTTAAAAATGTGTTCTCACAATATTTTAAGGAGGGCGAAATAAAGGCTTCTATGGATACTAAAATCTTAGAGAATTTTCCACTAATATATCTTAATTTAACAAAAATTTAAGACTATTCTTCAAGAATCAAGAAATGCAAAAAGAAATGTTGAGCAAAGAAATAGGCATTTAAGTATAAATGAGAATGTTCTATCTTAAACAGTTTTTAAAATTCTACCATGTGAAGTTACAAAAAAAGGACAACCCTAAAACACGGAAAGACAGTATGTATATCTATGGACAGTGAAGTTAAAATGTTATAATAATGCCATTACTTTGAAGATGTAAAATATTAACTCTATGCTTTGCAAAATTCCATGGGAAATTATGAAGTTTCAACATTAAAAGGATTGAAAATAGTGTTTATAGCTTTCATATATGTGGGTTGAGAATATTTAATCAAGTAACAAAAAACCCAAATTATGTACATTGATAATGAGTGAAAAAAGGAGAAAAGCATATGTGTAGAAAAGTAGAAAGCTACAAAGAATCATGATGCTATTTTAAATAAATG
Source organism: Cephalopachus bancanus (assembly GCA_027257055.1). Lineage (NCBI taxonomy): Eukaryota > Metazoa > Chordata > Mammalia > Primates > Tarsiidae > Cephalopachus > Cephalopachus bancanus. Next base: position 3,217,851 of record JAPVLO010000262.1, read on the forward strand.
AAAAAAGCAACAAACCAAAATTATATTAATTGTAGTATTGGAGGGAGACTATGGATGAAATTGGGGAGGAAGATACAGATAATTACACTGATACAGATAGTGTTCTATTTTCTGTATTGGGTGGTGATTCATGAGGGGTTATTTTGCTATTTCTGTCTATATTTTGCATATGACACATTTGATATGAGAAAATAGAATAGTTTAGAAATTTAAAAATATGCAAATAGCAATATATAGTGCTAATATATATATTATTTATATTAGTGAAAGATACAACTCATATGCTTCTCCTTTTTTTCTCCTCATTTAATTGTATTTAATATAAAAATTCCACTCATTGACATTTTTAAATTACTTTACCTGCATGCAGAGTTCCTTTTAAAAGTACAGATATTTTCCTTGTATTTTCTTTCTTATTTTGTCTGGTTCTCCCTGAAATGAACATCCGGCATTTAAATTGATGGCAAATGTGCTTCACTATACAAAGGTAAAAGTCATCAGTCTTCATTATATCAAATAGCCTCTACTGTCCTGTCATCTGTCTTCTCCAAGTGGACATCAGTTAACCATGACACAGATATACAGTTAGGTCATTGATAATGTTTGTCATCAATTTGATTTATAATTTCAAATAAAAGGGGTCTACCTTGAAAACTAAGCACCAATTTAAATAAATCAGATCTGCCTATGAGCTTAAAAACTAAAGCTACACGTTAAATTCTGTTCTCCTAGGCCATTACAATGCTGTCTAGATGTTCTATCCCTCTAAATTAAACAAACTAGCTCACACTCCTCAACCCCCAAATTCATTTTTAAAGACATTTCATTTTTAATTCAAAAACCCGAAAATGGAAGCATGTTTTTTGCCTGAGGTAAACTTAATATTTAAACATATTCAGCTTGAGCAATATCCACATGCAACGGAAAAGTTACTTTCTAATAAATCATAAGGTAACAAAGAGAATTTTGATGAGATATTGAGACTATGTAAAATACTTTTCTTATATTTAAAAGTAATATCAATTCATTTATGGGCTTTCAGTGATCATAAAAATGGAACAGTTTATGGTGGCTAAATACAGGTTCAAACCTTTATTTAGAAATACGATGAATTTTTGTCAGTGGGCTTTTTGGAAATATGTCAGATCTTAACTCTACGAGGGCACCAAGGTTTGAATTAGTTATTTTATCTCGAATAGAGTTTTGATACAAAGATAAGTATCCCTATCATCTTAAAGATTGTGCCTTATAATTATTTCTATATACTGGGTTTCTTTTTATTACATGAAATCTTTTAAGCACACTAAAAATAGAATACTAAATTAATTCCCACATGCTCACCTTATATTTTAAGAAATAAAATATTACAAATAAAACCAAATCCTCCCTTACACTATTTCTTAATTCTATTTTTCTCTCTCCTTTAATCCTTATAGGTAACCACTATCCCAAATTTTATGATTATACTTCCTGTGCATATTACACATTTTTATTAAGTATGTTTGTACTTATACTTACATTTTCATTTTTAATGTTTTAAATTTTATAGGAAATTACCAGTCTGTGGCTAAATTTTTTCTTAATGTATTTTTCAGATTCATTTATGTTGATGTAATTTGTAATTTTCTCCACCTATTAATTTTCACTATACATTCTTTCTTTTATTGATAGCCATTTTACATCTTCTCCTTGCTATAAAAATTAAGCAATACAAATGCTTGTACATGTCTTCTTAATCTTCAGAAATTGGCGGAGAAAATAATTGAATGAAATAGAAGAGAGAATAAAAAAACGAAGTGTATCATATACAATAAGCATATTATTTTACAGAACATTATCTCCAAAAAGTATATGTGTATGCAATCGCATCATTAAAAATATTTTTTTATTGTGAATGGTGGTCATTTTTTAAAAAGCACTCTAAAATATGTACCTAAGAATTAAATTCCTTTATAGTAGGGTACAAAAAGCTTCAATGTAATGGATATTTCCAGTTTCCTTTCTAGAATGGTGGTGCCAATTTAATCTCTCCAGCAGTGAAGGTGAAATATTGCTGCTCTATATCCTCACAAATGCTTATCAGACATGTAATTGTTTCTCATATTTTCATTTGCATTGGGCTCATTGGCAATGAAATAGATTATGTGTTCATTCACTCAGTAGCCACTTTAATTTCCCTTTCAGTGGAATAATATAGTTTTGCCACCACCTCCTATTTTTCTTAACAATTTTGTTTGTCTTCTTATTTTTGTACTGTGGAATATACATATTTGTTACAAATGTGCTAATTTATATATATATATATATAAAATATATATGTATGTATGTATATATATCTTAGATTCTTGTTCTTTTGATTTCACCTGGTTTGATTTTTAAAATTTTTTTATTTTAAAGATGTAGAGTACAATACAGGGTTAGGTATACAAATGTTCATTAGGCAGGTAACCTTGTTGATGAGATGTGCTCCTCCTACCCTGGCAGCTTCCCATTACTGCCAATCCCTTTCTTATAGCATTGTGATAATTGTTCAAGATCTGCTTACAAGTGAGAACATGCGGTACTCAGTCCTTTGTTTCTGTGTTAGATCACTCAGTATTATAGACTCTAAGTCTGTCCAAATTGCTGCAAAGTTCATAATTTTGTCCTTCTTTATGGCTGCATAATATTCCATTGTGAATATGTACCATTTTTTTAAAAATCCAGTCCTCTTTTGATGGGCATTTCGGTTGGTTCCATGTTTTTGCTGTAATGCTGCAACAAATATGTATGTGCAGGTATTTTTTTCATAGAATGATTTGAGTTCCTCTGGTTATATTCCCAGAGGGGGATTGCAGGGTCATAAGGAAGGTGGATTTTTACATCTTTTAAGAATTGCCACTGTTTTCCACAGAGGTTGTACTAGTTTACACTCTCACCAACAACGTAGAAGTGTCCCCTTTTTCCTGCATCCTCTCCATCATCTGTTGTTTTTGAAGTTATTGATGATGGCCATCCTGACTGGAGTTAGGTGATATTTCAGTGTGGTTTTAGTTTGCATTTCTTTGATGACTAGTGAGACTGAGCATTTTTTCATGTATCTGTTGGTTGCTTGTATGTCTACTTTTGGGAATTTGCCTTTTAACTCATGTTGTAATAGATAAATGTTTATTTTTCAATATATTTGAATAGTGTGCCACCATTTTGGTGTCTATTTTTAAAACATATTATTTAAAAATTCTCCATTACTTTTAAGTAGTAAAGTTATTCTCATCTATTTCATTCCAAGATATTGTAATTTTTCACATTTAGTATTTTAGTGATGATGATATTTACTTTAACTGTCAGATGAAAGTTCAATTTATTTTTTTAATTAATGAATGACAGTTTATCTCAGAACCATTTATTAAATAGACAATTTTCTCCAATAACTATCTTATTCCTAAAATATAACTATATTATTAAAATAATTATACTAATTGCTACATCATTAATTTCAGTCTTCTGACCTTGTTCTTCCATAATTTTTGCTATTTTTGAACTTTTGCTCTTTCATATAATTTTAAGAATTACCTTGATCATAAAAAATTTTGAGTACTGTGATATGGATTGTCTAGAATTTATAGCTTTATTTTGATATAATTAATTTTATAATGAATATGTTTCATTGATATATAATAGTTGTATATATTTTGGTACACATTACATTAACTCTATACATATACATGTGGATAACTATATATAGTGTGTAATGATCAAATCGGGGTCATTGAAGTATCACCACCTCAAACATTTATCTTTTCTTGTGTTGCGAGCATTATAATTTTTTTCTTCTAGCTATTTTGAAATATACAATAAATTATTGTTAACTATAATTCCCGTACTCTACTCTTGAATGCTAAAACTTATTTCCTCTATGTATTTGTATTTCTTAAATAACTTCTCTTCATTCTCTCCTTCTCCCATCCCTTTCCCTTTTCCAGTCTGTGGTAACCATCATTTTACTCTCAACCTACATGAGTCCTACTTTTTTTTATTTCCTACATACAAGTGAGAGCATGTGATATTTGTCTTTCTGTACCTGGTTTATTTCATTTAATAGCCTTCGGTTCTATCCATGTTGTTGCAAAGGACTTCATTCTATTTCATGACTGAATATTTATTTGGGAATAGCTATAGATATGCAGAAAATTTCAAAGACAGTACAGAGAGTTCCATATATTGTCCTATCATTAACAGTTTAAATTAGTATTGTATATTTGTCAAAAAATGGTAAACCAATATTGACACATAATTATCTACAGTAATTAATATTTTATTCATATTTTCTTAGTTTTAACCTAATGTCATTTTTAAATTTCAGGATCTCACCCAAAGTTAGTATTCTATTTAGTAATCACATCTCTCCAGGCTTTTCTTGATATGAATGATTTCTCACACTCTCCTTGTTATTGATGACTTGAGAGTTTTGACGAGGATTGGTGTTTTGTAGACTATTTCTCAGCTGAGATTTGTCTGATGATTTATTCGGTTATAGACTAGAGGAACAAGTTTCTGGGCGTCCATACTATTAACATAGTATCACTCCTGCTGTTGATCCAACCTCCTGGGTGAGGTAGCTGTTGTCAGATTTCTTCATTGTGAAGGTACTCTTTTTTTCCCTCCCTTTGCATACTGCATTCTTTGTTTGGAAAGAAGTCGCTCTGTGCAGCTCACCTTAAGGAAGAGGGAGTTGTGCTCTACTGCTTGAAGAAAGAATAACTACGTACATTATTTAAAATTCTTCTTCATTGAAGACATTTTTATTCTCTCATATTTATTTATTTATTCAAACATTTATCTCTTTTGGTATTGACTCATGGATATTTATTTTATACTTTGAGTTATAATCCATTACTATTACTACTACTACTTTCTTACTTTCTGCCATGACATAATGCTATAGACACTTCATGCATATTACCTGTACCAGTCTTGGAGTCAGTCATTTTTCCAAGGAACCCTGATTCTTTTCATTGGAGAATTATGTCAAAAACCAAGATCTTAGCGTTAAGTGTGTTCACTGAACCTGGAGTGATTGCTTCTCAGACTTCAGCTGACAGAACAAAGAAATACATTCCTATTTACTAACTGTGCTACATATCCATAAATATTTCTCATTTTTTAGTCATCTGTATCTATATTAATCTAAACATGAGTTTGCACTGATCCATCCAACACTAATTTACTGTCACATGCCTTACTCTAGCTTCTTCTTTGTTATCTGTAATCTCCTGTGCCAACAATAAAAAACCTGGCTTTCACCATCCACCATCCATTTAATTGTTTAATTATAGTATATATGCATAGTTGTTTCAGAATTATTGTGTACCCCATGGCAAACACCTTTATCAGCTAATTTGCAGTGTTTGGGTACTGTCCCTTTCCCCTTTTCTTACAAACTTTACTCATTTCCAAAATTACTTAGATCAGCACCTTTTCCTCTCACCCCCTTCAGTGAGATTGTACAGTTAGATTCTCTTGTCACATCCTACATTCCATTATAGATATTCTCCACATCCTAAAGGTTTTTATAAAAATGGCAGGGTAGGTATGGTGGTGCTTGCTTGTAGTTCCAGTAATTCAGTATTCTGGGGCAGGAGGATCACCTGAACCCAGGAGTTCAAGTCCATCCTAGTGAATGTAGTGAAACCTCATCTCTATAATTAATGTCAACTTAGCATATGAGTTCACTCTTTGTTATGTGAAGTTCTTTGGGTTTACCATTAAGTTCGTATTGCATTATAAACATTATGTTTCTATCATTACACAGTATCATATAAAGTTTTCACTACCTTAAAAACAATCTCATATTTCACAAATCCATATAGAAAATCACAAATACACACACACACTTGCATCTACACACACTTGCCTTTGGTAACTACTAGCATCATTCCTTTTTATCACTATTATCCCATTGTATGAATATATCAGTTTATTCATATATTCTACAATTTGAAGAATATCTTGGCTGCTCCGGTTTTTCATAATTATGAGGAAAGTGCTTTAAATACACAGATATCTGTTTTGAATCAATTGGTAAATATCAAGGAGTACAACTGCTGGATTGTATATTCAGAATCTGTTTAACTTTGTAAGAAATTGCTATACTCTCTTCCAAAGTGGCTGTACCATTTTGCATTCTCATCAACAAACAATGAATGTTTCTGGTACTCCACATTCTCACCCGCAATTGATACTGTCAGGTTTTTATGGATTTAAGTCATTTTAATAGGTGGGAAGTGGTATTTATATCGCTGTTTTAATTTGAATTTCCCTAATTGCAAATGATGTTGAGCGGATATCCATGTTTATTTGCCTATTGTATATCTTCTTTGGTGTCTGTTCAGATATTTTGCTTATTTTGGGTTTTTTTTTTCTTATTGTTCAGTTGTAAGAATCCTTTGTGTATTTTGGAGATAAGTCCTTTATTAAAAGATGTGTGGTTTGCAAATATTTTCCTCCTACTCTGTGGTTGGACTTTTCAATCTTAAGTAACTCATTTTAATTTCAAAATTGATTTAAGGTATTAACAAGAGAAATATAGTTTTTACTTTTTAAATTATTGACCACAAACTCCTTTTCATTTCAACCAACTGATATTTTTATTAGCAATGAATGCAAAAACAATGGCAATTGCTGCAATTTTTAATATTTTCCAGGTCTGTAGGAGAACTCGGCAACCAATTTAATCCTCTACAGTGGCAAACATCACTAAGTATTGATAACAACCATAAGTTTAAGCAGTTTTTGAACATTTGAGCACTTTTTGTGTGTGTCAAGCTCTGAGAACATATCAATGACCGAAATATCATGGGTCTCACTCTTATAACATAACAATGGAATAGGGACAAGAGAGAGTGTAAAAGCAGTCACAGTGTAAACTTAGAGAAGATGAGAAACAGTGTTTATTTATTCCACATTTTATCTGTCCAAAAATATATATAGAATCAAGAGGTAAAGAATGATCTGAGAAGCAAAATGAGCAAGAAGGACAAAAAGGAGAGACACATGGAGAAGGTAGTGTTATTGGAGCTCAAGGTTATGATCGCCTGGGAGAGACTTGATCCATGGTGAAACAGTTCAGTAGAAACTGGAACCATAGAGAAGAGTGGGGTGCATCCAGTGATGCCATTGGAGGCAAGAAGAGAGAGGTAGGAGAAATTCTCTGCCTTCTCTCTTTCTCCCATACACCAATCTTCCCTAAGACCTTTCTGTTGGCTATTCCAACCAAATGCCAGCAGATACAGGAGTTAGCCTCCCTGAAATGCAGAATGAAGAAGGAGTAGATGAAGAAGCAGAGTAAATTGGTGAAGGATTTGCCCCATGAGTTAGCTTGAAAAAAGTATAACTTTTAGCCGGGCTTGGTGGCTTAGCCTGAGGCTGAGGCGAGTGGATTGCCTAAACCCGCGGGTTCGAGACCCGCCTGGGCAACTTGGTGAGACCTCATCTCTACAATAAATCAAAAAATCAGCCAGGTGTGGTAGCGCATGCCAGTAGTTCCAGCTATTTGGAAGGCTGAGGCGGAAGGATGGCCGGAGCCCAGCAGGTCGAGGCTGCGGTGGCCGGGAGCGGCCACTGCACTCCAGTCTGGGTGACAGAGTGAGACTCCAACTCAAAAAAAAAAAGCATAACTTTTAGTGATAATCAATGAAGAAATAAATTAAAATTCTTTAAAAATAGCATTGTCATTTTATCCCTAATCTAGCACTCTCCCCTACATTTCTAAGCCCTTCTAGTCAACTAATCTTTCTTCATCATAAAGTAAGGAGAAAATGACAAAGGGTTATTTAACAGTTACTGGCTGCCAGGCACCAGATAAGATGCTTTACATGAATCAACACTGTTATTCTAAGGAATAACCTTAGAGTGAGTGAACTTGTTTAGTTACATGTCAAGGTCTCATAGATGCTAAGTGAAAAAACTGAAATCAAGTTGATGTGTTTGATTTCAACTTAGGCTTTAATTGATAAATACAGACCCTATATCATTCAGGAAGTTTGGAATGTAACTATTACCTCAAAGTCACACAGAACATAGTCTCGTTCTCATCATATCCTTTTACAAAAAAAAGAGAAAGTAAAATGCCGACTCTCTGATTAAAATAAGCAAATTAAAAAGTTCAAACAATATTTTGAGAAATATTCACATTACTTCAGACAAGATCATTTTTGTTATCTGGTACAGAGATCTTCATGGACGTGTTTAAGACAGGAAAATTTCCAGACACCATAGAGGTCATATATTCTTTTTGTATTTTCTTCTGGACAATATGGTTTCACTTTAATGATATACTGGTTTGTGTGTACCTGTTTGATTTATCTCTGCTCATTAGTTTTTCCTACTGCCTCATAATTCCTGAACCTAACAAATTTGCCATGGCATCTCTTGCTACCTGATTTTTCTTTCCCTCTAGCACATAAACTTTACTTTCTTTCAGACTCTCAGGCACATATTCCTGAGATATATGTTTATATCCTTGCACCTTTCTATTTCAGGTCTTGGGTCACTGGCCACCTAGAGATTGACTACATTAGTACCATGTGCCCATTTCTGGTTCAATAATCTGTGGAAGCTTTTAGAGTGAGGTTAGAAAGATAAGGTACTGTGACAGAAAATATTTCTGTGGCCTCTTCAGCAGTAACAGTGGAACAGAGTAAATTAGAAGTCGGGTAGTTATAGGCCAGGTGTGGTGGCTCATGCCTGTAATTCCAGCACTTTAGGAGGCTGAAGCAGGAGGATAGCCTCAGGCTAGAAGTTTGATACCAGCCTAGGCAACATGGTGAAAACCCCATCTCTAAAAATATTTTCTCTTTTAACAACTAGGCATGGTTATGACTACTGTAAAAATTTTCTTTTTTAACAACTAGGCATGGTTATGTCTTACCTATTCAGGAAGCTAAAGTCTGAGTATTGTTTAAGTCCAGAAGTTTAAGGTTATAGTGAGCTGTGATCACACACCACTCTACTACTCCAGCCTGGGTGACAAGACAATGACCAAAGGAAAAAAAAAAGAAAGAAAAAGAAAAAAAAACAGCTGTTGAGAAAATTTAAGTAACACAGGTTTAGCTTTTGCAGAGAAATCACCCATTTTCTAAATATAATGATATTTGACATTGATAGTCTTCATTGGAAACCTATTTCCCTGCCATTTCTCACATCTGCAGCTATATTCCTTTCATTTCTTGGTTTATGGCCCTTTCTCTAGCTTTGAAGTCAGCAGCATAGCATCTTCAAGTCTCTCTCTGCTTCTATTATCATGTGATCTCTTTTTCCATTCTGTAGTCTAATCTTCCTCTACCTCCTGTTATAAGGTCACTCCTGATTACATTAAAAAGGATAATCTCATTATCTTAAAAATTCTTATTTTAATCTCATCTGCAAGGCCTTTTTGCCATCTAAGATAAGGGATTACCTTAGATGGCAAGGTAATTTGCCAGGTTAAGGGATTAATACTTGGATGTCTTTGAGGGCTATTAGAGAACCTACTACAACCTTTGCACCTATGCGTGTGTGTGAGAATACAGACTGTGTACTATATATAAAATTCAATTCCAATAATAATATAAAATATCATGTATATTAGAGAGAGAGAGAGAGAGAGAGAGAGCGAGCTCATCTTTAGTTCTTGGAAAGTATCCAAGATTTATTCTTTTCTTTCAAATTGGATTATAGCTGTATAAAACCTTCATATTGAACAAAATTCCCTGATGTACAATTAAGGGTTTGTCTTCATTCATTCTGTGGGGCTACTATAACAGAATATCACAGACTAGGCAATTTATAAATAAAAAATTATTTCTTACAGTTCTGGAGTCTGGGAAATCCAAGGCCAGAGAACTGGTATCTGGTGAAATCTTCTTGCTATATCATCCTATGATGCAAGGAAGGAAGACAAGACAACATGCTTGCAAAAGCAAGAGAGAACCAAACTCGTTTTTATAGCAACACACTTCCACAACAATGACATGAATCCAGCTATAAGGATGGAGCCTTTATGACCTAATCACCTCTCAACAGTCTCACCTCTTAATACCATCACAATGGCAGTTACCTTTCAAAATGAATTTCAGAGGAAACATTATTAATTTTTTCTTTCATCTCAGAAGCTCTTGGCAATGAGTCAGGCATTTCCTCTATTTAAGTCAAATGAACACATTTAAAGAGTTCAGTGAACCTGTCTTCTCCCTGTGCTTAAGAAAATATTCATGGGGAACACCAGGGCTCTCTTGCTTAAGGCCAGGGTGGATGCTTGCAGTCCCCAAGCATGAGTGATTGTGCACTGTGCAACTCAGAGAGACACAACCTGGGATGGGGTAAAAAGTGGTGGACAATGCTCCAGGAACATCATTATAGACATTGTTTATGCCATATTTTATATCATATTTTCTGGTTTATATGAATACAACTCATGTATTTCAAAACATAGTAAAATAATGTTTACTTATTGCAGAATATAGAAAACTTCCCAGCTAAAGAGCAGATTCCATGAAAGTCTAGTTTGATACCAATATTTTACTTTGCTAGATTCAGCTAACTTTCAAACTGTGAGTAGATGTACAGACACTCTCTTGGATTTCAGTAAACCCCGGAATGATTCAAACAAACAAAATTGATAGCAGGTATTTGCAATCCAGCTGGATATGCATTTCAAGTCTCTCAAATAAAGTTGGTAAGATGTTGGTTTGAGTTAGTCTTTGAACTAAGGGATTAATGATCACTTTGCATTACTTTGGATGCACAATGGGGTTCTTCCCTCTGTAATCTGTGTTTCACCTTCAGAAACCCAAAATCTTTTGCTTATTGCAGGAACACTTTCTATACTCTGGAAAACATTTTCTGTGGGATGAATCTTCTACTACATTTTTTATTTCTATTTCATCAAGCTACCTTTCCCTAGAGCAATTGGGCAGCATTATCAGCATGTGTGACCACTGGTTTAAGACAAATTACCATAAGTGGTCACCTACTGGAAAACTGAAGGTTACCATATAGGATCAGTGGAAAAGCTTGTGTATGGATTAATGTTAATTTATTTTATACATCACAGGTTTCAGCTTCTGGGCAGTAGTAGATTTTTATTACTCTTATTATAATACGTATTTAGAGCTAAAATATAAAAGCCGATGATGCCTACTAGCATTTTCTATTTTTTAATATGTTCTAGAAGCTATGAATCTAAATTGCATATAATCAAGTTAATAATGTGCTGTCCATCATAAATATACTTATACACCTGACTTTCAAAATTGTTTTAGTAATATAGATGGTGACTTTGCACTTGCTTTGCACTATCCTTGGTCTCATAAGTAATTCCTTTTGCGATCAATGGAGCATAGTTGCGGCATGATGAATTAAGATTTTGCTACAGCCTGTGGCCATCGCAAGAGCAAAGTTAGAGGTCATAAATGGGTACTGATACCGAGATATAATTTTAATAACACAAAATACAACAAATGAAACATATTAGTCACAGATGCAGAGGCAAAATCATGATACAATGATTCCTATTATTCCTAGAGGATATTAAAAAAATAATAGCAATTGTAACAATTGGTTATTTTCCTTTATTTTTGACAAATGTTGTTAATAAAAGTTATCATTGTGATTCTAAAACTTTTTCAAGTGTAAGAGCAAGTATTAACCCTGAAATGTTTAAATATAGGGATACTCAGTGAATAAAGTTTAAAAATGGAAATACTTTGATTAAAGAGAAGTAAATTCAATCATTTTGACTACATAAACTAGATTATTACAAAGTAATATATGGGAAATGTTTTTAATCAATACTAAAGTAAGCTAAAACATTCTATTATGAAAATTTTGTTGAGAATAAAATGTTGTTCTTGACTTCAATTTTCACTTCTTTCCTGTGGAGTAAAATAGATGATGTAGAAGTTTTTTTTTAAAAGAGAAGAAGATAACTGCATCTTAAAAGTTAGAGAATATGTTTGCAACTCAAAAGACCTGAGGCTCGGTGGCTCAGCCTGTAATCCCGCGCCTTTGGGAGGCTGAGGTGAGTGGATTGCCTGAGCCCGCGGGTTCGAGACCCGCCCGGGTAGCGAGACCTCATCTCTACAACAAATCAAAAAATCAGCCGGGCGTGGTAGCGCATGCCTGTAATTCCGGCTACCTGGAAGGCTGAGGCGGAAGGATCGCCGGAGCCCAGCAGGTCGAGGCTGCGGTGGCCAGGAGCGCCCACTGCACTCCAGTCTGGGCGACAGAGTGAGACTCCAACTCAAAAAAAAAAAAAAAAAGACCTGAGGCACTTGAAAAAATATAAGTTTAAATCTGACAAAATCGGAGATTAAGTGAAGGATTTAGAATGAAAGGCACGCTACTCTTTCCATTAGAGCTCTTTTCCTTACTTTATGGTACCCAGACTTAATTGATACAAATGCCAGATTTTGTTTTTGCTTTTGTGTTCCCCTTCAACATATGTATTATATGGCTATTTCAGGTTGAAGAGTTTGATTATTGTCTTTGTTGTATTGTCATGCCCAGTGGAGCTTTATTTTACTCAGAGAAACCTCAACTGAGTTTTCAGGAATGCTCAATCAGCAATAATACCCACACTCAATTTTAATTTGCTTTTTAATTTAATTTGCTTTTGAAAACTTTCTCAAATGACCTTATGATGTTTTCCCTAGTTATTTCTGGTAATTGTAGAGGAACGTACCACTATCCAATTCTTACAATATGCCCGTTAGCATCTTCTGCTTCTGTGGATCTCAGCATTTCTATGATAAACTATGTTATTACAAAATTGTAGCATGGCAGTCATTTAGCAAGCCACAGGCAAAAAACTTAGAGCAACTTTGTTGTAGTCAATCTTGCTGGTATAGAATTGTTGAGACACTTGTCCCTAAATATTCGTTCAAACCATCATTTGCCAGCATAAATTTAGAACCTTGTTTCCTATGCCCAGAAACCACATATGAAATACATTTTATTTCTCAAATAGCATATAATGTAATTTTCTCACCTAACTTGTATGCATGTGCCATTTTGAAGCAAATTGGTTATTAAATTATAAATAATTATATATTAAATAGTGTAAGGGTGGCAGACTTTCAGACACCTACGGGTGTGTGATACATTTCTTCAGATATTTTACACTAATAATACCATAATAATAATAAACATAACAGAGATATTGACAATTTCTATTGAATATACTCTTTATAGGATAGCACCATGTTATATACTTCCCTGTCGCCCAGACTGGAGTGCAGTGGCCAGGAGCGGCCACCGCAGTCTCGGCCTGCTGGGTTCCGGCGCTCCTTCCGCCTCAGCCTTCCCAGTAGCAGGAACTACAGGCGCACGCTACCACGCCCAATGGTTTTTTTATTTATTGTAGAGATGAGGTCTCGCCAAGTTGCCCAGGCGGGTCTCGAACCCTCGGGCTCAGGCAATCCACTCACCTCAGCCTCCCAAGGCGCGGGATTACAGGCTGAGCCACCGAGCCCAGCTGTTATATGCTTTTCAAGAATTAACTTCTAGCCGGGCTGGGTGGCTCAGCCTGTAATCCCGCTCCTTAGGAGGCTGAAGTGAATGAATTGCCTGCGCCCGTGGGTCTGAGACCCACCTGAGCAACTTGGCAAGACCTCATCTCTACAATAAATCAAAAACTCAGCTGGGCGTGGTGGCGCATGCCTGTAATTCCGGCTACTCGGAAGGCTGAGGCGGAAGGATCGCCAGAGCCCAGCAGGTCGAGGCTGCGGTGGCCGGGAGCAGCCACTGCACTCCAGTCTGGGCAACCGAGTGAGACCCCAACTCAAAAAAAAAAAAAAAAAAAAAATTAACTTCTTTAATTTCCACAGCAGTAGGAAGTGGGTACTCTTATCCCTCTTTTGCAAATAGAAATCTGAAAGACAGACAGTTTAAGTTAATTGCCCCACGCCACCCACACAGGAAGTGGCACAGAAAATTCTTGAGTCCTGCATCTTTGCTAGAGTATAATGAGTAAGAGTACTGCCATTTGGTTTCAGGTTACACTGCAATGCTTTAAAAGAATTGCTAATGTGTTTTAGATAGTTTTTAAATACGAAACACAAAATATGTCATGTTTTCCGGCTAAGTAGACTCTCAGTCATAGATACACTTTAAAATACTGATAAGGAATGAGATTGCAGATGCAAATGCCCCAAACAGCACACAAGAGACCCCAAAATAACTGGTATTTATTTATTTTAAAAATTGTGTATTTATTCTTACACGTATTCCACAAAACATGATTCCAAATGATCAACCAAAGTTTTATCTAGAAGTTTTGAGAAGGTTGCGTCATGATTTGTAGAAGATACATCCTGAATTGTGGCAAACAGGTGACTTGTTCTCCTACCATGACAACCCACCACCCACACTGAGCTTAGTGTTCAGCAGTTTTTGACCCAAAATAGCATGACCCCCCCCCATGCCATGCCCCACCTTCCCTATCCAACAGATCTCACCTTGAGTGACATTGTTATTTTTCTGTTTCCCAGATGAAAAATGTCCTCAGAGGGAAATGTTTTGCCCATGTGGAAGAGGTGAAACAAAAAAACAGCAGAAGCACTAAAAGACATCAGATTTGATCAGTTAAACTTTTTGGAGCAAAGTGGAAAAAGCATCTCAAGGTGCATTGCATCACATTAAGAGTATTTTTAAGATGACTGCAGTTTAGACATGCAAGAATAAATATACAATTTTTAATAAATGATTTATGGGGTTTTTAGGGCCCCCCTTGTATACAGTTACTTTTCCTTCTGCTTCTTTATAAAATTACCTTTATGGTACCAAATACTGCAGAGATTATGAAATTAAGATATGAAGACAGGTGGACTTCCTGGAAGATTTACCCAAAGAAAAATTGAAACTGAGATGACAGTTGATGAAATATGTAATCTGTGGTTCATCAGTCTTACTCTAAATCCTAGAATTACTTTTTCCATTCACTTTATCAGCACTCAGAACTCTCAAAGAACTCAAAACTTAGCCCAAGACTCTTAAAAATAGCAGAGAAAAAATATAAGGGTAAACTCAAAGAGACTAATGGAAACAACACATCAAAGTTTGCTGCCTAGACATTAGAACCAGTAGCCAGAGATAAGAATTTAGAGGCATTGCTCTCACCTACCAGACTGGGCTTCTAGCTGTTCCCACCATTTCCTTTACAAGAACCATTCAGGCATTTGCCTATGAGCTTAAAGTGACTCACACCTTATTCCCCTATGAATACTACTAATTGCCTCTCTGTGTCCCTCTTTTGTGTCTCTCTTTGTCTTTGTTTCTTCCTCTGTCTCTCTCTTTGTGTTTCTCTCTCTCTCTCTCTCTCTCTCTCTCTCTCTCTCTCTGTGTGTGTGTGTGTGTAGTGTGTCTCATCCTCGCCTTTGCCCCCTCTCTCTTTCTCTCTTTCTCTCCCTCTTCATTCCTTCCTCACATGACCTGGAGACAGAGGACTACCTTCCAGACTCATTACACCTTTCCAGCCCAGGATCTATAAGTAAAAATCTTTTAACTTGATTCCTATTGTGGTGGAGTATTTAATGTGTGTTTTCTGTCTGAGGAACCAGGTGCTACCGCAGACCAGGTTTTCCCCGGAATGCCAGGGGAAAGTTCAGACTCCCAGGACCAGAATGATATTTAGGCATAAACTGAGCATGAGTTAGACAAGAGCCAAGCAACATTCCTGTGTGAGGAACCCCTAGACCTGGGTCAGACACCGTGACATCTGGCTGTCTATGAGGTAAAAGAAGTAATCTGTAAAAGGCACATCATAAACACCCATGTCCAGCCCCCCTTCATTTTTGTAGAGTAGGGTTACTAGCAGCTCTGGTGCTGTGACCCCAAGTTAGCTGGGGGTCCTCAAACACAACTGAAGCTGGAAATTGGAGCAGTGAAGTGAAACTTATAATTAGCTTGCTCCAGTCATGCAAGTGTGGTTAATGAGTTATTTTTCTATAACTGAAATATCTCCCTCCAAGCTGAAGCTTACTTTAGTTCTAAATAGTCTATAAATGTGACTAAAGTGTTTTGCATATCGTATCCTTTTCAGACTTACTAAACAGCAATTCAGAGTTAAACAATGAATTATCCAGTAGCTATAGAAGAACATTGCATAACTGTGCTAAAGTTTACATATCAACTTGTAGTAATCACTTACTTCATTCCTCTAAGCCACAGTTCCATCTGCTACTGCTTGCTGCTATTTAGATATTTGGTGCAGCACCCATATTTATTTTAATTTATAGCTTTAACGGATTAAAATTTTTTAAAAATGGACTATCATACAAACATTAAAATGGTTGTGACAGCCAGCAAGTAATGATATGAAAATATTGTTGATATATTATGCAATGATAAAGTAGGAAGAATACATTTTGTAAATTTACTATGAAATTTATTACAAAAGTAGCATTTACTATGGAAGATGTAGACATAGCTAAAAACTCAGAGGGAATTTAAAATGCTAATAGATATTTTAAATTGATGCCAATTTAATTTATGGTGCTATTACGCCAAAGCAAAAAAAAAATCACATTGTGGGAAGAGCTGGGCAAAGTTTAAAACAGTTTATGTTATAGATCAAGAATGAAGTTAGAAGGGTGAAGAGTTTTGTATGCCTCCAAGTATTAAAATAGTTTGCAGGCTTAAGGTCTTCCAGCTCACTGTTATCCTGGTGTTTTCCTCTATGGCGTTGGTAAGTGATTGACAGTTAGAATTTTCTCGTTTTATCAATATTGTTTCCTGGGAAAATAAAGTGGCCTAAACTTACTTTTCTGTTGCCCATGTAAGTTGTCTTGAGATCTGAGTGGTTGTTAAACTTTGGCTTGGATTGCCTTTCCTGATTTTAATATTTCCAGTTTGCTAGTGTTTTCTAGACCTATCCAAAGGGCATTAGGAGTCTTCAGTAGGTCTTTGATTCTGAATACATAGTTCAGTAGAACTTCAATTGGTTTACTAATCAAAAATAAATTACAGCTTATAAGAACTTAAATATGTTTAGCATTCTATATAATGTAATATATTTTAACATTGAAGACACTGATTATTTTTATTAAGACCTTAATATGATTAGGAAGCATAAAAAGTATCTGGTGGAATAATTGCATGCCACAGGGTAAAAAGGTGCAAATATATCAGTAGCTAACTTCTCTTTTCATACATTTTATTTTATGTTTTGTAGATTATCAGCTCCTGGCCCTCAATGTATGTCTATATTATTAAGAAGTAAAGAAACTGATTATCTGCTATACTAGAAAAGGTTTCAATGTATAATGTGTGAATAATTTGAGGGTTATTAAAAATTGAATTTTGCAAGAAAATATTTATTTATCAAATATAAAAGGTTATACAGCACTATCAGCTTAAAATGTTTGCCACTTCTCTTTTCATAAATCTTTCCTTTTTCTTGCCCCACCTGACCAACATATATTCTTAGTATTAACAATTAAAGCCACTGAATCAAAAAAATTTATTTTTCCCAGCTTTATTGAGGTATCATTAGTATGCAAAAACTTCACATAATTATGTATACAATTTGGTGAGTTTGGACATACATATATATACATTCATGTTTCAATCACCACAGCCAAGGTAATAAACATATTCATTACCTCCAAAAGTTTTTGCTACTTTGTTTTGTCTTATAGTAAAAACACATAGCAAGAGATTTACCCTCTTTCCAAAACATTTTTTTTCAGTATTCGTTTACTTAATTGACACAATACTTTCTTTTTAACTATAGACAATACGTTATAAGGCAGATATCTGGAATTTAATTTTGTGTGTCCATATCATTACACCTATTGAAAAGCAACTCTTCATATTTCCCTCCAATCCCACCCTTAGTGACTACCATTCAACTGTCTGCTTTTATGTATTTGGCTATTTAGATGCCTTATATGAGAGCAATCATGCCATTTTTTTTTTTTTTTTTTTTTGAGTTGGAGTCTCACTGTCGCCCAGACTGGAGTGCAGTTGCCGCTCCCGGCCACCGCAGCCTCGACCTGCTGGGCTCTGGCGATCCTTTCGCCTCAGCATTCCTATCACGCCAGGCTAATTTTTTTTTTCATTTATTGCAGAGATAAGACCTGTCCAGGCAGGTCTCGAACCCGCGGGCTCGGGCAATCCACTCACCTCAGCCTCCCAAAGGCACGGGATTACAGACTGAGCCACTGAGCCCGGCTGCCATTTTTGTGCTTCTTTGACTGACTAGCATAATTTTCTTTCAGGTCCATCCATGTTTTCACAAATGGTAGAATTAAACACAAGAAAAAGAAATTACTAAAACAACAATCCCCGAAAAGAAATCTGACATCAAATTACCTCCAAATCATTTTAAAATCACCCTTTTCAGGAGCATAACTTGTTCAGAATCATCTAGCAGAGAACATTTCTCTATTAAAATATAACTTGAAAAGATCTAGTCTAAATGAAACTGTTTTAAACATTTCAATATATTTTAATGTAGCCATATGAATTATGTAAATGCCTTCTAATATCAATAATATGTTTGAATAAACACTAGTTTGTTACTTACAGAACATTTTTTAAAAGTACATCTTAACATGTTTTCAGTTGCTCCACAATTGAAATTAGATATGTGAAAAGCAGAAAATATCTTGAGGAACTATCACTATGACAATAATGTCATGAAACACAGGATCTGTTGTCACCAGGACACTGTTAGTTTCAGAACTGGAATAAAGAAAATCACAATGTGCCATGAAATCTCAGATGTGGCCCTACTCTTTTTTCAGGCTGCATTTGGATTTTTAATTTTGGCTGAGTCTTCTGGCTCCCAGATCTGCACTTGACCGCTACCAACACATAGTTCTACACTCCGACTTACATCCTCTCTCTCACTTATACTGAGTCTCTCTAGGGACTCGATTGATTTCTGCTTCGGGCTTAGGATATGGAAACGAATTCTACAAAATCTCTTTTGGTAACACACTTAACCTGACCAAAAAAAAATTATTCCTAGGGAAATTTTATACTTTTGTAAGAATGAAAGTTTTTTTTATTGAAAGACATTCTGTCCTTTTCTCTAAACACTTAAAGTCTTCTAAAGCATGTTGTCTATGGATAGTTAATATGCTACGCTCATCAATTTCTGTGTAGCCTAATTATATCCAAACTTTGAAAAATTTTCCAAATATTTATAACAATTATTTCCAAATTTCCAGACAAATTCCATTATTTTCTTCATTTCTTGCAGCCTGTGGTAGTGAATTTAGTCAGAAATTTATCAACATTGAATTTACTTTATCATCATCTGAGAAACTTTAAAAATTCCAAAGATCTGGTATCACTCCAAGACATATGATATAATTGCTCTGTCTGGACTCAGACATCAATAATTTTTAAAGATCCCAGGTGATTCTAATGTGTAGGTAGAACAGAGAAACACTGAATTCGATCACTTCCAAAATCCACGGAAAAAATGTAAACTCTTCTTCTATTCTTTAGGTGGTAAAAACTTTATCCTTGCCACAAGTTAGATTACTAGAAATCTACAAATTGAACCCATAATGAATGTGCTCTTATGAAACTATGACTTTTGCTTCTATTTAAGGTATTTATAAATAAAAGCAATTGAAGATTAGTTTTTTAAACTATTATAAAGAAATATTACGGAGGAATGCTTTGACCCATTTTTGTATTCGCTCCGTATTTTATTTTAAAAATATGTGATGTGTAATCATGCTATCTAATCCTTTACCCATGTTAAGTTCTTTAGTAAAGTTTTATATCTTAAACATGTAAATCCTGAACCTTATATATTAGACTTATTTCAACCTTTAACAGAGATTTATAAATATTTTGATTATAAATATATAACAAATTATTACAAGTTCTAATCATATATAAACGTGATGATAATGAGTGCAGTGATCACTGAGGGTGACTGTTCATCTCGTCACTATTTCAATCAGTGACTTGATTTTTAAAATCAGCTATTCAAAATTCTCCAAGCTATCTTATTTGTTGTAGGGACAACTGGCATTCACCTCAGCTTCAGAGTTTAAAATGTTATTGATCAAAAGTTATTTCATCACATTTGCATAGTGACTGACTCAATAATTCAAGTCACAGACAGTAATATGGTGTTACTCTTAGGCAAATGAAGAATAAGCATTGGACATACAATCTAACTTGGTGCTAAGATATTAGACAATGACTTGCTAGAGGATTTTGGCAATGAAATTCTTCACTCTTAAGAGAGATCCACCAAAAAAGATACATTCTCTTCTTCTAGGTATCCTGGTGAAATCAGAGAGCTGAAACCTAACAGCAGTTTTTCTGTCATGAGAAAAATTGAGACTGATGGTGAAGCAAGCACAGTTATTGTGAATAAATTATGTCTGAGTGAATTACAGAAGGAGACAGAGTGACTGAATCAAGCCAATTGTAAAGCCTGACATACATTTGGTCTTATAGTTTTGTGAGCCAAATGTTCAGAAACGTTTTTAATGTATAAGAGAGTTTAATTCTAATGTCATTACAGTTGAAAATATCATTGATGATACATGAGTGTATTTGTCTAGAGTCTGGTTCTAACAAAGATAATGTTTTGTTTTATTGCTTGCTGTAGGTTTCTGGTAGTTATCACTAACAATGTTAAGCATTTTTTTTCTATCCTAGCTTGATAAAGGGTTTTATTAGCTATTAATTTGAATGATACAAAAGTTTTTATATAAGGTATGTGATCAGGTGGGTGTTGTTTTTCATTCTGTTAATGAAATGAATAATCTTAAGTGATTGCTAATATCTTCTATTTCTGGAGTAAAATTTATCTGGTAATGATATTATTATTTTAATATAACTACTCACTCATGGTATATTATTATTGTACTACCCTGGACAAATTATTTTAAAAGAAATTTCAAAAGCTCAAAGAGCAAGGTAAAATTTTAAAAGGTCAGAACCCTTCCCATGAAACAAAAATCATATTGACATAAAATATTGGCTGTCATCAAAAGAACACAGTAGAATAATATTCTCAAATACTTAAAATAAAATATCAATCAAGAATATAATGTACATCTAAAATTATTTTTGATTATGAGAAGGGAATAAAGATATCCCAGGAATAAAAAGCCTCAAAGGTGCTCTAGATGAAGACCTTCCTTGAAAACAGTATTGTCAGAAGTAGTCCAGTAAGTAGAGTAAGACTTGCAGAATATTGCAAGACATGGGAGAAATCAGAGTAAGAAAAGTATTTATCAAAGTAAATTTTCTAAAAAGTTAATTAAAGCATATTTTAAAACTCTCCTTGATATGCAGAATAGACCTTTATAGCTGAGTATAGGATAGAATGTCAAGAACAAAGGGAGATAAAAAGTCTAAAGTAATAGTCTTGTTTGTAGCAAAAATCTAGGCATTGATAAGTTTCAAAAATAGAGGAGATTAAATAGGGGCTAGTTATTATGAAGTTAGTTATAATCATTCAAATTAAAGAAAAAACTCTCCATGATTCTTTCAAATTATAAGAACAACAACAAGGACAAAAGCCTGACTAATGCAAGGCAGGTAGGGGGAAGGAGGAAACAAAAGCAATATGCGGTAACAGAAAAACGCAAAACAACCTTCCATTGTATTTTTGTAAAGATAAATTAGCTCAAAACTCAATAGTTTGAGCAGATTCTGAAGAACTGAAAATACATCTGCTAATACTTTGTGAAAATAAAAAAGTTGTTTTTGGAGTTTAAAGACCATGGGTAATATTTTTTGAGAATAGTGATGGCTTATTGCCTGGCTTTTTTATAGGATATATTAATACCACACTCATATTTTAATGATCCTTATCTAGCTACCAATATATAAAAACTAACAAGAAAAACTGTTTTTCATTTGTAGATGGACATACTTTGTGTGTTTTACAATGTTAACCATTACTTTATAAATTTTCATATTCATTCTACACTCAACAACAAAGGAGGTAAATAAACACTTAAGCATTTAAAAATGCTTTCTATATTATTCTTTGTCATCAGAAATGAAAAATCCTTTTCTGTTATACTGATCTTCATCTTCTTGTTTTATATTTTACTGTAAGTGCTCTGTTTTGCAATGTAATGTATGTGTTAAAGTAACAAATAAATACTCCCTGTCTTGTTATAGGCTATTTTATAGTTTTAATATATTACATATTTAATATTTTATTCATATATTATGTGTAATATGCTTTTATATGCAGATATAATTTATATATATGTGCAATTGGTGTCTTATGACTAAATGTAAAAGCAAGTGGTATTGTCATTATTTTCAGAAATCCAGATAGGATGGTGTGGTTTCACAATCCAGAGAGGTTTTCTGAGTAGGTAACAGCAGAGTAGAGAATTTAAAAAATTGAGGACATGAGCAATATTATTATAAATATATAAGCTTAACTTGGTGCTCAATCTCTTACTAGAATTCAGACTCTTTGAAGGTAAATTTTATTTACCTTTTGCAATATTCAATATTCAGTGCCTAACAAAGTGTTTGGTTCATAGTAGGCACCTATGATGGTTAAATTTATGTGCCAACTTGTCTGGGCTAAGAGATGTCCAAATAACTGGTTAAGCAACATTTCTGAATGTGTCTTTGAAAGTGTTTCTGGAAATGATTAGCATTTGAATCAGTAGACTAAGTAAAGAAAATTTGCCCTGACCAATGTGGAAGGGCATCATCCAATGTGTAGAGGACCTGCATGTAACAAAAAGGTAGAAGGAAGGATGAATTCTCTCTTTCTTTTCTTGAGCAGGAACATTCATCTTCTCCTGCCTTCAGAACTTGGAGCTCCTGGTTTTTTGAGCCTCCAGACTCTGGAATTGACATGAATGTACCCTTTCCACCCCACTCCAGGCCTTGAAACTTAAACTGAATTATACTACTGACTTTCCCTGGTTCTCCAGCATACAGAATGCATCATGTGGGACTTCTTAGCCTCCATAATCAGGTGACCCAAATCTCATAAATCTCCTCTCTTCTCTATCTATATCTATCCATAGCTATCTATCTATAAATTTGCATATATATCCCGTATGTTCTGCTTCTCTGAAAAACCCTGACTAATACAATACCCAATAATAGATTTGAATAAGTGAATGAATACATGAAATAAATATAATCGATTCTATCCTCAGGACAATTACAAGATTTTAATTGGTCCAGGTATATAGGTTTCTTAAATTAAAAAAAGAAATGTTAAAAAGGAACATTAGCATTAAAAATTTAGATAGAGTTTACTGGAGAGATTTTGTGGAATTCTATGCATAGAAGTAATAAAGCTTCCAGATGTCACCATACACCAAATAATCACTTCTCTGACTCTGGAAATGATATCTTCGGTTTTGTACTCCTCTGTGGCCTCCATAATACCCTGGGTACTTTGAAGCTCTTGTGACAGCATTAATATGATAGTTATGGAGTAGGGATTCTTAGGGTTTGCTTCAACTCTGTGAAGAACAAGCAAGCAATAGTAAAGCTTTGTTGTCTGCCTGCCATGTCCAAGGAGGCACGTGTGGCACTATAGAATGAGAGAATGGGGGTAACCATAGCCCATAAAAACTTGGAGTTCCTTGGTTTGAAGAGAAATTTATAATTTTATACTTGTAGATTTCCAGGAGAGGGGTCATATTGCTCATCCTCAGATTCTACTTTTCTAAGGAGAATGAGGCTATGAGAGCCACAGGCAGATTGAAGCATCTGAAATGTTATTCTATTAGTTCTTCCCAGCCTTAATTATTTGTGCTTCCATGGTTATTTGTCACAAATGACACTTTTAGAACTTTGTGCATGCTATTCATATTCCTGGAACGCATTTACACCTCTCACTTGCTTCACCCCAACTCCTCTTGCAACTCAGATTTTAAAAGTTTACCATCTCAGAGAAGAAGGAACTTAGAGTAAAGCATATCTGCCAAACTTCCAACACAGATGCGTAAGTGCCAGCCACGATACACTGTGTTTTGTACAGCTTGTGTTTTTTCATCTTAGATAATAGAAAATTATGGCTTCTTGATGCAGCTCATTTCACATTGTGATACATTTGACTTGTGAAAGTCTCTGAAAAGACAAGTCTGGAGAAAAAACTCATTCTTTAAGGTCTACTTCATATGTTAATTTTCCTATGGAACCTATTTTGGCTTCCAGAATAAAATTAATCACTTGTATGTGTTCTCAAAATATTTTGTTCATACTAATATTATTCCACTTATTAACCTCTATTACAATTATTTTGTCTACCTTTACTCCTAAACCTGATTTTGATTTTTTTTTACATAGACACTGTGTCGCAATCTTTGCTTTCTAGTGCCTAGCAGAGTAGCAAGTAGAAAACAACCAATAATTTTTTATTGAACATAGATAAAAATTTACAGTCTTCTACACAAATCAGATATCTTATATTAGCAGTTTTATATAGGAGAACATTTGAACAAAATAGGTAGGACAATACAATAGATTTTACAACTGCAAACATTACAGTACATACTTACTCCTATGTACTTACAAAGTATTTTGTTCATACTACTACAGTCGACTTAATAATAATTAACTTCAGTTAGTTATGCCTTTCTTTGGTTCCCTAACTGTGGTGCTTATCATGAGAACATAAAATCCATTGGATTGAATTGTATATTTTATTCAAATCTACTCATACACATATATTCAAATAATCCTTTGATTTTGTTCCTGACTAGGCCTCATTCCTATTTGAATATTTAGAAAGAAATGTTTTGCTATAGTGTTGTGACTATTGAATATTTCAGTAGTGCTCAGTCTTGTTGAAACCGCAAACTGCAAGAAAACATTAATTCTTTAGTTTTACTTATTCCAGCCCTTTTACATTTGTTTTGTTTGTGTTTAGGTGGCTTCAGTAAGTTTGGCTGTAATAACAGCAGATAAGATAGCAAAGGATTCATTCAGATAGAAGTTTAATTCTCTCTTATGTACAGTCAGATAATTGTATTTCAGGGCCGATATGATGCCTGCACAGTGTGAGGGTCCCCTCCCTCCTTCCTTCATCTTGCTGGTCTGCCATATTCAACGTGCAGTTTCTGTCTGAGATAGCTACTCCTTCATGACACCTGCATTCCAGCTAGGAAGACAGGCAAAAACACAGAGCATTGATTTTCCCTTTTAAGACTTCAGTGTCCAACCATTTTGGTATTAGGAACAAGATTTGTGGAAGACAATTTTTCCACAGACAGGGTGTGGGAATGGTTTTGGGATGACTGAAGTGCATTACATTTGTTGTGCACTTTATTTCTATTATTATTTCATTTAACATAATGAATAATAATAAAAATGAAATTATTATTTTGATATGAGTCTGCAAGCAATTGATTTGTTATAGTCTGGCAATCAAACCTCACAGCTAATGATAATCTGTATTCAGCCACTCCCCAGCACTAGCATCACTGCCTCAGTTCTATCTCAAATAATTAGGCATTAAATTTTTTATAAGAAGCTCACAACCTACATCCCTTGCACATGCAGTTCACAGTAGGTTTCGCACTCCTATGAGAATCTAATATCGCCACTGATTTGACAGGAGGTGGAGCTCAGGTGGTAATGCAAGTAACAGGGAGCAAATACAGATGAAGCTTTCCTCGCTCACTGGCTACGCACCTCCAGCTATGTGACCTGGTTCCTAACAGGGAAGCTCTGATTTAAGGTATGGCCTGAAGTCACATCACCTTCTCTCAAACCCATTAATCAGAACTTAGTCACATGTGTATACCTACCGACAGATGTGGCTGGGAAATAAGTTCTTCAGTAGTTCTTGTATGTATTAAGCTTAATACTGATGTTTCCATTTTCTAAGAAAAAAAGTTGAAAATAGAAAATCTGGGACAATTAGTGGTCTCTGTTGCAGTGAAATTTACTCCCATTCTGTTACCAACCTATAAGATATGTCAAATACAGTTGATCTGTGAACAACACAGCTTTGAACTGGGCGACTTCGCTTATACATGGAATTTTATCAAACAAATACAGATGGAAAATAGAATATTCAAGGGATGCGAACCCACCTTTACAGGAATGACTGGTCTTTCCAACACGTGGGTTCCACAGGGCCCACTGCAGGATGTGAGTATGAGTGGCTTGGGGTATATGTGGGGATCTTGGAAGTAATCCCTACATATACCAAGGTGTGACTATAAATTGTCTGATTCCCATCCCTATCAGAGGAGGAGAAAGCTAAACTTTTTGGTTAATTACGTAATCTTCCAAATGCTTCTTAGAAGTTATACAGTCTACGGTACTAACATCACTCACATGTTGTGTTAGTTATTTGCAGGACATCATTCAGAAGCAGTACTCTTATGTTTATTATATTCCAGTACATGGGTTTGTGCATAATAAAAAAATATAATATAGTTTTCTTTTTAAATGTAGACCTTTAGACTAATATTATCCTAAAACTTGAATTTTTTTGATTAGCTATTGCTCCTATTTCTTGTCTTGTTCCCACTACATTTCTAATATTACATTTTCAACACATGTCTAGTACAAAAAATAGTAGTACAGATTGTGGATGACATTTTTAAAAGGCCAGGGAAAATTTACCAATTAACAATAATTATTGTAATTATAATAGTCAAAAACTACCTTTCATAATTTATCTCAAAGGAAGTGACATAAAAATTTGTTTACAGTGAATCAAGTAGCAGACAAAGGAAACATTATTTGAGAGGATATTTGTGAAATAAAAATTATTTGAAGAGACACAGGAAACAGGAAAAAGCAGCTTAGGAAAAACACAAGTATTGCAGAAAATAAAGGCTCTTAAGCCCAACCACACTCCCTGGCATAAAATGCTTGCTCTATCTTTCTTCTTAAACTGCCTTCAAATACACTTCCTCCAAAACCATATTTCTCCATCACCACTGTGTTTCTTCCCTTTCTGTGACTAACTTGAAGGGATGACTTCCCCCCCAATTCCCTATTCAATGTGAAAGAAAAAGAACATAGAAAAAGTCTACTCAAATACAAAACACAAACTCATAAATAATATAATAATGTAGCTACACATTACTAAGATTGATTTCCTGAGGGACATTGGGAAAAAAATAGCTGATTAATACATAGTCCCAACTTACGTGTATGTATTGGTTTATCTCTAATTTTTATCATAAAAATAATAAATCTTCAAGGTGGACCAAGTCAAATGGTTAAATATGTCTTAGAGAGTGAACATTCAATAATATTGATAATGATCTGGGAAAACTACATCCTATGTTGTCTTAATAATAACAGAATTTTTGAGAAAAGTTTAATTTTTTTCTTTGTTTTATAAGGCAAATATGTATATAGCAAACACGTGTTCCCTAATAGTTACATTCTAATACCTAAAACATTTATTTGTGTATGTGTGTGTGTGTAAATTTGTTCTCTGAAATTGCTAAATAAATGAGTGATTCTTGAATCAACAGACAATTGTTAGATAATCAAGAGTGTGTGTTTTTATATGAATGTATCATTTGACAATAATGCCCAGTCTTGTTGAGAATAATATGAAATAGGAATATTCGTATTTTCTTTATGAGAATATATAGGAATGACCTAGAGACTACACTATAAAAATTTATTCTAAGAAAATAACTCCAGATGTGATCAAAGATTTATGTGCAACTATTTCAGTATTTTTGTACTAGTAAAAATTAGAGTCATGGTAAGTTTCAAAAATGGAGACTGTTCAAAAAAATTTTAACCATTCTAATCAATAAAAAGCTAGAGATTCATTAAAAATCAAAATCATATACTTTATAATAGGGATTTTTTTTAAAAAAGATACATTGTAAGGTTGATCATAAAGCATCACACCAATTTATTTGTACATGTTTGGGTACATAGAATTGAACTAGAACTTTGAAAAACTACCAGTGTTTAAAGTTTCTTTTTCCTTCTTTCTTTCTTTCGTTCTTTCTTTCTTGCTTGCTTGCTTTCTTGCTTTCTTTTTGAGTTTCAGTCTCACTGTGTCACACAAACAGAAATGCCGTGGAATAATTATGGTTTGCCGCAACCTTGACCTCCTGGGCTCAAGCAATCCTTCTGCCTTCTGCCTCCTGGGTAGCTGGGACTACAAGCATGCCTCCTCATGCTCAGCTAATTTTTTTATTTTTAATTTTTAGTAGAAACAAGGTCTCAGTATATTGCTCAGACTGGTTTCAAGCACTGGGCTCAAATAATCCTCCTGCCTTAGTACTGTGATTAGAGACGTGAGCCACCATGCCTGGTCTAAAGTTTCTTTTTCTTATGTTTCTATATTTTTAAACATTTTCTAATTTTTATTTACAAATCATTCATCAAAAGAGATATTATCAAATAAACATATAAATAAATGTTTATTGTGTATACAATTCCCAAAAACTTTGTCCATCCCATAGAGTACTATTATTTAGACTTCTATTGTAAGTGAAGAGAACACACTGATATTTACAAAACAGAAGTATACATAATTGTTGTAACTGGTTTTTTGGACTTAGTAGATTGGACTTTCACAGGACAGAAATCAGGAACCATCATCCCTATTGTAGTCTGTGAAAAGTTTCCCTTGTTTGTACAGGGCAAAACCTGCATGGCTAGATGAGGAATCCTTGGTAGGAGGTCATGAAGTCATGAGGACAAGAAGGATCGAGGGGACCTCTTGATATATGTATCTAAAGGGATGGGTGTTATTCCAAGTCAGAGTTCATTAAACTATAACCTGCAGGCCTTAAAAAAAGTTTTATTGGAACACAGTTCATTTCTTTATCTATTGTCTGTCTCTGATTTTATGCTACAACAAGACAGATGAGTATTTGTGAAGATATAAACCACAAAGAAGAAAATCTTTACTATGTTATTTTATACAGGAAAGACTTGCTAACTCCTGCTCAAAGTACACTGTGATCGTGAAAACCCAAATTAAAAAAAAAAAAAGCAAACAAGTAAATAAAAAATGTCAGAGGGTATAGTAGATATTACTACTGCCCATAAATATTTCTGCTTCTTTTTTCCTTTCAGGCATATACGTTGATTGCTCTTTCATGACTCCTTGAACTTTAAGAAAGTACAAAGGACTTGCTCTGGCAATAAAATGTGAGCAGAAGTGCCATGAATCATTTCCTGGTTGAAGTGTTAAAGGGGAGATGTGTGAATTTCCATACTCTCATCTCGCTGCTGTAGATATTGAAGCTCTGAAGATATGGAGGTGTAACCTGGGATGCCAAACTCTACCATGTAGGACAGCTGCAGTGGAAAGCAGCCTAAACTCAGCAGAAAATGTATAAAAGAGAAATAAATCTCCAATGTTTTAGGTCATTGAAATTTTGGGTGTGTTTATTACTGTAATCTTCATCCAGCCTCTCATGACTGCAAAGAGAATAACTGTTTTTAAAACCATGTATTAATAGTTAATAGATTCATAGTAAAAAACAGGAAAAAAGATTCTTTCAACTGCCTGGAAAGCATGAACATGAGAGATAGAATTTCTCAATGAAAGCATTTGTGACTATTGCCTTAAATAGAATTTTTAATAACTAGGAAAACATATGTATTCTTACAATACTCCCATATATGCATATTTCAATTGTTAAATCACTATAGGATTAAGACAGCTTGTCTAAGAATTACAGCCATAAGAAGAAAAATATACTTAAATAAATAACAAAAATAAAAATGTGCTATAACAGTTTAAAAGATCAATTATTTTATTTATTTATTTATTTAACCATTACCCTTCTTTGGAATAGTCAAACAGCAAGTTGACTCAAGCTAGTAGTCCATTATTTTAACAATATTAAAGTTCACAATGTGTTCTTTTTGATCTGTAGCACAAGAGATAATGGGTTTTACAAACTGAAGTTTGAATTAGATAAAACTGTTTGTTTTCAAAGGAAAAGGATAAACTAAAATGCCTAGATTTTGTTGCCCTCCTCCTTGTGTGAGGGCTGGGTTAATAAAGCTCGAGAGCTTTGGCTTTTGATAGTAGTCATTAATTTTCCATGAGGTTGAAATTGAGATAGCACGGAGCATTTCCCCACGGTGTCACTCTGAATATTTGAAAGTGAGCTGGCCAAATTTCTCCAGCATAGGATCATCTTCTTTCTCCAAAAAACTCAAAACATCATTTGTGAATTTGGCAAATTTCCCAGCCATTAAAACTTGAGATTATAGTTTACCATGCAACTAAGCTTCTGATTCTTTTGGATGAATCAAAATAGTAAACTTTGATAAGCTGAAAAAATACTAATAATTGACACTCAATAAGTCTTGAAGAAATTCTGGTATATCCATTTTCCTGTTAAAAATTAGCAAAATTGTATGCTTTCCATTTAGAAATTATTAAAACAATAGCAATCCTTAAAAACATATGAAAAGAAGGAAATAAGTTATATATGATACACATATAAATACACACATACACATAACCTACAGATGATAGTCGAGAACTGTTTCATAATGAGTTTATAGTAATTACATTTTAAAACAAAAGAGTAGAGAAGGGAAATACATTTGAGCAGAGTACACTTCAAAAGAAATAGCTTCATCATAAAATTTCAATTATATCTTCATTATTATTCTCCCTGGGTGTAGCACATTTATTTTTTAAATGGAGTCACAAAGGATTTTTTTTTTTTAGACTTAAATTGGTAAAACTATTTGGAGCATGAAAGAAAAGATCAAAAGGGCCAACTGGGAACAAAACATAGTGATCAGAATTCAAGATAAGTCACAACACATAATAATCCTAATTACCAATCTTTAATTAAACCACAGGGAGAATTTATGCCCCAAATAAACTCTTTCTCACAGCTTTTTTCTGACTTCAAGACAGAATATTTTGATGTATTTAAATATCAGTCAAAGAGGAAGCTTATTATTTTATGTTTTATGATATAGGAATTTAAAATCTGGAACAACATACACTAAATTCAAAGTTCAAAACAAAATATGATCTTCAGGGGTGTTGTTGCAAAATATTTGAAATTAGCAGGCTAATTAATTCTGACAAAATTGACAAATTTATGAATGCCCAACTGATGAATTAAAGAACAGAGTATACTGACAATGTATTTAATTAATTCATTTAGAAATAATCTACTGTTGTAAAGCAGATTTCCTCTGGAGAAAAAAAGGCAATGTGCTTTATGTGGTTGGGTATGCTATTAATGTTTGTTAGTCTATACTTGAATGATTAAACCCATTCAAAATATATTGAATAAATTTCATAGTCCCGTTTTCATGGCTATTGGACAGACTTTTACTTTTTATCTGACCCCATAAGTTCCTTCCTGGAGAGCCTTAGTCATGGAGAAAATTGCATTGAGTGTGATTTTTCCAAATGGAAGATCCATTGTTAATTTCCATCTGTGTTAAAACTAGTGAACATCGCACAATATTACAGTTCGCCTAATAACTGAAGGTTTCTTCTAAGACAGTTTTTGTAGGTTTAAGAATTTATTGTACTTCTTAGTTTTAGCTTTTTTTCTTTGCTTATTTATTTATTATTTATTTTGAGTTGGAGTCTCACTCTGTCGCCCAGACAAGAGTGCAGTGGCCACTCCTGGCCACCGCAGCCTTGACATGCTGGACTCAGGCGATCCTTCCACCTCAGCCTTCCAAGTAGCTGGAACTACAGACACGCGCTACCACGTCCGACTGATTTTTGATTTACTGTAGAGATGAGGTTTTCTTATTTTTTTAAAAAAAATGGAATTAACATACTGTGGTGTAGTATCTAACATTTCTTTGCTAGAAACTTACCTTCACTCTCACAGATGAAAATCCTGTGGCTATGTTTGTAATCTGTGATCATAGCTATTTGCGCTAGTATTGGAATGTTGATCTGAAAAATAGAAGTCGTATGTAGCATTAGATTAGTCTTAATAACCGTTGAACTTTTAAGGTATGGTAGCTAAACCCTAGTTCTGAGATTCAGGAGCTCTTCTTTATAGAAAAATTTCTAAGATATTTTTTTTTTCTCCTGGATTCTATTCTGTGGACAGACAGCATAATGTCCCATATGAAAATAGTTTTTAGTTTATTGTTTGCTTGTTTTGCTTAAACCAATCCAAGTTAGTGTCTGTTTTTTTCAAACATTATAATACCAAGTTAATACCAAAGTATTTGCATTGGCCATCTGACATAAATATCATCAGTGTTAATACTGCCATCCGTCACTGCAAAACATAATTTACTACTAAACATGAGACACAATCTCTCATCTTAGGAAGAGACACATTTTGCTTTTGATGGGTTTGCCTTAGCAGAACCTTCTTATCAGTGCCCCAAACTGTCAATATTTTATTTGAAATAATACAGTATTGAGGGAAGAACACAAATTTTAATGAAAATATTACGAGTAGCATATGCAAATTCTAGTAACAGTTAATGGCATTTCTTCTTATTGTGATGACATTGTTCCTCTATGTAACTGTGGGAAATTGGCTAAAATTGTGTGACAGCTGCTAGTGAACTCATTTAGACTAACAATATGCTTAAGTAGCTACCTGTTCTAGTATAGAGAAAATATCTGGAAAAGCATTTTTTTTCCTTTTAATTCCAAGAACTTGGTGACTTTGTATGTGTCCTAGTTCAATTTTTTTATAAAATAGATTCAAACCAGGTTACTGTATGTCAGTCTTCCTTGTTATTTATTTACAAGAATAATAAGGAAGCAAACCTTGACCTCCTAAAAAACATTAACTCAGGATACAACAGTCTTAAAAATGAAAATGACAGCTTGAGAGGAATAAAGCTTATGCCTAGTGAATTTTGGGGATATAGAATACTTTACAACTCAAATATAGAATCAATATAACAAAATTGAGACCCCAGAAAAAGCAAAGAAGAATCTGCTTCTGGTCCAGGAATGTGTTATGCATTTTCCTCAGTGACAGCACTTCATTTTCCTTTATTACCAGGAAATGCCTACTTTCTTTTCCTTCCCCAAAGCATAATAAGATGATGTTGAATATTGTGTGAGCCAAGGATTTTTTGTATAAATATTATTTTGAAGGATGTTATACATTGTTTTGAAATAAAATTATACAGTTAGAAAAAATAAGCAGCTACTACTCATTCTTGTTTTATGTCCCTTTCTTATTCCTTCTTAGACATCCATTGGTGGTCCCCACTGTCATGAGGAAGAACTTTATGAGGTAAGCAACCACTTCTTATTTATCTTGTTTATGCTTATTCAAGTATACTTTTCAATTAGTATTTTTAAATTATGAATAAAAAATAGAAATTATTTATTTGATTGAGGGTGAAAATATTTTGGCAAGATGCCAGGAGGGAAGACACATTAAAGTGAATGAATGATCACATAGCCTTTTCAAAATTTTAAGCACTTGAAAGAAAAATCTGTAAACAAGACTATTTCTCAGGCTTTGAGGATATTACAAGAATATAAGAGCAACTTAATTGTCAAAAATATGGAAAAATGAAAACAAGTAGAAGTGAGTTCTTTAAGTTTTTGATCTTTAAAATTGTTTCATAGAGAGAATGACACAAGATCACTGCTTCAAGAGCTCAAGCAAAACAAAAACTATTTTATAAACTGTCTGTTATATATTATGTTAACTGAATATGCTTTACATCCGGATATTTGCTAGTGAGCCTAATGATTTTTTTTAAGAAATACATTAGCAAGACAAATATTGTATAATGGTAGAAAAAGGAAATTAATTCTTGGAGAAAATAGATGCAAATAATGTGAATGGGACAACAATGGCGATGATTCTTGTTTATATTATCTTTAAAAACTATACTTCACAAACTTTGAGAGTTCTAGCTATAAAATAAAACCTGGATATTATACCTAATACAGAAATGTGCCTGAACTTAGAGTTGGAGGGCTGATAAAGACCTATTTTTAAAGATTAAATTTTTGAAGATTGAACAAAAAAAAGACAAGGGAAATTTTATAACAATGATTATAATTGTTTTAAAGGTAGTCATTCAGGAAAATAATATAGTTGTTTAAATTGATTGAGGAATATCTAGAAAGAGATAAATGTCATTAACTCAATAATAAGGCTTCAGCAGAAGAAAACAGCAATAACAAAAGACAGTTTTAAATAAAATGAACTTCTGCTTTTAAATCTTGCCAAAAATACTAAAAAATATATTAGGACCATGTGTACGAGTATATTAGTAGGGAATTTTATATGTAAAAGTGTATGCACATAAACTTATATATTATAATTATAAACTGATGCATTAGATGGCAGTGGTAAAATCATTTGATTACAGGATTACAAATTTATTGGAAATTTTTTTGTCTGGGAGTACCTTCTTAAACTGCTAGCCTCGTCGAATCTATTCTAAAGGAGGCCTAACTCCATGCTGTAATGCTATTTTGACATGAAGAAGCAGAGAAGTTGTAGTTCTCTTTTTAGACAATTAGTATTATCACATCATTTTTCTAATATTCACATCATCCCTAATTTACTTAAGACACATTAATATCAAAATGAATGAAAAATATAATTACATGAAAACACTTTGAACTTCAATTATGTGGTGTTTGAAAATATATTTATTCAAAGTGTGATTGCCAGCAATTTATTGGTTATTGTCTAGATACACTATTCACTGAGAAGGGAACTACACAATTTCCCCAAGAGGTATTGTAATCATTGGGTAACATCAAAATTGGCAATTATATAAATTGAAAAGTTTGGTCTTTATTCAGTGGAGCCAAATTAAATCTTCACTGGTACAGGTTATAGTTTAATTTTATACATTCTTTCAAATTTAATTTATTATCACACAAATGTACTTTTCTATATTATCTTTCTTATAAAGGGTACAATTTTTACTTTGAAGGAAAAAAAACTAGTTCAGTGAATAAATTCAAGAACTCTTTATATCTGGCTTCAATTATGGAAAAATAAATCTAGAAGTGCTGACTGTGTTAATTAAATTTTTATAACCATACAATATTAGGACAGGATTATTTGAAAATAAAAACTATTGATTGATAATAATTTTGAAAACACTATTGTTAAAAAAAATGTCATCCATATGTATTATTAAAGGTAGAAAGAATTTGAAATTCACCTCCAACTTCTCAGTGAAGTATAATGGAAAGCTGGAAAGTTTGTCATGATATTTACAAGTAGATTTTTTGAAAATTAGACTTGATACGTAATCCCAAATAAAATGTTCTCAATATTACTTGAGCCAATGAAAATGACATTTTGAGCTACCCTGAATGAATTTTAGAATTATTTTATAGAATAAATTATTAGAATAGAAAATGCCTTATGTCTACCATTCTTTGCTTTTTGACTACACCCTCTTATCTTTCTCAATACTGATAGTCATGCATTCATTCATCTCTTTGTCTGATTCTTCCTAAGAATGAAAGTTGTGTTCTGGCAAGATGACGATGAGGCAGCATGGTCTGTGAGACCCTCTGTGAAAGAGAGCACTCATAAAGACCCTAGCTCTCCCCCATGGGCTACAGTTCCCGTCTTCCGCAGCCTGCCCTTCACAGGGAGCTCAGCCACCACCACCACCACCATCACTACTCAGATATCACGGCAGTCTGGGCTGCTCCCGCAGTCGTGGATGCCGCCACTGTGGTCATTGCAAGCCCACGCCTGAGGTGACCCATGACTTCAGACCGTGAAGCCCCCACAAGCAGGAGCTTCTGAGATTGCTGCTGTCCAGCTGCTGCTGCCACTGCCACTGCCATGCCATGCCCCTTCCCCAGATGCAGGCCAGTGAAGCTCCCCCCTTGTATGGGGAAGTTGCCACCACCGGTTGTTGGATCCATAATGGCTCACTCCCCTCTGGAGTGCAGCGGTGAGATAGCACCACCTGCTGGGGATCCAAGGTAACAAGATCAAAACGGGAATGACAGAGGCTCTTCCCTCTTGATAAAGAGACAAAGCCAAATCTCAGTAATAGACTGGGCAGGGGGCCCATATCTGAACTGTTCTTCAGAGCAGGCCAGGGACAACTAACCCTAACTGTGAACAATTCTACCAGCATGCAAAGATAGCTAGAAATTAGAGCTGAAAGGACATTGGATGCAAAGGAAAAGTCTCAGAGTGTGTTTGGTTGGTTCTGTTAGTCTACTGACTTTAATCTATCCCTTTTCCCTTTTGTTTGCTTTTTTCCTTTTTTCTTATTTCTTTGTAAAACCCATCTTTGTATAGAGGAATAGCACTCCAATAAGGAGGTTGATCAGTGTGTACGTTAGCATCATTGTATGTTTTAGCTTTTTATATGGTTGTTGGTTAGTTTTCAGTCGTGGCTATTGTTTTTATTTATATTTGTTTCACTCTTTGTGTCAATTTTCACTTACCAGTTGGTACACTCATCTGTTTTCCCTCTCACTCCTCTCTTTTTCCATCCCCCACCTCCCCCCACTGCCTGCTCCATTCTCTTCCCTCAGTTAACCTCATTTTGCTTTCAGGGAGTAAACCTACAACCCCCACTGCACGGACATACTCCAAGGAAGTGGGAAGTGGGTTTTAGACTATCCATACACCTGTTGGAGGCTATCGGGATCTGCAGAGAGAATCACAGCTCCCCCCTTAATTAAATCCCAAAACTACAAAAAGGACTGCTCTCAACCTACAGTCCAACTTCAGAACTGAACAAAGCAAGAGGAAATACATTAGGAAGAATAGGAGATTGAACAAACAGAAGTAAAAGAAACCCCACCACCCCTGAATAACAGAATTAAAGAAGTTGGGGAAGTGGAAGGAACAGAAAAGTAGGGAAGAAAAATCTGCACAAATGAAGATAAAGCAAAAGAAGAATACAGGGCTCACACAGACCCCTAGGAGGTCAGACACTGAGAAAACAGACTTCAGAACACAAACAATGAAGAGTCCCCATAATGACTGGTCACAAGCAACAAACCCAGACATCAAGACATTAATGGAGAGAATTAAAAAAAATTGCGGAGAAACAAGAGGAAAATAGGAAGGAACTGATGACAGAAATAACAGCAGTAAGGAATACTGTGATGGAAATAAATAGCAAACTAATAAGCTTGGAAAGCAGAATTAACCAAGCAGAAGAAAGAATCTCAGAACGTGAAGACCAAAATACAGAACTAACCCAAACTGTCAAAACCATAGGAAAGAAGCTTTAAGAGATAGAACAAAATCTTCAGGAGATGAATTATTACTTCAAGACCCAATCTAAGAGTAATTGGCCTTCCTGAGGCAGAGAGAAAGTCCAAGGTCACACTGGAACAAACATTTTATGAAATCACTCAAGAAAACTTCTCTCAATTTTTGCAGTGATGCAAAAATTCAAGCACAAGAGATTCAGAGACCTCCTGCAAGACAATAAATGAGAAAAGCAATTCCCAGACACATAATAATTCACCTAAACAAAGTAACTATAAAAGAAAAAATCCTAAAGGTAGCAAGAGAAAAAGGCCAGACTACCTACAAGGGAAGATCAATTATAATAGCAGCAGATTTATCTACAGAAACCCTCCAGGCTAGGAGAGTCTGGAGCCCTATCTTCAAAGTTCTAAAAGGTAAACAATTTCAACCAAGAATAACCTACCCAGCCAAGCTAAGCATCTTCAGTGAGGGAGAATTGAAATTTTCCCCAGATATCCAATCCCTAAGAACCTATGCTGCCATCAGACTGCCTCTACAAGAAACACTTAAGAAAGTACTGAACACAGAAGAAAAGGAAAAAAGACAACAACGTTCTTCATAAGAGTATAGGCAAAAGATTAAAAACACAGATGAACCAACTCCAAAACCAAAAGAAACAACAAACAAACAACAACTCTGTAAGAACCTAATGACAGGGATCAACTCTTGCATTTCAATAATTAGCATAAATGTGAATGGACTAAATGCACCACTAAAAAGACATAGAATGGCAAAATGGATAAAATATCACCAGGCAACAATCTATTGCCTTCAAGAGGCTCACCTCACTAGAAAGGACACTCACAGACTCAAAGTAAGAGGATGGTAAACAAACTTTCAGGTGAATGGAACACAAAAGAAAGGAAGAGTCGCAATCTGAATTTCAGACAAAATACCCTTCAAGCTATTAAAAATTTAAAAAGATACAGAAGGTCACTATATAATGATAATAGGTTCAATCCATCAACAGGAAATATATGCACCCAACATAGAAGCACCAACTTTCATAAAGCAGCTTATACGTAACTCAAAAAAGATATCAACTCTAACACCATCATACCTGGGGACTACAATACCCCATTCACAACCCTAGACAGATCATCAGGACAAAAAATCAGCAACAAGATCCAGAACCTCAATGTGACTCTTGACCAGATGGACTTAATTGATGCCTACAGAACACTCCATCCAATGACCATAGAATATACATTCTACTAATCACCACATGGAATGTACTCTAAGATCGACCACATGCTTGCTTATAAATCAAGCATAAGCAAATTAAAAAGGCCTGAAATTTTACCATGCACCTTCTCAGACCACAGTGGAATACAAATAAACATTAACACCATTAAGGTCCCCCCAAAACCCACAAAGACATGGACACTAAACAGCATGATGCTAAACAATGGGTCAACAATGAAATCAAAACAGAGATTAAAAGATACCAGGAAACAAATGAAAATGAAGAAGCACCTTACCAAAATCTCTGGGATGCCATGAAAGCTGTAGTAAGAGGAGAATACATATCCCTACAAACGCACATGAAGAAAATGGAAGGATCACAAATCAACAGCCTAACAAGCCACCTAAGGAAGCTGGAAAAGCAAGACCACAAAAACTCTAATTTCAGCAGAAGTATCCAGATCACCAAAATAAAAGCCAAAATCCAAGACATGGAAGACAAAAAGATAATACAAAAAAATCAATGAAACAAAAAGTTGGTTCTTCGAAAGGATAAACAAGATCAATGGTCCCCTAGCTAGACTGACCAAGAAAAAGAGAGAAAAAGCCAAATAAACACAATCAGAAACACAAAAGATGAAGACACGTCTGACCCTGAAGTAATACAAAAGATCATTACAGACTACTATGTACACTTGTATGGAAACAAACTTGAAACCCTTAAGAAAATGGGGGACGTTCTGACATCACACAACCTGCCTAGGTTGAAACATGAAGAAATAGAGACCCTAAATAGACCAATAACAATCAAGGAAATTGACTACATAATAAGAAAACTACCTACAAAAAAAAAAAAAAAAGAAAGCCCTGGACCAGACGGTTTTCCAGCAGAACTCTGCAAGACATTAAGGAGGAACTGATACCAATCCTACTGAAAATATTCCAGGCAATTGAGAAAGATGGAACTCTCCCCAAATCATTTTATGAAGCTAACATCACATTGATACCCAAGCCAGGCAAAGACCCAACAAAGAAAGAGAACTACAGGCCAATATCTTTGATGAACATAGAGGCTAAAATTCTCAACAAGATCCTAGCAAACTGGACTCAATAGCATATATCAAAAATCATCCATCATGACCAAGTAGGCTTCATCCCTGAGATGCAAGCCTGGTTCAACATTTGTAAAATCATAAATGTAATTAAATACATCAAAAGATGTCAAAACAAAAACCACATGATTATATCCTTAGATGCAGAAAAAGCTTTTGATAAAATCCAATACCCTTCTTGATAAAAACCCTCAAACATCTAGGCATACAGGGAGCATAACTCAAAATAGTAAAAGCCATCTATGGGAAAACCACAACCAGTATACTCCTAAATGGACAAAAATTGGAATCATTTCCCCTGAAAACTGGAACAAGACAAGGATACCCACTCTCACCCCTCCTGTTAAATATAGTATTTGATGTCCTGGCTAGAGCAATCAAAGAAGAGAAGACAATCAGGGGTATCCAAATAGGAAAAGAGGAAATCAAGTTATCTCTCTTTGCAGATGACATGATTGTGTACCTTGAAAACCTTAGAGAATCTGTCAAAAGCCTCCTTACACTGATAAAGGCCTTTGGCAAAGTCGCAGGATATAAAATAAATGTGCAAAAGACAATCGCATTTCTTTGCACCAATAATAAACAAAAACCCAAATAAAAAGCACAATTCCATTCACAATAGCCACAAAAAAATGAAATACCTTGGCATCTTCCTAACCAGAAATGTGAAAGACCTTTACAATGAAAACTTCAAAACACTGCTCAAAGAAATCAAAGATGACACAAACATGTGGAAAAATATCCCATGCTCATGGATTGGAAGAATCAACATTGTGAAGATGTCCATCCTGCCTAAGGCAATCTACAGATTTAATGCAATACCTATCAAATTACCAGCAACATTCTTCTCAGACCTAGAAAAAACAACACAGGAATTAATATGGAAACACAAACGACCAAGAATAGCCAGAACAATTCTTAGCAAAAAAAAAAAAAAAAAACCTAAGCATATGGTATCACATTACCAGACTTCAAACTTTACTATAAAGCTATAATAATCAAACCAGCTTGGTATTGGTATAGGAACAGGCATAAAGACCAATGGAATAGAATTGAGATTCCAGAAGCAAAACCTCAATTCCTCAACCAACTCATCTTCTACAAAACCTCCACCACCTACTGCTGGGGAGAGGAGAACCTATTCAGTAAGTGGTGCTGGGCAAACAGGCTGACCACATGCAGAAGACACAAACAAGACTCCTATCTATCCCCACACACAAAAATTAACTCTAAATGGATTAGAGACCTAAATGTAAAACCTCAAACCATAAGAACCTTAGAAAATAAAGGACATACCCTTGTGGAAATTTGAACTGGCATCCAGTTCCTGAACAAAATCCAAAACCTACAGGCCATAAGAGATAAGATAGACAAGTGGGACCTCATTAAACTGACAAGCTTCTGCAGAGCCAAAGAAACCATCAAGAGAGCAGGGAGACAGCCTACAGACTGGGAAAAAGTATTTGCCAACTCCAGGTCCAACAAAGGCTTGACATCGTGGATCTACAAGGAACTCAAATGTGCTGAAAAGAAAAAAAAAAAAAGAGACCCAATTATAAAGTGGGCAAAAGATATGAACAGACACTTCTCAAAGCAAGACATCTGAGCAGCCAACAGACACATGAAGAAATGTTCAATTTCACTAATCATCAAGGAGTTGCAAATCAAAACCACACTGAGTTACCACCTATCTCCAGTCAGAATGGCAATTAACAATAAGTCAAAAAATTACAGTTGCTGGAGAGTGTGTGGTGAAAAGGGAACACTTCTACACTGTTGGTGGGAGTGCAAACTAGTGCAACCTCTGTGGAAAACAGTGTGGCGATTCCTAAAGTCTCTAAATATTGACCTCCCATATGACCCTGCAATCCCCCTACTGGGAATATACTCTGAAGATCTCAAATCACTCTATAGAATAGATACCTACACACATATGTTTATCACAATAGCAAGAATCTGAAACCAACCATGCTGTCCATCAAAAGAGGACTGGATTAAAAAAATGTGGTACATATGCATGGTGGAATACTATGCAGCCATAAAAAGAACAAAATCATGAATTTTGCAGCAACCTGGATGGAACTAGAGTCTATAATACTGAGTGATCTCTCATAGAAACAAAGATCTGAGTATAACATATTCTCACTCATAGAGTGAACCTTGAACATCTATAATACTATAAAAAAAGGACTGACAGTGGTGGAAAACTATGGGGTGGGAAGGGAGGTGGGACTAATGGAAGTCAACATCTGTCTGGGGATGGGGAGACATCCCTTATTAACAAGGGTGCCTGAATGATGCACATTTATATACCTAACCCTTAACTGTACCCCACAATTTTATAATTAAAAATATGTTTTTTTAAAAAAAGTTGTACATGATAGAGGACATTATTTACCTGTTTTACCCATGTATATCCACTTGCTGGGTATATTCCTGATTTCATAGTTAGTGTTGACAGCATTTTGTGCACACACACACACACACAAAATATTAATTCCTAAATCCTTTGAAGTTTTTATCTACAATTTTCTAGCTTTAGTCTAAGAATCTGACATATATTTCTATGATTTATCATGCATGTTATGCTGGTCAGTGTTTAAAAAGTTACTCTTCATAAGAAAAAAGAAAGAAACGCCTTCATTTGTAGCATTTGCTTATTTCCAGAGTAGAATATCCCAGCATGGATAATGCAGCCCGTTCTTATAAGTTCTGAAAACTTAATATGTATACTAATTTTAAAGGGAAAACATTTCCTTTTGAGAATCTCCTAAGAAATTTCAAAAAGTTAAGAACCATTTTTTGACTCCAGGATGCAAAGAACTGGAAGGGAATCCCCTCGATCATTACAACCAAAAAGAGTGAGATAAACTTCAGATTTCTAATTCTTTTGCAAAACTTCTAAAGCTAAGGTTACAGAGTAATCAGCTGACTCACAATGTAAGGAGAGATAGAAGTCTGTAGAAACAGAGGATGAACTATCACCCTCATACTTGGGACAGATACTAATGGACACAGGTACAAAAGTGTGCTTCTAGAATAAGTGATGACTTGTTAAAGGCTGAGTGTGGCATGGAGAGTGTAAAGACCGTGATGGCCATTGAAACTGGGAGAATCTAAGCCTCTCTGCTCGTGAACTCCACCTGTAACTCAGAAAATAATGGGGAGATTCCTAAGAAAATCCCTATTGTGGTACAGACTTGGAGAGGGGCACAGCAGAATGGGAAGGTCAGAAAAGCCCAGCAGGACTCCTCTTCCAACTAATCTGTGAAATCAATGCTGTAATCTTTCTGCAGAAAGGGCACAACACTGCCACCTTTAGGGAACAGATAGTTGGTGTATAAGAATGAGACTGTCTTTTGCACATTTGTTTTGCCATGAGACTTTACTGAAGTCCTTTATCAGTGTAGGGAAGTTTTTGACAGATTCTCTTGGATTTTTGTAGTATACAAGATCATAATGTCAGCAAAGAGGAATAACATAACTTCTTTTTTTCCAATTTGGATAGCCCTGATTTCCTTTTCTTGTCTAATTGCTCTAGATAGGACTTTCCAAAACAATGTTGAACAGGAAGGGTGAGAATGAGTAGCCTTGTATTTTCGCAGTTTGCAAGGGAAATACTTCCAATTTCTGTCCATTTAAGCAATATGCTGGCTCTGGGTTTATCGTAGATGGTGCTTACTATTTTGAGGAATGTTCCTTCTATGTCTAGGTGTCGAGAGTTTTTCTCAAGAAGAGATGCTGAATTTTATCATAAGCTTTTTCTGCATCTAGTGATATAATCAAG
The DNA here is from genome assembly GCA_027257055.1 of Cephalopachus bancanus. Classification (NCBI taxonomy): domain Eukaryota; kingdom Metazoa; phylum Chordata; class Mammalia; order Primates; family Tarsiidae; genus Cephalopachus; species Cephalopachus bancanus. The sequence continues at coordinate 3,261,065 of JAPVLO010000262.1, forward strand.
TGGTTCTTGTCTATACATCTGCTGATGTATTTAATTACATTTATTATCTTACAGATGTTGAACGGCCCTGTATCAGGGAATGAAGACTACTTGGTCAGGTGGATGATTTTTGAGAAGTATTGGATCCAATTTGCTAGAATCTTGTTGAGAATTTTTGCACCCATGATCATTAGAATATTGTCCTGTAGTTCACCTTTTTTTTTTTGGATCTTTACCCCATTTGGGTATCAGTGTGAGGATAACTTCATAAAATGATTTGGGAAGAATTCCACCTTTCTCAATTGCCAGCAATGCTATCAATTGGATTGGTATCAGCTGCTCATTATATGTTTTCTGGAATTCTGATGGAAAGTCATTTGGTCCTGGGCTTTTTTTTGAAGGTAGTTTCCTAGTTTGTTATTGGTCTATTTAGTGTCTCAGTGTATTCTTGTTTCAACCTTGGGAGGTTGTGTGATGTCAGAAACTCCTCTATTTCATCTAGGTTATCCAATTTGTTTCCATACTGGAGTGTATAATCTCTGATAACTTTTTGTATTTCTTTGGAGTCAGTTTTGATTTTGCATTTCTGATTGTGTTTATATTGAATTTTTCTCTCTTTTTCCTGATCATTCTTTCTAGGGAGTCCATGAATCTTGTTTATTCTTTCAAAGAACTCAGTTTTTGTTTTGTTGATTTTTTTCTATGATAGTTTTGTCTTCTATGTCCTGTATTTAGGTACTTACTATGGTGATGTGGATTCTTCTACTACAGTTAGAATTTTGGTAGTCTTGTCTTTCCAGCTCCCTTAGGTGATTTGTTAGGCTGCCAACTTGTGATCTTTCCATTTCTTGATCTCTGTTCATGGAGTTATAAATTCCCCTCTTACAACCGTTTTCACAGCATCCCAAAGGTTTTGGTAAGATGTTTTTTCATTTTCATTTGTTTCCAGGAATCTTTTAATTTCTGTGTTGACCCAGTAGTCATTCAACATCATGCCATTATTGTCCATGTCTTTATGGATTTGGGGGGATTTTATTGGCACTGATATTTATTTGTATTCCACTGAGGTCTGAGAAGGTGCATGACAGTATTTTGATCATATGAAATATGTTTATGCTTGATTTATGGTCAAGGATGTGATAAATCTTGGAGTACAGTCTATGTGGTGATGAATAGAATGTATATTCTATACTTGTTAGGCAGAGTGTACTGTAGGTATCTACAATGTCCCATTTGGTCAAGTGTCAAATTGAGGTTCTAGACCTCCTTGTTGAATTTTTGTCTCGATGATCTATCTAGGCTTGTTAGTAGGGTATTTAAGTCTACAACTAGTTTACTTAGTAGTTGCTTTATAAATGCTGGTGTTCATATGCTGGGTACATATATTTTTAGGATGGATATCTCTTGCTGATGGATTGAACCTTTTTATTATTATGTAGTGTCCTTTTGAATCTTTTGAAAATTTTTGATAGGTTGTTTTGCCTGATATTATGATCATGACTTCTGCCTTCGTTTGTAACCCATTTGCCTGGAAATTCATTTTCCATCCTCTAACTTTGAGTTTGTGTGTATCCCTTGTGGTGAGATGAGATTCTTAGATGAGCAAATTTTGGGGTATTGGTTTTTTATCCAGTTTGCCATTCTGTTTCTTTTCAGTGGTTCATTTAGTCCATTTGCGTTTAGGCTGATGATTGAAATGTGATTGTTTATCCTTGTCTTGAGGTTCTTATGAAGTTTTTTCCTTTGTTTTCTTTTACCATTTGGGTTGATGCATATGTGTGTTTTCAAGTTTGCAGTCACAAGGCATTCTGTTAAGTCTGTATTCTATTCTCTTGGGAAGTGTGAGATCATTCTTTTGTTTTTGTTTTTTTTTTTTCCTTTCTTCTGTGCTTAATACCTTTTTAAGCATCTCCTGTTGAGCTGGTTTGGAATCTGCATAACCTGTTAGAGATTGGGTGATCAGGAAGGCTTTTAAATCTCCATTGCTGATGACCTTGAACTTGGCTGGGTAGGAAATTCTTGGTTGAAATTGTTAATCTTTGATGACTTTGAATATTGAACTCCAGTCTCTTCTAGTTGTAGTGTTTCTCCTGATAGGTCTGCTGCTATTCTGGTTGGTTTTCCCTAGTACGTAATCTGATCATTCTCTCTTGCTGCCTTTGTGATTTCCTTCTTTTGCACCTACTTTGTATAGCCTAATTACTATGTGTCTGTGGGTTGGTCTTCTCACTGGTTGTCTTCATGGGTTCTCTGTATTTTTTGTGCTTGGATGGTCACATTTTTGGTGAGACAGGGAAAGTTTTCTTGTATAATCTGGAATACTTGCTCCAAGGTGTTCTCCATTTCTCTTTCTTCTTCTGGGATACCAATAAGGTTTAGGTTAGGCCTCTTGATGTAACTGCACATCTCTTGCAGGCTTTGTTCTTTTTTTCTGAGTTTTCTTTCTATGTTTTTTACAGAGCAGGTAAATTCCATGTTTTGGTCTTCAAGTTCTAAGATTCTTTCTACTGTTTGATTGATTCTGCTTTCTGGCTTGTTACCTTGTTCCTTATTTCCTGGATGAAATTTTTATGAAAAAAATATCTGTTACACATTCTTTTAGTGTTCATCTTGTTTTTCCTTTGTCTTATTCACTCTTTCCATCCATTCCCTTTTCTTATTGTATTCTGGGGCCAGTTGTTGGTGACTTTCATTGTTTGGGCACTGAGATCTGATTTTTCAGGTGTTTTTTTCTTTGTTCCACTGAGAATTACCTGTGTTCTTCTATTTATTTTTCCTCATTTGTGACAGAAGTCTTCTTTTCTCTTTAGTTCTGTTATTCAGTGGCAGCAGGAGAGGCTTTCACTTCTGATGTTTGCTCAGACCTCTATTCTCCCCTGATCAGGGCTCTGAATTTGTTCTATTTTAAAATAGGGCCGTGGGTGGGAAGCTTTGCTGTCTCTTGTAATCTTGAGAATCAAACATATGGCAAATGGTTAGCTAGGATTTAGAAAATATTAGCAAATCACAATGTTCACTGATTGTGGTATGGGTTACCTGAGACCCACTCCCCATCACCACTGTATATAATGATCCAATGGGTTTATGTGTATACTCCTTGAGTCCAAGATACAGTAAGAGCAATAGGAGAACAGAGAAAAGTAGAATGGAAAAGACAGCCAAAACTTTAAAAAATTAAAAATAAATAAAAACAGAAAAGCAAAAACAGAAGCCAAAACAAAAAACAAATACCCCCCCCACACAACACAAAATGAAAGGAGAAGAAAAAAAGAAAAGAAAAAAAAAATTCAAATCGACCTTCATACATACATTCACACACACATTAGACTAAAAAAAGTCCCCACTCAGTCAGTCACTACACACCCACTTACTCACAGACAGGTACACAAAATGTTTCATACACTCACTCACACTAGGACTTGCATAGTCTGATGGCTCAGCTGCCATCTTCCTTCCTCCTCTAGCCAATCTCCTAATAAGAAATACACCTAAATCAGAATGAAATGTTGAGAATAAAATGATTAATTTGGATAAATTTTGCCAGAAAACTGGCAACAAAAATAAGTCATGCTTGACTTTGTTAACATTATACAAAGAAATTTAAGATTTGAAAACTATAAAGCAGACTAATTTCAATATATAAAATTATGTAATGATAAAAGGCAAAGTTTATTCAGATAATAAATCAATCATGAATCTACTTGACTAGCTGAAAATATAAAATAAAAATATTTTCAAATACTTAGAAGTAAGAATATGATAAGCATGCAAATATAGGTTAATATATTTATTCTTCATAATCAAGCACATTTAATTGTCAAATAATAAGAAATTATTTACAGAGAGTGAATAATCCCATCAATAAACAAATTAAAAATAAAAGAGAACTTACATTTATCAGAGGACCAGCTATTGTATAATATTTTTCTGAAACATATTTTCTCATGTAATTGTGCAATTGATTGCAAAGACTAACTTAACATTAAAAATGAAAAGATATAGGGATATTAACCTATCATATTTTCTGATATCTCAAGAGGCAAATATTGAAAGGAAAGTTAAAATTAAAGACATTTTTAGAAAACCTTTGGATCAAAAGGAACAAAACAAAGTCACAAATTATAACCACAAATTTAAAAACAACAATAAAACACAGAGAAACTTTAATGAAGTCAAAAGAACATAGAAAAAGCTTTTTTTAAAATTAGAAAATATATTTTTCAAGATTTAGTCAATGAAACTGTCTCAAATTTGTAGGATAGGGCCCAAACTAAAAACTCAGGTAAGAGTGAACGCCGCAGTCTTGAAATAATGTGTTTCTTTTTTAAAAACCTCAGTTTTTTCTTTTATTCCATTCACTTGATTTAGTGAGGCACACACACAGAAGGCAACCTAATTATTTATTTATGTATTTCTACACAGAAGAAAATTTATAATCTTCAAAAAGATCTCAGTGCTTTAAAAAAGACAAAAATCAAGAAAAGAGAAGAATTTGATAAAGATTATGTGTGATTAATAAAATTTTAAAAATTATAAAAGATAAGTTGATTTAAACCTGATTTCTTTGACTAATAATGCCAAAAATTTCTTTAAATTTTGTTTAAATAGATGTATTAGCTTCCTAGAAAAGCTATAATAACTAGTCCAAAGAGAAGTAGAAACGTTACAGGACCAATTACAGTACAAGAGAATAGAATGGTAATACATTTCTAAACATTATAAAGTTCAAGGATCAGATGGTGTCATAGCTATGTTCCAACTATTAAAAAGGTATTTCCAATATTTAAACTATTTCACTCCAAAGGACTGCATCTATCTCTCATGCATATTTTGAAGTCTTTATAAGCATAATAACAATATCTATGTGAGCTGAGTACAGTAGTAAGGAAAAAAATTACAATTTAAGACAGAAAAATGAAAGAGAAGGCATGAATAGAAATGTAGAGGACAAATTATATTTATTACTATAACATTTAAAATAATAATATAGGTTATATATGTAATCTATACATAAATTGAATAAATAAAATTCAGCAGTGAATTAAAATATACTACAACAAAGTAAGGTCTATTATTAGTCAATAGAAAATCAATAAAACATTGAGAAAAATAAATATTTCCACCCATGGAATGATACCAATAGTCACTCATAAAGCTATTTATGTTTAGTCTATGGCTATGTGTCTTATTATCCTGTATGAAATTTAGGGAAGGTCTTGTGACTTTTCAGGTTATTGTAGGCAATGAATGTTTAATATTTTTAAGTCCAATTCAGTGTAATAATTAAAAGTGTAAGTGCTACTTATTTTTTCCTACTCAGTTTCTCTCACTTCTCATGTCTGGATTCTGCAAGACAATCAACTTGTGTAGAAAGTTCTGGTGCATGGTTATTGCATCTCCTTCCATCTTTTACTTTTTCTTTTCCCCAAAGAAAGGTTAACAAAATTAACAAAGTTTCTTTTCTTTACTGGACCAGAGGAGGTTGAAGGAGAGGAGAGAATCAGTAAAGACCTTACATGACCAGTGCTATTATGTGAGTTGCCAGAGCCATGTCCAGGTCTGGAAGTTGCTTAAGCCCTCCCCAGACTTCTGACTTACAGAAAATAATCAAAAATTCTTTACACTCAAACTTTGGATATAAAAACCATCCAAAGGACCACTTCTACTTTTCTCCCTTTTAAGAGCATATTCTAAGCTGTCCCCTCCCCCCTCACACACTCTATTTCTCAGATATAAGCAGAGGACAAAGGAAGTTTCCAGCGGTTTTATAGAAGCCTCTTTTCTTGACCTGAAGTGATTGTGTAAGTCATACCCTCTCTCCCTTCAAGAGATCACTAGTTTTCTCTAAGGAGTCACTTTAACATCTCACAACTCAAACATTTTATAGTCTGTAAATGATTGTTGAGAATCCTGAAAATAGGTTTATCTCCATATGTATAAAGAGAATGGTAGTCTGACAACTCAATTTGCAATGTGAAAGGTATTGTTTTGGAGCCGAATCAGAGACAAAAATATTTTCACCTTAAACACTTTAAACACCTTATAATCACCAGAGCCCAGCAGTCCATGCTGGGGTGGCTATGAGTGTGCCACTGCACTCCAGCCTGGGCAATGGAGTGAGACTCTGACCCACCTCCCCAAAAAGAAAAAAAAACAAAACCTCATAAGTATACATCTAATAATAAACACAGAAATGGAAAATAAAAATGGGTAATTATAGCAGTGATTTAAAATGCTATAAAAATAATATAAACAGAAAGGAAGAAAGAAATACAGCAAAATATTACAGATTTTAACATAGTTAAAAATAATGTCTAACCAAGAAAATAATGAAAAGAAGAGCTTGAAAGATAAAACAAAAAATAATAAATATAAATATTGTAATTGACAAAACTTGGTAAATAATACATGAGAGTTATTTGTACCATTCTTGGAAATGTCCAATTAGTTAGAGGGGGTGCGTGGAAACGAAAGTGAGTAGTGGGAGGAAAAGGTGAGAGGAAAAAAGAACACACACACATACACACATACACACAACCCAGCAGAAAAAGACTGCACTAAAAACCAAACAAAAACAACACACACACACACACACACACACACACACACACACACCAGCAGAAAAAGACTGCACTAAAAGCCAAACAAAAATATATAGGGGTTTCTTTATATGTGTGTTTTAAAAAAATAATTAATTTTATATGTGTGTTTTAAATTTTATATGTGTGTTTTAAAAAATTAATATATGTGCATTTTAAAAAATTAATTAGAATTATTAGAACTGATTAATAGGGTTGTACTTAACATATTGTTCAGTGAAAAAAATAAGTTGTTGGATAGTATTTATATTGTAATTCTATTTTGGTAAGCATACAAAAATACCAAAGCTTAAAGTCTTATATGTGTGCTTAAATACAATATAGGTATCCATGAAATGCAATATAATATATTATATAACACAATTGTTTTGGTTATTTTGTATGAAAGTTGCACCATGACACCCATTAATTTATTAACATGGTCATTCTTTTTATTTTATTTTATTTTATTTTAAAGATGTGGGGTACAGTTCAGGAGTAGGTACATAAGTGTTAATAGTATAGGTAAAGTTTGTGCCTCCCTTTCGTCCTCACTTCGCCTAGTTTGAGATCAGATACCCTTATAGATGACATGTGCACACCCCCCAGCAGTTTCCCACTACTGCCAATCCCTTTCATACAGTATTATGACAAATGTTCAGATTCCACTTATGAGTGAGAACATGTGGTACTCAGTTCTTTGTTTCTATGATAGATCACTGAGTATTATAGAGTTTAATCCATCCAAGATCCTGCAAAGTCCCTCTTTATGGCTGTGTAATATTCAATCATGTATATGTACCACTTTTTTTTTTTTTTAATCCAGTCCGCTTTCAATGGGAAGCATGGATGGATCTATGTTTTAGCTATTGTGAAGACTGCTGCAGTAAACATGTGTGCACAAAATATCTTTTTATAGAATGATTTGAGTTTCTCCGGATATATTCCCAGAAGGGGAAGGCCAATTTTTAAATCATTTAGTAATCACAACACTGTTTTTCGCAAAGGCTGTACTAGCTTACGCTCCCACCAGAAAAGTAGAAGCATTCCCTTTTCTCCTCATCCTCTCCAGCAACTGCTGTTTTTTGTTATTAATGCCGGCCATCCTAATTGGAGTTAGGTGGTATCTCCGTGTAGTTTTAATTTGCATTTACTTGATGATTAGTGAGGCTGAGCATCTTTTCATGTGTCTGTTGGCTGCCCTTATGTCTTCTTTTGCAAAGTATCTGTTCATGCTTTTGCCCATTTTTTAATTGGGCTGTTTGGTTTTTTTCTCTTTTGGCACATTTGAGTTTTTTGTAGATCCTTGATGGTAGGCTTTTGTTAGATATAAAGTTGGCAAATATTTTTTTTCCCATTCTGTGGGCTGTCTTCCTGCTTTCTTGATGGTTTCTTTTGCTTTGTAGAAGTTTTTCATTTTGATGAAGTCCCACTTGTCTATTTTATCTCTTATGACATGGGTCTTTGATTAGGAATTTGTTGTCTATTTTAATTTATATAAGTGTGTCTCCTACGTTTTCTAATATTCTTATAGCTTGAGGTTGTATGTTTAGGTCTTCGATCCATTTAGAGTTGATTTTTATGTATAGTGGTAATTAAGGGTCCTGTTTCAATCTTCTGCATGTGGTCAGCCAATTTTCCCAGCATCACTTACTGAACAGGTTCTCCTCTCCCCAGTGGTTGTTGTTGGAGGCTTTGTCAAAGATGAGTTCATTGAGAAATTGAGGTTTCACTTCTGGAATCTCTATCTTGTTCCATTGGTCCATATACCTGTTCTTGTACCAATACCAGGTTGTTTTGATTTGTAGTCTTTTAATAAAGTTTAAAGTCTGAAAGTGTGAAGCCTCCCACTTTGTCTCTTCTTCTAAGGGTTGTTTTGGTTATTCATGTTTGTTTATTTTTCCATATGAATTTCTATATTGTCATGTCCAGGTCTGAGAAGAATTATGTTGGTAATGTAATAGATATTGTGTTGGATCAGTAGATTCAACATCTTAACATGTTGATTCTTCCAACCTATGAACATGGAATATTTTTCCATTTATTTGTGTCTTTGATTTCTTTGAGCAGTGTTTTGTGGTTTTCATTGTAAAGGTCTTTTATTTCTCTGGTTATGAAGATGATGAGGTATTTCATTTTTTTGGTGGCTATTGTGAATGGTATAGTACTTTTTATTTGCTTCTCTGCCTGCTGGTGTATAAGAATGTCACTGTCTTTTGTACATTTATTTTGTACCCTGACACTTTGTCAAAGTCCTATATCAGTGCAAGAGAGTTTTTGACAGATTCTCTTGGGTTTTCAAGATATAGGATCATAGCATCAGCAAAGAGGGATAAATTAATTTCCTCTTTTTTTTCTATTTGGATACCCCTGATTTCCTTCTTTAGTCTGGTTGCTCTAGCCAGGACTTCCAACACTAGGTTGAGCAGGAGGGGTGAGAGTGGGCAGGCTTTTCTTTTTTCAGTTGTCAGGGGAAATGCTTCCTATTTCTGTCCATTTAGCAATATGTTGACTGTGGGTCTATCATAGATGGCTTTTACTATTTTGAGATATGTTCGCTTGATGCCTAGGTGTTTAAGGGTTTTTATCAAGAAGGGATGCTCAGTTTTTATTGAAAGCTTCTTCCGAATCTAGTGATATAATCACACAGTTTTTGTTTTTACATCTGTCAATGTATTGAAATGCATTTATGTTCTTGCAAATGATGAACCAGCCCTGCATCCCAGAGACTACTTGATCATGGTGGCTTATTTTTGAGATTTGTTGTTGGATTCAATTTGCTAGAATCTTGCTAGCAAGATTGAGAATTTTTGCATTGATGTTAATCAGAGACATTTGCCTATAGTTCTTTCTTTGTTGGAACTTTGCTCTGGTTTGAATATCAGTGTGATTTTAGCCTTATAAAATGATTTAGGGAAAGTTCCATCTTTCTCAATTGCCTGGAAAACATTCTATGTGATTGGTGTCAATTCTTCTTTGTATGTTTTGTATAATTCTCCTAGAAAGCCATCTGGTCCAGGGTTTTGTGTGTGTGTCATTTTCTTATGATGGCGTCAATTTCCTGGGTTGTTATTCTTCTATTCAGGGTCTCAATTTTTTCTTGTTTCAACCTTGGGAGGTTGTGTCATGTCAGAAAGTCCTCCATTTCATTTAGGCTTTTGAGTTTGTTTCCACACAGGTGTGCATAGTAATCGCTGATCATCTTTTGCATTTCTTCATGATCAATTATGAACATGGCTATTTTTAAAAAGTGAAATTGGAGAGAGGATGTTCACTTTTCTCTTTATACAACATTGCATTACTACATTTAACCATGCAATGCTTTGTTTTTGTGTCTTTTAATTTTGATTTAAATATCAACTAACAGAACATTTGCAAGAATGGTACAAAGAACTTTCATGTATTATTTACTCAAATTTGCCAATAACTTATTAGATGCATTATTTAAATCTTTCTAGTTCTTCTTTTCATTCTCTTCTTGCTCTCTTTCCCTATTTCCAGACTACACACATGAACACACACATACATACTTCCAGTTTTCTTTTCCTGCATCATTTGAAAGTAAGATAGACTCATCATGCATCTATTTTCCAAAATACCACTGTAGTAGTAAGGTAATATACTAAGATATATTACTAAAAAAAGTAATATTCTCTAATCATAGTACAATTATTAAAGACAATTTAACAACTATATTTTACTATTGCCTAAGTCATTGTCCCAAATTACAACATTCAGGTTTTCCAATAAGGTCTTTTAAAGCAATTTTTATTTTTGAAGTTTCTGGATTTACTCCAGGGTCATTGTATGAAATTTTTATGTCTCCTTAAATCTCTTTTATCTGGAAAATCCCTTGGTGTTTCTTTGTCTTTCTGCCCATTGACATTTCTGACAAGTTATTTTGTAAAATGTCTCTTGATTTTGATTTGTCTGATGTCTTCTCATGATTACATTTAGCTTATATATTTTTGGCAGAAATATTACAAAAAATGATGGTTTTTCTTCTCTTTGTATCACGTTAGGGTGCACATCAGGTTAATTTGCCCCATGTGAGAGAGGTTCTCAAAATAACTTCAGAGATTCACTAGAAACATTCAAGAGACTCAGCATATAGTTATACTTGCAGCAGTGTAGTAAAAACACATGGTTGTATCATAGGCGAAAAAGGCATAGTGAGAATACGGGAGAATTTGCTTTAAATTATTCTTTCTTATGCTCTCTCCCATGAGGGATCACCTAGAGTACAGTTTTCCTCAGCAACAAAATGCAGTGTAGGGAAGAAAAAAAAAATTTCTTCACCTGCTTGAAATTCATGGCAAAGGCCCCTATGACAAAAGATGAAGTCACCAGAGAAAAGCACACAAGTTTATTTAATGTAAGTTTTACATAATATAGGAGTCTTCAGAAATAAAGACCCCTCAGGAAACAGGGAAATCTGTGAACTTATATGGCTGGTCACACAGAAGTATGATTGGAAGACAAAAAGTAAGATCTAGTGGTAATAAACTGGAGGGACTAAGTAAGACATGTTTGTTCAGATTCTTCTTGACATTTCTGTGTAACATTTCTTTCCAATGGGTAAGGGAGGACACCAGTCCTCATAAAGGTCTTCAGGGGGGAAGGGAGGAAGAAATTCAAAGAATGACCTTTCTAGATTTATAGGCTGCTTTAAGGAAGAGGAAGAGGAAGGTGAGAGTGGACTTTATGCTTCTGCTGTTTTCCTAAATGCCAAGTTACCATATTTAGAGGTAGCATATCCTGAACCTGAATGTTAACAGCAAGATATATGCAATATTTCTGCCTATGGAAGCCCACTAGAGGTTGAGAAATTAATGTTTTCTCTTGGGGTCCTGGTCACATAGACACCCTTGACCTAGCAATGTACCCAAATTCTAGACTTAGAGAAAGCAAGCAGGTGTTCAGCATAAACCACATTTTTTTTCACAAGCAGTCTATGAATAGTGAGCCTTATCAGTTAACTGTAGCTTGGAGAGCATTTGAGGAGTTATGGTCTCAGATGCCAAAGACTAAGCTTGCAAGAATCTTTCTAAGGATAGCAGTCTCAGTCCATCTATGTTCATACTTTTCTATACAGATCAAATTGCAATGATTTTAACTTTGATCACTTGGTAAGGTAGGTCCTTCAGGTTTCTCCACTATCCTTTTACATGTGAAGATAATTTGTGGAGAACACTTTGAGACAATAAAAATATCTTATACGCAAGAAGTCTGTACTTAATGACTAAAGAGTCCTGTGATGATTTTCATACTCCCTCATTGCTTCTAATGCACTAATTGATGTTCTATTTTAAGGATGAGCTTTTTCTTCATTCCCACCTTTTATTTTTACATTGATTTATTTACATTATTAGGGACTTGTGGATTTTATAGATTTGATTCAATAACACTATGGGAATGATTTTCACATATAACTTTATGAGGAATATTAGTCTGTAGCTTATTTTCTTATAAGGCTTTTCCTACATCTGGTCTCATAAAATTATTGGTAAATGTTCCTTTTTCTTTTATCTAGATGAGTTTGTGTGAAATTAGTGTTATTTCATCCATAAATATTTGGTCAAAGTGAAGCTAGAAAGGTTTTTAATTATGAATTCATATTTTTAATAGATATAGTATCATTCAGATTATCTATTTCTTCTTGAGTTTTACTAGTTTAAATCTTTTCTTACTTTATTAAGATGTGGAGTACAATTCAGGATTAGGGATACAAGTGGACATCATACAGGTAAACTTTGGGCCTCCCTTTGGTGCCACATTGTCTGGTTTGAGATTAGGTACCCTTATTGAAGTTGTGTCCCCAACCCTACCACAGCAATATCCCACTACTGCCAATTCCTTTCTTATAGTAGTATGGTAAATGTTCAGGGTCCATTTATGAGTGAGAACATATAGTAAACTATATGTTCTTTGTTTCTGTGATAGATCACTAGGTATTATAGACTCTAAATTCATCCAAGTTGCTGTGAAGTCCACGTTTGTACTTCTTTATGACTGCATAATATTCCATTGTATATATGTACCACATTTAAAAAATCCAGTCCAGTTTTGATGGACAACACAGTTGGTTTCATGTTTTTGCTATTGTGAACAGTACTGCAATGGGCAGGTATCTTTTTTGCATGACTTGAGTTCTTCTGGATATATTCCCAGAAGTGGGATTGCTGTATCACAGGGAAAGTTAATTTCTAGTTCTTTTAGAAATTATCACACTGTTTTCCATAGAGGCTAAATGAGTTTGCATTCCTGCCAGCAGTGTAAAAGCATTCCCTTTTCTCTGCATCTTAGTCAGCATCTGTTGTTGTTTGTTTTATTAATGATGATCATTCTTACTGGGGTTAGGTGGTATCTCAATGTTGTTCTGATTTGCATTTCTCTGATGCTTAGTGAGGCTGAACACTTTTTCATGCATCTGTTGGCTGCCCACATATCTTCCTTCCAGAAGGATCTATTCATGTCTTTTGCCCACTTTTTTTTTTTTTTTGAGTTGGAGTCTCACTCCGTTGCCCAGACTGGAGTCCGGTGATCCTTCCGCCTCAGCCTTCCGAGTAGCCGGAATTACAGGCATGCGCTACCACGCCCAGCTGATTTTTTTATTTATTGTAGAGATGAGGTCTCGCTGCCCAGGTGGGTCTCAAATCCGCGGGCTCAGGCAATCCACTCACCTCAGCCTCCCAAAGGCGCGGGATTACAGGCTGAGCCACCGAGCCCAGCTTTTTGCCCACTTTTTAATGGGGCTGTTTTTTTTTTGGCACATTAAAGTTCCTTGAAGATCCTGGATGCTAGGCCTTTGTCAGATATACAGTTGGCAAATAATTTTTATCATTCTGTGGGCTGTCTCCCTGCTCTCTTGATGGTTTCTTTTGTTTTGCAGAAGGTTTCCAGTTTAATGGGTCCCACTTGTCTATCTTATCACTTGTAGCATGGACTTCCGGGGTTTTGATCAGGTATTAGTTGCCTATTCCAATTTCTGTAAGGGTGTCTGCTGTGTTTTTTAAGATTCTTATAGTTTGAGGTTTTATGTTTAGGTCTTTGATCCACTTAGAGTTGATTTTTGTGCGTAGTGATAGGTAGGGGTCTTGTTTCAGTCTTTTGCATATGGTCAGTCAGTTTTTTCATCATTATTTACTGAATCAGTTCTCCTCTACCCAGTGGTTGTTGGTGGAGGCTTTGTCGAGGATGAGTTAGTTGAGAAATTGGGATTCTGTTTCTGGAATCCCTATCCTATTAAATTGGTTTATACACCTGTTCTTATACCAATACTATGCTATTTTGATTATTGTAGCCTTATGGTAAAGTTTAAAGTCTGGAAGTGTGATACCTCTCGATTTGTTTCTTTTGTTAAGGATTGTTTTTGGCTATTTGTGGTCATTTATGTTTCCATATGAATATCTCTATTGTCATTTCCAGGTATGAGAAGAATAATGTTGGTAATTTAATGAGTATTGCATTGCATCTGTAGATTGTCTTTGGTAGAATGGACATCTTAGCTATGTTGATGCTTCCTATCCATGAGCATGGACTATGTGTTCATTTGTTTGTACATTCTTGGATTTCTTTGAGCAGTGTTTTGTAGTTTTTAATGGAAAAGGCCTTTCACTTCTCTGGTTAGGAAGATACTGAAGTATTTCATTTTTTGGTGGCAATTGTGAATGGGATTATGTTTTCTATTTGTTTCTCTGCCAGTTTGTTGTTGATATAAAAGAATATGATTGTCTTTTGCACATTGATTTTGCACCCTGAGACTTTGACAAAGTCCTATATCAGTGCAAGGAGGTTTCTGACAGATTCCCTTTGGGTTTTTGAAGTATAGGATTTTATTGTCAGTCAAGAGGGACAACTTAACTTCCTCTTTTTCTATTTAGATATCCCTGATTTCCTTCTCTTGTCTAATTGCTCTAGCTTGGACTTCCAACAATATTGAGCAGTAGGACAGAGAGGGAACAGGCTTTTCTTGTTCCAGTTTTCAGGGGAAATTCTTCCAGTTTCTGTCCAGTTAGCAAAATACTGACTGTGAGTTTATCATAGATGACACTATTTTGAGGTATGTTCCTCTATGCCTAGGCATTCAAGAGTTTTTATCAAGAAGGGGTGCTGGATTTTATCAAAAGCTTTTTCTGCATCTAATGATATAATCATGTGGTTCTTATTTTTAAATCTGTTGATGTATTTAATTAGAGTTTTAGTTGTGGATTTTAATCAGCCCTGCAGCCCAGGGATGAAGCCTAGTTGATCATAGTGGATGATTTTTAAGATGTGTTATTGGATCAGATTTGCTAGAATCTTGTTGGGAATCTTTGAATCTATGTGCATTAGGGATATTGACCTGAAGTTCTCTTTTTTGTTGTTGTTGTTGTTGTGTCGTTATCTGGTTTGAGTATCAGTGTTTAGTTTCATAAAGTGATTTGAGGGTAATTCAGTCTTTCTCAATTGCCAGGAATACATAAGATTGGAATACAGTAGGATTGGTGTCAGCTCCTCTTTGTAGGTTTTGTAGAATTCTGCAAGATGCTGTCTGGTCCAGGGCTTTTTTTGGCAGAAAGTTTTCTTATGAAGTAGCCAATTTCCTCAGTTGTTATTGGTCAATTTAGTGTCTCAGTGTCTTCTTGTTTCAACCTTGGCAGGTTGTGTAATGTCAGAAATTCCTCTATTTAATTTAGGTTACCAAGTTTGTTACCACACAGGTGTGCATAGTAGTTTCTGACAATCTTTTGTATTCTTCAGAGTCAGTTGTGATTTGATCTTTTGCATTTCTGATTGTGTTTATCTGGGCTTTTTCTCTTTTTCTTGGTCATTTTGGCTAGGGGTCCATCAATCTTATTTATTCTTTCAAAGAATCAGCTTTTTGTTTTGTTGGGCTTTTATTTTATTTTATTTTTTCTTTTTGGATGGTATTTTGTCTTCTATGTCCTGTATTTGAACTTTTACTTTGGTGATATGGATTCTTCTACTAAAGACAGGGTTTTGGTGGTCTTGTCTTTCCAGCTCCCTTATATGATTTGTTAGGCTGTTAATTTTTGTTCTTTCCATTTTCTTGATGTGTGTTCATAAAGATATCAATCTCCATCTTAGAACTATTTGCATGGCATCCCAGAGGTTTCTGCTAGATGTTTGTATTTGTTTCCAGGAGTATTTTAATTTCTGTTTTGATTTCTACGTTGACCCAGTAGTCATTCAGTATTATGCTGTTTAGTATCCATGTTTTTGTGGATTTTGGGGGAATTTTGTTTGTGTTGATATTTATTTTTATTCCACTGTGATCTTAGATGGTGCATGGCAGTATTTCAATCATATGCATTTCTTTATGCTTGATTTAAGGCTGAGTATGGATTGATCTTGGAGTATGTTCCCTGTGATGATGAGTGGAATGTATATTCTGTGATTGTAGGTTGGAGTGTTCTGTAGGTATCTATTAAGTCCATTTGGTCAAGTGCCAAGTTGAGATTTCAGATCTCTTTGTTGAATTTTTGCCTCCTTGATCTATTTAAGGTGGTTAGTGGGGTATTTAAGTCCACAGCTATAATAGTGTTAGAGTCAATATCTTTTTTTAGTTACTTACTAGTTGCTTTATAAATGTTGGTGCTTCTGTGTTGGGTGTATATGTTTAGGATGGATATTTCTTGTTCACGGATAGAACTTTTTGTAATTATGTAGTGTTCTTCTGTGTCTTTTTAAGTTTTTGATAGATTAATGGTTGTTTTGTCTGATATTAAGATCATGACTCTTGCCTTCTTTTGTAATCCATTCACCTGGAAATTCATTTTCCATCCTCTAACTTTGAGTCTGTGTGCATCCCTTGTGATGAGATAAGTTTCCTGGATGCAGCAAATTATTGAGTGTTGGTTTTTTATCCATTTTGCCATTCTGTGTCTTTTCAATGGTTCATTTTTGTCCATTCACATTCAGGTTGATTAGTGAAATGTGGGTTTTTTTATCCCTGTCATGAGGTTTATAAAGTTTTTTCTTCGTTTTCTTTTAACTTTTGGGTTGATGTATGTATTTTCAAGTCTGCAATCATAATGTATTCTTTGTTGATTCTGTGTTCTCTTGTTCTCTTGGGAAGTGCAAGGTCATTCTTTTATTTTTTCTTCGGTGCTTAATAATTTTTTATTTTAATTATTTATTATTTTTATTATAAAGATGTGAGGCACATATCAGGGTTAGGTATGTAAATATTAATCAATATAATATAAACATTGATCATACAGGTACCCTTGTTGATGAGATATGTCCCTCCCTTCCCTTGTAATTTCCCTCAACTGCCAATCCCACCCTTCTCCCCTGACAGTTTCCCACTACTGCCAATCCCTTTCTCATAGCATTATAATTGTTCAAGGTCCATTGATGAGTGAGAACATATGGAACTCTGTTCTTTGTTTCTGTGATAAATCACTGAGAATGATCGACTCCAAATTCATCCAAGTTGCTGCAAAATCCATATATTGTCCTTCTTTATGGCTGCATAATATTCCATTGTGTATATTCCCCTATTGGGAATATACCCAGAGGAACTCAAATCATTCTACAAAAAATATACCTGCACACTTATGTTCATTGCAGCTTTATTCACAATATCAAAAACATGGAACCAACCGTGTTGCCCATCGAAGCTGGACTGGATAAAAATACCTTTTTAATATCTCCTGTAGAGCTGATCTGGATGCTGCATAATCTGTTAGGGATTGGATGTTTTAGGAGGATTTTATTTCTGCATCACTGATGAAGCTGAGTTTGGCTGGGTAGGAAATTCTTGGTTGAAATTTTTTATCTGTGAGGACTTTCAATATTGAACTCCAGTCCTTAAAAGCTTGTAGTGTTTCTGCCAATAAGTCTGCTGCTATTCTGATTGGTTTTCCTCAGTATATACACTGACATTTTCTCTTGCTGCCTTTGGGATTTTTTTCTTTTGTATCTACTTTGTGAAGAATAGTTCCTATGTGTCTTGGGGTTGGTCTTCTCATTTGATGTCTTACAGTGGTTCTCTGTATCTCTTGTGTTTGAATGGTTGCATCTCTAGTGAGATGAAGAAAGTGTTTTTGGATAACTTCACCTGGAATACTTGCTCTAAGTTGTTCTCCACTTCCCTTACTTCTTCTGGAATACCAGTCAGATATAAATTCAACCTCTTGATATAATCACATATCTCTTGGAGTCTTTGTTCTTTCTTTCTGGGTTTTCTTTCTGTTTTTTACAGATCAAGTTTATTTACAGATCTGCTTGATTAATTCCACTTTCTATGCTGGTCATCTTGTTATTTATTCCCTGGATGAAAATTTTTATGGTCTAAATCTCTGTTACAAGCACTTTCAGTGTTGCATCTTATCTTTCTTTAGTCTTATTCACTCTTTCCATCCATTTCCTAATCACTGTTGTATTCTGAACCCAGTCATGGTGACATCCATTGTTTGTGCTCTGAGATCTGATTTTTCAGGTGTTTTCTCTTTTTTACACTTGAAATTACTTGTGTTCTTTTGTTGATTTTTCCTCACTTGTGACAAATCTCTTTTTCTTCTCGTTAGTTCCATTATTCAGTGGTAGTAGGATAGGCTTTCACTTCTGAGGCTTGCCCAGCCCTCTAGTCTTCCCTGATCAGAGCTCTGAATTTGTTTTGTTTTGAAATAAGATTATGAATGGGAAGATTTGCAATCTCTTGTAGTTTTGAGAGTCAAATAATATGGAGGATGGGGAGCTAGGATTCAGAAAGTACTTGCAAATCACAGTGTTCATTGATTGTGGTATGGGTTCTCTGAGACCCACTCCCCACCATCACTCTATATAACAATGCAATGGGTACATGTGTGTACCATCCTGAGTTCAAGGTGCACTAACAATAATGAGGAGAACAGAGAAAATAGAATAAAATAAGACAAACACAAAAATTAAAACAAACACAAAATAATAAAAATCAGAAACCAGTTAAAGCAACAAGCAATTAAACACACACACACACACACACACACACACACACACACACACACACAAGCTAAGCTCACTGGGAAAAAAATGAAAAACAAACCAAAAAAAATAACAAAAAACCAGCAAACTTAACACACACACACATGCGCAACACTAAATGAAAGGAGAAGAAAAAATGAATAGAAAAAAAGGAATTTAGTTCAAACCCTCACACATACATTCACACACACACATTAAACAAAAAAGAGAAGAGCAAAAAATAAAAACTAAAAAAATAAACATATGAACACTCAATCATTCATGTACATGCATAAACAGAAAACAAAAAATGAAATTTCAAAGAAAAAAAGAAGAAATTGAAAAAGAGAGAATAAAGAAGAAAAAGATGGAAATGCTGATGAAACCCTCACATACACATTCATGCATAAAGGAAAAAAAATAAAATAAAAAAAGAAAGAAAGAAAAAGGGAAAAAATTCCTGCCCTCTTGTGGTAGGTTCACAATTGGTCTTTGCAGCTGCTCACAGGTAAGCCCATTTGCTGTCTCATGCGGAACTGTGGCTTTTTCAAAATCTCTCCAGTGTCTGGCTGGGGAAGGTGGAGGAGGCAGTGGGAGTGGGTGGGACTCCAGTCTTCCCTTCCCACTCTTTTATTGTCAGGAGGATCCCCTCCAGTGAGGAGGTGCAGGAATGTCTCCTCTCCAGGTTGTGTTGGGGGGGCACCTCAATTAGGTCTATCCTGGAGTAGAGTCCTCCTACTGTGACTGGTGTCTAGGCTCCACCTTGGTTTGTCCCTCTCAGATATGCCCCAGCCTTGTCAGTCTGACGTTCAGAAGATTGCTGGGGAAGAAGGGGATAGGTCAGTTGCAGATTCACCACTGATCTCTTCAGAGGTCTTCCTTACCCTTTTCTGGTCACACCCTTTTTCTTGCAACTGAATCAGGGTAAGAGATGGGGTGCCTGTGACTCAGCACTCATCCTATCCCTCTCGAGTTTGTGCTTTTGGGCTATTCCCTCTAGGTCACAATCTCTGTGTAGTTAATCTTCCAGTCACTGAGATTGGGTCTGCTGCTCTGTGGTGAGCAAGCCAGTGCACTTTCCTGTCCAGTTGTCTAGATTGTGGCAGAGTGCCTCTTTCATTTTTCCAGAGGGGCTCTGCCTCTTGACTCCCTTGCATTGCTCCCTCAGCAGTTCTTGCTGCCAGAGTACAGTCAGGCACTGCAGTGGTGAGGTAGAGCCTCAATCCAGCAGTCATTCCTGGCAGCTTCTTCCTGGGAAGGACTTTGGTGATTTTTTTTTTTTAAATGGTGGTTGGCTTCTGCATCCCAGGAAGTGTTAGGGCCCATTGAGAGTAGCTGTGACATCAGCCACTTCATCAGGAAAGTCTTGCTCACTTGCTTCTGGCCACTCACATCTGTAAGCATTTTGATGTGATATATTTCAATCTTTACAAGTACTATATCTAGTTGCTATTTTGGTAATGAATTTGTACCCTCCACATATAACACTTATACATTTTATTCAAAATACGTATAAACAACTATTTGAAGCACTAGTGAGTTTGATTCAAAACAGGCAGAAACTGGAGCGTGAAATAGATGCAAACTTGAGTGACATTTGAAATTGATTATATGGATTTTTCAGCTACTCATACACCCACTTACTGACATATATACAAAATTTTCCATACACTCACTCACATTGGGACTCACATAGTCCAACTGGCTCTGTCACCATCTTCCTCCCTTCTTAATTTAAATCTTTCAAGGACTTTGTCCCATATAATCCAAGTCATCAAATTTGTTTGTTTAAAGTTTTTATAAGATTTTATTATCACTTTATCATATCTTTGATGTTTATATGATAGTATGCATTGTGTTCCTTTTTATTGCCTTTTGCACTGTTTAGGAATTCTGTTACCAATCTGAATACAAGTGGTAATAATAGGCATGCTTGTCTCATTTCAGACTTCTGGTGGAGTTGAAACAGACATTGAGACTCCTTTCTCTATATTGCCCTCCTATCCAAAATTTCTTTATTCACTTTTATCTGCTCTGTCATATGATAACTGTATCTTCTAGTGCCTCAAGCCAATAGTATATTATAGATTTCTGTTTGAATTTTATCTATCATCATGTTGTGGAATGAGGAGTGTCTTAAAAAAAATCCATATAATCAATCTCAAATGTCACTCAAGTTTGCATCTATTTCAAGCTGCAGTTTCTGTCTGTTTTTAATCAAACTCACTAGTGCTTCAAATAGTTGTTTATATTTTGAATAAAATGTGTAATTGTCATATGTGGAGGGTACAAATTCATTACCAAAATAGCAACTAGATAAAGTACTTTTAAAGATTGAAATATATCACATCACAATGCTTGTAGCAATTTATGTGTTTAACTACTTAAACACTTGGAAAGTTTTCACTTTATAAATGTGAAAATTGGATGATATGTTTTAATAATGTAAAAAAGAAAATTATTAGCCGGGCTCAGTAGCTCAGCCTGTAATCCCGCGCCTTTGGGAGGCTGAGGTGAGTGGATTGCCTGAGCCCGCAGGTTCGAGACCCACCTGGGCAGGCAAGACCTCATCTCTACAATATCGTGCGCCTGTAATTCTGGCTACTTGGAAGGCTGAGGCAGAAGGATCACCAGAGCCCAGTAGGTCGAGGCTGCGGTGGCTGGGAGTGGCCACTGCACTCCAGTCTGGGTGACAGAGTGAGACTTCAACTCAAAAAAAAGAAAAAAGAAAATTATTTAATTCAGATGCATTAATATCATACTTAAAAAAAAAATCATGATTCACCCTGAAAGGCAAGAAAAGGTCATAAGTAAAACAAAATACAATTTAGGCTACAAGTCATTGTACCTTACCATAAATATTGGTCTTTTGTATATAAAGCTATAAAATATATTATCCATTATGAGCAAAATAAATGACAACTTTAAGAGAAAGTTTACCTTCCCTGCATTAGCTGAAATTTTAATCTGAAAAGGAATATACAGTTAAGGACTTTTCATTTTATTTGCAAACTAATTTTTATAGAGACAGATGTTTCATAAGTAACTACAATTTCCAAGCCCTGAATTGTTCTCAATTACTTAATAATAAATTATTCCTATGAGGATTTTCAGTTCTTCTACATAGATGGTAAACCAAAGGCACATTGATAACAGTTATTTTCAGTGAGAAGACAAAAGAGAAATCACAATAACTTATCTAGTAAGAATTCAGTGTTATTTGTGCCCATCAGAAAATTGCATATGACCATCTGTGTTATCTTTTGGCAGCTTGTAATTTAATTTTTTAAATTTTTTAGTTGAATGTAATCTTGGTGAAATTGAGGGTCTAATCTTATAAGTACAAAATCTTTGAGATGATGTGAAGATCTATGAAAACTTTATATGACATTTTTTCTCCCAGAATTTGCAGTGAAATAATTTGCTAGCCTTGACACCTATGGATATCTGAATTGTTCACAGTAACTGATCAGAGCAAATATTCCAGCTCAAACATTTCAACAAAACCAATTACTTCTCTATCTTTAATGTCTATAAATTCCCTGTCTAAACTTAGGCTGTGTCACATGTTTCACATTCAGAACTAAACTAAGCCATTATTTTAAAGCAGAATTGTGTAATATCTCAGGTAATTATTATTCTCTCCAGGTATAACATCCCTTAAAGCATACTTCACCAATTATCATTCTGAATGTGGAATACTTTAAGTAACCCAATTTGACTATGAAACAGCTAATAGTACTCTCTTAATTCCAAGATCATCACCAATTTTTCACATAGGTGAATAAGAAAAAGGAACTCATGCCTTAGTTTTACTAATCATAACAAGTTTTTTCTTTTTTAATCTTAGTGTCCTGAGGTTTTTTAATTTAGCAAACCCCTAGTGGTAATCAAAGTCTCTCTCTTTTTTTCTTTCTTTTTTCTTTTCTTTCTTTTTTTTCTTTAAAGAAATTAAGTGTAATAGTAGGAAGGTCTTGGCCA
This sequence comes from Cephalopachus bancanus, assembly GCA_027257055.1. Classification (NCBI taxonomy): domain Eukaryota; kingdom Metazoa; phylum Chordata; class Mammalia; order Primates; family Tarsiidae; genus Cephalopachus; species Cephalopachus bancanus. The sequence goes on from JAPVLO010000262.1 coordinate 3,283,555, forward strand.
AAAGGCAAGTTTCAAATTATAAAAATTATTCAGTATTGTGCTCAGGACATACTCAGGGCTTTAAAAATTACTGAATGAATATACAAAATATATATTAGCTTCTAAATTAGATTTTTGAATTTGAACAGACTTAGATTTTTATGCCAATTAATGTATTTGTTAGTAGTTTAACAATGCTTATTTAAGCCTAGATTTTACTGTGAAAGGTAATGAGAAATCATATTATTGTACCATTTAAACTAGATAAAGAATACTCTGCTACAGTGTTTAGTGCTTAGAAAATGTTGATTTATTTCCTTTGTCTTGATGTTTGCCTTCTGGGTTTTATGTTTTGTTTTCTTGAATTCCAGTGGTAAAAATAATGATGTGCTTGTGATTCTAATGTTCTCAATAAAGACACATGTAAATATCACAAATGCCTGTTTGTAAATTATTATATCTTAGTGTATCCATAAAAATTCAAATTAGATAAACAGAAAATTCATTTTTATACATAATAAAAAATTCTTTCAAATGAATAATGTTTAAAGAAGTTGCATATTTTGATATATAATCATTTTATCAGTTGGATTCTTCCTTAAAAATTTAATCCAAATTGTTTTTATTCATTCTTGTTATATAATAGCATAGATATGTTTCATATATGTACACACACAAAAAGAAACTTTGAAGGTAATACAATAATATATGTATTTTTAACATATTTATAATTAGGCAAATAAGATAAAGAATATGATATGGGATAGATACTCTCTGTTAGTCTGATATCCCTATGAAATTATCTTTACCTCCTTTATGTCTAAGTTAAAAAATAGAACCAAAAAATCAAATGCCAAGATTTACTTAAACAATGTCTAAATTGCCCCATATCTACATGACAACAATTCAAAAGAGTGGTTGTACTAAAGGAAGTTTCCTTAGAACATAGGAAGTATCTTGCTGACTCAAGTTTAATATCCTTCAAGGTCAAGATTTTATCCACAATAAAGAATATAATATCAGGCGACAGATCACAGTACATGGTTACAGCATAATATTAAGAAAAGATGCATGGAAGTGGACAGGACAGTTTTACAATACACAATCACCCTTCACCCAATCATAGGCAGCACAGTGCAGAGAGAGGTAGTCTGCTTGGGAGAAAGAGAGAGATTTAAGCAAAGAACTCTGCCTGGGACTCTAAAACCAAACCTACCACACTAAAACTCAGTACCAGGACTGAACTCTTGACTCTATGCCTGTATCTATGGAATAAGCCTTCAGACCTGTTCCATTGCCAGTCAGGCATCCATAGACCCTGAAAGGCATACTCTATCTATAGTCCACATCACCTAGATATCTGAATGCAGCAGCCTTGAGCTCCTAACAAATCTCAATTGCAAGTTAGCCTTAGCAGCCAGGGATGTTTATACATGCCCCAGTACTGTGCTGACCTCAGGGGTCACAAGATTCCAACCTAACACCACACCAGACATTATGGACCCAGGCTTAAGGTTCCCCCCAGCACTGCAACAGCCAAGTGATTTTGAGCATAGAAGCTGTGCCTGATGGTCTTCCCATAATCTCTGAATGAGCTTTCTATTGGAGGACATGCCCAGACAAAACTGGTACACAAAAACTGAAATATAAGTACTTACTTCTTTAAATGCACAAACACCACAATGACAAAGAACACACAGAGAAAGATGACATCACCAGAAACAAAATCAAGTGCCAGTCACCCACCCTCTTGAGATAAAGATGTATGAAAAGCCTGACAAAGAAATAAAAATAACTGTTTTAAGGAAGCTCTGAAAACTTTAATAAAATATAGAGAAACAATTTTTAAAAATAAAGGAAACAATAAGTGACCATAACAAAAAAATGCAACACAGAGATAAAAATAATAAAACAGAAAGTAAAAATTCTGGAGGTGAAAACACAATGAACAAAATTTAAAAATACAATAGAGAACAGCAACACTGACCAAACAGAGCAAAGAATCTGTGAACTCAAAGACAGGTTATTTAAAATTATACAGCCAAAGGGGAAAAAATATTAAGGAATAAGGTGGATGTATGGGATTTATGTGACATTTCCAAAAGAGAAATTTATTGAGTTATTGAAATTCAAGAGAGAGAAGAGAAGCATAAAGGAGTAGAAACTTTACTTAAGGAAATGATAGAAGAAAACTTTTCAAATCTGGAGAAAGATATAATTATCCAGGTACAGGAAGACTATAAAGATCTATAGTCAGATTCAACCTAAACAAGACTATCCCAAGACATACTATAAACAAACTGTCTAAAATCAAAACAATGAGAGAATTTTAAAAGCATAAAACGAAAGGAAGCAAACGACATATAAGAGAGTTTCAATACAGCTAGAAGGAAACTTATTAGGTGAAATCTTAAAGGCCAGGAGAAAGTGGAATAACATATTCAAAGTGCTGAAGGAAAAAACTGGCATGCAAAAATTATATACCTAATGAAGCTTTCCTTAAAACATGAAGGAGAGTAAAGACTTTCCTAGACAAACAAAGCTGAAGGAATTCACCATCTGTTTTGTCTTATGAGACATGCTAATGGGAGTTCTTTGAGCCAAAGGAAAGAATACTAAATGAGTACAAAACTCATTGGTAAAAAGTAAGTACACAATCAAATTCATCATACTCTAATAATGTAATGGTGAAGTATAAATCATTTATATCTTAATATGAAAGTTAAAGACAAAACTAATAATAATAATCACAAATAATTTGTTAAGGGATACACAATACAAAAAGATATAAATGATGACATCAAAAGTTCAAAATGTACAGTGCAGTGGAGTAAAAGTATAGAGTTTTTTTTAATTGAGATCAAAGTTAAGCTTTATTAAATTAAAATAACCTGTTATAACCATAAGACATTTTTTTTTGGTAAGACTTATGGTAAACACAAAGCAAAAACCTATAGTAGATACACAAATAGTAAAAAACAAGGAATCAGTGCATACCACTAAAGAAAATCACTTTACCACAAAGACAGTAATTTTTAAAATGCTATAATAAGTCCTCATTATAATAGCTCTGAATGCAAATGGATTAAGTTATCAAATCAAAAGATATAAAGTGGTTGAATGGACTGAAAAATAAAAAGTAACTATATGTTGCATATGAAAGACTCACTTTACCTGTAAAAGCACACAATGAATGTGAAGAGAATGAAAAAAAATTTCAATTCATAGCTGGATGCAGTGGCTCAGTCTGTAATCTCAGCACTTTAAGAGGTTGAAGAGAGAGTATTATCTAACCTAGGGGTTTGAGACCATCCTGGGCAACTTGGTGAGATCTTGTCTCTACAGTAAATCACAAAAAGTAGCCAGGTATGGTGGCATGCATCTGTAGTTTCAGCTCCTTGGAAGGCTGAGGCAGAAGGATCACCTAAGCCCAGCAAGTCGAGGCTGCAGTGGTTGTGAGCATGCCACTACACTCCAACCTGGGCAACAAGAGTGAGACTCCAACTCAAAAAAAAAAAAAAAATTCAAATGGAAAACAAAACAAAAGTGTACGTATTCATATATCAAATAAACTGAACTTTTAGTCAAAACCAAAAAAAGAAACAAATTTATTATATAATAATAAAAACCTTAACTTAGCAAAAGGATAAAACATTGGTAAACATATAGGCACTCAACTTTCAAGCACTTAAATATATATATGAAAATATGATCCTTCTGCCTCAACCGTCCAAGTAGTTGGAACCAGAGGCACACACCACCATGCCTGGCCAATGTTTTGAGTTTTTTAGAGACCAGGTCTCCCCAAGTTGCACAGACTGGTCTCGAACCCCTGAACTCAGGCAATCCGCTAACCTCCACTTCCCAAAGTGCTGGGATTACAAGCATTAGCCACCATGCCTGGCAAGACCTACATGAAGCCAGCCCCAGGAGTTTCAAACTATAAATCAATACAGAAGGAATTTTGGAAAGTTCACATAAACATGGGGAAATTAAACAATATGCTCCTAAAAACCAATGAGTCAAAGAAGAAATTAAAAGAGAAATTTAAAAATATCTTGAGACAAATGAAAGCAGAAACACAACATAGCAAAACCCATGCAACACAACAAAGGCAGTTTTAAGAGGAAATTTATAGTAATAAATACTTGAATCAAAAAAGAAAAAAGATCTCAATCTAACACTGCACCTAGAAAAACAAAAAATACAAGAAGAAGCTAAGTCCAAAATTAATAGAAGAAAGCAAATAAAATAGATCAGAGCAGAAATAAAAGAAATAGGGACTAGAAAAAAAGAGAAAACATTAACAAAACCTAGTTGGTTTATTGTAAAGATAAAATGAAAAAACTTTTAACTAGACTAATTTAAGAAAAAAAGTGAAGACTCAAATAAATAAAATTAAGAATGAAAAAGAAAAAATTACATCTGAAATCAGAGAAATACAAAAAAATCATGAGACTATTATAAATAATTATACACCAACAAATCGGATAACATCAAAGCAACAAAAAATCCTTAACATGTACAACCTACCAAGATTGAATTATGAAAAAATTAAAAAATCCAAACAGACCATTAATGAGTAAAGAATAGAAGCAGCAGTACAGTTTCCATCAAAGAAAATTCTAGAATCTGATGGCTTCACAGCTGAGTTTTATCAAACATTTAAAGAAAAATTAATACCAATTCTTCTCCAACTACTTCAAAAAATTGAAGAGGAGACAATACTTCTAATCTCCTTTTATGAGGACAGCATTACCCTGATACCAGAACCAGATTAGGATACAAGAAAAAATGAAAACTGCAAGCCAATACTCCTGATTATCATAGATACACAAATCCTCAATATAATACCAATAAGCCAAACATCATAGCACATTTTAAAAAATCATTCACTATGAACAAGTGGGAGTCACTTAAGGGAGGCAAAATAGTTCAAATTATGCAATGTTAGTAAACATGGTATATTACATTAACAGAATGAATAAAAAAGATTATTTCTATAGATGCAACAAAAATATTTGACAGAATGTAACATCCTTTCATGATGAAAACTCTCAACACACTAAGTATGGAAGGAATGTTCCTCAACATGATGAAGTTCACATAGGTCAAACCTATAGCTAACATCATATTCAGTGGGAAGGAATCAGAGGCTTTTCCTTTAGAATCTGGAAGAATGCCCTATATTGCCTTCTATTCAATATAATACTGGAAGACAGAGCAACTAAACAAGAGAAAAAAATAAAAGGCAAACTAATTAAAAAATAAGTTGAATTTTTGTTTTCAGATTATAGATCTTATGTATAGTTAACCTCAAAGTCTCCACCAGAAAACTGTTAGAACTAATAAATTCAGTAGTCACAAGATAAAACATCAACATAAAAATTCAGTAACATTTTAATACACTAACAGTAAATTGTCTGAAAAAGAAACCAAGAAAACAATCCAACTTATAATAGCTACAAAAAAAAAAAAAAACTTACAAGTAAATTTGATCAAGGAGGTGAAAGGTAGCTATACTGAAAACAATAAAACACTAATTAGAAAAAATTAAATTAAGTACAAATTAGTGGAAAACTATCCCACATTCATGAATTAAAAGTATTAATATTATTTTAAAGTTCATACTACTCAAAGCAGTCTGCAGATTCAATGCAATCCTTATCAAAATACCAATGATATTTTTTACAGAAATAGAAAAAACAGCTTTAAATTTTGTATGGAAACAAAAAGATCCCAAACAATCAATGCAATCCTGAGCAAAAAGAACAATGCTTGAAGCATCATACTACTTCATTTCAGAATATGCTACAAAGGTAACCACAATAGCATAGTATTGGTACAAAAGCAGCCATATGGACAAATGGAACAAGAATAAAGTATCCAGAAATAAACCCAAAGACCTACAACCAACTGATCTTGACAAAGCAGTAAAAAACATACACTGGGGAAAGACACCCTGTTCAACAAATGATGCTGGAAAAACTGGATAGCTACATTGCAGGGAAAAAAAATGGAACTTGATCCCTATCTCTTTCCATATAAAAGAATTAATTCAAGTTGGATTAAACTCTTAAATATCAGACCTGAAACTATAAAAATCCTAGAGAAAAAACTCTTGTGGACATCAGTCTAGGCAAAAAAGTTATGGCTAAAATTCCAAAAGCAAATGCAACTAAAACAAAACAAAAATTAAAAAGTAGGACTTAGTTAAACTAAAACACTTCTTTACAGCAAAAGAAATAATCAACAGGGAAAATAGGCAACCTACAAAATTGGAGTAGTTATTCACAAACTATACATCTGATGAAGGACTAATATCCAGAATCTACAGATAACTCAAACAAAACAGCAAGAAAAAGCAAATAGCCCCATTAAAAAGTGGGCATATAATACGAACAGACATCTCTCAAAAGAAGATATACAAAAGGGCAAAAAACTTAAGAAAAAATGTTCAACGTCATTCATAATGGGGGAAATGCAAATTTAAACCACCTTACACCAGTCAGAATGACATTAAAAAATCAAAAAGCTATAAATGCTGGCATGGATGTTGTAAAACATTTATACACTGTTGGTGGAAGTGTAAATTAGTACAACCTATTTAGAGAGCAGTATGGAGATTGCTCAAAGAACTAAAAGGAGATCTACTATTTGATCCAGCAATTCTGCTACTTGATATCTACCCTAAGGAACAGAGGTCATCATAAGAAAAAGACACCTGCACATGCATGTTCATTGCAGCATAATTTATAATCGCAAAGACGTGGAATCAACCTAAATGCCCCTCAGCCAATCAGTGGATAATGAAAACGTCACACACACACACACACACACACACACGCGCACACACACACACACACACACACACACCATGGAATACTATGCAGCCATAAAAAAGAATTAAATCATGTTCTTTGCAGCAATATGGATGGTGCTGGAGATCACCATCCTAAGTCAGTGATCCCCAACCTCTTGTCATCAGGACTTGGTTTTGTGGAAGACAGTTGTGGTAATCACCAGGCATTAGATTCTCATAAGGAGTGCACAATCTAGATCCCTCAGATGTGCAGTTCACAATAGAGTTTGTGCCCCTATGAATATCTAATGCCAATGCTGATCTGACAGGAGACAGAGCTTCACTTGCCCACCATTCACCTCTTGTTGTGCAACCCGCTTCCTAATGGGCCACAGACCAGTACCAGTCTATGACCTGGGGGTTAGGGACCCCTGTCCTAAGTAAACTGACTCAGAAACAGAAAATCAAATACTACATATTCTCATTCATATGTGGGAGCTAAACAATCACAAAGATGGGAATAATAGACACTGGAGACACCAGTTGGGGAGGAGAGGAGTGTTAGGATTCAGAAACTACCCGTGGGGCACAATGTTCACTATCTGGGGAATGAACCGACTGAGACCCATTCTCCACCACTACACAATATGTCCATGTAACAAACACACATGTGTACTCCCTGAATCTAAAATCAAAATAAATACACTACAAAGCTATAGTAACCAAAATGGCATTGTACTTGCATACACATAGTCTGGTGGAACAGAATAGAATGCCCTGAAATAAATTCATGCATTTACCATTAACTTATTTTATTTTATTTTATTTTTATTATTATTATTATTATTTTTTTTTTTTTTGAGTTGGAGTCTCACTCTGTCACCCAGACTGGAGTGCAGTGGCCGCTCCCGGCCACCGCAGCCTCGACCTGCTGGGATCCGGTGATCCTTCCGCCTCAGCCTTCCAAGTAGCCGGAAGGGCATGCGCTACCACGCCCAGCTGATTTTTTGATTTATTGTAGAGATGAGGTCTCGCTGCCCAGGTGGGTCTCGAACCCGCGGGCTCAGGCAATCCACTCACCTCATCCTTCCAAAGGCGCAGGATTACAGGCTGAGCCACCGAGCCCGGCTATTTTATTATTTTTATTTATTTATTGTTTTTGAGTTGGAGTCTCACTCTGTCGCCCAAACTGGAGTGCAGTGGCCGCTCCCGGCCACCGCAGCCTCGACCTGCTGGCGATCCTTCCGCCTCAGCCTTCCGAGTAGCCGGAATTACAGGCGCGCGCTACCACGCCCAGCTGATTTTTTGATTTATTGTAGGGATGAGGTCTCTCTGCCCAGGTGGGTCTCGAACCCGTGGGCTCAGGCAATCCACTCACCTCAGCCTCCCAAAGGCGCGGGATTACAGGCTGAGCCACCGAGCCCAGCTATTAACTTATTTTAAAAAATGCTTCCAAGAACACAAATGAGGAAAGACAGTCTCTTCAATAAACAATATTGGGAAAAAATGGGCATTCATATACAGAAGAATGAAATTAGACCCTTATTTCACAGTGTATACAAAAAAGATTTAAAATTGATTTAAGATTAGCATGCAAGACCTAGTACTTTAAAGTTACTAAAAGAAAATATGGATGAAAATTATTCATGACATTTTGTGAGCAATGAATTTTTGGTTATAACCCCAAAAACACAAGCAACAAAAGCAAACCTAGACAGATGGGATTACATTTAAAAGGTTCTACATAGGAAAGGAAACAATCACCAGAGATGTCTGACAGAATAGAAGAAAATATTTGCAGACTATACATCTGATAATTGACTAATACTCAGAGCATATAAAGAACTCAAAAGACTCAATTGCAAGAAATCAAATAGCCAGATTTAAAAATGGGCAAAATACCAGAACAGATGTTTCTCAAAAGAAAACATACATATGGCCAACAGGTATATGAAAAAATGTTCAACATCACTAATTATCAAATTAATGCAAATCATTACCAAAATAAGAATGTCTGTTATCAAAAAGACAAAAGAAAACAATTGCTGGTAAGGGTATGCGGAAAGGAATATCTTTTAAATTTTTTGATGGGAATTTTAGTTAATACAGCCCTTATGGCAAAGAGTATGATGGATCCTCAAAAAAATTGAAAATGAACTACCATATCATCCATCAATCCTATTAGTGGGTATATCCAAAGAAAATAAAATCAGTTTGTCAAAGACATATCTACATTCCCATATTTTATTGCAGCACTATACACAATAGCCAAGATACAGAATCAACCTAAGTGTACATAAATGGATAAATATATATGATATATATACTCAATGAAATACTATTAAGCCATTAAAAAGAAGGGAATCCTGACATTTGTAACAACATAGATAACCTGGAGAACATTAAATGAAATAATTTAGGCACAAAATGCCAAATACTACATGATCTCTCTCATACGTGGAATGCAAAAAAGTTGATACCATAGAAACAGAGTAAAATAGTAGCTGTCAGAAGTTGAGGCAGAAGGGGTGTTAGAGTTGGGGGAATGTTGGTCAAGGAATACTAGGTTATAATTAAACAGGAGGAATAAACTCAAGAGATCTATTGAACAGCATGGTAACTGTAGTTAGTGATGATATATTGTTGAAAAGTGCTAACAGAATGGATATTAAAGTGTTTTCACAACAAAAGTTATAATGATAATATGTGAGGTAATGCATATAGAATTAGCTAGATTTAACCCTTCTACAATGTACACATATAAAAACATATTGTTGTTTGTGATAAATACATACAATTTTATACATCAATTTAAATAAGTAAATAAATTTGGAAAAAAGGATTTTGATGAAATTTATATTAAAAGTGTGGGCTTGCAATACCATCAACTTCTAATTTCCCTTAATATGATCCATGGATTAAATGACCCATGACTCTTGAACCACATGAAGAAAATTGCATGTTTTATATAATGAGAAATATATTCATCAATTCTATACTTACCAAAAAGAAGGCAGAAATCATACTGATGAGATATGTTAAATTTTAAAAAGGCTCATGGAATAAAAATGAAATCAGAAATAAATTTCAGTTTAACACTAAAAAAGGTATAAGCTTTGTATGACTTGAAAAGATACATTAATTTGCATATCTTCCAATTCTCTGAGGGAGTTCAAGACATACTACCCCAAAATATGGCATTATGGCATTTGAGAAAGCAGCAGATATAGAAATTCATTCTTTCCTTCCCTTCTCTCCTCTTCCATAAAGCAAGCCATTAAAGAAATCTCTGTCCTTCCTCTAAAATCGTCATCACACCTTTACTCCAGAGATGTTCACGCTCTACAGGAACTTAAGGACTATCCTTATCTCTGAAGATACAGGGACACAGTTTATTACCATATCCCTTTGTTCTTCAATCATACTGCATTACTCCATAAACATAACACAAGTTTCCTTGTTTCTTTGGGCCTTCACTTCTAAAGGCTGCCATGTCACATAAAACTTGTGTTAAATAAGTTTGTATTCCTTTCTCTTGTTAATCTGTCTTTTGTTATGGGGGTCTCAGTTATGAACTTTGACAGGTTAAAAATCTTTTGTCTCCTACATTTCAAAATTATATAAAAAATCAAATTGCAAGTCTTTGAGGAACATATCTGTAATGCTTATATGCAGAAGGACACTGGTGCCTAGAAAAATTTTAAATATATAATTCAAAGACATTTATATTTTCAATGTATGTAACAAGGTAAAATTGTAGGTCCTCTATTTTTATCTTATGACTTATTCTTGTATTCATTTACAATGTGCACACTGTGCATTTCCATGTATTGAATAACCTTCATGATTGGATTATCATTTCTCATATGTTTTCTCCCATTCTGTCTTTACTTGTTTCAGAGAAATGTGTTCCTACACATACACTAGTGAGGTCAATTACTTCTTGAGTTGCTTTATCTACTTCTGATATAATTTGTAAGGGCATATTGCTCTCTATACATAATCCCTACATACATTCAGGAATAATAATATAGTGAAAGTATATGATGTGTCTGAGATTATTGAATGCATATTTAATTTTCTTTCCACTCACAATATTTAATTAAAATAGTATATTTTGCATATCATTAAGTTTATTTTATTATAATCATTTACTTCACAAGATATTTAAAGGATCTTAAAAATTCCAATTTATTCACTGTATAAATATATTGATATTTTATTCATTCAGTACTGTTAGGCAGAGAAAGAAATCCATATAAGGACATTTTCTAAGCAACTGAATCTTACTCTCTGTTAACATAGACTTGCATACTTTTCATCTTTATAAATTTTTGGCTTCATAGAAGGTGCTTTTTTGTTGAAGTAAGGTGCTTTCTTCTGATTTCTTGACTGAATTATTAAAATTATATTAGAATTTTCCAGATAATTAATTTAAAATTATCTGTAAATTTAAATTGTCTTTAAATTAACTTTAAATAAGTGAGATTTGGCTAGTATTTGCATGGATTATCAAATATTATCAATTTTAGTCTATCTGACCTGTTAGATTGATTCTGTCTTCTAACTTATTTTAATATATCTTTTTCTTAACACTACTGAAATTAAGTTAAAAATAAAATATTAAACCAAAATAAATATACTCAGCATGATTCACCAAAACAAATTTTAATAAATTCTACATTATGTTTAAAAACATTAAAAAAGTGAAGAATTAAAAACAGAACATAGTTTAGCTTTGTCTTGACTTTTTAAATTTTTCTTCCTATTTTCTTCTTTTAATTCTTCTATTTCCTCATATCTTTTAAGTTTTATTTACTTTTATAGGGTTTACACACATGATTCAGTTCTTGATTTTTAGGTAGTTTTATCATAAATTAATATAGACCTCTACTGAATCATAATAAATAATTTATCAAAACTTTAAGGGATTCAAACACTTCACAACTATGATACTAATGTTGGTCAGATATATGTATATATTGATTTATTAGCTATTCATATTTATTTGTTTTGTATGAACATATCTGTTTCAATATAGTAAGAGATGAAACATTTATACTGTAAATAACCAAAAAAATAGGATAAAATAAAACATGGTCTAAATTATTTTCAGTAATGTAGAAGTTTCCATTTAAGGTGTCAATGTGAAATTGTTTTGACTTGGGAAGAAAGCCATATATCAAAATACAGAGGACTTGCTAGAGAGATTTTTAAATTTAGTGACTGCTGTGTCAGACTCCCCAGGGATTTAGGCTTCTCATCATGACTTCACTTGCTTATGAGCACCTTAGAGATAGAAGCTATGTCTTATTCATATCTTATTCTCAGCATAATTTTTATATTAATAATGATAACAAAGTAGAAAAGTGATCATCATTAATTACTGTAGGTTCCTGATACATAATGAATTAATATATGCAGATATGTCTCTATGGTCAACTATCTCAATTTAAAAAGTGTAATTTATTATCCAGAATTATTTCTTACTTCAAATTAAAAGTGCTCGAATTACATTTCCTTATGAATAATTGTCTGTCATGAAAAAAATCAAAATTTTGATGACGGACAAAAATAAAGTTTCTTGTCTAGTGAAATACAACTGGAGCTTAATGACTTAATGAAACCATATCAGAAAATGGCCCTGGGGAAAGAGAAATGGGAATCTTAAGAAATTCAGAAACAGAATATGAGGCCATCACTGAAAGCTCAATGAAGGTGGATGTAGGACAGAAGAACATCATTTTTTAATGGTAAATGGTGACATTACCGTCATGGGTATATATATTAAATAATGTAATTAGATTTCAAAAATTTATATTTATTATCATGAAAATTCCTAAAAGAGTCTTTCTAAGATGTATTATATAAAAACAGAAAAAGAAATGCAATTTTTAAAGAACATGATGTCAATTTTAAAAATTGTTGTACTGATTCTTTCTTCATCTGTCACCTGGCATTATGTTTCTATGCAAATAATACTTTCATGTTTCTGGGCAGTATTATGTATGTGATTTATAATCACATCTTAGAATTAGGAATATAGTATCTTACTTTTTTAATAAAATTGTATTTCACTGATCAGCAAAAACATCTGAAGTTCTGCTAGATATGTAATGCTGAGAAACAAAGAGTTCCAAGTATTTATTCCCTGCCTTTTATCACCTTAATATTTTTATAATTATTAGTAGAGTTGTCTTTAGCTTAAATATTTCTGGCTATTAAGAGTTAAGCTAAATAAAGTGGATTTGTGTTCTCAAAAAAACAAGAGTCAAGCTATTGTAGCTATTAGAAACTCAATAAGGTAGCACATTAAACAGAATTCAAACAGGGCTTATTTGAAAAAACTAACTACAAAAGTGAAATTGAAGGGGAACTAACTGTAATCTAGAGCATAACAATTGTAAGCTGCTAGGTCAGAAAGAATAAGGAAGGAAAGTAAAGAACTTACAGGGAAAGAGTTGTGTGAAGTTGACCATTTTGAGAGGCGCAGTGACATTTGATCAAGGGACATAGCCAGCTCAACATCACCTTGAACAGCAGAAATCAGGGAAATAAATATTGCCATCTCATTTTTCCACCCTCGTATCTTCTATGTAAATTCCCATTAGCTGAAATCAATAGGAAACAGATTCCTCATATGTCAACCTTTTACTGCAGAAAGCAGAATGCAGAAGAGTAAAAGAGCAGAGAATTCAGCTCACCTATTTTGTTTCTCACCATCTACTCTTGATCTTTACCTTCATGAGAATTCACACCCCTAACATTAGATGCATAGAGTATCATCAGCCTCTATATACTTGTGGAATCTGGGAATAAATGTGGTAATATTCACACATGAAACTTCAAGTTTCATCAGTATTTTTTGTAAGATGGGAAGGACAAGAAACATAAAAAAAAAAAAAAAAAAAAACCTGCTCCAGTTCCCACATCATTTCCTGTGCACAAGGTTCAATAATATTTTTTAAAGATTCCCAAAACAGGGATGAAATAAGAGATGTTTTGTATTTCAGGTTGCCACTTTGTCTTCCAACATTTTCTGCTCTCCAACAATTTTTTTTTTCTAGTGGGACGGACACAATTTGTTTTCTACATGGGGTAACCCAAACCTCCTTCTTTCCTACAGAATTCAAGTCTTGAAAGCCCAGTCTTTTGGTTTTTTCACTGACAATGATCTTTGTAAAAGTGAGTACTGAGAGAAGCCCCCAGTGACCACAATTTATCACACCCTCATAGTTTGACAACACTCCTTCTTGAATTGTTGTTCCATAGACATACTGAGAGCAAACTGAACAGGGAGCATAGTCAGCTTCCTACTCATTAGAAACCTGATTTTGTTTATTTGTAGACAATACTCTCTTGACCACTAGAACTTCCTAATTCACCAGTTAGGGGAATGTGAAGCAAACTTTTTTTCAATTATTTCATAAATATGAAATTATTTCATAAGTAAGAGCACCCACATCACCATCTTGACTTCTGTACCCTACTTATGGCAGGAATATCAATATATACTCATTGTGATTTCAAAGGATATATCAGATCTCATAAATTTGCACTGAAATCTCATGATGTGTTGTCTCCCAGTTGAGAACATGCATGAACAGGCTATTTCCCTCTCTATCAACATGGCAGCTTTTATATGAGGCATAATTAGGAAATAATATCTGTACATGTGTGATCACTATCATACTTTCTTTTCCTTGAACTATTAATATATCCCCAGGTGAAATGTGTGGAATGCTTAGGATGATGGATTAAGTATTTTGTAAATTGACTAATGGTGGTTCTTAAATGAGCCCTTCTGGCAGGAAAGGCAAATCTATACATAGATTTATTTTATTTTATTTTATTTAAAGGACAAAGAAATTCCTTTATCTATGGAAATGATCCAGAGAAGTCAGTCACTAGGTAGTGGTTGATTCACCCATAAGATGATGCAAATTGGGATGTTAGCATTGGCTGCTGATGTTACATATTGGACACTTAGAAGTAAAAGTAGATTCATCTGATACTAGTGAATCCATAATAATCAAAATGGTATTAGAGATTTCGCAGCATTGTGGAATAAATTAGAATATCTTTCCTCCTTTTTTCTTAACAGTGGAAATTTTTATTTTCTTTGAGATGGACTTTTTCCCTTTAATATTTCTAAAATTTGACCAATTCTATCACAGAAACAAAGAAGAGAGTACCATATGTTCTCACTCATAAGCAGACCTTGAACAATTATCATAATACTATAAGAAAGGAATTGGCAGTAGCGGGAAACTACCAGGGGAGGGTGCGGGATTGGCAATTGATGGAAACTGCTAGGGAGGTAGGGGCACACCTCATCAACAAGGGCACTAGCATAATTATTGTTTTAATTATCGATTGTTGTATAGCAAATTACCCCCAAATTTAGTGGCTCAAACTGCAATAAGTCATTCTTATCTTTCTTGGTGTCTTGTGGATCAGGTATTCTGGCACAGGGTCTCTAATGGAGTTGCCATCAAATGTTGCCAGGACTGAGTGTTTGGAGATAGGAAATCCACTTTCAGAGTGGCTGACTCACATGACTGACTGTTGGCAGTAATCTCAATTCTTCCTCATAACTTTTTAGGGTGACTTTAGAGATGCCTAATTTAGTTCTAGCTTAGCCTTACCAGAAAGACTAAGACTTTCTGTGAATTCCCAAGATGTCTAATGTGGTCTCACATTCTGGTTGCTCAGAACCTCAGCCACTCTTAGCCCTGTGGATGATCAGGAAATCATTCAATGTATAGCCTCCTGATAGTTCTTTACCCAACATAATAGAGAATAATTATACGTGCACCCCTATTGTTCATTCAAAGGGAATCTTATGCAGGCTTCTGGGGTTCTTTATTCACGTGGCTTCTTCTTTTCTGTTACAATGCACCAAAACTTCCATCTGTTGCAGTTTCTTTGAACTCTGATTCTTGATTCTTCAACTCAGCAAGAACCATGTGCTTCCTTGGATTATTCTCAACCCCCAGACTACTATATCATCTAAAAAGTATCTCATAAAACCAAGGCAACAGGGAGAATTGTCTCAACAGTCTCTTCTTTAAGGACCAGAGTCCTGGACCACCTACTTTCAATGTTTAAAGCTGTTATTTCGAATATTTTGTCATTTGTCTCTATTTATGTCAGGTGGTACATTTGATACTAGTAAATCCATAATAATCAAAATGGTATTAGAGGTTTCACAGCATTGTGGAATAAATTAGAATAGTTTTCCTCTTTTTTCTTAACAGTGGAAATTTTTATTTTCTTTGAGTTGGACTTTTTCACTTTAATATTTCTAAAATATGATTGACTCTATCACAGAAACAAAAAATAGAGTACCATATGTTCTCACTCATAAGCGGAACTTGGACAATTATCATAGTACTATAATAAAGGAATTGGCAGTAATGGGAAACTGCCAGGGGAGGTAGGGGCACACCTCATCAACAAGGGTACCTGCATGATCAGCATCTCTATTCCTAACCCTGAATTGTACCCCACATCTTTAAGAAAAGATTCTAAAATATTATAAAATTTTTTCAAGACTGAAAAAGGATGGCAGCAAAACCAGTCAGACTGTGCCAGTCCCTATGGTGAGTGAGTGAGTGTATAGGCAAATTTTCGTGTGTGTCTGTAAGTGGGCGTGTGAGTGGCTGACTGAGTGGAGACTTGAGAGCAAGTGGCCAGGGATCTCCTCTTGGATCCTAGTGCTTCCTGAACAGAGAAGCTGAGTGTCATTTTCTAAAATCAAACATATTCCCAGGGAGAAACTGCCAGGAGCAACAGCCGTTGCCAGACTGGCCACCCACCATAGCACCAAACTGGATACTGGCAGTGAGGACTGTGAAAGGAGTACAGCGAAGGAGCCAGAGGCAGACTCACTGAAGAAGATAAAAGAGGCACCCCACCACCATCTTGAAAACTGGGCGAGCTCTGGCTTGCTCACCATGGAGCAACAGACCCTCTTTCTGTGACTGGCAGGAAAACTACTCAGAAGTTGATTGTGACTCAGTGGGAATATCCTGAAAGCACAAACTTTGGAGGAACAGGATGTGTGTGGAGTCCCACCTCCTATCCTGATCCAGTTGTGGGAAAAAGGGTGCAACCAGAAAAGGACAAGTAAGATCCCCCATGAGATCAGTAAGCCCTGAGCTCCCCCTCCTCCCCAGCACTCCTCTGAACATCAGACCCACATGGCTGGGTCATGACAAAGAGAAGCAAACCCAGGTGGAGCCTGGATAGCAGCCATGCTAGAAAAATGCTACTCTGAAATAAGCCTGGCTGGGGCACCTTCTGCCAGCAACTGGGAAGGAGAAAATCTCATACCTCCCCACTGGAGGAGATCCCCCTGACCTTACAGGAGCAGGAACAGAGGACTGTTGCCTCACTTACTTTCACCACTCCCTCCTTTCTTTCTGGGCCACATACCAGGGAGATTGTGAATGAGCCCACAGCACCACAGGAGTTGGCAGATGGGAGTACCTCTGAGGAAGTGAGAGGAATAATTACAAAACCTACATCAAGAGAGTAGTTAGTGCCCAGAAATTATTTTTTAAATATTTTTTTGTTTTGGTTTAGAGTGTGTGTGTGGGTGTGTGTGTGTGTGTGTGTGTGTGTGTGTGTGTGTGAGAGAGAGAGAGAGAGAGAGAAAGAGAGAGAGAGAATGTGTGTATGAGGGCATTCTCTCCCCCTATATCTTTTTCTCTTTTAGTTGTTATGGTTTAATTTTCTTTTGTTCTTCTTTTATTTTGGCTTAATGTTTATGAATATGTATGTGAGAGTTTGATTTGCATTTCTCCCCTCTTTTTTTTCTTCTTCCTTTTTTGTTTTTGTTGTAAGTGTATGTGTGTATGTGTGTGAGTGTGTGTGTGTATGCACGTGTGTATGCTAGATTCTTCTGCTTTTGTTTTTTCTGTTGTTCTGAGGGGATTCTCTTTTCTGTTGGTTTTTGCTTTCTGCTTTCTTTTGCTTTTGCTTTTCTTTGGTTTATTTTATTTTTTATTATTTCTTTCTGTTCTATTTCATTCTATTTTTCTCTGTTCTCCTCATTACTGTTACTTTATCTTGGACTCAGGGGTTACACACATGTAACCATTACATATAGAGTGGTGGTGAGGAGTAGATCTCAGGAGGCCAATATACTAGTCAGTGAACATTGTAACTTGCAAGTATTTCTGAATCCTAGCTCCCCACTCTCCACCTTATTTGACTCTAAAAAGTACAAGAAATAGCAAAGCTTCCCACCCCAGCCCTGTTTCAAAATAGAACAAATTCGGAGACCTAAGCAGGGAAGAATAAAGGGCTGAGCAAACAACAGAAGTGAAAAACCCATGCACTACCACTGAATAATGGAATTAATGAGAAAAGAAAAAGACTGTCACAAATGAGGAAAAATCAACAGAAGAACATAGGTAATTTCCAGTGTACCAAAGAGGAAACACCCCAAAAAATCGGACCTCAGGGCCCAAACAATGGAAATCACCAATAATTGGCCCCAGAATACAACAGGGCTTAGGGAATGAACAGAAAGAATGAATAAGATTCAGGAAAGACAAGATACAACATGGAAATAACTTGTAACAGAGATTTTGGCCATAAAAAAACTTCATCCAGGAAATAAATAACAAGATGACAAACATGGAAAGCAGAATAAACTGAGCAGAAGAAAGACTGTAAGAGCTTGAAGACAAAAACACAGCATTTACCTGATCTGTTAAAAATACAGAAAGAAAGAACAAGGTCTCCAAGAGATGTCCAATTATTTCAATGGACTGAACTTACATCTGATAGGTATCTCAGAAGAAGAATGGGAAGTGGAGAACACCTGGGAACAAGTATTCCAGGAGGTTATCCAAAAAAACTTTCCCCATATCACTATAGATGTGACCATTCAAATGCAAAAGACTCAGAGAATCCCTGCAAGACATCAAATAAGACCAACTCCTGGACTCATAGTAATTCACCTACACAAGGTAGGTATTAAAAAAATCCTAAAGGCAACAAGAGAGAAAGGTCAGACTACCTGCCATGGAAGACCAATCAGAACAGCAGCAGACTTACTGGCAGAAACACTACAAGATGGAAGGGACCAAAGTCCAATTTTCAAAGTCCTCAAAGATAAACAATTTCAACCAAGAATTTCCTACCCAGCCAAGCTCAGCTTCATCAATGATGGAGAATTAAAATACTTCACAGACATCCAATCCCTAAGTGATTATGCTGCTTCCAGACCAACTCTACAGAAGGTAATAAGCACAGAAGAAAAGAAAGAATAATCATGCACTTCCACAAATACAGGAAAACAGAATCTACACAACACATTTCAAGACTAGAAAATTTAAAACACACACATATATTAAACCCAAAGTTAAAGGAAAACAAAGCAGCCTTATAAAAGCCTCATGACAGGGATAAACCCTCACATGACAATAATCAGCCTGAGCATTCATGGATTAAAGGCACCACTAAAAAGTCATAGGATGGCAAACTGAATTAAAAAAAACACAAAAACATAGCCCAACAACACGCTGCCTCCAAGAAACACATCTCACTACAGAGAACACCTACAGACTCAAAGTTAAAGGTTGAAAAAAAATCCAGGTGAATGGAAAACAAATGAAAGCAGGAATTGTGATTTTAATATCAGACAAAACAAACTTCAAGTTATCAAAAATTTAAAAATATACAAAAGGACATTACATGATAATAAAATGTTCAATCCATCAACAACAAATATCCATCCTAAATATATATGCACTGAACACAAGAGCACCCAGATTTATAAAAAACCAACTACTAAGAAAGCTTTTTAAAAAGTATATTGACTCTAACGCTATCATAACTGTGGATTTAAACACCCTACTAACAACACTAGATAAATCAATAAGTTAAAACAATCAATAAGGTGATCTGGAACCTCAACCTGATGCTTAACCAAATGGACTTAATAGATACCTACAGAACACTTCACCCAACAAGTGTGGAATATATATTCTACTCATCACCACATGGAACATACTTCACGATTGACAACATTCTTGACCATAAATGAAGCATAAATGAATTCATATAAGATCAAAATACTACCATGCACCTTCTCAGACTACAGTGTAATCAAAATAAATAAAATCCCCCCCCCAAGCCCACAAAGACATGGACACTAGACAGCATGATACTGAGCAACTCCTGTGTCAACACAGAAATCAAAACAGAAATTAAAAGAATCTTAATCAAATGAACATGAAAGAAATGAAAATGAAAAAACATTTTATTAAAACTTCTGCGAAGCCATGAAAGTTGTTCTAAGAAGGGAATTTATATCTCTAGGAACACACATAAAGAATATGAAAAGACAGCAAGTAAACAATGTAACAATTCACCTATGGGAGCTGAAAAGGTAAGTCCACCAAAACCCTACATTAGTAGAAAACTGTAGATCACAAAAATAAAAGCCCAAATATGGGACATAGAAAACAAAAATATTTTTTAAAAATCAACATATCAAAAGGTTGGTTTCTTGAAAGGATAAGCAAGATTGATGGACTCTTAGACAGAATGACCAAGAAAAAGAAAAAGTCCAAGTAAAGAGAAGCACAAAAGATCAAATCACAACTAACCCTGAAGATATAAAAAACATTACCAGAGATTACTATGCGCACTTGTATAGAGACAAACTCAATAACATAAATGAAATGAAGGACTTTTAGACATCACACAACCTCCCAAGGTTGAAAAAAGAAGACATTAAGACATTTAATAGACCAAAAACAACCCAGGAAATTGACTCTGGCATAAGAAAACTAACTGCAAAAAAAAAAAAAAAAATTCCTGGATTAGATAAATTTCCAGAGGAATTCTACAAAACATACAAGGAGGAACTGATATTAATCCTATTGAAAGTATTCCAGGCAACTGAGAAAGACAGAACTCTCCCTAAGTCATTTTATGAAGCTAACATCCCACTGATACCCAAATCAGGTAAAGATCC
Organism: Cephalopachus bancanus; assembly: GCA_027257055.1. Classification (NCBI taxonomy): domain Eukaryota; kingdom Metazoa; phylum Chordata; class Mammalia; order Primates; family Tarsiidae; genus Cephalopachus; species Cephalopachus bancanus. The sequence goes on from JAPVLO010000262.1 coordinate 3,304,335, forward strand.
AACAAAGAGAGCTACAGGCCAATATCCCTGATGGACATAGTTGCAAAATTTTTCAACAAGTTTCTAGCAAATTGGATCCAACAATGCATCTCAAAACTCATCCAACATGACCAAGTAGGTTACATTCCTGGGAGGCAGGGCTGGTTCAACATCTGCAAGACAATAAATATAATTGAATACATCAACAGATGTAAAAACAAGAACCACATGATTATATCATTAGATTCAAAAAAGCTTTTGAAAAAAATTCAGCATCCCTGTATGATAAAAACTCTCGAGCATGTAGACATAACGAAACATACCTCAAATAGTAAGCATCATCTATGATCAGCCCACAGCAGGATTATTGTTAAACAGACAGAAACTGGAAGTATTTCCCCTGAAAATCGGAAAAAGACAAGGTTGCCCACAGTTACTCTTCCTGTCCACTATAGTTTTGGAAGTCCTAGCTAAAACAATTAGATAAGAAAATCAGTGGCATCCAAATAGGAAAAAAAAGGGGGGGGGAATTAAAGTTAACTATCCCTCTTTGCTGATGATATGATCTTATACTTTGAAAATACAGAACTTTACCAAGGTCTCAGGATACAAAACAAATGTGCAAAAGAAGTCATATTCTTACATGCCAACCACAAACAGTCAAAGAAACAAATAAATAGCACAATCCCATTCACAATAGCCACAAAAAATTGAAATACATCTTCCTAACCAGTGAAAGACCTTTACAATAAAAACTACAAAACACTGCTCAAAAAAATCCAAGAAGTCACAAACAAATGGGAAAATATTCCATGTTCATGGATAGAAAGAATCAACATTGTTAAGATGTCCATCGTATCAAAGGCAATCTACAGATTCAACACAATACCCATTAAACTACCAACATCATTATTCTCAAATTGGGAAATTACAATACAGAAATTAATATGGAAACAAAAACAACCATGAATGGTCAAAACATTCTTCAGCAAAAGAAACAAAGTGGGAGGTGAAGCAATCACTGGGGAGAGAACCTATTCAGTAAATGGTGCTGGGAAAACTGGCTGACAACATGCACAAGATTGAAACAGGACTTCTATTTATAACCATACACAAAACAAAATTCTACATACTTCTAGAACTTAAACTTTACTATAAGGCTACAATAATCAAAACAGCCTGGTATTGGTACAAGAAAATGTATATAGACCAATGGAACAGGATAGAAATTCCAGAGCAAAATCTCGATTTCTCAACCAACACATCTTCAATAAAGCCTCCACCAACAACCACTAGGGAGAGGAGAACCTATTCAGCACATGGTGCTGGGTAAACTGACTGACAACATGCAGAAGATTGAAACAGGACCCCTATCTATCAACATATACAAAAATCAACTCTAAATGGATCAAAGACCTAAATATAAAACCTCAAACTATAAGAATCTTAGAAAATGCTGGAGACATCCCTATGAGAATCAGAATAGACAACCAATTCCTGATCAAAAACCCAGATGTCCATGCCATAAGAGATAAGATAGACAAGTGGGACCTTATTAAACTGAAAAGCTTCTGCAAGGCAAAATAAACCATCAAGACAGTGGAGAGACTGTCCGCAGAATGGGAAAAATATTTTCCAACTGTGTATCTGACAAAGGCCTAACTAACATCCAAGGAACTCAAATGTGCTGAAAGGAAAAAAACAAACAGCCCCGTAACAGAATGGGAAAAGGATATGGATAGACTTTCTCAAAAGAAGATATATAAGCAACCAAAAGACATATGAGAAAATGCTCAGTCTCACTAATCATCAGAAAAATGCAAATCAGTACCTCATTGAAATACCTCCTAACTCCAGTCAGAATGGTCATTATTAATAAAACAAAAAACAACAGATGCTGGCAAGGATACAGAGAAAAGGGAATATTTCTACGCTGTTGGTGGGAGTGCAAACTAATTCAACATCTATGGAAAGCAGAGTGACAATTTCTAAAAGAACCAGAAGTTGACCTTTCATATGATCCAGTCATCTGCCTCCTGGGAATATACCCAGAGGAATTCAAATAATTCTACAAAAAAGATACCTGTACACACATTTTTATTGCAGCACTATTCACAGCAGCAAAAATATGGAACCAACTGTGCTGCTCATTGAAACTGAACTGGATAAAAAAATGTGATACATATACACAATAGAATATTATGCAGTCATAAAGAAGAGCAAAATTATGAACTTCACAGTCAGATGGATGGATTTAGAGTCTATGATACTCAGTGATCTATCACAGAAAGAAGTACTTAGTTCCATGTGTTCCCACTCATAATTGAACCTGGAATACCTATCATAATAATACAAAAAAGGAATTGGCATAGCAGTACATTCTAGGGGGGGGACATAACATCAATAAGGGTGTCTGATCCTAATCCAGGCAAAGTGAAGTCCAATGGGAGGCCCAAAACTTCACCTGTACCTAAACCACTTATGTACAGTATCCTAATTTACATCCTACAACTTTAAAATAAAGCTAAATTAAATTAATAAAAAGAAATAAAACATTTTTCAAGGTTGTACTTTTAAAAAAATTTTTATTTTTTATTTTCTTTCAAGGTTATTAATCTGTTTTATTTTGAGCCACTTTAAAATATTTCATGTTCCTAGAAATTCTTTCATACAATTGATACTTCATTCAAATTAGTATAACTTTGCATAATATCTTGTTTTTTGTTAAGATTGTTTCTCTGTTGATTAGACTATACTATTTCTACTTTTGTGTATCTGCATCTCCTTATTTCTGTTAACTTTATTTACCCCACTTAGCAGTTTGTTTCTGTTGAATTCCATTAATGAAAAGTTTTTCAGTTTTTTAATTAGATTTATAGGTTGCTAACTGTAAATGTCTGTTTTACATTTATTGTCTCTACATTTATCCTATTTCTGTATGATTATTTTATTGTTTATTTTCTAATGCCTTTACTAAATGCTGAGTTATTTTTATTCTTTTTTTCTGTGGATTTTTTCTTTTGTCTGTTTTTTGGGCAAACATTTATTGATGACATCAATTATTTTTTAGTTTTGTTTTACTCTCTATTTTATTCTGATTTATCTTTTTGGTGGTAGGATGTCTGCTTCCTGTGGGTTTTATTATCTTTCTAGTCGCCATTCTTTAAATGGTTAAATTACTGATTTGCAGTCAGTATTTTAAAAGTATATCTATTATATATGTTTATCTTTTTACCTGTATCTTTCCATTTATTATATACACTGACTTTATATTCATTTTTAAGTACTTATGTAGCTGTAATTATGTGTTATGTCTTTGGCAGAAAATGATAATTAGTCTGAACTAAATCACTTTTCAAAATACTTCTGTGTAGATTGATCATAGTCTTCTGTAGTCTATATTGAATAAAAATCTTAAATTAGCTTTATTTTAAGTATTTTTCAGGCAAATAGTGATCTCAGATTTTTCTTAAGTTCTAATTTTTATTTCTTAATGTTTAAAAAAAGTCAGTCTTAGACACTAGGCTATATATATTATTATTTTTTTTGGTTGGAGTCTCACTCTGTCACCCAGACTAGAGTGCAGTGGCTGCTCCCGGCCACCGCAGCCTCGACCTGCTGGGCTCTGGTGATCCTTCTGCTCAGCCTTCCAAGTAGCTGGAACTACAGAAGCGGGCTACCATGCCCGGCTAATTTTTTTATTTATTGTAGAGATGAGGTCTCGCCTACCCAGGTGGGTCTCAAACCCGCAGGCTCAGGCGATCCACTCACCTCAGCCTCCCAAAGGCGTGGGATTACAGGCTGAGCCACCGAGCCCGGCTGGGCTGCATCTTAATGTTGCTTTATTTATTCTTTTACTTATGTCAACCTGTACCTCCATGGATATACTAACTAGCTCTTTATTCCTTTCATTATTGGCTCATCTCCATTTTGTCTGTTTCCTTCTTCTTGAATTGCAAATTAAATGCTCCACCTGATCTTGTCATTCCTCTATTATTTGTTTAATATTTTGTCTATTTATCCTTTTACTCTGAGTTCATAGACAATTTCTTTAGCTTGTCTTCTATGTCATTTACTACATTTTACTAAGTATCCAATGATCTTTTCACTGCACATATATTACGGTAACTGACATTAATTTTATGATCATGTTTTGAATTTATTTTATTTTTATTTTTTTATCAATATTTTTTACTATGATATTGTGGGGTACAGTTAAGGGTTAGGTATACAAATATGCTTCTTTCAGGCACCCTTGTTGATAAGAGGTGTCTCCCCGTCCCCAGATAGATACTTACCACCGTTAATCCCCTCTCCCTTCCCCTTCCCCCCATAGTGTCGCACCAGTGTCAGTCATTTTCTTATAGTATTGCATTGGATGTTTAAGGTCCACTATATGAGTGAGAACATGTGATACTCAGATCTTTGTTTCTGTGACAGGTCACTCAGTATTACACATTCTAGTTCCATCCAGGTTGCTGTGAAATTCAAAATTTTGTTCTTTTTTATGGCTGCATAGTATTCCATTGTGTATATGTACCACATTTTTTAATCCAGTCCTCTTTTGACGGGCAGCATGGTGGCTTCCAGGTTCTTGCTATTGTGAACAATGCTGCAATAAAAATACATGTGCAGGTATCTTTTCTATAGAGTGATTTGAGTTCTTCAGGATATATTCCCAGTAGGGGGATTATGGGGTCATACGGGAGGTCAATATTTAGAGCTTTTAGGAATCACCACACTGCTTTCCACAGAGGTTGCACTAGTCTGCACTCCCACCAACCATGTAGAATTGTTCTGTTTTCTCCACACCCTCTCCAGCAACTGGTATTTTTGAGTTATTGATAATTGCCATTCTGACTGGAATTAGGTGGTGTCTCAGTGTGATTTTGATTTGCATCTCCCTGATGATTACTGAGGCTGAACATTTCTTCATGTGTCTGTTGGCTGCTCAGATGTCTGCCTTTGACGAGTGTCTGTTCATATCTTTTGCCCATTTTATAATGGGGTTGTTTGTTTTTTTCTTTTCAGCACATCTGAACTCCTTGCAGATCCAAGATATTAAGCCTTTCTCAGACCTGTAGTTGGCAAATACTTTTTCCCAGACAACAGGCTGTCTCCCTGCTCTCTTGATGGTTTCTTTGACTTTGCAGGAGTTTGTCAGTTTGATGAAGTCTCACTTGTCTATCTTATCTCTTATGGCCTGTGGGTTTCAGGTTTTGTTCAGGAATTGGATGCCAGTTCCAATTTCCATGAGAGTATGTCCTTCATTTTCTAAGGTTCTTACGGTTTGAGGTTTTACATTTAGGTCTCTGATCCATTTAGAGGTAATTTTTGTGTAGGGGGTGGATAGGGGTTCTGTTTCTATCTTCTGCATGTGGTCAGCCAGTTTTCCCAGCACCATTTACTAAATAGGTTCTCCTCTCCCCTATGGTAGGTGGTGGGGGTTTTGTTGAAGATGAGTTGGTTGAGAAATTGAGGTTTTGCTTCTGGAATCTCAATTCCATTCCATTGGTCTATATGTCTGTTCCTATACCAGTACCAAACTGTTTTGATTATTGTAGCTTTATAGTAAAGTTTTAAGTCTCTTAATGTGATACCACCTGCTTTTTTTTTTTTTTTCTGAGGATTGTTCTGGCTATTCTTGGTCATTTGTGTTTCCATATGAATTTCTGTGTTGTTTTTTCTAGGTCTGAGAAGAATGTTGCTGGTAATTTGATGGGTATTGCATTAAATCTGTGGATTGCCTTAGGTAAGATAGAAATATTCACAATGTTGATTTTTCCAATCCATGAGCATGGGATATTTTTCCACTTGTTTGTGTCATCTTTGATTTCTTCGAGCAGCTTTTTATAGTTTTCATTGTAAAGGTCCTTCACTTTTCTAGTTAGGAAGATGCCAAGATTTTTCTTTTTCTTTCTTTCTTTTTTTTTTTTTTGGCTATTGTGAATGGAATTGTGGTTTTTATTTGGGCTTCTGTTGATTTATTACTGGTGTAAAGAAATGTGATTGTCTTTTGCACATTTATTTTATATCCTGAGACTTTGCCAAAGTCCTTTATCAGTTTAAGGAGGTTTTTGACAGATTTCTCTTGGATTTTCAAGGTGCACGATCATGTCATCTGCAAAGATAGATGGTTTGACTTCCTCTTTTCCTATTTGGATACCCCTGATTGCCTTCTCTTCTCTGATTGCTCAAGCTCAGTCTTCCAATACTATATTGAGCAGGAGGGGTGAGAGTGGTCATTCTTGTCTTGTTAGAGTTTTCAGGGGAAATGGTTCCAGTTTTTGTCCATTTAAGAGTATGCTGGCTGTGAGTTTCTCGTAGACAGCTTTTACTATTTTGAGGTATGTTCCCCGTATGCCTAGATGTTCTAGGGTTTTTATCAAGAAGGGGTCCTGAATTTTATCAAAAGCTTTTTCTGCATCTAATGATATAATCATGTGGTTTTTGTTTTAACATCTGTTGATGTATTTAATTACATTTTTGGTTTTATGAATGTTGAACCAGACTTGCTTCCCAGGGATGAAGCCTACTTGATCATGATGGATCATTTTTGAGATGTGTTGTTGAATTAGTTCTCTAGGATCTTGTTGAGAATTTTAGCATCTATGTTCATCAAAGATATTGGCCTGTAGTTCTGTTTCTTTGTTGGTTCTTTACCTGGCTTGGGTATCAATGTGATGTTAGCTTTGTAAAATGATTTGGGGAGAGTTCCATCTTTCTCAATCATCTGGAACACCTTCAGTAGGATTGGTATAAGCTCCTCCTTAAATGTCTCGTATAATTCTGCTGGAAAGACATCTGGTCCAGAGCTTTTTTTGTGGGTAGTTTTCTATTACGTAGTCAATTTCCTTGATCGTTATTCATCTATTTAGGGTCTCAATTTCTTCTTGTTTCAACCGAGGCAGATTGTGTGATGAAAGAAAGTCCTCCATTTCTGAAAGGTTTTCAAGTTTGTTTCCATACAAGTGTACATAGTAGTTTTTAATGATCTTTTGTATTTCTTTAGGATCAGATGTGACTACATATTTTGTGTTTATGTTTGTGTTTAGTTGGCCTTTTTCTCTCTTTTTCTTGGTCAGTCTAGCTAGGGGACCATCGATCTTGCTTACCCTTTCGAAGAATCAGCTTTTTGTTTCATTGATTTTTTGTATTATATTTTTGTCTTCTATGTCCTGGATTTGGGCTTTTCTTTTGGTGATCTGGATTCTTCTGCTGAAATTAGGGTTTTTGTGGTCTTGCTTTTCCAGCTTCCTTAGGTGGCTTGTTAGGCTGTTAATTTGTGATCCTTCCATTTTCTTTATGTGTGTTTGTAGGGTTATAAATTCTCTTACTACAGCTTTCATGGTATCCCAGAGATTTTAGTAAGATGTTTCTTCATTTTCATTTGTTTCCAGGTATCTTTTGTTTTGGGTTTTTTTTTTTTTTTTGAGTTGGAGTCTCACTCTGTCGCCCACACTGGAGTGCGGTGGCCACTCCTGGCCACAGCAGCCTCGACCTGCTGGGCTCCGGCAATCCTTCTGCCTCAGCCTTCCAAGTAGCCAGAATTACAGGCATGCGCTACCATTCCGGCTGATTTTTTTTATTTAATGTAGAGATGAAGTCTCGCTGCCCAGGTGGGTCTCGAACCTGCGGGCTCAGCAATCCACTCACCTCAGCCTCCCAAAGGCACGGAATTACAGGCTGAGTCACCGAGCCCAGCTTGTTTCCAGGTATCTTTTAATCTCTGTTTTGATTTCATCATTTACTCAGGAGTTGTTTAGCATCATGCTGTTCAGTGTCCATGTCTTTGTGGGTTTTGGGGGGACCTTGTACCTTGTTGGTGTTAATGTTTATTTTTATTCCACTGTGGTCCGAGAAGGTGCATGGTAAAATTTCAGTCCTTTTAAATTTGCTTACGCTTGATTTATGGCCAAGTATGTGGTCGATCTTAGAGTACATTCCAAGCGGTGATGAGAAGAATGTGTATCCTGTGGTCTTTGGATGGAGGGTTCTGTAGGTAACAATTAAGTCCATTTGATCAAGAATCGTGTTGAGGTTTCAGATCTTGTTGCTGATTTTTTGTCCTGATGATCTGTCTAGGGTTGTGAGTGGGGTATTAAAGTCCCCAACTATGATGGTATTGGAGTTGATGTCTTTTTTTTGTTTTTGGAGTTGGAGTCTCACTCTGTCACCCAGATTGGAGTGCAGAGGCTGCTCCCGGCCACCACAGCCTTGACCTGCTGGGCTCCGGTGATCCTTCCATCTCAGCCTTCCAAGTAGCCAGAATTATAGGCATGCGCTACAACGCCTGGCTGATTTTTGATTTATTGTAGAGATGAGGTCTCTCTGCCCAGGTGGGTCTGGAACCTGTGGACTCAGGCAATCCACTCACCTCAGCCTCTCAAAGGCATGGTATTATAGGCTGAGCCACCAAGCCCGGCTTCGATGTCTTTTTTTAGTTTACCTAGGAGCTGCTTTATGAAAGTTGGTGCTCCTATTTTGGGTGTATATGTTTAGGATGGATATTTCTTGTTGATGGATTGAACCTTTTATCATTATGTAGTGGCCTTCTGTATCTTTTTTAAGTTTGATAGATTAAAGGGTATTTTGTCTGAGATTAAGATCGTGACTCCTCCTTTTTTTTGTGTTCTGTTCACCTGAAAATTTGTTTCCCATCCTCTTACTTTAAGTCTGTGAGTATCCTTTCTAGGGAGATGCATCTCTTGAAGGCAATAGATTGTTACCTGGTGATATTTTATCCATTTTGCCATTCTATGTCTTTTCAGTGGTCCATTTAGTTCATTCACATTCAAACTAATTATTGAATGGTGAGAGTTGATCCCTATCTTAATGTTCTTACAGGGTTGTTGTTCTTCCTGTTGGTGTTTTGTCTTTCTTTTGGTTTTAGAGTTGGATCATGTGTGTTTTTAACGTTTTGCTGTACTCTTGTGAAGAACGTTGTTGTTCTTTTTTCCTTTTCTTCTGTGTTCAATACTTTCTTAAGTGTTTCTTGTAGAGGTGGTCTGGTGGCAGCATAGGTTCTTAGAGATTGGATATCTGGGAAAGATTTCAATTCTCCCTCACTGATGAAGCTTAGCTTGGCTGGGTAGGTCATTCTCGGTTGAAATTGTTTATCTTTTAGAATGTTGAAGATAGGGCTCCAAGATCTCCTAGCCTGGAGGGTTTCTGTAGATAAATCTGCTGCTATTCTAATTGGTCTTCCCTGGTAGGTAGTCTGACCTTTTTCTCTTGCAGCCTTTAGGATTTTTTCTATTATAGCTACTTTGTTTAGGTGAATTATTATGTGTCTGGGAGTTAGTCTTCTCATTTGTAGTCTTGCAGGGTTTCTCTGAATCTCTTATTTGAATTTTTTCATCATTGATGAGATGAGGGAAGTTTTCTTGAATGATTTCATGAAATGTTTGTTCCAGTGTGGGCTCTGTTTCTCTCTCTGCCTCAGGAAGGCCAATTACTCTTAGGTTCTGTCTCTTGAAGTGATCATTCATCTCTTGAGGGTTTTGTTCTGTCCTTTTGAGCTTCTTTTCTAGGTTTTTGACAGTTTGGGCTAGTTCTGTGTTTTGGTCTTCAAGCTCTGAGATTCTTTCTTCTGCTTGGCTAATTCTGCTTTCCATGCTTATTAGTTTGTTATTTATCTCCATCACAGTATTCTTTACTGCTGTTATTTTTAACATCAGCTCCTTCCTATTTTCCTCTTTTCTCTTCTCAATTTTTTTAATTCTTTCTATTAATGTCTTGATGTCTGGGTTTGTTGCATGTGACCTGTCATTCTGGGGGCTCTTCATTTTTTGTGGTCTGGAGTCTGTTTTCTCAGTGTCTGATCTCCCAGAGGTCTGTATGAGACCTATATTCTTCTTTTGGTTTTTCTTCATTTGTGTGGTTTTTTCCCTCCCTACTTTTTCATTCCTTCCACATCACCATCTTCTTTAATTCTTTTATTCAGGGGTAAAGGGATTGCTTTTACTTCTGTTTGTTCAATCTCCTCTTCTTTTTATGTATGCCTTCTTACTTTGTTCAATTCTGGAGTTGCACAGTAGGTTGAAGATGGTCCTTTTTGCAGTTTTGAGATTTACTTAAGGGGGGGAGCTGTGATTCAAAATCTATGTGCAGGTCCTGGTATCTGCCAACAGGTGTATGGATTCTCTTAAACCCACTTCCCACTGCCTTGGAACCTGTCCATGCAGTGTGGCTGTAGGTTTACTCCCTGAAATAAAATGAGATTAGCAGAGGGAAGAGAATGGAGCAGACAGTGGGTGGAAGAGTGAGGTGTAGAGAGGAGTATGGGGGGGAAAACAGATGATTGTACCAACAAATGGAGAGAGAGACCTAAACTGAAACAGATAAAAACAACAGACCACAGCTACACTCCAACCAGTTCCCATACAAAAAAATTAAAACATACAATGATGCTAACATACAAGCTAACCAAGTTCTTATTGGTGTGCTGTTCCTCTATACAAAGATATGGTTTTCAGAGAGGAGAAAAGAGAGGAAAAGGAAGAGAAAAATAGAAGGAAGAGAAAAATAAAAGAGAAGAAAAGGAAGGAAGAATAAAACAATAGGAATAGAATCAAGTCATTAAACTAACAGAAGCAATTGAGCACACTCTGAGACTTTTTGTTTATATCCAATGTCCTTTCAGCTCTGATTTCTAGCTGTCTTTTCAAGCTGGTAAATTAGTTCACAGTTAGGGTCGGTTGCCTCTGGCCTGCTGTGAAGGACAGTTCAGATCACCCTCAGTTCACCACTCAAATCTTGCCTGTGTCTGTTTTTCAAGCTTGTTTTTTATCGTTTCGATGTTGTTACCTTGAATCGCCAGTAGGTGGTACTATCTCAGCTGCTCTCCCCAGAAGGGGTGGAGTCAGACAGGAGCTGGGCAGAGGCTGGAGATAGAAGCCTGCCTCAGGGCACAAGGGAGGAGACCCACGGCTACTAGGACATCATAGTGGCAGCAGAGGTGGCAGCATTCCCAGCAGAGCTTGCCTGCAGGGGCTTCAAGGACTGAAGTCGTGGATCTCTTCAAGCACGGGTGATGCAATGTGCTATGGCTGCCATGGAAGTCCCAGTGGCTGCTTTGTCTGCAACTGCAGTGACTGTCCAGACTGCTGCGATGCCCCAGCAGTGGCAACGGCCGAGCTCCACCCATGTTTTTAATATAACAGCAATATATAAAAGCTATACATACATAATAGACATATATATCTAAAAGCTATCAGGTTATTCATTCTTGTTTTCTAATAGCTTGATTTTTTACCTATTCCATACAGGCTGCTGGGAAAACTGACTGACAACATACAGAAGATTGAAACAGGACCCCCCTCTAGGACCATACACAAAAATCAACTCCAAATGGATCAAAGAACTAAATATAAAATCTCAAAGTAAAAGAATCATAGAAAATATTGGAGACATCCTTATGGGAATCAGAGTAGACAACCAATTCCTGATCAAAACCCCAGACCAGACTGGGGAAATTTGTAAGACCTTGTCTCTACAATAAGTCAAAAATTAGCTGGGCATGGAAGTGCATGCCTGTAGTTTCAGTTACTTGGAAGGCTGAGGTGGAAGGATCTTTGGAGCCCAGCAAGTTGACGCTGGGGTGGTCGTGAGTGTGCCACTGCACTCCAGCCTGAGTGATGGAGTGAGATTCCAACTCAAAAAAAAAAAAAAGAAAGAAAAAGAAAGAAAATATATGCTTAAAATAAAAAATAAAGTATTTGAGATCATGTGAATAGACTGTATGCAAATATTTTGCCATTTTAAATCTGGGACTTGAGCAAATTTTGGTATTTGTGGGGGTGGGAGGTTTTAGAACCAATAACCCATCGATAATATAGAATGATTTTACTTAGTCTTTCTCCAAAATTAAATTTAACTTGCAAGAAAAAAAAAAGAGAGAGAGAAAGAAATAAGATAGACAAGTGGGATCTTATTAAACTGAAAAGCTTCTGCAAAGCAAAACAAGCCATCAAGACAATGGGGAGATAATCTACAGGATGGGAAAAATATTTTCCAACTGTGTATCTGACAAAGGCCTAACATCCCAGGAACTCAAATGTACCAAAAGGAAAAAAACAAACAGCCCCATAACAAAATGAGAAAAGGATATGAATAGACATTTCTCAAAAAAGATATATGAGCAGTCAGCAGACATATGAGAAAATGCTCAGCCTCACTAATCATCAGAAAATGATGATGCACATCAAAAATGCAGGCAAAATATTTTCTAAGTTTTTATTTATAAAAAATATATTTGATATTAAAAAAGCCAGAGTAAAACACATGGATTAAACTAACATTGTCATGTATCTGAATAAGTATTATTGAAATGTTTATTCTGATTTATCTGGTAGTTGTGACAAAATACTAATTTCATATTAAATTTGTATATAAAATGCTTGTTTATATAATTATTGTTAGTGGTCAAAGCACAGTAATAGGTAAGAGAAAAATGCAAAAATTTCCCATTTTTATAATAGTTATAATATCCTCAGCAAAATTATTTAATTTTCCCAAACAGGAAATATTTCAAGGAGTATTAAGATGAGCTTAGTATTTTGATGAAAACATATTTACTTTTAGCGTTGTACTATATACTATTTTGTTTCTGAATTTTAACAGACCATTACACTGATGTTTATCTGATTGCTATCAGAGGTATTTGTCCAAAGATACTCAAATGAGAAGTTTTTTTAGAGTAGCATTTACTGGAACCAATTTGTAATTCAAAAACCTTTTGAATGCAGTAGAAACTCTTTGACTCCTAATTAAATAGGAGAATCATGAAAGGTTGTCCACAATATATACTATATATTCATAGTATACATACTATATGCTATTTTTTTCTGTACATATATGTATACCTATAACAAAGCTTAATTTATAAACTAGGCTCAGTAAGGTATTAACAGCAATAACTAATAGTAAAATAGAGCAATTTCAACAATATACTGTAATAAAATTATTTGAATACAGTCTTTTTCTTCTAAAAATATCTTACTGTATGTGATATTTTTAGACTGTGGTTGACTGCAGGAAGCTTAAACTGTGAAAAGTGAAACCACAGGTAAGGAGAGATGGTAGGATAGTCATTTTAGCAAGTATGAAGCATTATTTCATTACGTTTTTGGTTTACATTTTCTTAATGGCTGATGTTGTTGAGCATCTTTTCATGCCCTTGGTGGCCATTTATGTATGTTCCTTGGATAAATTTTTATACATTTTGTTTTGTTCATTTTAGAATTAGGTTATAACTCTTTTTATTATTGAATTATAAAAGTTATTTTTCTGTGTGTGTGTGTGTGTGTGTGTGTGTGTGTGTGTGTGTGTGTATGCTAGAATCAAGCCCCTTATCAGATATAGGATTTGCAAAAATCTCCTCTTATTTTGCATGTTGTCTTTTCACTTTCTGATGATGTCTTTTGAAGCACAAAAGTTTTTAATTCTGAAATTCAATTTATAATGTATATATTTTTGTCTTTTGTCACTTATGTTTTTGTGGTCTTATCTCAAGTTTTGGACTAACTCCATGCTGCAAGGATTTATTACTATATTTTCTTTTGAGAGTTTTATTTTCAGTTTTTTTCATTTAGGTTTATGATTCATTTTAATTTTTGAATATGGCATGAGGAAAGAGTGTACAACTTTTTTCTGTTGCATGTGACTACTCAGTTGAACCAGAATCATTTTTAAAAAGACTATTTTTCCCTGATTGTATTATCTTGGTACTCTAGTCAAAAATCAACATACTTCAAATACAAGGGTGTACTTCTGGATTCTCAGTTCTATTCCATTGTCTATATGTTAATTCTATTTCATTGTCTATATATCAATTCTTATAGCAGTATCTCACTGTCTTAAAAAATTTAACATTGTAGTAAGTTTTGTCTTTTCTGAAACCAAATAAGTTCTAGATTAGTTTTAAGACTAGACTGTCAATTTCTTCAAAAATGTTAGCTAGGATTTTGATAGGGATTGTAATTTGGAGAATACTACTCTCTTAACAATATTAAATCTTCCATTTCATGAACATATAATGTCTTTCCCTTTATTTAGGTCATCATTAATTTTCTTCAGTAATGTTTGGTAGTTTTCAGAGTATGATTTTTACTTCTTTTGCTAAGTTTATTTCAAAGTATTTTATTCTTTTTGATGCTATTGTAAATAGAGTTGTTTTCTTAAGTTCACTTTTGGAGCACTAATATATAAAAATACAATTGATTTTTTTGTATATTGATCTTGTACCCTAAAACTTCGCTAAACTCTGATTAGTTCTAATAATTTTTTAGTGGATTCCTTGGGATTTTCTATATACAAAATCATGTCATCCACAAATAGAAATAGATTTATTTCTTCCTTTTTAATCTTGTTGTCTTTCAAGAGAATTTTGATGGTGGAGACAGATAAGTAGGGTACAGCCAACTAGCTGAAATTGTACACCAAAAGAAATAAATCAACAGTCGAAATTCTGATTACATGAATATCAGATAGGTGCATTCCATATTTTATCTGAAGCTAAGTCGTTGACTTTTTACCTAGGGTTTCCTAAACATCCTTTGTTTAGAACTATCAATAACCTAAGAATTTGAAATGGAACTAACCTTCAGAGGAGAGTTAAAGAAATCAAATTATAAGGTACAGGTTCACAGAGGTACTGAATAAGAAGGCCATCATATACAGTTTACTGGCCTATACAAAAGATTACAGTAAATGACATCACAGTATCATGCTATAATGAGGTCATGTAAATATATAAGAACAATTAATTTTATATTAATCTTCAAAATAAGGATGACAAGGATACAAAAGTGACAAGAATCATACAAGGTTTACTTATTTCTGCTATATTTTGTTGGAAATAGTTTTGGCAATGTATATATCTCATAGTTTAAATACAACTTAAATAACTACCATGCATATAACACCCATTGGCAATAGAGGTTCTAAGACACTGCTCAAGAAATTATAAAAATAACTTTTGTGGTTGTCCTTTTTTTGGAAGAACTTTCAAGTACATTCTGTAAGTATAATATGCTACTTCTTTTGCCAATAACTTCCAGTCATTTCTTTTTACTTCTACCTTTGGAAGAAGCATGGGAAGAAATTTGAAGTTATACTACTACAAGCTGCCCTGAAAATTATCTTTTTCTGTGGGTACTTCTTGGCAGCTGTCTGCATGACATGTGATACACTCTGATCCAAAGGTTTAATAAGTCCATTTCATGGTTATAACATAAACCTTTCATTAAGCGGTATAGGGAGAAATAGCTAAAACTCACCCAGAAGGTAAGTGTAGCAGTTTGGGGGAGGGGGGAATCTACATTTTCCTTTAACTGATACTTTTAATTTACCATACTGACTTGCTTTTAAATCACATAATCTTAAAAGTTTCATCTAAATCATTAAACAAGGGTGAATTGTAAATTTTAAAAAATTTCAACTTTAGATAACATTAGACTTATCTATGCCCAGTCTAAAGAATAATGGAAATGAATTGAATATTAATAAAGGACAAAGTGCCTTATATTTGCATATCAAATTTTTAAATTTTAAAATGTGATAAATCTATCACATTAGCTCAATCTACACCACAATCTTTTACCTTGAACCAGTGGCTAATTATAAATTGTATACATTTTAATATGTTCTAAATTCCACAAAGCCTAATATTGGGCTTTTAATTTTTTTTTCTTTTTAATTTGACTTAAAAAAAAAAAACTATTCCTGAATGTTTCACAAAACGTCTGAAAAAGCATTACTGCAGGGTTTCTTACTGCAGACTTGACACACTATCCATTTGACTAAGCATAGAGATACTAATCTGTTGGATGATTACAAAATCTCTTCTTACATATTATAAGACTCGTGTCTGATTTATCCATTCTACATTAAGCAGGTATTAATTAAGCTACTATGACTTTAAAGTTTAATTAACTAGTGCTTATGGTAAAAATTATAACTGCTGATAAAGAAAAATTGTATAGCTGTTGATAGCTTGTAACCAGCCTGACAGCTCACAACTGCACTGTGGTGTGCCTTGCTGAGCATAACAACTTCGGAGAATGTTAACATCAGATGAGATCACTCTCTGACCATGATGGAACAAGACAAAACATCACAAATGCAAACATCACAATGACCAAATATTCCTCTTTTCTGGCATATATGAATTTCCACGCTTTTGTTCCAATGACCATTCCAGCCTAATTTAGTTTCTCCCACCTCCTAGATAAAATTAATAAGATGTCCAAACACAAATTAGCCTTAATACATCACAGACTCAAACCCCAAACAAACTTAGTTCCTCAAATTTTCCCCCAAATTACCCAACACAAAACGAAATCTATAATAATTCTACCCTGAATGTCTCTTTCTTAATTCCCTCTCCATAATTTCCATAGCATATGATTTTCCTTACTGCAGCAAACACATCAATATTCCTAAATGTGTTCGATGATAGGTGTGCTCCTGGTGTTCTTTGGGTAATGAGATTTACTACTACCTATTTATTTGCACATCTATATATACTTGGGTTGTATATTTAGAGCTACTTGCAATGACAGAGGTAGATACAGATACAGACAGAAAAAGATACACCAATATAGTGGCAAGAACTTATCAAATGTTTAGTAAGTGCTGGATGAATAGCTGAATGCCTGAGCAAAATTAACAGAGAATAGCAATGCTCTGGCTAATGCATTATAACATAATTGGAATTGGGTTATTCCCTAAAATTTGAATGAGATGGCAAAGCAAAGGAACACTATATTAGCTTTGAATTTTAAGGAAGTAAAATTCTAATCCAGAAAAATATTATCATTTAAATGTTGCAAAATCTTGGAGAGGCACAAGCAGTTGTTATTCCCTGCTGCACTTGTGTTTTAGAAAGAGGTGATTTCTGAGCCACTGAAGGCTCCACTGAATGTTTGTTCTTCACTTGTTAGTCAGGTCTGTTGAAGATGTGCTATTTTCAAGTCAAATGTTTCAGTGTTCTTAATGTTTCTAAGTAACCTTAGCCTTTGGGGCACACAATGAGGAAATTAGCCTTGGGACCTTATTTTACCCCCCACTATTTGTAACCACTCTGCTCAAATAGTCTTTTCAGTCAAACCTCATTCCTTATTAGTTCAGGGCTAAGCTTTCAATCTAGTTTGCTGAGGGCTCTGGTCCCATTTGCAGTTCTTTTCAGCCTCTTTCTGCTTCCATCAATTTGGTTTGTCATACTGACATCTGGTGGACGAGAGTTCTGCTCCTAAACTCTCCATCACCAGGCTCCATGTCATCAAATCACTCTCAGCTCTGAATCAAACAAATGTTTGCCAGTAAAGTGTATGATGATTTCATTATGTTTTTTCCCCTATTATCTACCTCTTCATCAACCTAACTGGTTTTTTCAACATTCTGGAAGCTTTAAATTTTTAATAAAACTAGGGTCACATAACATGGTAGATTTATTTGTCAGTAGTATATAAGCACACACTTAGATTATGCCTATTTGCAGATATTACTTTTAATTCCTTGATTAAGTTTACTGGTTCAGTTAATCTAAGTGGACTTTCTGAACAAATATAATCTTATTTAAAGACAAATTAAATATTTGTCTTCAAAAAAAAGAAAATTGAAACTTACAGGAATAAAAGGTATCCAACTAGTAGAAAGCTGTGAAATATACTTGCAGCACAGATTTTGTGTTTGTGAGTTTGCTTATATATAAATTTCAATGGGTAACCCATTAGTAGTTAATTAAATAATACACGGCAAATGAAAGGATTTAAGTGATTTACACATTCTGATGGATTCTGAATTAGTATTTATCTTTATAATTATCTCTTTAATTGAAGATTTAGACATCAGTAAATGAAGCTCAATAAGATGCGTACACAGAATACTGACAGGTAAAATACTAGTGGATTCTTCTCTAAATAATGCATTTTATTAGGTTCTATAAAAAATAACATACCCTATGACATACATTGAATAAATCATGTGAAAGTCACCTTCAGTGTTTATTAATATGCAATAAAAATGGAAATAAAAAACAAACAAGTCTTGAAAGTTTTTTAGTGAAATGAAAATTAAATAGAATCACGTCTTGTGAAATAGAGGAAACTTAATTTGAGGTAGTCTGGTAATAAAGACAGTACGTGTATAACCATATGCCACAGGCATGAGATGTATTTAGTTGATTTTAAGTACTGCAGTTTTATTTTACTGCTGTATGATTTTAAATAATATTAGACAGGGGATGTAGCGGGTTCATGAACTACAATAAACATAAAAACAAAAACATCCTATTGGAATAGGCACTTTTATAGGTAGCAGATTGGAGAACCAAAAAAGGCACAGCAGAGTTTTACTGTGGACCAGACTGTCCTGACACACAATGCTGGTTAAAATTGATATCATTCTTATTTCGTGACTCTCCTCAAATGTCTGTTAGAGAACCCAAGCAAATTCTGCCAATAAAATAAGCAATTTTATAATTTTGTTTTGGAGTACTAATTAAAGATTAAATAAATTTAGCATGTATCCCCTTATAATCCATGTTTGCCTAAAGTGGCTCAACTTGCCTCAATTTGCAAGTGATTAATGTTGATGGAGAAATACAAACTTATTCGAATATGAGTCAAACTGAGCTCTTACTTGAGAAGTTTCTTAGTGTAACCAATAAGAGTTTTGATTAAATTATAACACTTTTGCAAATACACATTATAGCCATTTAAATTTTTTCTCTCATTGTGTAAAGTGAGTGCTGAAAAGCAGACCAGTTAGAAATTTGCCTTATTATCTCATGTTTGTAATATGTATATCATATGTGTATTAACATATAGATGTAAAATAATCTTTATATTTAATATTTATAAAATTAGGAATAATCTAAAAACTCAGGCTAAAAAGAAGGTTAAAGCTTCTACTAAATTCTTGCTGTATATACAGTCTTGCTGAAAATTATGATTACACTGAGTCCTTTCTACTTTTTGGATTCCTGCAGGACCCTTATCCCGCGTTTCATAGCTAATTAAAGGTACAAAATAACTATATCAGTCATCTTTGATCTACATCATTGTTTCCTGTCTTAATTTTAAGTCCTGTGGCTTATTGGCCAGTGTGGTTGCTTTGTGTGTAATTTTTCACTCAGGAAGCATGGTTTTCAAAGGAGTTTCCTAGGTATCACTTTGAGAGATTCTAGTACATTTTGTCTATAGGGGCCCTAGGAATCTGCAATTTAATATGTATCCACAGATAATTGTGATATAGGTCCACATAAAAAACGTAAAAGATCCTATTGGTACTTAATAAGTATAAAAAAAGAATTAGGCACATTAACTCAGTTAAATAGCATATTGCTTCATGACCCAGTCGTCCCTGGTTTTTGAAGTAGTTTTCCTCACCTGGACCTCCACAGTAAATGTAAATCTGAGGGTTGAGAGCAGCTACAATTTGTGACCAAAAAGGGAGATCATCATACCTTTTCCCCTTGTTTCACTGGTAATTTGATCAGAGAGTCTTAGAGGGATGTGTAAAGGCCAAAGGGTTTAATACCAATCATTGGCTTCTGGTTGGCCTGTTAGAACTGGTACAATATGCCATTAATCTTAGTAGAGTGAGCACTTTGCCAGACAGATCTCTTTTCCATTTTAGTATCTGTGCACAGCCAGATCAGGAATTGCAAGTACAGCAGCTTGGACTGTTCTAGAGAATGACTGAAGTCACCAGATGTGAAACTAGAGGCATTAGTAAATACTGCTAGTTCGTCAAACATGATATGCTGTAATTTGCTGTTCCAGAACATTTTGAAGTATAAAGAGAAAAAAAAAAACTCTAAGTCTTTGAAGGCAACTAATTTAAGATTGTGTGTTGTTTTTATTCTGTTACTAGCACTCTAACCTCAAGTTATTCTCAGTGTCAACTCACCTACAAAATGGAGATAATAATGACTATTGTATAAGATTGTTGTGAAGAATAAAAGAGATAAAAAACTCAAATATAATTAGTAGAGCACCAGGAAAAAAAAAGTGTGCAAATATATGGGTGTTTTTCTTTCCTTGCTTTAATTTGTTTGCTGTCTATGAGCACATTTTCAATCTTTTTTCTTCATTTCAGCTTGTGTGTCTAAATCTCCTTTCATTTTCATTCAAAAGTGTCGGTCGGGCATGGTGACTCAATCCTATAATGCCAGTACTTTGAGAGGCAGAGGTAGGATGATTGCCTGAGGCCAGGGGTTCGAGACCAGCCTGGGCAATTTGGTAAGACCTTGTCTCTACAATAAATCAAAAAATAAGTCAGGTATGGTAGTGTGCCTGTAGTTCTAGCTACTTGGAAGGCTGAAGTGGAGGGGCCACCTGAGCCCAGCAAGTCGAGGTTGCGGTGGCCATGAAAGTGCCACTGTACTCCAGCCTGGGCAATAGTGAGACTCTGACTCAAAAGTGTCATTAGTTTTCACAGAGTGCTTGGAAATCATCAGAATATAAAAGAAAATGTAAATGCAGCCTATTATGGACAGAAAATTTTTGATACTTGTTTTCTTTCACCAAACTGTTCTTATTTTCCTTTTTGACCACTTTTGAAGCAAACATTCAAATAAATCCAGATTTTTTTATACCTTTTAAGTATTGTTAGTATACTTTGATTTTATTAGAAAATCATAACACATACTTAAATGAAATTTTGCTTATTTTGGAGTATAATTTTATCATAAAAATAATATGTATGAGAAATAACATAAGTAATTTTCTAGGAATATTTATCTATAAGATGAAGTCAACTGTCTCAATAATCAGGTTTTTTTTCCCTTAGAGCTTTTCTTGGTATGAAGAAATGCAAAATACTTCAGGTATTAAAGCACAAGTGAATTTAAAATTATCTTGGGTTATATGGAATTACATTTTAACTTTTTGATGCAGTCTAAATGATCCCAATTTGAAAAAAGTATCTTTTAAATTTTATGCATGTGTTAGAATATTCTAACATCAAAATCTAAAATGCAGAGTCATACTACATGATTGGAATGATAATTATTTAATCTATCTTCAGAATACACATAATATAATAACACAATAGCAGTGAGTGGAGTTAAAAAAAGAGTTTAACATTTCAAGAAAAATAATCTAAATTAAAATAGCAATTTAACGTATAAGATCACAAAACATATTGCACTCCTAAAATTAAAAAAAAAAAAAAAAAAGTAAAATCAGAGGCCAGGTAGAACAGGAGATCTAAAATAAGCTGTGATTTAAAAAATACCTTTAAGTTTTTCTTTAGGAGTAATGTTTGTTATCATGTATCACTTGATCAATTGTAGGCAATTTACAAACCCTTATGATTCCATATTTCATTTTCTTTCTTTGGTCTTTTTTTTATGAAAAAGACACAGAAATCACAAAGTCATCAGCAGCGATTGACCACTAATCACTTGCTTTGCATTTCTTACCACATACACATCCACCACGCATGACTGTGACAGGCCACAGACAATGACTCCTGGTCTAAAACCTGTTTCTGTAGCAATGATTGCTCACAGCGTGTAATGACTTAGATGTAATTCCTGGCTCTGACTACAGCACTGAGCTGGCTTCTGACCTGCTGGCAGGGAAGACTGAAGGCACCTGAGCTCGATTTGTGCCATTATATTTGAAATGTTTGCAGCCAGCTTCTGGCTGGTGAATCTGCCATTCAAATAGCAGGCTTTTGTATTCATTAGGAAATCAAACGCTGGACCTGCCAACAGTGTTGCTTCATTTAGCACAAAATATGGGCAAAAAAAAAAAAAATATGTGTGAAATTTGGGTAGATTCACTTGGATAGGAGATGTTTGAATAATCGTTGCTTTTAATCAAATAGGGATGCATTTATTGTATTTGTATTTTATGTCAAACTCTCTAGTCTCTAAGTCTAAAAGATATTCACAGTGAAGAGCATTAACTAAAAACACCATTAAGAATGATGTTTAGCCGGGCTTGGTGGCTCAGCCTGTAATCCTGCGCTTTGGGAGGCTGAGGTGAGTGGATTGCCTGAGCCCGCGGGTTTGAGACCCGCCTGGGCAACTTGGCGAGACCTCATCTCTACAATAAAATCAAAAAATTAACCGGGCGTGGTAGCGCGTGCCTATAGTTCCAGCTACTCCGAAGGCTGAGAAGGAAGGATGGCCGGAGCCCAGCAGGCAGATGCTGCGGTTGCCGGGAGCGGCCACTGCACTCCAGTCTGGGCGACAGAGTAAGACTCCAACTCCCCCCCCAAAAAAAAATGGTGCTAGCTTTTCCTTTTTTTCTTCTCAGTTCATGTTGCCAGCTCCAAAATGTATGTGCACACCTAGGTCATTTGTAAGAAGTGATGTCTTTTTGACCCATGTTATGAATTGCTCTGGTGAGGAGATAGGTAGTTAACCAAAAATGGTAGAAAGTTAGAACAATAAGAATTTTTAAAAAATACTTCACCATTAAGCCCTTTCTTTGAGTACCAAGGTCTTGTTTTTAATCACTTGTTTTAATCCAGGGAATGTAAAATGTAATGTAACTCATCGAACATATCAAATGTAATACTTGACTAAAGCATATTTTAATAAGAAAAATAAAAACACCCTTCTTTCATGATTTAAAGGGTGATATTAAAAAATTATATATGCTAACTATTAGGATACTATAGAATAAATTTCAAAGAATATAGGTGCTACCTAAAGTAGTTAAATTGCTTCAAATAAGCGTCAAAGAATATTGTAGATATCAATATTTTCTTCATGTTAAGAGCATGAATCTTATTTAATTTGGTTGAACAACATAAGGCCTTGGGGATATCATTTTAGTGTCACTTTATGTCAAACCAATATATTAAAACCAGTGCTCCAAATATTCTAACCCACTCAAGCAAAAAATATTCACCAAAGTAAAAGGCAATGCAGTATTACTATAGAGTAGTTTCAAAATAAGGACGATCCTATGGTTAGTCATGTGAATATTTAGAATAGATGAAAAAGTAATGAAATGGAAACAGGTAAAGAAACAGAATTCTGAATATGTTTAAATGTGTACAAATAACAGACAATCTGTAAATAACACAAATTCATATATCAGTCAACAATGAGACGTTTTGGTTGATAGAA
Organism: Cephalopachus bancanus; assembly: GCA_027257055.1. Classification (NCBI taxonomy): domain Eukaryota; kingdom Metazoa; phylum Chordata; class Mammalia; order Primates; family Tarsiidae; genus Cephalopachus; species Cephalopachus bancanus. Next base: position 3,327,412 of record JAPVLO010000262.1, read on the forward strand.
AAATGAGTTTTAATATAAAATTAGTTTCTTCTGTTTCTTTTTTCTTTTGATTTGTTTTCCAGATCTGTTTTTGTGGAAAGGAGAGGAGTGACTCCACTGAACATCTGTAATACGCAGCTGCACACTGGCATCCAGATAGGATTTGATTGATGGTGTACTTAAATGTAGATTTACAAATGTGGCCCAAGGTCAGTTTTCCCTTATTTTGACTATGAAACACTGTAAGTTTTAATGTTATATGTTTCCTGGAATGGAGAACAGAAAATAAGTTTCTTGTAACATGCAGAGAATGAGTGTTACTACCTATCCATTGGGCTCAAGGTTTGTCACAGATATTCCACCAATGAAATGCTTGTTACTCATTACGGCAGAAACGTTGCCTTAGTACACACACCAGTGATATTACCCTGGTGCTGCCAACTGGATATTCTCACAACTTCTGTTCTATTAATCCTACATAGTATTTTTTTTGGGGGGGGAGGAGTTCAGTTTTCTCCTTATTAAATTTTAAAAGGTGTAAGAATATAACATGATTTGATTAGAGGTTTTAAAACATCACACCGGAAACATTATGATCTGGAAAATATTTTGACCCTGAGAATTGTTATCGAGTAATAAATATATTTTCCTAACCTTTGCCTAAAATCTGCACATTTCTCTACATAAAAAGAAAATCTTGCAAGTTCTATTTTCAAAACTTTAATATTAATTGTAAAAATTGAAACTAATATCTGGTACTTTTTTTTTACAAAAGTTTGGAAGAATGACTCAACTTTACAATAAAGTAAATAATAACACATCATAGTGAAGTCTATGTTGTTAACTTCTTGAAATCACCATAATTTTTTGAAATGTGCCTTTACTTGGGTCATGAAATGACTTTTGTATTTATGAGGCAAAACCTTCACAACATAATGTTTTTTAAAGATCAGCTTCTCGAGACTGTTATTTATGTAACAAAAGTAGAGATACCTAATGTGCAACTACATTTAAGTAAAAATTACCTAAATCCTTAATCATTATTTTAATCTGTATTCTAATTGTATAAAGGATACCTCTTAGCGCTCATAAACAGTTGAGTCATTATTTTTTTCTGAGTGTTTCCTTTGAAAGTTCACTTTAGTGGAAATATTTTGCTCTTCTTGTTTCTAGCTTACCTTGCTTTTTTACACTGTTTAGTAAAACAGTTTATAATAATATAACTGCTTATTGTCATAGTTCTTTTGAATGAACAAAACTTTTTTGTAGGCATGATTTAAAATCATAGTCACAGCACTTGCATAAAATATGTAGGACAGGAATTCATATGCAAATTAGTCCTGTGAATGGATCAAATTTGCTAACTAGATCATAGGTAATAACAGAGCTGGAGTTGGAACTCTTAAAGCATTACTCCAAGCTTAAAGATTTTTTTTACAAGCTGACTCTCACTGTTGTTGACATCTAAAGCATGCTTTGTATTCCTTTCCCACTCATTTACCATATCTCATATAACATTACTGAATATAGATTAGAGATTATATCAGCAAATCGCACCAGAGAGTCAAAATGATCAAAACATTGGTGATATTACAGAATCTCTCCAAGAATTTTTGTCCAGAAAGATATATACACATAAACTGCTAAGACTTTGAACATAATTTTTATTGCTGTTACTTAAAAAGTGGGACAAAAACAATCCAGAATTATTCATTTTCTTACTTAAAATTCTAATTGACAATACAGATAAATTTTAGACTTTTAAGGGAAGGGTGTAAGATGCCAACACTTATTTAGGAGAAAAAAAAAAAACCAAAAACTGAAATGCAAAATCCCAATGTGCTCTAAAACAGTGATCCCAACTTTTTTAGCATCATCAGGTACTGGTTTCATGGAAGACAATAATTCCATGGACTTGGGGGTGCAGGGGTGGGGGCTGGGAGTGGATGGTTTAGGGATGATACAAGTGCATAACATTTACTGTGCACTTTTACTATTATTATTACGTTGTCACATATAATGAAATAATTATACAACTCACCATTTAAAAAAAGAGGTGGAGACAGAAGTGGTAAATAAAATAATGAGCAGATCACTCATAAACTAAAATAAGTGTCAGATTCCAACTTAAAGTTTACCACTAGATGCAGTTGTACAGCTGAAGTTCATCAACTTACTTGTTAATCCCTGATGGTGTTTTGATATTAGTCTTTCAGTCATTGATTAATTATGGTTTCTGTGAGGTCAAACCTCACTGCTAATCTTAATCTGTACTTACAGTCACCACCACCCCCTCCCCGCCCCCAGTGCTAGCATCACTGCCTCAGCTCCACCTCAGATCATCAGGTATTAGATTCTCGTAAGGAGTGTGCAACTTAGATCTTTCACAAGTACAGTTCACAATAGGGGTTGCACTCCTATGAGAATCTAATGCTGCAGCTGATCTGACAGAAGGTGGAGCTCAGGTGGTAATCCAAATGAGGGGAGCAGCTGGAAATACAGATGAAGCTTTGCTCACTCTCCCACTGTTCTCCTCCTGCTGTGTAACCCAGTTGTAACAGGCCACGGACCTGGGAGTTGGGGATCCCTGCTATGAGAAATAAAGTTACTAAAGAAACAAAAAAATATGTACTTATAAACACAGAAGGGCATTTAAAAATGTATGTATGAGATTTCCTCTAAACATATAAAGTTAATGTAAATAGCTCTAATGCTATCACATACTATTGATCCCATTAGGTAACCTAGTAAAACACTGACTTTTAAAAGGAATAACAGTGATGAATTAAGCTGAATAATATGAAGTGGAATAAGTAAACTAGCTAATATTTGCTGAGTTTTTTGTGAGGTTATTCTAACTTATTCTATAGATAAAGGAAAATAAAAATTCATCCACAATAATGTAATTATATAGACCTTGAATAAGAAAAAAAGAAATCTGTTAAAGAGTAAAAATAAATGTATGTGTTAAGTGAAGGGTAAAAAAAAAAGTTCAGATGTTGAGACAAAATATATTCCACTTCTGTGCTTGAGAAATGCCAAGATTATTTTACTGCAATTACTTTTTATAGGTTCATTGCTTTCATATTTCAGTTGGCATGATCACATTAATTGTACAGCATTCATTGTAAATTTAAAAGGGCAAAAACAATGATCCATTTGAAAAACAGAGTTTGGTAATTTACAGGAGAAAAACAAAAACTTGAAGTTTATAAAAGATTTAAACTGAATTCTTTACCCTGTTAGTCAAAAAAACCATCTTGTTCATTTTCTCAACCAGAGACACTGAAGATAGACTTTCAAGTTATTTTCATCTAAGCTTTCAATATTTTGAAATCCATGCAGTTTTATTTTTAAAACATTGATAAGTAATTATAAATGTCTGAGATATTCTACATTTGCAATATTAACCTTTGATGGGCTTTCAAATAATTTTTAGAGAAATTTTCAGACACAAGCGATGTTTTATGTCCTCATTCAAATGCTTCCAAAAGCTGGAATTTGAACTGTAGACTACATCAATCAATGAAATAAGGAAAATAATTAATTGACAATATCATTTTTATAACATTTTATTGTCTTTTATTGTCAAAGCATTGAGATATACTGTCAGATAAAATAATAATGAGGCATTAATACATGTTTGCAATGGGATAACTTATATGTACAAACTTTCAGAATCTGAAATAAACTTGAAGGAGCAAAGAAAAGTAACAGAAAAAGAAGGGATGATAGGAAAAAAAAGAAAAAGAAGAAGAATAATTAAAAGTTAACCAAGTCAGCCGGATTCAGCAGGCTTTTCTCAGGTGCGTTCCTGCATCAGTAGCAGGCACGTTCCCACAGCAGCAGTCTCTATGAAAAAGATACCTGCACACGCATGTTTATCACAGCATTGTTCACAGTAGCAAGAACATGACCAACTGTGCTGCTCATCAAAAGAGGACTGGATTTAAAAAAATGTGGTACCTATTCACAATGGAATATTACGCAGCCATAAAGAAGAACAAAATCATGAACTTCGCAACAACCTGGATGGAATTAGAGTTTATAATACTGAGTGATCTCTCACAGAAACAAAGAGTTGAGTATCACATGTTCTCACTCATAAGTGGGCCTTGAACAACTACTATAATACTATAAGAAAAAGATTGACAGTAGCAGGAAACTGCAGAGTCGGGGGGAGGGGCGGGGAGGTGGGATTGACAGTAGTCGATATCTACCTGGGGTAAGGGAGACACACCTCATCAACAAGGGTACCTGCACAATGAATATTTGTATACCTCACCCTAAATTGTACCCCACAATTTTTAAATAAAAATTAAAAGGGGGAAAAAAAGTTAACCGACAGCCAGGCATGATGGCTCATGTCTGCCATCCCAGCTTCTTGGGGTACTGAGGCTGGATGATTGCTTGAGCCCAGGAGTTTGAGACCAGCATAGGCAGCATAGTGAAATTTCATCTCCAAAAAAGAAAAAAAAAAATAGCCAGATGTGGTGGCATGTAACTGTAGTCCCAGCTACTGGAGAGTCTGAGGTGGAAGGATCATCCAAGCTCAAGACGTCAAGGCTGCAGAGAGCTATGATTGTGATATTGCACTCTAACCTGGGCAACAGAGAAAAACCTCGACTAAAAAAAAAATGTAGCTGAGGACAGGAAAAATATAGTCAAATATGGAAGGAATACAACTGAATTGAGTGTAAATAAATTCCCATGGTATTGGTCCATTGATTCATAAGAATAATTATAATGTCTAAATGTTAACAAAAATGAATGTACAATATATTATTTTATCATTATTATTTGTTAAATTAATCTAATAACCAAAAGCTTAAATTTGTTTTACTAATAAAACAAATGACAAAGAAAATTAATTTTTACTTTACTAGTAACTTATAGAAGCTAAGAGACAAAGTGAAATGTGTTTGAAAATATTATTCTAAACAAGAGTTAGTTATTTTTTGTTAACATTTGGTTCAATGATCTATGCTTTTTTGTACTGTTTAACTGTCAGCCCTAATGAAATAAAGTCTCTATTTTCAATGGTGAACAATGGAGTCTTCTTGTTCAGGACTTTGGCTTTTTTCCATTATGCAAAGAAAAAATGTTGGGGAAAATGATGCTATAAAACAAAACCAGCCAGTATTCAGAATCAAGAGATTCCTTTACTTTTTAAAAATAGATATCTTGAATATTTGGGTCATGTTCTAAATTATCTCAGGGATGTAAAACTTTCTAGCAGGGAGACTCGTTTTTGAGTCTGTATTTGGGAGATTTCTTACATTTTTGCATTCCAAGTTCTTAAATCAATTAATATTATAATTTCGGTTTTCTGGCTACAAAGCTTCTACACCAGTTCCAACACAAGAAATGTAACTATAGAATATTTGTAGTGTCTAGCTTGTGTCATACTCAGGTGAAATTACGCCTAATCTTAAAGAGCTGGTACTCAGAATCATAGCATGTTTTTTCTTCCTTTCTCTCCATAGAAAATGTCTACCCCATGGTGTTTTAACAGGACATTGTAAACAGTTAATCAGCAGAGATATATCTGAACTAAGTAGTTACTGTTTTCTTTGAAATGCATTATCAATAACATTCTTTCTTCTACTGTTTTCCTTCCTTCATTATCAAAGAGAATAAAACACACAGCTATTTCTAAATATAATGTCATAAATATTTTTAAAATACTGTTAAATAGCAAGAAATGTATACATTTCATATGAATGTTATTTAATTGTAATTGTCTTGGAAATATGCCATGCATTTAAAAGGTGGGTTGAAGCCTACTGTACCACATGATATTCTCATCGCACTTGTCCAACATCACCCTTGTTGACTATGTTTTGAAACTTTCTGAAACAAAATTTTGCTACCATTTTCCATTTCCCTTTGCCCTTCTCTTACTTATTCCATTTCTTTTATTAGCTATTTTCCTTTCAACTCCTTCTTTTCCTTGTTTAACAGATCGTTAAAAAGTCCTGCTTGCCTTTTCTTCCTAGATTCATCTCTCAGCACTCACCTGAATTCACATGTTTTAAACTAATGGAATTTGGGGTTTTTTGGTTTTGTTTTGTTTTAGAGAGAAAAGCTTACTTTCCATCACACAACCTGGAATTCCGTGGCATGATCATAACTCACTGCAGCCTCAAACTACTGGGCTCAAACAATTATCCCGCCTCTGTCTCCCAAGTATGGGACTACAGATGCACAATACCACATCTGCTTTTTAAATTTTTATTTTTGTAGAGACTAGGTCTTACTGTGTTGCTCAGACTCGTCTCAGACTCCTGGGTTACAAGCATGAGCCACTGCACCCAGCATCACGCAATTTAACATGCAGTCTTTTGGATGGTATATGGAGTGAGGAAAGACATAAGATATTCTGACCTTTTCACTGCTTCTTGTTTTGGTGAGTTCACCATCAACAGCTCTGACCAAGCTGTTCTCAGAACCAAATTTAATTGCTTTCCAAAATCCAATGACTTTGTTTACAAAAAAGTGTTCTTTTCTTGTCATCACTCTAATTTTTTCACCCCTGAATACTTTCTAAGTAGTGGCACTTTGCTATGACTGTGACTCATAAATAGAATTCTGGTTATGCAACATGACTTAGGTAAAGAAAGTGGCAATATTATATGGCTCCAACCACATTTCCTATTTCTGTTTTCCTAATCTACACCCAGAAAGAAAACAAAGCCTTGAGCAAGAAACCTGTTACGTGGGTGTTAGTACCTTGAAAGCCAAATTGGTTACAAGCTGTTCAAAAGCTTTAAGCCTATCCATTAAATGCCTTCCTCAAAGCTATGGTCAACCACAATCTGCAGAACTATACTAAACAGAATGATTACAAGTATTGCTCATTCACAGGCAAAAAAAAAAAAAAAATCTGTTCTTACGCAGTGTCAAATGAATAAGAAATTGGAAATAGCTTAGAACACTACAAGAAACAGAACTCTTAGGTTTTAGTCTTATCTATGCCAGTAACTAGTTATATAATAGGATACATGTTGCTTCAACTTTCTAGCTCTCATTTTCCTCATTTGAAAGATTTTTTCTTGACCAAAAATATATGACTTTGAAGTTTTAGAAGCAGAAGCCATTTCTATTTTTTCTGTGACTGATTTTAAAATGAGCTGTGGCTGAAAGAAAATTTTGTCTATGTTAAGGGATTACACTTTTTTAACTGAAACCACCACCAAAGCTTCTGTAAAACTTTGTTTGTATGGGTAATCTTTATCTCACTATGGGACATTTGGTTTCTGATCACAACTGATTGGATCATGTATGGAAAACTAATTTAAAAGCAAGGAAGCAATAGCCTAGGTCATGGCACAGGTAGCCAGGTAAGAAAAGACAGGATATGTAGCTTGATTTTTGTCTAGAAATATCATAAGAGAATGGAACAGATAGAAACTGATGATACTGAAATACGTTAAACAATATGAGGTGATTGGGGCAAATTTATCAAGAAGCCTCAAATATGAATAGTATTAGGAAGCAGCAACTGTAATAAATAAACCTATGCAAGACAGAGAAAAGTAGTATAATGTAAGACAAACTATTAGTAGTAAAGGAAGTTAGAAAAAGAATCACACTGAGAAGTGTGCTAGGGTAAATATTCATGTGTCTCTTCTGGGGCCCTGTGTGCTGGTCCTTCAATTTCTGACTTTATCTTAGTGAGTGTATTTAAAAAATAAATCCCTAAACCAGGCTCGGTGGCTCAGCCTGTAATCCCATGCTTTGGGAGGCTGAGGTGAGTGGATTGCCTGAGCCCGCGGGTTCGAGACCCACCTGGGGAACTTGGCGAGACCTCATCTCTACAATAAATCAAAAAAATTAGCCGGATGTGGTAGCACGCGTACGTAGTTCTGGCTCCTCGGAAGGCTGAGGCAGAAGGATCACCGGAGCACAGCAGGTCGAGGCTGCGGTTGCTGGGAGCGGCCACTGCACTCCAGTCTGGGTGACAGAGTGAGACTCCAACTCAAAATAAATAAATAGATAAATAAAATAAAATAAATAAATCCCTTATTGCTTGAGGTTTCTACACAAAGTTAAAAATTTTCTACCCAACAGAAATGGTGCAGTTTTCTATCTGACCAGTTGCTGAGAGCCAGGCTCCCAAGGGATGTTGCAGTTCTCAAAGCTGCATTGCTGGTCTGGGATCCACACAGTGGATGGGACACGATGGTTTCCAGAAGGGAAAAGTGATGGCACCCAAGAATTCGGGGCTACCAACAACTGCAGAGACCCCAAGGAGTATTACAGCCCTCTTAACTTGGTGGTCAGTGAGCTTGAGCCCTGCAAAGTGTTTATGGTTCAGTGGGCTGGTAAGCCAGCCCCTGAGAAGTGTTCACAACTCTACCAGTTCAGTGGACCAGGGAGTCAACTCCCAAGAAGTGTACACAGCTCTGGTTTGGTGGGCTGATGAGCCATCCCCCAAGAAGTATTTATAGCCCTGTCCACTAGGTGGGCCAACAAATCAGACCCCCAAGGAATATTGAAGCTCTTTCAGCTTGGTGGGTCCAGCTCTTCCATTTCTGTTGATATGGATTTTTCAGGTAAGCCTGGGCTTTGAAACTGTCAGCTCAATGGGTCAGCCAGCCAGTCAGGCCCAGAGAGAGTCAGTTCTGGGGCTGGTAAGTCTAGCCCCAGAAGTGTTGACTCTAATGGGCTGACAAGCCAAGCCCTGAGAGTGCTGCTGGTTCAGTGATCTGGTAAGCCTAGCCCCTGGAGTGTTGGTTCTAATGGACTGGCATGCCAAAATCTGAAAGTGTTGCTGATTTGGTGAGTTGACAGGTCTAGCCCCTGGAGAGTCTCAGCTTTGGAGTCTTGCCTTCTTCCAGCAGCTCTCTCAGTTCTGCCAACTCAGTTGGCTGACAAACCAGCCCCCAGGGCGCACAACTCTTCAGCTCCAAAGATCTTCTGCAGCTCTTCAGGTCAGTTCTTGTCTCATGCCCAGTAAGAATGAGGGACATGTACAGCCAGAAAGTGAGAAGGCAGGATTTACTAAGAGGGCAGAAAGTTCCCACAGTGAAAGGGGACATAAGGGAATTGTCCATTTGGAGCTGAAAACTGGTGTTTATATAGTCCTAAGACTGAGCTGATTGGCTAGCACTGGCTGTGAGGTGATTGGTCGGCATTAGATGTTCTGATTGGTCAGTACTAAGGACCAATCGACAGGAGGTAGGGGTCTAATGGTGAGCTGATTGGTCAGCACGTGACAGTTTGCTTTTCTATCTCAGAAGTGAATACTTGAGCTCTAGCTTAAGAGGCTTGCAGGGAGCTTGTTTACCAACGTGAGTGTATCAACCTGAGAGACCTGCTGGAAGTTTACTAGGAAGTTTGCTACATTATTGTGGGGTACCCACCATGTTTGTCTGCCAAGCCTTTCTCTAGCTATCTCCTCTCTCACCACATGTGCAGCTCTTCTAGTTCAGCAGCTTTTCTAGTGCCACAGTTTTGAGTTTTTGCCTCTGCCCAGGAAGAATGAAGGATCCTGATACCTTGAACATCACGGACATCAAGAGAGTGAGTAATAGACATTTATTAGAGGATAGGGAGGCTCTGGGAAGCAGGAGAGGACCTGAAAGAGGGTTGCCTAGCCAGAGGCTGAAATCAGGGGTTCATATAGTCTTAAGATCATGCTGACTGGGTGGCAATAGCACGAATCAGAGAGAGGCACTATGCTGTGGGATTGAAATGCACCAATTAGGAGGCATTTGGAAAGGGCCAATCAAGTAGAAGCACAGGAAAGTAGTAGACTATAGGTCTGGAAATAGGTGTTCTCACTTCAGTCTCTGGGTCTTGTAGTGGAAGTTTTTACTGGGGACAAGCCCTAATCTGTATGCCTATGCAGTTTTTTTCTTTCTCCCGTCTCAAAACTATACTAAAGGAATCATTATACAATATGAAAATGACAGACTCTATATGTCTAAATGGCATTTGCATTTTATTAATTCCAAAATGTTTATAATTAAAGGAATATTTAGAAGATATTTTGAAGTTTCTTTGAACATTTCATAAGTATTATCTCTTCTAGAACCTTTCGTCTCACATCATTAATAACAGTACCAACTTGACAAGAAATCTTCTTTACAATGATATTGGCCAACCAAAGCAAGATGACATTTATATTATAGGTACTAGAGTTTTGTTGGTTTGATTTATATATATTCATGTCCTTCCATTAATGCAAGCATGACCATGTAGTCCTACTAAACTTTGTCTTCATAATTAAGATGACGCATATTAAATAAAAATATTTTTCTTTTTATCATACCTAAATTTTCAATTTACTCAGATGAGAGAATAAGTCAAAAAAAATTCATAAGACTTTTGCTAAGAAACATCCTTTAATTGTCATTTTTGCTATTGCTTAATAAAAAGAAAACCATGCTTTATATACTACATTGCATTGGGACATTAATGATTCATGAAGACATTTGACAACCAAAGCTAAAAAATTTTTTTAAATTTTATAATAACTTATGCAAGAGTAACATATACAAGATAATCTGAGAAACAGAATAAAACAGAAGCCTGTTTGGGTCAAATGCAGAAAAATATATCAATGCAGACTTGATATTATATATAAAAGGAAGTAAAAAGCATATGTTACAGCAGGGTTCAGAATTTGTTGGGAAAGACTCTTGACCTTGTTAGTTCTCTATCAGTATTTCCAGAACCAAGTCAAAATAAACAGAATCTGCATTTTGTTATGCAAGTATTGCTTCTGTATAAGTCCCCTAATTTTCAATTGACCTCTTGCTGCTATATTTTTCTTCCTAAAGAAAAATCTGAAACTGCCACAAAAGTCCAGACAGAAGCTGTGTCTGAGGAGCACTGAGGAGCAACTGTGTGCCACAATTTGAAATAGATAGAATGGTTTTCACTGGCCCTCTGTTCTCTGTTTGCCCTTATCTTGTTATACTTCTGGCACGGCTGTCTCCCAGGTTTCTGTCCAAAGTGCCACTAACCTCAGCCTTTCCTTTTTGTTACTTTTGTTTTTCCTTCTTGTTATTTTTGTTTTTCCTTCTTGTTACTTTTGTTCCTTTCCCCCAGCACCTAGAAACATGGTTAGTGAACTTTCACCTCTGATATACAGAATCAGTTCTAGTGTCCTTTTTTTGGCCAGATAAATGAACACAAACTAATGTTCTCTCAGAAAACCAGAGTGTACTGAAAAAATCAAATTATCTTCCTGTTTTGGTCAAATACAAATGTGACTTTGTCATAAGGGATTCTGATAAACTTCAAATCATACAGAATTTTCAAGATATATTTTCTTTACATACTCTAAAAATAAGTATGGTAGTTACCCCAAAATAACCTCTGATCTGAGTTTTAAAATTTAGGATACACAGAATAACATAGCCCTTAGACAATAATATTCCTGAGTAACTTTGCCCTCAGATTCATTTCTCAAAATTTTTATGCTCCACTGTGTATTATAGGAAGGATAATCACTGCAGGCTGCATTTTCCAGGGTACAAGTAAGCTAAACGGTACCTGGATTTGGTCAATGGAAGACTCTGTCAGGAGACTAGAGAACGGAAAGGCAGAATGCAGGATATATGCTTCCCTGTCTTGTCTGACTAAAGTGGTGTTTTTTTGGCAACAATTGTGCTCCTTCCTAGTCTCCATCTTCTTTTAAAAAAGATGACCATCATTCTAGTTTCCACTAGTTGATTCTGATCTCTGAATTCTGGCAACATTACCTCTTTTCTTTGTCTCTCAGTTCCTGGTGTGGTAGTGGTTTTGCTTCTTAATCTCTGGGCCTCCTTACCGATGATGTGTTTTGTGTCTCAGCACTTTCATTTCTTAACTCCAAAATCATTTCCTTGCATTAAACACCTGCTGTTTATAATCTGAATGGTTTTCCCCAAGGATTGTCTTCTTCATAGGATAGGAAGTCCTGAAGATGACAGTATTGGTATCACATGCTTGTCTAGTAGCTATTTATTCCACAAATTGGCTAATTTTTAATTTTTTCAAATAAATATGAGATAAGTAAATATAATGAGACTTCCATTGAAAGCTTATCTAAAACAGCTAGATAGAAAGATCAACCAACTACCTATTTTTTTAATCATGCTTCTCATTTGAGAAAACAAAGCAATTAAATCTTTTGATGGGAATAGAAGTGTTTTTGACATCAACTTATTCATTATTGTCAATAATGATCAAATGAGTAAATGGAAACAAATAGCAAATAAAACAACTATATGATAGGGTGTCCTCAGTGCTTGACTTGACATAATTTAACAAGTATTTGTCAAACAACTAGTCTGTACCAAGTATTGTATTAAGCCTAGGGATAGGAAAATAAATGACATAGAAAAATGTCAGACATGCACACTAATAATTGCTAAATACTGAGTAATAATGAAAAAATGGGAAAATACACAAGGTGAGGATATAGATCAGAGAAGGAGAAACTATACATTTCTTGGTGGGAAATGTATAGGTATAGTTATGCAAGAAAGGTTTTCTGAAGTAACATGTAGGTAATATTTGAAAAACTAACACCAGTCCAAGCCAGGCGCCAAGTGAGAGGACCAGGTGAGAGCAAAGTAATGCAAAGGTTTGTCTGCCGTTGAACTGAGTCTGGGTTTAAACACCAGTTTCTGGAAGGTCAGTTAGGGATTATAATAGGAGATAAACAATGGAACACAGGCTTTTAAGTAATATTATGAAAGAAACACAGAGAAAGAGAGGATGGATAATAAATTGATGTAATATAAATATATGTCTCCAGACTTACCAGTAATAAGAATATGAGCTAAGGCAATAAGATGGGAAATTGGGAGGAAAAAATGTGCTCAAGAAAGATTTAGAAGATGGAGTTGACTTGCCATTGTGACTGTTTCAGTCTGTTGTATTAGAGTATGAGGGAAACTACTTAGAGATATTAATTTATTCAGATGTTTTATAATCCAACACCAGAAATTGTCCTTAAAGTGGAAACCTAATGGGAATTAAAATCTGTGATAAGCTCAATGTGTTTCTAGCTTTACCAAATTGCTACTTGAGGAAACAAAGCAAATTGGTTAAGAGGAGGAATTATGCAGCCAGAATCTGGCTTTGAACTCAGGATCTCCCAGAAAATATTAGTAACTATTAGTTGAATAAATGAAAAGATAAGTGAAAAATAAACAAAAAATTAAAAGTAGATAATGAATTGGAGGAAAGTCAAGTGCTTCCTGTGGCTTTCTTTATCTATAAAATGGGGATAGGAATAGAACCTACTGGTCAGGGTTAATAACTGTCTTAGTCTGCTTAGGCTGTCATAATAAAATACAAAGACTGGGTGACTTAAACAACAGGTATTTATTTTCTTATAGTTCTGGAAGCTGGAAATTCCAAGATCAACTTTCAGGCAAGGTTCATTTTCTGGTGAGAGCCCTCTCCCTTGATTGGAGATGGCTGCTTTCTCACTCCATCCTTTCATGGTCTTTCGTTGTTGCATGCAAGCAGAAAAAGAGAATGAAAGAGAGGTCAGAGAGAAAGGGAGAGAGTACTAGCACACTCTGGTTTCTTTTCTTATAAGTAAACTGCTTCTGTCAGATCAGGGCCCCATCCCATTCACTCCACCTTAATTACATCCTTACTCCAAATAACAGCCACACTGGAGGTTAGGGCATCAACATATGAATTTTGGGACAACATATAGATTCAATTCATAATAACAATACATCTAAAGACATTAGAACAGAATTAATAAGATACACCATCTTTATAACTAGAATATTCCTACTAGGATACATCTATGAGAATGTCATTTAGAAGAAAATAAGGATTTTTGTCCATTTTTTTGCAATAGAATCTGAAGTGCCCAGAGTAATGCCTAGCAAATAGCACGTGTTCCATAAGTATTTAGTGAATGATAAGAGGATATTTCTAATAGGCACATATACTTTTTATTTATTCTTTTAACAAAGAGATAGTGGTTAGTCTATGAGACATGCATTATTCTAAGTACTTTGCATAACTGAACACATTTAATTTTTGTCATAACTTCATGGGCTAAATAGTCTTATTGTTTCCTTTTTGTAGATGAGAACACTGAGATCCCAAAAGATCTCATTGCTTGTCAAAGGTCACATAGAGATTAAATGGCTAAACCTCTATAAGAATCCAGGCACTATGGATCTAGAGTTCTATACGATTATCCATGGTACCCTACAAAACTGACTCTAAGCTTCACAGAGATGACTTGCAATGGCAGTTCCCGAGGAAACTGTGTGTTTTTGATTTAGTAAGAGCATTCTAGCAATGTTCGCTAAAGGATCAAGTACATTCAAAATGTCAGACAGCAAGCCTTTAATGATCTCTCCTGTTGGAATACTTCTATCACAATTTGAGAAAAACAGCTTTTGTCGGTTATAGCTGAAATTCAGAAGACAGCAAATATATTAGCATCCATCTATTGCCAGCCTCACGAAACTTTGGTAGGCCTAAATAAAATCAATATAATATTCCTTGTTTCCCTTATTTTGCATTTATGTTACATTTCACTTCTGTATTTTTTTTCTTTTATATATCTTATTTGTTCTGACCATTGTAAACCCTGTTTTTTAACTATATTCTGCTTTTTTTGTTATCTCATATTTCTACACTCACTCCTTTCTGGTTATTCACTTTTTTCTTCCACAATAACACTTCATTCTTAATTGTTAAGACTCATGCTTTTTATGACTTCTTGCAGTTGTTTTTAAGATTTTATTTTTTGTTATTCTTGACTTTGCATGACAGAAGGATTATTTATCAGTCTTTCATGGTTTCTTGACATTGTCAACCGGTAGACAGTTTCTCCAGTTTTTTCCCTACTGAACTTCTGAATAATTTTTTAAAGTATTTCTCTTCACCAGAAAAATAGAACATCAAAATCCTGAGCCACACTTTACATGAAAAAAAAAAAAACTAACAAAATACTTTGATTCAATGATATTTTTTGAGACTAGATTATAAAAGCAGATTGATACTGAAAGAATGTCATTTAAAAATGCATAGGATTTACTTTAGCTATCCAAAACGGTTATACACCCCATTTCTCTTAATCCAGTGGCATCCTGCCAAGGATTAATTGATTTTCCATAACTTTTCCTAATGGGCAAATCACATGGCTTTTCCCAAGAAATGTTGTTATTTCCTAAAGTATATTTATTCTTTTAGATAATAAAAGGGATTAAGTTTTGAATTTATAATATCTTAGTAGCTATATATACATGCATAAACACACACACGTATATATATCATATATATAAAATATAGTCTGACAATTAAGTTCATGAACTTACCATTGACCATTTGTGTTACAAACAATTAAGTAAGGTTTGTCACCTTGCTATATCATTGTCTCACAGCTGTGTTCATGCTGACATGTGGCAGTGTCTTGTTGAGTGTCGTTCATTAGTGTTGTTGCATGTTTTTGTGTGCCATTGAAAGAATGTCAGATCTTGAATTAGAGCAATGAACAAACATTTAATTTCTTGTTAAGCTTGGCAAGAGTGGGAGTCAAATCAGGGACATGTTAGTCTAAGTTTATGGGAATAATGTCATGAAGAAAATGGTAGTATACAAATGGATTCAGCATTTTTCTGAGAGGAGAAAGCGTGTCACTGATGAAGAGTGGGCAGGACAGTCAGTAATGAGCAGAACTGAGGAAAGTCTTCAAAAATTCATCAACTTTTCCATCAAAATCATTGACTGACTGTGAGAAGTATAGCAGACCAAGTAAATATCAACAGAGAAACAGGAAAATCTTAACTGAAAATCTTGGCGTGACAAAACTGTGTTCAAAATTGGTCCCAAAGGAGCTCTTGCATCACAACTCCTCCCAAGGAACTCTTGCATCACAATGCACCAACTCATGCAGCACTGTCTGTGAGGGACTTTTTGGCCAGTAAACAAATAACTGTATTGGAATACCCTCCCTATTTACCTGATCTGGCCCCCCAGTTATTTTTTTCTTTACCTGAAGATAAAGGAAATACTGAAAGGAATCCATTTTGAGGATTTCAGAACGTCAAAGGTAATACAATGACAGCTCTGATGGCCATTTCAGAAAAAGAGTTCCAAAATTGCTTTGACAGGTAGACTAAGTGCTGGCATCAGTGCATATCTTCTCAAGGGGTATACTTTGAAGGTGACAACAGTATATTCAACAATGAGGTATGTAGCACTTTTACTAGGTTGAGTTCACAAACTTAACTGTCAGACCTTGTATGTTTGACAAGTATATGATAATTTATATATTATATACATTATTATAATATTTTATATATATCATTGAATATGTTATATAAGTAAATTTTGCCTTTTATATTCCTCTCTAATGCATTATCATTCACATTCTTCAATACACTCAAATTTCTATAGCTAATGTATTGAAAAGCAAGGATTTAAATCTGGCCATGTTCTTATCAACATTGCCTCCAAATGAATGTTTTATCATCCTTATCCTGTGATGAGGAAGGATCAAGCTTGTGAAAACCCCACCTGCATGGATAATTTTTTTTTCCTGGGGTAGAAAACATAAGGGAGAAGGAAAGCAACTCATATCTTATCCATTATGATTAACAGCCCATGCTAATGACATTCATTAAGCTAAATGAGCAGGAGAATGAGGACTCAAGCTTTCTAATTGAGGCAGATTTATTTTTAGGATGAAATTCGCCCAAAATACATTTTCTTTTTTAAAACCCTGAGTGTCACTTCAAGACATATAATTTAAACAACTGATTATGGATGGGATATGCTTTAGCCCTTCTGGAAATATAAAATTATACAACCACCAAAGTCATCATTATCACTTTTATAGTTTTTTATGACTATTATTTATTACATGAGTGGATAAAATATAAAAAGGAAAGAAAAATGCTCTTCATTAAAGTTAATGACTCATTCTAGCAATTTTGATATTGAGTTAACTATTTAAAATCTCTTCTGCCCTAGTAAACACATATCTACAAAACTAATAGCAACTTAGGATAATATGGTTGGAAATATATTTTATATATGCTGTGCTCTACTGTGGTTGAAAAGAAAAATATATACCTACACACAAACATACACAGATATATGTAGCATATATAAAGTTTAACACACCTGCCACAAATAACATAGATTTAAATACATTTTATACACAGCAGATTCTACATATTGGAAGCATTTTTATTTTTATGATAAATATTAATAATCTTTAAGGTACAACTGAAAGTTCAGTAGACTTGTCATCAAACTACCTGAATTAAAATTATAGTTCTGCCAGTTTGCTTTGTATTATGGGAGAGTCTCTAAAATAGAGATAACAAATATGAGCTCAAATAATACATTTCAAAATTTTGTTTCTAACTATAACAGAGTAACTTGTTTTAAACAAATTGTCCTACCAAAAACTTGTAAAAGATAAAATATAAAATAACTATTTGAAATAATTAAAGAGGGACCAACTCAGGCAGAATTTGAGGCTCTTTAAGACTTGAAAGAATGAAACCATATAAGGTGAGTTCCACATTCACCCATCCTTACTCTTGAAGACATTTTCAATTCACTGCAAAGTAGAGCAGAACCCAAGCAAAACACAGGTGTCTCACTGGCCTTAAAAACAATGGCCAGAGTTTAAAGCTGCCAAATTGAATGGGACTTGGAAAGCAAAATCTTAGAAATAAGAAAACTACAGTAGTGAGTAAAAACATCTACAGGCAAATCCCCCTGGAGTTGATGGTTAATTCCTCATTGTTTCATATGGCAAGATAAGATGAAAGAAAGGAAAGGAGAGACAGAGAGAGAGGGAGGGAGGGAAAGAGGGAGGAAGGGAAAGAAAGAAAAACCAAAATATAAACAAAAGGCTAGCAATAAATAGTGACTGGAAAGAAAACAATGGAACAGAAATTTCATCAGGCATACAGTATTAGGGAGACAGAAGTTGAGATCAAGCCATGGAATGTTGGAAGTATCTTTTCAAGTATTTCAGGTCTTTTGTTGAGACCCCAGAAAAACCATTTCCTAGGCCTAAGGAACTTGCTTCAATGTAAGGACTATCATCTAAAAGTAACAGGAAAACTAATATAAAATAGTTCTACAGACCTTGAAACCAACCTTCAACAGAATCAAGAGAATTGCTAAATACTCTTTGCTGCCAAAACAAAACAAAACAAAGCAAAAAAACTAAGACTCTTTGTGAAAAATTACATATTCCACAGTCATTACAATTTTTCATCCAAAGTGTCTAGCATCTAATAAAAAAATCACCAGTTATATCAAAACATAGGGCCAAATGAACAAAAACAAATAAAAGGCAGGTGAAAGAAGACCTAGAGTTGGTATTAAAGATATCAAACAAGGACTTAAAAATAACTGTATGATTCATATACTCAAGAAAGTAGAGAAAAAGGAAATAAAGTAGGATTTTAACAAATCTGAAATTATGCACACGTATAGAGATACACATACACACAAACTCAATTCAGAATTATATAGCAAAGTACACATTACTTTCAAATACTCTTGGATCATTTACCAATGTAAACTGTGTAATGGACATTAAGGCAAGTCTTAAAAATTTTAAAAGTTAAAAATAGTCAAATTATATTCTCAAAACACAATTAATTTATGTAACAATCAGTTTCAGAAAGATAATTATAAAAATTTTCAAAGGATGAAAAGTGACTGATTTTTATAAATTTTATTGCCCAAAAAATTAAACCAAGAAAAAACTAAAAGAACTTCCAAATACCCTTTACCTGAATTCACCAATTTTTAACATTTCATTTCATTTGTGTCATCGTTTTTCTATATCTCTCATATGTTTTGAACAATTTGAAATGAAATTGCATAGTGTTCTCTATTTACTGCTGGAAAGTTGGTGTTATTTCTCTAACAACAAAGAGATTCTCTTATATAGTCATAGCAAAATAACCATGCCCATGAACTCTAACATTGGTATAATATTTTATCTACATTTCACATTCCAATTTCTTCAATCATTCTAATATTTTTTCAGCCACTATTCTCATTACTATATCATATCCAGGTTTGCATATGCATTTACTTGACATGTGCTTTATAAAAATCTTGATAGAGTAAATCTAGAATTTTTTTTATCTTTTTATTTTGTAAGACATTGATTTTTTTTTTTTAATTTGAAGAATATATGTTCAGTATTTTGACTGAATTTTTTTCCAAATAGGTTTTGCTGGTATATATTCATGCTTAGATTTAGATTAGGATTTTTGGGTACTGGAAAACAATGTGAGCAGTACTGTGTCCTTCTTAGGTGTCATATTCAGAGACATAACATTTATTCCCTTTTAGTAATAATGGTAATTTTGATCAGTTGGTTGAGATGTTGTCTAGTTTATTTATTACATAGTTATTTTTTCCTTTGGTAATTAATATTTGTTTTTGAGGGAGATAATTTGAGGCTATATAAGTATCTTCTTTTTCTATTTGTTTTTCTATTGTCCTTTATTTACCTATTTATATATTTTAATGACAGTGTGAATGCATAGATTCTTATTTTATTCAACATGTTGAACTCTGTTACTGTCCTTTTCAATTATGTATTCAAATTGTCCCAGATTTGGTTAGAGAGAGGCCTCCTTCAAGCTTATTATCCCTGTGTATTTTTGACATGCTAACATTTTGTCATACTAACATTTCTTTTTGATCACTTCCTAATTTTCTGGCAGCAAAGTGATTGAGGCTCATCTTAACTGTCTGTGCCCCAGCATTGAAATCAGGTGTTTCTCCCAAATCCCTAAAGTCTTTTAGTGGAGAACAATATTTATAAACAAAGATCCAGATTTCTGTTTGCTAAGTGTGCTTATTGCCAATAGCATGTTCATTGCTTAAAGGCCCTTTCAGGGACACAGCTGGGTGAGAAGACAGATGGATAGAAACTACTTAAAGGATCTTTTGGTCCTCTCTTAATTTGTATTTGCATTTTTCTTCTTCTGCAGTGAGAAAATTGAATCCCCAAAATATCATCATATTTAATGATTTACTCTATATACTACACACCTAACAGTCACAATTGTTAAACCCATAAAAAAATTAAAAGTATAAACTATTAGGATATTCAAGGTATGTTTGAAGTTCTTTTTTTGACATAAGGATACATAGTCAAAGCACTGAATTTCAAAGTTAATTGAATTAGTATTTTTATTTTATTGCCTTCTACTTTACTTTTTCATATTAGCAGAGATTTTTTTTCATTAAATATATAGTTGATTTATTTATGCATTCAATTTTAGGTTCTTACTTTTCTTTCCCTTGTAAAACTTTATTTTTGAATATGTAAAATATTAATATGATTCCACAATTTAAAACTGTAATAAACTCTAGACTCAATGAAATTTTACTTCCTTTTCTAAAATTTTTCACACTTTTAACCTTCACATTTGAAGATAAACCCATACCATTTTTCTTTTATATATTCTTGCTGTATTTCTTATTGAAAAGTTAGCATATATTTGAATATTTTCTTAATTTGCTTTCTAACTTATATGAAAATAGCATACTATAGATACTGTTTGGCTATTTGCTTATTTTTAATTTATAATATACTCTAGAAAATGTTTCATATCAATTATGTATATCTATAATCTTTTAAACAGCTGTATAGTCTTTCATTGTGTGTTTGTGTATATATATATGTGTATATATATATATATATACATATATATCATAGTTAATTTACATAGTTCCCAATATTTTGCAATTACAAATAATACTACAAAGCATAACCTTAGCTGGGTGCAGTGGCTCACACCTATAATCTGAGTACTTTGGGAGGTCATTTGGGAGGATTGCTTGAGTCCAGGAGTTTGAGATCAGCCTAGGCAACATAACAAGACCTCATCTCTACAAAAGAATAAATTTTAAAAATTAGCTAAGGGTGGTAATGTGTGCCTGTAGTGCTAGCTACTTGGGAGGCTGAGGCAGAAAGATCACCTGAGCCTGGAAGATTGAAATTGTGGTGAGTCATGATTGTGCTACTGCATTCCAGCCTGGGTGACAGAGTGAGACCCCAACTTAAAAAAAATAATAATAATCTTTTGTTATTATTAAATTATTTCCACTGTAAATTCATAGATATAATATGACTGTGTCAAAGGACAAATGCATAGTTATTTCTACTAAATACCGTCAAATTACATTACCAAGAGATTTTGCCATTTTTCAGCCCGTCTTCAAAATATCAAAATTTCTCCACAGACTCATCAGTAAGGTGTATGACCAAGTTCCTAGATTTTTGCCAAGGTTGTATGTGGTAAATGGTATCTAAATGTAGTTTTAATTTATGTCACTCTTTTTACATATTAAGTTCATATATACATACACTTATGGCTGTCATTTTTTGTGTGACTCACTTACTTACTCTTTGCCCACTTTTTAAATAATTTTAGAAAATTCTTCAATTAAAAATTTATTTTTATGTGGGATACTATTCTTTGCATGTAGTATATGTTGAAAATATTTATTTTCAATTTGTCATCTTTTTTTACTTTGTGGTGATTTGTGGTGTTTATATTTAGTTTGGTTTGCCATTCAAAACTCTTTTAATGTTATTTCTGTGTGGATAGTTTTATCAACCTTTTTTATTGTATCAGATTTTGTGTTTTACTTAGAAAACCTTCCTCTATATCCAGGTTATAGACGATTTCACCTATGTTTTCTGCCACTGATGGTATAATTTCAAATAATAAATTTAGATTTCTGATGATTTTAGAGTTCATTCTTGCATATGGTATGAGGAATAGAATTAATTTTATATTTTTCCAAATGACTAACCAGCTGGATAAGTACAGATCTTTCTTATATCAGATATTTGGGTATCAACATTTTTGTATACTAATTTTCTTCATGCACTGGTTTTATTTCTGTATTTTCTGTTTTATTCTAGTGATTTCTTTGTTTCTTCATGTTTTAGCACTACACTCTTTTAATCATGGAGTTCTTTATAGTAAATGTATTACTTATTCTAGGTCAGTGCTATAGTTTGAACATGTATACCAAAGTTCATGTGTTATAAACTTAATTCCAGTACAATAGCATTAAGAGGTGGGACCTTTAAGAGATGATTAGGCAACAAGAGTTTTGTCTCATGAATGGATCAAATGCCATAATCCATGGAGTAGATTTCTTATAAAAGAACAAATTTGACCATCTTTGTTCTCTCTCACCCTTTCTTTGTCCTTCCGTTGTGGAATGATGCAGCAAGATGTCCTCACCAGATGCAGGTGCCTTGATCTCCAACTTTTCTACCTCCAGAACTGTAAATCAATATATTTCTGTTCATTATAACTCACCCTGTCTGTGGTATTTTGTAGTAACAGCAAAAAAATGGACTAAAACAGTTTAGAGTAAATTCTAGACACATCCATATTTTTTCCATAAAATATTTTGTATCAGTTTGACTGGTTAAGGCAAACAAAAACAAAAGACAAACAACTTGATGGTGTTTCCATTGTCAGAGTCCCAAAATACAATGAATAAAGTTTTCCAGCAATGATTCAAGGATAATAATCCATTATTTTTGTCTGAGAAACATTGTTGTCTTATTTATACTTGAATTAATTGTTGAAAATGTGAACTGATTTCAGTTGGACACAATTCTTACATTTACCAAATAAATGCTGAAATATTAAACTTAAATACTAATAAAAAGGCAAAGTCTCTTATTTAAAACTTGAAATTGAAAACTTGTTGCTCATTTATACTTGAATTAATTGTTGAAAATATGAATTAATTTAAACTGGACACAATTCTTACACTCATCAAATAAATATTAAACTTAAGTACTGATAAAAAGGTGAAATATCTCATGTAAAATTTGAAATTGAAAACTATAAAGAAGAGATGTGAATTCAGAGACTCCAGTCCCCCTGAAATAATGTTCATATAATGCCAACTAATTAAATGCATTTAATTCCTATTTTTACTTTCTGACAAACAGAAAATGGAAAGCTTGTGTTAAGGCTATATTTTGTTTTTTTAAATCACTATCCATTTTCAATATTTCAATACTGTTTGTATTTCAAAAAAGATGTTCAAATTGTCACATTATTTACTTAATTGTTTTCTTTGTAATACATGTTAATTTTTATTTTGACCTATTCTAATCTCTTGGCAATGGAAAATGACACATCTGCATAATATCCAATTTTGTTAAAACCTGGAAATTTTTAATGTACAGAACTTACAAAATAATAAAAACTATTTATTAGTGGCCTCAATGTGGTATAGTATAATCAGAAATTATGAAAACTACAAAAGACCTGGGGTTCCAATATAAATAATGTCATGTTCCTTAATATATAGTTTTGTCATCTGTAAAATGATAGAATTCTACATAATCAATGCTTTTAAATCATTACTGAGGGGAGGCAGGGAAGATGGCGGCTGAGCCTGTCAGACTATGTGAGTTCTCGTGTGAGCGAACGAATGTATGGAAAATTTTGTATATGTGCTGGTGAGTGAGTGGGTGTGTGAGTGGCTGACTGAGTGAGGGCTAGGAGCTAGAGGCCAGGGCTCTCCTCATGCAGCAGCTGGTGCCACAGCGACTGGACTTGGACTCTAGCAATTCCCAGGATGCAGAAGCTGAGCGCCATTTTTTCTTTTCTTTTCTTTTTTAATCAACAAACTCTCCCTGGCAAGAAAACACTGGGAGAGACTTTCGAAGTGGGGCTCGTGAGTGAGTGGCCAGGCCTCCTGTGCAACAGCAGGTGCTGCAGGTTCTCTACTTCATCCTTGGCTCTTCCCAGATTGCAGAAGTGGAGTACCATTGTTTTTTCAAAATATATAGAAATTTTCCTGTGGAAAAGTGGCAGGGAGACATTATTGCCCCAGGCACTGCCTCACCATTGAAACAGGAGAGAGACTGCTCTGGGCTTTGCCTCATCACTTCAGCACCTTGCGGGGCACTGGAAAGGGTTACAAACAGAGTCTAGAGGCAAGTTCCCATAGAAGAGGACAAGAGAGGCACCCCACCATCATATTGAAGGCGGGGCAGGAAAGTGCTCTGACTTGCTCATCATGGACAAACAAATCTGATCTCTGTGACTGGTGGATCAACTACTCAGGGCTTGATAGTGGCCCAAAGGGGAATATCCTGAGAGCACAAACTTCAGAGGGACCTGAAAAGTGCTGAGTTCCAGGCCCCATCCCTTACCCTGATCCACCTGTGGGACAAAGGGTGTGGCCAGAAAAGAAGGAGGGAGAACTCCAAAAAGACTCTGGATTTATTCAGATCCAGAGCCCAGATCAGGGAAGAACAGAAGTCTGAGCAAAGGTCACAAGGAAAAGCCTCTGCCCCCAACACTGAACAACAGAACTAAAGAGAAAAACAAGACATCTGTCACAAATGAGGAAAAGACATCAGGCAATTTCAAGTGTACCAAAGACAAAACTCCTGAAATCAGACCTTGGTGCCCAAACAATGGAAGTCACCCAAGACTGTCCTCAGGACACGACAGGGATTAGAGAATGGTTGGAAAGAGTGAATAAGACTCAAGAAAGGCAAGATGCAACACTGAAAGAACTTGTAACAGAGATTTTGGCAATAAAATTTCATCCAAGAAATAAATAAGAATATGACAAGCATGGAACGCAGAATTAATGTAGTTGAAGAAAGAATCTCAGAACTTGAATACCAGAACATGGAATTAACCCAATCTATAAAAAAGATAGAAAGAAGATTCAGAAAGAAAGAACAAAGCCTACAAGAGATGTGCGATTATATCAAGAGACTGAACCTACTATGCCTGATTGGTATCCCAGCAGAAGAAAGGGAAATGAAGAACAACTTGGAGCAAGTATTCCAGGAAGTAATCCAAGAAAACTTTTCCCATCTCACCAAAGATGTGGCCAGCCAAACACAAGAGATATAGAGAACCCCCAAAAGACATCAAATGAGAAGACCAACCCCTAGACACATAGTAATTTTCCTATACAAAGTAGGCACCAAAGAAAAAATACTAAAGGCAGTAAGAGAGAAAGGTTAGACTACCTACTGGGGAAAACCAATCAGAATAGCAGCAGACCTATCAGCAGAAACATGACAAGCAAGAAGGGACTGGAGCCCTATAGTCAAAGTCCTCAAAGATAAACAATTTAAACCAAGAATTTCTTATCCAGCCAAGCTCAACTTCATCAGTGATGGAGAATTAAAATCCTTCCCAGACATGCAATCCCTAAGAGATTATGCAACTTCCAGACCAGCTTACAAGAGTCACTTAAAAAGGTATTAAGCATAGAAGAAAGAAGAAAAAGATTGGACCACACACTTCCCAAGAGAACAGCAGAGCACAGAATCAGCAGAGAATTTAGCACAACAAGAAACCTGAAAACACACACATACATTAACTCCAAAGCCAAAAGAAAACAAGCAAACAAAGGAAAAACTTTATAAAATTCATGACAGGAATAAACAATCATATTTCAATAATCAGCCTGAATGTGAATAGACTAAATGCACCACTGAAAAGATACAGAATGGCGGACTGGATAAGAAACCATGACCCAATTATTTGGTGCATTCAGGAGTCTCATAGCACTTCAAAGAATGCATAGAGATTCAAAGTTAAAGGTTGGAAAATGAGTTTCCAGGCAAATGGATCACCAAAGGAGGCAGGAGTTGCAATCTTAATATCAGGCAAAGCAACACTTAAGCTATCAAAAATTTTAAAAGATACACATCCTTTACCATAAATCAAGAATAAACAAATTCTATAAGGTTGAAATTTTGCCATGCACATTCTCAGACTACGGTGGAATAAAAATAAATATCAACACCATCAACATTACCCCAAAGCCCACAAAGACATGGACACTAAATAGCATGATGCTGAACAACCTCTGGGTCAACACTGAAATCAAAGCAAAAACTGAAAGATTCCTGGAAACAAATGAAAATGAAGAAACATCTTACCAAAACCTCTGGGATGCCCTGAAGGCAGTTCTCAGAGGAGAATTTATATCTCTACGAGCACACATCAAGAAAACGGAAAGGTCAGAAGTTGAGAGCCTAACAAATCACCTAAGGGAGATGAAAAGAGAAGACCAACAAGCCCCAACTTTAGCAGAAGTATCCAAATCACAAAAATAAGAGCCAAAATATGGAACATAGAAGTCAAAAATATCATAGAAAACATCAACAAAACAAAAAACTGGTTCTTTGAAAGAATTAACAAGATTGATGGGCCACTAACCAGAATGACCAAGAAAAAGAGAAAAAGCCCAAATAAACACAATCAGAAATACAAAAGATAAAATCACAACTTACCCTAAAGAAATACGAAAGATTACCAGAGATTACTATGTATACCTGTATGAAAACAAACTTGATAACCTAAATGAAATGGAGGACTTTCTGACATCACACAATCTCCCCAGGTTGAAACAAGAAGAAATTGAGACATTAAATAGACCAGTAACAACCCAGGAAATTGACTCTGTCATAACAAAACTACCTAGCAAAAAAAACCCTGGACTAGATGGCTTTCCAGCAGAATTCTACAAAACATACAAGGAAGAGCTGATACCAATCATATTGAAAGTATTCCAGGCAATTGAGAAAGATGGAATTCTCCCCAAATCATGTTATGAAGCTAACATCACACTGATACCCAAAGTGGTTAAAGATGCAACAAAAAAAGAAAACTACAGGCCAATATTCCCAGTGAGCATAGATGCAAAAATCCACAACAAGATTCTTGCAAATTGAATCTAAAAACACATCTCAAAAATCATCCACCATGACCAAGTAGGCTTCAGCCCCAGGATGCAGGGCTGGTTCAACATTTGCAAGACCATAAATGTAATTAAATACATCAACAGATGTAAAAACAAGAACCACATTATTATCTCATTAGATGCAGAAAAAGCTTTTGATAAAATCCAGCATCTCTTCTTGATAAAAACCCATACACACCTAGGAAGGAACATACCTCAAAATAGGAAGTACAATCTATGGTAAACCCACACCTAACACATTGCTAAATGGACAGAAACTGGAAACTTTTCCCCCTGAAAACTGGAACAAGACAAGGGTACCCACTCTCATACCTCTTGTTCAATATTGTGTTGGAAGTTCTAGCTCGGGCAATTAGAAAGAGAAGAAAATCAGGGGTATGTATATAGGAAAAGAGGAAGTAAATTTTTCTTCTTTGTTGATGATATGATCCTATACCTGGAAGATCCAAGAGAATCTGTCAAAAATCTGCTTGCACTGATAGAGGACTTTGACAAAGTCTCAGAGTACAAAATAAATGTGCAAAAGACAGTTGCATTCCTATACACCAGCAGCAAGTAGGCAGAGACCCAAATAGAAAGTCAATCCCATTCACAATAGTCCCCCCAAAATTAAATACTTTGGCATATTCCTTACAATGAGAACTACAAAATGCTGCTCAAAGAAATCCAAGAAGACACAAACAAATGGAAAAATATTCCATGCTCATGGAGAGGAAGAATCAACGTTGTTAAAATGTCCACCCTACCAAAGACAATCTACAGATTCAGCACAATAGTCATTAAGTTACCAACATCACTCTTCTCAGATCTGGAAATGACAACACAGAAATTCATATGGAAACATAAATGACCACAAATAGTCAAAACAATCCTTAACAAAAGAAACAAAGCAGGAGGTATCTCACTTCCAGACTTTAAACTTTACTATAAGGCTACAGTAATCAAAACAGCCTGATATTGGTACAAGAACAGGCACATAGACCAATGGAACAGGATAGAGATTCTGGGAGCAAAGCCTCAATTCCTCAATTCCTCAACCAACTCATCTTTGACAAAGCCTCCACCATCGATCACTGGGGAGAGGAGAACCTATTCAGTAAATGGTGCTGGGAAAACTGACTGACCACATGCAGAAGATTGAAACAGGACCCCTACCTATCACCATACATAAAAATTAACTCAAAGACCTGAATGTAAAACCTCAAACTATAAGAATCTTAGAAAATGCAGGAGACATTATGGAAATTGAAACTGGCAACCAATTCCTATTCAGAATCCTAAAGGCCAATATCTTAAGAAATAAGATAGACAAGTGGGACCTCATCAAATTAACGAGCTTCTGCAAAGCAAAAGAAACCATCAAGAGAGCAGGGAGACAGCCCACAGAATGGGAAAAATAAATATTTGCCAACCGTATATCTGACAAAGCCTAACATCTAAGATCTACAAGGAATTCAAATGCGCCGACCAAAAAACCAAATAACTCCTTTAAAAAGTGGGCAAAAGACATGAATAGACACTTCTCAGAAGATATATGGGCAGCCAACAGACACATGAAAAAGTGCTTAGCCTCACTCATCATCAGATAAATGCAAATCAAAACCACATTGAGATACCACCTAACCCCAGTAAGAATGGCCATCCTTAATAAAACAAACAATAACAAATGCTGGTGAGGATGTGGAGCAAAAGGAAAGCTTCTACACTGCTGGTGGGAATGCAAACTAGTGCAACTCTTTGGAAGACAGTGTGGTGATTTCTGAAAGAACTAGAAACTGACTTTCCATATGACCCAGCAATCCCCCATTGGGAATATACCCGGAGGAACTCAAATTGTGCTACAAAAAAGATACCTGTACACATATGTTTGTTGCAGCAAAAGCATGAAACCAACCATGTTGCCCATTGAAGTTGGACTGGATAAAGAAAATGTAGTACATATACACAGTGGAATATCATGCAGCTATAGAGAAGGACAAATATATGGACTTCGCAGCAACTTGGATGGATTTGGAGTCGATCTTACTCAGTGATCTATCATAGAAACAAAGAACAGAGTACCATATGTTCTCACTCATAAGCAGACCTTGAACAATTATAATACTATAAGAAAGCATTTGGCAGTAATGAGAAACTGTCAGGGGAGGGGGTGGAATTGGCAGTTGAGGGAAACTGCTAGGAGAGGGAGGGGCATACCTCATCAACAAGGGTACCTGCATAATCAATGTTTGTATAGCTAATCCTGAATTGTACCCCACATCTTCATAATAAAAAATATAATAAAAATAAATAAACCAAAATAAATCATTACTTACCCAGTATTTTTTACATATATATTCAAATGATTTGTTACAGATTGTATTATGTTTTGAAACTATAATATTATTTATAACTTTGAAAATAGTTCTCATTTGATAACCTGTTTAATTTAATTAAATTGATTATATAAATATGGTGTGCCTATGTGTTTTGTTTGGAGATGAAAGATATCTTAAAATATGAATTGTAATATATTATATATCAAGTTGAGGGTGTTACTTTTTGCAGCAAGTTCTATCAAAAATGTGCCTAATTCAAATACAGTCAGTTTGGTATTGCCTGATTCTTTCCAAATTACTCATACGTATATAAATGTGAAAAGCAAGCAGGTTTCCTCTCCTGAAGCACAAGCCAATCCCACCTGAAGGTTGATGGGAGTTAAAGGAGCAAATATATTCTGCTGATCCTCTATCTATACATTTCCTTGTGGAATACTTTTGCATACCTGTATTGTGTGCAGTCTGAAGTTTTTTTACCTTAATTTGGTTCAACATTTCCTTAGGCAAGCAGTTCTTTACCCTGCAGACTAGATTGAGTCAACGTATGTTATTATCTCAGAGAATCGTGTATTTTCCTCTATAGCACATGTCAGAATTTATAACTGTATGTTTGTAAGACTACCCGATAAACTCTGTCTTCTTTACTAAGTTATAAAATCTAAAAAGGCAAGGCAATGTCTAATTTGTCTAAAATTCTGGATACTAGCATTATTTCCTACATATCGATACATGTTGATTGGTGAGGTTGCAGAACAACTGGAATTCTGTATACATTTCTGATACAAATGTAAAATGGCACAGTCACTCTGAAAAAGTTTTGAGAGTTTCTTATAGAATTAAAAATGAATTACTCTTAATAAATAAAAATGCATAACTGGTTTATTTATAGTAGCAACAGTTAAAAATAACTCAAATATCTTTCAACTGGGGGAGTAGAGACACTATAAAGGAGAATACTACTCAGCAACAAAAAGAAATGAGCTTTTTATATATGCGGCCACTTGATCGGATCTCAAAGCAATAGTGCTGATTGAAACTACGCACATACATACACAAAGAAAAAAACGAAATAATAAAAAAAGTAACATACTATAAAATTCCATTTATATAACATTTTTGAAGAGACAAACTCATAGTGGTTCCCAGAGTTTAGGGGCAATGGTCTTGTGTCTGATTGTGGTGATGTTTAATTGATAAATGTGATAAAATTTTATAGAAAGTTACATCAAGAAAAAATAATGCATGTAAAACACAGTGAAATCCAAATAATGTTTGTACTTGAAGTAATAATATTTTTCATGTTGATTTTCTATTTTTAGCAACATATCATGGTTACATTGAAAAATGATAGCATCATTGTGGAAAGCTGGGTGAAGGATACAGAGAAATGCTCCTATTTTTCTGACTTCCTGTATTATCAAATTTAATTTATTCCAAAATAAAAACGTGTGTTGAGTAAGTTAATGAATGAGTAGAGCAGTATCCCTCACAGTGTCTCAACTAAAGTGTACTCATGGATATGAATTCTGAAGGTTAGTCTGGAAACTCAAAGTCTGATGTGCATATATTTTTCCAGCTTATTTAAAGTACAAACACCAGGTATGGTGACTCACATCTGTAATTCCAGCACTTTGGAAGACTGAGGCAGAAAGATCGCTTGAGCCCAGAAGCTTGAGACTAGCCTGAGCAACACAGTAAACCCCATTTCAGCAAAAAAGTTTTTACAAAAATAACTGAATGTAGTGGCACACATCTCTAGTCCCAGCTATTTGGGAGGCTGAAACGAAACAGTCATCTCAGCCTACGAGATTAATAAGCCATGATTGTGCTGCTGCACTCCAACCTGGATGATAGAGTGAGACCCTAACTAAATGAATAAATAAATACAGCATTTTATTATTAATATTCTCATTTGTAAACTAGTGTCAATTCTAAACCAAACCAATTAGGTTCTTGTCACATTTTTGTTACTGTGCAATCATATTTTAATAAGATCACATTATAACACCACTTGAATTCAGCTGCATTCTGTTTTCTAGAGAAGCAACATATATTCACATCTGGATTGGAGGTACACCTAACCTTCAGTTTGAACCTGCTTTCCTTATAGCCACTAAACAAAACTCAGCTAAAATTGATAGAAATTTCCCCACTATGTTTTACTGTGCTTTGAGCACATAGCACCATGCTCAGCTTGGAGTTGATGCTTTAGTTTCTATCATCTCATACTGTGTCACTCCCAAGAACTTCACTTTTCAATAGGACTGTTTTCTAAAGGGCCAAAACTAGAAAATTTAATAGTACCATTTAAGCTCATCCTAAAGCCATCTTTTCTATAGTAAATTATAAGTTGATGCTGCCAGCATCAAAATAAATGTATAACAAGGCAAAACTTTAGTTATCCAAGGAGGAGGAAAAGTCATTTTTTTAAATTTGTTTTGCTACAAGTCAAATTGGAATTTCTATTATAAAAGAGTTTCCAAATTTATTCCCTAGAATCTGACACATTTTTTATTTACAAATGTGTTCCTATTATAAAAGCATCTTATAAGACCAGAAACTAGGGCAATAAATTAATACCATTTCAATTTGGATGGAATTTTTGTTGTTTCCTTTCAGAAAATCTCTGTAAAGAAAATAAAACATATAACACAATACACAGCCTGTGTAATTTTTTTTTTTTGAGTCAGAGTCTCATTCTGTTACCCAAGCCAGAGTGCTATGCCATGCTTATGACCACCGCAGCCTCTACCTGCTGGGCTGAGGCGATCCTTCTACCTCAGCCTTCCAAGTAGCTGGAAATACAGGCATGCACCACCACACCTGGCTAATTTTTTGATTTATTGTAGAGATGAGATCTCACCAAGTTGCCTAAGCTGGTCTCAAACCCATGGGCTCAGGCAATCTCACCTCAGCTTCCCAAAGTGTTGGGATTATAGGCATGAGCCACCATGCCCTGTCAGTAATTTTTAAAGAACTGAAATTTATTGGCTCACATTTCTGGACGCTAGAAAGTCCACGATCAAGAAGTCCTCATCTGCTGAGTGTTTTCTTGCTGTGTCATCCCACAGCAGATGGAGAAAAAGCAAGCAAGAGGTACAAAGAGTCGGGTGCTGGGGGGAGGGGGAGAGAGAGAGAGGGAGAGAAAGAGAGAGAGAGAGAGAGAGAGAGAGACTGAATTTGTCCTTTTATAAGGAGTACACTTTTGGGATAACAAATCCAATATCAGGACAATGGCATTAATCTATTCATTAGGGCAAAGCCCTCATTGGTTAATCACCTCTCATTTGGCCCCATCTCCCAACACCGCTACATTGGGAATTAATTTTCCAACATATGTCTTGCTTACATGCAAAATTCGTTCATTCCATCCTAATAGCCCCAAAGTCTTAACTTGTTTCAGCACCAACTCCAAAGTACAGAGTTTTATCTGGATAAGTTGAAGTAAATTCCCCTTCTGTTATAATCTGTGAAAATAAATCCATGGTCTACTTCCAAATACAATTGTGGGATAGGCAAAGGATAAATATTTCCTTTCTAAACAAGAGCTACAGGAAAGAAGGAGTAACAAGATTCAAGTACTGAGTCCAAAAGGCTAGATGATACACACTAAATCTAAAGGCTCCAGAATAATCTTTGACCGCATGTGCCAGCTTCAGGACACACTAGAATGGTGTTGGGACCCCAAAGCATCAGGCAGCCCACTCCCATGGTTTTGTTGGACTTGGTGTACACAGCATCTCTCAAAAGTTGAAGTCTTTTGCCTGCAGTTCTCCCAGACTGGGCTGCACGCTGGTGGCTCTACTGTTCTAAGGTCTCAGGGATGTCCCACCCTCAATGTCTCACTGGGCATTGCCCTAATGGGGAATCATCCTCCACCCTGAAGCAAATTTCTGCAGCATCCTTTAAAATCTTGGTAGACACAACCATGCACTCACAACTCCTGAACTCTGCACACCTACAGGATTAGCACCATAGTAATACTGCAAAAGTTTGCAGCCGGAACCTTCTGGTACAGCAGCTGGAATGGTGATCAGAGTCATACTTGGACTCACTTGACCTGTGGCTGGGGAGGGAAAATTGAGGTATCATAGGGCGGCAAATGCTGAGGTTCAGTGAATGCCTCTCTAGAAACTTTGATGGGAATGGCTGCCTAGAAGATTTCTGAAATGCCTTTGTGGTCATTCTCCCCTTGTCTTAATGAATGTCACCTGGCTTCCTCCTATTCATGCTAATCTCCTTATCCAATAGTTGTTTGACCATACCCTTGCACATGGTCTCACTATGAATTTTTCAAATCTTTATGTTCTGCTTCCCTTTTAATTATAAATTCTATCTTTAAATCATTTCTCTTCTCTCTCATTTTACTGTGTACATTTAAAAGAAACCGCACAGCCACTTCAATATTTTGCCTAGAAATTTCTTCTGCCAGCTGTCCTAGTTCATTGCTTTTACAATTTGCCTTGCATAAAGCCCTAGGACATGGACAGAATTCTGCCAAGTTCTTTAGAACTTTATAACAAAGATAGCTTTTAACTCCTGTTTTCAATAAAATGTTTCTCATTTCCATCTGAGACCTTATAAGAATGGTCTTTACTGTTTATATTTCTACCAATACACTGCTCATGGCCACTTAAGTAATCTCTAAGAAATTCTAGACCTGGACATTGCCTTACCAGACTCTGGTGTGGCCGTGTGCTCTATAGCTATGACTGTCTTTATGTTTCCTGGCTTTTGCCCCCTTCCCTACCTTAGGGAGGTAAATATCTTCCTATCTCTCTCTCTTTCTTTCTTTCTCTCATTTACTTTTTAAATAAACTATATTTTCCAGTGCAAAAATAAAAAGGAAGAAGTTGCAGACTTCCTCTGCGGTTTTCATCTGAGCACTCACCCAAATCTCCCTCTCAATGCACCAATACAGACTCTCCCTTGTCTGTTCCCCCAAACTCTTCTAACCTCTGCCCATTACCCAGTTCCAAAGTTTCTTCCCCATTTTTAGATATTGTTGTAGCGGCACCCCACATTTTTAGTATCAGTTTTCTGTCTTAGTCCATTTTGTGCTGTTAGAATGCCACGAATTGGGCAATTTATAAAGAACAGAACTTTATTTGCTCATGGTTCTGGAGGCTGGAAATCCATGATCAAGAGGCCAGTATTTGCTGAGGGCCTTCTTGCTGTCATCTATGGCAGAAGGTGAAAGAGCAAGTGAAGGCAAGAGATGGAGTAAAAAAAGGCTAAAAGTGACCTTTTATAAGGAACTCACTCCCATGAAAATGAACTCACACCCAAGATAATGGCATTAATCCATCTATGAGAGTAGAGTCAGGCCTAAGCGCTAATCCTTCAGCCCCCAACTTTCAACTCTTGCATTGGGGATTAAGTTTTTAACACATGCTTTCTGGGAGACACATTCAAACCATAGCAAATTTTTTAATAACCATTGTTCATTCATTTATTCATTCATTGCAGCAGTTCCCCTGATTGCCTATTATGTATCTTGACCTCTCCGAGTCACCAATAATTCCATGGAGAATAAGATGAATGAAGTCTTCTTTCTCTAATGTTTTCTTTCTAGTATTTACTTGTTTTGTTTCTATCTGAGCGGAGTTTGCATTTTAATCTTATGTTCCTCATATATCATCAAAAGTTTCTCTGTTCAAAGGCATATCTTTAATGCATGGGATTTAAAGATCTCTGATGAAGAAACTGGTCTTGTTTTGAATGTACTTTTTTCACCAATAGGAATTTGACACTACTATCATCACTGAGATGCTAGAAATATTGATTAATTTTCCAAAAGACCAATGACACTTAAAATAGATTTTTATGTAATAATCAGAATCAGTTAGGGAGCTATTGTCACTAAGCACATATGATTTTATCTAAGTAAGTGGTTAAGAGCAGAAATGTATTCTCTTAAAAAAAAACTATGATGTTATCAAGATTATTCATAATAAACCATAGCTTGTATGTGTGTATATAAACATTTATCTCATATACATTTTTGCTACTATATTTTAAACACACATCTCTGTGACCCTTGTGCTGTTGGGAGGGTTCAAAGTTAATGATTTAATACATAATATTATACCTTTGTTTAGTTAAATTTATAATGATTAGTACCCTTTACATTTTCTCATTTCATGTTTTGTGCTAGTATTACACTTAGTGTGTTGAATAGCCAAAAGTTGGAAAGTCATTTTAAAATATCTATTTCTGTGCTGAAGCACAGAAAGTCTTGCAGAGTAACTCCTTGGGAAGCCTCCTGGATCTGTGAAGAACGAGGCTGAAGATTTGTCACAGAAGAAGAATTATCCTTTAATCCCTCAAAGAAAATTGAGTAACATTGATAAAATATCATGTGGAACTTTGCATTTCCAACTTTGCATTTCTTTTTGCCACTTTGAACTTTATAGAATAAAATGTTTTAACTTCCCATAGCTGTTATGTTTAAGCCTAATTGAAAATTTTCAGAGGGATCAAAAAAGTAATTCATTAACTGTGCTCTAGGGTGCTAGCTAAAACTCCCTGTGAATGTGAAGTGTTCTCACAATCTATTCTTAAACTAATCCTGGACTCTATCCTGCTCTAGGCAAGTCATCTTCCTACATGGCAATAGCAATATCAGAGTAAGATGCCAGAGTAAATCCATGTTTCCCTGATTTCTTCTCTTCCATCATCAAATATTCAGTTAGGGCACATCTAGAATTCTTTCACCTCATACAAAAATCTTCACTAGACCATTTCTAAAGAAAATATATAATCATCCACAGTTCCTGGAGAAGTTCAATTATTATGAGTTCAGAAAACAGATGCAACCTATTCCACTTATGATAATTCTAATTGAAAATAAAAGTTTTTTTTTAATATTTTAACAAAAGTCAACTCTATCTTTGATCTTACAATTTTAATGTTGGCTGACTTCTGAAACAACCCTTCATGAATGTATGTTTTCTTACACATGAAAGCCTTTCAAACACTTGCCTATGGTTTTTAGAACCCTCTAAGTAACTAGTTTTCTAGTCTAGGTCTTAAGAGTATTGGCTGTGGTGACAAACAACTGAGTATGACTTCTGCCTCTGGAGCTTATGAGATGTGTGATCTCAAGCAAGAAGCTCTGTATTTCAATTTCCTCATATACAAAATGCTATATAATATCTACCTAAGTGGGTTATCATAGGGTTAATGTAATTCACATAAATAACCATATACACACAGTCATTAAAACATGTATGACACATAGTACATTCTTAGTACCAGTTAGCTATTATTACTAGTTTTATTAACCTGGAAACATACTTCTACTAATTCAGAAAGATGACCTACATGTTTTGTTAGCTATATTATTTGTGTGATTACCTATATGAGGTTGAGCGCCAAGCAAAATCTTGTTTAATTTGTGCGTTTAAATTTGGGACTCTGAATTCATGGCTTTGTATTTATTTTTTAATTTCATTTTGCTATTTTTAACCTAATGCCTAAGCCTTTCAATGATGTCTTTTAAAATGTTTTTCAGCTGGTTTTCACATTTTTAGTGCATATTTAATAAACAGACTATGTCTATCTTTTCATTCTTTTAAGACAGAGATCAGCAAACTTGGCCAAAAAGAGAGAGAGAGAATAAATATTTTAAACCCTATGGGCCATATAGTTTTCATTTCATCTTTTCAAACCTGCTTCTATTGAGCCAAAGCAGTCAGAGACTATATATAGATATATGAGTATGTCTGTGTTATAATAAAATCTACTTTACAAAAACAGATCAGTCAGACTTGGCCCCTGAATCAGAATTCACTCATACCTATTCTAGAGTCCTCCTTACACTAAAGTGCCCCTATCAAAAGTACTGCCAAAGAAGGACTCCCATAGCTGTCACTTAAATTGCAAAAACCCAGCCACACATAGTTTAATTAATTTTTTGTTTGTAGTAAAAGACATTAAATTCTGACTTACCAAGCAGAGGAGGTAACAGAAATGTGTATTTCTTGCCAATTAGGAAATGTAAGTGAACCAGAAATAACTTAAGAGAGTTGTCTTAAATTGATGTGTGAAAAACCACACAGGGAATTTAAAAATCGCACTTATAAGGATAAACTAAACTGCTAATTTTAATTTGTGTTTGGAAAACTATCTATCAGTGCTAAAAACATGCATATGTGTATGATATGTTCCTAGAAAGGGAAGGAAGTAGAAATTTCCTTAGACTATAAAGATGATTTTTGTGCTCATTTATTTCTTAATTTCTACACAGTAGAAATAAAAACTAACAAGATCCTAAACACAGGTATTAAGGAGACCAGTATTTGTTAGATTCCTTAAACCAGATATTATAAATCACCAAAATTCTATATAAATCATCCTCTGTTTTCCTTTTCCTACCTGTCACGAGGTGTACCCCAAATACATGTTAGAAAAATATGTTGCTTATTGGTTTTTGACCTACAAAAAGGAAAAATGAAGAATGTTGATTTTCTTCACCAGCATTCCAAATTCTGTGTCTAAAAGTGAACATGTTTATGTTCCAGTAAATTTTAGTTTCAAGTCTCTGTAAGAGCACACTACTAATTTCATTAGCTGTCAAAAAGTACTTCTGCTTTCTATTTCAGATTTTATTTTTGTCTTTTATCACAATAAGTATGTGGGCTTTGGAGACTCATTCATCAAGTAAAAAAAAAAAAGACCGTACTTCCTATTTAGAGTTGCATAATTGAATGATTGTTCTCTATTTTCTGTTATCTAGTTCTAATTATCTTTATAACTTGAAAACATTTTATATACCACCCTCTAAAAGATCTCTATGAAGTCTGTGAATATGTTAACTTACATGGCAAAAATAAAAAGGACTTTATAGATGTGATTAAGTTAAGGGTCTTGAGATGAGGAGATTATCCTGGATTATTAGGATGGGCCCTAAATTGATCCTTAAACGGATCATTATAAGAGAGAGGCAGAAGGAGATTTCATGATATATCCCGAGACCATGGAGGCAGGGATTAAAGTGATGCAGCTGAAGTCAAAGGATGTGAAAAAGATAAGAAATATGTTATTCCCTGGAACTTTCAGAAGTTTGAACCTGCTAACACCTTCATTTGGCCCAATGACACTGGTTTTGAATGTCTGGCCTCCAAATTAAATTTGTGTTGCTTTAAGCCTCCAAACTAATGGCAATTTGTTATTGCAACCACAGGAAACAGAAGGAGTCACTGAATTTCTACTTCATATTTATCACTGTGTAATTGCTCTTGATGGCATAAAAGAAATCTGAAAGCATGTTTATTATGTTTGATATATTTACAGTTGTCTGGGACATGCAGTGGTATCACTGGGAAAGATAATCCTCCATGGACCCTGAGCATCTCATATGTTCTTGCTGGGTATTCCAAGAATTCAAGGTTTGCACTCTTTACCCAAGCCATTTCTTTGGGTTGTGTTCCAATGGAAAAATCTTGAAAGATAAGATAATGTCTCCCTCCAGGACAAAAGGTAGAAATGATACAAAAGAAGTGGATTCCACAGGCAGTGTTCTTCAGTTACAACACGGATCCACTGTGTGTGTAGCATTCATCTGAGACCCTTTGTGGGGTGACCCCCTGTGGGACTTGCAGATCAAGAGGAACTAAAATAAGCACAATGTGCATATTGTTTTCTATGGTGTCAGTAATAAAATCCTTTCTCTCTGTCCCAGAAGATTCATACTGTCCTACAGTATCCTTGAAGAGTAACAGACTGACTTAGTAGTTTATAAAGAGATGTGTTGGGATTCCTCAATATTATTTCCATGTATAGAGGTTTGCTAGAAGTGCTTGCAGGACTCAGGATACAGTTGTACTCGTGGCTAAGGTTTATTACACTGTAAAGAAACACAAAACGATCAGGAATGGAAAGAGGCACAGGCAGAATCTTAATAAATGTACATGTTTCCTTATGTTCTCTTCCTCCTGAGAAGAGGCACATTCAAACATGTGCCTTTATCTAACAATAAAAATGCAGAGAGATGTGTACAATGTTTCTGCGTAGGAAAGCCCAGTAGAGACTCGGCCCCTAAGGTTTTTACTGGGGGGTAGTCACACAGGAAAAAACCTGGTATGTTTGTTACAAACAGTATTGGCAAAGTGAGCGACGCTTATCAGTCAGGGGTTAAGGCAAGTGGCAAATTCTCAGATGCCAGCGAAGAGCCAAACTTGCAAGCAGGCCCCTCTAAAGGTATCTGCTCTGCCTATTCTGTTAATTCATTTCTTTTTTTTGAGTTGGAGTCTCATCTGTCGCCCAGACTGGAGTGCAGTGGCCGCTCCCGGCCACCGCAGCCTCTCCTGCTGGGCTCCGGCAATCCTTCCGCCTCAGCCTTCCGAGTAGCCGGAATTACAGGTGCGCTACCACGCCCGGTTAATTTTTTGATTTTATTGTAGAGATGGGGTCTCTCCCGCCCAGGCGGGTCTCGAACCCGCGGGCTCAGGCAATCCACTCACCTCAGTCTCCCAAAGGCGCAGGATTACAGGCTGAGCCACCGAGCCCAACAATTCATTTCTTAATAGAAGAATAAAATCAAATCTTAAACTTTAAATCATAAACCTAAGATGATTGTGCATGAACTAAATGATAATGCATAGCAATGTATGTTAAACTTTCAATCACTGCACAGATTACCACTGCCAAAAACATACAAATAAGAGAAAGATATAACTGTGATCAGGGGTATTTCTGAGTTAGACTTTGAAAGACAGGAAAAGAGGTAGAAAGTATAAAAGCTGTATTTGTTTTTATTTCATGCAATAACAAGAATTATGTTTTGAAGTAAAATTGTGTTACTTCTATAATGAGAATTGACCAATGAAAATTTTTCCACTCAGATAAAGGATTTGTCTCTCATTGGTCACAGATGAAATGAATTCTGAATCAGAATGTTTCAGAGAGTTGTGGCATTTTTTCCAAAATAAATGAAGATTCTTATTGTTTAGAAAGTATAATCTATCTGAAAAAATTTGCAGTAACTAAGACATTGAATGACTAATATATAGTATAGTGATTTTATTCTACTTTTAAAATAAAGTGCTGAATAAAGCTATAAAGAGAAAAATATCAACTTTTAGAAGGAATATACAAATTCCTATTTAAATTCAAGGTGAAATACCTAAAACACTAAAGTCAGAAAAAGATATCATTAAGCTTAAGTATATTTTAGCTTTCGTATTACTAGTGGAGACTGAAATATCTTCCTATAAACTAGTTATAATTTTTCATGGAGTTTTAGAAGTACCTATGCAAAATATGTGTATATGTGATAACACTATTATTATTACTATTATTATTATTATTATTAGCAGCAGTAGTAGTCATCTTAGTATTTTGTTGACATACATACACTGATTCAGACAAATATTTATGCATTTTTAATACACATTTTGAAGACTTATGTTGTGCCAAATTCTGTCTCAAGGAACAAGGTCCAAAATAAAAACACAACCCCTTCATTCAAGAGTTCACACTAGCAAAGCCTAATGTAACACAGTAAGTATGATATATGCTATTCTTTTTTTTTTGTTTTGAGTTGGAGTCTCACTCTGTCGCCCAGACTGGAGTGCAGTGGCCGGTCCCGGCCACCGCAGCCTCAACCTGCTGGGTTCCGGCGATCCTTCCATCTCAGCCTTCCGAGTAGCCGGAATTACAGGCGCGCACTACCACACCTGGCTAATTTTTTGATTTATTGTAGAGATGGGGTCTCAGCTGCCCAGATGGGTCTCGAACCCGCAAGCTCAGGCAATCCACTCACCTCAGCCTCCCAAAGGCGAGGGATTACAGGCTGAGCCACCGAACTACCGGCTGATATATGCTATTCTAAAAGAGAAACTCATCCTGGTACAGGAGTACTTAAAGACTGTGTACACATATGGACATGTGTACTACCAGCTGCACGTGTAAAATATGTCCTATGTATATTCATTGTAAAGGTTTAACCTCAACTTGTTTTAACCTATCAGTTGCTATTTTCCTAAAAAGACCTTGACTGATAGAGTACTAATAGCTTAAAAATGCTTGTCTAGTAATGTATCTGCACGATGAGAAATGAGACACATACAAAAGTACATGCAGCAGAATGTTTATAAACAATGCTTAGTATTGTAAAAGCAATATATTTGCAGCAATTTGCTGTCACATTTCATTAAAATATTTACTAACACCAGACAATGTTCTTGATATAATAATAAATAAAGAAGCAGATTATAAAATAAGAGGCACACCATAAATTCACTCTGTAAAAAAATAAAGCTTATTTAATTATAAGGATTTAATAAAGGTGATATTGTTTGTACAGAAGAAAGTAAAAATATATGCCTTATAGTAGTAATAGAGCTTTGTGAGTTTTTTGGGTGACATATTTCTTTACCTGTGATTTTACTTTTTTAAAATTTTCTATAGTACACAAATATTTTTGTAACCAGAAGATAAATATAAAGTTTTAAAATAAGGATAAATTGTTTCTGGGCTAAAAGAGTCATTGTCATGTATATATCATTAATAGAAACTGTAGAGCAAATACAAGTAAAGAAATCATAACACAGTATTATATTACACACTAGAAAAGAGCAAGTATAAACTAAATATGTTAACTATGATGATGTATACATAGAAAAAAGTAATATAGAAAGAAAAATGGGAATTTTAGTGTATTTTATGTCTTAGAAATCAGTATGTAACTATTTTAATGGATTTTAGGGGAGTAATTTTCTAAATTCTCTGGCAGAAGATAGTTTAAAATATTCAGATGTGCAATACTTTTGTAATAAAATATGTTAAGTATTAAATGGCATAACAAATGTGGAAATGCTGTTAATAGTAAAATTTATTATAAGTGCATTATGTTAATTACAATTATGCTAAAGTTCTCAATTTGATCAATTTTTATTTTATTATTTTTTCATTTTTCAATTAATTTTTAAATTTATAATTGACACATAATAATTGTGCTTATTTATGGAGTACAATGTGATATTTCAGTGTATTTTTATATTGCATAATGATTAATTCAATGTAATTACCAAATCTATCATTTTAAACATTTATCATTTCTTTGGGAAGACAATATTCAAAACATTCTCTTGTAGCCATCTTGAAATATACATGACATTGTTATTTGCTGTGGTCTCTCTATTGTGTAACAGAGCATCAGAATTTATTCTTTCTATCTGTGATTTATATCAGTCTTCACCTACTTCCTACCTTCCCCAGTCTTTGGTAACCTCTACTATACTCTCTACTTGTATGAAATCAC
The DNA here is from genome assembly GCA_027257055.1 of Cephalopachus bancanus. NCBI lineage: Eukaryota > Metazoa > Chordata > Mammalia > Primates > Tarsiidae > Cephalopachus > Cephalopachus bancanus. The sequence continues at coordinate 3,369,736 of JAPVLO010000262.1, forward strand.
CTTTTACTAATTCTTCACATGAGTGAGATGATGCAGTGTTTGTGTTTCTATGCCTGGCTTATTTCACTTTATAACATAATGTCCTTAAATGTGTTTTTATACTATATTTATGGTATCTTTACATTAATACTGCAGTGTTTTTTCCCTAAAATTTATCAAAACTATAGAAATAAGTGAAACAAGGCTGGATGTAGTGGCTCATGCCTGCAATCCCAGTGCTTTGGGAAGCTAAGGCAGCAGAGTTACTTGAACCCAGGAGTTCAAAGTCAGCATAGGAAACATGCAAAACCTTGTCTCTAAATAAAAAATTTAAATGAACTGGGAATAATGGTGCATGCCTGTATTCCCAGCTACTTGAGAGGCTGAGGCAGAAGGATCACCTGAGTCCAGGAGTTAAGGTTTCAGTGAGCCATGACGAGGCCAATGTGCTCCAGCCTAGGCAACAGAGTAAGACCCTAACTTAAAAAAAAAAAAGGAAAATAAGAGAAAACAAATGTCCATGTAACAAAAATTTTCATATTGTTTCTCAGAGTTTTATGATTGTGACACGTGCAATCCTCTGGAGAAAAGGGGGATTCATAACTCCCTCCCGTATAGTCATATCCCTACTAGTTTGAGCTAGGATTGGAAAATTTGTGTCTACTCAAAATATTGTGCTTTAATATTAACAAAATTTAATGTTCTATGCTACATCTGGTTTGAAAATGTCATATAGAAAATTGTTATCATTTCACCATGAATTCATATGTCTGAATAGGATCTACTATATTATAAATGCTCTATAAGTTATTGCAAATAAAGACAACTTGCATATTCTATATCAAGTTGCTCCCAATTTTTGCATAGAATATACATCTCAACATACTCATAATTTAAAAAATATGGTACGTGAATTGATAGCAATTTTCACAGAATACTGTGAGAATAAAGAGGAAGACAAAACTGGCCTTGGGGTAAAGGTATCTCAGAGGAAGTTATACAAGTGGTCAGATGTGGGAATTGATTTCTGATATAGATAAGGATCCAGGACTCATCAATAGATAGGTATTAGTTAAAATGTTCCTGGTGCATAAGATCAATGATAGATTTTAGAGTGAGAAGAGCAGAGAATATGGGTTATGAGGGTCAACAGTAAGTGGTGATTAGAGCAAGATGAGGCAGCAAAAGAAAAAGAAGGTATTGGTGTAAAAGCCAAACCTTGGAAAATATTCAAAAGGTTTATTCTGAGCCACATATGAGTATCAAGCCTGAGGCACAGTCCCAAGAAGTCCTGAGAACATGTGCCCAAGGTGATTGAATTATAGGTTGGTTTATACATTTTAGAAATTATAGGCAAAAATCATAAATCAATACATAAGAGGTTTACATTAGCTGGGGGCGTACTTATGGGCCATAGATAAATTCAAAGATATTCTGATTGGCAATTGGTAGAAAGAGTTAAGCTTATTCCTTAAACAAGGAATTTGAAATAAGTAAAGTGAATGCTTGAGTTATAAAAGGTGAGTTATGGGGACTTCCGGCAAGATGGTGACAGGCCAGCAGGGTCTGTGAAATCCTCTGTGAAAGAGAACACCCATAAAGACCCTAGCTCTCTCCCAGGGGCTGCAGCCCCCATTTTCCGCAGCCTGCTCTTCACAGGGAGCTCAGTCACCACTGTCACCCACAGTCGCTACTCAGATATTGCAACAAATGGGGCTGCTCCTGCAGTTGCCACGTGGGACCAGGCCGCACCAGCAGTCACAGATACCACCACTGCCGTCATTCCCAGCTCATACCTGAAGAAACCCATGACTTCAGACGTGAAGCCCTGCAAGCAGGATCTTCTGAGATCCCCGCTGCCACGCCACGCCCCTAGCCCGGAGAAAGGCCTGTGGAACTCCCCCAGTGAAGTTGTCGCAGCAGGTTGTGGATCTGTAGCAGGCTCCCTCCCCTCTGGACTGTAGCGTGGGATAGCACCACCTACTGGGGAACCAAGGTAATAACATCAAAACGGGAATGGCAGAGGCTCATCCCACTTGAAAAATGAAAAAAGCCAGATCCAGTGATAGACTGGGCAGGGGGCCCATGTCTGAACTGTTCTTCACAGCAGGCCAGGGGCAACTGACCCTAACAGTGAACAATTCTACCAGCCTGCAAAGGCAGCTAGAAATCAGAGCTGAAAGGACATTGGACTTAAAGGAAAAGTCTCAGAGTGTGCTTGACTGGTTCTGTTAGTCTACTGACTTTAATCTACCCCCCTTTTTCTTCTTTTTTTTTCTCCCCCCTTTTCCTATTTTCTTGTTTCTCTGTAAATCCCATATTGATATAAAAGAATAGCACAGCAATAAGGAGTTTGATCAGTGTGTATGTTAGCATCATTGTATGTTTTAGATTTTTATATGATTATTGGTTAGTTTTCAGTCATGGTTATTGTTTTTCTTTATATTTGTTTCAGTCTTTGTGTTTCTTTTCACTTACCAGTCGGTACACTCAACTGTTTTCCCTCTCAACCCTCTCTCTATCTCTCTCCACCCCCCCTCTCCCCACTGCCTGTTCCACTTTCTCCCCTCTGTTAACCTCATTTGCTTTCAGGGAGTAAGCCTATAACCCCACTGCACAGACAGACTTGAAGGCAGTGGGAAGTGGGTTTCAGACTATCCATATGGCTGTTCGTGAACACCAGGATCTGCAGAGAGATTTTGAATCACAGCTCCTCCCTTAAACATCTGAAAACTACAAAAAGAACTGCCCTCAACACACAGTCCAACTCCAGAACTGAACAAATCAAGAGGAAATATATTAGGAATAATAGGAGATTGAACAAACAGAAGTAAAAGAAACCCCTCCACCCCTGAATGACAGAATTAAAGAAGATGGGGAAGTAGAGGGAAGAGAAAAGTAGGGAAGGAAAATCTGCACAAATGAAGAAAAACCAAAAGAAGAACACAGGGCTCACACAGACCCCTGGGAGGTCAGACACTGAGAAAACAGACTTTGGAACACAAACAATGAAGAGCCCCTAGAATGACTAGTCACAAGCAACAAACCCAGGCATCAAGGCATTGATAGAGAGAATTAAAAAAATTGAGGAAAGACAAGAGGAAATAGGGAGGAGCTGATGACAGAAATAACAGGAGTAAAGAATACTGTGATGGAAATAAATAACAAACTTATTAGCATGGAAAGCAGAATTAGCCAAGCAGAAGAAAGAATCTCAGAACTTGAAGACCAAAATACAGAACTAACCCAAACTGTCAAAAACATAGAAAAGAAGCTTAAAAAGTCAGAAAAAACCTTAGGACATGAATGATTACTTCAGGAGACCTAATCTAAGAGTAATTGGCTTTCCTGAGGGAAAGAGAGAGTCAGAGGTCACACTGGAACAAACATTTCATGAAATCATTCAAGAAAACTTCCCTCATCTCATCAGTGATGCAAAAATTCATGCACAAGAAATTCAGAGAACCCCTGCAAGGCAACAAATGAGAAGACCAACCCCAGACACATAATAATTCGCCTAAACAAAGTAGCTATGAAAGAAAAAATCCTAAAGGCAGCAAGAGAAAAAGGCCAGACTACAGAACCCTCCTTCCAAAGACCACAGAATACACATTCTACTCATCACCACATGGAACGATTCTAAGATTGACCACATAATTGGCCATAAATCAAGCATAAGCAAATTAAAATGACTGAAATTCTACCATGCACCTTCTCAGACTGCAATGGAATAAAATTAAATATTGACACCAATAAGGTCCCCCCAAAACCCACAAAAACATGGACACTAAACAGCATAATGCTAAACAACTCCTGGATCAATGATGAAATCAAAACAGAGATCAAAAGACACCTGGAAACAAACGAAAATGAAGAAATATCTTACCAAAATCTCTGGGATGCCTTAAAAGTTGTAGTAAGAGGGGAATTTATATCCCTACAAACACACATGAAGAAAATGGAAGGAACACAAATTAACAGCCTAACAAGCCACCTAAATAAGCTGGAAAAGCAAGACCACAAAAACCCTAATTTCAGCAGAAGAATCCAGATCACCAAAACAAAAGCCCAAATCCAGGACATAGAAGACAAAAAGATAATACAAAAAGTCAATGAAACAAAAAGCTGTTTCTTTGAAAGGATAAACAAAATCAGTGGTCCCCTAGCTAGACTGACCAAGAAAAAATGAGAAAAAACCCAAATAAGCACAATCAGAAACACAAAACATGAAGTCACATCTGACCCTGAAGAAATACAAAAGATCATTGAAGACTACTACGTAAACTTGTATGGAAACAAACTTGAAAACCTTAAGGAAATGGAGGACTTTCTGACATCACACAACCTACCTAAGTTGGAACAAGAAGAAATTGAGACCCTAAATAGACCAATAACAATCAAGGAAATCAACTACGTAATAAGAAAACTACCTACAAAAAAAAAAAAAACCCTGGTCCTGATGACTTTCCAGCAGAATTCTACGAGACATTTAAGGAGGAGCTGATACCAATCCTACTGAAGGTATTCCAGGTGATTGAAAAAGATGGAACTCTTCCCAAATCATTTAAGGAAGCCAACATCACATTGATACCCAAGCCAACAAAGAAAGAGAAGTACAGGCCAATATCTTTGATGAACATAGATGCTAAAATTCTCAACAAGATCCTAGCGAACTGGATTCAACAATACATCTCAAGAATCATCCATCATCAGGGACCTAAATATAAAACCTCAAACCATAAGAATCTGCCAAAAACCTCCTTACACTGATAAAGGCCTTTGGCAAAGTCTCAGGATACAAAATAAATGTGCAAAAGACAATCGCATTTCTTCACACTAATAATAAACAAACAGAAACCCAAATAAAAAACACAATTCCATTCACAATAGCCACAAAAAAAATAAAATACCTGGCATCTTCCTAACTAGATATGTGAAAGACAATTACAATGAAAACTACAAAACGCTGCTCAAAGAAATCAAAGATGACACAAACAAGTGGAAAATATCCCATGCTCATGGATTGGAAGAATCAACATTGTGAAGATGTCCATCTTACCTAAGGCAATCTACAAATTCAATGCAATACCCATCAAATTACCAACAACATTCTTCTCAGACCTAGAAAAGACAACACAGGAATTCATATGGAAACACAAACATCCAAGAATAGCCAGAACAATACTCAGCAAAAAAAAACAAAACAAAGCAGGTGGTATCACATTACCAGACCTCAAACTTTACTATAAAGCTACAATCATCAAAACAGCTTGGTATTGGTACAGGAACAGGCATATTGATCAATGGAATAGAATTGAGATTCCAGAAGCAAAACCTCAATTTCTCAACCAACTCATCTTCGACAAAGCCCACACCACCTACCACTGGGGAGAGGAGAACCTATTCTGTAAATGGTGCTGGGAAAACTGGCTGACCACATGCAGAAGATTGAAACAGGACCCTTATCTATCCCCAGGCACAAAGGTTAAACCTCAAACCATAAGAACCTTAGAAAATGAAGGACATACCCTCATGGAATCGGAACTGGCATCCAATTCCTGAACAAAACCCGAAACCTACAGGTCATAAGAGAGAAGATACACAAGTGGGACCTTATTAAACTGACAAGCTTCTGCAAAGCCAAAGAAACCATCAAGAGAGCAGGGAGACAGCCTACAGACTGGGAAAAAGTATTTGCCAACACCAGGTCTGACAAAGGCTTAACATCTTGGATCTAGAAGGAACTCAAACGTGCTGAAAAGAAAAAAACAAACAATTCTATTATAAAATGGGCAAAAGATATGAACAGACATTTCACAAAGGAAGACATCCGAGCAGCCGACAGACACATGAAGAAATGTTCAACCTCACTAATCATCAGGGAGATGCAAATCAAAACCACACTGAGATACCACCTAACCCCAGTCAGAATGGCAATTATCAACATCTCAAAAAATAACAGCTGCTGGAGAGGGTGTGGCAAAAAGGAAACACTTCTACACTGTTGTTGGGAGTGTAAACTAGTGCAACCTCTGTGGAAAGCAGTGTGGCGATTCCTAAAAGCTCTAAATATCAACCTCCCATATGACCCCACAATCCCCCTACTGGGAATGTACCCTGAAGAACTCAAATCACTCTATAAAAAAGATACCTGCACGCGAATGTTTATCACAGCATTGTTCACAATAGCAAGAACCTGGAAGCAACCATGCTGCCCATCAAAAGAGGACTGGATTTAAAAAAGTGATACATATACACGATGGAATACTATGCATCCATAAAAAAGACCAAAATCATGAATTTCGCAGCAACCTGGATGGAACTAGAGTCTATAATACTGAATGACCTCTCTCAGAAACAAAGATCCGAGTATCACATGCTCTCACTCATATAATGGACCTTGAATATCCAATGTAATACTATAAGAAAATGACTGACAGTTAGTGAGAAACTGTGGCGGGGGAGGGAGATGGGATTAACGGTAGCAAATATCTGTCTGGGGACGGGAAAATACCTCTTATCAATAGGATGCCTGAATGAAACGTATTTGTATACCTAAGCCTTAACTGTATCCCACAATATCATTATAAAAAATATTGATAAAAAAAGGGAATTGAATAAACGACACACTCAAAATACACTGTCAACACTCCTACTTTGAAAGCTGACAGAAAGGCCAGAATTTAAGAACTAAGATCCCAATAGTGGGTGGATAAGAGTAAACAGAAGATGGATGATTTCAAAGTTTTAATGAATTACAAGATTGTAAAAATCTATTTGAACCGTTCTGTCATAGGGATATTTTGTCAGAAGGTATTATAAATAAAGTTTGATTTTAGGGCTAACCCATTCCTTGAACATAAAAAAAAAAGTGAGTTATGAAAGCCAAAATTCTTGTTATGCAGATGAATCCTCTAAATATCAGGCTTCAAAGAGAATCGGTGTATACATGTTAAAAGGTGTTCTCTACAGATGCAAATTTCCCCAGAAGACAGCTTTGTAGGGTCACTTCAATATATGTCAAAGAAATGTAGTTGCGGGTAAAATGTTTTTATTTTCTTTAGAGCCTGCTATCTGTCATACGATGCTATAATAGAGTCTGGTTGGAATTTGGTATATTATTGCCACAGAGTCTGTTTTGATAGTCTTATGATCTCTGTTTTAATGTTAATGCTGGTCAGTTGTGCCTAAAACTCCTCAAGGGAGAAGGTATAGCATAGCATGTGGATCTCCTTTTCTTGGCCTGGAATTTCATTTTTCAGTTTCCTCTTGGCTCAGATGGGTTCTGTTCTGTGGGTTGGAGGTGCTTGGAATTTTATCGTTGGCTTACACAATTTTGGTGAAATAAGAGGAAATTTCTAACAAAGTTACAGTATTAAAAATTTTGAGTAGTATCAAAAATGCCAAATCATCAGCATTTCCATAATAGACTAACCCAAAATCTAAGGGGCAGCTATGGAGAGTTGAAGATGGAAATTTTCTAGTGCCTGAAATGGAAAATAAATGACAAGTGTGGAAGAGGAAACAAACAAGTGTAAATAACTCAAATTTGCATGATAATGAGTCAAATAAGATGGTAATTAGAAAAAGGCCTGGTTCAAAGTACAGATGTCTTGGTTAGTCCTTTGGGAGACATATGAGTATATTTAATGACTGAGGGGAAAGAGAAAGATAAGAGTGGGAAGATGACTTGTGAGAGAAGGTGGGGTCAAGAGAATAGATAAATATGCTGGCTTGAAGCAGAAAGATACAGTTAACATAGATGGGTTTGTAGGTGTGTGGTGAGGGGTTGGTTAGTAGTAAAGGAAATAATGACTCCTTGGCAGAGATGTATAGAAACCAAGGATATCTGTGAAAGTAGTCAGAAAAATCCCTGGGTAGTTCAGTAAGAGAAGTAAAGAGGTGTAAGAAAAATAGCCTAAGTGATTCATTTTCAAAAATTGCTTAACAAAAGTTGCTTAACTAGCTTGCAGACATGGCAACCCCAGAAAGTACACATTCTGGAGAAGTCCCTGAACGAACAAAACCCAGAAGCACCCTGACTTCTTAAAAAGGTGGCTGGTCATCAGCCCTTTATTCTTTTTACTTCCTGGTTTTTCTCCCTCCTCAGAACATTTGGTAGGCCTTTTTTGTGGGCAGGAAAATAGAGAAGGGGACAATGAATGCCATATAAGGGAATAATAAAACTTAGGCCACATCTGAGAAGATTGTACACTCCCTAGTACTTAGCACACTAGGAAATGGGTGAGGGACTTGCGCACTAAGGAATACATTACTTGTTGTAACCATTCCAAGTGTGCCTGCCGGACACTCAATCTTGCTAGACCTCCATTAATGAAGTCTGACTAGTGCAGCACTCTGTGTCTCCATGTCCATCCTTTGATTTTGGATGGGTGAGTTTGTTTCTCACAAAAGGGAAATGATAATGTAAGGGATTGATTAAGTGATGTCCCCATAGCTCCTAATAACTTTCTCTTCTACATGCATCCTGAAGGAACAATTTATGCTCTTGAGATTTACATTTTTTCCACTTGGTAAACAGCTATAATTACTCATCTTCCAAAATGAACTTTGAATCCTCTTCAAATGTTCACATTAGAATTCCTATATTAAAAAACTAAATTGAATTTTTTTTTTAGCTCAACCCTGTTTCACTTCTTCAAGTAAAATAAATTTCCACTTTACATTTAACCTATTTTGCATTCTAAAATTTAACTTTGGGGGGGGGGGTGTTGGTAGAGACAGGGTCTCACTATATTACCCAGGCTGGTGTAGAACTCTAGGACTCAAGTATTCTTCCCATCTCAATCTTCCAGATGTGAGCCACTAAATATGAACAAAATTTAAGCATTTATTCTTTTTATTCTCTGAGTCATTAATCCTTTATTTCTAACTTCTTTTTTGTTAGCCATATTAAATGTTCTTCCTTGTATTGTAAAAGTCTCATACTTGTCTCTGAGATTTTAATATTCTGTTTTCCACATAGCAAGCAGTCGCTTTTATTTGCAAGGAAGATCAAGTCACTCCTCTGATCAATGCCTTCCAATGGCTTCTCATTCCACTCAGCACAAATCCAGTTGGACCATTGGGATCAATATGATTTGAGCCTTGTTGCTTTTCTTAACTCATTCCCTTCTACTCATTAGCCATTTCTCTCTCTCTCTGCCTAGCAGCATTGGAACTGTGGGCCATTCTAGGCACTCTCTCTCTTGCCCTACTATCCCCGTCCCAAAAAACTCTTATCCCCAATGTCTGAATCTAAGAGTCTGCTCAAATACTTCATCAGGAAAGACCCTCTTGACTAAACTTTCTCAAAGAATAATACCACTCCCTCTTTCTCTCTGTCTCTCTTATCCTCTTAATTGCCTCTTCTCAAAGCCAGTCTATGCATGTTTGCTTTTTGTACCTGCCTCCTTCAGAATTGAAGCTTGATAGTTTGATAAGAGCAAGGGTTTTATTTTTGTTTGCTTCTTTACTCCTAGTGATGAGAAGAATGACTGGAACATGATAGGCATAGGTATACATTGAACGAATTAATTTAAAAATGTATGGATGAATTGGTGATCAAAATTAATCTTTCAAAAAGTCCTGTGACTACTTCTTTTATGTCTCTTTTGATGCTTCCTTTTCTTATTCTTCCATTTGTTTCACCATTATTCACATTTTGTCCCCTTTTGCTTTTTCAATCTCTTTTAGAATTTGCATTCACCTATAATTGATTCTCAGTTTCTTAAACTCCACTACCTTAATTTTTCTAAACATTGAATTCACTATTCCCTCTTATCTCGTTCACAGAGATCTCAAGTTGTTCTGAGCAAGGTTGTTCCTTTTTATTTCTCAGCATTCAAAAAAATATATTAAATACCTAGTTAGGTATTGTCATTTCACTAGGCATGCTGAAGAACTCAGAGATACACAATTAACTGTCTTGTAGGGAACTTTTGTAGGGATCTTTTAAAGACAACAACATATTGAAGTGTTTCTGTAGTTAAAATGATAGATATTCTGTCTTGAACATCAGTACATGATGAATAAGCAATTGATGAGCTTGTGAACATGAAATGAGATGTCATTTGCTATGAATTGTTAATAGTATTGCATTCATTTTCTATGGTTCTATTTTACCTTGTTTATTCCCAGCTAGTTTGCCAACTTTTCTGTAAATGATTAAACTGTAATTTAAATAACTTATCTCAAAATGTAGAAAATTATTTTTCATTACTGCTACTTTTACCTTAGCTTTTTCTTAGAAAATATTTTGTACATTGGTTATTGAAATCTATGAAATTTTTTGACAGCTTGTTACAGAATTTTAAAAAGATAAAATGTGTTTGAGAAGACATTGCAAACATAAAAGAAGAGCAGATGATGCTTATAGTATAATTTACTACAAGTCTTAAAAATCCAGGGATGATTTAAATAAGCAAATTCTAAAAGCATTTAGCATCATAGTAGAGGACATAGATGAAGGCATTAGTCAAATGATATTTTATATAAGAGGACATCAATCAACTATAACCTCCCTATTAGGAATTTCAACTCAAAAAAAGATGACATATTTCTTGTCAATAGCACTTCATTTAAATAGTCACAATTTCTTTAAGTTATATAGTATATTTATAGATCAGGCAATTGGACTACATAATATTTCTAATGATTGGGTTGTTTTGTGAAAAGTAATTTTCTCTTCTATTTCGTTCTGGTGAAGAGCTTTTAGAATTAAAAGTGGGCCAATGGAGTTGTTGTTTGGGAGTGATAAAAAGAATGCTTATCTGGCATTCTGGTAATTGCTTTCATTGGAAGGAGTTTTGGTTTTTAATTTGATATTTAATAACTGAAAAAACATAACTACTTCCAAAACATATTTTCTTTATTAATGTGAAATTATGCTGGATGTCTTTTTATACATTGCATTTTATTCTTCCAAAAGTCTGTATGAAGTGCAGACTTGTAGATAGATTTACCTTTTATATGGACTTTATTAAAATTTTAAGTTTCTATAAATGTGGCAGCCAGGCTGCATTTGTAACTTAATTGTACATTGACTAATTAAGTCACAAAATAAAAACACTGTCAAATAAACTTTAGAAACTAACAAAATTGAATGCCAAACATGTCCATCCTCTCACTTCATCTCCTCTCCTCTCAGTCTCAAACTGGTTATAGGACATGCTGAAATAACTTTAAAGGTCAATTTTTATTTTCTCTTATTCACTTCCATATGTGCTCTAAACTGATCTTTTACTACTTTGATATGAAAACTTTCAGTTTCTCTTGATTTCTGAAAAGACAGAAAATAAGTAAAGGGAGAAAGAAATATTCATTGAAAACATTTAATAAAATTGCAAAACACTAAGGCTTTGCATCTGAAGCACATTTCATTATTAAATAAACATAAAATACTGAATAATAAATTAGAAAAAAAACCTAAAGTAATTTAATAAGCATTATTTTTTTACTATATCCACTATGGTCCTCTAAAATATTGAAAGAGGCAAATTCAAAATTATAATCTCTTACACACAAATCAAGTCTTACTGATTACATTTCAGCTACATTCTTTACTTAACGGCTTTAATAACCCTTTCCTTTATTTTCCTGAGTCTATTCATTGTTAAGCATGTAGATTCTACAGTAAGCAAACTTATTCTGCTTATAAATAAATATCTATTTGGATGGTATCTCTGGATAAAGCTCATCACTTTGTTTATTATAATAATATGTAGTTTTTGAATTCTAGAGTTTCAAAATCATAACTATGATGATATATAAAAGTAAAAAAGTGGCAAACATTGTCACACAAATTTAGGGAATCACTTGAAGAATCATGTGAGGAATTCAACCAAATATTAAATAGCAGACTTGCAGCAATACACAATCAGAATAGATGATAGACATAATTATAAGGTAACTTTTTAAAAAGTTGAATGAGTCCTAACTAGAAATATTGACTCATATATACATTTGTAATTATCCAGAAAAAGTATTTTAATTATAATAAATAGAGTAAAGGGAGAAAAAAGAACGTGTCTAAGGATAGGATTGAGCGTGAGGATTAAAAAAAAATTTTTTTAATATGATGGTGTGGTAAGGTCACTTATTTAAGTTCTCAAAAGTTTATGAAGGGTATGACAAAGACAAGATACTTAACTTTTCTGAGTCTTAGTTCCCTTATTTGTAAAATTGGGAAAATATTTTTTTCTAGAAGGGTCAGTGTACCTCCTTATATTTCTTCATACTCTAATGGAAACTACCTTGACCAAATTCTCATTTGGGAATGTAGGGGACATTTTTTGTAATAAGTTTATCACCTTCATTTTGACCACATTTGTTTTATCCATGTGTAGGCAAACTATTTTAGAGTAGCCGATTTCTAACCAACCAATGACATTCAGTTTGGAAGTAGAATGAGGCATTTTTACTAAAATTTGAACCAAGGTTTAGCAAGTGACTGATCCAGTTAGTTGGTAGTTTAGTAGCTCAAAGTCCCTAAAAAGGAATGGCATGAACTAAAGTCATGCAAATAGTATGAGAGAAAAGATTAAAAGACCAAAAGCAGTCATCTAACAATGGGTAAAAAGAGAGGACATTTTTAATAGAACAGATTTTTTTAAAAGGCTCTCAAATCTCTATTGCTGAATCTTTGAAATGTTTTTGGTTATAGAACCATTCTTAAGCTCTAATAACAATGAGAACCATTCCGATTATGTTTCCAATTCAGGGAATTTTATGAAATATAATATTCACTCTTGCAGTCACCTTCCCCCACACACTACTCTTTTTAAAAAAATAACCTACATAAATTAAGATTATCATTTGAGAATTATCAAAAAGACACAAGATAAGCATTGGAGAGGGTGTGAAGAAAAGGTAACCCTTGTGTACTGTTAATGAAAATGTAAATCGGTACAGTCATTATAGAAAACAGCATGATGCTTCCTTAAAAAATTACAAGCAAACCAATCATATGACCTAACAATCCTTCTTCTAAGTATATACCCAAGGAAATAAAATTGGTAACTTGAAGAGATACTTGTATGCCCATGATGATTCCAGCACTATTCACAATAGCCAAGACATGTAAACTATATAAGTGTCTGTTTATAGATAACTGGATAAAGAAGCAGATTAGATAGATCAATGATAGATAGAGAGAGAGAGGGATAGATAGAAGATAAACATAAATATGATAGAATATTATTCAGTCTCAAAAAAAGGAACTATCAAAGGCATCCCACTACTTGTGATAACATGGATGAACATGGAAAGCATAGTAAGTGAAATAAGCTAGAAAAGAAGGAAAAATACTGATAACAGATATACACAGAAACAAAAAAATTGAATCAGAAAGTAGAATGGTGGTTACTAGGGACAGAAAGACAAGGAAAGTGGGGAGAAGTTGGTAAAAGCGTACAAAGTTGCATTACATATAAAATGAATTAACTCTAGAGATATAATGTACAACATGATATCTAGAATTAATATTGTATTGTATCCTCAAATTTTGCTAAGAGAGGAGATTTATGCTCTTATCACACACACAACAGTATATGTTTGGGATGGGTATATTAATTTGCTTTTCTATAGTAATCATTTGACTATGTATGTGTATATCAAAATATCATGTTGTACACATTAAATATATACAACAGCAAGAAAAGATTATCCTCCATGTTACTTTGCCTAGAGTAACCCCCATTCTAGATCCCCATTAGAGATCTATAAGTTGATGTAAATAACTTATTACTGTTCTTAAAATAGAAAACTCCCTTTTTTTTTTTGGAGTCTGGGTTCTCACTCTGTCACCCAGGCTGGAGTGCAGTGACATGATCACAACCACCGCAGCCTCAACCTGCTGGGTTCAGGCCATCCTTCCACCTCAACCTTCCAAGTAGCTGGGACTACAGGCACGCACCACCACACCCGGCTAATTTTTTGATTTATTATAGAGTTGAGGTCTCATCACGTTGCCCAGATTGGTCTTGAACCCATTGCTAAGGCAATCCTCTCGCCTCAGCTTCTAAAACTGATGGAATAGAAAAGTGACAGTTTCCCAAAGCTAAATAAAAATGTGTGTTAGTTATGGTCTTTCTGTGTCATTGAAAGTATGACTAATAATTCATCTCTCTGTTTAACCAATAATTATGGAGATCTTATTAGGTCACAGGATATTCCCAGAACTAGAAATATAGTGAACAGACATATAAGGTCCTTGTTTCATGGAATTTGCATTTTAAATGAATAGAACAGATTTAGATGGTGTCTTTGATTTGAACATCAACATAAAGTTGAAGTAAAAAGCAGTAAGAAAAGTTTTAAAATACATGTTAGAAAAGTGAATGGGATGAACCTTTTTTAACATCTTTACAATTACATAGCTACCTTTTACTCTGTAGAAAAGAGAAAAAGATATTTATTTCATGTATGGCTCAGTGAAGTGAAAACTTACCAACATTATTAAGAATTAATGAGTTTAATAGTTTACTCATGGTAAGGAAATATCAGTATTACATAATATTGACATATGACCTATCAAATTGAATTATTTTGGTAGTAGTAGTAGTAGTTTAGATTTATCCAAGTTCACACTGCAGATTAGTGACAGAAATCAGAACATGATTTATGAGTTTTGACTTCTGTCACTAATTAGCACTGTGACCATGGATAACTGGAATACTCTAAATTTTGGATTCTTTATTGTAAATGAGTACTTAGAGTTAATTAAGATCTCTTCCAGATCTCGTACTCACAATATCTAAAAAACAGACATGTTTCTTTGTCATAGTTTTTATTTTTTAATTTTTTATTCTGAGAATTAGGGCTGCACTTATTCACCCACATTCTCTCCCAAAAGTCTCAGTGAACATAGGGACTCCAATTCATTACCCCATTATCTCTTTTGTATGTCCTAAGTCTGTGATCCTCATGGAATTATCATCTCCTTAAGTTGCAAAAAGTCTTGAAATTTTTTTACAAAATACTATGCTCATTCAAAAATATTTCACAAATTTTGAGCTATTTATCATAATGTAAATGCAATTACACCTGACAATGAGTTCAATTTCCATATAATAAAATAGCTAAAGTAGAGTTAATAATCTGACTCAGGACATATATCATCTTGTAAATACTTATTTAATTAATCTGTTATTAAAATAATACAAACTCATAGAAAATAATTTAAAATATAACAATAGTGTTAGTGTTTTAGTTTATATTTTAATATCTGATTTTTTAATATTAACTAAAGTGCACTACTATTTTGAACGTTTACTTAATAAAATTTGTACTAGTCAGAGTCCTCCAGAAACACACACGCGCGCTGCGCGCGCACACACACACACACACACACACACACACACAGATATTATTTTAAGATAGATTCAAAATATACATGGTGGACCAGTAGGACGGAGACCCAGGAAAAAGCTGACATTGTAGTTCAAGTCTGAAAGCCGTCAGACTTGTTCTATTGAAGACTTCAACAGATTGCATGAGATCCACTCACATTATGAAGGGCAATTTGCTTTACTTAAAGTCCACAGGCTTAAATGTTAATTTAATCCAAAAATATTCTCACAAAAACATCCAGAATAATGTTTGACTACACTGTTAGGCACCATGGCCCAGTCAAGTTAACACATGAAATTAATCATCCATCAACCATTACTATTCATTATATTATTTAATTCTCTCATTATCCCTAAGAGTTTAGTGACATTGCTATAATTCAACATGTAGCAGAGCCAGGAATCTGCTTCTGGTCCCTCAGTCTATCTGGCTCCATTGCCTGAGTCATTAGCCACACACTTGCTTCACTATATACTTTTACATTTTTCAGTTTTTCTAAAAATAATCGCCACTTATTTCCTTGATTGAACTTGTAATAATTTTGTCAACTTATATCCATCAAAAATATTTCAATTTATGAGGTTTTATGTTTAACCTGTTCTACTATTTGAGAAAAAGTGATATCACATTTGAACCAACCTAGCACACTTGATATCTCCAACACTTTGATGAATAATCAAAGCAATGATTACTCTGAATGACAGCCTCTATAAGTACCAAGGTTTTTGAAACCTAGCCATGCAATCCTACTTGCTCTATATTGTTAGCCTGACTTCAATTTTATAACCTCCTCCCTGATTTCTCTCTGCAGTTCCTTTTTACTGACAATTTATTTGAACCAACTCTTTTCTTTTTAATCCTTTTTTCTAAATGTTGCTTTTGTGATGTCATTTGATTCTGTACACAAGAACATGAGCAAGCTCTGCTTTATCCTCATGTCTCAACTCAGAAAACACTAACCTGGTTTAAACCACCAGGCATTACCAACATGATTTAGAAGGAAAGGATACTGAAAGATCACCAAAACCTCTAATTCACCTCATCAATATCTAATTAGGCAGTACAGAATTGGTAAGTTTTAAGCAATATTATAGTGAAGATTTCTATACCAGTCTGTAAATAATTCCCCAAAGAAATATGCATATCTTTGGTCATAAATGTTTCCAGTCCTTGAATATTTAAATATGATTTGGGTGAATTTTAACAATAGAAAATTAAAACACCAACAACAATTAACTTTTAAAACTTTTTTTTTTAATCTATTTTTTTTTTTTTTTGAGTTGGAGTCTCACTTTGTCGCCCAGACTAGAGTGCAGTGGCTGCTCCCGGCCACCGCAGCCTCGACCTGCTGGGCTCCAGCGATCCTTCCACCTCAGCCTTCCGAGTAGCCGGAACTACAGGCGTGCGCTACCACGCCCGGCTGATTTTTTTTATTTTTTGTAGAGATGAGGTCTCACTGCCCAGGCGGGTCTCAAACCCACAGGCTCAGTCAATCCACTCACCTCAGCCTCCCAAAGGCGCGGGATTACAGGCTGAGCCACCGAGCCCGGCAACAATTAACTTTTAAATATTAGATAGCACAAGACAGTCCAGAACAAAGAGTAAACATAGGAAAAATTATAAATTGTAACTTAATTTCCTTACTCCTGTCTTAATAAGACATTACTGTATTTACTGGTTACTGTACTGTATTGTACTAGGTTTAATACTATACTAATCTTCAAAATTATACTTTTGATATTCAGAAAAATATAAAACACCACTTATTCCAATCAATGTGATGATTGAAGGTAGTTGGAAAATAAAATATTAGAGAAGTGTAAAGAGTCTAAAGATTGTTTTTAAAAATTGAGGTTAAAAATAGATTTATAATACCTATTAAGTGTATGAAGTAATATTATTTTAAAACAATTGAATATCTCTGCTGACTTATTGAAATAAGAGAAAACATATTAAAGCTATACCTGGCACAATACCAAATTTATATATGAGTGAAGACCATAAACTCTGATAGAATTCCCAAAGTTTGAGTCTCACAGGGGAAAGAAACAAACAGTACTGAGCACTTAACCCTTGGTCAGCCTCATCTGTTATCAAAAGCTGGAATTGTGCAAGTTCCAAATTATGGAACTGATATCGTTGCAGACTTTAATTGTTATGGATAAGGAAGTGGAGAAGATATACAAGGTAGGTTTTGCAAGAAAGGCTAAATAGAGGAATATCATTATATTGGGCAATAAAATCTAGTCGGTAATAAAAATACTGTAGACAAATGAGACAAATGAAAAAAAAACTGTGAGATGTAGCTCAGAGAAATTCAATTAAACTTTGTTCTTTCATGGTTGTCCACAATTTCATCCTTACTAAAACAAGATGTCCACCACCTAGCGACCTCAATTTATTGATGACATTCTGGTTCCTTTTATTTTATTTATTTATTTAATTTTATTTATTTATTTTTTATAATTTCTTTATTTTTTTTATTTTAAAGATATGAGATACAATTCAGGGTTAGGTACACAAATGTTCATTATGCAAGTAGCTTTGTTAATGAGGTGTGCACCCCCCTTCCCCGACTGTTTCCCACTACTGCCAATTCCTTTCTTATAGTATTATAATAATTGTTCAAGGTCCACTTATGAGTGAGAACGTGTGATATTCAGTTCTTTGTTTCTGTGATAGTTCACTCAGTATTATAGACTCTAAGTCCATCCAAGTTGCTGTGAATTTCATAATTTTGTCCTTTATAGTTGTGTAATATTCCATCGTGTATATGTGTAGCATATGCTGTGAAGGAAAAGATGAGCCGATGGTGTTTAAAAGTTTATTAAAGAAAACTGTTTGTGGGGGAGATGGCTGGCTCTATAGAGAGAAATCAGTGACCTTTGTTCTTTTGCAAGCCACTTATAAAACTCCAGTCTTGGCTCACTGGGTTTTGAGAAGCAATTTTAGGGAGTTTTGGATTGGGAGCCATGAACTGGTTTGGGGAGTTTGAGTTGTCAGTAGTCTGGCCTTAAAATGTAGATGTCAGTACTGTTGAAGGTCGTTCTCACGGCCTTGGAATGTATATGTCCACACTAAACCAGTCACACTCGTCTCTGAGATGCAGCCTTAGGAAAGCAAACACTGACATTCAGTACCAGACTGTTATCAGTTGAACAGCTTTGGGATGAAGTCTGGGAGAAAACAGATATTGGCAGTAAAGCAGTTAGTAACAAGACACTGTTAGAGCACAGTGTAGTTTTTTGGGGTCATTGCAGCTCTGTGCTCCATTTGTGAGGTTTATATGATAAGTTGTTTTAACTACAACCTGCTCTACCATCCCTCTACAAACCCTAACAATATGCACCACATTTTTTTTATCCAGTCCTCTTTCAATGGGCAGCACATTTGGTTCCATATTTTACTATTATTTTATTTTATTTTAAAGATGTGAGGTACAATTCAGGATTAGGTAGATAAGTGGCCATAATACAGATAAAGTTTGGGCTGCCCTTTGATCCCCTCTTTGCCTGATGTAGATCAGATACCCTTATTGATGTTATAATGCCAAGCCTTTTATGAGCTTGGTATATTTTCATCTTGAGGAAATCCTTACACACCTTTGAAATCAAATGATTTCTAAAAATAAGTCTTTTTAGATGTCCTTAAAAGTAAATATGAGATTTATATACTTTCATCTATATGTCAAAATTGTATAAAATTTTACAGATGATGGTTAAGTACTTGTGTAACCAGAACTTACTGCCTATTCTTTCTTCTTCTTTTTTTGGTCAGGCCTCACTGTCACCCAGAATAAAGTGCAGTGGCACAATCATGGCTCACTGCAGCCTCAAACTCCTGGCCTCAAGGGATCCTCCCACCTCAGCCTCCAGAGTAGCTGGGACTATGGGTGGCTAATTTTTTGACTTTTTTGCAGAAATAAGGTCTCCTTATGTTACCCTGGATGGTCTCAAACTCCTCAACTCAAGCAATCCTCCCTCCTCAGCCTCCCAAGAGCTGGAATTACAAGCACTAGTTGCCACACCCAGTTTTCTTGATATAAGAAAAAATTAAAATTGATATAATTAACAAAATATTTAGATAGGCAGAAATCTGATTATATAGTTATGTAGCATTAACTTCCACTACCTATATTTAAAATAATACTATGTGCCGGGCTCGGTGGCTCAGCCTGTAATCCCACGCATTTGGGAGGCTGAGGTGAGTGGATTGCCTGAGCCCGTGGGTTTGAGACCCGCCTGGGCAACTTGGCAAGACCTCATCTCTACAGTAAATAAAAAATTAGTCGGGTGTGGTAGCGCGCACCTGTAGTTCCAGCTAATTGGAAGGCTGAGGCGGAAAGATTGCCGGAGCACAGCAGGTCAAGGCTGCGGTGGCCGGGAGCGGCCACTGCACTCCAGTCTGAGCGACAGAGTGAGACTCCAACTCAAAAAATAAATAAATAAATCAAATAATACTATGTAATAAAATAGATGTTTGGATGTATTGCAACATTTAAAAAGGAAATGCTGTTCTTTATAAATTTGCAGAGAAATACAACTACATGAGCAGATAAAATGTTTCATAGAAATTAAATCTTATAACTAATGTTCCTTGTTCTCAGTCAACATATATTATTAACCATAATGACTCAACAATTTGTATTAGTCACAAGTAAATTATATAATTAATATTTGAAACAAAATGCTCTTATGAATATAAACCAAAATTCACCTTCATTTTTAACACCAAGAGGAAACAACAAAAATTAATATATTCCTCTCCCACAAAAGGTTTCTGCATTTTAATGGTTCTTAACTTTTTTGTTTCAAAAATAGTTATCTAGTCAAACAAAGTTAGCCATAATTTTTCCATTATCTTCAAAGTAATTTTATATGCTGAATTTCTTTTGGATACTTTCTATGTTTGATGCTCTCCTACTTTAAGTATTAATTTCAAGTTTAAGAGATAATAAGAATTATACAAAATAATTAATAATTATATATCCCTTATAAGTTAAAAATCCCTTGCTTTAAAATGTTCAAGTTCTAGAATTCCCTTTTGTCTTTAATGAAGCCAGAATTTCCTTTACTACAAATTCTATTTTAAGCATCCAATTTGCTCTTCTTTTCCATGATATTTTATATCAATTACATGCATTTCATAGCAATTTACCTGAATGTGTAACTTTGTCAAGATACCCAAAAGAATATGGACACAGAACTCATTGGAAAGATGGCTAGTGAAAAGCCTTTCAGTGGGGCACCATCTAGAAGCAGTTGAAAGCTGATCATGCAATCCAATAAAAAGCTGAGTTAAACCTGTCTGTACTTGGTTCTGGAATGAAGGCCATGAGTGTACATTAAATAAAACGATTTCAACCTTTCTCAGCTTTCATTATTTTTTCCTGTATGCTTCTACCAGTCAAATCTTAAGAGAATGTCCTTTAGTTCTAGACATTAGGGTATGAAGAGACTGACATTGAGTTCCTTGTAGATCCTAGATGTTAGGTCTTTGTCAGTTGGCAAATACTTTTTTTCATTATGTAGGCTGCCTCCTTGCTCTCTTGATGGTTTCTTTTGCTTTGTAGAAGCTCGTTAGTTTGATGGGGTCCCATTTGTCTTATTTCTTATAGTATGGACTCCTTACAATCTCACAGGTCCACCTCTTCTTCAAAAGTTTCTGGGCCAGAGGGAAGGTTTTTGTATAGTTTAGCCATGGCACATTGGCAATGAATACAGATAGGGACCAGTGGGATTCTGAATAGATTCAAAACTTTGGAGAGAGAGAAAAGTAATCTTCGTTGTTTTACCCAATTTTGTTAGCTAGTAAATAGTTCAAAAGGAAAGGTTTTTTTCCTAAACAAAATAAGGAATTACCAATTTTTTTTTTTATTGTGAAGTTGTGGGGTACAGTTAAGGGTTAGGTATACAATTGCGTTTCATTCAGGCACCCTGTTGATATAGGATGTTTCCCCGTACCCAGACAGATATTTACTACTGTTAATCCCATCTCCCTCCCCCCATCATAGTTTCCCAGTACGGTCAGTCATTTTCGTATAGTATTGCATTGGATGTTTAAGGTCCATTATATGAGTGAGAACATGTGATACTCGGATCTTTGTGTCTGTGAGAGGTCACTCAGTATTATAGACTCTAGTTCCATCCAGGTTGCTGCGAAATTCGTGATTTTGTTCTTTTTTATGGCTGCATAGTATTCCATCGTGTATATGTACCACATTTTTTTAATCCAGTCCTCTTTTGACGGACAGCATGGCTGTTTCCAGGTTCTTGCTATTGTGAACAATGCTGCGATAAACATGCGTGTGCAGGTATCTTTTTTATAGAGTGATTTGTGTTCTTCAGGATATATTCCCAGTAGGGGGATTGCAGGGTCATATGGGAGGTTGGTATTTAGAGCTTTTAAGAATCGCCACACTGCTTTCCACAGAGGTTGCACTAGTTTACACTCCCACCAACAGTGTAGAAGTGTTCCCTTTTCACCACACCCTCTCCAGCAGCTGTTATTTTTTCAGTTGGAGAAAAAAAGATGGTATATATACACAATGGAATATAATGCAGTCATAAAGAAGGACAAACATATGGACTTTGCAAGAACTTGAATGCATTTCGAGTCTATCATACTCAGTGATCTATCACGCAAGCAAAGAACAGAGTACCATATGTTGTCACTCATAAACAGACCTTGAACAATTATCACAATACTATAAGAAAGCGATTGATAGTAGTGGGAAACTGCTAGGGAAGGGGGGGTGGGATTGGTAGTTGAGGAATACTGCCAGGGGAGAGAGGGGCATACATCATCAACAAGGGTACCTGCATAATCAAACGTTTGTGTACTTAACCCTGAATTGTAACCCCCATCTTTAAAATAAAATTGAGATTTTTAAGGGTTAAGAAAAAAAAGAAAAGGTAAAACAGAAATACCACAGGACAACATGATGAGTTATATTTTAAATCAAAGTTAATAGTAGTTACTAAGCACTGAGTAAAGAAACATTATTTATGTCTGGGTCACCAGGGCAAGTTTCATGAAGAAGTTGACACTTGAGCTAAACTATAAAGAAGATATTTTCAACATTCACATTTCAAAAGAAAGAAAGAAAAAAAGAGAGGACATGTAAAGGAATAAACAGTATTTGGTCCTGTCACATCTGCAGAATAAGTATTGACTAATATACAATTACATGACGCTTTGATAAGGCAATAATGAGATAGACTCACCATATAGAAACTTCAAGTGAGCTTAAACTTTATGGCATAGATTATGAAAAGCTTAAAATATGTTAATGAATATATTTAAACAATACCATTTAATGCTCTTTTCATTTCGATTTTAAGAATAAAATACATTGTGATTTAGAGTTTTAAAATAACATAAAGTATGACTTTGGCAAAGTCTCAGGGTACAAAATAAGTGTGCAAAAGACAGCATTCCTAATACACAAAAAACAAGCAGGCAGAGACCCAAATAAAAAGCACAATCCTATTCACAATAGCCACCAAAAAAATGAAATACCTCGGAATCTTCCTAACCAGAGAAGTGAAAGACCTTTGCAATGAGCATTATAAAACATTGCTCAAAGAAATCCAAGAAGACACAAACAAATGGAAAAGTATCCCATGCTCATGGATAGGAAGAATCAACATTGTTAAGATGTCCATCCTACCAAAGGCAATCTACAGATTCAATGTAATACCCATTAAGTTACCATCATTCTTCTCAGATATGGAAATAGCAGTACAGAAGTTTATATGGAAACATAAATGACCACAAATAGCCAAAACAACCCTTAGCAAAAGAAACAAAGCAGAAGGTATCACACTTCCAGACTTCAAACTATACTATAAAGCTACAGTAATCAAAACAGCCTGGTATTGGTACAAGAACAGGCACATAGACCAATTTCGGAAGCAAAGTCTCAATTCCTCAACCAACTCATTTTTGACAAAGTCTCCAACAACAACCAATTGGGAGAGGAGAACCTATTCAGTAAATGGTGCTGGGAAAACAGGCTGACCACATGCAGAATATTGAAACAGGACCTTTACCTATCACCATACAAAAAAATTAACTCTAAATTAATCAAAGACCTAAACATAAAACCTCAAACTATAAAAATCTTAGAAAGCGCAGGAGACAGCCTTATGGGAATTGGAACTGGGAACCAATTCCTATTCAGAACCCTAAAGGCCAATACCTTCAGAAATCAGGTAGACAAGTGGGACCTCATCAAATTCACAAAGCTTCTGCAAAGCAAAATAAACCATCAAGAGAGCAGGGAGACAGCCCTCAGAATAGGAAAAAATATCTGCCAACTATACATCTGACAAAGACCTAACATCTAGAATCTACAAGGGACTTAAAGGCACCAAAAGGGAAAAAAAACAAATAGCTTCTTTAAAAAGTAGGCAAAAGACATGACACTTTCAAAAGAAGATATACAGGTAGCCAACAGACACATGAAAAAGTGCTCAGCTTCACTTGTCCTCAGAGAAATGCAAATCAAAACCACATTGAGATACCACCTAACCCCTGTAAGAATGGCCATCATTAATAAAACAAACAACAACAGATGCTGGCGAGCATGTGAAGAACAAGGAGCACTTCTATACTGCTGGTAGGATGCAGACTAGTACAATCTCTTTGGAAGACACTGTGACTTTTTCTGAAAGAACTAAAAATCGACCTTCCATATGATCCAGCAATTCCCCTATTGGGAATATACCCGGTGGAACTCAAATTATTCTACAAAAAAGATACCTGCACACATATGTTTGTTGCAGCTCTATTCACAATAGCAAAAACATGGAACCAACTGTGTTGCCCATTGAAACTGGACTGGATTTAAAAAATGTGATACATATACACATTGGAATATTCTGCAGCCATAAAGAAGGACAAATATATGGACTTTGCAGCAAATTGGATGGATTTGGAGTCTATCGTACTCGTTGATTCATCACAGAAACAAAGAACTGAGTTCCATATGTTCTCACTCATAAGGTGACCTTGAACAATTAAAATGCTATAAGAAAGCAATTGGCAGTAGTAAAAAACTGTCGGGGGGTGGAAGTGGGACTGGCAGTTGAGAGAAACTGCTAGGGGAGGGAGGGGCATACCTATCAACAAGGGTACCTGCATGATCAATGTTTGTATACCTCATCCTGAATTGTACCCCACATCTTTATAATAAATAAATATATTTTTTTAAAAAAATAACAAAGTATTAGATCATGAAAGGATTTAAAAATCATTGTGAAAATAAGCATTTTAGATTTGGGCATACTGGGTTCCAAAGACTTTGAATGACTTCTTCATTGCCAAAGCAATGTAGTTTTTTGTTTTATCTAGAAATCACACATAGTTCTTAAAGTTATTCTGATTGTGTCAATAATTCCAATTATAGAATGTTATCAACCTCTATGGAGAAGAGACTAGAGAGTAGAGTGTTTGATTCAGATGATCAGTTTGTTTCAAAAGATTGTTTGAACTGTTATGACTTTTCGCCTATATATAATTATATTTCAAAGTTAATTTCAGACAGAATTACCATGAATTTTAAAAATTATAAACATTCTCATTGCCTCCTTTCTTTAGTAGTCCTTCCATATACTATTATTATGCAGTATAAAATTTAGTTTGTTTGGTTTTTTTTTACCCTTTTTGTCCAAAATGTTTCTGAAAACAAAGCAAACTAAAAATATAAATTCTTCTGTTTTTCCTGGACATGAATATACACATTCCTGAAGGGAAAGAGATGTCCATTTAGACCGTGTGTGTGTGTGGGGGGGTAAATACAAGAGAAGGGGGAAAATCTAAAGAAAGATAAGAGTAGAGCATTACCTTGATGTCTGTCAACCTCAGAGATTCACTGTCAAGTTCTATGGCTCACATAAAATGGAAAAGTAAATTTGAGTGAAAAAGGTTTAAAAATATTATGGAGAAACCTGGTGTCGAGGGACTAGTTTGGGTTAATGATGACTAACCAGTTCATCTTCTCTATGCGACTCTTTTCTTGTTACATGCAGTAATATTGTGAAATGATACAGAAGTCAGATGGATTATTTTATTCAAGACTAAGCTTTTGCTAGAACCTGTTCACATAAAGCATATAATAATAAGGAGGTTTAGGAGACTATCAAGAGACTGACCAAAATGATAGGTCATGGAGTCTGAGCTAATAAGCAGTAAACTAAGGACAGGGCAAAAAACAAAAAGAGAGAGAGAGACCAGTAAACTGAAGGTCCTGATGTAATTCACAACCACTCAATGCATACATAATTAAATAAAAACACAAAAAATACAGATTGTTTTCAAAGACTTGAGGTGATAAAGGATTTTAGGGTGACATTGTAGGGTATTACTGTAGAGTGAATAGTAAAGATAGACTACAATTGAATATCATTGTTGATGGTGAAGTCAAAGCTGCTTGGAATCATCTAGATTGAGAGGAGCAGTTGGTGCAAACACGAAGACTTTGGACTTGATAACAATATATTCAGAAAATTGAGGTGAGTAATTGGCTAACCTGTACAATAGCAAATGGCAATAATTAGGAGTGGTAGAGAGTTGCAGATATAGAGTAGCAAAGGTTTTGTGAAAAGGCATAGAGATGCCCTGGATGTAGCAATGAAGATTCAGAAAGCACCTTGCCCCCAGTTATATGAGCTGCGAGAGCATAATTAACTCTCACTAATTTAATCCTTTCATCAAACAAGACCGTCAGAGAGTTGTGTGTTTGGACCATGTGGATTTCACCATTATCTTATACATAATGTTAAAGAAATAAAGAGTCAAGCATAAGCTTGTTCCAAAAACAATGTGTTGAACATTAGAAAAGAAAAATAATTCTGGATATACTTTACAAAGAGAGAACAAAATATACCAATTAGGAGTGTTATGTTTTGAATTAATTTTGAAAACAAATTATGAGGTATTTGTATTTGTTATGGGTTGACTTGTGTTCCCAAATAAATGTGTTTAAATTCTAATCCAGATCTAATCACAGGATGTGGCATTATTTGCGAATAAAGTCAGAGCAGATGTAATTAGTTAATGGTAATAGAGTGCACCCCTAATCCAATGTTATTGTTGTGAATATGTGCATGCAAACATTAATTTCTTTATCTTTTATGGAAATCAAGGAAGATATCAATGTGAAGCAGCTGGAACTTTCATATATTCTTGATGGAAATGCAAATTATATAGCCACTATGAAAAACCATTTGCTAACTTCTAATTAAGTTAAACATACATGTATCATATTACCTAGGTATTTACATACATGAAGTAAAAATTCATGTTTTTGCAAAAACTGGGATATTCATAGATGTTTTATTCATAATCATCAAAAGTTGCAAACAACCTAAATATTCCTCAATTGGGTAATGATAAAACAACTCTGGTATATTGTTATTACTCAGTAATAAAAAGAAAAAAAACCTTTTCATATACTCAGCAACATGGGTAACTCTCACATACATCATGCTTAGTAAAAAAAAGTTAATCTCAAAATGTTACAAACTGCATAATCCTGTTTATATAACATTCTGGAAAAAGCAAAATTTTGGGGAATACAGCCTTGACTGCCAAGTATTAGGAGTAAGAAATGAACTTGTATTCAAAAAAACTGTTTTGAGGAATTTGTGTATGGTATTTGGGGATAGGAGTGTGATTGGAAGAGTTTGGTGTTTTGATTGTTGAGATAGTTACACAACTGTATTATTTTACCTAAATTCATTCTAAAAAGAGTGGCTATTCCTTTTCGAAATTTAAAAAATACATTTAAAGCATGCAAAAATGCTTACTATTAATATGCTGCCATAAATAATCAAAAAGCATGTATTAGTTTCTAGGGCTGCTGTAACAAATTATCAAAAGGTGATACCTTAAAACAATACAAATTTATTTGTTTACAATTTTGGATGTCAGAAGTAAAGAATCAAGGTATTGGCACAGTTGCTTTCTTCTGGAGGGAATCCATTTCATGCTTCTTTCCTAGCCCACAGGCAATACTTGGCCTTCCTTGGCTTACAGATAAATTACTTCAATCTCTTCCTCCATCTACACATGGTCTTCACTGCTGCATTTCTTTATGTCTTCTCCCATTTTTGTTTGTTTTTATTTCTTATAAGAGCACCTATCATTGGAGTTAGAGACCACACTAGTCCAGAATGATCTCATCTCAAGATTGTTACTTTGATTATATCTGCAGAGAACCTTACTCCACATTTTGAGGTTTTGAATGGGCATATCCTTTGGAGAGCCACCATTCAAGCTACTACAAGTCATCATAGCAACCTTTAATACATTTAATCATATATTGATATAAGGATACTAATTTACAAATTATTTCACTCATGTTCTTATTCTAAAAAATATTTTTCATATATATTTCTTAGCATCACAGGCCTAAAATGCTCTTATTTCTGCAAGAAAACTATGATAAATTTCTTTGAGAGTATTTTTTCATAAGTAAGCTAGTTTTATACATTACAACCCATAATTGGTTTTAATAAGATACAATAAAGTACAAAATACATTCAAGTTTATGTGGGAAAAAAGGTCATTAATTGACTCAAGGAATTAGTCAGTGAATCAAATACTGTTTTTAAAGCATTTTAAAATATCTTATAAGTGTGACAATTGACTTTGCTGAGCCAGAAATTTAGAAGGATATATCTAGCATGACCTAAAATACCATGTCAAGAACTAGTGTAAAATTTTGTCCAGCAAAATAAAAAAAATAGAAGAAACATTGGAGAGAAAATAATAAATAGGGTTTATTATCTTAACGTCTTTAAGATTTCCTGAAAA
Source organism: Cephalopachus bancanus (assembly GCA_027257055.1). NCBI lineage: Eukaryota > Metazoa > Chordata > Mammalia > Primates > Tarsiidae > Cephalopachus > Cephalopachus bancanus. The sequence continues at coordinate 3,397,888 of JAPVLO010000262.1, forward strand.
GTGCCTTTCAATAGAAACCACTCCCTCTTGTTGACACTCCATTTCAATCAGTTTCTAACTTTATTCCATGCCAGTTCTTTTTGGTAAAAGAATAAAAAGGGGAATTATTCAATTTCCTGTTAGGACTTCAAAGACATTGCAGGCGTAAAGAAGAAAATGAGCAAAGTAATAGCTGTAAGAAAGCTTGAAGTCACCAGCTCAGTTCCGGTTGTCATCCAGGCTATCACCACAACTGATTGTGACCCAGTCCCTCCTTTGTACAGTGCATTAGATACTGTAAGACCACAATAATATTCCTGTCAAATTATGTAATTCACTTGATTACAAGAAGGTAGGAAATTCCCAATATTCTTCCTTGTATCAAGATGTTTATATACACGCTTTAAACATCCTGTTAAAATGCAGACTCTTTTAGAGGAAGGGTATTTCAATAAACAGAGACAAGCAAAACCTGGTCAAAAACATCTGGCAATGGAATTTTCTGCACATAAATCTCATTTTAAAGCAGAGCGTGACTGTAAGATAGGTTACAGGTTTGCCAATAACACAAATTTTTAGAAATATACATCTTATACTACATAACATAATGATTGTTTTTATTTTAGCATATGCATACCGAGTTATATTTAAAAGTTCTATAAAAGTTCTATAACTCCCTTTTGTGATTTAAGGAGGGAATAGTTTAGGGAACAATAAGAGAAAGGGACCAAAGTGGATAAAATAAGACAGAGGGGTAAGAAAGGTAGAGAGGAAAAGCAAAGGTGCCCACTAGAAAGAAATACACGAGTGACATATTAAGAGAGCAAGTACCACACAAAAGCCAAATTAGACATGTAGATAATGAAGTAGGAGGAAGGAAAAAAAATGGATTTCTATATAAAATGCAATAAATTGAAAAAGTATGGAACAAGATTGAGTCATGGTGTACTGTTATTTTCAGACATTATCCTTCCTTAGATCCCGGAGTTTTGACATTTTAATTAACTGGATAAAAAATGTTATTTAACTCACACAAAAGAGAACTTTGAGAAATAACGATGATCCTGACAAGAAAAACCGAAAGTGATTACTAAAATTGTAAAAACATTGTTTTTCTTTATCAGCAGTTGGAGAACAAGGAACAGTAGTGACTTCCATTGTCTCCAAAGGATTGAAAAGGTTTTTATCTGCTCAGAGCATGTGTGCATATTCTACCTAATTTACTTCTACCCAAACTTCTCCTTTGGGGACAAATATTGCACTACCTATCCAGCTTTTGCATTTCTTGGTAACTAGAATTGTCTTTTCTTTGCTTCTACAGTTTCCTCTATTGTGAAATCAATCCATTTTCTTTTTCCACCTCTTGTTTTGAGCAGAAAATAGAAAAAAGGCAACATATAAAGAGATAGTAGCTAAGAATTTCCTAGAAATGATGAAAACACATAAACCTCAAAGAATGGAAAATAAGATGTATCCCAGCAAAACTGTATTTATACAAGTAAGAATGAATTAAAACATTTACAGCAATAAAATTTGGGATAATTCAGCATTATTAGATCCTCACTAAAGTAACTTCAAAATACAAACTTCAAAAGGAAAGAAAATGATCACAAGAGGAAAAGTCTGAGGTACAGATAAAAAGTTATCAAAGAGCCGGGCTCGGTGGCTCAGCCTGTAATCCTGTGCCTTTGGGAGGCTGAGGTGAGTGGATTGCCTGAGCCCGCGGGTTCGAGAGCCGCCTGGGCAGCGAGACCTCATCTCTACAATAAATCAAAAAATCAGTTGGGCATGGTAGCGCATGCCTGTAATTCCGGCTACTTGGAAGGCTGAGGCGGAAGGATCACCAGAGCCCAGCAGGCGAGGCTGCGGTGGCCGGGAGCGGCCATTGCACTCCAGTCTGGGCAACCAAGTGAGACTCCAACTCAAAAAAAAAAAAAAAAAAAAAAACGTTATCAAAGAAAACATGAAGAGTCAAAAAGTATGAAATGAGTCTAAACCTTGATTTATGTTATTATAATTTCTGTCACATAGACAGCTCAAAAAATGCATGTTGAGTTAAATTCAATAATTTTTTTTAAATCACAAAAAAGAAGCTTCTTAAGACACAAGTAGATAACTACAACTGTATAAGATTCACACTAGCATCAGTTTTTTTTCATTAATAACTTTGGAGGCCAGAAAACTATAGAACAATTGTTCCAAAGTAATTAGGGAAAAATGACTTTAATAGGATGCTGTCTCTAGACAAATCTTATATGTTATGCTTTGAGTGATTCAGAGGTCATGACATTGAAACACTGAAAAAGAAAATATTACTTTGAAATACAACCAGGAGTTAATGATTTGCAAAATAATAATAATATAAATGAGGCTTATTGGTTATTCACTTTTTGCTCATCCTGCAAAGTGCAGAAGAATTATGATCACATAGCGTAATGTAAATTTCATTCATCTTAACCATGTCAAACTGATGTGTTGAGGACAGGAAAGGGTAATTATAATAAGGAAAAGAAAAAAATTAAAAGATTAGGAGAAAGATCTGATAAAGAAGATAACTTAGATGGTGATAGCAGTTGATGAAACAATGAATACATATATAAGTAAATTAAAGAAAGATATACAACTAAGCAATAATTTAAATAATTATCAAATATTGGAAGAAGACTATAATGACAGTGGAGGAATACCTACAAGATCGAAGTTCCAAGCTTCCACAGTGGAGAATTAATAGATAACATTTATAGTCCATAAATCAGGAAATGAAGAATATGTATGAAGATAATCTAAACAATGAAATCATTAAAAGATCATGTCTCTTTCTATTGGACTAGGGCTAAAGTAGTGGCGAGGGCATGAGAATTATCATGTTTTATGATGTCCTCTGTACTGTATGAATTTATAAGATGTTATTTTGATTGAAGTATTTAAAAATTCACCTGAAAAGCCATAACTGTAAAATTGTTTTTAAAATAAGATTTTTCTTTCATGTGATGTACTTAAAAATTCAAAAATGAAAAGCTGATGACCATGATAAATTTGTTTTATTTGTATTATTTTTCAAGAGAAAAGTGTAAATAACAAGTATAAATAATAAATGCAAAGTTCAAAATCTTTCAAGCATATTTCAAAATATGTTATTGTGTATTGGTGTTAAATTTCATTTAAATGCTTGTTTTTTAGCATTATTTTAAGATGGATTGATGAAAAACTATGCATATTTTTCATACTTTTTGCCAGCTCTAATGTTCTTCATTCAAGTTTCTTTCATTTATTTGAAATTACTATACAGAATCCATTTTAATCTCTATAATAGAAAGAAAATCCAAATTTTTCCATTATGAAGTATGATATATAGAAAACCAAAATACTGAGATTATGATCAGTGTTCTGTCAAATATATGTGTTGTAACTTCTGCTGTAATTATGAAATATGAGAAGTTGGTACACATAGACAAAAGCTTTAAGAGTCATTCATTTTTAACTCTATAATTTCATTGCTTTGGAAATAATTTCTTTGAAGTCTACCTTTTTTTTCTGTTTAGCTTTAAAATGCTATTTTGAAAGTTGCAAAACATGAAGCACTAGATCCAAACCTCCCTATCATGTGGATTTTCCATTTAACACCTCACAATTACTTTTTGTCTCTGAGATATTACTATGATTTATTTTGTGGCAATGCACAATTTGTATGTTTCTTTTTTTTCCTCTCTCTTTTTTGGTATATGTTCAATAATTATATTCTTAAAAACTTTTTAAAAATATTCATTATTTCTAAGATAGACCCTGGTAATCATTAATTCACTAGGAATCAAAACCAGAATATATAGTAAGAAAATTTAAATTGCATGCTCAATTTTAATGGGCCTCTAAACATTTGCTTGTTATGGCATACCAAGCTTATGTGGAAAGCATTTCAACTGACAGTTTATTATTCAGAAAGATGTAAGGGAAAGTCTATTTTTATTAATACATTTTCAAAAACACCAGCCTCAAGATATTAGAATAAAACAGCAATGTGTGAGTTTAAATGTTGAATAATATGCTGGGTTGCTGGTAAAGAAATATGCTTAACAAAGTATTTCTCCTTTGAAATATTATTATTTTTCCCCTAGGAAACTAGCTGGAGAGTAAAGCAATACTCTTCTACTTTTTAACCAAATTACAAAATTCATTTATATCCTGTGGGCAAAGGTAAACACAACAGTAATCATAGCTCAAAATCTTCTTATTCAAGAAATGCCCATCAAGTACCCTAATGATGTCTTGTTTATCTTGATGGCTTATTGTTTTCTTCCAACACATCTGAAATATTTTACAATTCAGTTGATTCTGGCGGGTTCCAAGCATAATCCCAGTCTTAGAAAGGCGTGCTTGCCTTGCCTTCTGCAGAGCTGGCTGATAAAGTGGGTGTCCTGGCCTTTGGCCAGGCACTTCTGTCTGGTGAGGTCCCTGCATTTCTGGTTTGCCTAGTAAGCATTGAGCACTACTGCATACCCAAAAGCAAACTAGATTGCAAAAGTTTCATTCAAATAAATACTGCTTTAGCATAAAAAAATACACACTTTATTTTTTAAACTAAAATTTGAATAAAATCATATCTGTGCAACAAAACATACAACATAAGCTGTAATGCAAATTATATATATGAGAATATAAGCTTTTAAACTAAGGGTTTGTAAAGAAAATAATACATAAAAAATTATAAGGAAATTATTTTGATTAATAAAAAGATAGATAAATCTGTGGAAGCATTGACTGTAATTTGTGGACTTGGTAAGCTTGAAAATGTTAGGCATTTTCAATTTTAATTAAAATAAATGTTCTGTTTAATCTCATAATAGTGAAGTCCCTTCTCTTTGTCTGACTGTTGAAGCTCTGTTGAGATTTGATGATGATCAAAATCCTATGAGGAGTTAAAACAATTTTAGGTATTAGGGTACTTTAAGTAAATTATTCTGAATATAATGTCATAGGAAAATTATTTTCTAGAAATTACTTTAAATATTTTCTCTTAAGTAATACTTTGTAAATAAATAAATAAATAAGTAAATAAAATAGACTAGCAATTGGTAATGTTTTAGGCAATAATTAGCTCAAAGGATTTTAATGCAAAAACCTTCATTGCATTCTCCCACAAAACATCCTTTCAGAGTATTCTCAGAAATAAAATGGGGCCTGGTATGATGATTCACACCTGTGATCCCAGCATTTTGGAAGGCCAAGACAGGAAGATTGCTTGAGTCCAGGAGTTTGAGAACAGCCTAAGTAACACAGCCAGACCTCATCTCTATGCAAAAATAAAAAAAATTAATCAAGTACGGTGTCACCCACTGAAGTCCCAGCTACTCAAGAGACTGAGACAAAAAAGATCTGAGCCAGGGAGGGTGAGGCTGTGGTGAGCTGTGATCATACAACTGCACTCCAGTCTGTGTGACAGAATGAAACAATGATTTTTAAAAAAGAGGGAGGGAGGGAAGAAGGAAGGAAGGGAGGAAGGAAGGAAGGAAGGAAGGAAGGAAGGAAGGAAGGAAGGAAGGAAATGAACTATAAGTCTGATATGCAGCAGTATTTCTTCCATTACTATACAACCTAAATATGAATAAAAAAATTTAACTTTATGTCTTTATATATATGTGTGTGTGTGTATGTATATATAATGATGCCTATGATTCATCAACAAATGTTAAGCAGTATACTTAATGATTAGTATATTTTACTATACATGAAAAAGTCCAATGCCACTTGACTTGTCTAAAGAGTAGGTAAAATATTAAAGATAAGGTCTAAACTTTTGAAGACCGGTCTTTGAAGTATATTTTATTGCATAAGAGTTCAAATGTCTTCATTAAATAAAAGACTGACTAGAAATTTGTATTTATTATCTAAAGAACTCACAGCTACGTGAAGTTAGAATTTCATCCAAGCACTAAATCTCAAAAAAAAATTGTCTTGAGATTAATTAATAGTCATATCTATTTTAGTAAAAAAAAAAAAAAAGTAATTGAAAGGACAGAAATACAAGGTAACTTTTCACAGTTATGTTTCAAACAGAACACATATACATAGTATTTCATGCTGTTCAAGTATGGAATTCTTGGTTAGCTACCATTCTCTGTGACTTCAGATAACATATTTTTGGCATTCTCACCAGTCTTAATTCAAGATAAGTTTCCTGAAACATCCAACTGTTGGTATTAACCAATAAATAGACCTTCAATGTTAAAAATATCAGCAAATGAAAGACATTGATTTTCTCCTCGGTTTTATAAGTGATAACATAAAAAATAAATAAATTAGTCAATAAAGAGCAATAAGAAGTTTGACCTGTAACTTATCCATGCTTGAGTCTCAGAATAGATTAAAATTTTAATTTTCGCTTCTGGATCAACATTCTGAATGTGTATCCTATGAGAATTTTTCTTTTCCAATAATAAAATAATTTATTATCAATGACAATATAATTTGCTATTGAAAGATGATGACTTGCTGATTCAGTTCTTAATTTTTAGGACTAGATGTGCATGCAATATAAAAAATAAATTATTGGCGGAAAGAAATTTATGAGCAGCAACTTTAACTGATGAAGAAACTCTGTGCGCACATGTTCTCAGTGAGAAATTAGATACTTGAGAGCCATGTGTTCAGTCTGCCTCTCTTTGCTTATCTCCAAGACAATTTATTTTGTGCCATCTGGAAGGGGGACAGGCAACAACCAAAGCAAAATCCAATTGAAGGCTATATATATCCTGTTGAAAAAAAAAAATGAATGCTGCCATGGGCTTTTTTGAGATTGCACTTACTTCTGCTGTTTTGATTCACTGATATAATTCTATGTATTTTTCAATGCCTACTTTTTAGAAATCTTGTTTTTGATAAGGGTCTAATCTTTCAGATAATCTTTTTATGCAGTAACATATGTTTTGGAATCTATCCAGTAGAGCTATTTCTGCCTTCTGAGAAAAGGATTAAATTGTTCTACTCAAGGAGTTCCTTTTCAAGTATGACAATATAATCTCTTAACAATGGAATCATCTCAAATATAAACCACAAAATCTGGATAAAATTTTTTTAAAACTAAAAGTGAAAAAAATACTGTAATTTTGGGGAGCAGGGGAAAAGTTTTAAACCCAGAAGATGGTTACAGTATGGAGTATTTCTCATTTTTATGACTTTAGTTTGAAGGCAGGCCATAGTCTCCATGTGGGTCAGAGAAGTTTAAATTGTGGTGTAACCCTCCTAAAGAAACAGAATAATAGAACCTGGGACAATCATGCTCTTAAAAAATGAGGAGAGAACCCTTAAAAAAAGAAACAAAGAAAGCAAAAATCACCAAGTTCTGTATATAAACTCTGTTCAAATCCTTGGTTAACCACTGAATCATGCAGTCCTGGGGGAAAACTCAGAGCAACTGGCAGCTAAAACCAAATGGAGGAAGCCACCTCATACAGACAAGAAAAATGTTGCAGGCTGAGTATAAACAAGGTCATGTTTTGCTTTAAAAAAAAAGTGCTCTTTACAGGAATATAACAGAATGGAGAGCTCCAACAATATAACTGTAATAATGTCCGGAATACAATAAAAATTACTCAAATAAGAAGAACAAGGAAAATGAGACTCATTTTTAAAGGAAAACAAAACCAACAGAGATCAGAGTCAAGATGTTCCAGATGTTAGGTTGTCAGACAAGAACTTATTGTTTCCAGCTTTAGTAAGATAAAATTGTTCCATAAACATTGTATATAATCAAAGTATTAAAGTGTGAAAATTTATTATACATATACATTGCAAAAATGTTTACCACAGTCAAGTCAGTTAACACATTCATCACTTCATGTAGTTAGTATTTGTGTTTGTGTGGTGAGAACATTTAAGATCTGTTCTCTCAGCAAATTTCAAGTATATAGTACAATATTACTAACTATAGTAATGATACTGTGATAGATCACCAGACCTTACTCATATTATAGCTGAAAGCTGTTACCCTATGATCAACACCTCCCAGTTTCCCTACCTTCCAGCCCGTAACTGGCAACCACCACACTCCTCTCTGCTTCTGAGTTTGACTTTTTAAAATTCCGCATATAAGTGAATCATGAAGTATTTGTATTTCTGTATCTGATTCATTTCACTTAGCATAATGCCCACCAGGTTTACCCATGCTGTTGCAAAAGTCAGAATTTTCTTTGTTTTCTAATGGATAAATTGCATTCCATCATATATACATATCCACACATATCACAATATTTTTGTCATTCATCAGGAGCCAGACACTTCGGTTATTTCCAGATCTTGGCTATTGTGAATAATGCTACAATGGACATGAAAGTGCAGCTTTCTCTTTGACATACTGATTTCATATCCTTTGACTAGATACACAGTAGTGGGGTTGATGGATCATATGGCAGTTCTATTTTTTTTTTTTTTTTGAGAAAACATCCATACTGTTTCTACAGCGACTGTACCCATTTACATTTCACTAACAGGATACAAGGGTTTTCTTTACTCCACACTCTTGGCAACACTTGCTATGTCTTTTCTTTTTATTATAGCTATTCTAAGAGATATAAGGTGATATCATTGTGGTTTTGATTTGCATTTTTCTAATGATTAGTGATATTGAACATGTTTAACATCCCCATTGGCCATTGGCATGTATTCTTCGGAAAAATGTCTATTTAGGTCTTTTGTCCATTTTTTATTTGGGTTGTTTTCTTGCTATTGGGTTATGGGAGGTTTTTTTAATCAGATATTTGATTTGCAATATTTTTTCTTCCATTGTATAGATTGTCTTTCATTTTGCTAATTGTCTTTGCTTTGCATGAGTTTTGATGTAGTTCCACTCATTTATTTTGCTTTTGCTGCTGCCTGTGCTTTTGGTGTCATGTTCAAAAAGTAATTGTCAAGACCAATGTCAAAAATCTGTTCCCCTGTGTTTTCTTTTAGGAATTTCATAGTTTCAGGTTTTACATTAAAGTCTTTAATCTATTTTAAATTAATTTTTGTGTATGATGTGAGATAAAGATCCATTTTTATTTTTTTGCCTATGGATATTCAGTTATCCCAACACAGTTTATATATTTTTCCAAAGAAGACATACAGATGGCCAACAGTTATATGAAAGGTGCTCAGCATCATTAACTAATAGGAAAATATAAATTGAAACAACAATGAGATATTACCTCTCATCTGATAGAATATCCTTTCCTCACTCTTCATTCTTGGTGGCTTTTCAAAGATCATTCAACCTCATACCTGCTGGTTCATTTCTGGGCTCTCTATTCTGGATTTTTTGGCTTATGGTATTTTATGCCAATACCATACTGTTTTGATTACTACAACTTTATATTATAGCTTGAAATGAAAAAATGAGATGCCTACAGCAAGATTGTTTTCAAGATTGCCTTAACTATTCAAGGTCTTTTGTTGTCCTATATAAATTTTAGAATTGACTTTTTTATTTCTGTAAAAATTTTTATTGGAATTTTTGAGATGGATTGCAGTGAATCTGTAAATGCCTTGGGTAATATAACTATTTTAGCAATATTAATTCTTTTAATCCATGAATGTGGGATCTTTCTAGTTATTTGTATATTTATTCATTTTTATCATCTTTCGCCTTCCTGGTTAAATTTATTTCTCAGTATTTAAATTTTTTGTGCTATGGGATTGCTGCTTTAATTTTTTTAGACATTTCTTCATTAGAAATACAAATGATTTTTGTATGTTGATTTTGTATACTGCAACTTTACTGAATTTGTTTATAAGTTCTAAGAAATTCATAGAATCTTTAGGGTTTTCTCTATATAAGACCATATTCCCATCAAAAAAAGACAATTTAACTTTTTCTTTTATTATTAGAATACCTTTAAGTTCCTTCTTTCTTTTCTTTTGCCTAATGTCTTTGGCTAGCACTTTCAGTACTATGATGAGTAAAAATGGTGACAGTGGGCACCTTTGTCTTATTCCTGGTTTTAGAGGAAAAGTCTTAGCTTTTCACCATTTAGTACAGTGTCAGTTGTGGTCTTGTCATACATAGTCTTTATTATGTTAAGATACATTCTTTCCATATCTAATTTGTTGACAGATTTTATTGTGTAAGACAACACTTTAAAACAGCTGTTATAACAAGGTTTAAAAAATGCACTTGGAATGATGGGTAAAAGAAAATCTCAGAGAAACAGAAAATACTAGACACAAAGATAAAATGCTAAATAAAAATTCTAACTAGAAAATGGAAAGAGAAATTAAAAACAAATAAAAAGAACACTAGATGAGGTTAATAGAATGTAACTGACAAAAGAACAAATAAACATTAAAATATTTCAATGAAAATTATCAGATTACATTAAATATTAATGAACTAGCACTTCATATTTAAGGCACAGATTATTTAAAAAGATTAAAAACAAACACCCAAATACATGTTATCAAAAAGAAATTCACTTTCAATATGCAAACAGATAAGTTGTAAGTAAATATATGAAAAATATATGCAATTCCAAGAGTAAACGTAAGAGTATACATGATAAAATCAGAAAAAAACCTCCTTAAAATAAAAGGTACTACCTGAGATATAGAAATATTTAATGATGATAAAATATTTTTGTTAATAAAATACAGAACAAAAAAAATCATAGCAATAGATGCATAAAATATTTTTACATCTAATATCTAGTTATAATAAAAATGCTTGGTATAGTACAAATAACAGAGATTACTTAATTAATCTTATGGAAAATATCTATTTTTTAAAAACCTACAGCTAATATCACATTTAACAGTAAAATATTTCATGCTTTTTCTCTAAGATAACAAAGAATGCTTCTGCCTACTGCCTACTCCTTCTATTTAAGATTGCAATGAGCCGGGCTCGGTGGCTCAGCCTGTAATCCCGCGCCTTTGGGAGGCTGAGGTGAGTGGATTGCCTGAGCCCGCGGGTTCGAGACCCGCCTGGGCAGCGAGACCTCATCTCTACAATAAATCAAAAAATCAGCTGAGCGTGGTAGTGCATGCCTGTAATTCCAGCTACTCGGAAGGCTGAGGCGGAAGGATCGCCGGAGCCCAGCAGGTCGAGGCTGCGGTGGCCGGGAGCGGCCACTGCACTCCAGTCTGGGCGACAGAGTGAGACTTCAACTCAAAAAAAAAAAAAAAAAAAAGATTGCAATGAAAGACCTAGCAATTGAAATAAAGCATGAAAAAGCAACAAAATATACTAAGAGACTCAAGATAAAGAAATAAAGATTTCTTTATCTGCTTTCTTTTTTTTTGTAGAAATCTTAAGCATACAAAACAACAACTACTAGAATTAAGCGAATTAAAAAAGGTCAGAGCACACTAGATTAATATATACAAATTAATGAAATTTTATATACTAGCAATCTATAAATGAAACATTTTTTAAAAAATTATATTTACAACAGCATTAAAAAATATAAAATATTAAAGTAATAATAAAATTTGTGCAAGACTTCTACACTGAACATGTTAGAACTATGTTAAAATAATTTAAGAATTTTCAAGTACTGGGAGAGAAATATCATGTTCATGAATATACAGATGCAACATTATTAAGGATATATATATTTTTTTTTCTTTAATGAAATACCAAGTAAAGCCAGAGGCATCTTGGGTATTAATAAGCTGATTCTAAAATGTATATAGAGTAGAGATCCCCTGGGATCCCCTCCCAATGTGGGAGCTTTTCTGTCCTTTCAATAAATTCTGTTCTCACTTTAAAAAAACAAAACGAAAAAAAAAGAATAGCGATGAATTAGAATAACCAAAGCATTTTTTTGAGAAGAACAAAGTTGGAGAATTTATACTACCTGGTTAAAAGACCTACTACAAAGCTGTAGTAATCAGACAGTGTAGTACTTTTGAAAGAATGAATGTAGAGATCAATGAATATAATGGAGAACCTACAAACTGGCCAGTTTTATATGTATTATCACCTTATATTTAGCCGTTTCCAAGGCTGTTCAATGCAGTAGAGAAAAGTCTCTTTAAAAAATTGTGCTGGAGCAACTAAACTTTTATACAGGACAAAAAGGGACATTGATACTTACCTCATGCCATGTATTAAAATTAACTTTAAGTAGAATATAATCCCATGTGCAAAAGCCATAGTAATGCTAGAAAAAAACATAGTAGACTATTAATGTAAACTTAAGTAGGTAAAAATATTTTAGATGAAAATACAAAAAGCAGAAACAAACAAACAAAAAACGCTATGAATTAAATTTCATCAAAATCCATTTTGCTATTGCTCCCAAAAGATACTTGTTTAAGAAATGAAAATGCAGGCAACAAAGAGAGAAAAATATTTACACTACATGCATCTGATAAAGTATTTATATGTAGAATATATAAGAATTTTTGCAGCACTATTCACAATAGCAAAAAAAAAGAAAAAAAAATGGAACCAACCATGCTGCCCATTGAAACCAGACTGGATGAAAAAACTGTGATATATATACATGATGGAATATTACTCAGTCATAAAGAAGGACAAAATTATGGACTTTGCAGCAACTTGGATGAATTTAGAGTCTATAATACTGAGTGATCTATCACAGAAACAAAGAACTGAATACCGCATATTCTCATTTATAAGCATACCCTGAACATTAAGAAAGTGATTGGCAGTAGCTGGACACTAGCAGAGAAGAGGGGTCACATAACATCTATAAGGGTACCTTATCTTGAATAAGGTGAAGTGGGACCAAAGGGAGGCTCCAACTTTGTTTACCTTTATGATCACCACTTATCCACCTATCCTGAATTGTATCCCACATCTTAAAAAAAAAAGAGAGAGAAAAAGAATTCTTACAACCAAATAAAAGAAGACAAAATCTTTACAATTTTCAAATTTAATTCAGTTCAAAACTGGACAAACTATTTGAACACATACTTCTCAAAAAATATACATGTGGCAGATAAGCAAATGAAAAGATTTTATCATTAGTTACCTGAAAAATGACTATTGGAAAAAAAAAAGTTACCATTCTGTACCCATTAGAAGAGCTAATTGTAAAGTCTGAAAATTTCAAGTGTTTGTGAGGATTTGGAGCAATTGAAACTCCCCTACACTGTTCATTGGAATGTAAAATGGTACAACTCCTTGGGAATTTCCTTTAAAATTCATAATATACCTACTGAGTAACCTAGTTATTCCATTATAGGTATTTACCAAGGTAATTGATAATATATGTTCATACAGAAAATTTATAAACAAATATTCATACATAGATGCTTTATCCAAAGCTTTATTCAGATAACCCAAATATCCATCAACAGATGCACAAGTAAACAAAATGTCAGTGTCTTTACAATTGTATATTACTCAACAGTAAAAATGAATGAACTGCTGATACACACAATAACATGTATGAATTACTAAGTCATTATGCTAAGAGGAGTCTTTTGCAAAAGAGATTATATTGTTTGGCTAATTTCATTTATATAAAAACCTAGAAAATGCAAATTAACTTACAGTGACCAAAAATGTAGCAGTGACAGCAAAGTACTGAGAGAAGAATGTACTCTGAAGGGACTTAAGGAAACTTTGGGAGGTGATAGAACTGTGCATACTTGGGCAGTGGTTTTCCAGTATGTACATCTATCACAATGAATCAAAGTATATACATTAGATAGATATATTGTCTTATATAAAAATAAACCTTAATAAAATTGATACAATTTTGAAATACTAAACATCACTAATAAACAAAACAATTCTTTTGATAACACTCTAAACTCTATTTACCTTTATTTTTAGTAAAAGAGATGTTGACTATGTTATAATAATCTTATAGAAAATGACCATATTTAATTGTATATTTACCACAATTACACATTACTTTCTCACGTCCAAAATTAGTAACATTTCTGTTTCTTTTTTTATCATATTAACTTCATTCTTAAGTATGAAATTAATTGACTACAAGACCTATTCTCCAAAGAAGTCTGAAAAGATGAAGTATAAAAATTAAACCCAAAGTGAGATTTTTTTTATTGTATATATTTGAGGGATATAACATATGTTTTCATTTATATATACATGAAATGATTACTACAGTCAACATATTCATCATAAAGTGGTATACATTTTAAAGTCTCACTATCACTGCTCTAAAAAGCTTTTTTTATTATTTTATTATTATTTTTTGTTTAATCCCCTAATGGGTATCCTGGAGAATATATCTGTAGATATATCTATCTGTGGATGCATAATGCTTACTGATGTTTATTGATTTTCATGTATTTTATGTTTATATCTGATATTCAACTAAATACATATTAATGTATGACAAAGTGAGCATCATCCAACCACAGCATAGAAATATTAATTTCCTCAGTCATCTAAACAAAGATGAATGATGGAAATCCAGTTCACATCTCCTGGATCCTTGGATATGAATCCATGTCTTGGATTGCTCCTTAAAAATCAGAAACATGTTAGAGCTCTATCCCTGTTTCAAACATGAGTTTTATTTTATGTTAAAAGCCAGCAGTAAGTTCCCTTTCTTTGATTGAGTAAGCCTTTGAATTTCTTAGCAGGAAAAGGTTCTATACAGTTGAATTTAAAAAGAAAAATATATATACCCCATTGAGTTAGTAGAAAGAGTAATGTTTCCATGGTTTTCTGATCTGAGTTTATACTCCACCTCTCAGTGATAGCACCTCTGTGAAGTAAAAACAGTATCTGTCTCTGAAGGTTGTTCTCAGGAACACAGGACCTAAAATAAATTATAGAATATTTGTGAAAGTGAAAAAAGCTTCGTTTCTGAGCCAGGTGTATGTAAAGTTAAACTTGTTTTTTCATTTTAGTACTGATATGACCCAAGGTAAGGCACTAATTCTTACTGTTGGTTTTACTAATTAATAAAGTAAGGCTAATAGCTATTTCACAATGGTAAGATGATTATGAGGGATAATGTAGTTTGAAGCTTAAGCATAGTGGTGGAAACATAATAAGCATTGAATTTTATAGCTATTATAAGCAATGAATTAAGATAGCAAAAATTGGCAGTGCCTCATTAGCTTTTCCAAGTAAATATTAAATGACTAAGCAAACAGACCTAAAAGACAATCACAAATAACACAAGAATTTAAGGAGTAGAATGGCTATTATCAAAAGGACAAAAGACAACAAGTTTTGGTGAGAGTGTGAAGAAAAAGAAGCCCTTGCATACTGTTGGTAGAAATGTAAGTTAGTACAACTGTCATGGAAAACAATACAGTAATTCTTCAAAAAATTAGAAATAGAACTACCATATGATCCAGCAGACCCACTGTTGAGTATTTATCTCAAGGAAATGGAGTAAGTATGTTGAAGAGATAACTGCACTCTCATGTTTGCTGCAGCATTATTCACAATAGCCAAGATGTGGAAACAACTGAAGTGCACATCAAAGATAAATGGAAAAAGAAAATGTGGTACATATGCACAACAAAGTGTTATTCAGCAATACAAAAGAAGGAAATCCTGCTATTCGCAACAACATTGATGAACCTGGAGGACATTATGTTAAGTAAAATAAGCCAGGGAGCCAGGCTCGGTGGCTCAGCCTGTAATCCCGCACCTTTGGGAGGCTGAGGTGAGTGAATTGCCAGAGCCCGCGGGTTCGAGACCTGCCTGGGCAGCGAGACCTCATCTCTACAATACAAATCAAAAAATTAGCTGGGCGTGGTAGCGCGCGCCTGTAGTTCCAGCCACTCGGAAGGCTGAGGCGGAAGGAGCGCCGGAGCCCAGCAGGTCGAGGCGCGGTGGCCGGAAGCGGCCACTGCACTCCAGTTTGGGCGACCGAGTGAGACTCCAACTCAAAAAAAAAAAAAAAAAAAAAAAGCCAGGCATGACCTTAAAATATCACATCATACTACTCATATGTGTAATCTAAAAAAAGTTGAACTCATAAAATGTAGAAAGTATAATAGATCAGTGGTCACCAAGGGCTGGAGCTGTTGGCGGGGGTGAGAGGTGGAGGATGCTGCTTAGTGATACAAATTTTCAGTTAGATAAAAGAAACAAGTTCTAGCTGGGCTCAGTGGCTCAGCCTGTAATCCCGCGCCTTTGGGAGGCTGAGGTGAGTGGATTGCCTGAGCCTGAGGGTCCAAGACCCACCTGGGCAACTTGGCGAGACCTCATCTCTACAATAAATCAAAAAAATCAGCCGGGCGTGGTAGCGCGTGCCTGTAATTCCGGCTACTGGGAAGGCTGAGGCGGAAGGATCGCCGGAGCCCAGCAGGTCGAGGCTGCGGTGGCCGGGAGCGGCCGCTGCACTCCAGTCTGGGTGACAGAGTAAGAGTCCAACTCAAAAAAAACAAAAAAAAAAAAGAAAGAAGTTCAAGAAATCTATTGCACAACTGTAATTATAGTTAATAATAATCTATTGCATTCTTGAAAAATCTATTGTATTCTTAAAAAGTGTTAACTATAAGTTATGTTACAATTATATAATATAACTATATTAATACTAAGTAATCTATAATCTGTATAAATATATTAATACTATAATAATTTATAATATATAACTATATATCCACTATATATAACAAAACATACATGATAAATATATACAATTTTATCTTTCAATTTATAAAAAGGAAAATAAAGATAAATGTTTTAAAAGAAACTATGAAGCAGTGTCTTTGAGTGATGTACATGTTACCTGAAACAGAAAACTGTATTTGTACACCATTCCTCCACTGTTCATAAATATTATCTGTAACTGCTAGTCATAATTCCTCTTTCTTCCACCAATTGACACTTCTATGTACAAATCTATTTGTATTTTTCATTACCTCTCCAACCGCACTACCAAAGTGCAAAAATCAGGGAACAGAGGAAAACAGTCTTCGTGCATGGAACATTTGCTGAAAAACAGATTAATTGAATTTCCCATAAATTATTCACTCTAAATATTTTCTGGTCAATTGCTTAAATCTAAAGCTGTGTGGAAGGGGTGGATCTGCAGCACGGTGCCAGTGCAGTTGGTAAGCAAAACTTAGGCTCCAATTTCTGCAGTCTAGAATGATTTCATCTCATGCAGCTCAACAATATTGCTATAGCATTTTCTTCTGAACTCGCTGCTTTTGTTCTCTCTCTCTCTCCTCTCTCTCTCTCTCTCTCTTTCTCTTTAGAAATAAGGTGATCCTGGAAGGTCTGAGCAAATTTGCATTTTTTTTTTTTTGATTTGGAGTCTCACTGCATCGCCCAGTCTGGAGTACAGTGGTACACTCATGGCCACCCCAGCATCGATGTGCTGAGCTCCGGAGATCCTTCCACCTCGGCTTTCCAAGTAGCCAGAACTACAGGCATGCGCTTCAACACCCGGTTAATTTTTGATTTATTGTGTAGATGAGGTATTTCCATGTTGTCCAGGCAGGTTTGGAACCTGTGGGCTCAGGCAATCCACTCACTTCGGCCTCCCAAAGTGCTGGGAATAAAGGCTGAGCCATTGAGTCTGCCACATGTTTTTTTGGTTTTTTTTTACTGGTATGAATAGTATTCTGTTTCTTGAGGTAGATGCTGGTTGTTTAGGGAGTCTGTTTATTAAAAGTAATTGACTTATATATGTATAGCATATATAGGACTCTGTGTATTTAATGCATGAATTTAAAAATTAACTGCTTTAATAGTAATAAAAATAGCAATTAAATCATATTTTTGGCACTTTATGATATAGAAATTACATGACCTTTCCTGGGTAAGAAAGAGGAAAATAAATTGTGAATAAATTAAGGATGCTTACACTTCCCAAACAATATTTCAGTTTCTGTGATGTAGTAAAGTGGTTCTCACATCAATAAGTCTGAAAAAATATTCCATGCACTATCATCCAACTTGAGGATTCATGATTCACAGTAGCAAACAAAAAATGGAGAAGTTTTACAATTAATACACTTGTTGAAATTTATATAACATAAACTTTACAAAACTCCGATGTGTTCTATATTGCACTAATTCTTCTGCATGTTAATTCATGATACAGAAAGCAAAAGCTTCTATGTTCAAATTAGATTGAGTATTAATTGATAAAGTAAAATTTAACAGTTTCATTTTCTACAGTAATTTTTTAACTGAAATTTACTTTCTTCTCCAGGGAAATATTTCTGCATATGAATGAGCATTATATTAACTATTTGGAGACATTATTTTCTCAGCTGTTACCTAAAATTAAATGGAAAAAATTATGAAGTGATCATTTAGTCACTAAGTTTAACTATGCCATAGGAACAGATACTTCCCTATGCATATTTCCAGTGTTTCATTGCAGACCATTTGGCAATAAAAATAGAAGAGAAGAGTGGATCTTCTGAATTATGCAGCAGAACCTTTCAGCATAAAGATTTCTTGGGAGACATTATTTTAGGAGCATATGACCCTCCCATGAAACAAATTTAAAATGGCATTTCAGTATCTTAGCCTGCACGCAGTCTCACAGGAGAGTTTTACTTCTAGTAGTTGCTGCACTCTACAAATATGCACAACAGCAGTAGGGTCAGAATAGGACAAAAGAAGAGAAAGAAAAGTGTGCTTGTTTAGTTCAGTTGCTGCAACAAGAAATGTGATGAAACAATCTAAATTTAAGAATTATAGAGATTTCCCTGCAATTAGCATACCCAAACAGACACCTGAAAGGGATCAATTTGTGTGAATTAGCATATGTTACATAAATATGTAACAGAGACAGGAAAAAAATGGCTTATAATTAGAATAAAATCAAAGACATCAAAATAGCCATTCCATAATAGAGGCTTAAGACTTACTTTTGTGTGCTGATGTATCAATAAATATAGTCAATATAGTTTCAAGGTAGCAACATTACTTTGATTTTATTCATGTTATCTTTTGGGAGAGTAGCAAACATAGTAATCATTAAGTGATAAACAAGAAGGCAAATCTCTTTTGAAGAAGCTTGTTTTAATTTTGAATTTTGTAAACTTTTAAATGTTTCACATAATTAAAAAGACATAATTTTTTTAAATATCCCAAAATCCTACATCAATTTGATAGTATAACCTCTCAAATAAGAATTATTTTATTATTATTATTATTATTATTTTTAGGTGGAGTCTCACTCTGTCGCCCAGACTGAAGTGCAGTGGCACGCTCCTGGTCACTGCAGCATTGACCTGCTGAGCTCCGGCTATCCTTCTGTCTCAGCCTTCCAAGTAGCTGGAACTATAGGCACACACTACCAGGCCCAGCTAATTTTTTGATTTATTGTAGAGATGAGGTTTCACCAAGTTGCCCAGATAGGTCTTGAACCTGCGGGTTCAGTCAATCCACTCAACTCAGCCTCCCAAAGCGCTAGGATTACAGGCTAAGCTACCGTGTCTGGCCAAATAAGAATTATTTAACATGAATTTAAAACACAACATTTTGACCAGTAATGTTTCTGGGATATACCTGAAAGATGAAATCAGCATCAAAGAAATTTGAAATTGAATTAGTCATTATTAGTAAGAACATTGATATTGAGTGAATATATATTAAAGTAGAAAATATTCATAATGTTAAAAACAATATACCTATTTTTAAACAATAGAAAATAAGTACATTATAAAATATAATGTTAAATGAATGCTTAAATATCTTTTGATTTAGAAACATCAGTAGTCTTCTGGGCAATATGGCAACAGAACAGGTCAGACTAAGAGAGTCTCTACAAAAGCGTTGTCGATAAAGACTCTCTATGTGAGTGGATATATGCCATTGGGTGAGTGAAAGTCCACCTGAGGGGAAACTTGTGTACATGCACCCAGGACTCTCTCCCAGAAGTGAATACAACTCACCACCACTCTGAGATTGGAGACCCAGGTGCACAGGATCATCTGCCATTCTCAGAGTTCTCTTAGGAGGAAGCAGCAGAGAACTGCTGTCCCTCACCACCTGGCACCCGGCCCATGCCACCACCTGTAGCAGCTGACTGGGCATGAGCAGGAGGAATTTTGGAGAAGGCAGTTCATAGAAATCTGGAATAAAGCTCCAATGCTGGTGATGAGACACTGACAGGCTCCATATTCTCAATCCCAGGATGGGGCAGTGACCTGCATTGTTCCACCCAGCTCCTCCCAACCTCCATCTTTGGACCCAGAGGCTATCCTATCATCAGACTTGGAACAGGCACAAATGTGTCAAATCTGACCAAGAGACTTGACAGCAGCAGCAGCAAGTGGGGTGAGTCAATATCTGATCCTTTCTCCTCCCACAGACATCCATGGGGCATCTGACCCACACTGAGAGTCACCCTATCAGCCTACATAGAGAGTGGAGGGGAGGAGCTGGAGACCAGAGCCACTACCTAAAGTAGAGGAAGCCCCAAAAGGATCCTGGAGTTGGAGAAATGGCCACAAAATGAGTTTTTTTACTGGTTTAATTTTAGTTTTAGTTTTAGTTGTTTTTTTTTCTTCTCTCTGTTTTTATGTTTTTGTACTTGCTTTGTTTCTGTTTGTGCATGGGCATTTTTGAGGGAGAGTACAACAATGGGGGGGTTGTATGTATGATTGTATGGTTTGTCTTTGTTTCTCTGTTTATTTGTTAGTTGGTTCACATGTCTGTTTTCCCTCTTCTTCTCTCTCTCCACCTTTCTTTCATCTTCCACCTTCCTTTTCCCATTCTTTTCCCTTTTTGTGTATCATTTGTTTACAGAGGACAAACAGACACCCCCCACTGCATGGACAGATTGTAAGGCAGTGTGAAATAAGTTCCAGGGGCCCACACACCTGTCAGCAGATACTGGGATCTGCAGATAGCTTCTGAATCACAGCTCCCCCCCTAATTAAACCTCAAAACTGCAAAAAGCACAGGCCCCCACCCCCAGTCCAACTTCAGAATTGAGCAAAACCAGAGGAGAGGATCAACATAAGGAAGAATAGGAGATTGAACAAACAGAAATAAAAGCTATCCCCCTATCACAGAAAAACAGAGTTAAAGAAGTAGTAAAACAATAGAGGGGGGGAACCTATACAAATGAAGAGAAAGCAAAGTTAGAATATAAGTCTCACATAGATCCCAGGGAGGTCAGACACTGAGAATACAGACTCATCCAGAAATCAAACAATGAAGAGCCCCCAGAAGGACTGGTCTCAAACCACAAAACCAGATATCAAGATATTAATAGAGTGAATAAATAGAAATGAGGAGAGATAAGAGGAAAGAATGAAGGAGTTGATAACTGAAATAACAGGATTAAAGGATACAGTGAATGAAATAAATAACAAACTGATAAGCATGGAAAGCAGAATTAATCAAGAAGAAAGAATCTCAGCACTTGAGGACCAAAATATGGAACTAACTCAAACTGCTAAAAACATAGAAATGTTAACTACACTTAAAAACACTTAAAAAGACAGAATAAAACCTCCAAGGGATGAGTGATTATTTCAAGAGGCCAGATCTAAGACTAATTTGAATCTCTAAGGCAGAGAGAGACAGAGAGGGAGAGAGAGAGAGACAGAGACCACCTAGGAACAAATATTCTATGAAATTATCCAAGAAAACTTCCTTCATCTCATAAGTGATGTGACCATTCAAACACAAGAGATTCAGAGAACCCCTGGAAGACAAGAAGACCAACTCCTAGACACACAGTAATTTGCCTACACAAAGTAGGTATAACAGAAAAATCCTAAAGGCAGCAAGAAAGGAAAGTGAAACTACTAGAAAAGACCAATTAGAATAGCAGCAGTCTAACCTACAGAAACATTTCAATGTAGGAGAGCTTGGAGCCCAATCTTCAAAGCTCTCAAAGGTAAACAATTTCAACCAAGAATCACCTACTCAACTTAGCTAAGTTTCATCAGTGATGAAGAATTAAAGTCCTTCCAAAAATTCAATCCCTGAGAGTTTATGCTGCCTCCAGACAAGAAAAACTTGAGAAAATATTGAACACAGAAGAAAGGAGAAAAAGAACAATAATCTTCCAAAAAATGCAGGAAAAAGATTAAAAACACACATGAATCAATCCAAAAATCAAAAGGAAGACAACAAACAAATAACAAACAGCAGCAACAACAACAAACTCTATAAGAATCCCATGACAGGGATAAACTCTCACATCTCAGTAATTTGCCTGAATGTGAATGGACTGCGTGCACCACTGAAAAAACATAGAATGCCAAATTGGATAAAATATCATGAGGCAGCAATATATTGTCTCCAAGAGACTCATCTCACAGAAAGGCACTCACAGTCTTAAAGTAAGAGGATGGGAAACAGAATTTCAGAAAAATGGAACACAAAAGAAAACAGGAGTTTTGACCATAATACCAGATAAAATACACTATGTTATCAAAAATTTAAAAAGTTAAGGAAGGTCACTAAATAATGATAAAAGATTCAATTCACCAATAAGAAATATCCATCCTAAACATATATTCACCCAACATAGGAGCACCAACTTTCATAAAGCAGCTTCAAGGTAAACAAAAAAAAAGATATTGACTCTAACACTATCATAACTGGGAACTCAAATACCTCACTAACAACCCTACAAAGATGATCAAGACAAAAAGTCAACAAGGAGAGCTGGAACCTCAACATGAAACTGATGTGGTGTTTGCAGGTCAGCCTAGGCTTCAAGAGCATCAGCTCAGTGGGTCAGCCAGCCAAGCCCCAGAGAGGGTTGTGGAAGGGCTGGTAAGCCTAGGCCACAAGTGTCAGCTCTAATCGACTGGCAAGCCAAGTCCTCAGTGTTGCGACTGGGGGGGGCTGACAAGCCTAGCCCCCAGGGTTTGCTCTAATGGGCTGGCAAACCAAACCCTGAGAGTGTTGATCGTTTGGTGGGCTGGCAAGCCTAGCCCCCTGCGTGCCTCAGCTTCAGAGTCTCACCTTCCTCCAGCAGCTCTCCTGGTTCAGCTGGCTCTGTCAGCTGGCAAGCCAGCCTCTGGAGTGCATGACTTTTCAACTCCAATGATCTTCTGCAGCTCTTCAGGTTGCAGCTCTTCAGGGTCAAGGTTCTTGTCTCATGCCTAGGAAGAATGAGGGACATGGACAGCTGGAAGGTGGGAAAGCAGGATTTATTGAGGACAGAAAATTTCGCACAATGGGAGGGGGCCCGAAGGGGTTGCCCATCTGGGACTGAAAACCTAGTGCTTATATAGCCCTAAGTCCAAGCCAATTGGCTAGCACTAGCTGTGAGCTGTAGCTGTTCTAATTGGCCAGTATTAAGGTAGGAACCTAATGGTGAGCTGATTGGTTGCTTTTCAATCCCAGCAGTGAGGACTTTATCTCTAGCTTGAGGTGCTTACAGAGAGTTGTTTACCAATGCTGAGCCTGAGACGCCTGTCAGCAGTTCACTACACTGTTACCAGTGGACTCACCTCTCTGTCTGCCCAGGATTTCTCTAGCTATCTCCTGTCTCTTTTCCCCCTCTGGAGTAGTAATCCTAACTGCCATTAGGGAGTGAGGACGATGACCGATCTGGCTACTTCCTGCTGATCATGTACAACGTATGGGGACAGCAGCCAGGGATCCTCTGGAGGGTGATCTAAAGGTCCTTGGTAGAAAGAAGCTGGCATATGATGTTTCACCTGCATCACCATTTGGAGTTTGATGGCCTCTAGGCAAGAAGAAACAAACTTTACAAGAAGGTTAACTATATATAAGCAAAACAAAAGGAGCTATTAAGGGAAAAACCCATGTCCATATATTGGAAATTCCTAGAGGATCAAAAATTATAACCCACTGAGTTCTGAAACAGCCAGTTCTTGTAAAGAGTCAATGATTTTACTGTTTATAACCTGTAGTCTCTTCTATTTGGGAGGAAGTTTTAATATGGAAACAAGTTTCATTTAATAACACACATGTTTGTTAAACCCAAATTTCAGAATCCGAGAGACCAACAAAGAGCCAGCTCTGATGCAAACACACAAGGGTCTTTATTCAGGCTCGAGTCTGGGCTCATGCAGCTTCGGGGATGAGAGCCCCGATCCAGCATGGCAAGCAGTTTTTATACATCATTACAGAGGGAGGGGAAAGAACTTTAAACTTGTTTTTACATGATAGGGTAATTTCTCCTAATGGGTACGGGGGCACTTGGGATTGGTCTGGTCCGCTCAGCTACCTGTGATTGATGGGGAAGCTGCTAAATGAGCAGAGTGGAGTGTCAGATAAGCTAGGTTTAGCAAGCAGGCCGGCTAAGCAAAGGAATGTCCAGGAGGGGTTTATTACTTGACATTCATATACTGCTAGGAGCAGTTGCGGAAGCAATCAGTTATTTTATGAGACAAACAAAAATTAAACTTAACAAAATTCTAAGTACAAACACTGCAAACGAATACAGTGAATGTGGGGTAGGAATTCACATAGTAATAGTTCTCTTAGAGTTTTTTGTTTTTTTTTTTAATCTCTTGGGTCTCTCAATGTTCTTCCTCATTTAATAACACTCATGTTACTCCACATTCTACCATGAGGATGTCTAATGTTTGAATAATTACTCTGTTGAGCCACATAATAGACAGTGCTTAGAAGAAGCTAGGACTAATGATATTAGAAATAGGAAGCAAGACAGAGTAGGCCTTTTTTTGTTCCTGAGGGAAACTTCTAGGGAAGAAAACAATCCCTTGGACCCTCAGGATTAAAGGGTCTTGACAGAGACATTTAACAGTACAAATCAAGATGAATACAAAGGCAACAAGTATAGGTAGAACCATTAGGAGGAAATCCATAGGCAGTTAGTAGTGGTACTTATTTTTTACAATCTTTAGTTTGAATCTGTATACTCTTCCAGGTCAGCTGAGCCAACTTCTTCTAGACTCCAGGCTTTCACTTTCGTGTGAAGGATTCACAAGTCTATTCCAGTAACCTTTACTGAAAACCACTTTCAGATTAATTGGAAAGTTATATCTCTTCCAGGTGAAAGGTCTGATGAAGGGTTTTAAGAACCTTCCATTGGCAGGAGGTTGGCAGATAATGTTTGCCATCCTGATTGTAGCCATCCTGAAGACTGAAAAATGTAACGCTGAGATGTAACCCATTCTATCTCTGCAGGAGTATATTGGGGTTTTATATCTTTTGAGGGGCTCTCCCAAATAAGAGGGACCTCAAATGGATCAGAAATCTGGGTTTTCCTTGCTCCTAACTTGGCTGTTAGATCCACTAATTTGTTTCCTTCAGCTATTTCATCTGTTCCCATTTGATGGCCTTTACAATGTATTATTGCCACTTCCCAAGGGAGGAAGACTGAAGACAATAGTTTGTTAATCTCCCATTGTTAGCTTAATAGCTTCTGGCACCAACAATATGACTGCTGCCATTGCTGGAGGCCATCCCTTAGCCACCAGATTAAGTTCTTTGCTTAAGTAGCCCACCAGATCCTGTGTCTGGGTCAGAACTTCCAGGACCATTCCTTTTCTATTAGACACATAAATGTTAAGTGTCTTTCCTATGGAAAGACTAGGAGTCGGTGCTGCAACTAAGGCTTGTTTTAATTGGTCAAAGGCTTTCTCAGCCTCTAATGTCCAAATTAGATAGTGAGTTCTAGCTAATTAATCTCCTTAGTTCCATACACCACTCTGCAACATACCATTTTTTCAAGATCCATGAACCTTTTTTTTTCTATATCTTCCTTCTTTTATGTGACCATCCACTTTATTGTAGGACAAAAATTTACTATACAAGATTCCTTCCTATGCAAAACCATTCTGCCCTTTTCATCCTTCCTGTCCAAAAACAAAATACCACAACAACTTGAACTTTCTTTACATCTTTTCTGTACTTTTTTGGCTTTTGCCTTCCCATATAACATATATTTACTTTGAATTACCCCTAGCAACTTGAATTGCAACAAGACTATATTCCCACATGGATGGCCAGGACCAAATGGCTGGCATCTGTGTTAATTCAGGTATTAATTTGGGTTCCAGTGCCCTAATATACACCTGGAGATGGTCGGGGTGGTGGTGGTGAATTATGTCAGGCACTGTAGGTTTCCAGGCCTCCTCGGTGGCCATCATTCCTGAGCTAGGTGTTCTCTCCTCCCTTCAAAAGAGAGCCTACTTTCCAATGGCTTTTTCTTATCTGCACAGTGGAAAAGATCCTGGATATTTAGGCCTCTTTGGGGCAACCAGGCTTTTAGTTCCCCCACAGATTGTACCTATGGCTATAGACATCATCCCTTTAGTAGATCCATTGTTACCAGGTCTCTGATAGACTGTTGAAGTTTTGTCACTAAAAGTGACTGCCAATTAAGATGCCTCTTTTGTTCTTCTGGTTCTGCTGCCTTCTATTTTGGCACCTCATTGCTTCTTTAATGTTTTGGCTGGCTACACCTATAACAGCTAACAGGTAAACCTTGGGAATTCTGGGTTGTATATACCTATTAAGGAAGCTACTAGAGTTCTTGCCTTTGCCTTGTGTCTCCTCTCTTTTTTCTATCTCTCCTCCTGATCCTGTTATAAAAGACGGAGGTGGCCACTTTCAGGAGATTCTTTAAAGTATTATCTGGTCCTTTGGCTTGTTTCTGCAGCTTCCTTCTGATATTTGGAGGTGCCTGAGTAATTAACTTGTCTTTTAAGGTTAGCTGCCCTTCAACTGATTCAGGGTCTAGGGATGAGTTTTTAATCAAAGCCTCTCTCAGTCTTTCCAGAAAAGCTGAGGGATTCTGGGTCCCTTAGGGTCTATCATGGCTAACTTTGAATAACTCAGAAACTTAGTTCTCAAGCTTTCTATTATACATATCAGGAAATATTTCTTCCTCCATTTTCCCAAATTTCTATTGGGGTCCCATTTAAGGTCTTCCAATGGCACTACAGACAGGCCTATTGGATAAGGCTTCTCCCCTTCTGACACAGTATGAAATGCAAAGCTCATCTCTAAACCTCTCTGCTGCTTGCAGGACTGCTTGTTTCTCAGTGGACATTAGGGTCTGTCCTAAGAACAACCTAGCATCCTTCCAGGAGAGCTTGAATACTTGCATTAAATTCTAGAGAGTATCTATATACTTGTCAGGGTCATCTGAGACCTTCCAAGACCTTCCTTGACCTGTTTCAAGTACTGTAGGGAAAAGGGTACTTGTACCTTACTAGGACCATATTCACCAAACATCTCTTGTAAGGCATAAGTAATGTCAGAGTTCTAGAATGGGGATTTTAGAGTGGGAATGGTTTGAAGTACAAGGAGTACCTGAATAAGGAGAGCAAGATGGACCAGGTGGAGTGGCCTCGTGAGATGATACCTTCCCCAGTGACGCCTTTGGGGTTGGCATTGTGGGTCCATTGGGACCATCTCTTGAGATGACTGCTAGGAGGGCTGAATTGATTCTACAGCATTGACAAAGGTCTGATTTTCTTATAATGTGAATTCTGTACATATGGGACCTCGGACCATTTGCCCTGGCATCTGCAGAAACTGTCTAGCTGCACGATTGAATTGTGATTGACTCTTCCCTCTGTAAGCCAGGTTTATCCATCCTGCAACTTATAATTCAGCCACGCTTGGGTGCACAAGAATTTAAGATGCTGTTTAAAGAGACCAAAGGAGTCCGTGTCCCAGGATACACTCTTGAGTGCACACTCTAGATAGCCAGATGGCCCACTACCCATCTGAATAAGAGAGAGGCAAAAGAAAGGCAGACATAAACTTTCCCTCCTCCAAACAATGCACATGATGAATAAGGATTGAAGAAAGGAGAGTGTCTCCTCATTTTCCTGTCTTTCTCTGCTCATGGCATCCCCTTGGATAGGAGCATGACCTCCATCCAAGTATAGCAGTAGCAACCCGATGGATAGGAATAGTCACACTCATCTATGCAATAATACCTGTACTACGTGCTTTCAACTGTGCCTCTGGATTCCTCAAACCTAGCATTCCTCCTTACTAGACTAGGTCTTCAAAAAGGCCTTGGAATGACTGGGTTTAGGAGCAGGATTCTGACAAAGGTAGAGGGTTTGCCTGGGACTTGCCGTGAGTCTCTGGCCAGGAGGCCCATGGCTTAAGCCAGGTTACAACACTCAGATTACTTTCCTAACAAGGCCCAAGCATGGAGACATCAAAGTACCAGTACAGGATCTTTTGAGATAGTCTCTGACATCTTCTGAAAAGACTAAGTCCACCATCAGTCATTTAAACATAAAGTCTGCACATCCATTTGAGAGGACCATAATAGAGTATACCATAGACTTAGGTTAGGAGCATGCTATAACCCAATAAATATGTAATCGGCTTGTGAACAATAGCACAGCCAATTTTAGTTTTCTGTCTTAAAACATATAACAGTTTAAAGTTCCAGTTATGGGAAAAACTGCAAAGCTCCAGTTATTCTTCCCTTGTCTCACTTTCCCCTTAGCAACAACCAATCAGGTGCCAAGGAGAAATCACCTAAGTTTCCAGATGTCTCTGCAACTTCCCTAGCTAGTGGGACAAGGTCAGCCCTAGTCAGGCTAGCCAATCCTCCATGATTAAGCTGACCACCAGAGGAACTACCCAATTAAATGGTAACAAAACTGGAAAGCCCCCCAAACTCCTCCTCTCTTTGTGTAAAAGCATAAAAGGCATCTGCTTAAGGAAATCAGAGCCTCTGAATGTACTCCACTATGTCGGTTGTTGACAGAGGTCCAGGCTCGAGCTTGTAAATAAAGACTCTCTTGAACTTTCATCAGAATTGGTTCTTGGTGGTCTCTCGTATTGAACTTTCTGCCACTACATTCGACATATGTCTAACCACAGAGTCTCCAAATGTTGGAACCTAATTTCACAATACTTAAATTCTTTATATTAAGCAGTTTTTCATTCTTGTTAATTACAATGCTTCCCAACATGAAAAAATGAAACCAAAACGTCCTGCCCTTTTGCCTCATGGACCTAGGTACACACCTTGTCTTGAGCTTTTATCCAATAAGGGTCAAACTGGTTGCCAATACTGTCTAGTAATGCCAGTTCCCTAAACTACAAAAACACCCATGTCACCAAGCACCAAGTAGGGACAGTACCCATGGAAATCCCAAAGAGAAGAAAAGGTGATAGGAGAAACTGAAAAAAGTGGCATAGGAGAGACTGGAAGCCTTCTGATGACACCCTGTCAGGCTGTCAGGAATTGAACCAGCCTGGAAGACTTCAGGTAACACGAAGGTGTAGCCTTGGCCAGATGTCCTCAATTACCCCAAGCTTCTTCCAATTCCACAGGACGGCTAGACCTCTGGGAAAAGAAGCTGGATCAGAACAGGGTCAACATTCCTAACACCTGAGAGTGATGGGGGATTAACCATGTCCTCTCCAGCAAACCTGACCTCTGCGTATTGTAGACCAACAGCCATACTACTCACTTTTAACTGGATAGCAGAGTTTTGGTAATTTGTTCTTTAGACAAAGTAAATAAACCTGAGGACGAGAATCCTCAGAAATGATAGTAAAGAGATAGGTCTGCAATAACTCATCCTTCCATTAAGCCCCACATTCGGGCACCAAAACTGATGCAGATTTTTCAGGTCATCCTGGACTTCAAGAGTGTCAGCTCAATGGGCCAGCCAGCCAAGCCCCAGAAAGGATCGTGGAGGGGCTGGTAAGCCTAGCCCCACAAGTGTCAGCTCTAATGGGCTGGCAAGCAAGCCCTGAGTGTTGTGACTGAGGGGGGAGGCTGGCAAGCCTAGCCCCCAGAGTGTTGGCTTTAATGGGCTGGCAAGCCAAGCCCTGAGAGTGTTGATGGTTTGGTGGACTGGCAAGCCTAGCCCCCTGCATGCCTCAGCTTCAGAGTCTCACCTTCCTCCAGCAGCTCTCCTGGTTCAGCTGGCTCTGTCAGCTGGCAAGCTAGCCTCTGGGGTGCATGACTTTGCATGATGATCTGATGATCTTCTGCAGCTCTTCAGGTTGCAGCTCTTCAGGGTCAAGGTTCTTGTCTCATGCCTAGGAAGAATGAGGGACATGGACAGCTGGAAGGTGGGAAAGCAGGATTTATTGAGGACAGAAAATTTCGCACAATGGGAGGGGGCCCGAAGGGGTTGCCCATCTGGGACTGAAAACCTAGTGCTTATATAGCCCTAAGTCCAAGCCAATTGGCTAGCACTAGCTGTGAGCTGTAGCTGTTCTAATTGGCCAGTATTAAGGTAGGGACCTAATGGTGAGCTGATTGGTTGCTTTTCAATCCCAGCAGTGAGGACTTTATCTCTAGTGTGAGAGGCTTACAAGGAGTTGTTTACCAATGCTGAGCTCGAGAGGCCTGCCAGCAATTTGCTACATTGTTACCAGAGGACTCACCTCTCTGTCTGCACAGCTTTTCTCTAGCTATCTCCTGTCTCAACACTTGACCAAATGAACTTTGTTAATACCTACAGAACACTACCATGGAATATGCATTCTACTCATTACTACATGGAACTTACTCTAAGATCAACCACATCCTTGACCATAAATCAAGCATAAACAAATTTCATAAGATTGAAATTCTGCCATGTACCTTCTCAGACCACAGTGGAATAAAAATAAATATCAAGACCAACAAAGTTCCCCTGAAACTCACAAAGACATGGACATTAAACAGTACGATGTTAAACAACTCCTGGTTCAACATGGAAATCAACACAGAGATTAAAAGATACCTGGAAACATGAAAATGAAGAAACATCTTACCAAAATCTCTGAGATGCCATAAAAATTTTACTAAGAGGGGAATTCATAGCTCTAGAAACACACATGCAGAAAATGGATAGAACACAAGTTAACAGCCTAACAAATCACCTAAGCAAACTGGAAAAGCAAGACCACCAAAATTAAAACCCAAATTCAGGACATAAAAGATAAAAATATAATATTTTTAAAAAATCAATGAAATGAAAGACTGATTTTTTGAAAGGATAAACAAAATTGATGGACCCCCTTGCTAGACTGACCAAGAAAAAGGAGAAAAAGTCCAAGGAAATGCAATCAGAAATGCAAAAGATGAAGTCACAACTCACCCTGAAGAAATACAAAAGACTCTCAGAGATTACTATGTTCACCTGTATGAAAACAAACTTGAAAACCTAAATGACATGGAGGAGTTTCTTACATCACACAACCTCTCCAGGTTGAAAGAAGAAGAAACTGAGACCCTAAATGGACCAATAACAACCCAGGAAATAGACTATGTCATAAGGTAAATACCTACCAAAAAAAAAAAAAAAGCCCTGGACCGATGGCTATTCAGCAGAATTCTACAAAACATATAAAGAGGAGCTGATACCAATTTATTGAAAGTATCCCAAGCAACTGAGAAAAGTGGAATTCTCCCCAAATCATTTTATGACGGTAACATCACATTGATACCCAAACTGGGTAAAGATCCAACAAAGAAGGAGAACTACAGGCCAATATCCCTAATGAACATAGATGCAAAAATTCTCAACAAGATTCTAGTAAACTGTATCCAACAACATATCTCAAAAATCATCTACCATGAACAAGTAGGCTTACTCCCTGGAATGCAAGACTGGTTAAACATCCACAAGATCATAAGCATAATTAAATACATCAACAAATGCAAAGACAAAAACCACAAGATTATAGCATTAGGCACAGAAAAAGCTTTTGATAAAATCCAGCACCTCGAGCCTCGAGGCATAGAAGGAAGATACCTTGAAATAGTAAGTGCCATCTACAAGAAACCCACAGCCAACATACTGCTAAACAGACAGAAATTGGAACCATTTCCCCTGAAAACCAGAACAAGACAGGGATGTTCACCTTCACCCCTTTCATTCAACATAGAATTGGAAGTCTTAGTTAGAGCAATCAGGCAAGAGAAAGAAATCGGGGATACCCCAATAGGAAAAGAGGAAGTTAAATTATCTCTCTTTGCAGATGACATAATTCTATACCTTGAAACCCCAAGAGAATCTGACAAAAACCTTCTGACACTGATAAAGGATTTTGGCAAAGTCTCAGGGTATAAAATAAATGTGGAAAAGTCAGTCACATTCCTACACACCAACAATAAACAAACAGAATTCCAAATAAAGCATACAATTGCATTCACAATAGCCACACACACAAAAAAGAAAAGAAAAGAAAGAAAAAGAAAGCAGGGCTCAGTGACTCAGTCTGTAATCCTGCGCCTTTGGGAGGCTGAGGTGAGTGGATTGCCTGAGCCTGCAGGTTCAAGACCCGCCTGGGCAGCGAGACCTCATCTCTACAATAAATCAAAAAAATCAGCCGGGCACGGTAGCGTATGCCTGTAATTCCGGCTACTCAGAAGGCTGAGGCGGAAGGATCACAGGAGCCCAGCAGGCGAGGCTGCAGTGGCCAGGAGCAACAACTGCACTCTAGTCTGGGCGACTGAGTGAGACTCCAACTCAAAAAACAAAAAAAAAGAAAAAGAAATACCTCGACATCTATCTAACCACAGCAGTGAAAGAACTTTACAACAAAAACTATAAAACACTGCTCAAAGAAATTAAAGATGACATGAACAAATGGGAAAATATTCTATGATCATTGATTGGAAGAATCAACTTAGTTAAGATGTCCATCCTACCCGAGGCTATCTATAGATTTAACATAATCACCAATAAATTACCAGCAGCATTCTTCTCAGATCCGGAAACAGCAATATAAGAATTCATATGGAAATATAAACAATGACAAATAGCCAAAACAAACCTCAAAAAAAGAAACAAAGTGGGAGGCATCACACTTCTGGACTTTAAGCTTTATTATACAGCTACAATAATCAAAAAACCCTGGTATTGGTACAAGAACAGACATATAGACCAATGAAACAGGATAGAGATTCCAGAAGCAAAATATCATTTCTCAATGAACTCGTCTTCAACAAAAAATTCCATCATCAAACACTGGGGAGAGGAGAACCTATTAATTAAATGGTGCTGCAAAAACTGGCTGACCACATGCAGAAGATTAAAGCAAGACCCCTACTTATCACCATACACAAAAATCAACTCCAAATGGGTCAAAGACCTAAACATGAAATCTCATACTGTAATAACCTTAGAATATGTAGGAAACACCCTTATGGAAATTGGAACTGGCAACCAATTCCTGATCAAAACCCTAAGTGTCCATGCTATGAGATAAGATAGACAAGTAGGACCTCATCAAACTGACAAGCTTCTGCAAAGCTCAAAGAAACCATTGAGAGAGTGGGGAGACAGACCACAGACAGGGAAAAAAATATTTGCTAATGGTGTATCTGAAAAGGCCTAACATCTAAGATCTGCAAGTACTCAAATGTGCCAAAAAGAAAAAACAAACAACCCTATTACAAAGTGGGCAAAATATATGAATAGTCTCTGCTAAAAAGAAATCATATGAGCATTCAACAGATGCATGAACTAATGCTCAGCCTCACTAGTCATCAAAGAAATGCAAATTAAAACCACACTGAGATACCACCCAACTCCATTTGAGGATGGCCATCATCAATAACTCAAAAAACAACAGATGCTGGAGAGGATGGGGTGAAAAGGGAACGCTTCTACACTGTTGGTGGGAGTGTAAACTAGTATGGCCTCTGTGGAAAGCAGTGTGGTGTTTTCTAAAAGACCTAAAAATTGACCTTTTATATGACTCCACAATCCCCATACTGGGATTATAACCAGAGGAACTCAAATCACTCAATGAAAAGATATCTGCATACACATGTTTATTGCAACACTATTCCCAATAGCAAAAACATGGAATCAATCGTGCTGCTCATTGAGAAAGCACTGGATTAAAAAAATGTGGTACATATACACAATGGACTATTCTGCAGCCATAAAAAAGAACAAAATTTTGAACTTTGCAGCAACTTGGATGGACTTAGAGATACTAAGTGATCTATCACAGAAACAAAGAACTGTGTATCCCATGTTCTTACTCATAAGTGGACCTTGAACACTATTGTAATACCATAAGGAAGGGATTAGCAGTAGTGGGAAACAATCAGGGGAGGGAGGGGGACACACCTTATCAACAAGGGTAGCTGCATAATGAACATTTGTATTCCTAATCCTGAATTATACCCCATATATTTAAAATTTAAAAAAAATTAAAATCAATAAGGAGGTAGGGCCAAGATGATCTACTAGAGGTCACCGAGACTTTCTCAGCAAGAAAGGGGAATTGAATCTGGCTCTTTGCAGTTCTGTATGGAAACAAGCTGAGGTTCATCGGAGGGACAACTGGAGCCACAGAGAACAGACAGCTCCAAGCTCCAGCCACTCCAGAATCAGCCCTAACAAGAGCACCCTTGGCAAAGAAAAGGGTGCATGAATGTAAGAGATTTTACATACCTCCCACAAACCTCTGTACTCCTAGCCAAGGAATAGACAACCCAGGTTCTCCCTTCATATCTCCTGCACTGACCAAATGTGGAAGTCTGCCTAAAATCAGGATAGAGGCACAGGTTGGATCATTGTGGGGCTCAAATGACTCTACCTCCTTGTCAATCACCAAGCCTCCTCACAGACAATCACCACAGGACACACTGTAGAAGTGGCCTTGCCTGCTCGGTACTCCCTCTACACTTCCTCTCCAGCTTCCAACCAGGGTGATGGCCCGTATTGAGGACACTTTTACAGTATTCCCAGCCCTGACTCCAATTAAGGGCTATGGATCTGACTTGCCTCCTGGAGGCCACCATCATTACCCTTGGTTCTCTCCATGAAGCAGGGCAGGAACTAGGAAGCAGATCACTTCTGTGATTCCCGACAGCTCAGAGACCCTGGTGCTTAGGCTAAGAAAGCCTATTTGACCACTACCAGTTTATGTTTGGATTGCTGAGCAACCAGAGTTTACCCAACTTGAGGCAGTAGGGAGACATGCTAGGTCTTCTATATCAAAATCATGTCTTGTCTTCACTTCCTGTGCATGAGGAATGGCTGAGGAAGCCATTTTATACTCACCTGATCACCGGTGCAAGAGTTGAACCATGGGTCACCTTCTGACTGCTCACCAACCCTGATGTTAGGGCTGAGTAGGGGTAGGTGCTGGAGCTCCCAGAGAGCCAGTGCACCTGGCACTTGTGCTGGAAGGAGACAAAATCACCTGAACTGGTGGAAAAAACTTGCTCCGCCCCCACCAGATTGCACTGGTGAAGTAATGTCAGCTGATTTCCCTCCACGTCACCACCCTCACTGCCTGCCCTCTATTCCACATCCAAAGGCTGGGAGATAAATGGGAAACAGGCCACAAAAGGAAGCCAATAAACCATACTCAACACACACCACAGAAACTCTTATAAGGAAAAATAAATAGTAAAAAATCAAGTAAAAAAACAACAAACTGTCATCCCAAAGATAACTTTAACAAGTAAAAAATAACAAAACAAAAAAATAAAGACTGCCTTAATTGATTAGGAAGAACCAGTGAAAAAATACCAGCAATCCCCAAAGTCAAAAAGATTAATCACACACGTTACCTCTCAGATTCCAAGTAATGGAACTTATTCAGAATGATTTGTCTCTGACGTTGACATAGAATTCAGATTATGGATGGCAAAGACAAAAAGAAAGTGGATGTATAAATCAATCATGCATGAAAACAAGACAAGGAGTGAAAGCTGACCTGATTTTTTAAATAAGAAACAAACTTCTGGAAATGAGTTCTTGCCTCAAATTTCATTATAGCAAGCCTCAACAGCAGAATCGATCAGGTGGCAAAAAGTCTCTCAGAATTTGAAGATCAAACCATTGAATTAACCTAATGTGACAAAAATAAGGAGAAAGGAATTAGGAAAAATGAGCAAAGGTTATGAGAGATCTAGGATTATGTGAAGAGACCAAATATACACTAGATTGGCATTTCTGAGAGAGAAGGGGGAACTAAGAGCATCCTGAAACAATTGTTTCAAGATATTACCCAAGAATACTTCTAGAGAGGTGACTGTACAGATACAAGAAATACAGAGAACTCCTGTGAGGTATTATAGCCCCAAAGCAGAAGACTATTTCCAAGGCACAAAATAATCAAACTTGTCAAGATAAGCATGAAAGAAAAAAATCCTAAAGGATGCTAGAGAAAAAGGACAGACCAATTACCAAGGAAGGCCCATCAGAATTGCAGCAGATGTCTCAGCAGAAACCCTACAATATAGAATAAACTAGGGACAGATTTTTAACATTTTTTTAAAAAAAGCAATACCAGGCAAGAATATCTTACTGGTCAAACTCAGCTTCATTAATGAAGGAGAATTAAAATCCTTTCCAGACATCCAATAAAAAATAGCCCTTCAGGAGATACCTAAGGAAGTTTTAAACATAGAAATGAAAGTACAATTCCACCATCACAAAAGCATAAGAGAGCACAGAGGTTACAGATCATGCAAATCAACAACAAAGCATGGTACACAAAGCAGCTCCTTAACAATAATATGAGAGGATTAAATTTCCACTTATTGATAGTTAATGTTAATGGACTGAATGCACCTCTCAAAAGTCACGGAGTGACATTTCAAATAAAGAAACACAGGTCATTCTATTGCTGTATTTAGGAACCTCATCACACTGTAAATGACACCCACAGACTCAAAGTAAAGGTTGAAGAGAGATCTCCCATGAAAATGAAATATGAAGCTGGGAGTGGTAGCACACACCTGTAGTTCTGGCTACTTGGAAGGCTGAGGCAGAGGAATCACCAAAGCCCAGTGGATCAACATACCACTGCCCTCCAGCTCAGGCAACGGAGTGTGACTCCAACTCAAAAATAAAAAATAAAAAAATGAAGAAAATGAAGTATAAAAAAGAGCAGAGGTAGCTATTCTTATATCAAATAAAACAAACTATAAAACAATAAAGATTTTTAAAACTATGAAGGGCATTGCATAATTATAAAGGACACAACTCTTCAGCAAGATATATCCATCTTGAATGTACACAAACTCCATATAAGAGCACTCAGATTTATAAAACAA
Source organism: Cephalopachus bancanus (assembly GCA_027257055.1). Taxonomy (NCBI): domain Eukaryota; kingdom Metazoa; phylum Chordata; class Mammalia; order Primates; family Tarsiidae; genus Cephalopachus; species Cephalopachus bancanus. Next base: position 3,434,694 of record JAPVLO010000262.1, read on the forward strand.
TTGCTAGTTAAACTAAAAGATGACACAGACAGTCATACAATAATAGTTGGAGACTTTAATACCCCAATAACAACTTTAGAGAGAACATCAAGGCAGAAAACTAACAAAGAAATTCAGGACTTAAATTTAACACTTGACAAATTAGATCTAATAGACATCTATAGAACTTGCCACTCAACAATACAAAATATATATTCTTCTCATTTTCACATGCAACATACTCTAAGATTGACTATATAGTGGGTCATAAATCAAGTCAGAACAAATTTAAAAGTCAAAATCATATCAAGTACCTTCTTAGACCACAGTGGAATAAAAATAAATTTCATTACTAATGGGAATCCTCAAAAAGCATTAATACATAAAAATTAAACAATAAGCTGAATGACTTTTGGGTTAACACAAAAATCAAGACAGAAATAAAAAGATTCATAGAAACAAGCTAAAATAAAGACACAGATTACCATCACCGCTGGGATATCACGAAAGTGATCCCAAGATGGAATTTTATAGCATGGCATGCACACATCAAGAAAATAGAGGGATGTCAAGTAAACAGTATAAAGTCATACCTAAGGGACCAAAAAGACAAGAACAATTCAATCCCAAAACTAGTAGAAGGACAGAAATTATCAAAATACAAAGCTGAGCAAGATTGAGACAAAAACAAAAAACCCCAAAACAAACAAAAAAATACAAAGCATCAATGAATCAAAAGACTAGTTCTTTTAAAAGATAAATAAAACTGACAGACTCTTGACCAGATTAACAAAAAATAAAAGAAAATTCAAATAAACAGAAGCAGAAATGAAAAAGTCAATGTTGCAACTGAACTTGAAGAAATATAAAAGATTATCAGGGATGAAAATGACCAACTGTATGCGTGTAACCTAGAAAATCTAGAAGGAATAAGTAAATTCCTGGAAACACACCACCTCCCAAGATTGAAATTGGAAGAAAATGAAATTCTAAGTAGACCAATAACAAGCCAAGAAATTGATTCAGTAATAAGAAACCTCCTTGCCAAAAACAAAACAACAACAACAAAACCCTGAGTCAGATGGTAGATTCTCAGATGAATTCTACCAGATATACAAGAAAGAGCTGATATCAATCCTGCTGAAAGTATTCCATGCAATCAAAAAGAAAAAAATTTCCCATAGCTCATTCTATGAAGTCAACATTATCTTGATACCCCTAAATGACAAAGCACCAACAAAGAAAGAAAACTACAGGGTGATTTCTCTGATGAACATAAATGCAAAAATTCTTAACAAGATATTAGCAAATCACATCTGATAACATATTACATGAATCATTTATCATGACCAGATGGGCTTCATTCTCAGAATGCAAGGGTAGTTCAATATGCACAAGTCAGTAAATGTAATCCACTACATAAACAGATGTAAAGTAAAAAATTATATGACTATCTCAATAGACACAGAAAAGGCATCTGATGAAATTTAATATTCCTTCTTGATAAAAATCCTCAACCACTCAGGCATGAATGAAGTGCTTCTCAAAGTAATAAAAAACCATCTATGACAAATCCACAGACAACATCATATTTAACTGGAAGAGGCTGAAAGCATTCCCCTAAAGACCTGGAACAAGACAAGTTTATACACTGTCAGCAATCCTATTCAACACAGTACTAGAGGTCTTAGTCACAGCAAATGAAAGAAATTAGAAATATCCAAGCAGGATGAGTGGAAATTAATTTATCTCCCTTCACAGATAATATGATTCTATACCTAGAAAACAATATAGATTCTACCAAAAATCTGCTTGCGCTGATAAGCTACTTTGGTAAAGTGTCAGGATACAAAACCAATGTGTAAAAATCAATTGCTTTTCTATATACCACAAAAAGTTGTCTTAGAACTAAACCAAAAACACAATTCCATTCACAATACACACACACACACACACACACACACATACACACACACACACACACACACCCCTAATATTCATCTAACAAAAGGGGTGAAATATCTTTACTATGAGAATTACAAAACACTGCTTAAAGAATTCAAAGATGTTATAAACAAATGGAAAAATATTCCTAGCTATTAGGTTGGAAGAATCAGTGTTGTTAAGATGTTCATACTATCCAAAACAATCTACAAATTCAATGTAATATCTATCAAGTAACCAACATTTTTTCATAGACCTAAAAATACAATACTTAAATTCACATGGAAGCAATAAAAGAGCCTGAATAGTGAAAGCAATCCTCAACAAAAATAACAAAGCTAGAACCATCTGATGATGGTTGAAGACTCAGTTGGGGTGAGTCCCAATGTGAGTGAGTGAGTGAATGGAAAATTTTCTATACATGTCGGTGAATAAGGGGGCATGTGAGTGACTGACTGATTAGGGACTTGGGAACAAGTGACCAGGGTTCCCCTGGTGAAGTGCCTGGTGCCACAGTTGCTCTGCTTGGTCCCTAGTGCCTCCCAGGTGCAAAAGGCAGAAGTCATTTTTTAAAAAATCAACAAAGCTCTTCTTCGGAAAAAGTTGCCAGGAGACTACCAATTCCAGACTCTGCCTCACCACTGCAGTGCCTAATCGGACACTGGTAGCAAAAGTTGGTGGAGGAAGCACAGTGACGGAGCCCAGAGGCAGAGCCCCACTGATAAGATGAAAGAGGCACCCATAACAAAAACTGGGCAGGAAGTTGTTCCAGCTTGGTAACCACAAAGCAAAAGACCCAACCCAGATCTCTGTGACTGGTTGATTAACTACTCAGGGGTTGATTGTGACCCAGAGGGAATATCCTGAAAGCACAATCCCTGGAGGGACAGGAAAGTGCTGAGCCTCAGGTGTCCCACCCCCTACCCAGATTCAGCTGCAGGACAAAGGATGTACCCTGAAAAGGACTAGAAAGCTCTCCAAAGAGATCAGTGGTGAGTCTGTGGTTGACCCAATCTCTACCTCCCCAGCAATCCTCTGAATATCAGACGCAAATGACTGGGGCATGACTGAAAGGGATGATCCCAAGTGGAACCTGGAGGTCAGCCATGATAGGAGGACTCCACCCCAGAGTAAGTCTCGCTGGGGCATCCCTACACACACACACACACACACACACACACACACACACGTACCAGGAGAAGAGACAATTCTATACCTCCCCAAAGGAGGGGATCTCTCTGGCTATATGAGGGTGGGAAGGGAAAGCTGAAGCTCAACCAATCCCCAAATCCCCTATCTCCTACCAGGGGCCAGACACTGGGGAGAGATTGTAAATGAGACCAAGCTTGGCAGGAGACAGCAGAGGGTCAGCTGAGAAGAACAACTATACAATCTGCCATAAGAAGGCAGGTATTTATTTTTTAATATTTTTCCTTTCTGAATACATGTGTGAGGGTTTGATGTGCATACCCCACCCTTATTTCTTTCTTCTTTTTTTCTCCTTTCATTTTTTGTTTTCTGTTCATGTGTGTACATGAAGAATTGCATGTTCATTTTTCAATTTTTTTGTTTTTGCTTTTTTGTTCTCTTTTTATAGTTTAATATGTGTGTGAATACATGTGTGAGGGTTTGATTTAAATTCCTTTCTTTTTCTCCTCCTTCCATTTTGGGTTTGGCATGTGTGTGTATGTTTGGTTTTCCTGGTTTTGTTGTTGTTGTTGTTGTTGTTTGTTTTGCTTTGCTTTCTTGTAATTCCAGTTTGTTTGGTATGTGTGTGTTGGGGGCAGCTAATTTTTTTTTCCTTTCGTTTCTGCTCTGTTGTTCTATTTTTATATAAATCATCTTTTTAAAATTTATTTTCATCATATTTCAGTCTACTTTTCTCTGTTCTCCACATTGCTGTTGCGTATTTTGGATTCAGGGGTTACACACACATAATGATTTATCATCATATAGAGTGGCGGTGGTGATTGGGTATCAGGGAACCCATTCTACAATCAATAAATATTGTAATTTGCAAGTAGTTTCTGAACCCTAGCTCCCGATCCTCCAACTTATTTGACTCTCAAAACTACAAGAAACAGGAAATCTTCTCACTCACAGCACTGTTTCAAAATAGAACAAATCCAGAGACCTGATCAAGGAAGAATATAGGACTGAGTAAACATCAGAAGTGGAAGTCTCTCCTACTGCCACCGAATAATGGAACTAAAGAGGAAAGAAACAGATCTGTCACAAATGAGGAAAAATCAACAGAAGAACACAGGTAATTCCCAGTGTTACAAAGAGAAAACATCTGAAAAATTAGACCTCAGAACTCAAACAATGGCGGTCACTGACTGACCCCAAAATTCAACAAGATTAGGGAATAGATGGAAAGACTGAATAACACTCAAGAAAGACAATATGCAACACCAAAAGAACTTGTTACAGAGATTATGGCCATAAAATATGTCAGGAAATAACAAGACGACAAGCATGAAAAGCAGAATTGATCAAGCAGATGTAAGAATCTTAGCACTTGATGACCAAAATGTGGAATTAACCCAATTTGCAAACAACATAGAAAGAAAATTCAGAAAAACAAATCTTCCAAGAGATGTATGATTATATCAAGAGGCCAAATCTACACCTGATTGGTATCCCAGAAGAAGAAAGGGAAATGGAGAACACCTTGGAGCAAGTATTACAGGAGGTTATCCAAGAAAACTTTCCCATCTCACCAGAGATGTGACCATCCAAACACAAGAGATACAGAGAACCCCCGCAAGACATCAAATGAGAAGATCAATCCCTAGACACATAATAATTCACCTACACTAAAGAAAAAATTCTAAAGACAGCATGAGAGAATGGTCAGACTACCTAATGAAGAAAACCAATCAAAATAGCAGCATACCTATTGGCAGAAACACTACAAGCTAGAAGGGACTAGAATCCAATATTCAAAGTCTTCAAAGATAAACAATTTCAACCAAGAATTTCCTACCCAGCCAAGCTCAGCTTCATCAGCAAAATCCTTCCCAGACATCCAGTACTGAAGTAGGGTCCAAGCAATTAAATTACAGCCCACCAACTCAAATTAGCAAAAGAGAGGTTTATTAGTTAAGGCTCTTGCTGACCAGCAGCCACTTGCAGGGAACTAGTTCTGAGCAAGGGCCTCGTGCTGCAATGTGGGGCTGTCTTATGTAGTTATATTTACATCCTGGCAGGCTAAAGACAGAGCTTGGGACTTCCCAGGGTTCTTATCACAACATTCAGGAGGCATGAGCAAGCAAGCAAGTTTACAGAAGCAGATGTAGCTGGTTATGCAGGTATGGCGGATAATGGTACAATCAATTGCATAATGTCTGCAGAGAAAGTTTTCAGGAAAGGAGTAATGCCTGCCTCAAGGTTGGAGCTATTCCTGCTTTTCCCCCTTACACTTCTTTTTTGTTCTCTTTTTTTCCTCCTTATGGTACCTAAGAGATTATGCAGCTTCCAGACCAACTCTATAGGAGATGTTTTAAAAGGAATTAAGCACAGAAGAAAGAAAAAAAAGAATGACCACGTACTTCCAAAAAGAACAAGAGACCACAGAATCAACAGAGTACAGCACAACACCAAACTTGAAAGCATACACATACATCAAACTAAAAACTAAAAGAAAACATACACACAAGGAAATAACCTTATAAGAACCTCATGATGGGGATAAAGAATCACATTTCAATAATCAGCCTGAAAATGAATAGACTAAATGCACCACTGAAAAGACAAAAAATGACAAGCTGAATAAAAACATGACCCAATAATTTGCTGCATCCAGAAAACTTGTCTCACCACAAGGGACACACACAGGCTCAAAGTTAAAGGTTGAAAAATTAGTTTCCAGGCAAATGGATCACACACACAAAAAAAGAAGGCAAGAGTTGTGATCTTAAAATCAGACAAAACAACCTTTAACCTATCAAAAATTAATAAAAACATAGAAGGACATTACATAATGATAAAAGACTCAATCTATTAGCAAGAAACATCCACCCTAAACATATATGCAACCAACACAGGAGAACCAGTGTTTTTAAAGTAACTACTAAGTAAACTAAGAAAAAGAATTTGACTCTAACACTATTATAGCTGGGGACTTAAAACCCCACTAACAACCCTAGATAGAGCACTGAGACAAAAAAATGAACAAAGAGATCTGGAACTTCAACTTGATGCTAGAACAAATGAACTTAATAGATACCTACAGAATACTCTACCCAACAAGCCCAGAATATACATTCCACTCACCACCACATGAAACATACTCCAAAATTGATCACATCCTTGGCCATAAATAAAGCATAAACAAATTTCATAAAGTTGAAATACTGCTATGCAACTTCTTAGACCACAGTAAAATAAAAATAAATATCAACACCAATAAAATTTCCCCACAACCCAGAAAGACATGGACACTAAACAACATCATGCTAAACGAATACCAGGTCAACACAGAAATCAAAACAGAAGTTAAAATATTCCCGGAAACAAATGAAAATGAAGAAATCTCTGGGATCCCATGAAAATAGTTCTAAGAGGGGAGTTTATATCTCTAAGAACACACATCAAAAAATTGTAAAGTTTACAAGTTAACTGCCTAACAATCACCTAAGGGAGTTGGAAAAACAAGACCACCAAAACCCTAACTTTAGCAGAAGAATACACATGACCAAAGTAAAAGCCCAGATATGGGACATAGAAGTCAAAAATGTCATAGAAAAAAAACAAAACAAAAAGTTGGTTCTTTGAAAGAATAAATAAGATTCATGGACCCCTAGCCAGAATGAAAGGAAACACACACACACACACACACACACACAACACAAATAGACACAAACAGAAATGCAAAAGATCAAATCACAACTAACCTCAAAAAAATACAAAAGTTTATCAGAGATTTCTATGCACACCTGTATGGAAACAAGCTTGATAATCTAAATGAAATAGAGGACTTTCTGACATCATAGAACCTCCCAAGGTTGAAACAAGAGGACACTGAGACACTAAATAGACCAATAACAACCCAGGATATTGACTACACCATGAGAAAACTACCTTAAAAACCCGAACAAACAAAAACAAAAGTAAAAACACCCTGGACCAGATGACTTTCCAGCAGAATTCTACAAAACATATAAAATAGAGCTAATACCGTTCATATTGAAAGTATTCCAGGTAATTGAGAAAGGCGGACTTCTTCCCAAATCATTTTATGATGCTAACATCACACTGAGACCCAACCTGGGTAAAGAGCTAACAAAAAAAGAGAACTATAGACATATATCCCTAATGAATATGGATTCAAAAATTCTCAAGAAGATTCTAGCAAACCAGATCCAATAACACATCTCAAAAATCATCCACCATGATCAAGTAGGCTTCATCCAGATGTAGGGTTGGTTCAAAATCTATAAGACCATAAACATAATTAAATACATCAATAGACGTAAAAACAGAAACCACATGATTATATCATTAGATGCAGAAGAAGTTTTCAACAAAATTCAGCATGATTTCCTGATAAAAACCTTCCAACACCTAGGCATATAAGGAACATATCTCAAAATAGTAAGTGCCACCTACAATAAACCCACAATCAATATATTGCTAAATGAACAGAAGCTGGAAACATTTCCACTGAAAATTGGAGCAAGACAAGGCTGCTCGTTCTCATCCATCTTGTTCAACTTTGTGGAGGAAGTCCTAGCTAGAGCAATTAGATAAGATAAGTAAATCAGGGGTATCCACATAGGAAAAGAGAAAGTTCAGTTATCCTTCTTTGCTGACAATATTATCCTATACCTTGAAAACACAAGAGAATCTGTCAAAAACTGCTTTTGCTAATAAAGAACTTTTGCAACGTCTCAAGGTACACAATAAATGTGCAAAAGATATTTGCCTTCTTATATACCAACAACAAACAGACAGAGAACAAAATAAAAAGCACAATTCCATTCACTATAGCCACAAATAAATAAATAAATAAATGAAATATACCTTGGCATCTTGCCAACCGAGAAGTGAAAGACCCTTCCAATGAAAACTATAAAATACTGCTCAAAGAAATCCAATAATACACAAATAGAAAAATATTCCATACTCATGGAATAGGAAGAATCAACATTGTTAAACTATTCATCTTACTAAAGGCAATCTAGAGATTCAATGCAATACCAATTAAATTACCAACATCATTCTTATCAGCTCTGGAAATGACAATACAAAATTCATATGAAATCATTATCAACAATGAATAGCAAAAATAATTATCAGTCAAAGAAACAAAGTGAGAGGTATCACACTTTCAGACTTTAAGCTTTACTTTAAGTCTAAAATAATCAAACCAGTCTGGTATTGGTACAAGAATAGGCATTTGCCAATGGAGGATAGAGATTCCGGAAGCAAAACCTCAAATTCTCAGCAACTCACCTTCAACAAAAGCTTCACCAACAACCAGTGGGTAGAGGAGAACCTATTCAGTAAATGGCGCTGGGACAACTGGCTGACTGCCTGCAGAAGATTGAAACAAGACCCCTACCATACACATGTATCAACTCTAAATGGATCAAAGACCTAAACATAAAATCTCAAACAATATGAACCTTAGAAAATGCAGGAAACACTCTTATGGAAATTGGAACTGGCAACCAATTCCTAATCAAAACCCCAAGTGCCCATGCCATAAGAGATAAGATAGACAAGTGGGACCATATTAAACTGAAAATTTTCTACAAAAAAAAAGAAATCATCAAGAGAGCAGGAAGACAGACCACAGAATGGGAAAAAATATTTGCCAACTGTATCTGACAAAGGCCTAACATCCAGGATCTACAAGGAACTCAAACACGCTGAAAAGAAAAAAATAAACAGCCCCATTAAAAAGTGGGCAAAAGACATGAATAGACACTTCTCAAAAGAAGATATATGTTCACCCAACAGACACATGAAAAAGTGCTCTGCTTCACTAATAATCAGAGAAATGCAAATCAAAAGCACATTGAGATACCACCTAACCCTAGTTAGAGTGGTCATCGTTGATAAAACAAACAGCACTGGTGAGGATGTAGAGAAAAAGGAACGCTTCTACACTGCTGGTGGGAATACAAACTTGTGAAACTTTTTTGGAAAACAGTGTGGCAATTTCTAAAATAACTAGACACTGACCGGAAATTCCATATGACCCAGCAATTCCCCTATTGTGAATGTACCCAAAGGAACTCAAAGCATTCTACAAAAAGGATACCTGCTTACACATGCTTATTGCAGTACTATTCATAATAGTAAAACATGGAACCAACTGTGCTACCCATCGAAACTGGATTGGATAAAAAAGTGGTATATATATATGCAATGGACTATTACACAGCCATAAAGAAGGACAAACATATGAACGTCACAGCGACTTGGATGGAGTCTATTATACTCAGGGTTCTGTCACAGAAGCAAAGAACAGAGTACCACATGTTCTCACCCATAAGCAGACCCTGAACTTTTTCACCATACTACTATATGAAAAAGGATTGGCAGTAGTGAGATACTGCCTGGGTGTGGGGACAGGGGATACAACATCAATAAGGGTACCTGATCCCAAATCAGGGAAAGTGGGGACCAAAAGGAGGCCCAAACCTTTCCAGTACTATGATCACTTGTATACCTAATCCTGAATTGTACCCTACATCTTTAAAGTAAAATAAAAGAAATAAAATAAAACAACAAAGCTGGAGGCATCATACTCCCAGACTCCAAGCTTTACTGGAGGCCACAGTAAACCAAAGCAGCATGTGACTGGTACAAAAATAGGCATATAAACCAATAGAACAGGATAGAGAACCCAGAAATGAAACCACTGTCCTACAATCAACTCATCTTTGACAAAGTTAACTATCAAACGTTGGGTAAAGGAAACCCTATTTAGCAAATATTTCTGGGAAAACTGTATAACCACATGCTGAAGAATAAAACTGGACCTTACCTATCACCATATACAAAACTAACTCAAAATGGATCAAGGACTTCAATGTGAAATCTCAAACTACAATAATCCTAAAGAAAATCTAGGGAACACCCTCTTGGACATCGACCTAGGCAAATCATGGCCAATTCCTCAAAAGTAAGTGCAGCAAAAGCTTTAATGGACAGGTGGGATCTTATCAAGCTAAAAAGCTTCTGCAATGCAAAAGAAACCATCAAGTGAATAAAGAGTCAGCCCACAGAATGGGAAAAAATATTTGCAAACAATGCATCTGACAAAGACTTAATATCCAGAATTTATAAAGAACACAAAAAATGAACAGGATAAAAGAAAATTACCCCATTAAAGAATGGGTAAAGGGCATGAACAGACACTTTTCAAAGGAAGATATAAAAGCCGTCAACAAAGAAATGAAAAATTGCTCAGCATCAGTAATCGTCCAAGAAAATGCAAATCAAAACTACAATGACCATCTCACACTGATCAAGATGGCTATTAAAGTCAAAAAACAGCAGATGTGGGTAAGGCTGCAGAGAATAAAAAATGCTTGTACACTCCTGGTGGGAATATAAGCCAGTTAAACTTCTGTGGAAAGCAGTCTGGAGATTTCTCAAATAAAAGTTGAGTTACCATTCAACTCATCAATTTCTTTGCTGGATATATACCCAGAGGAACATACATTGCTCTACCCAAAAAGACACCTGCACACATTATGTTTATTGTAGCATTATTTACAACAGCAAAAACATGCAACCAATCCAGATGCCCATTGATGATGGACTCATTAAAAAAATGTAATCCCTTAGTCGGCTCAGTGGCTCAGCCCATATCCAGCACCTTTGGGAGGCTGAGGTGAGTGGATTGCCTAAGCCCGCGGGTTCGAGACCCGCCTGGGCAGAGAGACCTCATCTCTACAATAAATCAAAAAATCAGCCGGGTGTGGTAGCGCATGCTTGTAATTCCGGCTACTTGGAAGGCTGAGGCAGAAGGATCGCCGGAGCCCAGCAGGTCGAGGCTGCGGTGGCCGGGAGCGGTCACTGCACTCCAGTCTCGGCGACAGAGTGAGACTCCAATTAAAAAAAAAAAATGTAATCCCACGGCTTTGGGAGGCTTAGTGAGTGGATTGCCTGAGCCTGCGGGTTGGAGACCCGCCTAGGCAACTTGGTGAGACCTCATCTCTACAATAAATCAAAAATTAGCTGGGCGTGGTAGCGCATGCCTGTAGTTCCAGCTACTTGGAAGGCTGAGGTGGAAGGATCGCCAGAGCCCAGCAGGTCGAGGCTGTGGTGGCCGGAAGTGGCCACTGCACTCCAGTCTGAGTGACAGAGTGAGACTCCAACTCAAAAAAAGCAAAACAACAGCAACAAAATGTAGTACATATATACTATGAAATACTACACAGCCATAAAGAGTAAAATCATGGCCTTTGCAGCAACATGAATGCATCTGGAGACCATCATTCTAAGTGGATTATCACAGAAACAAAAAGCTGAATATTGCATATTCTCATTTTTAAGCGGGCATTAACATTGGGCACACACAAGCACAAGGATGAGAACAGATGCTGGGCACTGCTAAAGGAGAGAGGAAGGGAAGGCAGCTAACAGGTACAAAAACCACCTTTTGGTTACCATGCTCACTACTGGAGATGGTGGGCTCATCAGAAGCCCAAATCTTTTCTTCAGGCAATATGCTTATGTAACGAATCCTCACATGTGTCCCATGATTCTAAACTTTTTTAAAATAAAGAAATATCAACATACACCCAGGATTAAATTTTCTTGAATAAACTTCATGCTTATTAGTTCTGTTCATACAGAAGATATAAAGAAATGATAACACAGTCACAATTAGCTCTAGGCCATTATTTTAGTATCTACACATCATTCCTTACTAAAAGATCCAAGCCCCTTTGAGAAATAACTGTTTTCACATCCAGTAATATAAGATGGGACCCAAAAATTTCTGTATTTTTTCTAAAATGTTTCAGTCACCTTCAGTGTACTCTCCATTTGATGCAATATGCCTTTCAAATGCTTTTCCACTGCTCAAAATGGTTTTTGAACTCATTAATTTTGATGACCTTTAGTGTTTCTGCCATTTTTGTTTCACCTTTTCCACATCTGCAAACATTACCTTTTGAGGACTTTTTTCATCCAGGGAAACAAGCAAACAAACAAAAGTTGCTCTGGGTGAGATCAGGCAAATAGAGAGGGTAGGGCCCTGGAGTCATGCCATTTTTGGTCATAGCTGCTGAACACTCAATGTGGTGTGGGCAGATTGTTGATGTAAATCACCCATCATGAAATGGGCAGATGTGTTGAAAGAATCTCCAAAAAATTTTTTACTGAGAACGAATGAAGTCTCTCACAACAACAGTAGCTGGTACACTGATGCCCATGGGTTTCAAGAACACTTAGCATGGGGAACCTGTACTACAATGGGGCCATCCTCTTAAAAATAATTCTGTTTTTTGGTGAGTCCCTCTTGTTTACATACAAAAATCAAGATCTTACTCTACATTTTCTCTAAACATTAAAGAAAAATACCATACCACCTATAAATTATTCTTGCCAAAATTTGAACCTGAATGTGCAAGCTTTTAGGTTCAATTACAAAAAATATAAAGGCAAGAGAAGCATGTTGAACAGTGCCAAGAAAAAGCAAACAGTCAAATATAGATTGTGGAAAATGCTACAGAATGGTTAGCCTAATTCCTTAAATAACTATGGTTTGGAAAAAAAAAAAAGGTGTGTATGTATGTGGGAACTGCTATACTGTTATGTAACAAAAGACATTTAAGATGCATATCTGGAAAATCCCAAACATTTGGAAACTAAATAAATCACTTCTAAATCATTTATGAGACATAAGGATACCAAAAGGAAATAAGAGATTGATATCAATAAAGATTTACAGATTTTTTAGTTAAAAGATTATGAAAATTTAGGACAATACATTTGACAAGTTAAATGAAATAGGTTGATTCCCTGAAAGTTACCAACTCAGTGCTCCATCAAGAATAAATAGATAACCTGAATAGTTCATATAACTATTAAGGAAACCACCTTGTACTTAAAAACTTTCCCACAAAGACAACTTCAGGCCCACATGGCTTCATTAGTGAATTTTCCTAAATCTCTTAAATATTTAAGGAAGAAATAAAGTCAGTACTACACAGTCTTCCAGAAAATAGAAGAGATGAAGTTATTAGTTTGATTTCTAAACCAAACAAAAACTCCTTCCTCTACAGAACAAAAGCATTAATAGTAGAAGTAAGAGCAACAAGCAATTTTGCCCTTAGTTCACTAATGAACTGATGAAGGAGGGAAAAAATGAAATGAAATAAAAATAAAATAAAATAAACCCATATCCCCAAAGGGAGAGCAATAGACTCTAGGCTAGAATTCTAGACAGAGTAGGAAGAGTAGCACAAATTAGACTACATCCTTGTATCCTGGGAAGAGGATTCCTTCCTAAATCTGAGTATTAACCAAGGCATTATAAAATACTTTTCCACTGCTCTCTGTACCCACTAACAGCCTAATAAGCATCCAATAAAAGTAACAGCAGAAAACTATTGATAAAGGGAATAGTGTAGGAGGATATTCACTCTAAGATACAACAAAGAGAAAAACTGAAAATGAAATTGGGGCAAATATTGAGGAAAACCTCCCCACACCTAAATCACAGGCATTGCCAGAGAAATTTGAAGACTTGTAGTGCAGTGAGGGTAACCAATGCAACAATAAATCTTAAACCCAGCTCAGTTTCTAGCAAGCTTAACTCAAACCCCCATACAAAGCACCTAGTAGAAGAAAAGGGTTGCAAATTTCTTGAATACAACTGTTTACCTCAGTCTGCAATATTCATTTTTTTTAATCAATATTTTTTATTATGATTTTGTGGGGTACAGTTAAGGTTTAGGTGTACAGTTACATTTTATTCAGGCACCCTGTTGATAAGAGGTGTTTCCCCATTCCCAGACATATATTTGCAACTGTTAATCCCATCACCCTCCCCCGCATAGTATCCCAGTACCGTCAGTCATTTTCTTATAGTATTACATTGGATGTTCAAGGTCCATTATATGAGTGAGAACATGTGATACTCAAATCTTTGTTTCTGTGAGAGGTCACTCAGTATTATAGACTCTAGTTCCATCCAGGTTGCTGCAAAATTCATGATTTTGTTCTTTTTTATAGCTGCATAGTATTCCATCGTGTATATGTACCACTTTTTTTAATCCAGTCCTCTTTTGATGGGCAGCATGGTTGTTTCCAGGTTCTTGCTATTGTGAACAATGCTGCGATAAACATACGTGTGTAGGTATCTTTTTTATAGAGTGATTTGAGATCTTCAGGGTATATTCCCAGTAGGGGGATAGCGGGGTCATATGGAAGGTCGATTTTTAGAGCTTTTAGGAATCACCACACTGCTTTCCACAGAGGTTACACTAGTTTACACTCCCACCAATGGTGTAGAAGGGTTCCCTTTTCACCACACCCTCTCCAGCAACAGTTATTTTTTGAGTTGTTGATAATTGCCATTCTGACTGAATTTAGGTGGTATCTCAGTGTGGTTTTGATTTGTAGCTCCCTGATGATTAGTGAGGCTGAGCATTTCTTCATGTGTTTGTTGGCTGCTCGGATGTCTTCTTTTGTGAAGTGTCTGTTCATATCTTTTGCCCATTTTATATTGGGGTTGTTTTTTTTTTCTTTTCAGCACGTTTGAGTTCCTTGTAGATCCAGGATGTTAAGCCTTTGTCAGAGCTGGAATTGGCAAATACTTTTTCCCAGACTGGAGGCTGTCTCCCTGCTCTCTGGATGTTTTCTTTGACTTTGCAGAAGCTTGTCAGTTTAATAAGGTCGCACTTGTCTATCTTCTCTCTTATGACCTGTGGGTTTTGGGTTTTGTTCAGGAATTGGATGCCAGTTCCGATTTCCTTGAGAGTATTTCCTTCCTTTTCTAAGGTTCTTATGGTTTGAGGTTTTACATTTAGGTCTCTGATTCATTTGGAGTTGACCTTTGTGCATGGGGATAGATAGGAGTCCTGTTTCAATCTTCTGCATGTTGTCAGCCAGTTTTCCCAGCACCATTTACTGAATAGGTTCTCCTCTCCCCAGTGGTAGGAGGTGGGGGCTTTGTCGAAGTTGAGTTGGTTGAGAAATTGAGGTTTTGCTTCTGGAATCTCAATTCTCTTCCATTGATCTATATGCCTGTTCCTGTACCTACACCAAGCTGTTTTGATTGTAGCTTTATAGCAAAGTTTGAAGTCTGGTAATGTGATACCACCTGCTTTGTTTTTTTTTTTTTTTTTTTTTGCTGAGGATCATTCTGACTATTCTTGGACATTTGTGTTTCCATATGAATTCCTGTGTTGTTTTTTCCAGGTCTGAGAAGAATGTTGCTGGTAATTTTATGGGTATTGCATTGAATTTGTAGATTGCCTTAGGTAAGATGGACATCTTCACAATGTTGATTCTTCCAATCCATGACATGGGATATTTTTCCACTTGTTTGTGTCATCTTTGATTTCTTTGAGCAGTGTTTTGTAATTTTTATTGTAAAGGTCTTTCACATCTCTGGTTAGGAAGATGCTGAGGTATTTCATTTTTTTTGTGTGGCTATTGTGAATGGAATTGTGTTTTTTATTTGGGTTTCTGTTTGTTTATTATTGGTGTAGAGAAATGTGATTGTCTTTTGTACATTTATTTTGTATCCTGAGACTTTGCCAAAGGCCTTTATCAATGTAAGGAGGCTTTTGACAGATTCTCTTGGGTTTTCGAGGTACACAATCATATCATCTGCAAAGAGAGATAACTTGACTTCCTCTTTTCCTATTTGGATACCCCTGATTGCCTCCTCTTCTCTGATTGCTTGAGCCAGGACTTCCAATACTATGTTGAACAAGAGGGGTGAGAGTGGGCACCCTTGTCTAGTTCCAGTTTTCAGGGGAATTGGTTGCAATTTTTTCCATTTAGGAGTATGCTGGCTGTACATTTCTCATAGATGGCTTTTACTATTTTGAGGTATGTTCCCCATATGCCTAGATGTTCTAGGGTTTTTATCAAGAAGGGGTGCTGGATTTTATCAAAAGCTTTTTCTGCATCTAATGATATGGTCATGTGGTTTTTGTTTTGACACCTGTTGATGAATTTAATTACATTTATGGTTTTACAAATGTTGAACCAGGCTTGCATCCCAGGAATGAAGCCTACTTGGTCATGGTGGATGATTTTTGAGATGTATTGCTGAATCCGGTTTGCTAGGATCATGTTGAGAATTTTAGCATCTATGTTCATCAAAGATATTGGCCTGTACTTCTCTTTCTTTGTTGGATCTTTACCTGGCTTGGGTATCAATGTGATTTTGGATTCGTAAAATGATTGGGGAGAGTTCCATCTTTTTCAATCACCTGGAATACCTTCAGTAGGATTGGTATCAGCTCCTCCATAAATGTCTTGTAGAATTCTGCTGGAAAGCCATCTGGATCAGGGATTTTTTTGTAGGAAGTTTTCTTATTGCATAGTTGATATCCTTGATTGTTATTGGTCTATTTAGGGTCTCAATTTCTTCTTGTTCCAACCTAGGTAGGTTGTGTGATGTCAGAAAGTCCTCCATTTCCTTAAGGTTTTCAAGTTTGTTTCCATACAAGTGTAAATAGTAGTCTCTAGTGATATTTTGTATTTCTTCAGGGTCAGATGTGACTTCATCTTTTGTGTTTCTGATTGTCCTTATTTGGTTTTTTTTTTTTTTTCAATTTTTTCTTGGTCAGTCTAGCTAGGGACCATTGATCTTATTTATCCTTTCGAAGAACCAGCTTTTTGTTTCATTGATTTTTTGTATTATCTTTTTGTCTTCTATGTCCTGGATTTGGGCTTTTCTTTTGGTGATCTGGATTCTTCTGCTGAAATTAGGGTTTTTGTGGTCTTGCTTTTCCAGCTTCTTTAGGTGGCTTGTTAGGTTGTGAATTTCTGTTCCTCCCATTTTTTCATGTGTGTTTGTAGGGATATAAATTCCCCTCTTACTACAGCTTTCAGGGCATCCCAGAGATTTTGGTAAGAAGTTTCTTCATTTTCATTTGTTTCCAGGTATCTTTTGATCTCTGTTTTGATTTCATCATTGACCCAGGAGTTGTTAGCATCATGCTGTTTATTGTCCATGTCTTTATGGGGTTTCGGGGTACTTTGTTGGTGTCAATGTTTATTTTTATTCCACTGTGGTCTGAGAAGGTACATGGTAGAATTTTGGTCCTTTTAAATTTGCTTATGCTTGATTTATGGCCGAGTATGTGGTCGATCTTAGAATATTTTCCATGTGGTGATGAGTAGAATGTGTATTCTGTGGTCTTTGGATGGAGTGTTCTGTAGGTATCAATTAAGTCCTTTTGGGCCAAAGTCACACTGAGGTACTGGATCTCCTTGCTGATTTTTTGTCCTGATGATCTGTATATGGTTGTGAGTGGGGTATTAAAGTCCCCAGTTATGATGGTATTAGAGTCAATATCTTTCTTTAGTTTTCCTAGAAGTTGCTTTATGAAAGTTGGTGCACCTATGTTGGGTGCATATATGTTTAGGATAGATATTTCTTGTTGATGGATTGAGCCTTTTATCATTATGTAGTGGCCTTCTGTATCTTTTTTGATTTTTAATAGCTTGAAGGGTATTTTGTCTGAAATTAAGATTGCTACTCTTCCTTTCTTTTGTATTCCGTTTGCCTGGAAGTTAGTTTCCCATCTTCTTACTTAGAGTCTGTGGGTGTCCTTTCTAGTGAGGTGAGTCTCTTGAAGGCAATAGATTGTTGCCTGATGATATTTTATCCATTTTGCCATTCTGTGTCTTTTCAGTGGTGCCTTTAGTCCATTCACATTTAGGGTAATAATTGAAATGCAAGAGTTGATCCCTGTCATAAGGTTCTTACAGAGTTGTTCCTGTTTGTTTGTTGTCTTTCTTTGGGTTCTGGAGTTGGCTTATATGTGTTTTTAATCTTTTGCCTGTACACTTGTGAAGAATGTTGTTGTTCTTTGTTCTTTTTCTTTGGTGTTCAGTACTTTCTTAAGTGTTTCTTGTAGAGGTGGTCTGGTGGCAGCGTAGGTTCTTAGGGATTGGATATCTGGAAAATATTTTAATTCTCCCTCACTAATGAAGCTTAGTTTGTCTGGGTAGGTTATTCTTGGTTGAAATTGTTTCTCTTTTAGAACTTTGATGATAAGGCTCCAGGCTCTCCTAGCCTGAAGGGTTTCTGTGGATAAATCTGCTGCTATTCTAATTGGTCTTCCCTGGTAGGTAGTCTGGCCTTTTTCTCTTGCTGCCTTTAGGATTTTTTCTTTTATAGCTACTTTGTTTAGGCAAATTACTATGTGTCTGGGAGTTGGTCTTCTCCTTTGTTTTCTTGCAGAGGTTCTCTGAATCTCTTGTGTTCGAATTTTTTCATCCTTGATGAGATGAGGAAGTTTTCTTGAATAATTTCATGAAATGTTTTTTCCAATGTGGCTTCTGTTTCTCTCTCTGCCTCAGGAAGCCCAATTACTCTTAGGTTTGGTCTCTTGAAGTGATCATTCATCTCTTGCAGGTTTTGTTCTGTCTTTTTGAGCTTCTTTTCTATGCTTTTGACAGGTTGGTTTAGTTCTGTGTTTTGGTCTTCGAGCTCTGAGATTCTTTCTTCTGCTTGGGTGATTCTGCTTTCCATGCTTATTAGTTTGTTATTCATTTACATCACAGTATTCTTTACTGCTGTCATTTCTGACATCAGCTCCTTCCTATTTTCCTCTTGTCTCTCCTCAAGTTTTTGAATTCTCTCCATTAATGTCTTGATGTCTGGGTTTACCAGTCATTCTTGGGGCTCTTCATTGTTTGTGTTCCAGATCTGTTTTCTCAGTGTCTGATCTCCCAGGGGTCTGTGTGAGACCTATATTCTTCTTTTGGTTTTTCTTCATTTGTTCAGTTTTTCCCCCTCCCTACTTTTTCCTTCCCTCCACGTCACCGTCTTCTTTAATTCTGTTATTCAGGGGTAAAGGGATTGGTTTTACTTCTGTTTGTTCAATCTCCTATTCTTTATGTATGCCCTCTTATTTTGTTCAATTCTGGAGTAGCACTGTAGGTTGGGGGTGGTCCTTTTTGCAATTTTGAGATTTACTTAAGGGGGGAGCTGTGATTAAAAATCTATCTGCAGGTCCTGGCATTCGCTGACAGGTGTGTGAATAATCTGGAACGCACTTCCCACTGCCTTGGAATCTATCTGTGCAGCGGGGCTGTAGGTTTACTCCCTGAAATAAAATGTGGTTAGCAGAGGGGAGAGAATGGAGCAGACAGTGAGCTGAAGAGGGGGGTGGAGAGATAGAGGAGTAAGGGGGGAAACAAATGTGTGTGCCAACAAATACAGAGAGAGGCCTATACTGAAACATATAAAAACAATGGACCACAGCTACAGATGAACCAACTCTCATACACAAAAATAAAACATATAGTGATGCTAACATACCAGCTATCCAACCACCTTATTAGTGTGCTGTTCCTCTATACAAAGATATGGTTTACAGAGAGAAGAAAAGAGAAGAAAAGGAAGAGGAAAAAAGGAACAATACAGTAGGAATAGAATTAAGTCATTAAACTAACAGAATCAACTAAGCACACTCTGAGACATTTTGTTTAAGTCTAATGTCCTTTCAGGTCTGATTTCTAGTTTTATCTTCAAGCTGGTAAATTAGTTTGCAGTTAGGGTCAGTTGTCCCTGGTCTGCTGTGAAGGACAGTTCAGATCACCCTCTGTTCACCACTCTGGCCTATGTCTTTATCAAGCTTGTTTCTCCCTGTTTCGGTGTTGTTACCTTGAATCGCCAGCAGGTGCTGCTATCTCAGCTGCTTGCCCCAGAGGGGGTGGGGCTGGACAGGGACGGCAGAGGCTGAAGATGGCAAGATGGCTGCCTGCCTCAGGGCAGACAGCAGGAGACTTACATTGGGCAGGACATCTCGGTCGCAGGAGAGGTGGCAGCAATCCCAGCAGATCTTCCCTGAAGGGGCTTCAAGGACTGAAGTTGTGGATCACCTCTGGCCTGGGTGGTGCGATGTGCTACCAGCGGTGGTGGTGGTGGCTTGGCGGCTGTGGCGGCTGTGACGGCGCCATCTGCATTGCAGTGGTTGTCTAGACCGCTGTGATGCCCCAGTGGTGGCAATGACCGAGCTCCATATGAAGAGCTGGCTGCGATGTTGGGGTCCGTAGCCCCCGGGGTGAGAGTCAGAGACCCACTGCAGTTCTCCTTTGCAGAGGTTTTCACAGACCGGGTTGCCCCTTCGTCATCTTGCCGGAAGTCCAGTCTGCAATATTCTACAAAAAAATTGCTAGTTAATAAAAATTAATGAGACACACAAAAAAGAAAAGTAAAGACCCTCTGAAAAGACAAAGCAATAATCAGAATCAGTCTGAAAAAAGAAATGGAAACTATTTGACAAGGAACTTAAAATAACTATAATTAATACATTGAAGAATCCAGTGAAAAAGTGGTGCAAGATCATATAGCTATTTCTGGAACAATGGGAACTATAAGGAAAAAAATCAATTGAAATTCCTAGGAATGGAAAAGATCTTACAGAAATAAAGAACGCCTTCAATGTCAGAGAATGTCATCAGTAGACAAAACAAAGCCATGGGGACAATCACTAAACTTAAAATAAGTAAATAGAAATTACCCAAATGTAAGCACAATTTAAAAAATAATTTTTTGCTGGAAAAAGCAGAACACAATATCAAGAGCTATGAAACAATACCAAAGATATATACCAAAGATATATAGTATTTCAAAAGAAGAAAAGAAGCACATGGAAAAAGGAAATATTGGAAATACTGGAAAAATAACTAAGAATTTTCCAAGTTTAGTGATAAAAAACCAAATTTCAGATCCAATAATTCAGAGAACACTAAGCAAGGAAGAAAAAAAAAAAGCATGTCATATTTCTAATGCTGACATCAAAAGACAAATATAAAATATTGAGGGTATCTAGAAAATAAAAGAACAAATTATAGTCACACAGAAGAACAGTTACTAATTACAGTAGATTTGTCACAGAATACATAGAGATTAGAATACAGTAGAGAGACATTTTTAAAGTACTAAAAGAAAAAATAGTCAACCTTAAATTATATGTCCAGTGAAAATATATTTCAAAAAATAAGGAAATATAAAGACTATCTTAGAGAGTCACAAACTGAGGACATTAATTAACAGCAGATTTATTCTAAAGGAACTGTTAAAGAAAGTCTTTAGATATAAGAGTTTGATACCAGACAGAAACTTGAATCTGTACAAAAATTAGTGCTAGAAATAGGATAAATAAAGGCACAATAAAATTATTTTAAAATTATTGAAATTGTCTTAAATACCTGACTGTAAATTAAAAACCATAAAAGTGTTGTACATAAATGGAATAAGTGTATGTACAATGGCACAAAGAAAAAAATTAAAAATATATTGTTGAAAGTTCCATACATTTCATGTAAAGGATTATGATACTATTTGAATGCAAATTCTTATTAAACAGAGATGAATATTGTAAACCCTATAGCAACTATTTAAAAAAAATACTGAGTTACAACTGATAGGTCAATATGAATAAAACAATAAAAATATTCAACATAAGAGATGTCAGAAAAAACAGGAAAAAGTATAAAATAATAGGTAGAACAAATGGAAAACAGGTAACGTGATTTTGATCCAAACAAATTAAATAAAATTTAAATCTAATCATAAAGAATGTGAATGACCTATCAGTTGGAAGACAGAAATTTTAAGATTTGTTTAAAATATCAAGACCCAATCATAAGTTACTTGCAAGAAATTTGCTTTAAATATAAAAACATAGGCTAAAAATAAAAGGAAAGAAAAATGCATACCAAGCAAAAAAGATATACCATGAAAACACTAACAAAATACTGTTACTAGACAAAATATACCTAAATCAAATAACATTATCATAGATGAAGTGGTTCATAAATAAAAGATAAATGTTCAATTTTCTGAGAAGTGATCATCTTAAAATATGTGTGTATCTAACAGAAGAGCTTCAACATGCATAATGAAAAAAATTCTTAAAATGGAGTTAAATCCTCAAATATATTTGGAAGCTTCAACATTGCTAATCAATAATTGACAGAAAACAATAAGCAGAAAAACAATGACAATATAGAACACCTGAAAACACTATCAACCAATTTGACATAATTGACATTTTATGGCATTTCACCCAACAAACATCAGAATACACATTCTTTTCAAAGTGTATGTGGAACGTTTATAATGATAGTTCATATTCTGTGCCATAACATAAACCTTATCAATTTTTTTTTTTGAGTTGGAGTCTCACTCTTGTCACCCAGACTGGAATGCAGTGACCACTCCCGGCCACTGCAGCCTCGACCTACTGGGCTCCAGCGATCCTTCCACCTCAGCCTTCCAAGTAGCTGGAGCTACAGGCGGGGCTACCACACCTGGCTAATTTTTTGTTTTATTATAGAGATGAGGTCTCACCAAGTTGCCCAGGTGGGTCTCGAACCCGTGGGTTCAGGCAATCCACTCACCTCAGCCTCCCAAGGTGTGGGATTACAGGCTGAGCCACCAAGCCCGGCTAACCTTATCAACTTTAAGAGAAGTAATATAAAATATGTTCAAGATCTATAGTAAAGTTAAATCAGAAATCAGTAATAAAAAGATATTTAGAATATTTCTCCCAAATTTGGAAAGTCAGCAACACACTTTAAATTATTCATTGGTCAAAGAGGATGCCTCAAGGTAAATGGAATAAAATTTTAAACAAATGAAAATAAATATCACATACATACTTTAGTGGAATAAAGCTACGTGAGTGCTTAGAGAAATTTAGCAACATTAAGTCATTGTATTAGTAAAGAAGAAAGGTATTAAATCCGTTACCTAAGCTGCTACTTTTAAAACTAGCAACAAAATAAGAATTGAAACTGGAGCAAGCAGAAGAAAGGAATTATAAAAAGAATAGAGTACCAAAACCTCACATTGTACTCTGTACTTTTTATAATTCTTTGGATTGCTCCAGATTCAGTTTTTATTTTATTCCTAGCTTTTTAAAGTAGCAGCCTATACTTTATAAATGCCATATAATTATGATTTGTCAATTAAAATTAATATTTAAAAGGAAATTATGCAAGGTGATGAATATGCTAATTAGCTTGATTGTGACAATCATTTTATAGTGCATATAATTTCAAAACATCCCTTGTATACCTTGAATATATATGACATTAATTTGGCAATCAAACCTCAATAAGAATTAAAAAAGTAACTAAATAAAAGAATAGAAACCAATGCTATTGAAAATGAAAAACAATTAAATAATTAATAAAACAAAAATGTTTTTTAACAATTTCAACAAAATTGGTTATTTAGGCATATTGACATAGAACAAGAAAGAGGAGATGCACAGATTACTAATATCAGAAATAAAAGAAGAATATTAGTATGAAACCTGTAGATATTAAAGAAATAAGAAGGTAATACAATGGACAACCAGACATTAAATTGAATGAAAATTATAGAACAATATCTCTCATGAACCTACAAGAAAAAATTCTCACCTCAACTAAATATTAGCAAATTGAATTCAATAATATATAATGACCAAATAAACGTTATCTCAGGAATGCAAGGGTGGTTCAACATTTGGCATTAAATCAATATAAATACAATATTACAAGACTAGAGGAAAAAACCCAGATAAACAACAAATGCAAACAATTTTTGAAAAATCAAAATTTACTTATAATTTCTTTAATAAAAGAAAATTATTTGAAAACTAAGAATAGAAAAATGTATTCTCCACTATAACAATGGCAATAAATATACAGGTAACATTATACTTGATAAAAGACCAAATGCTTTTTCCCAATATTGTGATATAAAAAAGACCAGACAACTTCTACTCAACATCATATTAAAAGACCTACTCAATGTGTAATGAGGCAAAAACAATTTAGATTCAGATTAAAAAGAAAGTTGTCTCTGTTGCAGAGAATTGTGTATGTAGAAAAACCCAAATAATTTTACAAATTCCTAGAACTAATAAGTACATTCAGCAAGCTTACTGGATATGTTAATATGCAAAAATTGATCTCATTTTTTTATACTGGCAGTAAACAACTAGAAATTCAATTTTTAAAAATTTGTAATGATTTGCATAGTTGATAAAATTTCTTGTTAGGATATTTCATGTCAGAATTTTTTTCTTTTATAATGTTTAATAGTAGTTCATTGTGTATATGTCCCATTTTCTTTATCTGTGTATCCATTGATGGACACAGGTTGATTCTATATATTGGCTATTGTGAATAATGCTGCAATAAACATGGCAGTACAGATATCTTTCTGACATATTGCTTTTATTTCCTTTGGATATATTTTCAGTAGTAAGATTGCCAGATCATAAAATATTTCTGTTTACTTTTTGAGGGGCTGCCATAATGTTCTCCATAATGGCAATATGAATTTACATTCCTACCAACAGCATACAATGGTGCCTCTTTCTCTACATTCTTGCCAACACTTGCTAACTTTTGTCCTTTTGTGAATAGCCATTCTACTGGGAATAAGACAATATTTCATTGTGATTTTGAATTCACTTTACATGGCATTGAAGAAAGCAAAGTTATTGTTTAGACCTTGGTATGAGTCAATCCCTTTGTATGAGTCATGAACTCAGCCTCCTTATCTGCTGCCTCACAGGTATTTGGTCAGCAAAAAAGGGAAACTTCAAGGTAATACACGGCAGTTTCAAAATGTCTCCATAACAACTCAAAACACTCGTTACTAAAAGTTTATTGCTGTCATTTTCATTTCCATAAGATTTCACAATATTTGATAAGTAATTATATTTAAATGCCTTCCCACAAAGCTAAAATTTTCAAATAAATTTTATTAGGAAATGTGTCTATAGTGTTTGTTTATTGAAAATCTAATAAACACAATTACTCAAATGGGAAATTAAATTTTCTTCATATTTTTAGCTTATGTGTGCATACTAATATGACTCCTCATTCCCTAGAAGCATTCTGGACAAACACAGCTGTGGATAGGAGGCCCCTGCTTCAGCAGTTACTCACTATGTGACACAAACCTTTCTCAAATTCAGTTTTCTCACTTAGATATTATCTCAATTAGATTGATTGCATCACATTATTTCGCACATCATCAAACCTTAAAAATTCTACTTTATGTCTTCAAAATAAGGCTGCATTTCTGGTGGTAATTTGCCTTACTTAATTTTTCTAATTTTCCTTTTATGCTTTTTGCTTCAAGAGTCAGCTTAGCAACAACATATCAACAACATTAGGCTATTAACATCTCTTGTAAATTCTCCCATGTTGCCTAACTCCAGCTAATACCAATAATACTATTATTCTAGGATAGACTAGATGATCACATTAAACTCATCAAACTAATACACAGTGGTATTGTTTATTTATTGATGACCAAAAGAATCCTAAGATCCAACATTTATCTGATATACAAATAAGTTTTTTAAATTTTTAAAATTTACTTTAACTTCTCAAAAATTTTTATCCTTGATATTTATTTCATTTTGTGACAAATCTGCTATTTTTTCCCCTATTTTTGGTGTGTGTTTTAAAAAACTAACAAATTATACACAATTACCAATTATATAACTGCCTTAAAAGGTGGAAGTTTCAGTGAATTTTCCTTTTACTTTCTAAAAATGGTACAGTTTGTCTTTTTAATTGGATAGTTCAAATTAATCTGGATTACAGTAAAGCAAATGCTTTTGTTTTTGACAGTATAAAGCAAAACAATCAAAAAATTGAATATATTTAAGAAAATTGTCTCAAAAATATTTGGAACAGAATGCATATTAAAATTAAATATTACAGAGATAAGTTTTGGAAAATTAGCTTCTTCCGAATTCTCTGAAATTTGTTATGATATCGTACCTTCTGAAATCAGCATTAAACTGTATAAGCTAGGCAAATGTATTTTAAGTGATATCTCATTTTTAAATGCATATAATAATTTTTGCTGTGCTTTAGTATCTAAAGTATTTCTACTTCCTTTCTAAAAGTCATAGTACAGGAATATTCATGTCACACTCAAATGTATATTACACACAATTTGTGAATATTTTATATGCATGTAATTTTCTTATAGCCATTTCTCAAAATATTAAAACGTCATTTAGTCAAACTTATGTGTTTGCTTTCTTCTATGTGTCTATTTAAGAATTCCAAAAGTGAATACACACACACAAACACACACACACAAAGACATTCAATAAAAGTAACTCAGAAGATAAGAGAAATTTGTCTGACAAACCAAGTACACTTAGAAGTTTAACATGTATATGTATATACACACATATATACATACATGCATATTTGGATAAACACATAGTGGAAAGTTTTGGAATTTGTTTTCTTTCTTAACTGTAGCTTATAGACTACATATAAATGCCAAAAATGAGAATAGTAGTCAATATACATTTTAAAAATGCAATTCTCACAAAAAATTTCTCAAGTTAGCATGTTATTATTACCACATAGAAAAGATATTCAGCTATAAAGGGTTAAGAAATATATCCAAAGCAGAATAATAAGTAGTAGATCTAAGACTTTATTATATTGTGGTTTCTTTATGAAATAATAAAATAAGATGAAGTCAACTACCTAAGTGTATGTCACTGAATTATGAACTCTGTGTAGATTTTATTTTTATGTTTTATAATTTTCTAGATATCTTATATATGAGAATGTATTAAATGATGTTAAATGATGTTAAAATTTTAGCTAGTGAATCATTTTAAATTTATGACTTGAAATTTTATGGAAGCAAATAGCCAAATACCCTCTTATATACTGGGCAAACCCAATTAATAGAGCATCTGGTTGTAAGACAATAGAGAAAAGAGAAAATAAATCCAAAAACATTTAACTAATAATGATAAATGTAAAGGGTGATCAGATGTCTAATGTATCAGATGTCTAAAGGGTAAAATGTATAAAATGAAGACATTATAAATTAAAGGATCAGTGAGCTTCCAATAGCAGAGATTGAGAAAGTGGCCAATAACCACCACTACCAAACCTTCTGCAATTGGAGACAGAGCTGGCCTCTTGTTGATGAGGTGTGCCCCCCTTCCCTGGCGGTTTCCCACTACTGCCAATCCCTTTCATACAGTATTATAATAGTTGTTCAAGGGCCACTTACGAGTGAGAACATGTAGTACTCACTCAGTACTTTGGTTCTGTGATAGATCACTCAGTATTATAGACTCTAAATCCATCCAAGTTGCTGCAAAGTTCATAATTTTGTTCTTCATTATGGCTGCATAAATATTCCATCATGTATGTGTACCACATTTTTTGAATATAGTCCTTTCAGTGGGCAACATGGCTGGTTCCATGTTTTGCTATTGTGAACAATGTTGCAACAAACATGCATGTACAGGTATCTTTTTCATACAGTGATTTGAGTTTCTCTGGGTATATTCCCAGTAAGGAGATTGCAGGGTCAAATGAAAGGTTGACTTTTAGATCTTTTAGGAATCGCCAAACTGTTTTCCACAGAGGCTGTACTAGTTTGCACCCTCACCGACAGTGTGAAAGTGTTCCCCTTTCCCTTCATCGTCTCCAGCATCTGCTGTTTTTTGAGTTATTGATGATGACTGGAGTTAGGTGATATCTCAGTGTGGTTTTAATTTGCATTTCTTTGATGACTAGTGAGGCTGAGCATTTTTTCATGTATCTGTTGGCTGCTTATATGTCTTCTTTTGAGAAGTGTCTATTCATATCTTTTGCCCACTTTGTAATGGGGCTGTCTGTTTTTTCTTTTCAGCATGTTTCAGTTTCCTGTAGATCCTAGATGTTAGGCAGATATACAGATGGCAAATATTTTTTTTCCTAGTCTATGGGTCATCTCCCTGCTCTCTTGATGGTTTCTTTGGCTTTGCAGAAGCTTTTCAACTTGATGAGGTCCCACTTGTCTATCTTATCTCTTATGGCATGGGCACTTGGGGTTTTGATTGGGAATTTGTTGCCAGTTCCAATTTCCATAAGGGTGTCTACTGCATTTTCTAAGGTCCTTATAGTTTGTGGTTTTATGTTTAGGTCTTTGGTACATTTAGAGTTGATTTTTGTGTGTGGTGATAGGTAGGGATCTTGTTTTAGTCTTCTGCATGTGGTCAGCCAGTTTTCCCAGCACCATTTACTGAATAGGTTCTCAGTGATTGATTTACCATTTACTGAATAGGCTCTCAGTGATTGATGGTGGCAGTTTTGTTGAGGATTAGTTGATTGAGAAATTGTGTTCCAGATTTGCTATCCTGTTCCATTGGTCTATATGCCAATTCATATGGAAACATAAATAACCATGAATAGCCAAAACAATCCTCAGAAAAAAAAATCCATAAAAAACAAAGCAGTTGGTACCACACTCCAGACTTTAAATTTTATTTCATAGCTACAATAACAGCCTGGTATTAGTATAAACTGGTTTATGCTGGAGGCATTTATAAAAGGGATCTTACTCGCCACATGACCCTGTTTAAAAAAAAAGAAAAAAGAATCCCCTGTGCCTTCAGAGTTACCTGCTAAACCCACTGTCAGTATGTTACTGTACAACAAGATTGATACACTTTTTTCTCTCTTTCTAAATTTTTTTTTTAAATTTGACTTGGGGGTGCAAGTAAGGATTTACTACATGGGCAGCTTGCATGAAGGTACAGTTGGGGTTTCTAGATGGTTCTCTTTCCCCCCAATAGTGACCAGGTACCCAGTGCGATGCCACATGTCACCCTCTCTCTGCCCTATTCCCTCCCCTAGCAGGGACCAGACACTTCTCAAAGAAAGACATGCATCATCCAACAAACACAAGAAAAAATGTGCAACCTTATTAACCATCATAGAAATGCACATCACAGCTACAATAAGATACCACCTAACACTGGTAAGGTGGTTATCATTAAGTCAAAAAACAACAGGTGCTGGCTCAGCTGATGAGAAAAAGGAACACTTTTACATAGTTGATGGGAAAGTAAGCTAGTTCCACCTTTGTGAAAAGCAGTGTGGCAATTTCTCAAAGAAAGAAAAATTGAGCTTCCATATTATCTAGCAATCCCTCTTCAGGGAGTAAACCCAGAGGAAAATAAATCACTATACCAAAAAGACACCTGCACACACATGTTTATCACAGCCCCTTTTAAAATATTTATTTTATTTTAAAGGTGTGTGGTACAATTCAGGATTAGGTATATATGTGGACATCATACAGGTAAAAGTTTGGACCTCCCTTTGGTCCCCACTTCGCCTGATTTGAGATCAGTTACATTTATTGATGTTGTGTCCCCCCCCAGCAGTTTTCATAATAGTAAAAACATGGAATCAACCCAGATGCCCATCAAAAGTGAAGCAGATAAAGAAAATGTGGTACATTATACATAATGGGATATTATGCAGCCATAAAGAAGAACAAAATCATGGCCTTTGCAGAATAAGCATGCAGCTGGAAACCATCGTACTAAGTGAACTATTATGGAAACAAAGAACTGAATACCATATATTCTCTCTTATAAGCAAGTCCTGATCACTGGTCATATGGTGGTATATCTCTCCACTGCTATGTCTGAAGCCCTAAAAAAATGTAAAGAAATGTATTATTTTACTCAAGGTTGTATTAAAAATGAATTTATTTCACTCTTAAAAAATTACATGTAAATATGCCCTTACTCTTATAATGTGGTATTATAAATAACATTTTCTGCAATGTTCAACTTAATTGTTCGTGGCAAAAAAAAAAATTGGCTTTATTTAAATGTATTTTATTTTACATATTTTGTTGACCTTCTCTTCCCAGATAGACAATTTGTAGGCCATAATAGTGCATTCTTTTTAACCTCAATGACCATACTTTTGTGTTAAAAGTGAGAAAACCTATCCTTGGACTTTTGCTAGCAGAAGATAAATTCCATATTTGTACATATCTATTCAGCACTGGTTCATAGTAACATGGCAACCTAATGTTGGGAGTTTGTATTTTCCACAAATGAACTACTTGCATTACTAGTCACAGTTGGTTTAAAATGTTTTGTTAAAAGACAACCAAGAAGACACTGTGTTGAAGTCAAATCCCTTGAGTATTCTCTACATTATCCGTCTGTGAGGAATTCATTTGACATTGGTGTCAACTGTCTAGTCATCACAATCCTTTAAAAGACACAGGTCACTTGACATATATTAGATTGGAAAATCACTTCAGATGATAGAAAATGGCCCAAAGTATAAGAAAATACCAATTCAGGTAGCTTTGATATGTTCATTTCCTTAGTTTATTTCTACTCTGAAATGACCTTCTGCTTCTTTCCACCTATTTGAATCTTACTTCTTTTCTAGGTCAGTCCAATTCCAGTTTTTCTATAGAACATTACCCAACATTAAAATCAAAAGATTTTACTGGCTGTTCTCTTCTCTTAGTATGCCTGCAAGGTACTAACTTGTCGTTCATCTATTTATTTTCCTATTGTCTCTCATAATGCTTAAGATGTGCATGGTATATTTTACAATGTCCTTTCATTTCAGTTTTCTATGTCTCCTCAGCCTCTCCTTTCTTCTCCTCCACATTTTAAACACTGAGTTTGTGCTCATTTCTAAAATGACAGTCAATGCCTTGTATGTAGTTTTATAGTGATAGTTTCTAGTATATCCACTTCATGTTAGGAAAGGAATGTTTTTAAAGGGTAAATTTATTTAATGTATAGTTTTATTCTAAGGTTAAGACACCTAAAAGCAATTGACTATAAATGTTATCACCTGCCATTAATTAATTTTAAAGCCAGAATGATTGTGAGTTAAGAAACTATGAGACCACAATAAGCAGTTCTATTTCAGTGTCACTTTTAGAGAATGGAAGAAGATAAAAGTACTCTCTTTGTAGCAGAAAATGTTTTGAGAAATTCATGGAGAGTTTTTTTCTTGCCTTGTGACAGTTTGGTATGTGCTTAGTATTTCTTCTCTCTATTTACATGTGGACACTGAGATTCAGAAGCCATAAAGTAGAAGAGCTGAATTTCTAGCACAGGTTGCTTTAATCAAATAATATCTTATTTTTTTCTCTCTGCCATTATAGTTTCAACATTTTAAATATGAATTATGACTTTAAATAAATTACTTTCCTTATATCAAAACATTAATCATAGAGCACACTATTGTAAATAATTTTGTGTAAAGCATGCTCTTTTTCTGGCATGTAAATACTTGTAGAAGTATTCACACTGAGAAATAACTCTTTAAATACAATATCATCTAATATTAATATTTGGCAATCATTTATGAGGGGGAAATATTGCTTTGTCAGACAAAAATTATAACTCATAGTCAAATTTAGAAACTATCAATACATTAAAGCATATCGAGACCTCATCTCTACAATTAATCAAAAAAAAAAAATTCAGCCGGGCATGGTAGCGCATACCTGTAATTCTGGCTACTCAGAAGGCTGAGGTAGAAGGATCGCCGGAGCCCAGCAGGTCGAGGCTGCAGTGGCTGGGAGCGGCCACTGAACTCCAGTCTGGGCAACAGAGTGAGACTCCAACTCAAAAAAAAAAAAAAAGCATATCGTCAAAGGCCTAGAAAAATCTGGGAACTAGGATGAAGAAAATTAAATGGAAAGCCAAAAGACATTCATAGATAATCTAGCTAATGTATATCATAAAGGACATCTAGAATTGTGAACAATCCTGAATCAATGGATTGCCATGTGCGAAATACAGCTGAATTCAATACTGTATTTTCTGGAACCACAGAAAAAGTTGGTTTATTGATTTTTATTTTAATTTTTTTTATTTTAAAGATGTGGGGTACAATTCAGGGTTAGGTATACAAGTGGTCATTGTACTGGTAAAGAAAAGTTGGTTTAATAGCTTCTTTAGTTTGTAATTTTTATTTGTTTTGAAATGGAATTTACTCACTTGTGCCTATAGAAAGATATCTGGCTGTGTAAGTTAGTTAAATATAGAGCTACTTAATCACAGATATTTTGCAAATATCTTCTATTCTTCCTTGGACCTTTTCGCCCTGGATGCATACTTTAACCAAAACAAACATCCAACTCTCATGGATATTATGTGCTGGTGGTGGCAAAGTTAGAGGAAAATAGAATGTTACCCAAAGAAATGGAGCTTAATATTGTTAATAAGTGTTATAAGAAAACAAAGAATAGGGTAAAGGACTAGAGGTGATCAGAAAAGTCCTCTCTTAAAAAGGTGGTATTTGGGGAGAGTCTCGATTCAAATAAGAGAGCAAAACACACTAATATTCAAGGCAAGAGTATGACAAGCTGAGATAACACTATGGGCAAAGGTCCTGTGGAAGGCAAGGCTCAAAATGATAGAGATTAAATAGATGGCACCGCATGTTCTTTTTCTCACTCCAAAACTGACACATATGACTTAGTAATCAGAAGATCTAAAGTAAAAATGGTAAGTAGCACAAAAGCATCTTTTGTTCTCACTACAGAGTCTGGCTTTTCTGAAAACTTGACTTTTTTAAACTAAGTTTTTTTTCACCTTGTGTGTTTAAGTTCTTTTTATTTCTATCTAGAAAACAGTCACAGTGATAATTAAAGTTTCCTCAGAAATTATTTAATAACTCAACTGTAGCATAAATTGAATACATTTTAAACTAATGGATTGTAGAAATAATAGTAAAATCATATGATGTTACAGATGACTGAAATCATGGCTGAATTAATTTTCACTGAAAGTTTTGCTTAATTAAAACACAAGATTTAAATAAATATAATCTTCTGTTTATAAGTCTCACACAGAAAAAGGAATAGTCTCTATATGTTGCAGAGTGAAACATTCTCTTATGGTCACCTAAAATGTGATTGTAATAGTTTTATTTTCAAATGATTACTCCTTATATTTTTCCTTACTTAAAAGTCATATTAATTTCAACTATCTTGAATCACATAATACAAAATCATGTTCTGAGACTATGCTCTATAACCATATAACATTACTTTTATCTTATTACCTAATTCCTTGCAGCTTTTTAGTAATCAATCACTTATCTGCCTTTTATTTGTTTCACGGTTAATTGAAGATAACTAATAGATGTGTTTATTTCTCTCCATGTAAATCTTTCCAAGGCATCCATCATGAAGTGCATGAAAAATTACATCTGTTTTAATTTTAATGTTGTTTTCAATTTAGAAAACTAAAACTCAAAAAAAAAAGATTTTTAAATATCATACTTTATTTTTGGAGTTGTCCAAAAATGATTAGAGAACAACAGAAAAATTGCAATTAATTTAATTTTTTTCTAGAACAAGCATAAAAATAATGAATTCTGTCAGTAGGATAAGATTCACTATAAAAGGTCCCATATTTATCATATTTATTTATTAGAATGTACTTTACAAAAAAAAGCAATGACACACAAATTTTGTTTATTTTATATATTAGTTTCAATATCCACTAGCTTTATCAACTGTTACCTCACTCATCAGAAAGGGAAGATGGTTTAACTTTAAAAAATAAAATGTGATTGAAAATTTTTATAGTGTCCAGAATGAGATCAATTTTAACTAGTGGATTTTTCAATGATTATTTACCTAACTTTAGTTCTTTTCTGCTGAAAAAAATGAATTTTGAACAAAAAAATTAATTATTATTCTCATGAGACTTCATATTCCTTTAGGGGAACACATATAATGTTTTCTCAGGAATAAGGAAGTAATACCACATGCATATACTTCTTTTACTTTATTTATTTATTTGTTTATTTTTCAGAAATTTTATTACAATCACTCAGATTAAATGCACAAGATAATTCTTAGCAGTATTGTTTGTTTTTTCTTGTTCTCTTATTTTAAAGATGTGGGCTATAATTCAGGACTAGGTATATAAGTGGTCATCGTACAGGTAAATTTGAGCCTCCCTTTGGTGGACACTTTGCCTACTTTGAGATCAGGTACCCTTATTGATGTTATGTGTTCCCCTCTCCTCCTCCCCCACCCCTCACTCCTGCAGCAGTTTCCAGCTACTGCCAATCCCTTTCTTATAGTATGGTGACTGTTCAGGGTCAGCTCATGAATGAGAGCATATGGTGCTCGGTTCTTTGTTTCTGTGATAAATCACTAAGTATTATAGACTCTAAATCCAACCAAGTTGCTGTGAAGTCCGTACTTTTGTTCTTCTTTATGGCTGGGTAATATTCCATCGTGTATATATACCATATGTTTTTTACCCAGCCCACTTTCAATGGGCAGCACAGCTGGTTCCGTGTTTTTGCTATTGTAAATAGTGCTGCAATAAACATGCATATGCAGGTGTCTTTTTTGTATAGTAATGTGAGATCTGTCAGTATATTCCCAGAAGGAGGATTGCTGGGTCCTATGGAAAGTCAATTTCTAGTTCTTTTATGAATTGCCATTTAGCCATTTGTATGTAATGGGTTGTTCTTGTTATTTTCTTCCCTAGTCTTTGCTGAGAATTAGACAGAAGCTTTTTCCTTCTCTGTGGTCCTAAAGCCTAGCACAATGCCCAACACAAAAATAGTTTTGGATCTAGTACAATGCCAGGAACACGTAAGCTTTTCTTCATGTTCTTACTGAAATATTACCTTACTAAAAGAGCTTTTCTGATTATTCCATTTAAAAATAACAATTTTTCCCCAATTCCAAGTACCCATTCTCTTTCCCTGTTTTTTTGTTTTGTTTTGGTTTGGTTTTTTTGCCTATTTTGATAATAAGATCAAATAGCTTCAACTGTTTTGTTTGGTTTTGGTTGGTTTGGTTGATTTGATTTGTTTGTTTTTTTCCTTTTTTGTTTTTGTTTTTTTTTTTTTTTGGTTTTGGTATGTTTTAGCAATTATTACCATCTGACATACTATACATATTTTTTTCTTTGTTTTCTATTGTTTCTTTGTATGGCTGCTATAACAACATACCATAAACTGGGTGGCTTATAAACAACAGAAATTTATTTCTCAAAATTCTGAGAAGTCCAAGATCAAGATGCCAACATATTCAGTACCCCTGATATAAAACTCATTAGAAACTGTTACAGAATTTTAAGAGTACGTCAGGGTTTTGCAAGTAACAAACATACTAATTTTGTCACAGTATAAACCACCGCTACCCAATAAAACATTCTGCAGTGATAGACCCATGTGGCTATTGAGCTCTTGAAATATGGATAGTGAGTCTAAAGAACTAATTTTTAAATGTTATTTAACTTTAACTTAAATTTAAATAGCTACTTGAAGATACTGTCTATCATGTTGAAAAAGCACAGCTTTAAACAATCATTCTCTTTTTCCATGATCAGAAATTATAAAAATTAAAAATGCAACAAAATAATAAAATGTACAAAATATTAAAAGGTTTAGCAATAATGGGATGATAGTTCTTAGTAAGATTATTATGGACAAATGATATCAGTTTCCTACAAATCATTGTGAGGAATTTTGCTTATTTTGTTTTATCAAAATAGAGAATAAGATATATAAAAGTTATAATAATAACTGAAGCAGTTATTCATCTGAATGGTAAAATAATTCTAGTGATATATAATTCACTGCACATGCTCTGTAGATACATTTTCTAAGGCTTGGGATCAGAATAGAAAACAAATATGTGTTTATACTACAGCAAAGTTTTTCTTAAATCACTTGCTAAAAATGAAAAATATTATGAATAATCAAATATATTTATTCTTTAAAATTTTAAAGATTTCTTCTGTTATTTGATTTTTTACTCACACTTGTATTTTGGATGAATTCAGCATTGATTTTGTATGCTTCAGTGCAGTTGAAAGATTATTATAATGGTGGTTTTATTTGTGGTAGTAAAGATATTTTATTAACTTTCCTAAATTTATTGGGTGGAGTGATTCTGGAATGACAGTGTTTGAGAGATATTTGCATTATGTGTGGGATATGGGCAACTTGGCAAGACCTCATCTCTACAATAAATCAAAAATTAGCCGGGTGTGGTAGCGCGCCTGTAGTTCCAGCTACTTGGAAGGCTGAGGTGGAACGATCGCCAGAGCCCAGCAGGTCGAGGCTGCAGTGGCTGCTCACGGCCACTGCACTCCAGTCTGGGCGACAGAGTGAGACTCCAACTCAAAAAAAAAAAAAAAAAAAAATCGGTGCTGCAAATAATAGATTGGCTTGATTCCTTTCAATGCCAAAAAATAAAAGCAGTGACCAAAAAATACAAATGGAAATAAAGAAATTTTGACCTAGAAAACTTTGATTTCTCAAAATAAACAGAAAATACAAAGTAGAAATTTGCTTTGTGACTTTACTTGCACAACCCTGTTGTACTCTTAAAATTTTGTAACAGTTTCTAATGTAAGAGTTTGTAAGAGTTTTATATCAGGGGAACTGAATCTGTTGGCACCTTGATCTTGGACTTTTCGGAATTTTGAGAAATAAATTTCTGTTGTTTATAAGTCACCCAGTTTGTGGTATTTTGTTATAGCAACCATACAAAGAAACAAGCATGAGTTTAGATCATTCAATAAGACAATTATAAGCAGGTAGTTCAAATGACTATATCTGAAAGATTCAAGTTTGTCAAAACTTTCCCACCCTTTCTTTCTTTATAACCAGCCTAATTCTGGAAACCCAGGTAACGTAAAAATAACAAAATTATATTTAAAAAATTAAAGAGAAAAGAGCGCAAGACTCTCAAATTGCAGTAGGTACAGCAGTATTTCTAGAAATTTTTTGAATCAAATTAAGAATTGTCATAACATCTATAAAAATCTAATAATTAGGAAAATATAAAAATAATATATAAAAATTCCTGTCTTTTATGCAGATGCAACAATCAACTAGAAATGCACTGGGAAAAAACCACTAAAACAGTTGTAATTACAAAATGCTTACAAATAATCATAGCAAGATGTTTTAAATATGTTATTGACGATCAAAAAGAATAACTGGAGAAGCCGGGCTCAGTGGCTCAGCCTCTAATCCCGCGCCTTGGGAGGCTGAGGTGAGTGGATTGTCTGAGCCCGTGGGTTCGAGACCCGCCTGGGCAGGCGAGACCTCATCTCTACAATAAGTCAAAAAATCAGCCGGGCGTGGTAGCGCATGCCTATAATTCCGGCTACTCGGAAGGCTGAGGCGGAAGGATTGCTGGAGCCCAGCAGGTCGAGGCTAGGGTGGCTGGGAGCAGCCATTGCACTCCAGTCTGGGCGACAGAGCGAAACTCCAACTCAAAAAAAAAAAAAAAGAACTGGAGAAAAAGATCACGTTCTTAAATGGAAAAACTCAATATAAGAAAAGAGATTAATTGTCTTTGATTTAAATGATAAAAGTCATATAATTCCCTTCAAAACTGTGATGAAATTTGTATACATATGTATGTGTGTGCATATACATATACAGTTTAAAAATAGATCTCAAGTGGTTTATTCTAAAGTTCATGTGAAAAGTTAATTAATTTGTAAGAATAGCTAATGATAATTCAGAAAATAAAACAATGAAGAACTAACACTACCTCATTTTATAACAAAATATAAGAGTACAC
Organism: Cephalopachus bancanus; assembly: GCA_027257055.1. Taxonomy (NCBI): domain Eukaryota; kingdom Metazoa; phylum Chordata; class Mammalia; order Primates; family Tarsiidae; genus Cephalopachus; species Cephalopachus bancanus. The sequence goes on from JAPVLO010000262.1 coordinate 3,472,189, forward strand.
AATTAAGCAATGTGACATTTTGTGGGGAATAAATAAGCTTAAGTAAATCAGAGAGAGAATGCAATATATGTAGCATTCTAACATTTTAAGTTTTATAAAAGAAATATATTATAAGAAGTGAAAATTAACACTATTCACTGGGGTAGAATATTTGCAAGATGTATTAAGAAAGAGACGTGAGCTGGGTGTGGTGGTTCACACCTATCATACCAGTGCTTTGGGAGGCCCAGGCAGGAGGATTGCTTGAGGCGAATAGTTCAAGAACAGCCTAGACAAAATAGTGAGACCTTGTCTTTACAAAAAAAACCTAGCCAGGCTGGTGGCACATGCTTGTAGTCCTGGCCACTTGGGAGGATAAAGCAAAAGGGTTTCTTGAGCAATCAAGAGTTCAAGGTTGCAGTAGTCTGTGATAGTACCACTACACTCTAGCCTGAGAGATGGAGTGAGATTCTGTCTCAAAAATAAATAAATAAATAAATAATAAAAAAGAAGGGAATATGAATACGTAATTCACCAAGAGAATATAACAATTTACAGTAAACGTTTAAAATTAATACTCAATTTCATTGGGATCCTGGAAATTGTGAAGTAAAACAATAAATTAATAGAAAAGAAGTATTAGGAAAAGCCTAATGGTTAGAGACTTACTTTTCACAAAGCAGTTATCACATTTTTTAGCTTATTATAGATATTTATTTTGGGTTAGAAGTTGTAAATTTTAAAATGTTATATAGATAAAAAAGTTAAAACTCCAATTTCTGTCAGCTGGAGAATGTTTACAGTATTTTTTACACAGCTGTCCTGTGAGATGCTGTTTGTGTTATAACATATAGTCCCATGGAACTATTTATAAAATATAATATTAGGTAAGTAGTGTTAATATCAGAACAAATTTTATAATACAATTTTATTATTTTTTAACATACTCACTTGCAGACCTCTTATTGGTCTTCATTCTTTTCCCATCTCTCAGGAAAGAGGTGGAAATGGAAATGCCAGAGAAGCAATGGAATATGGCGACCACTACCATGGGACTTCAGTACTGTTTGATATCATTTTGCAAAACAAAATTTTAAAAAATTATAATTGTTTTGGAGATTTTATTTTATGAGAAAGTAGAAGAAAAGAGAAAAATCTACTTCTGCTTTTGAACTAGTTTTAGATACCCCTTTCATAATAAAGTGTTGGAAATGTTTGTAGGAAATAGGCGAGAGGTTTGGGAAAGAGGTGGGAATAACCTCAATCACTACAGACCCGTGGGGGAAAAGTAGAACATTAACTAGTAGGAAAGATTTCCATAGAGCCTCTAGGTTAGCCATAAAAAAAGAGGCTATCTTAATTGCTTATTCAGATATGTATGAAATGTATTTTTTTCATTCATTTAACCAATTAATTTACGTTGAGGAAATACAATGCACTAACAGCTATAATGGGAGCTTACTACTTTAGTGTAAAGCATATCATTTAGTTGTCACAAATCTCCTACATGAAATTTTTACATAAAACTTGTTTGTTCATTAAACACTTAATAAAGTTTTAACAATTATTCGTTGTAATTTATAACAGTATTGTTCCAATCAGGTACTTAAAGCTTTTATTCAATTTCTCATATCTAAAAGTCTTATATCTTCAATTAGTTTATAAGATTTAAGAACAGAATTTATGTCTTCTTTTCCTTAAATCTTTCATAGTACTTTGACGTAGGAAGTGTTTATTAAATCACTATCACATTGTAGAGTTATTTTGTATTTGTTCTAGATGGCTGCTTTCAGTCCTTGTTTTGAATTCTGTAGTGGCAGGATAAGTGGTAGATTGAGACTCATAAAGAGTAGAACAGAAAAAGAAAAAAACAAATCAGAGATATCTGAAATATCAGAGAGATGGCCCCAATTAAGATCAAGGTTTCATCTATTTGTACATATGTGTCACTTTTTTCCAAATTTGAATAAATATCAGTATTTATATCCAATAAATGTACCTTTTATTCCTTAATAAAGAAATCACTTATTAATCTGGAAAAGATAACTCTCACAAGTGAGACCAAGCACTTATCTCTCTGATAGATACCCCATGTCTTTTTAACAGAAGAAAAGTTTATCCAGTCGATGGCCTGAAAAGGGAACAGTCCCGAGGGAAATAAATTCTTTTTTGAGTAGAGGTCTTACTCTGTTGCCTAGACTGGATTATAGTGGCACAATCATGGCTCACCACAGCCTCAAACTCCTGGGCTCACGTGATCTTCCATCCTCAGCCTTTTGAGTAGCTGGGACTACAGACATGCACTACCATGCCTGGTTGTTTTTTGGTTTCTATATTTTGTAGAGATGAGGTCTTGCTCTGTTGCCCAGGCTGTTCTCAAACTACCCGGCTCAAGCTAGCCTCCTGTCTCATCCTCCCAAAGTGCTGGAATTACAGCCATGAGCCACCATGCCCAGTCACCTAAATATTTAAGAAAGACAATGTTAATGAATAACTATCTAGTATTCTCTCCCATTTCTGCCAATCTTGCAAGCAGAAGTACTGACTCTGGTACCACAGATCTTTATATAGCAAAGAGGTTTAGATGATAAAGATAGTGAATGTCTTTGGGCATGGGGTAGATTTGCTTGTTGTTCGTGGTAATAAAGATCATGTCTCCCTCTGGGGCAAAGTTCATGCAGGTTTACTGTCCATTATAAAAGGCTTGTGTTCTTTAAGTCTAGGGCTCCTACTGCATGTGCAGCATCCATCCAGGCCACTCCACATAAACCTTGAGATATGGGGAATAAAGAAAAAACAACATGAAAATTAAGCTTATTCTCCCTTCTGTGCTGTGAATAATAAATTCCTTTTATTTTGACCCTGAGTCTCATGCCTTTTACCAGCAACCAAAAAAGGGCAATTGTTTAATTTTTTAGCTTGCAAGTGGGACAAAATCTCAGACAGAGCTGCTGATCATCAATGCAAGATAATTTAGGGACAGCAAATGTTATAGAGGTGATACACTATAAGGGTAGTTATTTCTCCAAAATAGAATTCCACAGCCACGTAATATATAATCTTTAGCTATACTCTGGTATTCTTTCTCAAAGAAATACATTCTCCCTCTTCATTACTTAAGTGATTCACACATTGGACATTTTCACCACAAAGAATAAATGTAACCAGTATTACTTCTATGAAGTAAAATTTTAGCATATTGTCTAAAGTTAAAGCACGAGTACAAAATCCTACTACAGAAAATCTCAATGTGCCCCACCCATAAAAATCATTTGGTAAATATTCATTACATAACCTGCAAAATGGTTGATCTTAGCCAAAATCTCAGCACCAGCATTCAAATTTGTTGTATAATGACTTGTGGAATATATGGATAGACATTCTAATATTATATACATATATCCAAAGCTAGAAAAACCTTTTGTGGGTTTTAAAGCATGATAAAGAAGCAAACACGTAACCAACTAATTAAGTAACTAATGAAAATAAAATCACTAATCAGAAAACTCAGAAAACAGATAAATTTGCAGCAGATATTAAGAAAAAAGTAAAATTGTATGATATTTTTTGTAGCAAGTGCTATCCTTGATTAATGATATATGTTAATCAGGGCTAACATGGTATGGTCTCAATTGACACATAAAGTATTAGTACTTTTATTAAATTTCATAAATGCCAAAGAGCAGAGGCATGTGTTGGCTATTAACATTCATGGATTTTCTTATTAAATAGAAAGAAATTAAATATAATTGTTGGCCACATAGTACAATTTTTACAAATATACATGTCCACAATATTTCATGCTTTTAGAACAAAAGTAAACTATACACTTCTAAGTTTGTATCTAAACTGAAGACCTGCTGTACCTTGTATGGCCATTTAAGCTGTTATGATTTAAATGTTTGTCTCCTTAAAAGTTTATGTTGAAATTTAGTTGCCATTGCAACCATATTAAAATGTGAGCCTTTTGAGAGTTAATTGGGCCATGGGGGCTTGGCCTCACACACTGGTGGTTAATGTCCTTATAAAAAAGCAAGTTCAACATCCTTTTGCCTCTTTGCTGTCACCTTCCATCATGAAATGATACAGCAAGAAGGTCACGCTTGATGCCTGTGGCTTGATCTTGGACTTCCCAGCCTCTAGAACTATGAGACATTTCCCATTGTTATAAATTACCTAGACTCGGGTATTTTGTTACAGGAGAACAAAACAGACTGAGACACAAGTTCTTGTGCAAGTGTCCAGACAACTTAAAATGTTTTGTTTGTTTGGTATGATCTATGTGGTAAATCAATAATGCTTGTGAAAACACCATGTTTCTGAGTAATTAAAAAGTAATCCCTGATATCAAGGTGATATTTCAGATTATGTGTTTACCCAATGACTCTAATTAAGCAAACATTGAAAATCCAGTGTCTCCATTTATATCTAAATTTGCCAAATTGTTTTCTGAAAAATATCTGATTTCTGATAAAGGCTAACAAAAAATCAAGATTTTGAAATTCTTGCAGAAAAGCATACTGCATCTTTCTTCTCTCTTTCAACAATACAACATTTACCTAAAATATATTACTATACATTCATAAGTTAAACAAATAGTTATTGAATTTTGACAATGTGCTAAGCATTACATTGGGGCTTGGAATACATCAGTGAATACACCAAATAATTCTTTCCTCTTGAGCTTATAATATAACATTGATGAAGTTATTTTAAAATTGTATTTAAAATGAAAGAGAAATATTCCCAACTATATTCCAAAAAATGCTCATAAAGATAAAAGTGTTGTAAAATGACTTAAATTTAAATAAAAAGTATCCCTTGGACTCAAATGATAAGTAGTAATAACTGTTTTTCTGGTGTAGTAAGAATTAATAAAGTTGCTAAATTGCCCTTTTCATCATAGATACATGACTAGCTTGTCACATGCATACATTCAAAGTTAAAAAGTTAAACAACAGTAAAAACAGAATTGTCTGGGTCTCTTTCAGACAGACAGAAGCCCAGTCATAGATTGACAAGACAAGAGAGTTAACAAATTTTAGTCTTCTCTCTTATCCGGGTTTTGGAAAGCTTACTGTACTTTAAGTGCTTAGGAGATCTTCATGACCATATTAAAAAGCTGACTATTAAAATTATAAATTTACTGCCTTGGACTATAAAAATGCTATAATTCTTCCTTCATAATAAGAAACTTTTAAAATGGGAATCTCAAGCTGAAATGCTATCCTACAAATAAATTATTTGAAAATTAACAACTTAATGATATTTTTCAGATTCAAGGTGAGTATATTTTGTTTACAGTGAATATGTCATGTTGGTCACTGCTACTTTAGAACTTTAAAAATAGCTACCAGGTGCCATACATTTTCCATGCATAACCCCCAAAAAGTTGTATGCAAGAAATAATAAACATTTTTAATAGATGTATTACAAGATTTATTTCTGTGTGTTTAAAAGTTTTATTTCTGAGTCAGGCTTTGCAGAGTATGAAATAGATGTTTACCATTCACTATTTTTAAAAGTTGTTAAACTCAGCAATATTCACGCAGATTAATATAAATTATTATGAGTTTATAGTGTGAAACATCATTTAATCAAGGAAGCATTACATTGTAAATTGCAATATCTCCTATTAGCCACTATAATTTAACATATTTATTAATATTTGTAATAACAATCAGAATTATATACTTTTAATTTTCAATCTTTTTTTTTTTTTTTTTTTTGAGTTGGAGTCTCACTCTGTCGCCCAGACTGGAGTGCAGTGGCCGCTTCCGGCCACCGCAACCTCGACCTGCTGGGCTCCAGTGATCCTTCCGCCTCAGCCTTCCAAGTAGCTGGAATTAGGCATGCGCTACCACGCCCAGCTGATTTTTTTTTTTTTTTATTGTAGAGATGAGGTCTTGCTGCCTAGGTGGGTCTCGAACCCACGGGCTCAGGCAATCCACTCACCTCAGCCTCCCAAAGGCGTGGGATTACAGGCTGAGCCACCGAGCCTGGCTTAATTTTCAATCTTAACTTGAAATCTGAGCTCCAAAATTCTTCCAAATTTCATTAAATACAAAAGTTGAAAATAGACTTTTCTTGTTGTCTATTTTTATGTTGAAAATACAACACTAGAATTACATAGCTAGAATGCACATTATGAGTAAATATTCCAAATACCTCACAAGTATAAACTCTATAAGCTTTCAAAATTAAAGTTTTGACCATAAATTAAGATGTAAAATTATTGATTTAGGTACAATTATTAATTCATATTTTTACAACATAAATGTGTGGTATTTTCTCCCAACGCATACTGGTGCCTGCTATTGAAAACATTGTTAGTTCAGAAGACTGAAAAAAAATTATTTGCATTCATACCTTGCTTCAACTAAATACCAACATTACTAAAATAAAATATTCTGAAATAGGAAGCATGTCACCCTAACTGAATAGCTCTCTCATATGAAGTGTCAGGGAAAATTGCTTTACTTTAATACTTATCAGAAGAGCCCACAACCTTTATCTCTGACTGAAATTATTAGGGGCAAAATAACTTGGAAACAGCTTGATTTTCTGTCGTTTGATAACTTTGCTTTTTTTTTTAGACATTGAGTGCATGTTATACTGATTATAAAGAAATGACAATAATTGAAATATTAATGAATGAACTATAGTATCTATTTTACACTACTTTCATCACATTGCCTCTGCTATGATGACAACATGAATAAGATTAAAGACAGTGAAAACTGTTTTTACTACATTACTCCAGAAAGGAAGTGATTGCTATAAATACCTTAGGAATAAGGATTTGTTATGCTTCTGCAATTTAGATTAATGTAATTATTAGATTTATTTAGATTATTTATTCAGTACGTAGCCTTTATATTACTTCCTGTCTTTATTTGTAATGGATAATTTATGTGGCCCAAAACCCAAAAATTAAAATAGTGGAGAAAATGGAGTAGTAAAGGCATTTGAACATGCAAGATATAGTAAATAATGAATAAATAAAAGAATAAATGAATGTTATAATTATTCTAAAGAAATCAAGGGTTAAACATTAATCATAATGGAAACAAAAAAAAATTAGGAATACTGAGCAATGAAAGTCCTGGTTTGTTTTTTTTGTTTTTTGTTTTTTGTTCTTTTTTTGAGTTGTAGTCTCACTCTATTGCCCAGACTGGAGTGCAGTGGCCACTCCCGGCCACTGCAGCCTCGACCCACTGCGCTCTGGCGATCCTTCCGCCTCAGCCTTTCGAGTAGCCGGAATTACAGGCATGCGCTACCATGCCCAGCTGATTTATTTATTTATTTATTGTAGAGATGAGTTCTCGCCAAGTTGCCCAGGTGGGTTTCGAACCTGCGGGCTCAGGCAATCCACTCACCTCAGCCTCCCAAAGTACTGGATTACAGGTGAGCCACCGAGCCCGGCTAAAGCCCTATTTTTAAAATAAAAAATGATTAAAATCAACTTTCAATGTTTATCTGAAGAAATTAGTAAGAATCTCCTAAAATGAACCTAAAGATAATTAGAAGAAAATAAATGACAAGAGCTGAAGCTATTCGCATGTGAAATAAAAAAAGAAAAGACAGGATTAACAAAACTTAAAAAACATTTTTGGAAAAAAAAATAGACAAACATCTTACAAGAATAAGTTTAAAAAAAACAGAGATGAAGAGATAAATGATTATCATAAATACCCATAAAAGAAAAAAAGGACCACAGTTGCCCATAAAATATACATTAAAAAAGCAAGGAAAGCCGGGCTCGGTGGCTCAGCCTGTAATCCCGCGCCTTTGGGAGGCTGAGGTGAGTGGATTGCCTGAGCCCGCGGGTTCGAGACCCGCCTGGGCAGCGAGACCTCATCTCTACAATAAATCAAAAAATCAGCCAGGCGTGGTAGCGCATGCCTGTAATTCCGGCTACTCTGAAGGCTGAGGTGGAAGGATGACAGGAGCCCAGCGGGTCGAGGCTGCGGTGGCGGGGAGCGGCCACTGCACTCTAGTCTGGGCGACATGAGACTCCAACTCAAAAAAAAAAAAAAAAGCAAACAACAAAACAATAATTTAATTTATATCAATAATGGCATACACAGATATACATTAAAGCAGACAGATAATAAAATGCTGTAGAACAAAAGGTCTCAAGGAAAAAATAGAAATCAGAATACACCAATAACGTCTGTAAAAGTAGTCTTTTTGTTTGTTTGTTTCAAAAACAAAACAAAAGAGGAGGCAGAAATAAGCCTGAAGAACAAAATACAATGGATTCACAAGCCATCTTGTCATAAACGGAAGGACCAAAAAAAATCCTTATTTAATTGAATTCATCCTAGAGAATAAAAACAAAGGCAAAATTGCCCAAATCCTCTCATGAACCTGATAGAAACTTGATACTAGAACCGCATTTTAAGACATTAGAACTGCATTTTAAGAAAGGCATTTTAAGACATTTGTCAATCTATTCCATCATGACACACAAAAAAATAGTTTAAGCAGTTCTCCACTACTCTAAGATCATAGGTCTATTTGCTATGTTTCCTTTTCCTTAAATTATTTTAGAGTATTTATATATATTTTTACTTCATTTTAAAAATATTTTGATCTTTAACTCATCTAGAGAGTTAAATTTACTTTGGAGGATGATCGGAGGTATAGTTTTATTTTTAAGGTTTTCTTTTCATCAAATTGATGACTATATTAACATGATTCATGTGAAAGACTTGGCTGATTTCATGTTCACAAAGTCAATATAAGCCCACAGCGTTGAACCAATGTAGGTATGTATCTGGCATGTTATACTTGATTCAGAACCTGAATGAGAGAGGAATGTGAAAATTAAAATTACATAGCATGGTGAAAGAGAAAAAAGTCCTTAAGTTCTGCCATGAGAAGAACAAAGAGAGATGTGAGAACTTTAACTCAATAGTTGTCACAGTTTCTTTTCCTGAGATTCAAATGACCTGGGACATCTCAGAAAAGAATGGGCAGTTGCAGCTATAGACTCTACAACTGAAGTCCTGAATTGCCAATTCCAGGTCCTGCTGTGGAATTCTTGAAGTTAAGCCACATGATCTCTAATATCTCTTAGATATTGTATAATTATTTGATTTCCCATAAAAGTATGCTCTCCTTACAAGATAAAAATTTGGATCAATAAAAATATCAGTAAACTAATTGTCTTAAATATCTGTGTAGACTGAATTATTCTTTTTGAAAAAGATATTTAATATATTTAATAATGAATATAAAAATGAACTCTAAAACTGCAATGTATAAATATCTTAATACATATATGTTAAAGTTATTTTAAAACTTATCAAACTGTAAAATGCAGCAGCACTGATTCTAGTAGCAAAATAATGTTGAAGTCAAATCGTTACTTAACCAACATGTCACAGTATTTGACATATTAACCAGGATAATCAAGTGTTAAGAATAACAACACAAGGTCTACATCTAGTTAAAGAGGTTCTGTGCATAGTCATAAATAGAAAGTAGAATGAAGTAATCAGCATGGTGACTATTTAAAGTAATTTTTTGTTTATGTCTGCCCATGTTTTTTTTTTATCAGTATTTTTTATTTTGATATTGTGGGATACAGTTAAGGATTAGGTATACAAATATGCTTCATTCAGGCACCCTTGTTGATAAGGGGTGTTTTCCCGGCCCCAAGCAGATATTACTACCATTAATCCCACCTCCCTTCCCCTCCACCCCCATAGTTTCCCACCACTGTCAGTCCTTTTCTTATAGTATTACGATGGATGTTCAAGGTCCACTATATGAGTGAGAACATGTGATACTCAGATCTTTCTTTCTGTGAGAGGTCACTCAGTATTATAGATTCCAGTTCCATCGAGGATCCTGCGAAATTCATGATTTTGTTATTTTTTATGACTGCATGGTATTCCATCCATACCATTCCATGGTATTCCATGTATATGTACCACATTTTAAAAATCCAGTCCTCTTTTGATGGACAGCATGGTTGGTTCCAGGTTCTTGCTATCGTGAACAATGCTGCGATAAACATACGTGTGCAGGTATCTTTTTCATAGAGTGATTTGAGTTCTTCAGGGTATATTCCCAGTAGGGGGATTGCAGGGTCATATGTTAGGTTGATATTTAGAGCTTTTAGGAATCGCCACACTGTTTTCCACAGAGGTTGCACTAGTTTGCACTCCCAACAACAGTGTAGAAGTGTTCCCTTTTCACCACACCCTCTCCAACAACTGTAATTCTTTGAGTTATTGATAATTGTCATTCTGACTGGAGTTAGGTGGTATCTCAGTCTGGTTTTGATTTGCAACTCCTTGATGATTAGTGATGTTGAACATTTCTTCATGTGTCTGTTGGCTACTCGAATGTCTTCCTTTGAGAAGTGTCTGTTCATATCTTTTGCCCACTTTATAATGGGGTTGTTTGTTTTTTCTTTTCAGCATGTTTGAGTTCCTTGTAGATTTGAGATGTTAAGCCTTTGTCGGACCTGGAGTTGGCAAATACTTTTCCCCAGTTTGTGGGCTGTCTCCCTGCTCTCTTGATGGTTTCTTTGGCTTTGCAGAAGCTTGACAGTTTAATGAGGTCCCACTTGTCTATCTTATCTCTTATGACCTGTGGGTTTCAGCTTTGTTCAGGAACTGGATGCCAGTTCCAATTTCCATGAGGGTATGTTCTTCATTTTCTAAGGTTCTTATGGTTTGAGGTTTTACATTTAGGTCTCTGATCAATTTAGAGTTAATTTTTGTGTATGGGGATAGATAGGGATCTTGTTTGAGTCTTCTGCATGTGGTCAATTTTCCCAGCACCATTTACAGAATAGGTTCTCCTCTCCCTAGTGGTAGGTGGTGGAGGCTTTGTCAAAGATGAGTTGGTTGAGAAATTGAGGTTTTGCTTCTGGAATCTCAATTCTATTCCATTGGTCTATATGCCTGTTCCTATACCAATACCAAGCTGTTTTGATTATTGTAGCTTTATACTAAAGTTTGAAGTCTGGTAATGTGATACTACCTGCTTTGTTTTGTATTTTTTTGTTGTTGCTGTTGTTGTTTTGTTTTTTTTTTCTGAGGATTTTTCTGGCTATTCTTGGTTGTTTGTGTTTCCATATGAATTCCTGTATTGTTTTTTTCTAGGTCTGAGAAGAATGTTACTGGCAATTTGATGGGTATTGCATTAAATCTGTAGATTGCCTTAGGTAGGATGGACGTCTTCACAATGTTGATTCTTCCTATCCATGAGAATGGGATATTTTTCCACTTGTTTGTGTCATGTTTGATTTCTTTGAGCAGTGCTTTGTAGTTTTTATTGTAAAGGTCTTTCACGTTTCTGGTCAGGAAGATGCCAAGGTATTTCATTTCTTTGTGTGTGGCTTTTGTGAATGGAATTGTGCTTTTTATTTGACTTTCTGTTTGTTTATTATTGGTGTAAAGAAATGCAATTGTCTTTTGCACATTTATTTTATATCCTGAGACTTTGCCAAAGGCCTTTATCAGTGTAAGGAGGTTTTTGACAGATTCTCTTGGGTTTTCAAGATACACAATCATGTCATCTGCAAAGAGAGATTGCTTGACTTCCTCTTTTCCTATTTGTATACACGTGATTGCCTTCTCTTCTCTGATTGCTCTAGCCAGGATTTCCAATACTATATTGAACAGGAGGGGTGAGAGTGGGCATCCTTGTCTTGTTCCAGTTTTCAAGGTAAATGGTTCCAGTTTTTGTCCATTTAGGAGTATGCTGGCTGTGAGTTTCTCGTAGATGGTTTTTACTATTTTGAGGTATGTTCCCTGTATGCCTAGATGTTCAAGGGTTTTTATCAAGAAGGGGTGCTGGATTTTATCAAAAGCTTTTTCTGCATCTAATGATATAATCATGTGGTTTTTGTTTTGACATCTATTGATGTATTTAATTACATTTATGGTTTTATGAATATTGAACCAGGCTTGCATCCCAGGGATGAAGCCTACTTGGTCATGATGGATGATTTTTGAGATGTGTTGTTGAATTCAGTTTGATAGAATATGTTGAGTATTTTAGCATCTATGTTCATCAAAGATATTGACCTGTAGTTCTCTTTCTTTGTGGGGTCTTTACCTGGCTTGGGTATCAATGTGATGTTAGTTTTGTAAAATGATTTTGGGAGGGTTCCATCTTTCTCAATCGCCTGGAATACCTTTAGTAGGATTGGTGTCAGCTCCTCCTTAAATGTCTTGTAGGATTCTGTTGGAAAACCATCTGGTCCAGGGCTTTTTTTTTGTAGGTAGTTTTCTTATTATGTGTCAATTTCCTTGATTGCTATTGGTCAATTTTGGGTCTCAATTTCTTCTTGTTTCAACCTAGGCAGGTTGTGTGATGACAGAAAGTCCTCCATTTCTGAAAGATTTTCAAGTTTGTTTCCATATAAGTGTACATAGTAGTCTCTAATGAACTTTTGTATTTCTTCAGGGTCAGTTGTGACTTCATCTTTTATGTTTCTGATTGTGTTTATTTGGGTTTTTTCTCTCTTTTTCTTGGCAAGTCTAGCTAGGGGACCGTTGATCTTGTTTGTCCTTTCAAAGAACCAGCTTTTTGTTTCACTGATTTTTTTTTGTATATTCTTTTTGTCTTCTATGTCCTGGATTTGGGCTTTTATTTTGGTGATCTGGATTCTTCTGCTGAAATTAGGGTTTAGGTGGACTTGCTTTTCCAGCATCCTTAGGTGGCTTGTTAGGCTGTTGATTTGTGATCCTTCCATTTTCTTCATGTGCATTTGTAGGGATATAAATTCCCCTCTTACTACAGCTTTCATGGTGTCCCAGAGATTTTGGTAAGATGTTTCTTTATTTTCATTTCTTTCCAGGTATCTTTTAATCTCTGTTTTGGTTTCATTGTTGACCCAGGTGTTGTTTAGCATCATGCTGTTTAGTGTCCATGTCTTTGTGGGTTTTGGGGGGACCTTGTTGGTGTTAATGTATATTTTTATTCCACTGTGGTCTGAGAAGATGCATGGTAAAATTTCAGTCTTTTTAAATTTGTTTATTCTTGATTTATGGCCAAGTATGTGGTCGATCTTAGAGTACATTTCATGCGGTGATGAGTAGAATGTATATTCTGTGGTCTTTGGATGGAGTGTTCTGCAGGTATCAATTAAGTCCATTAAGGGTCACATTGAGGTTTCGGATCTCATTGCTGATTTCTTTTGTCCTGATGATCTGTCTAGGGTTGTGAGTGTGTGAGTGGGGTATTGAAGTCCCCTCCTATGATGGTGTTGAAGTTGATATCTTTTTGTAGGTTACCTAGAAGCTGCTTTATGAAAGTTGGTGTTCCTATGTTGGGTGCATATATGTTTAGGATGGATATTTCTTGTTGATGGATTGAACCTTTTACCATTATGTAGTGGCTTTCTGTATCTTTTTAATTTTTGATAGTTTAAAGGGTATTTTGTCTGAGATTAAGATCATGACTCCTCTTTTCTTTTGTGTTCTGTTTGCCTGAAAATTTGTTTCCCATCCTCTTACTTTGAGTCTGTGAGTGTCCTTTCTAGTGAAGTGAGTCTCTTAAAGACAATAAATTGTTGCCTGGTGATATTTTATTCATTTTTCCATTCTGTCTTTTCAGTGTTGAATTTTATCTGTTCACATTCAAGCTAATTATTGAAATGTGATAGTTGATCCCTGTCATAATGTTCTTACAGAGTTGTTGTTGTTCTTACTGTTTGTGTATTGTCTTTCTTTTGGTTTTAGAGTGGGTTCATGTGTGTTTTTAATCTTTTGCCTGTACTCTTATGAACAATGTGATTTTTTTTTTTTTTTTTTTCTGTGTTCAACACTTTCTTAAGTGTTTCTTGTAGAGGTGGTCTGGTGGCGGCATAGGTTCTTAGGGATTGGCTGTCTGGGAAAGGTTTCAATTCTCCCTCACTGATGAAGCTTATCTTGGCTGGGTAGGTTATTCTCAGTTGAAATTGTTTATCTTTTTGAACTTTGAAGATAAGGCTCCAAGCTCTCATAGCCTGGAGGGTTTCTGTAGATAAATCTGCTGCTATTCTAATTGGTCTTCCCTGGTAGGTAGTCTGATCTTTTTCTCTTACTGCCTTTAGGATTTTTTATTTTATACCTACTTTGTTTAGGGGAATCATTATGTGTCTGGGAGTTGGTCTTCTCATTTGTTGTCTTGTAGGGGTTCTCTGAATCTCTTGTGTTTGAATTTTTGCATCATTGATGAGATGAAGGAAGTTTTCTTGAATGATTTCATGAAATGTTTGTTCCAGTGTGGGCTCTGTTTCTCTCTCTGCCTCAGGAAGGCCGTTTACTCTTAGTTTTTTTTCTCTTGAAGTGATTATTCATCCTTTGAAGGTTTTGTTCTGTCTTTTTAAGCTTCTTTTCTATGTTTTTGACAGTTTAGGTTAGTTCTGTGTTTTGATCTTCAAGCTCTGAGATTCTTTCTTCTGCTTGGGTAATTCTGCTTTCCATGCTTATTAGTTTGTTATTTATTTCCATCACAGTAATCTTTACTGCTCTTATTTCTGACATCAGCTCCTTCCTATTTTCCTCTGGTCTCTCCTCAATTTCTGTTTATTCTCTCTATTAATATCTTGATGTCTGAGTTTGGTTCATGTGACCAGTCATTCTGGGGGCTCTTCATTATGTGTGTTCCAAAGTCTGTTTTCTCATTGTCTGACCTCCCAGGGGTCTGTGTGGGACCTGTATTCTTCTTTTGGTTTTTCTTCATTAGTGCGGTTTTTTCCTCCCTACTTTTTCCATCCCTCCACGTTGTATCACCTCTTCTTTAATTCTGTTATTCAGGGCTGGAGGGGTTGTTTTTACTTCTGTTTGTTCAATCTCTGATTCTTCTTTATGTATATCCTCTTACTTTGTTCAATTCTAGAGTTGCACTGTAGGTTGGGCAGGGTCCTTTTTGCAGTTTTGAAATTTACTTAAAGGGAAGCTGTGATTCAAAATCTATCTGCAGGTCCTGGTATCTGCCAACAGGTGTATGGATAATCTGAAACCCACTTCCCACTGCCTTAGAATCTGTCCGCACAGTGGGGTTGTAGGTTTACTCCCTGAAATAAAATGAGGTTAACAGAGGAAAGAGAATGGACCAGATGGTGGGGGGAAGAGAGGGGTGGAGAGAGAGAGAGGAGTAAGGGGGGAAACAGATGACTGTACCAACAAATGGAGAGAGAGACAAAAACTGAAACAGATAAAAACAATAGACCACTGCTACGAACTAACCAACTCCCATACAAAAAAAAACTATAACAAACAATGTTGCTAACATACAAGCTAACCAATCTTCTTATTGGTGTGCTATTCCTCTATAGAAAGGTATGGTTTACAGAGAGAAGAAAAGAAAAGAAAAAAAAAGGGAACAAAACATAAGGAATAGAATCAAGTAAGTAAACTAATAGAACCAATCAAGCACACTCTGAGACTTTTCATTTAATTCCAGTTTCCTTTCAACTCTGATTTCTAGCTGTCTTTTGAGTCTGGTAAATTTGTTCAGGTTGTTACCTTGAATAGCCTGCAGGTAGTGCTATCTAATTGCTCCGGATGGTCTTTATCTCAGCTGCCCACTTCAGAGGGGAGTGAGCCGCTGCCTCAAGGCACATGGGAGGAGACCCATGGCCTGGCAGGACATCACGGTGACACCAGTGGCAGCAGTGATCCCAGCAGATCTTGCCTGCAAAGGCTTCAAGATCTGAAGGCTTCGATCACCTCAGGCACAGGCGGTGCAATGTGCAATGGCAGTCATGGAGGTGGCCACAGAGGTGGCGGTGGCAACAGCAGCTTCCCGGACCACTGTGATCCTTCAGCGGGGTCAACAGCCAAGCTCAGTGTGAAGAGCAAGCTGCTAACAATGGGATCTGCCTGCCCTTGTTTTTTTCCTGAGAATAGCTCCATTTTGTTAACTATATCCACATCAGGACACAAAGAAGGAATCCTTACTCACAATAGCATCTAGGTGCCATGTGCCCTACATGGCACCTAGATGCTATTCTACTGTCAAGCTGGCATATCAGAGGAAGAGAATTTGTTCCTTTAACCTCCATACTCTATCTGCATCCTGATCTATTATCTTTTTTAGTTATTTATGACTAAATAACATCTATTTTCAATTTCTTGTGAAAGCTAAGGATGCTGGTAAAGCATCAACAAAATTCAGCAGACTCTTTTGGGTTTTTTTCTTTTTGTTTGATTTGGTGTTGGTTTTCACTTTTCTAAAGTTAGAAAACATATTTTTAAAAGTCTCTCTTATTTCATGTTTAAGAAGTAAATGGTCATTATATGACAAGGATGATATTTAGTCATACTTTTCTGGAATTGTTTAAAATATAACCATCAAGAGATGTAACAGATATTATTGTCTACAATATCCATAAAAATGTAAGCAGTTAAAATTAACAAGGGAAAATAGGTAATAAAATCAAAGGTGTGAGTCTTAAAAAATCATATTAGGTATTTTTATTTTAATGGGTATTTTTATTTTAATTTATAAATACATTAGGTATTTTTATAAATTATGGAATATAATATATATCCCATGTTTGCTCTTGAGATACATAATTTATCACAGGGGAATAGTTGCATGATGTAAAATAAAGTCAAATAAATAAATTAGGAGTCTCAGCATGATTTCATCAGAAATATATAAATGCAGTCCTTATTTTTTTAAAAAAAACTAAAATCCATATTTTTCAAAAATAAAAAAACATTTTATTTGTAATGGGGTAAAATGTTCAGCTTTGCTCAATACATTTATTAGAGCAATACGTTTGTTAGAGCAATACGTTTATTAGAAAACTAAAGGTTAATCTCTAATTTTGAGGTGAATATTCACAAATAGGTAGATGAATGTTAGGCAATCAAAGATGAAAAATCACCAGTGCCTTCACTGGCTTTTCTATAACCCTTTATCTAACCACTTTCATTGAAGTCATTTGCTGTTATACAACATAGAAACATTATGGGGGCAATAGATGTGATTGAATAAACTATTTCAAAAATATTACTTCAGTATTTCCTTTTAAGTTTTCTTTTCCAGTCATGGACTATTTTGTGACTGCTTAATCAATCTACCTAAGTATTACATAAAAATTATATTTGTGGCATAGTATTGATCACAAACCAAGCAATTATACTTTTTTCTTCTTAAAATTATGTCTCTAACTCATTCAGTAAGTATACATGTTCTAGAAACTGTGATGGCTTTTTTAATGATAATCTCATTAGATAAAGATCAATAAATGGATTTGTCAAAAGGTACTCATTATTAGAATGATGAAAAATACCACACAAATCATTAAAAATATGTACAATAAATCCACACTTCATTGTATAACATAAATATTAACATATAAGTCATTGGCATGGATAATTTTTCCATCTTTATAAGTGGAGGCATTTATTTCATAGTTACATAATCATAGTTTAAAATATTTCTGTCTGTATAAATTATACTACTGGAGAGCCATTATCGACTTTCTTTCTCCATCAATAAATTCTATCATTTCTAGTTCTATCACAAAATTGCAAAAGTGTATGTTCACTTTCAAAGCCTGTAAGCAGCAGTGTAAGCAAATCTATGGAAAAACTAATTTGATCATAATATTTCTATGACTGCTTTTTTTCAACAAGGGAAATATCTCAAACCCTTAGGATTTAAAACCTTCAAATATTTAACTTAAATAAAAATATGCCAGAAAACATTACTGTTTTTATTGCTATTTACATACTTGAAGTAAAGCATTTGATACCTTGAGTACTTTTCTACTTTCAATTAACTCTTTCCCATTGTAAAACTTAATTTAAGATGTCAATAAAGAAATGATAGTTGGTGATAGAAATTTATTGGAGGGCAGATGATGTGAATCTATTCAAGACATTAAGAAGAATCATAACAATGGGGAATGTGTTGTACTCATTTTTATTTTGTACAGTGTATATTGTGCTTGGAGTTTTTTCCTATGGGGACATTTAATTTTATGTTCATTCACTCATTTACATTTATACATCTATCTTTCTTTCATTTTTTTCACACACTCATTAATTAAGTAATTGTTTATTGAGTGGCTATAATATAGAAGGCACTATACTATTTAAATGTGAGTATAAGATGAAACTTGCAAACATAGATTTTTGTCAACAGAGACTTTCCTGTCTATTGTTGGTAAGATCAGCATGAAATAAATTAAGAAATAAATGCAATTTTGAATTGGGACACATACTAAAAGTTAGATGCACTAGAATTTTTAAAAGTGGTTTCTTGTTTAAAAGGACAATATGAACACAGCCACACCTTCTATCAACATGTGAAGAAAAGAATAGAGTAGATATAACTAGTATTGAGGAATTGGTTATAGGAAGACAAGGATCTCTAATCTGAGGGCTTCTACATTTTCAAAAAAAGTTTAGAGAAGGGTTATCAAATGAAAATGTGGTTTTTAGAGAAGTAGAGGAGAATAATGAAAGGTAAGAGGTGGACGTTACAGGCCTTGGAAATTATGTTTAATAGAAAAGCATACTAATATTACTGAGCATTGTAGAATGCTCATTTGGTAGTCCTGACTGTAATTTTCTCCAGCAATGTTTGAGCACATCGGTACAGAAACTTGAAGGAAGATTGCTATCATTGCTAAGTAGTACAAAAAAGAAGAGATGGATAAAAGAGATCAAAGTAGTTGCAAGTCAGTGAATATAGGATAAACCATAAAATAATATTGTGAAGAGGTAAAAAAATAAGTCATGGCTGACTGCATAAATGAACAATGAGAAATGGTTTAATGAGAAAAGATGAGGTCAAGTGATTCAAAATCTTAATAAGATTGAAGATGTTTCAGTGGAGGATGTGAGAAAGCAAGCTCAGAAAATAAAAGTTTGTGGTTAAGTATTGCATTGTTCCTATGACAGACAATTTTAGTCATGTCAAGAATTTGGAGGACTTCCAGCAAGATGGCAATGGGACAGTTTGGTCTGTGAGACACTCCATGAAAGAGAACACACATAAAGACTCTAGTTCTCCCCCGGAGGACTGCAGCTTCCATTGTCGGCAGCCTGTTCTTCACAGGGTGCTCGGCCACCACCTGAACCACCTCAGCCATCTTAGCCACAGCAGTGGCTGCTGATGCCACAGCTGCCATTGCCCCACCCATGCCTGAGGCAACCCACAGCTCCAGACTGTGAAGCCCCCAAAGCACACTCTCCTGAAACTTCCTTGGCCTCTGCCACATCCATGCCTACCCCTCACCAGGAACCAGGCTCGTGGAGCTCCTTTCATGCACTGTGAAGCAGTGGCTGCCACAGCCTCTACTGTTGCCCACTCCCTCCTGTCCTGGGTGGCATCCGACTTCTGGCTTGCATTGCCTGGAAGCCTCCAGTTGCAGTGGATAAAGATCAACTGGAGTGGTGCACTGAGACCAGTACCACCAGCTCAGGATCCAAAGTAACAACATCAAAATGGAAAGGACAGAAGCTCCTTCCCCTTGCTAAATAGACAGGCCAGGTCTGAGTGGCAGGTTTGGCAGGCAGCCCACCTCTGAACTACCCTCCACAGCAGGTCAGGGACAACTGACCCTAACTGTGAACAAATCTACCAGCCTGCAAAGACAGCTAGAAATCAGAGCCAAAAGGACATTAGACTTAAATGAAAAGTCTCAGAGTGTGTTTCAATTCCCATTTTAATTTTTTAAAAATTCTTTTTATTCTTTGTCTGTTTGTCTTACCTATCGTGCTATCTCTCTCTTCTAACTCTTATCAATAATGTTTACATACTTGCTTTGGTTTTGTTAGTTTATTAACTTTATTCTATTCTTTGTTTCTCTCTTTAGACCCCATCTTTGTATAGAGGAATAGCACACCAATAAGTGCCGGAAGTTGCAACCCCTAAAGAGCAAAATGGAGGTTACCCGAAAATGGGTAAAACACTGACTGGGAGCAGAGCCCCAGTGGGAAGCGGCCATGATGGAGGCAGAGCACCATGGATCCTACTGAAGGACTCCTTTTGGCCTTAAAGGAATGCATGCTTAGGCTTGAACAACACTTCCCTTGATAAATAAAACAATTAGCTAGAATGTGCAAGGATGTGGAATTAGCACATGTATGTATAGAAATGTAAAAAGGCTCAACAGCAAAAATTTCCCCCCTGAAAGGACAAGGGAAGCAAATTTGGCAACCTTTAGCTAAAAAGGAAAAACAAGTATTTCCTCATACCCTTTATAAGTAAAAAAATTGACAGTTGTAACAACATTGACAGTTGTGAGGAAGTGAGGAACTGAGACAGAGTATCTCCAAAAACAGGTGTTTTCGGGAAAAACAAGTCACAGACATGCCTTTTGATTTAAGAAATATTATAGTTTAATTAGAAAGAGGGTTAAAATTAAAGTAAGGATTATAATTAAATAAATAGCCATTATAATTAAAAGATAAATGTTTATTATAGATGTAGGTAGTAGTTAAATCTAAGGAATAGGAAATAATTAAGTTTTAAGGTAAAACTTAAAATTATATACACTTAATGTAGGTTTAAAATTAAATACATTTAGGATTAGAAGTAAGATTAATTTCATATATAAGTGTAGATTTAGACTTAAGTTCTGTTTAGAAATATAAAATGTAAAATCGGTGATAAGAAAATAGCAGGTAATATAGATAAGGCAATTAGAATTAAGAAAGTTAAATTTTTTAAAAAATAGAGTATTAAGAATTCGTAGTGGGTAAGATAAGGGTGGTTATATAAAAGAAAAAACAAGTCAATATATTGCTGCTAAAAGTATATATAAGGGTAGAATTAAGAAAATAGATTAGTAAAGGAAAAGAAATAGAATAGCGAAGGGAAGAGATTCAGTTGGCCTAGAGGTCGCAGGATGTGGCTGATAAATTCTTGGCAGCTGGTATTTTGTTGCACCACCAGTAGCAGGAAGGAACAAAATGAAACTTGTAAAGGTCAACTTCCCCATAAACAAAAGAAAAAACATGATGCAAACATTTAATGTGTAACATTTTGTGGGTAGGGGGATCAGTAAAAAAACTATATAAGCTTGTAAGAAGTTAGTAAAATTGGCAGAGTCTTGAGCTCTCCCCAGGAAGAGGATTCCTGTCGTGTTCGCCTTTTCTTTTTCGCCGCTTCCCGATTCCCCCATCTCAAGCCCTGACTCTCTCCTGGAGCTGGACTCCAGCAAAAGAAGAAGTTGTTTAGCTTGTATGTTTGCGTGATTCTATGTTTTAGTTTTTTTCTTATGGTTTTGGGTTAGTTTGTTGTTATTATTGTTTCTCTTTTTACTTGTTTCAGTCTTTGTGTCTCTTTTCATTTGTTAGTTGGTACATTTATCTGTTTTCCCTCTTACCTCTTCTCTTCCTCCAACTCCCTCTTTCTCCCACTCTCTGCTCCATTCTTTTCCCTTTTTAACCTCATTTTGCTTTCAGGGAGTAAACCTATAACCCCACTGCATGGACAGATTTCATGGCAGTGGGAGGTGGGTTCCAGATTATCCATACATCTGTCAGCAGATACTAGGATATACAGATAGATTTTGAATCACAGCTCCCCCCTTAATTAAATCTCAAAACTGCAAAAAGAACCAGTCCCAACCTTTAGTCCACCTCCAGAACTGAACAAATCAAAAGGATATACATAAGGAAGAATAGGAGACGAAACAAAGAGAAGTAAATAAAAGTGATAAAAAAAGCAACCCCTCCACCTTGGAACAACAAAATTAAAGAAGAAGGGGGGGATGGGAAGGAAAGAGTAAGGAGGAAAAATCTGCACAAATGAAGAAAAACCAAAAGAAGAATATAAGGCTCACACAGAACCCTGGGAGATCAAATACTGAGAAAACAGACTTTGGAACACAAACAATGAAGAGCCTGCAGAATGACTGGTCACATGCAACAAACCCAGACATCAAAACATTAATAGAGAGAATAAAAAAAGATACTACATAATGATAAAAAGTTCAATACATTAACAAGAAATATCCATCCTAAATACATATGCACCCACCACAGGAGCAATAGCATTTATAAAATAACTACTCAATAAACTAAAAAAAGATATTGACTCTAACAGTATTATACCCCACTGACCGCCTTAGAAAAATCATTGAGGCAAAAAATCAACAGGGAGATCCAGAATCTAAACTTGACACTTGACCAAATGGACTTAGTTGATACCTACAGATTATTCCACCCGATAACCACAGAATATACATTCTACTCATTACCACATGGAACATACTCCAAGATTGATCACATTCTTGGCCATAAATCAAGGATAAAAAAATTCTACAAGGTTTAAATCTTGCCATGCACATTCTCAGACCACAGTGGAATAAAAATAAATATTAAAACCAACAACATTTCCCCAAAACCCACAAAGATATGGACACTAAATAGCATGATGCTGAAGAATGACTGGGTCAACATGGAAGTCAAAGAAGAAAATGAAAGATTCCTGGAAACAAATGAAAATGAAGAAACCTCCTACAAAAACCTCTGAGATGCCATGAAATCAGTTTTAAGAGGGGAATCTATATCTCTACAAGCACACACCAAGAAAATGGAAAGATCACAAGTGGAGAGCCTAACAAATCACCTAAAGGAGCTAGAAAGAGAAGATCACCAAAACTCCAACATTAGCAGAAGAATCAAAATCACAAAATAAGAGCCCAAATACAGGACATAGAGGACAAAAATATCATAGAAAACATCAACAAAACAAAAAGCTGGTTCTTTGAGAGAATTAACAAGTTTGATGGGGCCCTAACCAGAATCACCAAGAAAAAGAGAGAAAAAGCTTAAATAAACACAATTAGAAATACAAAAGATCAAATCATAACTGACCCGAAGAAATACAAAAGATCATCAGAGATTATTATATACACCCATATGGAAACAAACTTGAAAACCTAGAAAAAATGGAGGACTTTCTGACATCACACAACCTCCTCAGTTTAAAACAAGAAGACATTGAGACACTAAATACCAATAACAACCCAGGAAATTGACTCTGTCATACGAAAACTACATACAAAAAAAAAAGCCCTGGACCGGATGTCTTTCCAGCAGAATTCTTCAAAATGTACAAAGAGGAGCTGATACAAATCCTATTGAAAGTATTCCAGGCAATTGAGAAAGATGGAATTCTCCCCAAATAATTTTATGAAGCTAACATTACACTGATACCCAAACCAGGTAAAGATCCAACAAAGAAAGAGAACAACAGGCCAATATCCCTTATGAACATAGATGCAAAAATCCTCAACAAGATTCTAGCAAATCGAATCCAAAAACACATCTCAAATATCATCCACCATGACCAAGTAGGCTATATCCCCAAGATGCAGGACACGTTCAACATTTGCAAGACCATAAATGTCATTAAATACATCAACAGATGTAAAAGCAGGAAACACATGATTATCTCATTAGATGCAGAAAAGGCTTTGGATAAAATCCAGCATCCCTTCTTGATAAAAACCCTCAAACATCTAGGTATAGAAGGAACATACCTCAAAATAGTGAGTGCCATCTATGACAAACCCACAGCTAGCATATTGCTAAATGGTCAGAAACTAGAATCATTTCCCCTGAAAACTGGAACAAGACAAGGCTGTCCACTCTCACCCCCCTTGTTCAATATTGTGTTGGAAGTCCTAGCTCAGGCAATTAGACAAGAGTAGGAAATCACGAGTATTGAAATAGGAAAAAAGGATGTCAAGTTATCCCTCTTTGCTGATGATATGAAAATGAAAATCCAAGAGAATCTGTCAAAAACCTGCTGGCACTGATGAATGACTTTAGGAAGGTCTCAGGGTACAAAATAAATGTGCAAAAGACAGTTGCATTCCTATACACCACCAACAAGCAGACAGAGAACCAAATAAAAAGCACAATCTCATTCACAATAGCCACCAAAAAAATGAAATACCTCTGCATCTTCCTAACAAGAGAAGTGAAAGACCTTTACAATGAGAACTACAAAACACTGCTCAAAGAAAACCAAGAAGACACAAACAAATGGAAAAATATTCTGTGCTCACGGACATGGATAGGAAGAATCAACTTTGTTAAGATGTCCATCCTACCAAAAGCAATCTACAGATTTGATGCAATACCCATTAAGCTACCAACATCATTCTTCTCAGACCTACAAATGACTATACAGAAATTTATATGGAAACATAAACGACCACAGATTGCTAAAGCAATCCTTAGCAAAAGAAAGAAAGCAGGAGGTATCATACTTCCAGACTTCAAACTTTACTATAAGGCTACAATAATCAAAACAGTCTGGTATTGGTACAAGAACAGGCATATAGACCAGTGGAACAGGATAGAGATTTCAGAAGCAAAGCCTCAGTTCCTCAACCAACTCATCTTTGACAAAATCTCCAACAACAACCATTGGGCAGAGGAAAACCAATTCAGTAAATGGTGCAGAGAAAACTGGCTGACCACATGCAGAATATTGAAACAGAACTTCTACCTGTCACCATCACTAAAATTAACTCTAAATGGATCAAAGACCTGAGTGTAAAACCTCAAACTATGAGTCTTAGAAAGCACAGGAGACACCCTTATGAAAATTGGAACTGGGAACCAATTCCTATTCAGAACCCTAAAAGCCAATACCTTAAGAAATAAAATAGACAAGTGGGACCTCATCAAATTAACGAGCTGCTGCAAAGCAAAAGAAACCATCAAGAGAGCAGGGAGACAGCCCACAGAATGGGAAAATACATTTGCCAACTGTTTATCTGACAAAGGCCTAACATCTAAGATCTACAAGGAACTCAAATGCGCTGAATGGAAAAAAAACAAGCAACCCCTTTAAAAAATGGGCACAAGTCGGGCTCAGTGGCTCAGCCTGTAATCCCGCGCCTTTGGGAGGCTGAGGTGAGTGGATTGCCTGAGCCCGCGGGTTCGAGACCCACCTGGGCAGCGAGACCTCATCTCTACAATAAATCAAAAAATCAGCCGGGCGTGGTAGCGCATGCCTGTAATTCCGGCTACTCAGAAGGCTGAGGCGGAAGGATCGCCAGAGCCCAGCAGGTCGAGGCTGCGGTGGCCGGGAGCGGCCACTGCACTCCGGTCTGGTCGACAGAGTGAGACTCCAACTCGAAAAAAAAAATGGGCACAAGACATGAATAGATACTTCTCTAAGGAAGATATATGGGCAGCCAACAGACTCATGAAAAAGTGCTCAGCCTCACTCATCATTAGAGAAATGCAAATCAAAACCACACTGTGATGCTACCTAACCCCTATAAGAATGGCCATCATTAGTAAAACAAACAACAACAGATGCTAGCGAGGATGTGGAGAAAAAGGAACGCTTCTACACTGCTGGTAGGAATGCAAACTAGTACAACCTCTTTGGAAGACAGTGTGGCGATTACTGAAAGAATTAGAAATTGATCTTCCATATGACCCAGCAATTTCCCTATTGGGAATATACCTGGAGGAACTCAAATTATTCTACAAAAAATATACCTGCACACGTATGTTTGTTGCAGCTCTATTCACAATAGCAAAAACACGGAACCAACCATGTTGCCCAATGAAGCTGGACTGGATTTTTTAAATGTGGTACATATACACAATGGAATATTATGCAGTCATAAAGAAGGACAAATATATGGACTTTGCAGCAACTTGGATGGATTTGGAGTCAATTATACTCAGTGATTTATCACAGACACAAAGAACTGAGTTCCATATGTCCTCACTAATAAAGTGAACTTGAACAACTATAATGCTATAAAAAAGTGATTGGCAGTAGTGGAAAACTGTCACGGGGGGGGGCGGGACTGGCAGTTGAGGGATACTGCTAGGGGAAGGAGGGGCATATCTCATCAACAAGGGTAACTGTATGATCAATGTTTATATACCTATCCCTGAATTGTACCCCACATCTTTATAATAAATAAATAAATTTAATTTTAAAAAAGAATTTGACTTTGATGCTCACAATCTGTGCAGAGGTACAGTAAAGAATAACCCATTTATAACTAAAAGAATAAAATGAAACCAGGAATCTTGAATGGACAATCTAAGTAGGTATAAAGTTGTTGAAAACTATCACTGAAATTGAGGTAGGCAGAATGTCTGTAAACTGAATGTTAAAGTCTTTTGTAAGAAAGAATAAGTGACTAGAAGGTTGATGTATGGAGTAATAATTGAAAAGGAGATGTTAAGCTTGACAGCAAAATCTTATTTGAAATTGGTTTTCCAAGATGAAGGGAGAGTAATGGTTTAGAAGTAGCCCTAGGAAACAAAGAAGGAGTAATAGTCAGTCTCCAAAAACTTTGTAAGTGAAGTAATATCCTCATAGAGCACCAGTTTTCAGGAAGTTATGAGAACTATTCTAAGAGATTGTGGATGCTAAGTATTTGACTGACTCAGAGTGGTTTGGGAAGGAGAGGTTATCAGATACGACTTGTGTGCCACAACAAATTCTCTTAAATTCTTGTACCCGAGTCATTAATTCAATTTTTATGCAGGCTTTGACTAACTTCACTTGGTGTAACCTGAGGGTACCTTGCTTTAGAGCTGCAAAACATACATTTTTTTCCTAAATAGTATGTTTTTCAGACTCCTTGGTATAGGGGACAACCATTGGAACCCTCTTGGCATTATTGTGCAACATGGAAGTGGCTGTGGAATTAACATCCGTGAAGCCATCTTTGACCAATGAAGTATGAAAGCAGGTGGATGGATAATTGAGAGCCATGTTTCATGGCACTCTTTAGAAAATCCTGTGAGATCCAACACTAGTCACCTCTAGCAGTGGCCAATTTGCCAACTGCAATACACTGAATATTTTCATCTCCCCAAAACTCATATGCTAAGACCTATTTCCATATGTGAAAGTATTTGGAAATGAAACCTCTGAAAGGTGATTAAATCATGAGGGTGAAGCCCTCATGAATGGGATTAGTGCCCTTATAGAGAGGTCACAGAGAACTTCCCATGTGAAGACATAATTAGAAAAATAGAAGCCATACCCTTCAAGATACTGAATCTGACAGTGTCTTGATATTTGACTGCCCAGCCTCAAGAACTATAAACAATAAATGTTTGTTGTTTAAGCCACTCAGTCTATGGTGGTTTTTTGTTTTGTTTTGTTTTTAGTAGCAGCCTGAATGGATTAATACACTAACCACATAGGAAATTTTCCTTATTTTTTTCATGCCCATGTTCTTCTTTCTTGCACCTTTTGATTACTTCCCCAATAAATCTGTAAAAGAAGCTTTCATTTTAAGACTGATTTTGAAGAAACTCAGACTAAAGCAGAGTTTAGGAGATAATGGAAAACTATTTTGGCTTGCATAATGGTGGGGACAGAAATGTATGTTACAAAAAGTTTAGTTCTTATTATTTCTAATAATAAAGTGAGATAACAAGTTAGCCCTGGGTTCCAGAAATTTCAGAGAAGTGCTTATTATTGAGGGAGTTTGGGCAGTCAGGCATAATAGTCTTGGAGAGCTTAAGGTATGATATGTCAGGGGTGGTAAGTCAGTTGACATGTCCCAAATCTTTCTACCACAATGACTACAAGTAAGTTTTTTAATTCATAGCTTCTCTCATTTGTAAGACAGCGATCAATTTAAAACAAATAATCTTTTTTTTTTTTTTTTGAGTTGGAGTCTCACTCTGTCACCCAGACTGGAGTGCAGTGGCCGCTCCCGGCCACCACAGCCTCGCCTGCTGGGCTCCGGCGATCCTTCCGCCTCAGCCTTCCAAGTAGCTGGAATTACAGGCATGCACTACCACACCCGGCTGATTTTTTGATTTATAGTAGAGATGAGGTCTCACTGCCCAGGTGGGTCTCGAACCCGCAGGCTCAGGCAATCCACTCACCTCAGCCTCACAAAGGCACGGGATTACAGGCTGAGCCACCGAGCCCGGCACAAATGTTTTAAGAAACATACTGCAGCACTGGAAATAAAATAGCTAGCAAATTTCCTAAGATGATGTTGTCATGGGTTGAACTGTGTCTTCTCAAAATTTATGAATTCAAGTCCTAACCCTTATTACCTCAGAATGTGACTGTATTTGAAGATAGAGTCTTTACAGAGGTAATCAGGTTAAAATGAAGTCATTATGGTGACTTATCAAATATGACTTGTGTCTGTATGAGAAAGGAAAGTATGGAGACAAACAAGTAGGAAGAACATCATGTGAAGATGACAGAGAAGAGATTGGGTGTTGCTCTACATGCCAGAGAGTGACAAGGATTGCCAGTAAGCTCCTAGGTGAGGCATGGAGTAGATTCTTTCTCATAGTCCTCACAAGGAACCACTCCACCAGGACCTTAAGCTTGGACTTCCTGCCTCTAGAACTCTGAGAAAATATTTTTTTGTTATTTAAGCCACTGGGCTTATGGTATTTCCCTTTGTTATGGTAATCTCAGAGCTAATTCAGACATAGATAAAATTCTAACAACATAAATTTTAAAAAATAAGTGAATGGAATTAGAAATTAGAAATGTTATACAAATCAGATCTAGAAACAAATGAAATAGGAGAATCTATAAATAGATGAAAGCAAATGAATTTTAAAATCAAAACGCAGCAGACTGAAAAATAAATTAGATTTTATTGAATACCTAAAAAGTCTGTATTTGTTAAATACCATAGAAGTAGTTGAAAAATCACATAGATGGCTTTAATTTTAGAATGTAAGTATATTAAACACAGCCAATCATAATATCTCTTTCTCTCCAATGAAATGAGTTCTATTTATCTCAAAAACAATGTTCCCAGCTTTCTTTCCCATTTGGGTGGGTGACTATGTGACCTAGGTCTGCTAAAGAGAAATATACTGTGAGAGTTTCTGTGAGGGCTTTGCTCCACATACAATGGGCTAACCATTCTACTTCCTTGTCCCATTGTCACCAGGTAAACAAAAGTGAGGGCGCATGATATAGCTACCATATTGTGAATGTGAGTAAACAACCATGAGCTGGGTGTGGTGGCTCACACCTATAATCCCAACACTTTGGGAAGCTGAGGTGAGAGGATTACTTGTGCCCAGCAGGTTTAGACCAGCCTGGGCAACATAGCAAGAGTTTTTCCCTACAAAAAAAATGTAAAAGATAACCAGTCATGGTGGTGCAAACTTGTAGTTCCAATTACTCAGGAAGCTGCGGTAAGAGGATCATCTGAGCCTAGGAGTTCTTGGTTGCAGTGAGCAGTTGTTATACCACTGCACTTCATCCTGGGTGTTAGAGTGAGACCCTGGCTCACAATAAGTAGATAGATAGATAGATAGATAGATAGATAGATAGATAGATAGATAGATTTTGAGAATTAAATAGAACAGACTATAAAAATGGTGCAACTAAAAAGTATAAAGAGTCCGAGTTTATGGCATTACTTTTGAGTACTCAAAACAAATGGCAGCAACAAGTATTTTTTTAAGACTTATTACCTGAAACAAACAACCCATTTGTGTAACTGTTATTTTTTGCAGTTTCTGGATATTATTTTCTTTTAATTTTTTCACCAACTATAAGACCTAATACAGTAAAAATGGTTAACATATGAGTTAACGTTAATTGTATCAGTAGAACAATAAGTAAAAATAATGTTTGCAGTAGATGTTTAAAAGATAGACAGTGAAATCCAGCATACATTAATGATGTTAAGCTAAATCTTTTAGGTAACAAAAAATACGTTTAAAACATATTATAACCTATTTTACTTGACCATTAAGGAAAAACAGATTTAAGTATTCACTGACAGGCACTGACTTGTCCATCTTGTTTTGAAGCCTAGACACCAAGAAGTAATCATCTTTTTCATCCCCCATTTCTCTTTTCCTTTCAATTTTTATTGATACATAAGGGTTGTACATATTTATGGGGTATAGTTATATTTTGATGCAATCATACAGTATGTAGCGGTCAAATCTGGGAAATTGAGATATCACCTCATACACTACCATTTCTTTGTACTGGGAACATTTCAAATCTACTATTTCAGTTATTTTGAAATATACAATAACTTATTGTTAACCATAGTTGCCCTATTGTGCTACTGGACACTAGATCTTACTCTTTCTAACCCTTTTTTTGTACTCCTCAACCAACACTTCCATATTCTCCTCCTACCCCCACTACCCTTCCAGGCCTCTGGTAATCACCATTTTACTCATCACGATCATGCGATCAATTTATTTTTTAATTCCCACATATAAGGGAGAACATGTGACATTTGTCTTGCTGTGTCTGGCTTGCTTCACCTAGCATAATGTCCTCCAGTTCCATCTATGTTGTGGCAAATGACAGGATTTCATTCTTTCTTATGGTTGAATAATATCCTGTTGTGAATATATTCCACATTTTCTTTGTTCATTCATCCTTGATGGGCACTTAGGTTGAGTGCATGTCTTGGCTCTTGTGAATAGTGCTACAGTAAAGGTGATAGATATCCCCTCAATATTTTGATTTCCTTTCTTTGGTACATATACCAAGTAGTGGGATTGCTGGATCATATGGCAGTTCTATTCGTTTTTTGAGTCAGTTTTATCTTTTCTCCATTTACTACTTTACAGGGTAACCACAAAAATCCTTGCTCAAATGACTACCTTCTCTGGATGATGTACACGCAACAGTCTAAGTCCCCAGTTTACAGCTGCCTCCTTTTCCCTCCACTACTTACAGGGTTATCTTCACACTACAACTTCATTTAGTTTACATGACACATCACCCTTCACTATGCCATGCTTTCTCCCCAAACACCACCTTCAACATTGTTTCCCTCAGCCTGAAACATTCTCCCCGACCCCATTATCCTCCATTCCCACCTTCATTTAATGAACTGCAGTCATGTCTTGTTTAATGGTAAGGTGCAGTCTTAGAAATGAGTCTTTGGGTGATTTCATCATTGTGTGAACATCATAGAGTGTACATACATAGACGGCATAGCCTACTACCCAGCAGAATACATGGCATAGCCTAGTGCTTATAGGCAATAAACCTGTGTAGCTTGTTACTGTCCTGAATACTGTAGCCAACTGTAACACAATGGTAAATATTTGTGTTTCTAAATATGTTTAAACACAGAAAAGGTACAGTAAAAATATGGTATTTTAATCTTATCGGACCACTGTCCTCTATGCAGTCTGTTATTGACCAAAACATCATATGAAGCACATGGTTGTACTTTTAATACTTCAGTTCCCTCACCAATGTCACTTCCTCAAGAAAATCTGCCCTGATTCACAAATCAATATCACACCCTCCTGTCATTTGTTTTCAGGGCACTTTGTCTGGTTTTTCAATTTGTCATTTTATAATTCAATATTTATTTGAGTAATCTCTGCTGTAGTAGATTTGAAACTTTATAAAGACAGATTTGTGTATGTTTGCTCTGCTTTCTCCTCTTTCGTATAGTTCTTTGTTAGGTCATATTTAGATGCAAAAAGTTTGTTTGTTTGTTTTTAACATATAGGACATGGTCCAGGAATGATCAGGATTATCAGGAGTATAATTATAAAGAGTTTTAAAATTGATTCTAATTTGAACCCTGATATGGTTGATTAAATGGAAAGAAAAAGACATAAATCATTCGAGTGCATAACCACTTTTAAGCAAGAATGATATTTATTATGACTAAGAATTATACTTTTAATATTTTAGACATCTATTTACCAAGAGCAATTCATATTAATGTACAGAATTTAGACTCAAGTATCGATAGCTTCTATGAAAAATATTTTACTGAAGGATATGTTTTAGTTTAGTGTGTGTGTGTGTGTGTGTGTGTGTGTGTGATGAGATATTTAATTCAGTAGTCATACATAAATTTTAAAAATGTTTTTATGACATATATTGTGATTACTCACTCATTTAGTTTTATGTGTGTCAATATAGAAATGTTAAAGAAAATATATAATTTATATATATCTAAGCTTGAATTAATGAGCACAGACTAGAATCAGAAAAACTGGATTAAATCTGGTCACTTACTAATGGTGTGAACTTAGGCATATTGTAAGCAATCTTTACAGGGACAGAGGACAGAAATACCTATATTAGTCATTATAAACAATAAGCATAATAATTACACACTAAGTGTAATTCACCCAGATTCCAAAAAAAAATTAGTTGTTTTCCTGTTTTTATAAGGTTTAAAACTTCTTTTGATGGCAGGACATAACACATTGACACCAGATAAATGAAAGACAGTACTCTATGTTGCTTAAAGCTCCAAAGGAAGGGAGAGCCACACAAGGGTTTGAATTTGGGGACAGAGTAACAACAAGCTGTACCTGTAGGGAGCTGGCAAGTTGAGTAGGGTTAGTTGGGTTTTGCTAGATCCTACTGGATTGGCTAATTTGAATGATTTCTCCAGTTCCAGGATATAAGTAATGTCCTTTGCTACCTGGTACCTGACTCTGGGGAAATCAGGACTGGTGCATGGTGGCCCCTGAAGGTGAGACACTGATAAGTGAAAAGGTTTCGGTATGAACTTAGACATCTACTGACAAAAATGAACCAACCAGCTTCCAGCCAGGGTCTCAAAACTGGATCAAAACAGCATCTAAGCAAAGAAACAATAACCTGCATTATATTTCTCCTTCTCCACAATGATTTAAGTTTGTATGGAAGTCACACATCTATTAAACCAATACCACTTTTGTGAGGTTACCTTTGCACTACTCAAAAATTTTCAAACACTGAGTAACAAAAAGAGGTTTTTAAAGATATTGAGACAAATTAGGTATGCTTTCAAATGTTTAGAA
Organism: Cephalopachus bancanus; assembly: GCA_027257055.1. Lineage (NCBI taxonomy): Eukaryota > Metazoa > Chordata > Mammalia > Primates > Tarsiidae > Cephalopachus > Cephalopachus bancanus. The sequence continues at coordinate 3,504,885 of JAPVLO010000262.1, forward strand.
ATAGCTAATAGAAATTTTCTTTCAAAGTTTATGTAGAGTCAAACTATCCTCTCGGTCATGTAAATGTGAGGTTTGTTTGTTTTGTATTGGTTTTGTGTGGTTTTGTTTTTCAGTAATGTCTCCTGTTTACCCCATCTCATTTAACTTGTTTATGAGAACATTACATAAAAGTTTGATATTTTGCAAATTAATTAACCTTTGTACATGCTAGTGTCTTCATCTAGTAGATGACTGAGATTCCTGTATCGATCAGAGAACTAGAAACACTATGAGTGACATAGAATAAGGGATTTATTACAGAGGTCAGATTTTATTGAGTTGTGCAGGCTAATGGAGAAATCTATGCAAATCTGTTGCCTTTGTGTCTGGTATTGTGCTGAAATCTCTATGGGTCTCTTAAGAAAGAAAGACGTGGAGAGTAGAACAAAGATAAACTAGAACCAGGAGAACAAGCAGAAACACATGAGGACAACTGGAATCTGTGTCTGTCTCCTATGCTTCTAACTCCAATAGCTTGAATATTTTGCTGGAAGAGAAAATTATTTGGCAAGAAGTTGTACAAACATCTGGCCCCAAACTCAGATAACTTGAAGAGCAGATATGATGAAAGCTGATGGTGCACCACAGTCAAAAAGGAGAGCCAGAAAATCAGTGACACTGTGTATGCCACTGCCACTGTGCCTGACACTCTACACTGACCCACAGAGCATAACATCTACCTTCCAAATCTCACACAAATTCCTCTTGTGGCCATGACTAACCCAGGACTACAACAACAAAGAGAGGTCTTGGAAGTGTAGTTTTAGTTTAGTGAAATGGATGCACTTCAAAGTCACTGCCAACTCAAGATATACATGTTACATGCCATACATGTTATAAGTGCTCAAATAAAAATGATTTTTGGTGTCCACAACTTTATTAGTCAAATATTTTCTTGTAGACTGCATTTGACTGCTGAACTTTGAGAAGATTTTCACTAATGGTTCTGCCTTTAAATAACTAATAATATTGACTTTTCTGGATCTCCTTGTCATTATCCATAGCTTAATAATTTTAATAATTTTTTATAGTTTCAAAAGTATATGGACTGTACATGAGAATTGAAAATGCAGAGGTAAAGCTAATTCTGTTTTACAACTATATGACTACATAATGGAAAAACAGACAATAATTATGGAAAATTATCACAAACAATGATAGAATATGGTAGGATAACAGGTTATAAAATTAGCATGCAAAAAATCAACAACTTTCATATATACAAAAACAAGCAAAATATTATCAAAGAATAGATTTAATTTATGATAGGAAACAAAATAATAACAATAACATCTAGGCACAAGCTTAACAGTAACAGCAACAAAATTCAAAACCTGTAAGAGAAAAATTTATAAACCCTATTGAAAGACATTAAAGTATAATTGAACTGATGAAAAGGCATTATTGGATAGGAGAATCAACAGCTTAGTAATTTCATTTCTTTCTAAGGTAATGTAGAGATTTAATGCAATAGCAATAAAAATTACCATTACATTTTATTCTAGAAATTAGAGAGTTGAATATGTAAATAGTATATGATAAAGATAGCATCTCTAGTCTGTAAAAAAAAAAAAAGTGGACTTCTTAATAGATGATTTTGGAATAATGGGATAGTCTTATGGACAAAGATAAAGTTGATATCCTCTACTTGAGATAAATTATAAATGAATAGGACATTATAACAGGCAAGAGAAAAGATAATATGTAAATTAAGATATTTAAATAAAAAGAATATACAATAAATTTAAGATAAAAGTGAGAAAATCAACAACATATCAACAGAAAATGATTATCCCTCTTACACAAAAACATTTAAGATAAAGAAATAAACCAAACAATTATATTAAAGAGTGAGAGCTCAAAGAGAAATACAAATGACCTTAACCATAGGCAAACATGTTCAACCCTCCAATGGCCTAAATATTTTGCTGGAAGAGAAAGTTGTTTGCCATGAAGCTGTACAAACATCTGGCCCAAAACACAGATAACTTGAAGAGCAGATCTTATTACATTCAACTCTGTATGTAATAAGAGAAATGCAAATAAAATTAAAATTATAATGGAAGATAATTGTAAGTAATCATTTAAAATATAATCAACCCTCTATAACCCAGATCTATCAATTCACAGGAAATACAGTAGATAGAAGAAAATATTAAATGCTAGTACATATTGAATCAATAGAATTCAGACTAAAAATAAATCCTTAAGACAAATAATCCAATGTTCTCAACAAATTGCAAAGAAAATAGAAGAAATGGAAGGAAGAGACAGATGTTAACTAATTGCAATGTATGGATCATATATTATAATTCAAACAGCTGTAAGAAAGTAAAAATTATGAAACAATCCTTGAAAAGTGAAAAAAAATTATTTGATATTAAAGAAACATTGTTTATCAAAGTGTGATAAAGGCAGTGTTGATGAGCTTTAAGAGTCCTTATCTTTTTTAGAAATATATACTAAAATGGTTACAGATGAAATGATACAATGTCTGATTTCTTTTACAATAATCTGTAAGAGGAGGGTAGAGGAAGTGAATAAAGGTATGAATGAAACAAAATTAGTCATGAATTGATCATTGGTGAAGATGAGGAATAGGTACTGGGAGCTCATTGCATTATTTTTCCTACTTGTATGTACACAAGATTTTTTCATAACAAAATGTATAAGAAAAAGAAGTATGTCCTTCAGTAACATATTGCTTAAATTTTATCTCTCACTGTCTTATTAAATAAAGTCAGATTTCAGAGCTAACTTAAAAAACAACTTTATCTGGACATCATAGCCCACCAAGAGAGTTTACCTTTATCTGTTGCCATTTCCCTCCAAGCACTATTCACTTTATCTTTAAATAAAGTGTTAGCCATAAATATGTTCTTTCTTATCACCTGCTATTTTTGCTTGTATTATTCCACATACTTGGAAAGGACTTTTTATTCACTTTAGCTTCTGATTTTTTCTAATCAATTAAAGTCTTTCTCAAAAAAACATTTTCTCTATAAAGCCCATTCCAATTTCTCACAAGTTGATTGAATAGTTTTCACAGTCCATAGATTTTTGTGCATGTGACTATTATGTTAGATTCTACCCGGTATTAAAGTTATATGCATGTACATATTATTTCACCTGCTAAATTGTAAGTTTTTTGAGGATAGAAACTGTGATTTTAATATTTAATTTATTATCAACAGTGTCTAAAAAGTAATTTAAATTGTAAATGGTTTATTCCTTTTATATTTTACCCTAAAATATCTATGTACATTGTCCAAATATTTTAACACTTGTAAATGAATGATTTTCAATAATAATTTACATCTCTAATTTGTAAATGATAGTACACATTATTATTGTTAACTGTCTTAGTTTTTTTTCTTACCATAGAACAGTTTGAAAAAATACTGGGAATATTTAATTAAAAACTAAAACAAAACAAATATAATTACCACAAATCCACTTTCCTTATAGAGAAAATGTGCTTGGAAATCTCTACTCTTCGTTTTAAAACAATTTTAATGCTATTCTCACTAGGGAAATCTTTTCGTCAGAGGATACCTCAGTTCTATGCAATCTGCAACGATGCTACTTTCAACTACTAAAAAGTCAATTCCTTCTGCAATAAACAAGTTTGCCTCTTGCAATCAATATCAATCTAATTCAAGTAAGACACTTCTTTGTGAACATGTGCATTTGAAATGCCATTAGATCACAAAATGAATCTATGATAATGAATAATATTCTGCTTTCTTTTTTTTTTTTCCTGAGTTGGAGTCTCATTGTTTTACCCAGACTGGAGTGAAGTGGCACGATCATGACTAACTGCTGCCCTGACCTCCTGCGCTAAGGCAATTCTTTTGTCTTAGCCTCCCAGATAGCTGGGACTACAGGTGTGTGGCACCCTGCCCAGCTAATTATTTTTATTTTTATTTTTATTTTGTAGAAGTGGTGTGTTGCTATGTTGCCTAGGCTGGTCTGAAACTCTTGGGCTCAAGCATTCTCCTGCCTTGGTCTCTCAAAGTGCTAGAGTTACAGACCTGAGCCACTGATCTCAGCAGAATGTTCTACCATATTTAAAGTATACTAAAAACTGCTTATATTGAAATAGGCATGATAAAACTATGATTATTGATTACCAGTATTTTATATAGAATTTATAAGAAAGCTATGTAATTTTGAAGGCATGAAATTGTTGATAAAATTATTTTTCCTAAATGAGGTGAAAAATGCAAAACTTGGGTCAGTACTCCTCAACTTTATATTGAGGACTCAAATTTTAAATATCTTATTAGATTTTAGACCCAAGAGGAAGGTAGTCTTACCAGTTCCTACCTTGAGAGATCAGGCTACTGAGGGGAGAGACTAATGAGGCTGCTGCTGATGATGCTGAATTTACAGTCATTGATGACTTTCATGAAATTACTTAAAACGAATCTGGAATCCACAATGATTTCAGGAGTGTAGCAAAGGGTTTGCAACCCTCTTGGGAAAGTTATAGACAGAACCTAGTGGGCTAGTGAGAGAGACCAATTTGCCTGGCTCCCAGCCGGCTGGTAGTGTTATAACTGGATTGCAAGAAATGACACCAACATGCAGAGAGGGTCAATTTATGAGTCCTTTATTGATGCCAGCAATTGAGAGCAGACTAGTGTCCAAAGAATTCTCGGTCCCAAACAAACTGAACGGGGGTTATATACCTCATCAAAGGGACTAGTGGGGTTGGATACCTGTTGTCCCATTTTGTCACAAACCAGTAAACCACAGGAGGCACCTGATGAGGATCGGATCTTTAACCATGAAAAAATAAGTAATAAGGGCCAGAAGAAGTTTCGGAACTGATGACCAATTTAAGGAGCGACAGAAGCAAGAACACAAAGAAAGGAAGAAGGCCAAGGATGACAGGGATATAGAGATACCATAAGCAATCAGAAGTTAATCAGAAGTCAAAGCAGATACCCAAACAGAAACCCGATACTAAACCGAGTCTCTGTTTTGTCAACATCTTGGGTCACTAAACAGAGTCTAATGAACAGCCTTGTCGGGCTCTGACTTCCTTAACAGAGTTGTGACCACATGCAGATTAAACAGCTTAAGCAGAGCCTTACCTCCTAGGAGGAACGCAGACAGACTCAGGAATTTTGAAGCAATAGGAAGCTGGTAGTCATTCCAACTCAGTCCGAGCCAGATGAGACGGTATGGGGCCCTAGAATGTACCAGCGGTGCCTGCCCTACACCTTCCCCACCAAGCTTGGAGCGGGAGCAAGGTTGCCTCCCAAGATTGACAACTTTCTTGCTGGGGCCTCCAAATGTAATAACCAGATTGCTAGAAATAATGCCAATACACAGAGAGGGTCAAATTTTGAGTCCTTTATTGATGCCAGTGACTGAGAGTGGACTAGTTCCAAAGAACTCTTGGTCCCAAACAAAGTGAGTGGGTGTATGTAAAGGTAGAAGTTAGATAAGTTGTACAGTTTGATTAATATTTCTTGGCAAAACATTTGATTGTGAAGGGGTACAGATAGCTATAGAATTTGTGCACCTAGGGAGTTTCCAAGTACTGTGGGGCACAGGAATGTGGGTGTGTGATATGATTGTGGGAAGGTTACATCGGGGGGTTATGTCTAGGTTAACATGGAAGATCTATTACAAAATGGAGTTACTTATGTCAAGCTAGCTATTACAGGTTATTATGGGTTTTTCAGACTAGATATTTCATATTTCATTCCTTTTACTAGCTCCACTCTACCAAGCTGCCTCTTAGTTGACCCCAAAATGAATTCTTATGACATTTTAACAGCACTATCACCTTCCAATAATATTGTTCAACATTTAAGAAAGGTATCCCTAGCATAATCATAAGCAACTATACCCAGTTGGAAGTTAGGATTAAGAAATACCTTAAAGGCATAAATAATAATAGGTTGGATATAGTATGATTTCCTAAAGATTAATGGTGCTTTAAAGTACAATTTCATATATAGGTTAATAATTGTGCAATGGAAAACCAGAGTTAAATTCAACAGGTCAGCAATGAAATGTGGTCATCAGAAATCCTAATGTCAATACTTGCTTTTTCTTTACCTATGCAATTTCATTTGGGCAAAATTGCATTGCAAAAATTGCTGTAAAAGAAGTACAAAAGAAGTTAGTTGCGGTTCTCATTGGACACATTAATTTTTCCCATATGTATATAAAAAGAAGTTTTTACTTTTATATTATTTTACCAATTAATTAAAAGAAAGATATCTTTTAAAATATCAAATGCTATGGGAAGATTATGTAAATTAAAGTCTCCTGAGGGTTCATTGAAATAATAAAGTCACTGATTACTTTAGCGAGATTAATTAAAATGAATCTGGAATCCACAATGAATCCAGGAGTGAATCAAAGAGTTTGCAATCCTCCTGAAAAGGTTACACTTTATTTCTCTTATTTTAAATCATTGATTCTGTGTTAGTTTTCTATTGCTGTATAACAAATTACCACAAATTTAGCAGCTTAATACTCACTTTTGTAGGTTAGAAGTCTGGGAGGGTTGGGGTAGGTTCTCTGCTAAGGATCTCACTGGGTTGAAAATCAAAGTATCAGTTGAACTGGGCTCGTACTCAAGGCTCTGGGGAAGAAACTGCTTGTCTATTCCCTCACATTGCTGGCAGAATTCAGTGCCTCGCAGTTGTAGAAATGAGATTTGTTTCCTTGCTGACTTTTGGCTGAGAGTCCTGCTCAGACCATAGGAGCTGCTCTCCAGTCCTTGTACAAAGGTCCTACATTTTCACAGCTAACAATAGTGCATTGACTCTTTCTCCTACAATTTTAAAAAAGCAGCACCAGCAAACTCAACAATATCCAGGATCAGATAAGAAAAAGGTGAAGTTTGGGGATATGTAACATAAAGGAAATTATTCAAAAATCTAAATCTATTTAGACAAAAGAGACAATTAGGTCATGGTGTCCAATACTGAAAAACTCTAACAATTTTCATGTGGAAAAATCTCCATGCTTTCCTTGGTGGCTTCAGAGGAATCTACTGGGACCTATTTGGTGGAGGTATAAATTAGATTTTGGCTTCGTATACGAAAGAAGTTGCAACTGGCATGGAAAGATAGTTTTATAAATTAATCTATTGCTTGTGTGTTCAACAAGAATTCAATTATATTAATACAACACAACAAAAGAAGTAGGGCTACAGAAAATAACTTTAAGGTAAAGTCTAACTCCTCAATGCCAAAATCTGTTAAAATGTGTAAATGCTGACACATATCTAACTAATTAAAAAACTCATGTATGAATCTCATTAATTTAAGCAATTAGTTTAATAGCTTCATGCAACTGGGCTCGGTGGCTCAGCCTGTAATCCTGCACTTTGGGAGGCTGAGGTGAGTGAATTACCTGAGCCCGCGGGTTCGAGACCCGCCTGGGCAACTTGACGAGACCTCATCTCTTACAATAAATCCAAAAAATTAGCCGGGCATGGTAACGAGCGCCTGTAGTTCCAGTCAATTGGAAGGCTGAGGCAGAAGGATCGCCGGAGCCCAGCAGGTCGAGGCTGCGATGGCCGGGAATGTGCCACTGCACTCCAGTCTGGGTGATGGAGTGAGACTCCAACTCAAAAAAAAAAAAATAGCTTCATGCAAACATATTAAAGTTCATTAGAATGTAGCAAATTATTTTCTCTATTTGTGGACATTAACTTAGGCCCATTGAATATTAAGCTTTCTGTCTTGTTCTAGGGCTACACTGTACAATGTGGCAGCTGCTAGCCACATGTGTCTAGTGAGCACATGAAATATGCTTAATCTGAATCGAAATGTTTGCAAGTTAAAAAAACACCCAAGGTAATATGATAGACATATTGGGTTAAACAAAACATTTGATTAGATATATTATTATAATTATTTTACCTTTTTTATTTGTATCTTTTTTGTAACGTGACTGCTAGAAGATTAAAAATGACACATGCCACTCAGGTTGAAAACTGCTCTTGAGGAAGAAAAAAAAGAGTTCAACAAGGTGCAATAATGTAGCTTTTCTTGTAGCAGAATTACTGCATTACCAGTATCAGTCATTACATTGCTCAATAATGATTGTCTTTTTAATTTTTGTTGTTTTTTCTTATTGATGCATAACAAATGTACATAGTTTCAGGGTACATATGACAATTTAATGCATTCATGTAATTTGTAAAAATCAAAGCAGTATACTTGAGATATCTATCATTTCTAATGATAGATAAAACCATTCATTTTTTTCTCTTTTAGCTATTTTTAAATGTACAATAAATTATTGTAAACCATAGTTACTTGACTAATGTATCTAGCACTAGGTCTTATTTCTTTTATCAAGCTGCATATTTGTACTCATTTATCACTTTCCTCTTTATTCACCTACTCACTTCTGCTATGTGCCTAGTGTTGTTCTAGGCACTAGAGAAAAAGTTGTTAAGACAGAAGAAAAAAAAAGATTTCCTTCCCTAAAACAGTTAATCTCCCAATGTGAGACAGTAAATCAAAACTGGAGGTGATGGTGGGAAGAAGAATGGGAGTGCATCTGGAATTTCACTTTTTTTTTTTTTTTTGGAGGCAGGATCTCACTTTGTTGGCCAAGTTGGAATGTAGTGGCACACTCATGGGTCACTGCAGTCTTGACCTCCAGGGCTCAGGTGATCCTTCTGCTTCAGCCTCCAGAGTATCTGGGACTACAGGTGCACACTACCACGCTTGACTAATTTTTTTTTGTTTTATTTTTTTGTAGAAATGAGGTCTTGCTATGTTGCCTAGGCTGGTCTCAAACTGCTGGGTTCAATCAATCCTCCTGCCTCAGTCTCCCAAAATGCTACTATTACAAGCATGAGCCACTGTACTTGCCCATGGAATTACAGTTTTCATAGATGATTTAGGGCAGTCTCATTGAGAAGGCAGCATGCATGCAAAGGAGGAAGGGAGGAAGCTATGTGAATGTTAGGAGATAGAGTGTATTGTGCAAAGGACAGATCAAATTTAAAGTTTCTGATCACCAACTTTGTTGAAATATTCAAAGAACAGTAACTGCTAGAAGGCAGCATGGCTAGAGCAAAAAGAGAGAGAAAAAGAATGGCCAGGAATAAGGTCAGAGAGATAAGACAGGGTGATTGTTCTTTTTTGTTGTTTGTTTTAATTTTTTAATTTTAAAATTGTGGGGTACAATTCAGGGTCAGGCATACAAATATTCATTGTGCAACCTGGGTGATTGTTCTTGTAGGCACTGTTTACGTCTCTGCTCTGCTCTGCATCAGATAAGATACAATTCAAGAATTTTAGTAGAGGAGGAACTTAATTGCCCTTAGGTTAAAATGTAAAAAGCAAAATATAACAAGAATCTTTCTATGGGGATTATTCTGAGGGAATAAAGTAGATGTTAGGTGATTAATTAGGAGGCAAAAAATAAAGATGGCCTGAACCAAGGGGGGAAATGGTACACGTTAAAAGTGGTCTGTTTCAGCCAGCTGCGGTGGCTCAAACTTGTAATCCCACCACTTTGGGAGGCTAAAATGAGAAGATTGCGTGGGCCCACGGGCTCGAGACCAGCCCAGGCAACTTGGTGAGACCTCATCTCTACAATAAATCAAAAAAATTAGCCACGTGGTAGCACATGCCTGTAGTTACAGCTACTTGGAAGGCTAAGGTGGAAGGATCACGGGAGCATAGCAGGTCGATTCTGGGGTGGTCACCAGTGTGTCACTGCACTCCAACCTGGGCAACAAGAAAAAAGGAAACATTTTGTGAAATTGTAGCAAATTAAACTTTTATTAATTAGATAACAAAATCAATAGGGAACATTTATAGAAAACACACTGTAATAGGCATCCTATTAAGTGTGTTAAAGGCATAATCTTATTTATTCACCATAGCCATGCAATGAAAGGGTCCCTATCCTCTCATTTTACAGATGAAAAAAATTGCAGTTAGATACTAAGTAACTTCTTCAAAAATCTCAAAGCAAAAGAGTGAAGGAAACAGGATAGTTCTGGAACTCTGGGCTCTCTTTAGATTCCTTACATAACAGGACTCTTTGAACCTGATATGAATTTGTCTCTGTGAAGTATTGTGTGAACATAGATTATTTCCCCCGAAACCTAGCTCCTTCCTGCCCCCTCCATCAGGGAGGGGGTTGTAGTCAAGGCTGGTCTCTGAATGGTATGCATAGTCCCAGTAATGAATCATAGGATTCAGGTGATCAAGCAAAGTTGAAAACAATTGTAGCTGTCACTCTTAATTAATGTAATTGTACACACCAGATAGGAATTTGAATGATTAACTTGATTGCTTTGATTATAAAGCTGCTTGCTATACTGCCCTGAGATGCAGACCAACCTGCTGCCATCGCTGCTGGGAATGTTATTCCCAGTTGGACCTCCAGATGACTTCTTTGGAATACTTAATGTAACATTCAAGCCCTCTCAGAAATGAGGTTACTCTATTACAGTCACCACGATTTAAAAATATGCATTGTATTTTTATTATTGTTTGTCAGAAAGAATATGGTTTGTTTGAATAAGTGTTTTTGTATTTAACCTTTTAAAACTTTTAAATTTATATTTGTGCAATCTAATTTGGATAATGTATTGCTGTCCAATCAAATTGCAACACTGTTAATATCCTTGAATGTTTACATTTTAACTAAAGAAACTGCATGATAACTTTGTAAGTAATTAAATTATTATTATTGGAGAGAGAACACTTAAAATATAGTATTTAGACTGGATTTCATTAAAATATGTTTCTTCAGCTGTGAAGGAGTGGGAGAAGGAATGGAATGTGATAAAATTATGACAAAGGACATAGGAGAAACATTTCAGAACAAAGAGAACTAATTAACTCAAACATATGGTTCATCTCACTCTGGTAAAAGCTAATTGCGTTTTATGCACTCCAACTGTTAAAAGTACTATGGTGTGGCTACTCGTGTGAATGTAAATAAAAAAACTATTAGAAAGAATTGAAATTTATAATGCATACTATTTTTTATGTAGTAAAAATCTTATCCTTCTAGCTAACTTGGGGTTCCAGTATATTAAATTTTCTGGTTAATTTGAAATGCTTATTTGAAAACTTTCCCAAAGTATATTAGTCTTTATTTTATCATAATAAAAATACTGTGGCAAATATAATATATGCCAAAGATGAGTGGTATCCTTTTAGTGTTTCAGAAATAACTGGTTAAAAAATGGTTACTGTTTAATTCTGTAAATATTAATGCAAAATGTGCAGAAAATATGCAAAATCTTACTATTCTCTGAGCATCTCTGTAAGTGTTTTTTTTTGTATATTAAAAAATGTGAACCATTTTCTCTTGAATGTGTATTTTAGAATATAAGGAAAAGAAGATAGTTCATTGAGTCTTGATTGGGATTCATACACCTATATAAACTCTATTTAACACAAAATATTTTATATCTGACATGATTCTTTTAAAATAAGACTTTAAGAAGCAATATTTTAAAAATTTAAAAAATAATTAAAAATTTAAATCATTTTTATACGTATCCAAATTAAATAATTTGTTTTCTGCTGATATGTCCTGAAGGATGTACTGTAGAACATTTTAAATGCATGTGTCTGTCTATTGTCCCAACTAAGTTCCAGTAGTAAAAGAGAAATATCTACTTTCTACACTCTAAGAAAGGTGCGTTTCTGCCTATATATTTGTCATATGTTCCTTACTCTATGATCTTCTCAAAATTTTCACTCAAGCTTCCCATCCAATGATCATTGGGCCTCACACTTGAGTATATATCAGAATTCCCTGGAAGGCCTGTGAAAACATGGATCGGATCACTGGACACTACCTTCAAAGTTTCTGATTTAGTAGGTCTCAGGTGGGATCCTAGAACTTGCACTTCTAACAAATTGCAAGTGGTACTAATGTTGCTGGTCCAGAAAATACAGTTTTAGGAGCTCTGTGTTTGAGGGATTTTTTTTTTCCCCTGAAAATTCAAACTGACTGGTAGCATATTCTAAGAATGCTCAGTATTAAATATCTAAGTGTGTATACACACATTAGCATTTAATGATACATATTGAAATTATTCTCAAATCTTATTTAATTTAGAAACTTATTAAGAGAAGCAACAATCCTATTTGTATTGTCCGTCACAAATATGCTATTTAACTAGCAAGCAAGTGTGATAGAAATAAGAGAAAGGTGCAAAGTGTTCTGAATTCTTTAGGTATCCATATGTACGCTATATTATTTGGGTGATTTATTATTATGTTTACATTTTTATAGTCTAAAAATTATGAGTAAAATTTAAAAAATTAATCCGAGAAAGTCATCTTGGAGTAAAAAACTCAGAACTTCAAATATAATCCTGATTCTAGCAATACTTGTATGACTTTGAACAACATGAAAGTATTATCAGTCTGTAACAATGTTTATGAGTGTTTTTTAAAAATTCATTATACAATTTAAGACTTACTCTTAAGAGTAGACCTCGTTTAATCAAATAGGTTTAATTTTAGGAGTTTGTTTTAAACTGCATAACAATAACAACTTAAAAATAAAGCACCCACATTGTTTTCTTACAGATTGATATTTTCATGTCATCCTGCAACACCATGGTTTATGTACAAAAGAGAGTGGACATTTCAAGCCCTGACTTTAGCAATAGACCACTTGATATGTCACCTCAAACAGAACAGCATTTTTTAAAAAAGGCATAGATTTGAAGAAAAAATTACATATTTCTTTTTTTTTTTTTTTTTTTGAGTTGGAGTCTCACTCGGTCGCCCAAACTGGAGTGCAGTGGCCGCTTCCAGCCACCGCGCCTCGACCTGCTGGGCTCCGGCGATCCTTCCGCCTCAGCCTTCCGAGTAGCCGGAATTACAGGCATGCGCTACCACGCCCGGCTGATTTTTTGATTTATTGTAGAGATGAGGTCTCGCTGCCCAGGCGGGTCTCGAACCCGCGGGCTCAGGCAATCCACTCACCTCAGCCTCCCAAAGGCGCGGGATTACAGGCTGAGCCACCGAGCCCGGCTAAAATTACATATTTCTACATGTCTAAACCACAAGATTAAAAAAGAAAATATTGCCAAGTATGATGCCATGTGCCTAGTTTATTACTAAGATTTCATTGAGAGTTTTCAATGCATTTGATATAGTATTCAAAAAATAGTATAAAAAGTCTCAATTATACAAGAGCTATCTCATAAAAAATGTTAAGTATCACTGAAGAGTAGTCTATAGTTTAAATAAATCTATTATGCTGAGGACAAGAATAAAAGGTTTTATCCTTACATTTTAATACAAACCACAATGTACTGTTTGTTCTGTAGAATGAACACAGCACTGCTTATTTTCCATTTTTTTATTGATTTAATCAATAGGGTTTTTAAATTGTGCTTTGAAGAGTTATTTCTTTTCTCTCCTTTAACAAAAGAATTACATTTCAGTAATTTTTATTTCCCTTAATAATGTTAGTGCCAATGGCATTTAATAAATCTTGTAAATTAGAATAAAAATATACCATCCCATATTTCTTGGGTTTTTTATGAGTCAACCTGCCTGTTGGGTGTGCTGGGAAATGAATATATCAGTATTACAATTCTTTTAGAGTAGTTCAGAATAAATTTGGTTTACTTTAACAGATTAAGAGTAAACTAGGACTGAAGTCTGTTTTAGGATGTAAGTTTTATGTTGGTATTTACAATCTCTCTGTGGACCATAAATTCATTTTCCTTTGATCACTAGAAACATTAAAAAAAAACAAAACAAAAACCAGCAGCAGCAGCATTCACAAAACAAATAAGCATACAAAAAAACCCAGCCTCTTATTGGCATACTTCTATTTTGTCTACTCAGCACATTTTAAACATTCCTCAATTGATGAAGAAAACCAATGTGCTAATTATAAGACCACAAGACCTGTACAAATAAATTTTCACTACTCCTCCACTGCTTGGCTCCAACTGGAAATGATAACTCGAGCTTTTCAGAAAAATTCACGTACAGATTGTTTTGCAGAATGGACTAGTACATGAGTTTTATCTTTCACTAGCTGTGTATGCTGGAGAAAGTTTCTTAGTTTCTGTGTCTGTTTTTTGTCTGTGAGGTGTAAACATTTTTAAAAGCATAGTTGACCCTTTATCCATGTGGGGAATAGTGGTACTAACGTGCCACATAGCCAAAAATTTGTGTGTAACTTTTAACTCTCCCTAAACTTAAATACAAATAGTCTCTTGCTGACCAGAAGCTTTACTGATAGTATAAACAGTCAATTAACACATATTTTGTCTGTTATATGTATAATATACTATATTTTTATAATAAAGTAAGCCAGAGGAAATAAAATGTTATTAAGAAAATCATGAGGAAAATATACAGCACTGTGCTGTATTTATTGATACAGTAAGTTTAAGTAATCTGTTTACTAAATGAATTATCTTTCTGAAATGGCAGCAACCTACCCTGCATATTCAATCTATGGTACAATTTAACTTTTTCTTGTAACATCATGAGTTCCCTGCTTTTTGAGAATACTTCCAGCATCCCTAGTAGCACTTCATATGGGTCCTATGATATTATTCAAGGTTTACAGTATTGTACTAAATATGATTTTTAAAAATGATAACCTAAAGAGATCATTTTTTACTTCCATATGCAGTTTACAGGAGGGACAAGCTAATCCCACAGATGATTGGTGTCATATGGTGTTTTAAGCAAATGCTGGCAGTACTTGAATTCATCATGATAACAGGAGATAGTTACAAAATTATTATAATAGTCCAGTATGTAATACAATTAATTTTATGAAGTTATGATTGAATACTGCATCTTTATATTTGCTACATTTCTATGAGCTGCAGATGACACCAAATATGGTCTGTGTTCGTATATATAAGTTTTGATAAATTTTATCTTTTTATAATAGATTTATGGAAACTTTATGGTAGCAAATGATAAAGTAGACTATTTTTTCTTAATTATTTTGATATTCCTAAGTTGGGAATATGAGAGTTCAGCTGTGAGTTTTTTCCAATTATCACAAATCTCCAAAATTTTTTCAATATATTTATTGAAAAAAGTCTGTAAGTAGACCTACACAGTTCAAATTCATGTTGTTCACAAGTCAACTGTACCTTGTAAGAAGATTTTTAAGTATAACTTCTCAACTCCACTTTTCTAATAGGCAGCATCTACCACTCCAGTAGAGTGCAACATAATATTCTTGTATAAAGCACTCCAATTGCTATAATCTAACTGTATTATAAAGATGTGCTTCCTATCCACTTGCCTCTAAAAACATGTGAACAAAAAACTTTAAGAGTAGGGTCAGTGTTTAATTTTGTAAAACTCTAATACTTAGCTTCCTGCACTTAGTGCTGACACAATCAAATGTTTACTTAATGAGTAAAGTAATTATTGGTGGTCAAATTAGAGATTTTTTGTAATTTATCGTAGATGTAGCGTTGATATTTAGGATCTTGTAAAGCATCAGTGAAGTTTATTGGCAGGTCAGTGTGGTGTTACAACCAACACAGGAATATATGTTAAAATGGATTGAGCATTCCATGTGTAGAAAATAATCTTGAATTAACGTGGGTAATGAACTAGTTGTGATGTGACTTTTGTTCTCCCTGAAATATCATTATAGCACTTAGTGTAATCTCATTTTTGTGTTTAGTAATATAATTGTTTGACTTGGCCTGGAAGAATTTAATTTTAGAATGTCTAAAATATGCTTATGGGGAAAATTTTGGAAGAATCTTCATTGCCAACTAAGCTTTTCTCCTGTCCTCTAAACTGATAATAAAGAAACATGCTTTTATTTTCAGAAAATAAAAGTAGCCATAATGGCAAATTAACCAGGATTAATGAGCTAAACAAAACCAAAAGATCTTATATTCTTCCATTAAAGGGATTATACTATAGAAATATATCTACAAATGACATGTTTAATGGACAGGGTTTTAAAGAGATGCTTCACCTTAGTGCAAAGAAGCATCTCTATCTGTAATGATTATTTTCCAACTGGAATAAGAAGAGATAGAATTGTTCCTTCCTTCTAATGAAGCCAAGTCCATATTGGTGTTGAATAAATTGTATTTTGCTTAATTAATTGAAGTGATCAAAGCATTCTGAAATTATTATGCAATCTTTGTTGACTTAAATTCAAACCCAGATCACTTACCAAGTTTCATCACTTCAGTAGATTAGAAATAGAAACTAGATTTGACTTACAAATTAATTTCATATTAGCATTAACAAATTATTTTTATCTGGAATAAATATATTATGTTAGCTAAAATGCAGGGCCTATAAGTAAAAGTAATGATAATAGCTAATACCTGTGTATTAATTTGCATATGTGCAAAGCTCCTTAATATCATCTTGAAAGTATCAGAGGTGAATTCAAGCTGAAGTCTCCCGATTCTAAATTATTTGGCATCTTCACACTACAATATCACTTATACTAATAAACTTGGTTTTCACCTCATTTCTATGTTTATTTTCCCCGTGTTCTCAACCTTGGTCTCAAGTTTTAGGACAAATAGATGACTAAGAGGATGAGACAAGGTTTAAAATAATGGGTTCCAGCCCCCCATCCCCTCCCCAAAAAAACTGTGACTGTAATGAGAGAAGCAGATGGCATACTTCAGTATACTCCAAATCACAAGGAACATACTATTCTGTGAAAATCCCTAAAACCTGACCTTAAAACCAATAATAAGCTTAACACTTCTGTGTATGGTTCTCTTGTCATTAGGCAGTAATACAACTAGGTCTCCCTGACAAGCAGAAGGTGAGTTCTTAAGTTATATTGATACTTTTTGTCAAGATCCTGAGCTGAGTTGAAAATAAGATGCATAATTAAAGTTGATAAAATTATCTTAAAGAGCCCCAAAGAACAATCATCTACATTTTTTGCCTCTGGGGCTTCTTGGTTTTCTCCTCCTGCTTTCCTTTCCTGCTTCTGTTGTGGCTCCATCTGCTCCATCTTTTAGGGTCCACTTAACACCATAGTCTCTCCAAAGCCCAGTCAACTCTGTTCAGATGTTGACTTCAAACATTACCTAGTCTCTGTTCATTCCTTCACCTCCTTCCATTCTTGGCAGTGTGACAATGAGTCTAATAGATAACTTGGTAAATTACCCACTATTAAAGAGCTAAATGTCCATGCAGAAGTTGATACAGAGCTATTAAATCCTGTGGATACTGAGATTTTTAGTAGTAATATTATAGGTGAAGTCAACAGTCTTTAGACAAATCTTTTATTCAAAGGGATTATTTTTTCTTGGAATTTTCCATTTAATTTTTAAAAATTATAATTAGTACGGGTACAAAATATTTGTATATATTCATGGAGTATATGCAGTGTTTTGATACAAGCTGGGAAGGGCAGCAAGGAGGTAGGGATAAAGTGGGAATGGTTGATGGGTGCAAAAACATAAGTAGGATGAATAAGATCTAGTATTTGATATCACAATAGAGTGACTATACTCAACAATAATTTATTGCATATTTTAAAATAATTAAAAAGTGGAATTGGAATGTTCCTAACACAAAAAAAAATGATAAAAATGCTTGAGGTGATGGACACTCCAGTTATCCTGATCTGGTTGTCAGACAAATCTTGAATTACTCTATGTAGATTTTTTTAAAAGAATTATTAAGTCAATAAATCCCCCCTTACAATGTGAGAATTTTCTCATTCTTGCTATTAGTCATCAGTGTCAGAGGTTACATTGTTGTCCTTGTCTTACATTTTTCAACTGTCCAACATATTAAATGGTAGTGTGCCATCAAACCAAAACATGTTTCTATGAAGCAAAATTTTTTTAAAAGATTAGCTGTTGAGCACAAATGAAAATGTAAAGTTCAAACTCACAGCACCATTGTCAACATTGTAAGAAATCATGAAGTTTCTGATTCCTGGCATATCCTGGTCATGCCAATTTGACCTTTTTTTTTTTAAACAAGTTATGATAATAATTTTTGAACACTGATGGGCAGACTGGACAATGCCTCTAAAATCTATCTTTCCAGTTTTCTGTTTCATCACCCTAAAAATAAACCAAAATGTTTTTGCTCAGATTAATGATCTTAGCTATTTTAAAAAATTATCCAATAACTCAGTACACAATAATTTGTACATTTTTATTATCAGTACAATGCTCTCTCTATGGGTTTTATTTATACCTGAGAGCTATTTGTTAATTCCAAGGATTTTCTGAAGAGATTAAATGATAGCAAATATTAGTGTGTATAGACTTTTATTCCAACATGAAACTGTGGTCTTAAGTTTTAGGACAAATAAATAGCTAAAAGGATGATACGAGGTATAAAATAAGTTCTGGACCAAAAAAATAAAAATACCTATGGTTATAATGAGAGAAGCAGATAGCATGCTTCAGAATACTCCAAATCATAAGGAGGAACATACTATTCTGTAAGGATCCCTAAAACCTGGTCTTAAAACTAATGGAAAGCTGAACACTCCTGTGTATGACTTTCTTGTCATTAGACTTTCTTGTCATTAAGCCTCCTTGACAAGTGGAACGTGAGTTCTTAAGTTATATCGATACTTTTTGTCAAAATTCTGAGCTGAGTTGAAAATAAGATGCGTAAATTAAAGTTTATAAAATTATAATATACAGCCCCAAAGAACAGCCATTAGTGTTTCTTGCCTCCCGGACTCCTTGACTTTTCCCTCCTGCTTTCCTGTCCTGCTTCTGTTGCAGTTGCATCTGCTCCATCTTTTAGGATCCACTTAAAACCAAAGCACTTGCTGGTGTAAGAACAAGCATGCCAAGCTAAAGACTTCCAAGTGATCTTTCTGCCTAAAATATGAGGTCATTTGTAGTTATCAAAATCCAAACGTGTTTTAACTCACTCGTGTGTTGTACATATATTAGGCAATGTATCCTGGAGGAGCTATTACGTAGCTTGTAAAAGAGTTGATGATACCTCTTGAAAAATTATTAATAAATCATTCGAAAATAAAGCTGGAAGACAGGTTAACCACTTCACTTAATAACTGACTTCTTTTTAGGGCCACTTTAATTGTGCCTACTTTGCTCACAATTAGTGTCCCAGAGGTAAACAAGCACTATGAAAACAAATTGATTCCAATTGCTATTTGGGTAGAAAAATATGTGTTCTGTTTTGTTTTTTCCCACTTGTTTGAATTGATTTTTTGAAGTAAGATAGCAAGGGTATTTTTTTTTTCCAAATTATGTAATTACCTTGTTCTCATTTTATGAAAAAATACAAGGACTGCCTTTCTAAAACCAAAGAAATAAATATTATTACTAAAAGTAGAAGGAGTATGAGCTTTGTATAATGGAAAGAACATTGATCCAAGAATCAGGACTTCTGAGTTCTGTCACTACCAAAGTTACCTCCCTTTGGAAAATGTCAGTTCTCTGAGACTCACTTTTCTAAACTGTAAAATGAGGGCTTTGCATTTAATCTCTAAAGTATAGTCAAATTCGAAATTATTTTTACCTTCCTTAAGGCAATCACGTGCTTCCTCAATAGTAGGCTTCCATTACCACACTGAAGACTAGATTTTTTTTTCTGGAATTTCCCAAACACAGGTTACAAACTTTAAGCTAACAGAAACAAAGGGAGGTAAAATTGTTTATTAGACAAGTACAGAATAAAACTCAGAAATTCCATCATAAATGATCAAGTCAAATTTCACTAAATTCTCAGCTTCTTTGCTTATTAAAAATAAAATATTTTGAAAATACATGCACTAATAAAGTGGGAGACAATTTACCAAACATACAAGCAAAGAGCAAATTCCTGTGTCAGTTCAATGTGCAATTTGACTGTAGACTGAAGGAATTTTAGAGGTAAAGAGAATCCAAGAACTCTTTAATTTTAAAACTGAATAAAGAATTAGAGCAGTTGAATGAGTTCTATTATTTTATAGTCACTTTGAGCTATAAATAATATACAAAAACCTGTTCATTTTATAGAGTACAATTTTATGTTTTGACGTATGTATACACCTGTGAAAACCTCACCAAATAAAGATAATCACATTCTTCATTCCCAAAAGACTCGCCTTTGCCTTTTTGTCATCCCTCTTTTCTTCCCCTCCCTTCTCTCCTTTCCAGCCCCTGGCAAACTGCAACCTGCTTTTGTAGCTTCAAGCTTGTTGTATTTTCTACAATTTTAGTTTGCTGTATTTTCTACAATTTTATATACATATAAACATACAGTACATATCTTTATTTGACTGACTTTTCTCACTCAGCATATTTATCCTGAGATTCATCCATGTTGTTACTATCTAGAGACAATCCTCCAATGGATCTGCAAGTCTTGTTTTCTGAATGTCTTGTTAGCAGAATTACTGACTGACATTGTTCTGGATTGTCTTTGCAAAGATGTTAGTCTAGAGAATAGACTCAGAAGATACAGGGTCTGCCTCCAGAGCAAGGAATGAGTTTGTTTACTGTCTAGTATGATAAAAATATTATCTTCCTGTAGGGCAAAGGTTAAATAGGCTTATTTCCCAGTATAAAGTTTAGAATCCCTGTCTCTAAGTTTAGAATCCCTGTCTGTAACACAATGTATTTCTGTATGCACCCTCTTCATATCGCCCTGTTGGAACTGAGGCTCAGGCAATCCATACGATCCTGGCTACTACAATTGTTGAGGATAAGTTGTCTCTGGCCTAGGAGGTTTATGTTTTCTATCTCTATCCGTAAAGTTCTACCAGATTAATTTGTTAATTTGCAAATAGGGTACAATCTCAAGTCCTTCATAGTTCTTGACAATTGCTTCATTCTATTTTATTACTATTAATCAACTTTATGGATATGCCTCAATTCATCTATTTTTATTTTTTAATTTTTATTTTAAAGATATGGGGTACAATTTAGGACTAGGTATGCAAATGGTCATTATACAGGTAAAGTTTTGGTCTCACTTTGATGAACTAATATCACTTGATGAATTGGACTGTATGTGATTTATACCTCAGTAAATCTTTGGTGAGGGAAGGGGAATGAAGGAGGAGGAGAAGGGAGGAGGAGGAGGAGAAGAAAGATTGGGAAGATTAAGACCTGAACTAGACTGGAACATTAAATAGGTTCAACTCTTAATAAATAAGTCCTCCCAGGGTACCAAAAAGTCCATTTGAAAGCCAAAAATAAGCTTACAATAAGGTAATACCAGGTTAGCTATGGTAGAAATTAATTGCACTTTCCCACACATTTGTCTTGCCAGAAGAAACTAGCCAAAAAGAGCATGAAGAAGGCTGTTGCTGTGCAATTTCATGTGAATTCCTCTAATTGACAGGCAGTCACGAAGTTTAGCTGCAAGGGAATCTGGTAAATATAATTTTTCAGTTTTATGGTTTATAAATTACTAGAAGAAACACTAAAAGAGAATGAAATGTAAGTTGAATAAGCCAACGAATACCATCCCCTAAATAATGTTTAGCTTTTCTTATTGATTTGTAGGGTTCTTTACACATCTTGATAATGATCTTTATCAGTTCAATCTCACAGTATTTATTTTTATACTCTTTTATGTGTCTTTTGATACATTGAAGCTCTTAAAACAATAATTTAATCAATCAAGTGACGTTATTTAATCAAAGTGAGGCCCAAACTTTAGCTGTACAATGACCATTTGTATACCTAGGCCTGAACTGTACCCCACATCTTTAAAATAAAAATTTTTTAAATAAAAAAATTGAAGTATAACCATAAAATTGATTAACAGTAATAAAATAGAATGAAGAAATTGTCAAATTGTTTATCATGCTATTTTTTTTTACTTATCATGTATTATATAAGCAATCTTTCACTATCCCACATTCATACAAGTATTACTTTATTTTTTTAAGTTTTTATATTTTTGACATTCACATTTAAAAAGTAATTCATCTAGAATTGATTATTTGCATGGGATTTGAGATAAGGACCTGACTTTATGGAAAAGCAATTATCACTACAGTAATTCCTCTACATACAAACCTTGAAGTTGCAAACTTTCAAGGATGTGAACATGAGTTTGCATGTCCCACACATAAGTTAGTTTACGTGTCTGGTGTACATTGTCACATGCATGCATCCTCTACAAGGGTTGTGCTTTTGTGTTCTTTACTGTTCGGTAATGTATAGAGTACAGTATCTTTATATCAAGCCCAGGATGTCTGCAAGCAAGTGTAAAACCAGCAGAGATGTGGCTGACACTGCTAAGAAGTGACACTGCTAAGAAGTGCTAAGAAGTGTAGCAATGGAAACAAAAGGGAAGATAATTGAGAGAGTGGAGAGAGGCAAAAAGATGGTAGACGTTGCTCATTCTTATAAAATCAATCATTCAACCATTGGCATGATTCTAAAGCACAAGGACAAGATCATGGAACTTGTGAAGTCTGCTATGCCAATGATGTTGACAATATCAAAGCATGGAAAAGCAATGGAGGAGATGGAGAAACTTCTCAATTGTGTGGAGGCAAGATCAGCATCAAGTCTCACTCAGCTTAATGCTGATTCAAGAAAAAGCTAAAAGCCTTTATAAAGACCTGAAGAAGAAACATTTTGAAGAATCAGAGGGTGCATCTTTTAATGCCAACCATGACTAGTTTTATCCATTCAAGACTAGAGCCAACCTTCACAATGTAAAAGTAAGTATCGAGGCAGTAAGTTCAGAAAAGGTAGCTTCCCAGAAATTTCCTGAAACACTTCAAGAAATTATTGATGAAAGCATGTGTTTACTCAAGCAGGTTTTTAATGTGGATAAGACAGGAATGTACTGGAAGAGGTTGCCAGACCAAAGTTTTATCAGTAAGGAGAAAAAAAATGATGACAGGCTATAAAGGAGCTAAGGAAAGGCAACTCTGTTGTTTAGTGGCAATGTTTCTGACAATATGAAGCTGAAGCCTCCCTTAGTTTATCATTCAGAGAACCCAAAATGCTTAAAAATATAGCCAAGGGCTCTCTTCTTGTTATGTGGAAGAGTAATCCCAAAGCCCGGGTTATATAGGCCATTTTCCAAGACTGGATTTTCCACTACTTTCTCCCGAAGTTACAAAAATATTACTTGGAGAAGGACATCACATTCAACATTACTTTGTTGTTAAATGCTCTGGGCCACTTCCCATTAATGTACGACTTTCATCCCAACATCAAAGTAGATGTATGTTGATCATTCAACCTATGAACCAGAGAGATATAGCAACTTTCAAGAAATATTATTTACATCACATTTTTTATCAGGCAGTGTAGGCAAGTGACAAATCAGGAACAACCTTGCGACAACTTTGGAAGACTATAACATCTACAAGGTGATAAAAAGTATTGCCTTTGTCTGGCATGAGGTTATAGCTGCCACCACCAGTGGGGTTTGGAAAAACCTTTGCCTGCGGTTCATTCATGATTTTCATGGATTTGAGGTGGATGAGGAGTCCAGAAAAGTTTTTAGCAACTTAATGACCTTCAGCGAGAAGCTGGAGCTCGATCTGCAAAAAGATGATTTCAATGAACTCCTTGCTGCGAAACACCAGGAGCTTACTAATGAAGACCTGATGGAATTGGAGGCCCAGAGAAAGGACAGAGAGAGACAAGATGAAGAAGAAGTAACTGAAGAACCAGAGATTCACGACATAGGACAAGGCAAGAGGATTTTCTTTCTTCAAGGAGGCACTGTTAGTTTTTTAGGCACAGAATCCAAATGTAGAAAATACACAAAGGTTCTAGAAAGTCAGTCAGAATGCCATCCAGTGCTACCATGTCATCTATGACAAGAAAAAATGAGCTATTACTCAGGCGTTGCTGAATCATTTTTTTCAAGGTAGATTGAATTGATTCCAGCAAAGAACCAGAACCTGTGCCATCAACATAAGACATGAGTGAAATTATGGGTTGCCCTCTGTCTCCTATTTCCTCCAGCTCTACCATCTCCCTCTTCCAGCCAGTTACTCTTCTTGCCTGTTCACAGGGTACCAGCCCCTGTATGCCAGCTGTTGTACTGTACTGTACTACTGTACTTTTCAAGGTACTATCCAATAGGATTAAAAATGTGTCATTTATTTTTATGTTTGTTTTATAAGTATTATTTGTGTAAAATGTAGTATAAACCAGTACAGTACTATATAAATGATTGCATTAGCTGGGTACCCAAGGCTAACTTGTTGGACCTACTAAAAAAAATTGAACTTATGACTGTGCTCTTGGAGTAGAATTCATCAGTATGTAGGGAACTTACTGTATTTATTGAAAATTCATTTTCCACCACTAGCTTCAAAGTCATGTCTGTCTTATAATATGATTTTTTTCTTGGTACTTTATGCTATCCCCTTAACTTGTTCCTCAGAAATAGCTATACGTAGATCTTTGGCATTTTACATAAGTGACAATTTCACTTGTTATAATCCAAAATCAACAAAAATATTATGAATGTTAATGAGATTAAATCTATAAAACAATTTGGAGACAACTGGCATTCTTAACATATTGCATCTTACAAACCATGAACATGCTATATTTCTCCAATTAGTTATGTCTTTTTAGTATATTTCAACAAAAGTTTAATTTTTGCACAGATATCTTAAAGATTTTTGTTAGGTTTATTTTTAGGTGTTTTAATTTTAATACTTCTATAAATATTATTTTTCAAACTATATTTTGTAAAATATAGTTTTTCTTTTCTTTTTCTTGACTTGGGGCCTCACTCTGTCTCTCAGGCTGGAATGCAGTGGCATGATCACAACTCACTGCAGCCTCAAAGTCCTTCCTGGGTTCAGGCAATCCTCCTGCCTCAGCCTCCAAAGTAGCTGAGATTACAGGCACATGCCACCACTCCTTGCTAATTTTTTTGTAGAGACGAGGTCTTGCTATGTTGTCCAGCTGGTCTCAAACTCCTGGGCTCAAGCAATCCTCTTGCCTTGGCCTCCCAAGGTGCTGTAATTACAGGCACGAGTCACCATGCCTGACTGCAATTTATTTTTAATAATAATTTTATATTTAGCAATAATTATAAATTTATTCATTGTAGTAGTCTCTAGTTTTTTCTGTGTTTACTATACAGGAAACTATAATCTAAGAATAATGTTTTGTATCCTTTCCTTTTCTTTTTAAATATGTGCTTTGATATTTAAATAGCTGAAAATTTTTATATTTTGACTCAGCTGTAGGTTTTTTGTTTTCCCTATTGGCTCGAAATATTAACACCTTGTTTTTTTCTGAAGACTCATGAGCTTGATTGAAGGTTTATATTCCTTGGAGTATTTTTTCTGTGAAGAATCTTTGGAAACTGTTTTGAATATAGGCTTCTAAAGGATCTGAATTTGCTTCTTCTTAGAACTCTATGAACTGGAAATAAGTACTTTATGCTAAAATCTCAGAATATTTTTCTTTGTTTTTTAGTAATATTCAAATAATGATATTCTATTGGAGGACCAGTTTGTGGTTATGAATTACCAAAAGAGTATTGTTTTGTTGTAAATCTTCATTTAGGTCTTAGGTTTTTAAGGAAGCAAGATTATTTCTAGTTTCTTTTGACATAAGTTTGTCTCAGCTTATAGGAGTGGGACTGTCTGCTATTATTGGATAATTCACTGTGGAAAGGATAGTTTCTGCATTTTATTTCTTTTCCTCTATATCTTAAAAAAGTAAAACTCAAGATTAGAGCCTTCAGATGCATTAGCACTCTACTATCTTAATCACCCAATATTTCCTCTTTAAAGAGACTTAAAATATTTTACAAAACATTTTTAATTTTCTTTTAATCAGGAGGTCATTTAACTCTCCCAAGCTGCAGAAAATGGAAGCGCTTATTCTTTACTTGACTATCTAAATTCTATATTTAGAAGTCTAGAAAAAATCATTCATAAATTTTTAAACACTACTTTAACATTAAGATGACTTTGAAAAATTGGAAGTTGTTATAAATTTCGAGATTTATATATATTGTTGCTTCCAACTCATTAGCTAAGAGGATAAGCAGAGCTGATTCGAAAATAAAATTGTCACTTTTATACCTGGCTCAAATGTAGAGACAAAAAGTGTCAGATATGCTTAAGAAACACAGATTAATATTTTTGGTATTAGGAAACATTTCCTATCATGACCTGATTCAAAAAGTATGAACCTAATTGTATCTACATCGTGCTTCTCTAGAAAAATCATTAATATACTAAAGCAGTATTTTAAAAGGAAAAAGTCATAATGTCACTTAGAAAATCTCCATCCCTTACATCTACACTTATATTTCCCATCATTACTTTATAATTCCTAATGACTGCAATAATGAACGTTTAATCTCAGTATGAACTCTGAACCTTTATTTCTAAAGCTTAATAGAATGACAAGTTTTAAACACATTATTTGAATCTTGATGACGTGCGTTCTCTCTCTCCCAAAGCTTCTGCTTGAGACTTTTGCCCAATTTGCCACTGATGAGGTTAAAAACCTGTGTGTTGCTGTCTATTATGTAGATAATATTTCAACTTACAAAACTAAGGGAATTTCTGAGGATTTCTGCTTGATCTTTCTTTGCAGACCTACTTAAGATGTGTGAATTCTGTAGAAACATAGCATAATGCATCTCAACAGAAAATGCAAAAACATTTTATTTAACTACCAAAGCATGCTCTACAATGGTCCAGATATTCCTGCCATGGGGATATGTCACCACTAATATTGATTTCATTTTAAAACTGACTTCAAAATACATTTTTCAACATGAGTGATTTCTTATAGATTTACCATTCATTTTTATGACTTTCAATACTAATTTTGAGAGAAGACAATAATGAAAAATATTATTTATATTTCAATATAATTATGAGTTTGAGTTCCTTACAACAAAACAAAGACAAAAAAATAGAGTGGTTCAGATTAGTAACAAAACGTTCATCTTACATACTTTAAAAGGGAAAGGATGCTGGGTGCAGTAGCTCAAGCCTATAATCACAGCACTTTGGGAGGCCGAGGTGAGAAGACTGCCTGAGCCTGCGGGTTTGAGAACAGCCTGGGTAACTTGGCAAGACCTCATCTCTACAATAAATCAAAAGATTCACCAGGCATGGTAGTGTGCACCTGTACAGTGTCAACCTGAGCCCAGCAGATTGACACTGGGGTGGCCATGAGCCTGTCACTGCACTCCAGCTTGGGCAATGGAGTGAGACTTCAACTCAAGAAAAAGAAAAGGGAAAAGAAATATAAATTGAGAAAATTGAAACAGTCAATATGAAAGCTGCTTGGTAGATTTTTCCATATCTCCAGGAGAGTGACAACAGCAACCTTACTTTCCAACTAAACAGGTTTGGGAAAATTAATTAATTAATTAAGAAATTATTTAAAATAAAGAAACAGACCCAGTACCCCATATGCCAAACACATTCTTGATGGGGTTGGATAAAAAAAATCCTTCAATGAATTATATACTCTACTAAAATCTCAGGTCAAAACACTAAAATAAAAAAGATTAAAATTATGCCCCAGACTCCTTTGCATAGATGCATCTTATAATATATAAAAGTTAACAGCATCATACTTCACAGGAAACTTTTTGTTGTTATTCTTGAATGAATGTGATTGAAATTTATGAGAACACAAATTACTAAAAACTAAAATTGAATGCATGTGCTTTTCCTGAAGCAAACTCATCTGTAGAACTGATGGAAAATGCAGTTGAATATTAAATTTAAATGTGCTATAAGGGAGTATGGCACAAATTATGACCCTGCTGGAGAAGAAGCCCATTATCTTATATCATGACAGTTGCAAATACAGTAAACAATGAATTCATTATTATTACTGGATTTTAAACTAGAGTAAATCTCTAATGCTGTATAGTAAAACCATGCAAAAGAAATCAACCATGCTAGCTCGGGTAATACTTTTTTAATGAAATATCTTGAATTGTATACCAATCATGCTGTAAGCTGCATTTAAAAGGTTAGTGATTATGGCTCCTCTGAGGACAACAGTGAAGTATTACCCCTATTTTCCATTTCAAAAGGAAATATAAATTGAAGGTCATGAACTAAATTTCCTTCCATTTTTTAGCAAAATGGGTATGGAGTTCAATATATCACAAAAGCACAGTAATAGTTTCATTTTCACTCTAAAGTGGAAAGTGTTCTCCTCTGTATTCCAAATCCTAACTAACTATATACTCTTGGAGGTAAAAAATAGGCAATCACGGAGTCCAGCCTGGCTACCTTCAAGCAGGTGAATGTCTACACATCTGTATTGCTTATGGTCTATTCTCTTCTTGATGATCTTTAGGTAGAAAATTCTGGAGGTTGAGGGCCAGGTTTTAAAATTTTCTTGCCATCTATTGATTTGTAATAAAATAACTTCAAAATTCAGAGACTTAAAAAAAATCCTTTTTTTTTTTTTTTGGCACACAATTCTGCAATTTTGGCAGGGTTCATTGGAGACAACTCATATCTCCCTCATCAACTGGCATAAGCTGATCTGACTTGACTTAAGCCAGACTCAACTACTATATGTCCTCACTTGTGTGATGACCAAGTAGATACTGACTATTGACTAGAAGCTAACCTAGAACTGTTGAACGAGGGCTCAGTACTCTTCCATGAGACCTATCTGTGTGAACAGGCTGGACTTCTTCCAACATTCTCATCTAGAGTCGTTGAATTGGCATGATGGAACACTACTCCCAAAGTGCAAAAGCAGATATTGCCGACTCTTTTTTTGTTTTTTGTTTTTGAGTAGGAGTTTCACTCCATTGCCCAGGCTGGAGTACAGTGGCACGCTCACAGTCACCTAAGCATTGACCTGCTGGGCTCAGGTGATCCTTCCCTTCAGACTTCAAAGTAGCCAGAACTAAAGGCACATGTTACCACAGTTGACTTATTTATTTATTTATTTATTTATTTATTTATTTATTTATTGTAGAGATGAGGCCCCACCAAGTTGCCCAGGCTGTTCTCGAACCCATGGGCTCAGGCAATCCCCTTACCTTGGCCTCCCAAAGTGCTGGGATTACAGGCTTGAGCTACCACGCCCAGTCGCCAATTCTTCCTAAAGTTTAAATCCAGAGCTTGCAAAAGTAGCAAAATATAACTTCTATCATATTGTATTGCTTAGATAACATGTTCAGATTTAAGAAGGGGTAAATGCAGGTACATTTCACAAGGATATAAATACAGTACGTACTGCATAATGACATTTCAGTCAATGTCAGGCTGTATATGAGTAGTCTCATAGACTGTAATACCATATTTTTGCTGTACCTTTTCTATGCTTAGATATATAAATACTTACCATTATGTTACAGTTGATTATAGTACTCAGTATAATAACACACACTACAGGTTTGTAACCTAGGAGCAATAAGCTGTGTCATATAGCCTAGGTGTGTAGGAGACTCTACCATCTAGGTTTGTGTAAGTTCACTTTATGCTGTTCCCATAACAACCAAATTGCCTAAGGACACATTTCTCAGAATATATGCCTATCTTAAGGAA
Source organism: Cephalopachus bancanus (assembly GCA_027257055.1). Classification (NCBI taxonomy): domain Eukaryota; kingdom Metazoa; phylum Chordata; class Mammalia; order Primates; family Tarsiidae; genus Cephalopachus; species Cephalopachus bancanus. The sequence continues at coordinate 3,534,366 of JAPVLO010000262.1, forward strand.
TGCAGGACTGTACAGGAAAGCATCAAAACAGATTACCATGTACCTCAGCACTATGCACACAGATGGATATAATTGAATAGTCCTTGTATGAATGAATTATAGAGCATCTAAATCATCTAATTTCAATGTTTTATTACCATGATTGTTAAGTTTTTCCTGTGGTTAACTAAACTTTTTTCTTTTTTAATTTAAGCTTTTTTTTTCTAAATTGAAATTACTACAGCTGATAGTTGATACATGGTCAACACCATCTTCATAAAACATGCTTTTGCTTGAAGACAAGTGTTAAATTAGAGAATCATTTCCTTCCTATCTGAAAAACAAACTCATTTTACTGCCATGTGGAAAATAAGAAAGACAGTTAAATACTTGGCAAAGAGAGTTAATGACTTGTCCCTAGAAAGTAGAAGAGATCATTTTTGTTTTTTTAAAAACCAAACACAAGATGCTCTGAGTGTTTTCAGTGTGCTGTGTAAGGAAGAACCATGGCACAGAAAAAAAATTCATTTCCTGGTATTATGAACAGGCTTTGAGTTGCAAGTTATGATTCTTAAATTTAAGCCCTAGTTCTGCTATAATCTTATAGTGTGTCTTTTATTTATTTATTTATTTATTTGAGTTGGAGTCACTCTGTCACCCAGACTGGAGTGCAGTGGCCGCTCCTGGCCACCACAGCCTCGACCTGCTGGGCTCAGGCGATCCTTCCGTCTCAGCCTTCCAAGTGACCGGAATTACAGGTGCACACTACCACGCCCAGCTAATTTTTTGATTTTATTGTAGAGATGAGGTCTTGCTTGCCCAGGCGGGTCTCGAACCCGCGGGATCAGGCAATCCACTCACCTCAGCCTCCCAAGGCGTGGGATTACAGGTTGAGCCACTGAACCCGGCTTAATAGCGTGTCTTAAACCAGCCACTTCATCCCTCTAAAAGTTTGTTTTCTCAACTATAAAATGAGAGAGTTGTATCACTAATTATCAGAGAAATGCAAATCAAAACCACATTGAGATATCATCTAACTCCAGTAAGAATGGTCCTCATTAATAAGTGAAAAAGCAACAGATGCTGGTGAGGATGTGAAGAAAAGAGAACCTTCTACACTGTTGGTGGGAATGTAAACTAGTACAACCTCTAGGGAAAACAGTGTGGCAGTTTTTTAAAGATCTAGAAATTGACCTTCCACGTGACCCAGCAATCCCCCTTCTGGAAATATACCTGGAGGAACTTAAATTACTCTATGAAAAAGATACCTCATGCGCATGTTTATTGCAGCACTATTCACAATAGTAAAAATATGGAAGCAACCGTGCTGCCCATCATAAGTAAACTGGATAAATGGGATACATATACACAATGAAATATGCAGCCATAAAGAAGGACAAAAGTATGGACTTTACAGCAACTTAGATGGATTTAGAGTCTATCATACTCAGTGATCTGTTGCAGAAACAAATAACTAAATAACACATGTTCTCACTCATAAGTGGGTCCTGAACATTTATCACAATGCTACAAGAGAGAGTTTGGCAGTAGTGGGACACTGCCAGAGGAAGGGGGCACATAACATCACTAAGGGTACCCAATCCTAAACCAGGAGAAGTGAGGACCAGTGGGAGGCCCAAACTTCCCCTGTACATAGACCACTAATGTACCTAATCCTGACTTGTACCCCACATCTTTAAAATCAAATGAAGAAAAGAAAAACAAGAAAGAAAATGTCTAAATAGGTCTTCAGCTACAAAGCATCAAGATTCTATTAATAAAACACAAAAACTTTGTAATTAAAGTCATTATTGATTTCTACTTAGATAGTCATGTCTACAGTATGAGGAGAAACCATATCTCAGATTGGCAAATATGTACATCTTTGAAAAATGTTTCTATTTCATATTTGGAATAGTTCTGATAAAAAGTTCTATGCTGCTTTAGGTACTTGCAATTTATTTATCCAGAAACAAACAAAAAAATGAATATTTGTATTTTATAATTTTTTTGTAGATTGACTACTTTTTGTTGTTAAAACTTGTTTCCATGTATAAAAAAGTATTTCTGACAGGAGGTTAAATGTGGAAAAGTCATAAACCAGGAAAAATCCCAGCATGCTTGAAGAACAGAAGAGGACAGTAGAAACAGAATGTGCTCCTCAAGAAGATTGTGCTGCAAAATGAGGTTAGAAATATAAGCAAATATCAAGTCACATAAAGATTTGTCAAACCAGTAATAATTTTGAACTCCAAAAATAAGCACAGTAGAGAGAATTAGAAGAACCTTAAGCTAAGAACTGAGGTGAACATATTTATTTATAAAGAAGAACCTGACTTATCTGGGTCTAATGAACTGGATCTGAGATATGGGAAGAATAAAGTGAAAGAAAGCACAACAGTTATGAAAATATTATCCTATCTTCAGTAAGAAATAAGGGTAGTTTAGACCATGTTGGTGGAATGAAAATGGAGAAACTTAAAAAGGTTTAGATGTAGTTCAGAGGTGATTTCTCTAGAATTTGAGGATGAATTCAATGTGAGGAAGACAGTAAAACTCTCAGGCATGTAGCCTAAGTTTTTCATTGAACTGTGATATGGTTTACTGTAATAACAAACACTGGGAGGAAAAAATGTTAAAGATGTAGGAAAATGATTTTATTAAAAATAAAATCATTTTCTATATTAATTTATCTATACATATATAAGAAGTATATAAGCTAGTTGAATATATGAGTACTGTGGCTCAAGGGAGAGTTCAAAGCTATTGACATAATTTGGGGACATATTAGCACATACATGACATTTAAAGGCACAAGACTATTAGAATGACCTAGTGTTAAGGAAAGAGAGAGAAGGATTCAGAACAGATTCTTAGAGCACTCCAGTTATCTAGAAATGAGGCAGAGAAACTACTAAGAGAAAATGAGACGGACGAAACAGAAATAAGAGGAAATATAAGTCGGGCTCGGTGGCTCAGCCCGTAATCCCATGCCTTTGGGAGGCTGAGGTGAGCGGATTGCCTGAGCCCACAGGTTCAAGACCCGCCTGGGCAGCAAGACCTCATCTCTACAATAAATCAAAAAATAAGCTGGGCATGGTAGTGCACGCCTATAATTCTGGCTACTCAGAAGGCTGAGGCAGAAGGATTGCCGGAGCCCAGCAGGTCGAGGCTGTGGTGGCCGGGAGCGACCACTGCACTCCAGTCTGGGCAACAGAGTGAGACTCCAACTCAAAAAAAAAAAAAAAAAAGAGGAAATATAGGAGCATTTGTTATCACTGAAACCAAGGGACAAAGCAATTTAAGCAAGAAAGATACTCAGTAGCACTTAATCCTGCTGAGAATGTTTAGATATAAGACCTGAGAAGTGGATTGAGGGCTACAGACAGATGGATGAGTAGCAAAAGGATTTAAGGACGTGGACACAGGATAAGGGGTCAACACATTCTGTATATTTTTCTATGAAGAAGAGCAAAGAAATGGGCTATCTTTAAAGTAGCAACTTCTGGCTCACACTTGTATATTGATAGAAATAAAATCAAAGAGAAATATTGATGGTGATAAAAGGGGCAACTATTTAATGATTTACAAATACATTTTCAGCTACTACATGCTCTCTATGCACTATTCCATTTAATACACACACACACACACACACACACACACACACACACACACACACACGACTGGAACTAAGGGTTTTATTAACATAGTTTTATAAATCCAAAAATTAAGTCTCAGAAGAATTAAATAGTTTATCCATGCACATATAATCATTATTTTATTAAAGTACTACTGAAATTCTATTATGTTCTAGGTAAGATATTTAGGAATTAGTGATCTAAGAATGAATATGATGAAAAAAAGAAACGAACCTGGAAATTTTGTACACAATGAATCTGATGTCAAATTTCATGGTTCTTCCCTCATATCATGCTCCTAAAAAATCAAGTAACTTTTATCCCAGCTAGGAAGTAACAATGTGGGTTAATGCCTACCAGTCCAACATAATTACTAATAACACTCCATTTTACCCTCAAGTATTTGGTTTAGCCATGAATCTTATTAAAATTCAAAAATCAAAATTGAGTATACCCACTGACTGTTTCTTACTCATATATTACTGTATCTCATTAGTATAATTTCTAACTTATTAAAATTAGCAATGAATTTATTGAAAACATCATTTTCCAAATATGTAATATTCATTAGTAGCAAAACATTCATGACAAATATTCCATTATATAATCACTGAAGTATTCACAGGAATAGAAATAATATCCTAAAATTTGTATGCAAAAACAAAATAGACAAAACGATCTTGAGCAAAAAGAACAAAGTTGGAGTCATCATACTCTCTGACTTCAAAATGTACCATAATGTTACAGCAATCAAAGCAGCATGGTATTGGAATTTTAAAATAAGACACATCGACCAATAAAATAAAGAGCCCAGAAATAAATTGATTCACTTACAGCCAACTTATTTTCAACAAAGATGACAAGAGCACATAATGGGGAAAAGATAATCTTTTCAATAAATGGTGCTGGAACAACTGGATATCCACTTGCAAAAGAATGAAATTGAACCCTTATCCCACACCACACAAAACTCAACCCAAAATGGATTAAAGAATTAAACATAAGATCTGAAACTGTAAAACTAGTATAAGAAAACATAGGGAAACTCTCTATTATATTGGTCAAGGCAATTATTCTGTTGGATCACAACCACAAAAGTACAGGCAACTAAAGTGGATATAGATAAATGGGATTACATGAGGCTAAAAAGTTTCTGCACAGAAAACAAAATCAACAAAGTGAAGAGAAACCCTACAGAATGAGAGAAAATATTTGCAAATTATATATCTTACTATTCAAACTATACAAGTAAACTGTACAAACAACTCAATAGCATGAAAACAAAAACCTGAAAAAAAAATGGACAACAAAGTCATCCAGATGACAAGCAAATATATAAAAAACTGCTCAATATCAGTAAACATTAGGGGAAATCAAACAAAAACCACAGTGAGAAGTCATCTTATACCTAATAGAATGATTACTATCAAACAGATGAAAGATAAGTGTCAGCACAAATGTAGAGAAAGGTGAACCATTGCACACTCTTGGTGGTAATGTGACTTAGTACAGACATACCTCACTTTATTTAACTGCTTCCCAGATGCTGCATTTCTTTCTTTTTTTTTTTCTTTTTAGTTGGAGTCTCACTCTGTCACCCAGACTGTTGGGAGCTGGCCACGGAGGCCTACTAAGCATTAGGAATCAGGAAGGGCCGTTGACCTTGAGACCACTAGGATGCGTTTGGGAGCTATTGTCCCCATTTTCTCCCCCTTTCTACTCAGCACTAACAAGATTAAGCTGCTGTGAGCTCAAAACATAAAAACTCTGAGACCAGGACGAACACAAGCTAACTTTAGAAGCTCATTGCTCCCATTCTTCCTCAAACTGCAGTTTTGGCTTTCACACAACTTATAATTCAAACTCATGTCACATCTAAGAGCCTTAGTATTGGTCACAGGCTTCAGGGTCATGATCTTAGGATTTATTGAAGGTGTAAATTGTAGAATATAGTTTTAGAAGACAGTCATTTTGTTGAAAGAATGTGGCTGGGTTACTTGCAGGTAGCCCACTGTGAACTTTGGACTGGGCCACATTCCAAACATTCTGGGATGGGCCACTTTCGTTTGTAAAGTAAATACTTAAGCTTCTATAGAATTGTTTAACTTGGCATAAATCAATCAGTTAAGGATGAAAAAGGTTTATAGAATATGTCAGTCACAGATTAGGTTATCCTTTGTTATGGGATTTTAAGATTATCATATGAAAAGGGTTTAAAGGCAATCATTGATTAAGTTTTCCTGGATTAAGGTTTCTGGTGGGTGGGGGACACCCCTCCCACATCTGACTTTGTGTATAAAAGATCCATTGTAATTCCCAATAACACACATTGCTTCTGCACTAGACTGGAGTCCAGTCTCTTTCTTTCTCTCTCTCTCTCTCTCTCTCTCTCTCTCTCTTCTTCTCCCCAATGGCTGATGCTGTCTTCACCTTTGGGGTACCCTGAACCTGGCTGGAGCTGGTCTCTGGCACTAGACTGGAGTGCAGTGGCCGCTCCCAGTCGCTGCAGCCTTGACCTGCTGGGCTCTGGCGATCCTTCCACCTCAGCCTTCCAAGTAGCTGGAACTACAGGTGAGTGCTACCACACCCAGCTAATTTTTAATTTATTGTAGAGATGAAGTCTTGCCAAGTTGCCCAGATGGGTCTAGAACCCACGGGCTCAGGCAATCCACTCACCTCGGCCTCCCAAAGTGCTGGGATTATAGGCTGAGTAACAGAGCCTGGCCAATGCTGCATTTTTTTTTTTTTTTTTTTTTTTTTTACTAATTGAAGTTTATGGCAATCCTACATCAAGTGAGTCTATTGGCACCATTTTTGTAACAGCATGTGTCACATCTTGGTAATTCTCACAATATTTCACAGTTTTATTATTATTGTATCCATTATGGTGATCTGTGTTCAGTAATCTTTGATGTTACTATTGTAATTGTTTTGGGGTGCCACGAACCACACCCATATGAGATAGTGAATTCAACCAATATATGTGTGTGTTTGTGTGTTCTGATTGTTCCATTGATCAGCTGTTCCCTATTTCTTTCCCTATCTTTAGCCTCCCTATTCCCTGAGATACAACAATATTGAAATTATGCCAATTAATTACCCTACAATGGCTCCTAAGTGTTTAAGTAAAAGGAAGAGTCACACATATCTCACTTTAAGTAGGAGCTGGAAATAATTAAGTTTATCAAAGAAGGCATGTTGAAAGCTGAGAGGGGCTGAAAGCTAGGCCTCTTGCACCAGTTAGCTAAGTTGTGAACACAGAGGAAAAGTTATTGAAGGAAATTAAATGTGCTTCTCCTTAACACATGAATGATAAGAAGCAAAATAGCCTTATTGTTGATATGGAGAAAGTTTTAACAGTGTGAATGGATGATCAAACCAGTCACAACATTCCCCCAAGTCAACATTAAGCCCAGAGCAAGTCCCTAACTCTCTTCAATTCTATACAGGCGCATAAATGAGAAAGCTAGAGAAGAACAGGTTGAAGCTAGCAGAGGTTGGTTCAGGAGATTTAAAAGAAAGAAGCCATCTTCATAACATAAAAGTGCAAGGTGTGCTAATTAGAAGCTGAAACAGGTTATCCAGAACACCTTGCTCAAATAATTGATGAAGGTGGCTATACTAAACAACAGATTTCAATGTATACAAAATAGCCTTCTACTGGGGGAAAAATCAAAACATCAACATACAGGAGTTTGGAATAAGTTGATATCAACCCTCGTGGATGACTTGGAGGGGATCAAAACTTCACTGGAGAAAGTACCTGCAGATGTGGTAGAAATAGAAAGATAATCATGAGTGGAACCTGAAGTTGTGACTGAATTGATACAATTCATGATTGCGCTACTTCTTATTGGTGAGCAAAGAAAATGGTTTCATGAGGTGGAATCTACTCCTGGTAGGGATACTGCAAACATTGTTGACATGACAACAAAGATTTAAAATATTACATAAATTTAATTGATAAAGCAGTGGCAGGGTTGAGAGGAGTGACTCTAACTAAGAAAGAAGTTCTAATGCGGGTAAAATGCTATCAAATAAACATCTTATGCCACAGGTAAATCTTTCATAAAATTAAGAGTAAATAGATGTGGCAAACTTTATTGCCTTATTTTAAGAAATTGTCACAGCCACTCCAAATATTAGCAACCACCAACCTGATCAACCATCAGCTATCAGTGTCAAGGCAAGACCCTCTACTAGAAAAAAGATTACCATTCACTGAAGGCTCAGATATTTGTCAGCATTTTGAGCAATAAAGTATTTAATTAAGGCATGTACATTGTGTTTTCAGACATAATGCTATTGCACTTAATATACTACAATATAGTGTAAATATAAATTTTCTGTACACTGGAAAACAAAAAGTTTATAAGACTCACTAAAAACTTTGCATTCTTTGCTTTGTTGTGATTGCTTGGAACTGAACCCACAATATCTTCAAGGTATGACTGTACAGCCACTATGAAAAAAAGTATGTAGGGTTCTCAAAATATTGAAAATAGAATTACCATATGATCTAGCAATCTCACTACTGGATATATATCTATAGAAAATGAAACCAATATATCAAAGTGATATCTTCACTCCAATGTTCACTGCAGCATTAATAACAATAGCCAATATATGGAATAAAGTGTTCATCAATAAAGAAACAGCGAATATGGAAGATGGCCAAAGAATACAAAATTTTAGTTAAGTAGAAGGAATTCAAGAAATTTATTGTAGAACATGTGACCATAGTTAAAAACTATCTACTATATTTTTGAAAATTGCTGAGAGTAGATTTTAAGAGTACTCACCACAAAAAAAATTGAGGTAATATATATGTTAATTAGCTCAATTTAGGATTTCCATGATGCATACATATTTCAAAACATCACGTTGGCATAAAATATATGTAAAATTTTACTTGTTAATTAAAATATATATATCATTTTCTTAAAATGTAATTGAATTGATTACCAGTAATTGTATTAGCTAGATTAATCATCTAATATTACTGACCATTAGAATTTCATCTTACATGATTGGCTATTAGTATTAAACATTTTCTGTTATTGGCTACTAGTGGTCTGTTGGTGTCACTTGCCCTTTTCTACTAGGTAGTTATTTTATACTAGTTATAGACATTCATGATATAGTATGAAAATTAAATTGTTAATTTTTATATATGTATCATATGTGTTACATATGTTACATTTGTTTTTAGAGTCCTTTTCTTATATGGAAAACATTCTGTATTATTCTTAAAGAAATATTTAATAGTTATATAGTTGAATCTGCCAAAACTCTCCTGACAATGCATTTGAAAAATCTTCTTGGAATGTATTAGATGATATGAAATAAGAATGCAACAGAATGTTTTCCTCATACATAATTAATCAATAACTTTTATTTATTTTTAGTAAGTATTAGTTTCTGTATATTTTTTCTTTTTAATTTCTTTAAGAGCTGTAAACTATTCAAATACTATTGTTTTATGAGATTTTTTTCTATCAAGATATCACAGCTTTCTCTTTTATCTCATAAACTATAAATCTATTCAAGTTATATTTAAACATTATATACGTATATTGAAAGTAATTACATAAAATATATAGATTAGTTTGAGCCTTTAGTCCAGAAACATGGTATATGTCTTCGTTTATCCAGATATTATTTTATTTTTTAAAAAACTGCTTTTGGCACAGTTCTATCAATCTTTGAATGATTTCTTATTTTCTAAATCAATATCTTCCAATTCACTTTCCTATTTTCCTGCCTCAGATCTACAATTAAACATTTCACTAAGGATCTTCATATTTTTCAATAGGGAATGATATTTAGAAACCAATATCTGAGCACTAGTGGGTTTCAATGAACTTACTGTGGCTCTCTTGGTAGAGGGGAGGAAAACTACATGGTAAAGGCATACATTTTCCAAGCTACAGGTTCTTAATTAATCCCATTCTATCTAAGATCAAACTTGCATATTAATTTAATCATTTTTAAGTTGTATCTTCATAATCATTACAAAAATATATAAAATTTTGAAATATTTTTTAATTTTAAGCTCAATTTTTAATTTTTTTTTCATTTTGTAGTTCATTTTGGTTAAAACTTTCTTCTAAAATTCCTAGAAAACTCAAATTTTGTCATATGTCTGGAACAATTGCATACTAAACATGCCTTAATGTATTAATGCTAGTTGGTATTTCCTGAGTGCTAATAAACTGAAAGTGGAATACTTCTTTTTTAGGCAAAGATATTTCTTTCCTTTTAGACCTAAGAACATGCATATATCTTTATCAATTTTCTACTTTTGATGTACTCATACATCACATATTTTGGAGGACCTTTTGATGTCCTTAAATTATTGTTTTGTCTAAATTTAAATATATAACTTACCTACCACATGTTTGTGACTTCCTGTACATCCATTCCTTATATTCTTGATTATAATATGATTGCCTTACTTTGGTGTAATAGTTTCACCTGAATATTTTAGTATTAACAAAACTTTTAAAGTGGTTTTGCAAGGATATAGAGACTTCTTCTCTTTGAACTTATTTTTTGAAAAGTGCTGCAAAAGCTTTTATTGAAGCCATAGGTTAGAATTGCAAACAGGTTAAAATACCCTACCTTGTGACTAAGATGGCCATGAAGGTTTTTGTAATATTCAAGTTTTATACATAAACTAATAAAGCCTAAGAGAGGAATAAAGGAAGGAAGGAGGGAAGGAAGAGCAGAGGAGGCATAAATGTTTCCAGTGCATTAATTATACTATATACTTGGAACTAAATATCCTGTTATGGTCTCATTCCCCCAAAATATAAACCAGGACCAAACTACAGATGTAAGAAAGAAAAATTTAAAGAAAAATATATAGTTTCACTGGTGAAGAACAACTAATTAACTTGTATAATGAATAAATACCAGAAGTTATTATATTAAGCTTTCACATGTTTTTTTTAATTAAACAAATGTAAACTGACTCCTTAATTTTTATTTTGTTAGGTCCTCATATGTGTATGCTAGAAAAAATTACGTATGTCTTATAGCAATGTTTAAGAATTTTGAATTTTGATAAAGCTATCTATATTAGAATAGTTTAGTGTTTTAAATATTTTGAGGCATAGAATATCAAGATAAAATAATATATACCACTGTATACACTTATCAGAAAAAATATTAAAATATATTAAAGTAATTTTAACTTTTGCTTTTCTGAGACCAGTTGCTTAGGTGGTTCTGTGGTGTCATAAGAATAGCATAAAATGAGAAGTAATTTTTTTAAAGAAGACATTTAAAAATAAATCTTGAGATGAGATTCAACTTCTATTTTTTTAATCAATATTTTAATTATGATATTGTGTGGTACAGTTAAGGGTTAGGTATACAAATATGCTTCGTTCAGGCACCCTTATTGATAAGATGTGTCTCCCCATCCCCAGACAGACATTTACTACTGTTAATCCCATCTCCCCCATAGTTTTCCACCACTGTCAGTCATTTTCTTATAGTATTACTTTGAATGTTCAAGGTCCACTATATGAGTGAGAACATGTGATACTCAGATCTTTGTTTCTGTGAGAGGTCACTCAGTGTTATAGACTCTAGTTCCATTCAGGTTGCTGTGAAATTCATGATTTTGTTCTTTTTTATGGCTGTGCAGTATTCCATCCTGTACATGTACCACATTTTTTAAATCCAGTTCTCTTTTGATGGGCAGTATGGTTGCTTCCAGGTTCTTGCTATTGTGAACAATGCTGTGATAAACATACGTGTGTAGGTATCTTTTTTACAGAGTGATTTGAGTTCTTTAGGGTATATTCCCAGTAGGGGGATTGCAGGGGCATATGGGAGGTCAATATTTAGAGCTTTTAGGAATTGCCATATTGTTTTCCACAGTGGTTGCACTAGTTTGCACTCCCACCAACAGTGTAGAAGTGTTCCCTTTTCACCACACCCTCTCCAGCAACTGTTATTTCTTGAGTTATTGATAATTGCTGTTCTGACTGGAGTTAGGTGGTATCTCAGTGTGGTTTTGATTTGCATGTCCCTGATGATTAGTGAGGTTGAACATTTCTTCATGTGTCTGTTGGCTGCTTGGATATCTTCCTTTGAGAAGTGTCTGTTCATATCTTTTGACCATTTTATAATGGGCTTGTTTGTTTTTTTTCTTTTCAGCACATTTGAGTTCCTTGTAGATCCAAGATGTTAAGCCTTTGTCAGACCTGGAGTTGGCAAATACTTTTTCCCAGTCTGTGGGCTGTCTCCCTGCTCTCTTGATGGTTTCTTTGGCTTTGCAGAAACTTGTCAGTTTAATGAGGTCCCACTTGTCTATCTTATCTCTTATGGCCTGTGGGTTTTGGGTTTTGTTCAGGAATTGGATGCCAGTTCCAATTTCCATGAGGGTATGTCCTTCATTTTCTAAGGTTCTTATGGTTTGAGGTTTTACATTTAGGTCTCGGATCCATTTAGAGTTAATTTTTGTGTATGGGGATAGATAGGGATCCTGTTTCAATCTTCTGCATGTGGTCAGCCAGTTTCCCTAGCACCATTTACTGAATAGGTTCTACTCTCCCCAGTGGTAGGTGGTGGAGGCTTTGTTGAAGATGAGTTGGTTGAGAAATTGAGGTTTGACTTCTGCAATCTCAATTCTATTCCATTGGTCTATATGCCTGTTCCTGTACCAATACCAAGCTGTTTTGATTATTGTAGCTTTATAGTAAAGTTTGAAGTCTGGTAATGTAATACCACCTGTTTTATAGGAAGAAGGAAGGCAAGCTATCTCTCTTTGCTGATGACATGATTGTGTACCTTGAAAACCCAAGAGAATCTGTCAAAAACCTCCTTAAACTGATAAAGGACTTTGGCAAAGTCTCAGGATATAAAATAAATGTGCAAAAGACAATCGCATTTCTTTACACCAATAATAAACAAACAGAAACCCAAATAAAAAGCACAATTCCATTCACAATAGCCACAAAAAAAAAATGAAATACCTTGGCATATTTCTAACCAGAAACATGAAAGAAAGACCTTTACAATGAAAACTACAAAACACTGCTCAAAGAAATCAAAGATGACACAAACAAGTGGAAAAATATCCCATGCTTATGGATTGGAAGAATCAGCATTGTGAAGATGTCCATCTTAGCTAAGGCAATCTACAGATTTAATCAATACCATCAAATTGTCAGCCACATTCTTCTGAGACTTAGAAAAAACAACACAGGAATTCATATGGAAACACAAATAACTAAGAATAGCTAGAACAATCCTCAGCAAAAAAAAAAAAAAAAGAGAGAGAGAGATTCAACTTCTAATATGAAAAATAAAATAATGCAGCTGGATGAAAAATAGTATATTTTAGGTTATTTTCTTGGAAATTATACTATCACAATCTTGATGGGCATTTTAGAATATTAGAAAAGGATCAATTCTATCACAACAGGAACTTGATTTTAAAATGGTATAAAAAGATATAGAATAGAACAAACCAAATAGGATGAAGATTAATATAGTCAACTAATGACATTGCAGAATTGCAGCTCTCAGCAAAAAATACAAAAACAAAACAAAAACAAAAAACCTATATGTACTCTGAGGGTCAACCTGAAAACCCAAGCTGAGGTCTTTTAGACAGTCATGTGGGGGCATGAGGGATAGACAATTCCAAGCCCAGATACACTTAGAAGTGCCCCAATGCAGGATCAGGAGAGCATCTTTGAAGTTGGAAAGGGTAAGTGAAAACAGCTTTTCTTCTCTACACACCTCATACAAACCTCTGCAATCTCAACCAGGAGACAGAGCCCAGGCCCTCTCCCCACCACACACTCCTCTCATACTGGCTGGGCACAGAAGGCTGCCCTAACTAGAGACAGAGGCACCAGTAGAAGCCACAAGGAGCCCAGGGAACACAAGTTCCCAGGTCTCCTAGTGCCATGGTCACAGAACCCCCACCACAGAAAGACTTGATTGCAAACACCCTGTGTGGGTGGTCTGTGTAGTGTGGGTCCTCCCACTTCCCTCCTTCAATGGCTCTCAGCAGCAACAGTTCAACCACTTTGAGGATATTTCACCAGTGTTGGCAGCCTTTGCAGTCACTGGTCAGTGCTGCACTCTAGAGACTGTCATTATTGTAATAGCCCCTCCCATGGAGCAGAGTGGAAACTGAGAGGCGGCACCCTCTGCACAGTTTGGTGGTGGCTGTAGCCTCACCCACCTGTGGACCTAGGAAGGAATAATTCTACTCCTTCCCTTCTACCCCAGGTGAGCTCCCACCCAGATGGAAGGAGGCTACTTCACATCCCCAAGAGCAGCTGCCAGAATTGAGGGGCAGGGCCCCAGCCTCCTGAAGAGACATGCAGTCTGGGGGGCAAGGTCCTTAGAACTCTAGCCAGGACTCTGGGTGCCTATGCCAAAGGGAGGGGAAAGCCCTCTGAACTGAAGGAAACAACTTAACATAACACCTAAGAAAGCTGGAAATATAAGAGCAATCTAATCCCAGAGTTAGTAGAAAAATGGAAAACATTAAAATAAAGTCACAGCTAAATAAAATAAAGACCAAAAATATCATACAAAGTATCAATGAGTCAAAAGGCTGGTTATTTAAGGAATAAATAAAATAGACAGTCCCCTGGCAATTCTTAAAAGAGAGAGAGAAAAAAATTTGACTAAACATAATCAGAAACAAACAAACAAAAAGTTATGTAAAACTGACCTGAAGAAAAACAAATAATTATCATAGATTACTACAAACATCTATATATAAGTAAATTAAAAAAGGAAATAGAGGAATTTCTGGCATCACATAACCTTCCAAGATTGAAACAGGGAGAAAATCAAACTCTGACTACACCAGCAATCCAAGAAATTAACTCAGTGATGATAAACCTCCCACCAAAAAACCCTAGGCCAGATGGTTTTCAGCTGAATTCTACAAAATGTAAAAGATAAGCTAATACAAATCCTGCCGAGAGTACTCTAAGCAATTGAGAAAGAAAGATTGTTGCTGGGGAGAAGGGGCCCCCACACCCTGATCAGTTTCCCTATATTGACCAATGGTTGGGCCTGGTCAGAAACCCCCCTCCTTGGCTTATGATGTGTGCCTTGGGAGAGGGGGCAGGGCTGGGGACCCCTGGTTGGATCTTGGTAACTAAGTCTCTTGGTGGACCAGGCAATGACAATCCTCCATGGCCAAAACCCCTAAATCCTAAGAAGGTGGCTCCAGCATCTCCTTTATACCCTGTTCTTCCTCCGTCCATGGAGAACTTGCTTGAGGAGCTGTTCACCAACACCTATAACCTGCCAGTGTATGGATCTCAATCATCTACTGTCACCTCTTCTTCCCCTACTACTAAGAGAGCTGAGGGGAACCAACATGTGCCCCCTCTCACCGTTGCCTCTTCCACTTCTCTGGTACCCGGATCCCCACCTTTGGCAACTTGTCTCTTGTCTTGGATCAATCCAGCCCTTTTACCTCTTCGAGATGCTCTGTCAGATCAAGCTGCATGGCCTTTCTTGGTTTATACTCCTTTCTCCATCTCAGTTTTGTATAATTGGAAACATCAAAACCCAATGTTTTCTGATAAGCCACAGGCTCTGATCTCCTTAATTGAGTCAGTTATGTGGACTCATTGCCCTACTTGGGATGATTGTCAACAACTTCTCCTGACTCTCTTTACCTCTGAGGAGCAAGAGTGAATCAGGGCTGAGGCTAGAAAATCATTCCTGGCATCACCTGCTGGTACAGAGGAGGAAAACCAACAAATACTAGATGAGGTTTTCCCTGAATTCCATCCCAACTGGGACCTCAACACTTCAGCCAGGTCACAAGACCTGGAGACTTATCAATGGATTTTATTAACTGGCTTGAAGGGGACAGTCCCCAAACCTATTCATCTTTCTGAAACTACCGAGACCATGCAGGGTCCCAAGGACTCACCAGGGGCTTTCCTTGAGCATTTTCAAGAAACCTGCAGTACTTATACCCCATTTGACCCCTCGGCATCTGAAAATTCTCAGGCTATCAATTTGGCTTTTGTGACTCAATTTGGCAGCTCCTGACATCTGACATCAATTTGGCAGCTCCTGACATCTGGAGAAAGTTACAGAAACTTGAAGGTTTTGTAGGTATGAATATTTCTCAGCTACTTGAGGTAGCCCAAAAGATTTTTAATGACAGTGATGTTGAAAAACAGAAACAGGCAGATTAGAAATTAGATAAAGCAACAAAGTGGCAGACCAAGATATTAGTTGATGCCATCGAGGCCTCCCAATCTGGATCAAAGCTGGCATGAAAGCAAAAGGGAAAAACTAAGAAGGGGCAAAAGGAAATGGGATGCATCTAGCTGGCCAAAAATCATGTCTATATTGTAAGGAATTAGGTCATTGGGTAAAAGATTGCCCTCATTGCCCACAGAGAAGCCTAAGTCAGTTCTGGTCCTGTTCTCTGCTGGTAAAACTGAAAATTATTCCAACTCAGGAGGCCAGGGCTCTTTCTCCTTAGTCCCCTAAGAGCCCCTGGTAACTACTGCTGTCAGGAGTCATCCAATTCAACTCTTAGTAGACACTAGGGTGGAACTATCAGTCTTGTTTTCTGTTTTTTGATTTTTTTTGTTTTGGAGTCTCATTGTCACCCAGACTGGAGTGCAGTGGCTGCTCCCGGCCACCGTAGCCTTGACCTGTTGGACTCCGGTGATTCTTCTGCCTCAGCCTTCCAAGTAGCTTGAACTACAAGTGCATGCTACCACGCCTGGCTAATTTTTTTGATTTATTATAGAGATGAGGTCTCACCTGCCCAGGCGGGTCATGAACCCATGGGCTCAGGTAATCCACTCACCTCAGACACCCAAAGGCATGGGATTGCAGGCTGAGCCACCGAGCCTGGCATGGAACTATCAGTCTTAAAGTAACCATTAGCACCTATGTCCTGTAAACAAATTTCTGTTCAAGGAGCAATGGGAATAATCACAAACTGCAAGTTTACCTCAAACCAGACAGTTGATTTAGGTAAAAAATGGGTTACCCTCTCATTTCTGATAGCACCTGACTGCCCATGCCCTTTCATGGGCCAAGACTTGCTCCAGAAACTAAGAGCAACTATTGTGTTTTCACCAGATGAAACAAGAATGTATATTCCTACTGAGACTGCCTACCAAATGTTATCAACTGTTCCACTGTCCAAAGAATACTTGTTAACCTCTTCTAAATCTCTCACTGAAAATGTCTCAAGTTTACTTCTACAGTTACAGCAAGAATTTCATTCAGTCTGGGTAGAGACCAACCCACCAGAACTGGTGAAACATCACCCTCTGGTCATGGTGAGTCTATTGGCGTCTGCCACTCCTGCTCACATTTGTCAATACCCTATGAGTTTGCAAGCTCAAAAGGGAATTGCTCCCCATATCCAGAGACTTTTAGCTGCCAGTATTCTGACTCCCTGTCAATCTTCTTGGAATACTCTCTTTCTGCCTGTTAAAAAGCTCAGAACATCTGATTACCAGTTGGTTCATGACTTAAGAGAGGTCAACACAGGTTGAAACATTCCATCCTACTGTTCCCAACCCATACACATGACTCAGCTTGCTTCCTCTACAACATCAGTATACTGTACTGGATTTAAAGGATGCTTTCTTTTCCATTCCCCTGTACCCCATGAGTCAATCAATTTTTGCCTTTGAATGGAAAGATCCTGACTCAGAGAAACTAGTCAACTGACTTGGACTCAGTTGCCACAGGGATTGAAAAACTGCCCAACACTTTTTGGGGAAGCCTTACAACAAGATTTGTCAGGGTTCCATGCTTTACACCTTGAATGTACTTCACTCTAGTATGTAAATGATCTCCTGCTTGCAGCTGCAGACTCGAACGTTTGTTTAAAAGGTACTAAGGTTTTATTACAGCTCCTCCAAGACACGGGCTACCATTTGTCAGTGAAAAAGGCACAGCTCTGCTCAACTGAAATTTCCTATTTGGGATATAGGTTAAAAGAAGGTAAGCAAGCCCTGACATTGGCCTGGAAAGAAACCATCCTTTGGATTCCCACACCAATGATGAAGAAGAAGGTACAGGAGTTTCTGGGGGAGGCGGGATATTGCTGGTTGTAGATCCCAGGATTTGCTGAAATTGCCAAGTCACTATACACTGCTACTGCCAAGAACCAGCCCCTGGAATGGGCTGATACTGAAGAGCAAGTGTTCCAGTAGTTAAAGATACTTTTACCCAGGCCCCAGCCTTAGCCCTCCCAGATGTTACTAAACCTTTTCACCTGTTCATTCATGAGCAGTGGGGAATTGCAAAAGGGGTTCTTACCTAGACTCTAGGACCCTAGAGGTGGCCAGTGACCTATTTGTCAGAAAGACTAGACTCAGTGGCCTCTGTTTGGCCTGTTTACCTCCAGGCCATTGCCGCTATGGCCATATTAGTCAAGGAAGCTGATAAACTAACCTTTGGCCAAAATTTGGCTTTGACTGTTCCCCATGCTGTTGAAACTCTGCTCCAGGGAGCCTCTGGCCATTGGATGTCAAATACGCATATCACCTAATATCAGAACCTTTTACTAGATAAACCCAGACTAATGTTCTCTCCTACTCAATGCCTCAACCCGGCCACCTTGCTCCCCAACGATAATCCTGAAATGCCAATACATGACAGCGAAGACATGATGGACATCTCTCAAGTCAGTTTCCCTGATCTTCAAGACACCCCCTTAAGACAGGCTGATGCTGTCCTATTCACAGGTGGCAGCAGTCTGGTATTAAGGGGGAGTCAACAAGGCTGGAGCTGCAGTGACCACAGTTGAAGATATGATCTGGTCACAATCTCTGCCCAATGGCAAGTAGGTTCAAAAGGCTGAGTTAATTGCTTTAACTCAGGCCCTACGATGGGGAGCAGAAAAATAGGTAAACATTTTCACCGATAGCTGGTATGCTTTTGCATGTTTTTACCATTATCTACAAGGAATGAAGACTTCTTACTGCAGCAGATAAGACTAAAAAAAAACAAGGAAGAAATCCTAGCTCTTTTAGAGGCTATATGGCTTCCCAAAGAGGAAGCTGTCATTCACTGCAAGGGACACCAAAAATCAGACACTCCAGAGGCACTTAGAAATTGCCTGGTGGACCAGGAGGCTTGGGAGACTACAGAATCAGAACTTCCAGTTGAGCCTCTAAATATTTTGTTAACTAAGACTTTTTCAGTCCCCTTTCTTTCACAGCCCACTTACACTCAAGAAGAGAAAAAGCAAGCAAACTGGATGAGAGTGCACAAAGATCTCACTGGATGGTGGGTCAAGGACTCTAAAATTTTCCTGCCCGAAACTTTTGAATACACCCTGGTAAATCAACTACATTTTGCCACCCTTTGCTGGCAGAATTTGGTAAATCATTTTTACCATATCAATGACTCAAGGTATATGGCTGAGAAAACAATTGCAAGATGCCCTGCTTGTATTCAGATCAATGCAAAGCAAGGTCTGAAGCCTACTATTGGTAGTAGTCTGAGGATTGAGCACTGGAGAAAAATGGGAGGTGGATTTCACAGAAATTAAACCTCCTCATGCCAGGTACAACTATCTACTGGTGTTTGTAGATACTTTTTCTGGGTGGGTAGAAGCTTTTGCCACTTAAAGTGAAACCACACTTATGGTTACAAGGTTTTATTAAATGAAATCATTCCTAGATTTGAGCTCCCCCTCCCTATTGGCTCTGATAATGGTCCAGCCTTTGTCTCATCCATAGTCCAACTGGTCAGCAAAGCACTAAATATCAACTGCAAATTATATTGTGCTTACCGACCACAATGCTCTGGACAGGTTGAATGGATGAACCGGACTTTAAAATCTACTTTGACTAAATTAATAATAGAGACCAGTGAAAGATGGGTAAATCTCTTGCCCCTGGCCCTTCTTCGGGCCTGGTGCACCCCCTATAAGGCTGGATTTACTCCATATGAGATTATGTTTGGTAGACCTCTTCCCTTGTTGCCCAAACTATCTTCAGTCCCTCCAACAGGTCCAGGCTACTATCCACTCCCACGTCTGTGCCGTTCTGCCCACCCCATCATCCACGCCATGCCATCCATTCCAGCCTGGAGACCTGGCCTAAAACAAGAAGTTACAGAAAGGACTAGCGCCAGCCTGGAAAGGACCCTACATTGTCATTCTCACCACCCCGACAACACTCAAGGTTGACAGGATTCCGGCTTGGATTTACTATTTGTGGGTCAAGAAAACCAGGTTCGATGACCTTGACAATGACACATCCTCAGATCTTTGGACTGTACAAAAGGACCCTAATAACCCTCTTAAAATCACCATTCAAGCTCAGCATTCTGTTCCAACCAGAGATGAACAACCATCCTCAGAACTGGTCACCACAAGCTAAGACTTTGTCATTCTTGGTTTGGTGTTATCTCATAATCTGTTTTTCCTCTATCATAATGGCTCATCGTACAGTTTACACCTTCTCTTCGACCTTTTTTACATTAGGAAAGGTTTGAGTCGTCCAAAATTGGACCCATGGCTCAGCTGTCTTTCAATTTAAGGTAAACCTTCCTGACCTAGTAAACATAGAAAAAGAATGTCTACCTGGATAATTGTCTGGAATAATTAACTTAGCACCTGCATGAAATGCTTACCATACTGAATCTTGTACAGACTGGGAAACTCCTTATTATATAAGGAACATAGATTTTTACCTTTGCCGCAGTAACCGTGTTGACCAGCAATGTAATCAGGCTGTCCACTTCTTCTGTCCACACTGGAAATATGTCACTATTGCAAATTACAGGGGGGACCTAATGACACATCTCAAATCATCATTTGACCAACTTCCCAGAATGGACTACATATATAAAGGTTACTGATCCTCTCCATTATTCTTGGAGAACAGATAATACCTTGAGAATGCAGCTCTACATGTATGGCTATGATCATGGTGCCTTATTCACTATACAATGGCACACGCTTGCCTACAAAACTGTGGCTAAGTCAATAGGGCCATTGGCGGAGCTAAAAAATCCTATGTTTGGTTACCACCAGCCTCTACCTCAGCCTCTACCTTCTGCCAGCCTAGCTAGTACCGTGGGCTCACCTCAGCAACTCCTGAGGTCACCTAAAACATTTTCAAACCTAGTTCGTCTCCCCCCCAGTCTTTTTCCCATGTTAACTCACATGAATCATGTGCTTAAAGATACCTGGCCACAAATAGCTACAGATTGTTGACTCTGCTTAAAATCAAGTCCTCCTTATTATGTAGGCCTAAGGGTCAATACTCCTGTTGTCAGCAGCACTGACAAAACTCCATGTTCTTCTCCAAAAACAGTCCATGTCACTATAAGAGATATAACTGGAACTGCCTCTTATCTTAAAACTCCAAATTGCAACTTAATGGCTTCTCTGTTTTTTAATATTTGCAATATGTTTCTTATTGTAAATGTAAATGAATCCCTGGCCAATGCAGCCCTGCCAATACTTGGTTTACTTGTCCTATTGGTCTTATAACTTGTGTTACTACTGAAATGTTAAGCAATACGTCTATTTTATGTATCACTGTCTATCCACTTCCCCAGATATATGCTTATAGTGGTCCTAAAGGAAAGCTCTTATTTAATCCTCCTAGTCTTCTGGCAACTCACCAGAAATGTGCTGCCCCTTTACTAGTATCTGCCTTAATTGGTTGAATGTAGCTGGAACAACTGTACTCAGCACTACTGCCTTAGTCCACAGAGAATTAGGACTAACTTTGCACAAGACATTAATTCTGACTTAAATTACATGCAGTCTGTTATAGACCAACTCCATGATCAGGTGGACTCTCTAGCAGAGGTTGTCCTCCAAAATAATAGTGGCTTGGACTTGGTATTCCTATCTCAAGAAGGACTTTGTGTCACTCTCGGAGAAACTTGTTTTTATGCAAACAAATCAGGAATCATTAAAGATACCCTCCAGAAGATCTGAGAAAACATAGACAGATGTTATAAAGATTTGGACAGTAACAACTCTTGGCTCGAATCTATGTTTAATTGGAATTCTTGGCTAACAACTCTTATCATCAGTCTAGCTGGCCCTATAATCTTCCTCCTCCTAGGTTTACCTATAGGATCTGGTATAATCATTTGGTTTATTCAATTTGTTAAACAGTGAATTACTTCTGTAAAACTCATGTATGTTGGAACTTATGACCCTTTGCCCGTAATTCACGAGTCAATGGTTTGACTCATGAACAAGTAAAAGGGGGGAATGAAGTACCTGTAAAACTTATAAGCAACCCCATATTGTAACAGATTCTCCATATTAACTCTGTTAGCTGCTTTAACCTAAAAATGACCCCCTACATAGTTTTGCAGTACTCAGAGGTTGTAATTTTCCTATAACTAAGGCCCTACACCCTTGGTTTCCATAACTAAGAACATACACCCTTGGTTTCCCCAGTTATTGGAAACTCCCTAACCACAAGCATTTATTTGTATATGTTTGTACATTTTGCTTTTTAATTTTAATGGTTTTTATGTTCATGGCTTTATGCCATGTAACTCTATGTACATTATGTCTGCACTCCATGTTATATAGCCTATTCAGCAGTTTTTGCCTTTATAAACCCTCTCCCCACTTCATTCGGGGCCAAGAGTTTTTGGAGGTATAAGTCCGCTTTCAGTTGCTGGCTCATTAAAGGACTCATAATCTGACACTGTGTGTTGTCAATGTTTCTCTCACACTCCAGACACAATAAACAGAAAAATATTCCAAAAAATCTAACATCCCTTCCTGATAAAAAACCCTCACACATCTACATATTGAAGGCACATTTCTCAATACAATCAGAGCCCTCTATGACAAACCCATAGCCAGCATCATACTTAATGCACAGAAGTTGGAAGCATTTTCGCTAAGAACTAGAACAAAACAAGAATGCCCACTCTCATCCTTTTTATTTAACATAATACGGGAATTCCTAACCAGAGCATTCAAGACAGGAGAAATAAATTACAGATATACCCAAATAGGAAAAGTGAAAGTTAAATTATCCCTCTTTGCAGATGTGATTCTATACTTAGAAAACCCTAGAGAGCTTGTTGAACACCTCCTTGCACTGATGAATGACTTTGGTAGTCTCGATATACAAAATCAATGCTCAAATAACAGTTGCACTTCTACACACCAACAATAAACAGCCTAAGAATCAAATAAATAGACAATCCCTTTCACAATAGCCATAACAAATAATAAAAAAACTTGGCATCCACTCAACAAAAGAGGTGAGAGATCTTTACAATAAAAACAAGAAAACCTTGCTCAGTGAAATCAAGGATGTTACAAATAGAAAAACATCCTATGCTCTGGATTGGAGGAATCAATATTGTTGAGATGTCATTCTACCCAAGGCAATCCATAGATTCATTGCAATCCCTGTCAAGTTACTAGCATCATTTTTCACAAACATAGAAAGAAAATACTAAAATTCACATGGAATCAAAACAGTGCCTGAATAGAAAATGGAATCCTCAGCAAAAAAAGAACAAAGCTGGAGGCATTACACTTCCAGAATTCAAACTATACCACCAGGCTACAGTAACCAAGACAGCATAATCTAGGTACAAAAATAGACACATTGACCAATGAAACAGGACAGAGAAGCCAGAAATAAAACTGTGGACCTTCTACCAACTCATCTTTGACAAAGCCAATGAAAACAAGCATTGAGGAAAGATTGTATTTGGCAAAAATTCATATGGAAAGAAAACTGGGGAAATTGGCTAACTACATGCAGAAGAATGAAACTAGACCCCTACCTAGCACAATATACCAAAATTAACTCAAAATGGATCAAATGTGAAACCTCAAATCATAAGAATCTTGGAAGAAAACTTAGGGAACACCATCCTAAACTACGGCCTAGGCAATAAATTCATTTCCCAAAAGCAACTGTAGCAGAAGCTAAAATTGACCTTGCCAAACTAAAAAAGGTATTGCACAGCAAAAGAAACCACCAAGGGAATAAAAAAACAACACATGGAATTGGAAAAAATACTGCAACCTATGCATCTGACAAAGGGCTGACATTCAATATCTACAAGAAAAAAAATCCCATTAAAAAGTGGGCAAGCCAGGCTCAGTGGCTCAGCCTGTAATCCCGCACCTTTGGGAGGCTGAGGTGAGTGGAATGCCTGAGCCCACGGGTTCGAGACCCTCCTGGGCAGCGAGACCTCATCTCTACGATAAATCAAAAAGTCAGCCGGGTGTGGTAGCGCATGCCCGTAATTCTGGCTACTTGGAAGGCTGAGGCAGAAGGATGGCCGGAGTTCAGCAGGTCCAAGCTGCGGTGGCCGGGAGCGGCCACTGCACTCCAGTCTGGGTGACAGAGTGAGACTCCAACTAAAAAAAAAAAAAAAAAGTGGGCAAAGGACATTGACAGACACTTATCAAAGGAAGACATTTAAGCAGCCAACAAACATATAAAAAATGCTCAGCCTTATGAATCAGAAGAATGCAAATCAAAATTACAATGAAATACCACCTAACATTGGTAAGGATGGCTATCATTATAAAGTTAAAAAAAAAAAAAAAAAGGTGTTGGCAAAACCGTGGAGTAAAGGGAACACTTCTACATTGCTGGTGGGAAGGTAAGCTAGTCAACCTTTGTGTAAAGCAGTGTGGTGATTTCTCAAATAACTAAAAATAAAGTTGCCATAAAATTCAGTAATCCCACTTCTGAGAATACTTAGAGGAACGTAAATCACTCTACCAAAAAGACACCTGTGCTCATACATTTATTGTAGCACTATTTACAAAAGCAGAAACATGGAACAAACCCAGGTGAGCTTCAATGGTGGACTGGATAAAGAAAACATGGTACTTATACACAGTGAAATACTATGCAGCCATAATGAAGAACAAAACCATGTCCTTTGAAGCAACATGGATGCAACGGATTCTATTATTTCAGTGAACTATTGCAAAAAAAACAAAACAAAAAACTGAATACCACATGTTCTCACTCACAAGTGGACCCTAAACATCAGGTGTGCAAGCACAAAAGCAGGAAAAACCTTTAGGTACTACTAAAGGAGGGATGGAGGGAGATAGAATAAGGGGGCACACACTCACCCATTGAGTATCATGTCCATTACCAAGAGGGCTCACTAGAGGATTGAATCCCACCTTCATGTGATTTACTTATGTTGCAAATTCTGACATATACTCCACAACTCTATAATAAATAAATATTTGAAACTACATATTGAAAGAGCTATCATATACATATGAAAATAGTCCCCAAATAGTCAAGATAGTGGCATGTATAAATCTACTATTTTAAAAAAAAGAAAATAAATTTTGAGGGCACTGAAGCAAAAATACTACATCACTTATAATGGTAAGTAAATCTGACCTTCAACTACATGTTATACCAAAATAAAAAACACATAGAACATTAAACATAAAAGATAAAATTTAAGAAATTCACAAAATGGAAAAAAGTGTTACCCAAGAATTTAAGATTGGAGACTACCAGTTAGGAATATGCAAGAACTTAGAAAAAATAGTTATATGAGAGAACAAGATTCAAACAACCAACACAATATTAAGCAAAAATTTACACTTACCTAATAATGTAAGATTAACTGATATAAATGAGCCAGTATAGAATAGAGTGGCTATATGATCTGAGATGTATTAATAGATACAGTATAATAAAATAAGACTGTAGATTT
Source organism: Cephalopachus bancanus (assembly GCA_027257055.1). NCBI lineage: Eukaryota > Metazoa > Chordata > Mammalia > Primates > Tarsiidae > Cephalopachus > Cephalopachus bancanus. The sequence continues at coordinate 3,559,688 of JAPVLO010000262.1, forward strand.
CCTTAAAGAAGTTAACAGAGCATATAGAAATGAGGGAAAAAAAGAATTTAGATTTTTTGAATATACTGTGTTTTGTAGATTTGATTTTGGATACATGCAAGTGTTTTACATAATTACAAAAAATAAACTAAATTCTAAACAATTCTGAAAATGAAAAACAAATTTAAAATAGAGATTTAAATTTGTTCTGGACAGTGTTAGTATTACAAGTGACCTTAAAACAGAGTAATTTGCATATCATTGATGGGATTATACTTTAGAAAGAAAAAAGCTACAAATATCATCAATTGATTTTAGTAATTATATTGTTGAAGATTACAATGGTAACTTTTAACCACTAATACTTCCCATCAGACAGACAGACACACACACACACACACACACACACACACACACACACACACACACACACACAAGGCTTCTTACAGAAATGGTTGATTCCAGGTTTGGGACAGGAAATATCAAGATGAGACTGAACCTATGTTGTTTCAAAAACAAGGAAGCAAGCCATTAAAGTCGTCTTGAATTTCAAAAGGGCCAGGAACAGACTTGACTAGGATCCCACTAATCAAAAATCAGAAAATCTGAGCATCTATAAGGAAAATAAATAGAAAGTGCTGAAATGCAACAACTGTGATTGAAACTATAACCTATACTAAACCTGTAACAACAATGCTAAATCAAAAGAAGAAACTCATTAATCATTTTTCAAGTACATATGAAGACTAACTCATGAATACATGTAAATAAAGGAAACGAATCCGGCAATTTCTTGCCTTTCCAATACAAATGATTTCCCCTCATTGTTGAAGAAAACTTTCCTACTTTAGAGGTGTTCTAGCAATTCAATAAATAAGAGATATTAGAATTAAAACATAAAAAAAGAAAACAGATAAAGACTCCAGCTTAAACTGAAAATTCATTAAAAAATACAAGGTAAGAGGAAAATGCTAAATAATGTGACCAAAGGTTCAATTAGTAAACTCTAGACACTGGGAAACTTTGCAGGTTAATTACCTGGCTCTGTTAGCAACAATAATAGCAACAATCATAATAATAACAATAGCAAAATGTACATGGCTCTGTTAATAGCAATGATAGTGCCAACAATGACACAATGTATACATAGAGAAAAACTATGGATTAAAATGTACTTTGGAAACATAAAACCCAATTACAATGAAAAGACCGTATTTGGATCCCAATTCAAATAACTAAACTTAAAAAAAAAAAATGAAACGAACACATATGTATTAGACCAGGAATGTCCAACATTTTGGCTTCCCTGGGCTTCATCAAGTAACCCTTGAATTCCCTGGGGTGCATTGAATAAAGAGGAATTGTCTTGGGCTGCACATAAATTATATTTTATAGTTAGTGTATATACATAATAATACTCTTTTAAAAATATTTTTGCTATAAAGTTTAGAAAAATGAGAACAATATAAAACTAGAGAGAAATTTGACTTTGTGTTTATAAATCTAATTCATATCTGGTTTGATGGAAGTGGTCACAGTTCTTAGTGAGTTCTCAAGCTGCTCATCAGAAATGTTTGTTCCAATTTTGTTCTTTGTGTGCTTCATAATTGAAAACAGTGCTCACAAATGTATTTGCTGTTAAAAAACAATGTCGTGAAAAAGACGTGATTGTGAACTTCAGAAATGAAAATACACATGGGGTCATGAAGATAATAAATGCTAAAAAATATATGATGTTAAAAGATTTTGTACAACCACACTATTAACTGTTTTGGGCAGCACACAGCTCAAGGGTTGTGGGTTGTACATACCTGTTTTAGACAATTGGAGAACTGAATAATTAATTGATGATATTTAGGAATTATTAGTAATTTTTAAAGTGTACATTTTTGAGTTATTAATATTTATATTTTCTGAAATATTTATGGATGAAATTGTATGATGTCTGGGACTAGCTTTAACATAATTGACAGTAGAGACAAAACAAAATTAGTATTGACAATAATAATCAAGGCTGAGAGATTAGTAATGAGGGACTTCATTATAAGTTCTTTATAATTTTATATGTTTGAAATTTGCTGTAATAATAAGCTTGAAAGTTAACGAGGTCCTGTATATTGAGGTGGTAGTGGGAATACAAAGAAGTGAACACCATGAGTGGAATCTAAAAGTTTTTAAATAGATGGCACTCAGTGATCATTTGCAGCTAGACAAGGGAGCATGGAAGGAATGAGGGAAGGTGTCTTCTGGGTAATCCAGATGAATTGCTCCATAGCTTGAGCACTAGTTCCAAATACAAATTGTAATTAATTGATGCAAGATACTGATTTTGATTGGAAGTTGAGATGAGAAGACAAAGAGTAAGTGTATTAAGGAAACTATAAGGAAAATAGTTCAAATGATGGATCATGATTAAAATAAAAGGAAGTAAAGCCTTGGGGCTGAGACATAAGGCAAAAGAAAAGAATTCTCTGGACTACTGTGTTGCCAAGAACAGGCTATTTAATAATGAACAAATTACTTCATATATAGTTTCCACAACTGAAAATTGAAAGTGGATTTAATATATGGTCATTGGTACCTCCAAAGAGATATTTTTTCTTTTACATGTCTATCTTCTTTTTTTTTTTGAGTTGGAGTCTCACTCAGTTGTCCAGACTGGAGTGCAGTGGCCGCTTCCGGCCACCGCAGCCTCGCCTGCTGGGCTCCGGCGATCCTTCCGCCTCAGCCTTCTGAGTAGCCGGAATTACAGGCATGCACTACCACGCCCGGCTGATTTTTTGATTTATTGTAGAGATGAGGTCTCGCTGCCCAGGCGGGTCTCGAACCCGTGGGCTCAGGCAATCCACTCACCTCAGCCTCCCAAAGGCGTGGGATTACAGGCTGAACCACTGAGCCCGGCTGTATCTTCTTTTTTGACAGTTAATATTTCCTACATAAAGAAAACAGTTGTTTGAATTTATATACAGATTTAAGTTACACCAACACATTACATTCTCTTAACTTCATTTCCCAATATAGCTTCAACTGTGAAAAAAGCATGAAGAAAATCAAGGACTTTTTCTGTGTTTTGTACTGTTGTTTTCTTATTGTTAAGTTAAGGGACTTTCTTCCAAGGTTAAATTTCCAGATAATAATTTCTTAAGTTTTAGTAATAAGTGTGGTAAACTTTATCACAGTAACCCTAATCTGGGGCTGTTTGCAAAGCTGTTCATAACCTGTTTTAAGTTAAGAAGAGATTATTTGTAAACAGAAAATAGTTCCATAATGCTGTCCGGATGAGCCGGGGTTATTGGGGTACCTGAAAGAGGGAGTGGAGATGTAAAAGGAATACAAGACTCCTTTCTGCTGCAAAGGGAGGGCACCGGGGCTAGTCCCCGAGTGGCCCTGTTTCTCTTTATTACAAAGTTTATATACAAGCACAATACAATCAGGTATTCAAACTTCCCCAATCTTCAACATTAAACTTCCCCTCTATCAAGAAGTGTCTATACCCTGACTCAGACTGTTCTGCCAACATTTCATATTAGTTTTGTCCTTGGCCAGCACTTTCTGTACTTTGTAAGACACATACTATTCTTATCTGGACTCTGCTTTTCTAGGTAGACAGTTTCATGCTTCAACTATTTAGTCCCCGACATTTCCCCCTTCTTTATTTTTGTGGCATAAGGTTATCTTGGCTCCTGTCTTAGGTTGTTCTCGCTTCACCTTGGTTGTTACCCATCATTGGCTTATTCCCCCTCTACGCAGGGAATACCTGTCTTAGGTTCATACCAGGTGGCTGGAATCTTACCTGTCATTGAATACCAAGACTTCTTATACCACATGTTCTATGGGGCATGGGGCTTGTTGTAGCTTTATCATATGCAAATCTCTTTGCACCATTATTATAGAGGTCCAGATAGATCTTATAATGCATGGTCCAAGACAAAACAATAACAGGCCAAAAATGTTTACTGCAATTATTGGGGTCAGCCATTTCCATAATGCCTGAATTGGAGATCTAATAAGCTTTTGAATTGTATTGAATATATCTTTAGCCATATCCATAGGGAGCACATCTATATGTGCTTGACTTAATGCCAATATTTCTTCATGAAGTTTATGTAAATCTAAGGAGTCGTTGCTACTCTTCCATAATCCTTCCAAATGGTGTTTTACTTTTTGCCAGTTACTGGAATTGCCCTGGTAAGTTTTGTTAGTCACACAAATCCATTGATACTCTGCATGACATTTGATTCTGTTATGGGCGTACAGTGTCTACATGGTCCCCTAAATTAGTGGCAGCTTCATACAATAATTGTAACTTTTGTTCCATTTTTAAATCTATCTTTTCCTGAGTTCTCATCATCTTGGAAACATTACTAGTAAGGTTATTAACGAAGTTAGCAGATTGTATGGACACTGTAAGGCTTGCAGCTGTGGCTGCTGTAGATGTAATCATGGTTATTAGAGCCAATATACCTAAAACTATTAACCCTACACCCCTTTTTTGTACAGATAATATGTTTCTTAAATGTTGTAATACACTGTACCCTTTGTCCTCATACCAAGGGATAGTAATATTCACAGGTAAAAACACAAAAGGGGGTTGATGAACCAATACTACCATAATGTGCTCATCAGTTAAACAATATAAACAATTAGTCAAATTACAATTTGTACAATTGATAATGGAAGTCATATTGTAGTCTGGACTAGGGGTGATGTTAAATGCACCAGAAGTCACATTGCCTATTAAAAACAAACTAGCAGATGTAAGACAAATAGAAGTTCTGTTACATTCTGAGGTATTACCAACAGTGTCATTCAATCTTTGTATAGCCTGGTCAAATTTCTGAGAGGCAAGGTCAGAGATGTTACAACATCCTTTAATCCCGGCACCAGTTTTCTCCTTTTGGAAGCAGAATGGAATCCCATGACCTATCCCTGTAAAGTTCCAAGATTTCTAGTCTGAGGTGACATTATGGCTGAATAGCACATCTTTGTTCATATTGGTGATGTGCAGCAATGGTGGTTCTGGAACATAGGCCCAATGGACGACTGCATCAACGGTCTCCAGTGTCATCAATATGGTAATTGTTGCACTGATGCATCAAATGCTCAGGAAACCAACGTGCCCTATCATCATCCTGTGAGAAAACACAAACATGTCCTCATCCCCATATTAATACAGGGTTGGGACCTTTCCATAGACCAGTAAGTGGATCTTTCCATTTTACTTGAGCATAAGAACTGCTAGTTGTGGGGTGCCATAGGCGATGAGCCGCTGTGGCCCCATGTGCATCAGCATTCAAAAAATTTAAAGTAAATAATGCATGGTTTAATATATTTTGTAGTGTGAAGGGGTACAATTCCCCCTTCTTTATTTTTTGAATTTGCAATTTTTAAGTTCCATGTGCCCTTTCCACGATACCTTGTCCCTGAGGGTTATAAGGGATCCCAGTCAGATGCGTAATGCACAGCTGCATACAAAACTGCTGAAAATGCACACTAGTGTAAGCTGTGGCATTATCGGTTTTAATAGTATGAGGAAGTCCCAAAACAGCAAAGCAGCGAAGACAATGGGCAATAACAGAAGAAGTGTTCTCTTTGGCAGCTACAGTTGCCACAATAAACCCAGAAAATGTATCGACAGTAGAGTGGACAAATTTTAATTTTCCAAATGAGGGTACATGGGTGACGTCCATTTGCCAAATCTGTCCTGGGACAAGGCCCCTAGGGTTCACCCCAAGGTGAGGTACAGGCAAATGTTGTAAACAAGATGGGCAATTCTTAACTATAAGGCGAGCTGCTTCTCTTGGAATGTGGAATGCTTTATGCAATCCGGCACTGTTCTGATGATGGATGGCATGTGAAGCTTGAGCAGCCTCTAAAAGAGCTGGATAAATTTGAGACAAACTGTTATCCGCCAAAGCATTACCCATGCTAAGGGGACCAGGCAAAGGTGAATGAGCTCATATATGACAGGTGTAACATGGAACAATTCTATGGCATATTTCAGTTTGCAGTTTCAAAAACAATTGATGTATTATAGAATTTGATGTAGAAATAGCACCGGTTGTTTCCAAAATTGGAACAGCATGAGCTATGTATTTACTGTCTGTATATAAATTGAAAGGAATATCATTATAATCATGAAATACTTGTAAAACTGCTCTAAGTTCTACAACCTGGGTGGAAGCAGGCAGGGAATTATAAACGTAGAAAGTTCATTTTCTACCACTGCATATTTTCCTGATGGAGAACTGTCAGTAAAGAAAACTCTGGCCCCTCAAATAGGATTGGGCTGAACAATAATGGGCAAAACAAAAGGATGAAGTTTAAAAAATTGTAATAATTTGTGTTGAGGGTAATGATGTATAAACTGTCCAGTATAACCAGCTAAAGCTACTGCCCAGAGCATAGAATTTTGCATAAGCATATCCACTTGCTGTGCCGTAAGAGGCAAGCAGATAGATGTAGGTTCCTTTCCAAATAATAGGTGGCTTTTCACACAAGAGACATGTACTGTTTGAGCCAGAGCCTCATCATATGGCAGTAAAACTTTATGAGGGTTTATGGAAGTATGTATCCAATATAAGGGGCCGTCCTGCCATAGGACGGCAGTAGGGGTGATGGCTATAGGGAATATATATGCAACCCATGGATGTTCATAATTTATGAATTTGCGCTGTTGACTATGAATGGCTGTTTCTACTTTGGACAATGCCTGTCTAGCTTGAGGAGTGATCGCCCAGGGAGAGGAAGGATCACTTTCCCCTTTTAAAATGTCAAATAGTGGTTTTAATTCACCTGTAGTAATGTTAAGGGAGGGACAGAACCAATTTATATCTCCCAACATTTTTTAAAAATCATTTAAGGTTTTCAGTTTGTCTGTCCTGATTTGAATTTTTTGTGGCTTAATCTCTCGATTCAGTAAGTAGTGTCCCAAATAAGTATAAGGCGCACGAGTTTGCACCTTTTCTGGAGCAATGAACAAACCTTTGCTTTCTAAAGCTTTCTCCAAGTCTCGATAAGCTTGTAAAAGCTGTACTTGATCGGGTGATGCTAAAAGAAGGTCATCCATATAATGGATAATATAAATTTGTGGATATGATTGCCTTATAGGCCATAATATATGTGAAACAAATTTTTGGCAGAAAGTTGGGCTATTTGCCATGCCCTGAGGAAGAACCTTCCATTGGTAATGTTGCATGGGCTCAGTTAAATTTATAGATGGTACATTAAAAGCAAATCTTTTAGAGTCTTCTGGATATAAGAGAATAGAATAAAAACAATCTTTCAAATCCATGACAATAACATGGGAAGAATCAGGTATGGCACAAGGGTCAGGAGGCCCTGGTTGTAAGGCTCCCATAGTCTCCATGGTTTTGTTTACCTCTCTGAGATCTTGTAAAAGTTTCCATTTTCCTGACTTTTTCTTTATGACAAATATAGGAGAATTCCATGGTGAAGTAGAAGGCTCAATATGTCCTGCTTCAAGCTGTTCCTGCACTAACAACTGGGCCACCTTTATTTTTTCAGAAGTTAAGGGCCACTGATCCACCCATACAGGTTTGAGGATAGCCAAACAATTGGATCTGCATGGTATGCAGAAGGATCAAGGGCCCATGCTAAAAATATCCTAATCCTGTTTTATCTTTTTTAATGCTAGTAGGAATAGGCTGTTTAATGCCTTGATTGTCATGTCCCAATCCTTGAGAAGGGAATAGTCCCTGATCCATTAATTGAGAAGTAACTTGAGGATTAGAACTATGCAAATAAACTCCCATTTGTTTCATTACATCACGCCCCCATAAATTAGTGGGTAAACTGGGGACCACATATGGTTGGAATATACCTGTGTGTCCTTCAGGATCAGTGCAAGAGAGGTGATTACTGCTTATTTTTGGATTGGTAGTCTGCCCTATACCTTTTAATTGCATCAAAGCCTCATGTGTTGGCCAAGCTGGTGGCCAAAAACAAGATGAAATAACTGAGACATCAGCCCCAGCTTGCTTCTCTCATAATAATAAGCCTTCCAGAGTAAGTAGTCTCCCCCTGATAAGCAAGCCCTGGCTAACATTTTCCAATCATTGGGAGACATAGGATATTGGCTAGCTGTTTCAAGTACCGTCATTGTGAACGGAGCCGTGGAACCGTATTATGAGCAGGCGGTTTTCAATTCCTTTACTATTTTAAATTCCACTGGCCTGTGCACTCTGAGTAGATCACCCTGTGCATTTCTTTCTTCAAACACTGGGAACATATTTTCAAATCCTGTAGTAGCATGCCTTTGCTGTGCTGCCTGTACTATTACTTCTGAAAGGTTTTTAATAATGGCAGCCGGTGACTGAGGCGAATCAAGTCCTGCAATAACACTAGGCGAAGGTGGAGGCCACATCTTGGGAGGAGCCGTTGGCTGAATAGGTGCTATTGTCCCAGGCAGAAAGCCGCCTTCTGACTTTTTACATACTTACAATAAGTCCCTTACTTGAGCTGTCAAATCTCTTACCTGCTCAGTGGTTTCAGTAAGGCCATTATCAGGTTTTGAGATTACTGGGAAGGTTAAAGGGGAATATTTTTCCTCATGATATTTTAAAGCCTCTTCCTCCAAATCTTCCTCATCAGACTGAGGTGGGGGGTATTAGATGCCTCAGCAACAATGGGGTTATCCTTGGGTTTATAACTGGGTTGAGAAGATTTTACATTTTCACTAAACTTTGTAAGTTCAGACCGAGGATCAAGACAATCCCTAAATGAATTCCATAAACTAAATATTTCTACTGGGACTTTTGAAGGCCCATGAGTAGTATAATATGCCTGTAATCTTTCCCCAACTTTTTGCCAAGTTTCACTATTTACAGTTCCTTCTTCAGGGAACCAAGGACATACTTCAGTTATAAAAGATAAAATTTTTCAAGTTGAGGTTTCCCTACTTTGGTGCCATGTGCCCACAGCATGTCTTGCAACATTTCTACAAATATCTCTTTACTGCTGCTTTATCCCATTTTTACTCCCTAAGGATTATTGAATACACCATCTCACCTTATTTTATAATCTGGCCGGATTCTTCTTCACATGGACGGTGGTCTCTCACTGCATCCCTCGTTTTCAGGTCCCTGTTCAGGCGCCATCTGTCTGGACCAGCCGGGGTTATTGGGGTACCTGAAAGAGGGAGTGGAGATGTAAAAGGAATACAAGACTCCTTTCTGCTGCAAAGGGAGGGCACCGGGGCTAGTCCCCGAGTGACCCCGTTTCTCTTTATTACAAAGTTTATATACAAGCACAATACAATCAGGCATTCGAACTTCCCCAATCTTCAACATTAAACTTCCCTTCTATCAAGAAGTGTCTGTACCCTGACTCAGACTGTTCTGCCAACATTTCATATTAGTTTTGTCCTTGGCCAGCACTTTCTGTACTTTGTAAGACACATACTATTCTTATCTGGACTCTGCTTTTCTAGGTAAACAGTTTCATGCTTTAACTATTTAGTCCCTGACATAATGCTGTTATAAAAAATTATGTTTAACCATATTTTCATTACTTTACTTCAGCTGAATTATAGATAGGTGAAATATCACATTATTAATTATTTTATTGCCTTAATTCTCAGTGATGGTTCAAGCAACTGCATGCGATCAGCCTATGTTAAAACTTATTATGTGCCTGACTACAGGGGATATGTTAAACTTTTAATTCTTTATCTTTTCATAGAGGGCTGAGGACATTTGCTCCATTACCTATAATGGAATAGGATAATTCTCTGCATATGTTCTCAACCCCATTCATTAACTTTCTTTATAAGCAAAGAAATGTACCTATTTGGCAAAATGATGATAATTGAGAGTTATAAGGTCATTTTTAAAGGTCATTTTTCATATATATTCCAGGCTTCATCAAGTTAAATTCAATTACAATATAAAATGTTTTTTCAATCAAAATTAAAAAGTCATTAGGTGACATATTGATTTTCATTCTGGAGTGACAATGAGTGGTAAGACCTCTAAATTTATTCATTCATGAGCATCTAATATATGCCACTCACTCTTTCAGGTACTTAAGAATTGACAATGACAAAGATCCCTCACATTCTTGTGTTTTAGGAAACCTTGAATGTAGGCCTAAGAGTGAGGAAAGGTATCAAACTACATCTGGGAACACTAAGTCCTGGGTGCAGCCATATCAGCTGGTTTAAATAGAATTGAACTTCAAAAGAATAGTAGCCTCAAAGACAAATCTTTTATAATTGGTTCACCACCCTTTGGAGCATTAAGGAAGGTTTTGGTGATTCCTCAGGTAAGGGACTGAAACTGCTTTTAGAAGTTCAGACAAACAAAGATTGACTTTAGGAAAAAAGGAAGACTTAACTTTCTGAGACTTCTAGTCCTTGATCTTAAGGTTAGGAAGGGCTCTCTAAAGTACTTAAAAATAAGTAATTTCATTTGTCAAGGGATTTTTAGACCCCTATATTGAGAAGCTAAGACTCATGTTAAAGACAGAAAGAGACCTACCCAATAGACAGCATTTTAATTAAAAAGGCTTTTTCTCTTGGTGAATAAAAGAAACTTTGCTCCCATTATTGTGTTTCTTATCCAAGACAGTGGGTTGGAGAATTAACAGAGCAATGAAATTTCTATATCACCTTTTATTTTTATTTTTATTTTTATTTTATTTTATTTTTTTTTGAGTTGGAGTTTTACTCTGTCACCCAGACTGGAGTGCAGTGGCCACTTCCGGCCACCGCAGCCTCGCCTGCTGGGCTCCGGCGATCCTTCTGCCTCAGCCTTCCAAGTAGCCGGAATTATAGGCATGCGCTAACACACCTGGCTGGTTTTTTTTTTTTTTTTTAATTGTAGAGATGAGGTCTCGCTGCCCAGGCGGGTCTCGAACCCGCGGGCTCAGGCAATCCACTCACCTCAGCCTCCCAAAGGCGCAGGATTACAGGCTGAGCCACCGAGCCCGGCTATCTTTTATTTTTAAAAGTTGCATACTAGTATTTGGCACCAAACTTATTTATTTTTATCTTGACTTAAACTGTATCCATGCCAAAGTGATTAATGTTACTTGATTTACTTCTTAAATTATGAGGATTGTCCTAAAATTCCTACAGATATTCCTCTACATTCCTCACTGCATTATCCCAAATTGACTTCACAAAAATCTTGACCACTGTGAATTTCATGAAGAGAGGCTAAAGATTCAACCACATGACAACACATTTTTTAGTGAACAGAAAGAGGAATATTTTGGTCCTCATTAAATATTGAATAAGTAATCCTGAGTTGAAATTCAGAAAAAACTCGAATTATTACAATACTAAGAAGAAAATTTTAAAGCTTATACCTGTATTTTGTTGCTAGGAATCAGTTTAAAAACAGATCTTTTTCTTATAATTAATACAGGAGAAGTGAGAGAAATAAAGAAGATTATCATAGAAGACATGTTCAAGCACGAGGATTTACATAGGATAGATATTGCTGTCTTGTTGGGAAGTCTAGATGTACATAAAAGAGAAAAGGAGAAACACACATTCTTAAAAACTATTAAGACTGGTAATAGGAAAGGGCATATAGTCATGGTGTATTGACAGACCACCACTTCAACACATTAAAAGTGTGAAGAACTTAGAGTCCAACCTTGGATGAATCCAGGGGCAAACCGAGTACAGAAAACCAATGAAACCAGAAAGGCGCCACAAAGATAATTAGAAAAGGCGCCCTTTGATAATTACAATAGATAACCAGTCAGTTTCATAAAATCTTGGCATAGTTTATAAGTAAAATCTTCAACAATAGATATGGAATATTTTTACATCATGTACTGAGTTTTAAATGGACAGAGATGCTGTATAAACATAGACAAATACGGCAAGTATTCTCAGGAGAGAGGTTTGGAAAATTCAGTGTCAGGTTTCTAAAAGAAGATACAAGAAGGATATGGAAAGTTGTTAAAGGAAGTCATGAAGGGCACTGTTGCATTAAGAATAAGCTTGGTGGGGTGGGGCAAGATGGCAATGGAACTGGTTGGAGTGTGAGAGTCTCTGCATGGCCCTGCAGGGACCTTCTCTAGCTTGCCCAATTCCAGGCAGCCTGTGTCCAGTGATCTTCACACCCCTCTGGTTCACCATCATTTGTCCAGAGATGATTCTCCAATTGCACCATACTGGAGAGACAGAAGCTCCATCCCCACACTGGATCAAGCGCAGACATGTGTAGTTGGAGTTAGAGAACTAACAGCAGCTGAGTTGAGGTGAGTCCTGGTTGCCCCCATTCCCCCAGCAATCCAAGGGGCATCTAACCCACATGGGGAGCAGCCCCATTGGCCTGCAGGCTGAGAGCAGAAGAGAGGGGCTGGAGACTGGAGTCCACTCTCTACCACTGTCAAAGCAGCAGTTTGGGAGGTCACAATGGTTAAAAAAAAAAAAAAAACCTGAAGTTCCAGAAACAACCACAAGAGAGAGGAAAAAATTTTTCTTTTGAATTTTAAATTTTATCTTTTGCCTTCACACATAGCTTTCTGTAAGTCTTCTGATTTGACCTGCCCCTATTTCTCCCTCTTTTTTCTGTGAATATGTATTTTTGAGAGAGAGTGCATCTTCAATTTTTTTGTTGTTGTTTGTGTATTTGTTTTTATTTTGTTCTGTTCTTTAACTGTTTGTTTATCTGTTAGTTTGTGTGCCTGACTGTTTTCTTTCTTCTCTTTCTTTCTGTTCATCTCCCTTTTGTCTTTCTTCTCCCCTTCTCCATTCTTTTCCTTTTTCTTATCTCATTTTGCTTTCAGGGGGCATACATATGCCCCTACTACATGGACAGATTGATTGGTGATGGAAAGTGGGCTCCAGGGGCCCCACACACCAGTCAGTGGGTACTGTGATCTGCAGATAACTTCTGAACCACAGCTCCCCCCATCACACCTTAGTCAAATCTCACAATGGCAAAAAGACATCCCCCTATCCCCAGTCTGGCTTCAAAATTGAATGAGTATTGAGGATCTACATAAAGAAGTATGGAGATTGAGTAAACAGAAGTGAAAGTTATCCCCCATCACTGAGCAATTCAATTAAAAAGGGGGGAAGGGGGAATAAAAACCATCACAAATGAAGAACCAAAGGAAGAACACAGGTAACATGCAGTGTCCTGGGAAGACAGCACCTGAAAATACAGACTTCAGGACTCAAACAATGAAGAGCTCCCAGAATGACTGGTCTCAAACATAAACCAAGATATCAAGATAATAATAAAGATAATGAGTAGAAATGAGAGACAAGAAGAAAGAATGAAGGAAATGATAACTGAGATGACAATGATAAAGAATGCAGTACACAAGATAAATAACAAAATGACAAGAAGGAAAGTAGAATTAACCAAGCAGAGGAAAGCATCTCCTAGCTTGAGGAACAAAATATGAAACTAACCCAAACTGTTAAAAACATAGAAAAGAAGCTTAAAAAGATGGAACAATGCCTCAAAGAGATGTGTATTTATTTCAAGAGGCCAAACTTATACCTACTTCCTGATACAGATAGAGAGAGACCACCTGGAACAAGCATTCAATGACATTATCCAAGAAAACTTCCTTCATCTCATCAAAGACACGACAATACAAACACAAAAGATTCAGAGAACCCCTGCAAGAAATCAAATGAGAAGACTAACTCCTAGACATATGGTAATTTGCTTACACAAAGTAGGTATAAAAGAAAATATTCTAAAGGCAGGGAGGGAGAAAGGTCACACTACCTAGGGAAGACCAATAAGAACAACAGCAAACTTATCTACAGAAACACTACAGTCTAGAAGAGATTGGAATCCAATCTTCAAAGTTCTCAAAGATAAACAATTTAAACTAAGAATTTCCTCCTCAGCTAAGCTAAGCTTCATCAATGATGGAGACTTAAATCCTTCCCACAGCTGGGCTCAGTGGCTCAGCCTGTAATTCCATGCCTTGGGAGGCTAAGGTAAGTGAATAGCCAGGCGGGTTCAAGACCTGCCTGGGCAACTTGGTAAGACGTCATCTCTACAATAAATCAAAAAATTAGCCAGGTGTGGTAGCGCGCCTGTAGTTCCAGCTACTTGGAAGGCTGAGGCAGAAGGATCACCAGAGTCCAGCAGGTCGAGGTTGCAGTGGCCGGGAGCGGCAACTGCACTTCAGTCTGGGTGACAGAGTGAGACTCCAACTCAAAAAAAAAAAAAAATCCTTCCCACTCAATCTCTAAGAGTTTATGCCACCTCAGATCAGCTCTACAAGAGACAATTAAGAATGTATTAAGCACAGAAGAAGAAAAAAAAGAATGATCATGCTCTTCCCAAGAATGCAGTAAAAATATTGAAAGCACACACATATCAACCAAAAAAAATCAAAAGAAAACCAACAAACAAATAAACAAACAACAACAATAAACTCTATAAGAACCTCATGACAGAGATAAACTATCACATCTCAATAGTTAGCCTGAACGTGAATAGATGAAATTCACCACTGAAAAGACAGAATGGAAAACTGATTAAAAACATGACCTATCAATAACTGTCTGCAGGAGACTCATCTTACCAGAATAGACACTCACAGACTCAAAGGTAAAGGATGGAAAACAAATTTTCAGCCAGATAGAACAAAAAGAAAGAGTTGCAATCTTAATATCAGCCAAAAGAACTTTTAAGCTGGCAAATATTAAAAAGGTTAAGGAAGGTGATGATATAGTGATATAATTATAAAATCTTCAATCCATCAATATGAAATATTCATCCTAAACATATATGCACCCAACATAGGACCACCAATCTTTATAAAGCAGCTTCTAAATAATATCCCACTAACAACCCTAGACAGATTATAGAGGCAAAAGAGCAACAAGGATATCAGGAATCTCAGCTTGGCGCTTGAACAAATAGACTTAATAGATACCTGCAGAACAACCACAGAATATACATTGTACTCATGATCCCATGGAACATACTCCAAGTTTTATCACATCATTGGCCATAAATCAATCATAAACAAATTCCATAAGGTTGAAATTCTTTCATGCACCTTCTCAGACCACAGTGGAATAAAAACAAATATCAACACCAACAAAGTTCTCCCCAAACCAACAAAGACATGACACTAAACAGCACAATGCTGAACAACTCCATGGTCAATGTAGATAACAAAGTCAAAATTAAAAGATTTCTAGAAACAAATGAAGATAAAGACATAGCTTATCAAAATCTCTGGGATGCCATGAAAACAGTACTGAGAGGAGAATTAACTTATTTATGAACATACATTGAGAAAATGGAAGGATCACAAGTTATCAGCCTAACAATCACTTAAGTAAGCTAGTAAGACAAGACCACCAAAACCTTAATTTCAGCAGAAGAATCTAGATCACCAGAGTAAAATCTGAAATAAAGGAAATAGGAGACAAAAATATAATAGAAAAAAACCAACAAAACAAAAAGCTGGTTCTTTGAAAGAATAAACAAGATTGATGGACTTCCTAGCCATATTAACCAAAAACAAAGCAAGAAAAAGTCCAAATAAACACAATCAGAAATGCAAAAGAACAAATCACTATAGACCCCAAAGAAAATTATCACAGATTACTATGCACACCTGTATAGAAACAAACTCAAAAACCAAAATGAAATGGATGACTTTCTAACATCACACATTCTCCCAAGGTTGCAACAAGAAGAAATTGAGACATCAGATAGACTAATAACATCCCAGGAAATCAACTGCATCATAAGAAAACTGCCTACAAGCAAAAGTCCTGGACCAGATGACTTTCCAACTAAGTTCTACAAAAAATTCAAGGAAGAGCTGATACAAATCCTATTGAAAGTATTCCAGGCTGGGCACGGTGGCTCAGCCTGTAATCCCAGCATTTTGGGAGGCCAAGGTGAGAGGATTGCTTGAGCCTGGGTATTTGAGACTAGCCTGGGACACTTGGTGAGACCCCATCTCTACAATAAATCACAAAAACTAGCTGGGCATGGTGCCATGTGTCTGTAGTTCCAGCTACTTGGAAGGCTAATGCAGAAGGATTGCCCAAGCCCAGTATTTTGAGGCTGCAGTGGCCATGAGTGTGCCACTGCACTCCAGCCTGGGTAACGAGAGTGAGACTACAACTCAAAAAAAAAAAAAAAAGAAAAGAAAAGAAAAGAAAGTGCTCCAAGCAATAAAAAAGATGGAATTCTCCCCAAATAATTTTATAAAGCTAATGTCACACTGATACACAAACCAGTTAAAGATCCAACAAAGAAAGAGAGCTACAGGTCAATATCCCTGATGAACATAGATCAAAATGCTCAATAGGATTCTAGCAAATCAGATCCAATGGCACATCTAAAAAACTACCCACCATGACCAGATAGGTTTCATCCCTGGGATGCAGGGGTGGTACAACATGCCCAATGCCATAAATGTAATTAAATACATCAATAGATGTAAAAATAGCTATCACATGATTATATCATTAGAAACAGTAGAAACTTTCGATGAAATCCTGCATCCCTTCTTGATGAAAACTCTTGAACACCTAGGGATATAGAGAGCATACCTCAAAATAGTAAGGACCATCTCCAGTAAACCCACAGTCAACATATTGCTAAATGGACAGAAATTAGAAGCATTTCCCCTGAAAACCAGAACAAGACAAGACTGTCCACTCTCACACCTTCTGTTTACCATAGTGTTGGAAGTCCTAGCTAGAGTATCCAGACAAGAGAAAGAAATCAGAGGTATCCAAATAAGAAAAGAGAAAGTTAAATTATCCATCTTTGCTGAAAATATGATTCTATACCTTCAAAATCCAAGAAAATCTGTCAAAAACCTTGTACAAATAAAGGATTTGGCAAAGTCTCAAGGTACAAAAAAAAGTGCAAAAGACAGTTGCATTCTTATACACCATACACAGAAATCAACTCTAAATGGATCAAAGACCTAAACACAAAACCTCAAACTATAAGAACCTTAAAAAATGCAGGAGACACCCTTATGGAAATTGGAACTAAAACCAATTCCTTATCAATTTTCCAAATGCTCATGTCATAAGAGATGAGATTGACAAGCAGGACCTCATCAAACTGAAAAGCTTCCACAAAGCAAAAGAAACCATTAAGATATTGTGGAGACAGCCCACAGAATGGAAAAAAAATATATTTGCCAACTATATATCTGACAAAGGCCTAACTGCTAGGATCTATAACGTACTCAAATGTGCTGAAAAGAAAAAAACAAACAGCCTTATTAAAAAGTGGGCAAAAGATATTAATAAATGCTTCTCAAAGGAGACATACAACCAGCCAACAGATACATGAAAAATGCTCAGCTTCGTTAAACATCAAAGAAATGCAAATTAAAATCACAATGAGATACCACCTAATTCCATTCATGATGGCCCTTATCAATAACTCACAAAACAACAGATGCATCAGAGGATGTAGGAGAAAGGGAGCACTTCTATGTTGTTTGTAGGAGTGTACCACCTCTGTAGAAAACAGTGTGACAGTTACTAAAAGATCTAAAAACTAACCTTCATATGACTCAGCAATACCCCTACTGCGAATATGCCTGGAGGAACTCAAATCACTTTGTGAAAAAAATGACTGCACCCACATGTTTACTACAGCATTATTCACAATAGCAAATACATGAAACCAAACATGCTGCCCACTGAATATGGATTGGATTTTTAAAATTGATACACATGCATGATGGAATATCACAGTCATAAAGAAGGACAAAATTATGAACTTCGCAACAACTTGAATGGATTTAGAGTCTATACTACTCAGCTATCAATAGCAGAAACAAAGAACTGAATACCACATGTTCTCACACATAAGCAGACCTTGAACTATTATCATAATACCATAAGAAAGGTATTGGCAGTGGTGGGAAACTGCTGGGTGGGAGACACTCTTCATCATTAAGGGACCTGATCTCAAACCAAATGAAGCAAGGAGCAAAATGAGGCTGACACTTTACTTGTACAAAGACCATTTGTATACCTAATCCTGAATCGTACCCCACATATTTAAAAAAATTACATTGTTGGAAACTAAAAAAAAAAAAAAGCTTGGATTATATGGTGATTTCATTGAAAGTAAAATCTAAATGGAATATTACTTCAGAAGGTAAGGCATCATCATTTGTTCAATTAATGGATGCCTTTGGTTGGGAAAGAGTTTGTTGAATGCTTCTATCTCTCCATGGAAAACACCCAGTGTAAAATATTGGACAACAGTTTAGGAAAACCAATGTCAAATACTTAAAGTTAAAATTAAAAAAAAAAAAAACAACCAATACAGCTAAGTAGTGTTTCCAAAAGGAAACAACTGGGGAAGCTGTCTATACTTTAACATTTTCTAAACCAGCTTTAAAAGAATAGTGAAAAATGGAAGAAAGAAATAAGATTGTCCAACAGGTAAAAGCATAGAAGAAAAGAATATTTATTTTGCCACTGAAGTAGAATTAGCCAGGATGGTTAAAAGCCAAGGTAGATGGTTTTGAGTTACCTTGTGATAACGGAGTTTCTTTAGATTACAATCTTTCAACATCTTCTCTAAAATGCTATAAATGTTTTTTTAAGTTCAATTAAAACATCAGTAACTCACATTTACCACATAACTAGAAAACTGAGAATATTATAAATTCCAATGCATGAGTAAAAGAGAAAATAAGCAACTAAGACTAGAGTGGGTACTAGAGCCCACACTTATATACGTACTCTGGAGAGAAATGTACAGAGGTGTGGGTAGTGGTGGTGAAATCCAGGAAACATTATCAAGGATTCACCTTCAGAAATAGAGAGCCCTACCCTGCCTAGAAACTACAGAGACCAGTCAGTAGGCCTGTCAACAGGAACAAAACAAAAGGGGAGGGGGTGGTGTTTGGAAGGGCAATCTTAGTAAAGTATCTTTAAAGAGAGTCAGGATAGGCCGGGTGCAGTGGCTCACACTGTAGTCCTAGCACTTTGGGAGGCTGAAGCAAGAGGATTGCCTGAGCCTACAGGTTTGAGACCAGCCTGGGCAATATGGCGAGACCTCGTCTCTATAATAAATTAAAAACTTAGCAGGGTGTGGTGGTGCATTCCTGTAATTCCAGCTACTTGGAAGGCTGAGGCAGAAGGATCACCAGATTCCAGCAGGTCGAGGCTGCGGTGGTCATGAGCATGCCACTGCACTCCAGCCTGGGTGACAGAGTGAGACTCTGACTCAAAATATTAAAATAAATAAATAAATAGAGTTAGGATAGAGGTGACTTGGAGTGAGTTTCTGCTGGTATGGGAAGCTTTTTAAGCTTGTTTCTACTGAGTCTGAAAGTCTAGTATTGACCTTTGACCAAAAAAAGATGAAGTAAACTTGCTGTCTAATTGCAATTTTCAGAATAAAATCTGAAATTCCTCTGGAGATGTGCTGTACTAGCTTATCTACACAGGTTAGTGAACTGTATAGATTGATAGTTACAACAGATTTAGTAAGTTATAAAGCCTATGTTTTAGCTATGTGACCAGTGGAGTATAAAAGACTTCTCATCAAATTTATGCTTGGCTCTGAAGACACCAAAGTACTTTTTTAAAATGTATAGTAGTTGTATGTATTCTGAAGGTACATGTGACATTTGATACCTGAAAATATGGAAAGATTCACTAATTTGCATGCCATCTTTGTGCAGGGGCCATGCTGATCATCTATTATTCCAACTTTAGTGTATGTGCTCATGAAATCAGTATGAAACCAAGGTATCTTGTACATATCTTGGTGGTTCATAAACCAAAGATGAACTACACCCTATGTGACTGAGGTAAGACACCAAGGGGTTGCTCTGAAAAGTCTCGGGCTTCTATAAATGTTTGCACTTTTCCTCTGCTGCTGAAATATATCTTTTACCTTTATAAAGCTCTTACATGCCAATTCCTGTGGGGTTCCGTGAGGACTTTCAATTATCTAACAGTGTGATTTCTGCAGCAGTGGTTGTATTTGGAGCCAGCAGTTGGTTTAAAAGAGAGGAAAACAAGAAACTGATGGCAAGCATCCTACTGGAACAGAATAGAATACAAAAATAAAAGCAAACTGCATCACTGCTATCACTAAATAATGATTTTATAAGTTTACAAGCCACCATTCCCTGTTGCAGCAGAAGCAGAACTCTTGATAGATCTCAGAAAAGTCACTGGCTACCCCCAAGTGATATTTTTTTTAAAAAGTTCCTCTAGTCATTAGTCTAGGAGAATAAAGTATAGAAAAGGAAAATGGCATCTGTGGAAAGCTAGTGATTAGGATCCAAACAGCGTCATAAGTGAAAGCAAATTAAGCATAGCAAAGACAAAACCTAGAATGAGGATTCCTGCCAGAATTTAAAATAATCAAATAAGAAATTGTAGATATGAAAGAATATTGAAAAGTAAAAATCACAAACTTTAAAAAGAGACAGACAATAGAAGATGTTCAACAGAAAATGTCAAAACTTGGGAAAGAAAAAAATCAAAATTAACTTAAGATTAAACTACAAGGTAACCCCAAAATAATAGAAACTAATTACAGGATGATAAATGACACCAAGGGGATAAAATTAAGAAAATAAATGAACAGATCATCGATTTAGGGAGGAAAAAAATAGAAATTAAGAAGACAAAGAAAATAGACAAAATCAGCAAAGAAAATCCAATTTACATTGAACAAGAATACCAATAGAAGAAATAAAAGCAAAACATAGCAAACAAGCAAAAAGACAGAACCAATATTTTTTTAAATTGGAACACAGGAAACTCCCCTTTAAAAAAAAATACTTGAATTTGCATATAGAAAGGGTGCATAGAGTTCCTGAAAAAATTGGTCTAGTAGGATAAATATCAACACTATAATACTCAGATTATAAGCTTTTAAAAATAACAAATTAAAAACTCTAGGACTCCAGTTGAAAACAATGCCCTGGCAAAGGAAGGAAAGTTATATTGGTATCAAAAGCATTAAATGCAAGAAGATAATGGCATAATATCTACCAGACACACAAAGGAAGAAAATGTGAGGCAATAATTTTTAATCAGCCAAACTTTCTTTCAAGTATCAGGATGATAAGAAAATGACTTTAAACATGCACAAATTCAAGTTTGTCAGTCTTTCCTGGGCAATCTCCTATAAAATGAGCTTATACAACTAGGAGCTGATTGAAGAGATATTTTTACACAATTTTGGTATTGAGAATTTAATAAGTAAAACTCATATAGAGAGAGAGAAGGAGAAACAGAGGGGGTAATAAGAGAGGAAGAAAGTACAAAGGAAAGAAAGACAGGTTGAGAATAAATAACAAATAATATTTGTTTTGCAAAACGGAAAGAGAAAAACGGGTAATAGAGAGAAAGAAAGGAGGAAATAGAATATGATAAATGATTGCCTCATAAATAGTGGCTGGGAGTCAAAGGATAACAACTGAATACAAGAAACTTGTATGTGAGTAAGAATATAAGCAGTAGGATAATATGATTGACCAAAATTAAATGGTGAAAGAGAAGAAAAGAGTTTCCAAATGAATGTTTTATTTATTTGTTGTAGAAATCCATAAATATTTCAAAGGAAAATGGAAATGAGATATATACATAAAGGTAAACATTATAACCATATTACAAGTCTTTCCATTGCAGAAAAAAACAACATAACAACAAAAGAAAAAAAGGAAAGGATTTCAAGATGTCCACTTAGAAGCAGTCAACTGGCCCTGTCTCACAAAGTAAACCAAGAGAGAGATCCCCAGCAGTCAGAGACTCCCAGCAACTGGAGACCCAGCAGTCAGAACAGATGGAGATGTAGGACACACACCACAACCCACAGAGGAACATTGAGACACACGGAAGGAAGGGAAGATAGAGAGCAGGCAGCCAGCTTTGGAACCAGGAACCTACCCCACACACACCTCCCCATGCCACACACACACACACCCCTCCCCGCATCCCCCGTCCCCCACCTGACTCTCCTGGGAAACAGCAGCCTCTGGACCTGGAAAATGGTGAGTGGGGAAAAATAGAACTCAGTGCTTACTACTGCCGTGTACTGGGAGAGCCCCTATGAGCCTCAAGGAACCCCAATCCTACAAAGGAAATGGCCTGAATATGACACAGCTGCATGCTACCAGAGCCCATGTTAGCTAGGAACCCACTGGAACCCTGAATGCCTATGGCTAAAGCATTACCGAGGACTCATTTCCTGCAGGCAGTACTTGGTGGACAGTTCCCAGACTGGGAAAGGACTCTGATTCAGTCACTTTCACTTGCCCCAAGGACAGGTTCTGATACTTACAGGCAGCTCTGGTTTGGGGCAAGCTGCAGCAGAGATCTTGTGGCTGAAAGAACTAGTGAGGGACGGGGATTTGGGAGGATCTCCTGGCAACCCCTCTCTCCCCACATAAATGCTTCTAGGCAACAGAAGGTTCTGTCATTCCTGCAGCACTGCCACAGTGGCCTGGGAGCCCATCCTCCCTCTCAGTTCCCACTAAGTACTCACAGTCGGGGATCAGAACACAGCTGGTACCAGCCCACAGGAAAAACACTGCTGTGGAAAGAAACTTTGAGTTCTGAGCACAGACAGGCTCAGAAAAGAGAAAATAAACCCAAGGCTACAGAGACAGAGGACAGGGTCTGTCATCATGGGATACCTCGCAGGCACTCTCCACCACCAGTCAAATTGGTGGCAGCCTCCTAAGGGCAGATAGACCCAGAAGAGCAGCAGGATCCACAGTAGTTAGACCCTCATTGACTACCACCCCCGGGGGAAGGAGGAGTGCAACACAACAGGGGAGCACCCTGTGGGATTAAATAAATAAATACAACAAAACAATAAACAATAAAAGAAGATTCTGTCCTCACAGATGAGGAAGAACCCAGCAGAAAACCACCAGAAATTCCCAAAGCCTTAATGAATCATCAACCATAAAAGGCTCTCTCAGGTACCAAGCAATGGAACCCATCCTGGAAACGAGGAATTCTTTCCTTAAATTTCAAAATGCAATGAAAAGCCTGAACTGTAGAATTGTCCACGCAGAGGAAAGAATCTCAGAGCTTGAGGGTTAAACTACTGAATTAACTCAATCTGACAAAAACAAGGAGAAAAGAGCTCAAGAAAAATAAGTAAAACCTATAGGAGGGTTGGGGTTATGTAAAGAGACCAAATCTATGGCTGGTTGGCATCCCTGAGACAGAAAGGGAAGCTGAGAACACCCTAGAACAAGCCTTCCTCCCAAGATATCATCCAAGAAAATTTTCCCTATCTCACTAGAGTGGTAACCATGCAAATTCAGGAGATATTGAGAACTCATGAGAGAACCGTCCCAAGACACATAATTATTCATTTCCACAAAGTAAGCATAAAAGAAAAAATCCTAAAGACAACTAGACAGAACAGATAGATCACCTACTGGGGAAGATCATCAGAATTGCAGCAGAATTCTCAGCAGAAACCCTACAAGCCAGAAGGAACTATGGTCCCATCTTTAACGTTCTACAAGAAAAGCAATTCTAGCCTGAACTTCCTATCTCACCAAGCTAAGCTTCATCAATGAAGGATAATTAAAATCCTTCCTAGACATCCAACCTCTAAGAGAATATGCCACCTCCAGACCAGCCCTTCAGATGATGCTTAAAAAAATTCTAAGGACAGAAATGATAGAATGGTTCCACCTATCACAAAAATACATGCAAGCACAGAGTTAACAGACCATACAAATCAACCACAAAATATAAAAAGCAAAGCAGCTTCTTAATAGACAATATGACAGGAATAAAACCCCACATATCAATAATAAACATTACTGTAAATGGACTGAATGTGCCATTCAAAAGGAATAGAGTATTAAACAGTATAAAGAAACTTCATCTTCTGTTGCATTCAGGAAACCCAACTCACTGCAAAGGACACCCACATATTGAGGCAAAGAGTGGAGAAAGATCTTTCAGGCAAATGGAAAACAAAGCAAAAAAGAACAGGAATAGGTACTGTATCAGATGAAACAGACTTTATTTTTTCTTATTTATTTATTTTAAATTGTGGGGTACAATTCAGGGTTAAGTATATAAATATTCATTGTGCAGGTACCCTTGTTGATGAGTTGTGCCTCCCCCAGGCAGATCTCAACTACTGTCAATCCCACCTCCCCGCCCCCACTCCCTTGCAGTTTCATGCTACTATCAATCATTTTTTATAGTATTACTGTAGTTGTTCAATGTCCACTTATGGGTGAGAACATGTGATACTCAGATCTTTGTTTCTGTGAAAGATCATTCAGTATTATAAACTCTAATTCCATCCAGGTAAAACAGACTTTAAACAAATAAAAGTTTAAAAGGATACTGAAGGGCACCACACAACGATTAAAGTCTCAATCCACCAGCAGGAAGCACCCAAATTTATAAGACAATTGCTAATTAAACTAAGACAGGACAAAGGCAGTCAGAAAATTATAAACAGAGACTTCAATACCCCCACTAACAGCTTTAAAGAGATCATCGAGGCAAAAAACAAAGAAGAAAATCTGTAACCTTAACTCAACACTTGACCAATTGCACCTAATGGACATCTACAAAATACTTCACCCAGCAATCATAGAACTTACATTCTTCTCATTGGTACATGGAACATGCTCTAAGATAGATCACATTCCCAAGCATAAATCAAGTGTGAACACATTTCAAAAAGTTGAAATCATACTGAGCATCTGCTCAGACCACATTGAAATAAAAATAAATATTATCACCAACAGGAACCACCCAAAACACACTAATATATGGAAATTATACAACATGATTCTGAATGACTTTTGAGTTAACACAGCAAATAAGCATATAAGGGAAGAATATAAACGTAGAAGGAATATTTCTGGAAACATGAAAACAAAGGCACAACATACCAAATTCTCTGGAATACCATGAAAACATTCTGAGAGGGAAGTTGTATGCACTTACCAAGAAAATAAAGGAATTTCAAGGAAACAGCCTAATGTCACATATTAGAGAACTGGAAGTTCAAGAGAAATCCAATCCTATATTTAGAAGAAAAATTGAAATTATTAAGATAAAGTCACAGTTGAACGAAAATCAAGTCCAAGAAAAATCATAAAAAGGATCAACAAGACAAAAAGCTGGTTCTTTGAAAGGAAACCTAAGGTTGACAGAACTCTGGCCAGATTGAGAGAAAGAGAGAGAGGGAAGTCCAAACAAACTCAAATAGAAATGAAAAACATGGTGTCACAACTGACACTGCAGTAATTCAAAAGATTATCAAAGATTACAAACATCTGTATTCAAATAAACTAGAAAATTTAGAGGAAAGGAAGATATTCCCAGCATCATATAAGCTCCCAAGATTAAAACAGGAAGATATCAAAACCCAAATAGACCTATAACAACCTAATAAATTGATTTAATGATAAGAAACCAGTTGGGCATGGTGGCTTATGCCTGTAATCCCAGCAGTTTGGGAGATTTATGTGAGAGGATTGCCTAAATCCATGGATTTGAGACCAGCCTGGGCAACTTGGTGAGACCTTGTCTCTACAATAAATAAAAAATTAGTTGGATGTGGTGGTGCATGCCTGTAGTTCCAGCTACTTGGAAGACTGAGGTGGAAGAATTGCCTGAGCCCGATGGGTTGAGGTTCAGTGGCGATGTGCACGTCACTACACTCTAGCCTAAGCAACATCTGACAAGAAGAAGAAGAAGAAGAAGAAGAAGAAGAAGAAGAAGAAGAAGAAGAAGAAGAAGAAGAGGAGGAGGAGGAGGAGGAGGAGGAGGAGGAGGAGGAGGAGGAGGAGAGGAGGAGGAGGAGGAGGAGGAAGAGGTGAAGAAAAAACCTTCCTACCAAAAAGAAGTCATGGCACAAGTGGTTTATTAGCTGAATTCTATAAGATGTACTGAGAAAGAGCTGATTCCAATTGATTGAGAGTATTCCAGGCAATTGAGAAGGAAGGAATTCTTCCTAGCTCATTCTATGAAGTCAATATCATCCTGATACCCAAAAATGGCAAAGACCCAACAAGGGAAGAAAGCTACAGACCAATTTTCCTGAAGAACATAGATGTAAAATCTCTCAGCTAGATTCTAGCTAGTCACATCCAACAACTTATACCAGGGATCATCCATCGTGACTAAGTAGGCTTCATGCACAAGATGCAAGGTTTGTTCAACTATGTAAATAAATAAATGCAATCTATCACAGAAACAGGTGTAAGTAAAACCAAGAATCACATGGCTATCTCAACAGATACATAAAAAGGATTCAATAAAATTCAATATCCCTTATTGATACAAACCCTTGAATACTTAAGCATGAAAGAACATTCCACAAAATAAGCAGAGCCATCTATGACAAACCCACAGTTAGCATTATACTTAACAGACAGAAGTAGAAAGCATTCCTCCTAAGACCTGGAACAAGACAAAAATGTCCACGACCCCATTTCAACAGAGTACTGGAAGTCCAGCCAGAGCAATCAGGCAGGAGAAAGAAATCAGGGGTATTAAAATAAGAAGAGAGGACATTAAGTTATTCCACTACAAAGATGATATATGATGTTATAACTGGAAAACCCAGGACAGTCTTTCAAAATCTTATACCGATAATTGACTTTGGTAAAGTCTTGGGATACAAAATCAACACAGAAAATAAACAGTTGCATTTCTATACACTCACAACAGACAGACTTGGAGTCAAATAAAAAAGCCCAATCCCATTCACTATAGCTACAATAAAATAAAATAAGATATTTCAGCATCCACCTATCTAAAGAGGTAAAAGATCTTTACAATGAAGACTACAAAACACTGCTCAAAAAATTAAGGATAACAGAAACAAATGGAAAAACATCCATGCTCATGGATTGAAATATCAATATTGTTGAGATGTTCATTCTACCCAAGGCAATCAATAGATTCAACACAATCACTATCAAATTGTCAGCATCATGTTTCATAGACTTAGAAGAGACAATATAGACATTCACATGGAAGCAAAAAAAGAGCCTGAAGAACTAAAGAAACCCTCAACAAAAGGAATTAAGTTGGAAGTATCACGCTTCCAAACTTTAAACTTTACTTCAAGACTACAAAGACAGAATGGCACTGGTACAGGTATAGACACATAAACTAATGGAACAGGACAGAGAATCTGGAAATAAAACCACCGAATTCAACCAACTCAACTTTGCCAAAGCCTATGAAAGCAAACATTGGGGAAAGAGAATCATATTTAGCAAAGGATGTTGGGAAAACTGGCTAACTACATAGAATAATGAAACTGACCCTTTCCTATCACCATATACAAAAATTAACTCAAAATGGATCAGGGACTTAAGTGTGAAATCTCAAATTATAGGAATTTTAGATGAAAATCTAAGGAACACCCTTCTGGAAAATGGAGTAGGAAATGAATCCATGACCAAGTCCTCAAAATCAAAGGCAACAAAAGCTAAGACAGACAGGTGGAACCTTATCAAACTAAAAAGTTTTGCACAGCAAAAGAAACTATTAAGAGAATAAAAAGTCAACCCACAGAATGGGAAAAATATTTGCAAGCTATGCATGCAATAAAGGCCTGACATCCTGGATCTACAAGGAACTCAAACAAATTGATAGAAAAAAAAACCTTATTAAAAAGTGGGCAAGCTGGGCTTGGTGGCTCAGCCTGTAATCCCATGCCTTGGGAGGCTGAGGTGAGTGGATTGCCTGAGCCCACAGGTTCGAGACCCACCTGGGCAACTTGGCGAGACCTCATCTCTACCATAAATCAAAAAATCAGCCAGCACATGCCTGTAATTCTGGCTACTCGGAAGGCTGAGGTGGAAGGATCGCTGGAGCCCAGCAGGTTGAGGCTGTGGTGGCCTGGAGCAGCCACTGCACTCCAGTCTGGGTGACAGAGTGAGACTCCAACTCAAAAAAAAAAAAAAAAAAAGTGGGCAAAAGACATGAACGGACACTTCTCAAAGGAAGACATTTAAGCAGTCAACAAACATATGAAAAAAAGTTCAAA
The DNA here is from genome assembly GCA_027257055.1 of Cephalopachus bancanus. NCBI lineage: Eukaryota > Metazoa > Chordata > Mammalia > Primates > Tarsiidae > Cephalopachus > Cephalopachus bancanus. The sequence continues at coordinate 3,587,656 of JAPVLO010000262.1, forward strand.
CTCACTAATTACTGGAGAAATGCAAATTGAAATTACAATAAGGTACCACTCAACACCTATAAAGATGGTTATCATGAAAACAACAGGTATCAGTGTGATTGCAGAAAAAAACAGAATGCTACTACATTGTTAGTGGGAATGTAGTCTAGTTCAATCTTTGTGGAAAACTGTGTGGCATTTTCTCAAATAACTAAAAATGGAGTTTTTATAGGTTGTAGTAATCTCACTTCTGGAAATCAGAATATTTTACTTGGTGATTAAATGATCCGCCTCCAAAAGAGCTGGAGATCCTGTCTCTGAAAAAAAAAAAAAGAACAGACATTTTACCCTACAACCATATTAGAAAGAAGCGGGGAAGGGAAGGAAGAATGAATGAGAGCACAAACAAAAACTACCAAATTAACATTTTTTAAAACATCTTGAATGAAGTTTGGAACTCCCCAAAATAAATGTTAAATCTACTATATGAAATAATTTTCTAGCAAAAAACAGTTTACTAAAGCTGACCCCAGTCTTGATTTTTTTTAAAAAAAATTGTATTTCACAGAAAGATAATGTTATCTAAGAGCTATTTGCACAAAAGGCAACAGATCATGATGGATTTATAATGAAATTTTCCAAACCTTAAATGCAAGATAGCCCCAATGCTATTGTAAATTCTTTCACACTACCAGCAAATCCTAAATTTTCAATTTAAAAATTATCTGAACTTCATCACTGCTTTCCTTCTCCAATGCCAGTGTTTAAATCTAAACTCTTATCTCATACTTGAACTTTTGTGGTAGCCTCTTAAGTGGCTTTCCCAAATCCTTTCTTCCTTCTTGAAATTCCTTCTCCACAAAGCAGCCAGAATAATTTTTTTAAAAAACAGATCTTGGAGGGCGCGTGGCAAGATGGCGACCAGGCAACCCGGTGTCTGAAGCCCTCTGCAAGGGAGATCTGCAGTGGGTCTCTGACTCTCGCCCTGGGGGCTGGGGACCCCAGCATTGCAGCCTGCTCTTCAGACAGAGCTCGGCCATCGCCACCACTGGAACATCGCAATGACTGGACAGTTTTACTGCATTGCACTGTCCCGTCACTGCTGCAGCCCCTCCCCCTGCTGGTGCTCCCGTCACCGCCGCCGCGGCCTCTGGGATGGGTAGCTCATCACAACCGGGCCCAAGGAGATCCACACCAAAACGCTTCAGGGAAGAACTGCTGGGATCGCTGCCACCTCTCCTGCGTCCGAGACTGTCCTGCCCGCCCAGTGTGGGGCTCCTGTTGCCTGCTCGGAGGCAGGCAGTCATCTTGTTCCTGTCCGGCCCAACCCCCTCTGGGGTGAGCAGATGAGATAGCACCACCTGCTGGCGATTCAAGGTAACAACACCAGAACGGGAGAAACAAGCTTGATAAAGACATTGACCAAACTTCTGAACCGAGGTTAATCTGAACTGTCCTTCAAAGCAGATCAGGGGAACTGACCCTAACTGCAAACTAATTTACCAGCTTGAAAAGAAAACTAGAAATCAGACCTGAAAGGGCATTGGACTTAAACGAAATGTCTCAGAGTGTGCTTCATTGATTCTATTAGTTTAATGACTTAATTCTACTCCTACTGTATTGTTCCCTTTTTTCTCTTTTCCTTTTCGTTTTCTTCTCTTTTCTTCTGTCTGTAAACCATGTCTTTGTATAGAGGAACAGCACACTAATAAGGTGGTTGGATAGCTGGTATGTTAGCATCACTATATGTTTTATTTTTGTTTGTATGAGAGTTGGTTCGACTGTAGCTGTGGTCTATTGTTTTTATCTGTTTCAGTATAGGCCTCTCTCTCTATTTGTTGGCACACTCGTTTGTTTCCCCCCTTACTCCTCTATCTCTCCACTCCCCTCTTCAACCCACTATCTGCTCCATTCTTTCCCCTCTGCTAACCACATTTTATTTCAGGGAGTAAACCTACAGCCCCACTGCACGGACAGATTCTAGGGCAGTGGGAAGTGGGTTCCACATTATCCACATGCCTGTCAGCGAATACCAGGACCTGCAGACAGATTCTGAATCACAGCTCTCCCCTTAAGTACATCTCAAAACTGCAAAAAGGACCACCTCCAACCTACAGTGCAACTTCAGAATTGAACAAAGTAAGAGGACATACATAAAGAATAGGAGATTGAACAAACAGAAGTAAAACCAATCCCTTTACCCCTGAATAACAGAATTAAAGAAGACGGTGATGTGGAGGGAAGGAAAAAGTAGGGAGTGGGAAAAACCACACAAATGAAGAAAAACAAAAAGAAGAATATAGGTCTTACACAGACCCCTGGGAGATCAGACAATGAGAAAACAGATTCTGGAACACAGACAATGAAGAGTCCCCAGAATGACTGGCTACATGCAACAAACCCAGACATCAAGACATTAATGGAGAGAATTAAAAAAATTGAGGAGAGACAAGAGGAAAATAGGAAGGAGCTGATGTCAGAAATGACAACAGTAAAGAATACTGGGATGGAAATGAACAACAGACTAATAAGCATGGAAAGCAGAATCAGCCAGGCAGAAGAAAGAATCTCAGAGCTCGAAGACCAAAACACAGAACTAACCCAAACTGTCAAAGCATAGAAAAGAAGCTCAAAAAGACAGAACAAAACCTGCAAGAGATGAATGATCACTTCAAGAGACCAAACCTAAGAATAATTGGGCTTCCTGAGGCAGAAAGAGAAACAAAAGCCACACTGGAACAAACATTTCATGAAATCATTCAAGAAAACTTCCCTCATCTCATTAAGGATGAAAAAATTCAAACACAAGAGATTCAGAGAACCCTTGCAAGACAGCAAACAAGAAGACCAACTCCCAGACACAAAATAATTCGCCTAAACAAAGTAGCTATGAAAGGAAAAATCCTAAAGGCAGCAAGAGAAAAATGCCAGACTACCTACCAGGGAAAACCAATTAGAATAGCAGCAGATTTATCTGCAGAAACCCTTCAGGCCAGGAGAGCCTGGAGCCCTATCTTCAAAGTTCTAAAAGATAAACAATTTCAACCAAGAATAACCTACCCAGCCAAACTAAGCCTCATTAGTGAGGGAGAATTGAAATCTTTTCCAGACATCCAATCCCTAAGAACCTACGCCGCCACCAGACCACCTCTACAAGAAACACTTAAGAAAGTACTGAACACAGAAGAAAAAGAAAAAAGAACAACAGCATTCTTCACAAGAGTACAGGCAAAAGATTAAAAACACACATGAACCAACTCCAAAACCCAAAGAAAGACAACAAATAAACAGAAAGAACTCTGTAAGAACCTTGTGACAGGGATCAACTCTTGCATTTCAATTATTAGCCTAAATGTGAACGGACTAAATGCACCACTGAAAAGACATAGATTGGCAAAATGGATAAAATATCATCAGGTAACAATCTATTGCCTCCAAGAGACTCACCTCACTAGAAAGGACACCCACAGACTCAAAGTAAGAGGATGGGAAACAAACTTCCAGGCGAACGGAATACAAAAGAAAGGAGGACTAGTGATCTTAATTTCAGACAAAATACCCTTCAAACTATTAAAAATCAAAAAAGATACAGAAGGCCACTACATAATGATAAAAGGCTCAATCCATCAACAAGAAATATCTATCCTAAACATATATGCACCCAACATAGGTGCGCCAACTTTCAGAAAGCAACTTCTTGGAAAACTAAAGAAAGATATTGACTCGAACACTATCATAACTGGGGACTTTAATACCCCACTCACAACCCTAGACAGATCATCAGGACAAAAAATAAGCAAGGAGATCCGGAACCTCAATGTGACTTTGGACCAAATGGACTTAATTGATACCTACAGAACACTCCATCCAAAGACCACAGAATACACATTCTACTTATCACCACATGGAACATATTCTAAGATTGACCACATACTTGACCATAAATCAAGCATAAGCAAATTTAAAGGGACCAAAATTCTACCAAACACCTTCTTGGACCACAGTGGAATAAAAATAAACATTGACACCAACAAAGTCCGCCCAAAACCCACAAAGACATGGACACTAAACAGCATGAGGCTAAACAACTCCTGGGTCAATGACGAAATCAAAACAGGGATCAAAAGATACCTGGAAACAAATGAAAATGAAGAAACATCTTATCAAAATCTCTGGGATGCCCTGAAAACTGTAGTAAGGGGGAATTTATATCCCTACAAACACACATGAAGAAAATGGAAGGAACAGAAATTCACAACCTAACAAGCCACCTAAAGAAGCTGGAAAAGCAAGACTACAAAAACCCTAATTTCAGCAGAAGAATCCAGATCACCAAAATAAAAGCCCAAATCCAGGACATAGAAGACAAAAAGATAATACAAAAAAATCAATGAAACAAAAAGCTGGTTCTTCGAAAGGGTAAACAAGATTGATGGTCCCCTAGCTAGACTGACCAAGAAAAAACAAGAAAAAAACCAAATAAGCATAATCAGAAACACAAATGATGAAGTCACATCTGACCCTGAAGAAATACAAAAGATCATTAGAGACTACTACGTACACTTGTATGGAAACAAACTTGAAAACCATAAGGAAATGGAGGACTTTCTGATATCACACAACCTACCTAGGCTGGAACAAGAAGAAACTGAGACCCTAAATAGACCAATAACAATCAAGGAAATCGACTACGTAATAAGAAAACTTCCTACAAAAAAAAAGACCTGGTCCAGATGGCTTTCCAGCAGAATTCTACAAGACATTCAAGGAGGAGCTGATACCAATCCTACTGAAGGTATTCCAGGCGATTGAAAAAGATGGAACTCTCCCCAAATCATTTTATGAAGCCAACATCACACTGATACCCAAGCCAGGTAAAGATCCAACAAAGAAAGAGAACTACAGGCCAATATCTTTGATGAACATAGATGCTAAAATTCTCAACAAAATCCTGCAAACCGGATTCAGCAATACATCTCAAAAATCATCCACCATGACCAAGTAGGCTTCATTCCTGGCATGCAAGGCTGGTTCAACATTCGTAAAACCATAAATGTAATTAAATACATCAACAGATGTCAAAACAAAAACCACATGATCATATCATTAGATGCAGAAAAAGCTTTTGATAAAATCCAGCACCCCTTCTTGATAAAAACCCTTGAACATCTAGGCATATGGGGAACATACCTCAAAATAGTAAAAGCCATCTACGAGAAACCCACAGCCAGCATACTCTTAAATGGACAAAAATTGGAACCAATTCCCCTGAAAACTGGAACTAGACAATGATGCCCACTCTCTCCCCTCCTGTTCAACATAGTATTGGAAGTCCTGGCTAGAGCAATCAGAGAAGAGGAGGCGATCAGAGGTATTCAAATAGGAAAAGAGGAAGTCAAGTTATCTCTCTATGCAGATGATATGATGGTGTACCTTGAAAACCCAAGAGAATCTGTCAAAGGCCTCCTTACATTGATAAAGGCCTTTGGCAAAGTCTCAGGATACAAAATAAATGTACAAAAGACAATCGCATTTCTCTATACCAATAATAAACAAAGAGAAACCTAAATAAAAAACACAATTCCACTCACGATAGCCACAAAAAAAATGAAATACCTTGGCATCTTCCTAATCAGAGATGTGAAAGATCTTTACAATGAAAATTATAAAACATTGCTCAAAGAAATCAAAGCTGACATGAACAAGTGGAAAAATATCCCATGCTCATGGATCAGAAGAATCAACATTGTGAAGATGTCCATCTTACCTAAGGCAATCTACAAATTCAATGCAATACCTATTAAATTACCAACAACACTCTTCTCAGACCTAGAAAAAACAACACAGGAATTCATATGGAAACACAAACGTCCAAGAATAGCCAGAACAATTCTCAGCAAAAAAAAAACAAAGCAGGTAGTATCACAATACCAGACTTCAAACTTTACTATAAAGCTACAATCCTCAAAACAGCTTGGTATTGGTACAGGAAAAGGCATATAGATCAATGGAACAGAATTGAGATTCCAGAAGCAAAACTTCAATTCCTCAACCAACTCATCTTCGACAAAGCCCCCACCACCTACCAATGGGGAGAGGGGAACCTATTCAGTAAATAGTGCTGGGAAAACTGGCTGGCCACATGCAGAAGATTGAAACAGGACCCCCTATCTATCCCCATGCACAAAGGTTAACTCCAAATGGATCAGAGACCTAAATGTAAAACCTCAAACCATAAGAACCTTAGAAAAGGAAGGAAATGCTCTCATGGAAAGCGGAACTGGCATCCAATTCCTGTACAAAACCCGAAACCCACAGTACTTAAGAGAGAAGATAGACAAATGTGACCTTATTAAACTGACAAGCTTCTGCAAAGCCAAAGAAACCATCAAGAGAGCAGGGAGACAGCCTACAGACTAGGAAAAAGTATTTGCCAACTCTAGGTCTGACAAAGGCTTAACATTCTGGATCTATAAGGAACTGAAACATACTGAAAAGAAGAAAAGAAACAACCCATTATAAAATGGGCAAAAGATATGAACAGACACTTCACAAAAGAAGACATTCGAGAAGCCAACAAATACATGAAGAAATGCTCAACCTCACTAATCATCAGGGAGATGCAAATCAAAACCACACTGAGATACCACCTAACTCCAGTCAGAATGGCAATTATCAACAACTCAAAAAATAACAACTGCTGGAGAGGGTGTGGTGAAAAGGGAACACTTCTACACTGTTGGTGGGAGTGTAAACTAGTGCAACCTCTGTGGAAAGCAGTGTGGCGATTCCTAAAAGCTCTAAAAATTGACCTTCCATATGACCCTGCAATCCCCCTACTGGGAATATACCCTGAAGAACACAGATCACTCTATAAAAAAGATACCCACACACGTATGTTTATTGCAGCGTTGTTCACAATAGCAAGAGCCTGGAAACAACCATCCTGCCCATCAAAAGAGGACTGGATTAAAAAAAGTGGTACATATACACGATGGAATACTACGCAGCCATAAAAAAGAACAAAATCATGAATTTCGCAGCAACCTGGATGGAACTAGAATCTATAATACTGAGTGACTTCTCACAGAAACAAAGATCAGAATATCACATGTTCTCACTCATATAATGGACCTTGAACATCCAATGTAATACTATAAGAAAATGACTGACGGTACTGGGAAACTATGGGGGGGGAGGGGGATGGGATTAACAGTAGCAAATATCTGTCTGGAGCTGGAAAACACCTCTTATCAACAGGGTGCCTGAATGAAACGTAATTGTACACCTAACACTTAACTGGACCCCACAAAACCATAATAAATAATACTGATTAATTATATAAAAAAAACAAAAAAACAGATCTTATTGTTCTTCTACCTAATACAGTCAATAGCTTATCTTTGCAGTTATAACAAAATCTCTGGCCCTTCTCTAACTCAACTTCATCTCATGCATCCTCCTTTGTAAAAATAAATTGTTCAATGACTATGCCAAAACTTTTAGCCATCTCATTGTTTGTTTTACTCCCTTGACTCTGCTGAAACATCCGCTTCCCTTGACTATTCACATTGCCACTCCCTTACTTTCAAAGAGGCCTTTCCAACCATCCCATCTAAAATGTCCTCCCTCTACTGATATGCCTATCCCTTTACTCTATTTATTTTTATAGCACTTACCAAGATGTGAATTTATTAGATTTCTCTGTTTATTCATTGTTTGTTTCAGAATCTACACACACATTAGAACATATTGTCCTTCAAGGCTAGGAATACTTCTGCCTTGTTCATCTCTCTATCCTCAGTTTAAGACAATGTTTACCCCATAGTAGATACTCATATAAATAGTTGTTGAAATAAATTGTTTTTCTTGATTTCAACTGTTTCTTAGACCTGTGGGAAACCTACAATTGCAGTAAACACCTGTCTGCAAGGATGCATGATGAGGAATGAACCCATGAGCTGCAAGGATGCATGATGAGGAATGAACCCATGTTTTCTGAAGCTTTTAGGTGCAAAAACCAGATATTGTTATTAAAGTGGAAACTGTCAGTTAGCTTAAGATGATCTGTTATGCTTTGCCTGGGACATGATTCCTATACAAGTGGATATCATTGGTCATAAAATAGAAAAAAAGATGTTTCAATATAAATACTACTACCACATAACTATACAAGTCAAAATTTTATCTGTCCAATGACAAATAAAATAGTTTACTAAATACCCAATACCCACAAAAGCAAAATATTGTTTAAAAAATCTTGAAAAGAGAGACTGTGTGATGAAAAATGTAAAGTTATTAGCTAGAATAAGATGAGAATAACATAAATTTTAATTAAAAACAATTATTACACCACTCTGAAATTTTTGACAAGAGGTACAAATATAAATAGTAGATGAAATGAAATACGCTTATGTTTAAAGGGAATTTCTGTTCCTGTAAAGCATCAGGAAAATCTGACACAAAACGTTATGATCAATATGGAACTCTCACATCCACATATGTGCAGACCTGAGAAATAGCTGCATCTTAGCTTCATTTTCACATTGCTGCATTCCAGACTTCAAGTAAGTACATGTGCACTGGGCAAGGAATGATGGTGTTACCTCTTCTGGAATTCTCTCATGAAAAAAAAATCCTTTCTCAGAATCTTCTCTCAACCAATTTTCTTGTATCTTTTTTACCCAAACTGGGTCACTTGTCCTCAGGGAAATGCCACAAACAGTTTCGTTTAGCCCGGTTCCCCTGGCTGGTCACTGGTCACAGGCATGAGGCTGTACACTCCTTTAAACCAATCAAGCCCATTTGACTGCCCAGGGACAATTTCATCTGATCCAGGGACAATTTCATCTGATACAGAAGAGCTGCAAGGATGCATGATGAGCAATGAAAACTCTTTAAAATGGATGGTGACTTGGGAACCAACATTTTTCAGTAACATCTACAATAATAAATTCCAACTTCTTATCTCCCACATAATCTCTTTACACGTCCTACTGCTAGTTCACTTAGGTTCATGTTTGTCTGATATTTAATAATGAACTCATCAATTCTAGAGAGCCTCCCTGTTAATATATTTTCAGTAACTCTGTGAAAATCATGCAAGACTAACTCCTAACAAAGTCATAGAATGAAAGCTTTGAAACTCAATAACCTATTGTGCTTTCACAGGGATGGCTGATTAGAAACTATTTGAGGACTAAGCATTCAGTCACAATGACTGAAAGAGTAAAGATTATAAAGTAAGGATGGCAATTGTCTAGCAATTATCCAGCTTCAGTTGTTTCCTGAGAATTTTGCCATTTCTGTTTGCAAAGCAGTAATTGACATTGTTTAGAGGAGACAAATCATTTTGCATGTCTCTTGGCAGCTTTAAAATGACAAAACAAATTTCCTACAAGACCTTGTTTTTTATCTAAATATATCTCTTGCTGAACCGAAAGATCTGTATTTTTCAGTTGTTATGAGTCATAAAACAAAGCCCCAACACTGACTACTGAAATATTATCTAGAAAGCCAAACTGAGTTTTTCTAAAGACTTATGGTCATTCAATGACGTTTACCTCCAGAGGATAATATTTTCAGTTTTCTAGATGGCATGTATCTTTTAAGGTCAGATGCTGACCGCTACTATCTAAATAATTGTTCCACCTGGAAACTAAGTAATTGAATGTAACAAGATTTTTTTTTCAAGCTTTAAAATATGCACTCTATTAAAAGTTAAAAAAACAACCAACCAACAAACAAAAAACAAAGAAAAAAAGCCCCTGTGATTTCAGGGTGATATTTATAGGAGATTATTAGTCTACATCTTTATATCATAGCATGTTGGTTAAAATGTTGTATGTACCTAAATGAAAAGGGTCATTAAAGTTTTTGTTTTTAGGAAATTGAATTTCCATGAAGATAGATCTTACATATGGAACTTACCCTATAAAACAGAGTATCCATAAAGAAGTAACTCGGAATGATTTTCTTAGTGGTGTTTGCTTTTCTTTTTGAAAAGTAAGTCTATGTTTTTGTAACTAAAAAGAAAAAAATGTGGAAAAAATGCCATAGATTTATCATAAATGTAGTAAGAGTAACAGATAAATGTTTGTGAGATATGAAAAAATAACTACTAATATATTTGGTTGCTAAATACAAAAGGTAATCTTTGAGCTGGAATTTCCAGAATAAATAGAACTTTACCAAACATAAAGAAAAAAATGGTGTGGGGAAAGGAATTATATGCATGTTTATTATTAATATACTTAGAAATTTACTGTAATGAATGAAAAAACTTGTTAGAGTAAGTTAATAGAATAGCTTCTTCTATTCAAATACAGAAAAAATGTAGTAAAAAAATAGAATGTGTTAAGTTAGAGAATTAAAGGAAATATATCTTCAAGACATTACAGAAAATAAATAAAAGGAGAAAGCTAACAGTTGCAATTTGAAAAGAGAATGGGTGAGGACAGCCAACCTTACCATAAGGAAATTGGAGAGGTTTTGGAAGAAGAGAAAGCAATACATAGTAGAATGGACCAATAGGGAATCAAAGTGGATTTGGGACTAGAAAGTTATCCTGTGCTTCTGTGTTCGGAAACACATAGGGCTCTACAAATATGTTTTTATGAAAGAAGATATGAAATATCAAGGTGACTGTTTAGAGAGAGAATCACAAAAGAAAAAACAAAATATTTTGTTACTATTCATGAAATGATACCATACAAATGTTCATCCAGAGTCTAGGCTGTTTTTTCTTTTTTTTTTTTTTGAAAAATAAAACCCTGACGCACAAAAGAGTTTCTACTTTTTAAGTACATTCTATTTCCATAAAACTCAACTTCAGAGAAGTGTGACAAGTACTAGATATGAGTATTCATTTATATAACAATAAATGTAACAGTTCTTTTTCAAAATTAACATATATTTCTTATCTCATTTGAAACAAAACTGGCAGTTATAAAACACCACAATGCACTACAAAAACTGTGACTATAATCGTTTCAAATTGATAAAGGTTGTAATAGGTTTATGGTACATAATTTGTTTCTATTCATATTCTTTTAAAAAGCAATGTGCCTGAATACATGCACATACTGTCACTCTTTTCTCATGAAATTAAAAAATATCATGTCAAAAATCTAGGAAGTCACGCACAAATAACTTGTTGATGTACTGCTATTAGAAGTGTACCTCCCTGCTTATCCCTTGGCTTTAAACTAATCATTACTTGGCTTTCATTCATAAGCACTTTTTTGTCTTTAGTAGAAGTTCCCTGAAGAAGACTCTGTTAATTGCTGAAATATTTCTGAGTAAATAGTAAAAAGTAGCTTATATTGAATTGCAGAACAAATGTGCAACCTTGAGTCTTTAATAACATTTATTATTTTGTTACTAAAATATTTGGTATTTTATTAAATTTAGAGGTTTTTGATAACTATCTTGAAATTAGCTATTCTCTAGTCATTTTTGACATTTTAACCCAAAACATCTAACCAACCTATAAAACAATGTTCAGTAGTAAATCTTTGCTTAATTTATGCCCCTCTGGAAAAAATATCTGTGGTCAGGTGGATAAGCTACTTAAGACAAAAGTAAAACAGAATGATGGGGTGATGACTCACTTTGTAAACTGTTTAAACCTCTTCAAATTCTCCAGCGCTGGAAAACCATTGCAGAATTAAATATTTTAGTGAAATAATATTCTCCTTTAAGAAAATGAATGAAAATATTATAAAATTATCTTTCTCACATGGAAACATTATTTATAACATATAATTTTTAAAGTATTTCATATAAGTATTTTTTACATAGTTATTTTCACAAACCTCACTTCAAATTAGATCATTTCACTTTTGGAAAAAACTCTTGGATTCCTCCATACATTATAATTTTTTTCTTAAATTTTTATTACAGATTTAATTTATTTTTATGAGCTGTCTCTGGAAAATGTTTTTCTCCTGTTTCATAGGTTGACTTTTCACTCTATTATTGTTTCTTTTGCTGTGCAACATCCTTTTATTTACTTTGATATAATCTTACCTGTCTATTTTTGCTTTTCCTGCATGTGCTTTTGGTGTCGTGTCCAAAAAAATCATTGCCCAGACAAATGTCAACATTTTTTCCAATGTTTTCTTCTAGTAGTTTTAAGGTTGTATATATTTTTGCTGGTGTTATAACTGATTCAACATCTTTGTAGTATAATTTTAAAATTAAAACAGCATATACTCTATACTCCAGGAATTTTATTTACAGACATTTATGTTTAAAGACACACCTGTTTACACAGATGAAGATGGATGCATTGTATCATTTTCTTGTAGCAAAAACGGAGGAAGACTTTTCATGTGATTGGTAATTTTTGAATCCCATTTCAACATGAGAGGAAAATATTAACATCTAGTTCAAACACTTCACCACTGCCCCAGGCCCAACATCTTGTTTGCAATATTGCTGTCAGGTTCCTACAAAATACTTGTTTTTACAATGTACTTACTGCTACCAGCCTCAGCCCAGAACACTAATATTTTTAGCTATGTTTGTTTATTTGTATGTTTTTCAGAAGAAGAGGATGGTTCTCTCTGGAGAAATCCAGCAACTCATCAAATAAGACTATATCATATCAAGAACCTAATTTTTTCCATTCTAAAAGGGTTCCTCTGAGCAACTCGTCATATTGCCAAAAGTTCAATTTCCTTCAACTCCACTCTGATCCAGTATTTTTAATCTGTTGTCATTTCTTCTCCCATTTTGTCTTTTAAATGTGAGCCTTATACTTTCCTTATTTTCATTTAAACATTGCTATGTTGGAGCAGTGGTAAATGAAAAAAATCATTCTCTCATTGTAAACAAGAAGGTTTTTCTTCTGAATATGATTTTTTTTTAGAAATTATACCAGTATACACATACACACACATACAAATAATTGTGTATACTTCATTTTAAAGTTAATTTTAGCTAATAAGAGTCTTCTGTTATTAAAATTATTTTGAAAGCATGATAGTAATAATTGTCCAAAATTTATTGTGGAGTATTCTATGTCTTGTTGTTGGATAATTAAAATTTTCCTTCACTAAGTAATATTTACTGCACTATAAATATCCTTGAATATTGATTTTTGTGCTTACCTCTGATAATTTTTCTGCATAATTTCTATTTCAAAGTGGTCAAAAAAATCTATATTTCTACCAACAAAGTTTGATTGTAACTTTTTTACTATACTCTTGCTAGTATTTTTTCAATATAAAAAATTACCAATCTGATAGGTTTTACATACACATACACACATATATGTAAGTTATGTGTGTACTCATTGTTTACATTTTATTCCTTTGATTTCTAAATTTTCTTATCTTTGGGAATTTTTATGTAAATTATATATTCACATGCTTAGAGAGTTTCTCAACTTAAATTTCTTACCTAAGATATAAGTACAGTGCAGTTATAAATGAATATATTGTTTCACACTGGTGAAAAAAACAAATATAAAATTCATTTTTAAAATGAACTATATGCTTCTGGAAATATTATTCATCCATTATTAAGTTTAAAAATTGTACTTGGCATCTGCTTTGTAGAGCAGAAACCACAAAGAAAAGGTATTCTTCCTGCTAATCCTTCTAGTAATACATAGATTACCCCCCCTTTGACTATCAGTCATAATAATTTAAGTCTCAAAAATTATTTTATCTAACAAAATTGGAGACAAAGCTTTTCTGGAGTTATTTATTTAAAACTACAACAACATCATTTTAGCTTCAACACTTTTGCTTGCCTTTGTTTTTGATCAGCCTCTTGCATATATCATATGTTAATTTTTCTTAAAATCTTGCAGACAATCTTTGAGTATTAACTAAAGAGTTTAGTCCACTTGTACTGATAATAATTACTTCTGAAACTAGATTTATGTCTACCATGATGTCTTGTAAAATGAGTGAAGGAATAAGCATAACTATAAAGTATATATTCCATATCCAAATAGTTGAATACAGAGAAATGAGAGCCAAACTCAAACCAGAGCTGGAATTTAAGGGATGCTTTAAGCAGAATGAGACATTTACTTATTCTAAGTTTTTAGGATATGTTTCAGGCCATCTGAGTATTGAAAAACTAATTTGGGAGCAACACTTATTTTGAGAAGCACACACAAAATTAGACATCTTTTTTACCTTCAGTTCATCTCTGTCTGTCAGGCCACACAATAAAAATGAGAATGAACTTCAAGTCAAAAGAATATTTTTAATTGTTTTAACTTAATGAGTCATCTATTGTTGTTCAGAACCTATTCGTTTCTGTGAGCAATCTTAAAAACCCACTCAATTTCAACCACATGTAAGATTAAAAACATACTCATCCTAATAATAATAATAATAATTCTTATGAAGTCAGGACCCAGTCACAGAATAGAAAAATGTTGAATACTTAAGAAAAGAGATTTCCAAACATAGCTAAGCTATGCAGTTGGTTTATGTTTGTTCATACATCTGAGTGTATATACATACATTTGTAGAAGTGTTTTACAATAAATCTGTTCTGATAACCAATTTGTGTTCCTGAGCATCTGCTTTCTCCAGGGGACCAATTTTCAAGAGTTGTACTGACTGAGTAGATTTGAACTTTCTTGTTTCTTTCTGGGGAAGCTACAATTTTGGTCTCTTATTGTTTACAATCTCAACAGTGCCACAGAGAAGCACTGAATAGCTATGACTGTAAATAGGCATCCCAAGTGATTTCAAATATATAGTTAAGACCCTATCATTGTCAAGCTTCAGCCCAATTCACTCTATTCCTTGCACACTTACATTTACGGTAATTTTATAAAATACACTCAATGGAACTTAGACAAAATTTTAAAAGAGCACTAAAAGCAGAAATCACTTGAGAAAAAGGCATCTCTTGACTTACAATGACTTCTCATTAAAACAATTGAAGAACTAGCAAGCACATTCTGAATTAAGGTTATATCCTTTTAAGTGAATCCATCAAGATCACACGCATTTATGCTACATTCACTCACACAGAGCTAGAAATGTGTATCTCATAGGAGCATTCATTCAGCCAGCAAATGTTTTTTGGTATCTGCAATGCATTGAACAGCATGGTAGGTGTGGGTAAATATACTATTTAACAAGGTAGATATACTCCTAAACATTATGGCAATTCAGTCTTGTGAGGAAGACAGAGAGTAAGAAAATAAAACATGCAGAAAAGAAATAATTCTAAATCATGATGCATCTTGATATAAAGAAAATGAAAATTTTTCTATGATAGAAAATAGGAGGATAACTAGTTTAGATATAATTGATAAAGACAACCACTTAGAGTGACATATAAAGTCTAACGATACAGCCAAGAGAGGAATGAGGAAGCATGACCTACATGCACAAAGGTCCTAGGGATGCTTTTAGGAACTAAACAAAGAAGGTGGCTGGTACATGGTGATCATGGGGAAATAGGACAAATGAGAAATATCTACTCTGTTGGAGATGAGGGACAGTGCTTACTTTGTAGGCCTCAATAGGATTGTATAGTTTGTTCTAAATACAATGAAAAGACATTGGAGGATTTCATGCAGAAAAATTTAAAAATCGAATTTATGTTTTAAAGATATCAATCCAATCCCTGACGTGGAAATTGATTGAATAGTTTAGGAAATGGCAAAAGAAAAATTGAATCAGAAATGATGGCATGCTCTGGAATGAAGGAATAAAAATGGAGAATATATAGATTTGAAATATATTTTGAAGGTATAAATTAATAGAAAAGTCAGGCACAGTGACTCACTCCTGTAACTCCAGCACTTTGGGAGACTGAGGTGGGAGGATTAGTTGAGTCCTGGAGTTTGAGACCAGCCTGGGCAATATAGCAAAACCTCGTCTTTACAAAAAATAGTAATAATAATAATCTCCAAGCATGGTGGTATGTGCCTGTAGTCCCAGCTCCTGGGGAGACTGAGTCAGGATTGCCTGAACCAAAGAGGTTGAGGCTGTGGTATACCATGATCACGTCACTGCACTCCATCCAGCCTTAGCAACACCATAAAATGCTGGCTCAAAAAAGAAAAAAAATGTGGATTGAATTGGGAGATGAGTGTGAAAGAATGGTGTGGAAGTATTGAAAATGAATACCAGGTTTCTAGCTTGGGGAATTATGGAAACAGTCTTATCATTCTTAGAAATCAATAGACTTGGACCAAAAATAAAAGGCCAGAGAAGGGATTGCAGGTAAAAATAAAAAGTTTTATTCTGGGTACATTATGTTTAAACCACCCAAATAGAAGTATTTGATTAAGCAGAGGATATATGGATATTAAGTCCAAAACAGGATATGGGACTACAGTTATAAAATGGTATTTGAATCCATAGATCAAAATAGCATGCTGTATACCATAAATACTGGGAGTGCCCACAATGATGTATATACATTTTAAGAGCTATTATCTATGTACTACTTTTTGAATGAATTGAATTATGGTAGCAATATGTAGCATGACATTTACTCAAAAGATGGCATTAATCAAATGAATGCTAGCGTTACCATACAAAAGGCAGGACAATCAAAGAAAATGGCAAAGGCATGGTTGTTGTTTGAGGAATACAAGACCATTTTGAAGTGTTATTTGAAATTCAAGAGCATTCACTCACATTTTTTTGTGAGAATGTAAACTAGTCAACCTCTGTGAAAAGCAGTGTGGTGATTCCTAAAAGATCTAAAAATTGACCTTTCCTATGACAGTAATCCCCCTTCTGGGAATATACCCAGAGGAACTCAAATCATTCTATAAAAAAGATATCTGAGTGTACATGTTGATTGCACCACTTTTCACAATAGCGAAAACATATAATCAACTGTACTTCCCATCAAAAGTAGACTGGATTAGAAAAAAGTGGTACATATGCACAATTGAATATTATGTAGCTATAAAGTAGGACAAAATTATGAACTTTGCAGCAACTTGGATGGATTTACAATCTATAATACTCTGTGATCTATCATAGTAACAAAGAACTGAGTACCACATGTTCTCACACATAAATAGATCCTGAACAATTATCATATACTATAAGAAAAGGATTGGCAGTAGCAGGACACTGCCAGAGGAGGGAGGAGAGGGAACACCTCATAAGGATACCAGATCTCAAACCAGGCGAAGTGGGGAACAAAGTCAGGTCCAAATTTTATCTGTACAATGACCATTTGTATACCTAATCCTGAATTGTACCCACATCTTTAAAAATAAATAAATAAGAAAATAATAAGTAAATAAATAAATAAGTAAATAAAGAACGTTGTGGAAGTACAACAACAATGGAAGCATGAGTATATAACAGAATCCCCATCATACCTAAATTTGCACTTATTTGTGATAAGTTTGAGATGAATGGCACTATGTGTGATGTGCCCAAGGGAAAAACCAGGAAGCCTTGTACATCAACAAGTACTGCAGTAGTTCACCTTAATCAGAAGTGTCTGGACAGATGGTAATCACTTTGAGCACCTCTTATAACTGCAGAAGTCAAATGTGACTTGTATTTATCTTTTGTTATCGGTGTATATTGAGTTTGTATTAATCTTTTGTTATCAGTATATATTGAGTTTTTATTCAGTTTTAATTCAGTTTTTTCCTTTCTTAAAACGTGTATATACTTTGGGGCACCCTCTCTATACATAATAAATCAAAAAAAGTCATGAAAATGAATGGGATCACCAAGATGTAATTTAAATTAGAGAACTAGGTCTTTGGATGGAAATTTGACCAACTATTTCAAAAACTGTTGACAAGATTTCATTGAATTTGGCATAAGGAATATCACTGATGATATTGACTACAGTAATCATAATGGACAAGTGATGGCAGAAGCTAGTTATAAGTGGGTTGGGTAGTGAATGAGAATTCAATAATGTCTGTCTTCTAGTTAGAGTCCCATAACTGGGAGGTCACACACTTTCCACCATATTTTCAAATTTTCCCAGTTCTCCTTTGATTCCCAAGTTGACCCCATTTTGCCTACTTGAACATGCCATTCTCACTGATACACTGCCCACAGAAAAGTATAGAAAGAGGGTTTTAGAGATGACCCTGTCCCAATCACCACCCATGCCCATGATGAAAATAAACACTGTGACCTGCTGCCGAGGCCTATATTTGTCACTGAAGATATATTCATATAAGTATATATATGTATGTATTATTTCCCCAAAAACATAAGGGATGTTTTTTAGAATTACCTTAACATCACCTAGCAGCCAAAAGTCACCAGATCTTAATTACTCACCAAGGCCAGTCAATCCCACTTGTAAAATATATTGTTCTTATATCTGATTTCTTTTATGTCCAATTTTACTCCCTTAACCCAATACTTTATCTCTTACATTGTACAACCATTTTACATGCCCTTGAACTTTATAACAATTTTAGGAAGTCACTACTATTCTTCTCTTTATGTCATAGATGAAGAAATTGAATCACAGAGAGACTAATTCTCTTGCCCAAAGTCTTTTTTCAGTGTATGAAAATGCTGGGATTCAAACCCAAGCAGTTTAGCTCTAAAGTCTGAGTCTTAACCACTGTCCTACACTGCACTTTATAAGACATGGACTAGTTTTTAAAATGTAAAGGAAATCTATGTGTAATATAACAAGTGTGTAAATACCAATGAATTTCCAAATGTACTAGAGGAAAAAACAAAACAATAAAACAAACCTACTAGCCACTACAGATTATGTTTTAATGTATACATTGATCTTCTCTCAATGTCATTCTTGTAAATAATAATCTGCCTAATATTCTTTATTTTTAAACATTATTTTACATATATTCATGTAGATCATTAGAAAATTATTGTTATCTTTCTAATCAAAATTCATATATTCCTGACTGAGCATTAGCAAGTAGGAAATGATGAGTCACTAATGAATAAAACCTTTATTTAACTTTGTTAAGAAGGACATGCAAAAGACTTTAATAGAACAAAAAACACATTTACTGTTAAAAAAAAACCCAGCTTTTTGCAGTATTTTAGGCATATTTGCTTAAATAGACCTCCTTTTTTTCTGTTTAGCTTCCAGTCAGACTTTACAACTGGCTATTAAAATCTTATGACCTTTGGACAAGAGTGAAATACCAAGCACTAAGGGATGCCTGAGACATTCTTCAATCAGGAACAAAAAGTTTCTAGACAAGGTGGTGAGCAAAATCTTCATTTTTCTTTTCTTTCCACTGACCTCCTAGAAATGAAAAACCCTCCTGAAAACAGGTGGTCCTGAAAAGCTATAGATAATTAAGCAAAATGAGGCTTGTCGACAGCTTGGCATGAAATGTGAATCTTTAATTACATTTTAATGACAATTCTTATTATTTTACATAACTATGTTAGGTGGTATAACATGAGATTAAGGATTGTCAGTACATATTTTAAATTGTTTTTTCCAACATTTATAAAAATCCAAGTAATAAAAGACATGTTTAAAGAGCAAATGGCTTGTGGAGATCCCTTTCATATATGTAGAGTGTCTAATTTCATTTTTGTTATCTCTCATAGCACTTCTGTCATTATTATAAATGCCATTGTCTTGTTTCAAGGATAGCTAAATTGGAAAAGTTGTTCTGGCTAAAATCATGCCTTCAATCAGTTTGATTAGAAACCTCATTAACATTAGTCAGGCATTATTTTTCAGCAAAACATAAATTTAAAAAGATTTGTAAAAGTCTTTTAAAACTTTGACTTTATTGGTTAAGGAGTTTTAATTCTGTAGTGACTTCAAAAGAATTATAATTATTGTTTGTGCTTGAATATAAATTCAATACATTAAGTTTCTGGTAAACTTAATTCTTTCAGGTTCTACCTAAATTATCTTAAGCAAATTAAATAGATGAACTTGAATCCAAGCTTTTCCCAAAGCGATTTCAACCATCTGTGAAAATATTGTACCATTTAATATACCTCATTTGTCCTAATTAAATCTTATGTAATAAATCATCTCCTTGTCCAGTAAAAGTGGTGTGATTTTTTTTTTTAAACAAAGGTCATAAATTCTAAAGTACTGAAGTGAATGTAATTTAATAGGTTATATTTTAATGTTTAGAATAACCTTAAACATGAAGGAATAATGAAAATTTATGCTCCCTTTTTTAGAATAAATATAAGTTAAGATATACTATGTAGGATTTTCCTCCAAGGTAAGGGTAAAGCATTTTAAATTTAGAAAACACAAGTCTATTTGGTTCTTAGCAAAATTGATTGTTTTTTATTTTTCTTTCTAGTTCTGACAATATATAAATTGCTACAAATCAGCAATCATTATTCCAAGAAAGAGAACATCACATCAAACTGCATATGTTCAAATTGAACTCAGGACATTTCCTCTAAACCTTGTGGTTCTCTATCTCCTTCATTGCTCTCCATCTTTGTAAATCACACCACATTATTCATGCCTGAAATTTGACTAATTAATCTCCTTCCCCTCAATTCCTATCTAGTATCAAGTCTTATTGATTCTATCCCTTAAATAAGTCTTCATTATATTTACTTTTCTTTATATCCACCAACTGCTATTAAGTACAAACATTGCAATTTGTCTTCCCTGATCTATGTTCCCCTATTCCCAAACCATTCTTTATCCTATAGGTAGCATGATTTCTTTTTTTTTTTTTTAGCTATCAAACTGATGAACCACTTTGGGATAAATTCTAACTTAAAAAAAAATAAGCTAAACAAATGCCTCCATAACCAAGAAATTTTAATTCTAGATATTTACCCAAGAGTAATAAAAATATGTATTTTTTTAACTAATAGCCTTGTATAACAATGTTCATGATAACTGTATTCATAACAGAAAACATCTCAGGTTTCCACTGACAGGAGAACAGATAACCAATAATAAATTAATTCAACAAAATAATACTCAGAATTTTTAAAGAACTAAGACATTCTCAACATGTCTGTATCTCAAAAAATAATGTTAACTTAAAGAAACCTTATACAAAAGACTTTCTCTGAAATCTAGAATAGATGAAACCAATCTATGATTTAAAAAAAAAATCAAGGCACTGATTTTTAATATGAAGAGCAGAGTAGGAGGAATTGACTGCAAAGGAACAGAAGGAGATTTTCAAGGGTGATGACAATGTTCTATATCTTGGTAGAAGTTCAACATTGCACCATTAAGTTTCATGCATTTATCAACGCTCATAGAAAGATTATGAATTATGCATTTTACTGTACACAAATCAAAAATATAAATAACTTGAAACAAATGCTGAACTAAAATTTATGATATGCATAATGAAGTGTGTAGTGAAATATACTGATCTTTTTTTAAATCTTTGAAATTCATTAAAAATGTATGATTGAGTTGTTGTGTACCTTGATTGTGATGATAGTTTCATGACTTTGCTTTGTCTAAGAGCATAGAACCATACACAAAAGAGGGAACATTTTAATATATGTAAATTATAACTCAATTTTTTAAAAATGCTTTTAAAAATAAGATGGATTAATAGATGGCTTATTTAATAGATAAATGAATGGGCTAAAGCAAATGTAGCACAATATTTACATTTATAGATTCAAGTTGGTGAGTATTTGGAAATTTGCTGCACAATAGTTTTAATTGAACGTTTAAAACAATTTTATTACAAAATGTTGAAGGAAAACATATCTGGTCAGGTGGAATTTTTCTTACAGTTAAATTTTATAATGGCTTCCCATTATTTGGGGGTTTACTCTGAATTATTAACATGTTAACAACGTTCCACATGCCTAGATCTCTCCCTGAGCGCTAAGGTCTCATAGACAGTCATTTCCTCCTCACAACTATCATCTAATCGTATCTTTCTTTGTCAGTTTTACAAAGTAGTGGAGCTTTCTTTCAGGGGCCTTATAATCAAATAATGGTGTAAACGTTTGTGTAATTATCTGTCTCCTCCAGAAGTTTTTAAAAACCATAAGTTCATGGTCCACTAATGTATCCCTAGTATATGCTTCCAGACCTAGCATTTGGTCTAATGTAAGTACTCAATAAAATGTGTCTCAAAACACATGAAAACTGACTGAAGAGATAGTGCTCTGACTTCATATCAAAGTGAATTATGAGGCTGGGCATGGTGGCTCAAGCCTATAATCCCAGCACTTTGGGAGGCCGAGGCAAGAGAATTGCCTGAGCTCAGGGGTTCAAGACCTGCCTGGACAACTTGGTGAGACCTCGACTCTATGATAAATAAAAAAAAAATAAGCCAGGCGTGGTAGTACATGCCTGTAGTTCCAGCTACTTGGAAGGCTGAGGCAGAGGGCAGCCTGTACCTGTAGCTCCAGCTACTTGGAAGGCTGTTGCCAGGGCCCAGCAGGTCGAGGCTGTGATGATTGTGTGTGCCACTGTACTCCAGCCTGAGGGACAGAGTGAGACTCTGACTCAAAATTTTTAAAAAGTGAATTATGAATTATTCATGTAGTTTAACCATTTTAACTTCAACCATTTAAAAAATTATCCCTTATCTCTTAGAAGTTGTGTTTTTCAGCAATATTGTTGAAGTTATAATAAGACCCTAGAAAGATACCATTTTTGGAAATTATCAGTTAGCAACATATCTCAGGTATTTTATCTTGTTCTAGCCAAATAAATAATTCTGAGAAACATTTACCCTAATTATACACTTATATTTTAATGTTTTAAGTAATATATAAATGCATGTTTACTCAAACTTTTCAAAATTTAGATCTAGTTGTTTATAATAGGTCATAAGAAAGCTAAAGATATGCATTTTGACTTGAAATAAGAAATAAGTTATCTTTCTAGAGAGCAGTAGGGGAAAGTTGAGAAGATTTTTGCCTATTGGGCTTTTCTAGTTACAGTGTTGGAGCAACTTGCAGGATATTGGTTAATTTGAGTTGCTCTGTAGACATATCTCAGTGCTATTGGTACTGATTATTACCCCAGTGATATTGACTATGAACTCAGCTAAGAGAATGAAGGAGAGAAAAGTCTCTACTGCCTAATTTTTGTATATATACTTAAGATATTAAGTAAGAAGATATTTCTCTTTTTTAAGATAACAATATCCAGGCAGCAAAAGAAAATATATTGAGAAAAGAGTGACCAAGTATCTAGAATTATAGAGTAGTCTTTCGCTTAAAATTTGCGAGAGAATGAAGTTGGTTTTGAGATAATGTAGTTATATGTGAGCTTTCACTAACCTGTAAAATGTGAAGGGTTAATATTTTTGTAAAATGTATTAGAAATCTAGTTTTATAATATCTCAGATTAGAGGGAAAAAATCGGAAGAAACCTTATTATCTCACTTAGGAAATCCCCACAAAAGAACTCACTGTTGGAAGTATTAAAAGTTATGCACAATTTAATTCACATTACAATTGCCTGTAATAACTATATATTTTTCCACTAGGTGAAAATGAGGTGCAGGAAGAACTTCTAAATTGAACACTTAGCTATGCAGGTTAAGTCCCAGCAGATTTCAGTTGGAACTGCATGAATGAGCCAAGTTTAACCCAGTGATTTGAGATGAAAGAAACTGGAAATTATATTTGCAAGATGTAAGAATAGAGTATAAGATATTTGTCCAATGTAATTTCCTTTTATTCCTCTATTTTGCAGGGTTATGAAGAAAGCAATAAAAGAAGGCATCAATTCTCAAGTGAATAATTTCTTCTATAGAGTCTGCTAAACATGCAGCTAACAGCAAATGGTGAGACCTGGATTTACTTCTTTCTTCTCAAAACAACGAAATATCTTCATTAGAAACAAGGCTCACATTCTCACACAAATCTTGATATTTAATATGCCATATTTTCAAGATACACAAATCGAAAGTCAGGGGTTTACCTGGAACGTATTTTTTAATGGTCTACCAAAACCTCCCAGGATAGCATCAAAATGGTGATTTTGCTACAGCATGGATTTTGTTGAAAGGTTATTGCCCAGAAAATAAATTGTGCAGTTCCTCAGATGTGATCAGATTCAGAGATGCTAACTTGCTCTAAATCAAATTGAAGAACTAGAATAAAACAGAATACCAATTTATTCATTTACAACTAAAATTATTAATTTGTTCTAATAAGAAAGCACTCATTGCTATGATCAAGATATGCTTTCTCTAAGGCAGAACTACACAGAAAATAAAATAGAATGTTACTCATTCAAGGAATGAGTATCACGGATTCTAAGCAGCTTCTCTCAACCTTGTCTGTTCTTTTCCCAAAAAGATAGCTTTTCCAGACAATATTATTCCTGGTCATTGGTCAAAATATTCTCTCTCCTACCTAATGCTGTGCACATTGACACCTACTTTTGTGTTCATTGATTTCCTGGTCAGGGTGATAAAAAACAATCAAAAAACCTTACTTCAAATTATTTAAAAGTTTTTTTTTGACCACAGTCCAGTCCAAACCAGTAGCCACTAAATGTGAGTTTCCATATCTTTGATTTCATCTGCTAAGCATTGAATTCTTTTTCACTCACAAAAGCTACCTGATTCCATTTCCAAATCCCATAAAAAGAGGAATTTGAAGGAGCATTTTACACTACTTGCTCCTATCTCGGACAAATCTTTAGCCATAGAAAATACTTTAGTCCTTGTAATCAGATTTAGTTTGGAAGATACTTTGTTCTCAACTCCGTTGACACAGTATGGCTAATCTTACCCCGTGTAGGTTTCAAGTGAGCCAAAGAGAGGACATTTAGACCAAAGAAGTAATGTAAATTGCCAGAATGATATCGGGATTAGCAAGAAAGCAAGAAGGGGCTTAGATATTAACAGCTGTCTTTTAGTAAGAAGATTCCAGAGTTAGAATCTTGGGAAGCCTGTTTAAAAACAAGCTAAATAATGTTTGTGGGCATGTGTCTGTAACTCTCTAATAGAAGACAAAGCATTAATTATCACACACTAAGCTGTTTGACTATGGGATTCTGTTCTTGTAAAACACCTGCTAACAAGCAGTGAAACTAAGGTTTAGAAGATACAGCTTAAGTGTCAAACAATCACATTCAAATATAAATATAGAAATCAATTCAGGTAATACATTAAAAGGTGTGGATCTTTTTTATCATTGCTTTCCTTGCCATGGAAAATTATGGACAGTTGATTGGAGAAGCAGCTATCAGTAAGTAATTCATAATAATAGTGGTACATAAGTGGTATTGATATTAGGGAGAAACTATAACCTTTAAGGCAGTGTTTGTCAAACTGTGAACCACGTTTAGCAAAATCATCTGGGTTGCTTTTTAAAATTGTGAATTCCTAGGACCCTCTATAGACTTACTGGATCAGAATATCTGGAGGTAGACTATAGGAATCTGCATTTTAAATAGATACATTGTGACATTTTTATTTACATCTGAATTTGAGAATTATTTATTAGAATTTCTGCTTAACTTAGAAAAAAGACAAGACATTTAGGTTCAAAACATTTTGGAGACCACTTGGCATCCACCATGCCATGGGATTTGGGCAATAATGCCTAAATCAAAAAGAAAAAAAAAAACTTGTATAGATTGTGTAATCTTCAATATGTATTAGCTTTCCCAATGTCCTTCCAGTTACATTATGTCCAAAGAGGCCTTGAAATTATACAATGACACTCACCAACATCTTAAATATACTGATTTGTATATACCAAATCGAGAAAAAAATACATTCTTATTTCTTTCCTATTTTTCTATTTTTTTTCCTATTTCCATAATCCAGAAGAAACCTATAAGGATGCCAAAGTTAATATATAGAACTGAGTAGACTTTCAAATTTATTATTTTGAATAAAGGGAAAAATTCAAATGTCTGGCCATTCAAGTGTAACCTGAAAGAAAATAAGAGACTGACCAATTTAAACCTTTCATTCAGTATTTACATAAAACAACTTAAAGTATTAAACCGCCCTATCATTAATATTAGACTTTGGATCTTCAGATCTCTACAAATTTAACTTTCTATGCATGTCACAAAAATAAGTATGCTCTTTTTCATTCCACTCACTCCTTAAAATATTAACAAATATAACCTTTCAAATATTTTGATGTATTTATTCTTCCCACTTTACATTCAGGAAATTTGCAACTTTTGCATTGATGAATCTTTTTAAAGCTATAGCTAGATCTGGTCATTGCTATCATCTATCTCTTCTCAAACCCCTAACTGATTATATTAATAGTTTATTTAAATTTAAATAAGTTGTCTGACATGAATATTTTTCTATAGTTCCTTGCACAAAAATTAAAAAAGCATGTTTGAGAAGTACAAGAAATATGTATTAAACTTATAATTCTTTAGGTTTTAGATCTAGGAAAAGTGATTTAATGTTGAAAAAGACTAATATTCAAATGATATCACTAGTAAAATATGTCTTTATTTTAAATGCAAGCAAGCCAATTATAAAGATGTTTAGATATAAATAAGAAATATTAGATTCACAGATCAATTGAATATGTTCCTCAAAAACCATAATGGTTGTAGCTAATAATGGTTGAGCAATTACTATAGCTTATCATTATATTATACACTGAGTGCTCATTAACTTATTTAATTTTTATAACAATTTATTAAGTATATCAATACCATTATCTCCATTTTAAAAATTACAAAACTGCATTCAGAAATGTTGAATAACTTGCCCAAGGTTACTTAGCAGGCCTACTCATTCTAAATAAGTACACATTTATTCTAATTCTTCTTAAGAAATCAATATAGCAGCCTATATAAATATTCAATGTGATTAATTTTCTAGTAAGTTCAGATCACAAACCAGTTATCTGGTTTCCAGAGGCCATCGGCATGTCCTAACCTGTCTGTGTAAGCAATGACATTTCTCTTTAACTCAGAATTATCATCTTTAGATAGACAAGTAAAGCATCATTGTCTGTGAAATATGGGATAGGACTAAACTGTTATTCTTACCCTTCTAGTATCTACTCCAACTTTATTTGGGAAAGTCCTGTTGTTAAGCTTTCTTTATGGTAACATAATCTGTGTCAGACTGAAAATCAAGGAAATGTATGAATGGCCCTAAATAAACCCATCACAATCTCTGTCATAAAAATTTAAATATTGAGTGGGTGGCACAAGAACAGAAAATAGTAAAAATGAATCTTGAGATTAATCCTCCTGTGAGAGACTGTCTATGAATCAGAGACATTCCCTTCCTGTCTTCCATCAGCTTTTCCTTCAGTTGGATTGTTTCTCTTTCAACCAAAAAACCACAACCAAAACAGTAGTGAAGGAACTGTTCAGGAGAGTTTCAAATGCATTTATTGCTTACCACAATCAATCAGTAAGCTTGTATTACCTAAAGAACTAGGTAATCTACCCCATTGTTTAACTACTCCACTGTTTTTTTAAAAAGTATTAAAATGCTCTACCTTAAAAAAGAATGCTGTCTGATTGGAAAGATATGGTATATGTCATACATAAAAAACAATGTGGTTCATAATTGAAGGGAATTAATATATACCATATATTTGGATAATATAGAATACTCTCTGTTGAAGATTTTTCTGTTGTTCAGAAGACAAAGAAGTCCCTTCCTGCAAGAGTCATAGGAAAGGTTTCATTTTCTAGATGATCTTCAGCTAGACACATTTAATTTTTATGTGGAAATGGCATGGATGAAATTCTAAGCAGCTTAAATGCATAAACCTTGTCCTGGGGTGAATTTAGAGAACAAGTTTAGAGGAAAAGTGTGAAGGATAGTACAGTGCAATTATACTCTAATTACCATGTGTTGATTAGGTCTATTCTAGGGTACGAGGTGGCTTTGTAGTTCAGCTGCTTAACTTATTTTATGAGCCAAACACTTGTTCTACATACTCTTGGGAGATGCTTGGAAGAGGGAAAAAATTATAATAGTCAATTATCTTATGTCCTTCCATCTAACATGAGGGTTTAATGTGAAGTTGCATGGCATCTGGAAAAAAGTCAAGTTAATGGAATAAACACGATGAAAGAAAGGTGGATAACATATCATAATAAAGTATGAACTTTTTTTTTTTTTTTTTTTTTTGAGTTGGAGTCTCACTCTGTCGCCCAGACTGGAGTGCAGTGGCCGCTCCCGGCCACCGCAGCCTCGACCTGCTGGGCTCCGGCGATCCTTCCGCCTCAGCCTTCCGAGTAGCCGGAATTACAGGCGCACGCTACCATGCCCAGCTGATTTTTTTTTTTTTGTAGAGATGAGGTCTTGCTGCCCAGGCGGGTCTCGAACCTACGGGCTCAGGCAATCCACTCACCTCAGCCTCCCAAAGGCGCGGGATTACAGGCTGAGCCACCGAGCCCGGCTATGTATGAACTTTAAATCTGTTTTCTACCACCTTAATGTAACTGGGATTGCGTAGTTTTGGTGAGATTATTATTATTTTTAATATGTACTGCATCTTAGTCATGACTAGAATCAGAACATCAGACAGGTAGATGTAGACAGACAGACAGACAGATAGATAGATAGATAGATGATAGATTCATAGATTTATAGATAGATATTCTACTTGAACGTCTAAGGCCACTCTTTAGAAGTTAATGAATTTAAGCTACAGCATGTTTAATTTTTAGTTAATAATTAAGGTATGAAATTGTCCTTGGCCTTAAGTAATTGTCATTAAATAGTCAGGTTTGCCTTAGACTGGGTTCTAGAAGTTTCACGTGGAACTCACCAGTTATCTTCTGCATTAACCTATATACTATTTAAAACCTATAACTGAGTGGTGGCCTTTTAAAAAAATTACACAAGCTATTCTTATAGTAAAAATAATTTACAGAAATTTAGAAATTAGCAAACTATAATAGGATTGCATATTTTGATCTTGATAATATGGCATGACAATTATTAATATCCCTATTTTTCAAATAAGGAGGCTTCGTTTTGGGGGTAATAAGAAGGATTAAATTCCAAGTCTAAGTGAATTTCTGTCTTTCAACACACAGCATTTCTAAAGACTTATCCTCTCTTCATTCTCTCCATCCTTTACCTCACCATTTTATTGTTGGTTCAGAACTTGATACTTAAAATGATCCCAGACTCTCAAGTCATCACTCCAGTATTTACCACCTTTGGGACTATGAAAAAATTAATCAAATCCTCTAGGCCTCAATTTTCTCATCTTTAAAATGGGACTAGAACTTATTCCTATCTTGTTGTGATGTTGTAAGGAGTAAATACCAAAGAATTTGACACAGTGCCTGGCACACATTTAACTCATAAATGTCTTCTATTATTGTTATTCTTAATTTCTATGATTTTCTTAGTAGTTGAATTGTTCTTTTTTCCATTGAAGTGAAACTCTTGGTGAATGTTTTTGTATATTTAGGTATTAAATCCAGTTATACCTGAAAACAGAACAAGGCAAGAATATCTACTCTCACCCCTCCTGTTCAATACAGTATTGGAAGTCCTGATTAAAGAAATCAAGAGTATCCAAATAGGAAAGAGGAAGTTAAGTCATCTCTCTTTGCAAATGACATGATTCTATACCTTGAAAACCCAAGAGAATCTGTCAAAAATTGTCTTGTACCGATAAATAACTTTGCTAAAGTCTCAGGGTATAAAATAAATGTGCCAGAGTCAGTTGCATTCCTATACACCCACAATAAACAAACAGGAACCCAAATAAAAGCACAATCCCATTCACAATAGATACCAAAAAAATGAATACTTTGGCATCTTCCTAACCAGAGAAGTCAAAGACCTTTACAATGAAAACTACAGAACACTGCTCAAAGATATCAAAGATGACACAAACAAATGGAAAAATATCCCATGCTCATGTATTGGAAGAATCACCTTTGTTAAGATGTCCATCCTACCCAAGGCAATCTACAAATTTAACACAATACTCATTAAATTACCAGCAGCATTCTTCTCAGACCTGGAAACAACATACAGGAAGTCATATGGAAATATAAACAACCACAACTATCAAAACAATCTCAGCAAAAAGAAAAAAAAAAAGTGGGAGGCATCACGCTCCTAGATTTTAAACATTATTATAGAGCTACAATAATCAAAACAGCCTGGTATTGGTACAAGAGCAGGCATATAGTCCAATGGAACAGAATAGAGATTCCAGAAGCAAAACCTCAATTTCTCAACCAACTCATCTTCAACAAAGCTTCCACCATCAACCACTGGGGAGAGGAGAATCTAGTCAGTAAATGGTGCTGGAAATACTGGCTGACCACATGCATAAGATTTAAACAAGACCATTACCTACTTATCACCATACACAAAAATCAGCTTTAAATGGATCAAAGACCTAAACGTAAAACCGCAAACGATAAGAACCTTAGAAAATGCAAGTGACACCCTTATAGAAATTGGAACTGGAAACCAATTTCTTATCAAAACCCCAAGTGCCCATGCCATAAGAGATAAGATAGACAAGTGGGACCTTATCAAATGGACAAGCTTCTGCAAAACCAAAGAAACCTTTGAGAAAGTGTGGAAACAGTCCACAGACTGAGAAAAAATAGTTGCCAACTCTATATCTGACAAAGGCCTAACACGCAGGTTTTACAAGGAACTCAAACATGGCAAAAAGGAAAAAAAAAAAAAAAACAGCCCCATTACAAACTGGGCAAAAGATATGAATAGACACTTCTCAAAAGAAAACATGAGCGGCCAACAGATACATGAAAAAATGCTCAGCCTCATTACTCATCAAAGAAATGCAGATTGAAACCACACTGAGATACCACCTAACTCCGGTCAGGATGACCATATCAATAACTCAAAAAACAACAGATGCTGGAGAGGATGCAGCGAAAAGGGAACACTTCTACATTGTTGGTGGGAGTGTAAACTAGTACAGCTTCTGTGGAAAACGTTGTGGAGATTCCTACAAGATCTAAAAATCAACCTCCCACCCTACCTCATAATCCCACTACTGGGAATACACCCGGAGGAACTCAAATCACTCTATGAAAAAGATACCTGCACATGCATGTTTATTGCAGCATTGTTTACAATAGCAAAAACATGGAACCAATTATGCTGCTCATCAAAAGAAGACTAGATTTTAAAAATGTGGTACTTATACATGATGGAATATTATGCAGCCATAAAGGAAAGACAAAATTATGAACTTCACAGCAACTTGGATTGACCTAGAGTCTATAATACTGAGTGATCTATCACAGAAACAAAGAACCGCATATCACATGTTGTCACTCATAAGCAGACCTTGCACAACTATCATAGTACTATAAGAAAGGGATTGGCTATAGTGGGAAACTGCCAGGGGAGGGTAGGGACAGGACTGGCAGTAGTGGAAAACTGCTGGGCAGGTGACACAACTCATCAACAAGAGTACTTGCATGATGAATATTTGTATATCTAATCCTGAACTGAACTGTACCCCACATATTTAAAATAAGAAAAATTTTTAAAAGAAAGGAGAAAAAATTTATTTTTGCAAAATGTTAATATTTGATGTTGTTCACAATAGCAGAATCAGTATGTCAAACATCAGAATTTAGTTCAATTTCCTGACATCTATTTTACAGCGTGGTGATATTTTTATTTTTACTTATATAAGGGAAGGCTCCCATAACTCTTTCAGTACTTTGAGTCTCCAATATCTTGATATGTCCTTGACTTTCATGACTTGAGACTAGTGACTGGATCACAGTATATAGTAGATATTTGACAAGTGCCATTGTTATGCACCATTTGGTGGATAGACACGTACAAGTTGCCATCCCACAAAAAAGCTGACTTGGAATAGGTTGCCATAACTAACAAATCGAGAATGTCTACTTAAATTTGAATTTTAAATAAACAACAAATCTTTCATGACATATATTTATACTAAAAAATTATTCACAGCTATTTGGAAAGCTGAGGCAGAAGAATTACTTATGGTCAGGAGTTCAAGTTTGCAGTCAGATATAATCATTTCACCATACTCTAGCCTAGGCAACTGAGTGAGATTTAGTCTTTAAAAGGAGAGAGAAAAATATAAATATATATATGTTGTTTATCTGAAATGCAAATTTAACTGGATGTTCTGTATTTTATCTGGCAATCTTAACTGGGTGAAATCTTGATTAAATAACATCAAGATTAAAATACCATCAAGATTAAAATAAAGCTTTATTTTAAAAGCAAATTTACCATCTAGGCAATAGAAGTAGTTCTTTTGTGAATTTCAGCTGTTTTCTTCTTTCATAAACGTGTAGATATATACTTAAAGCATTCTGAAAAGGATAAATGATGCCATATAGCTATGTCTCATGCATTGTTTCATGAGGAAACACAGACTACATGTGCAATGGTCAAGCCAACTGTGTTTATTACCTGAATAAAAGTTAAATGCTGTTGATTATCCAAGATAAAGGTAACCAAGAAGATTTACAACTCATAGTTCCTGAATTCCCCTTTCTTCATACCTCAAATTCCCTCAAAAATCTCACACTTTTTGCCCTTGCCTTATGTTCAATTTTTCCCCATTTCTCTTCCTAATCCCTAATGTTACCCTACCCTTTTAACCTACCCCATCTATTGATCCTGTTGTCTCTATCACTCATTAAATATAATGCATCATATTTTAATATGATTAACAGTTATACAATACTTTTTATTACCTTATTACTTGAGATATATAAAGGCTAATAACTAAAGTGACAGATTAGGAAATTATTATAATAATAATTACAAAGAGTTTACCTCCGGTACTTTACACTTACATATTAATGCAATCTCAACATCCTATGATTTAGCTAATACTAGTTAACCCCTTTTAACATTTGAGGCCACTAAGACAAGAAGAGGGTAGATGTAGAGCCGGGGTTTAAATCCAAGCTCTCTGGCTTCAGACACCTGCAACACTACACTAATGCTTAGCAGCCTAAGCTTAGAGAGGACAGGGGACTGAAGCTAAACTGAAAGCTAATCAGAGAAGAATTCTGAACTCAAACCCAAATCCTGACATTTAGAATCAATACCAAACTACCCCACTTTTCTGCTTGCTTTAGCTGTTTTGTGCTTTTTTGCCCACAGAATACATTCCAAAGAAGAAAGAAAAATTATTCTCATTAGAATATTCTGTCTTGAAAACTGAAATTAGATAGGATAAACTTCTGAGTACAGTTGTGCTCTCCTTTCTTTATTCAAATTTTTCTTAGACCCACATCTATTCCAAAAATAACATTTGAAGATTTGGTGAATAGACAATGAGAATGTTGTTGGATAATCAAGAATCACAAAAGGAAAACAAACCAAGTTCACAATCCAGAAAGTTGTTTCAAGTCTAACTGTTCCTACTAGTGTGAAAGAGCCAATCCCATTTCTCAAAGAGTCATATGTGCTGCAAGGTGGTAAGTCTGTGAGGTTTGCTCATTCAGTTATACATGAGAATTACTAAAAATCTAACATAGAAAATGAGGAACATAATGCTTCTTAGTATTGTTTAGGTTTCCAGTATCAAAGTGCAATATTTAAAGACACTAATATCTTTTTTAACCCATGACTCAGCTGTGCTGAGGTAGGAAATAGCAAATAATAATACAGTAAATGGATCTATCCTCTTGTTTAAAAAAAGACAGAGCAAAGAAATTAATATCCTAAATTTTGAATACCACTTATTTTTAAGAAGACTACAATTTCTTCTCAAAAACTTTGTAGGAGAAAAAAAATGAGTTAGCTTTAATTTTTTGTTTCAAATTACAATTAAGTTTTTTTAAGAGCTATAGAGAACAAGTGGGGATTTGCTACATAGGTAGGTTGCAGACAGGTGAAGTTTGGGCTTCTAGCCGACCCTCTCTTCCCCCTGATATGGACCACATACCCAGTGTGTTGCCATGTGCCCCCTTCCTCTTTCCTTCCCATGTCAGTGTCCAGTGTCTGCTGATCCCGCTTTTGTCCTGGTGTGACCAGTGATTAGGGTCTGCTTATGAGTGAGAACATGCAGTATTCCATTCTTTGTTGCTGTGATAGTCCACTTAGTATGATTATCCCCAGATATATGCAAGTTGCTGAAAATATCATGATTTTTTTCAGATGCATAACTTGCAAATACTTTTTTTTCCCATTCAGTGGGTTGTTTTTTTAACTTCTTGAGGATATATTTTGCTGTGTAAAAACTTAGTTTGATAATTCATACTCATCTATCTTAGCTTTTGTTGTCTTTGCTATGAATTAATTGACTAGTCCAACATCCAGGAGGGTGTTCCCTACATTTTCTTCTATGATTCTTATAGTTTGAGGTTTCACATTTAAATCCTTGGTCCATTTTGAGTTAATTGTTATATATTGTGATAGATAGGGGTTCAATTTCATTCTACTGCATGTGTCTAGTCAGTTTTCCTAGCACCATTAGATAAATATGGTTTCCTTTCCCCGATGTTTGCTATTAATGGCTTTGTCAAAGATGAGTTGATTATGGGATTATGTCTTTATTTATAGATTCTCTGTCTTATTCCATTGGTCTATTTGCCTATTCCTGTGCTAGTACCATGCCATCTAGGCCTCTATAGCTTGGTAATAAAGTTTAAAGTCTGGAAGTGTGATACCTCCAGCTTTTTTCCTTTTACCAAAAATTGCTTAACTATTGGTGCTCTTTTTTTCTTCCATATGAATTTCTGTATTGTCTTTGGTCAGTTTATGAAAAAATGATGTTGACAATTTGCATTACATCTGTAGATTGTCTTGGGTAGGATGACATCTTGACTCTAATAATTCTTCTAATACATGAGCACGGGATGTTTTTCCATTTGTTGGTATCATCCTTGATT
This sequence comes from Cephalopachus bancanus, assembly GCA_027257055.1. Taxonomy (NCBI): domain Eukaryota; kingdom Metazoa; phylum Chordata; class Mammalia; order Primates; family Tarsiidae; genus Cephalopachus; species Cephalopachus bancanus. Next base: position 3,622,345 of record JAPVLO010000262.1, read on the forward strand.
TCTTAGAGCAGTTTTTGTAGTTCTCATTGTAAAGTCTTTCACTTCTTTGTTTAGGTGTATGCCAATATATGCCATTTTGTGAGTGTGTGGCTATTGTGAATGGAATTGTGTTTTTTTATTTGGTTCTAAGCCCATTTGCTGTTGGTGTATAGAATTGCAATTTACATTTATTTTGTTTCTCAAGACTTTACCAAAATTGCTTATCAGTGCAAGAAGGTTTATGACAGACTCTCTAGGGGTTTCTAAGTATAGAATCAAATCATCTTCACAGAGGGATAATTCAACTTCCTTTTTTTCTATTTGGATGCCCCTGGTCTCCTTCTCTTGCCTGATTTCTCTGGCTAGGACTTCCAGTACAATGTTGAATAGGAGTGGTGGAAGTAAGCATTCTTGTCTTGTTCTAGATTTTAGGGGGAAGGTTTTTAGCTTCTGTACATTAAGTAAGATGTTGGCTGTGGTTTGCCATAGATTGCTCTGATTATTTTGAGAAGTGTTTCTTCAGTGCCTAGGTGTTTGAGTGTTCTTATCACGAAGATATATTGGATTTTATCAAATATTTTTCTGAGTCATTGAAATAACATGGTTCTTGGCTTTACACCTATGTATGTGGCAGATTACATTTATTGAGTTGTGGATGTTAAATCAGCTTTGCAACCTAGAAATGAAGCCCACCAGATCATAATGCATAATCCTTGAAATGTGCTATTTGTTGTGATTTGCTAGAATCTTGTCAAGAATTTTTGCATCTAGGTTCATTGGGGAATTGGCCAGAAGTCTTATTCTTTTGTTGAATCTCTGGTTTTTTCAGGTGTTAGGATGATACTGGCTTTATAGAAAGAGCTAGGGAGAATTTCTTCTCACTCAATTGCTTAGAATATTCTCAGTCGGTTTGGTATTGGCTTGTCTTTTTACATCTTGTAGAATTCAGCTCGAAAGCCATCTGTCCTAGGCCTTTTTGATGGGAAAGTTTATTATTATTGAGTTGATTTCTTGGATTTTATTGGTGTGCTCAGGGTTTCAATTTCTCCTTGTTTTAATCTTGGGAAATTATGTGATGCCAGAAATTTCTCTATTTCCTCTTCTAGTTTTCTTGCACATTGATGTTCATGCTAACCTATGATCATTCTTTTTCTTCAAGGTCACATAAAGCCTGTGCTTAGAATTTAAAAGCAGCAGATTGCCTGCATGGCAGGACCCACCCCTTGGACTTGTGAGATTGCCAGACACTAGTGGCAAGTGCCAAGTGAGTGCAATTGGCAGACCAGTTTTCCCTTCCTAGAAGCCTGCTGCCAAGCACCACTGGCTGGGAACGTGTTCTCAGGGATTGCCCGGCATAGACATTCTGAACTCAGGTGGGTGCCCTGACAGCATGCCACTGTGCCCTAACCAGGCCTCCTCCCATGTGGGACTAAAGACCCACACCTGGAAGGAGAACTGTCCCAGACTGTGTCAGGAGCACTCATTCCTTTTCACATGCAAGGCAGGACTGCAGATCCTATGCGAGCCTGGTGCCAGGGTGATAGGGTCTCTGGGCTTTAATGACCACCTGGTTTCTCTCCTCCTTGCTTTCTATGTGTTCCAAGAGTCCTCTGTGGGATACAGGGTGCTTCCTCCATCCAAAGTCTGCTTAAGCTGCTAGAGTTTACTGGCAGCTGGGTTTGTCCAACCTGTTCTGCTCTGTGAGAGAGGTAACAATTGGTTACTCCCCAGTGGTTCTCTTGGGATCTCCCTCCTTGAATTTTTAAGCTGCCATTGCTAATAAAAGATACAAAACACTCATCTTTTCTTCCTTCATGACAAACATTATGTATGTTTTACCAAACCGTTATGAGTGTGAGGACAGGTAGTATAATGCTCAAGTACCCAGAGCCTGAACACTGTTTTCAAATTCATCCAAGGCTCTTATTTCAATTGTACTTTGATGTTGAGCCAGGGAAGAGTTCAATCAAACAATTTGGGTATGAGGGCTAGCAATTTGAACCATAAATTACCGACTATGAAATAGATTGCATGTGTAAAATGTCATAAGTTCTACCATTATGTAAGATTCTAAAATCAATAATAACTTTAAAAGAAGAGTTGAAATGAGACTAACTCAGCCCTGAAATACCAGAAGTAATTATACCTCAAACAGTAAAATGAGTTTTACACTCTTAGTGCTTCTCCATGACCTTGTAGTATCTCAGTATGATTTTTTAGATATGGTGATTGTTAATATTTTCTCTATTTTGCCAAAGTTAGTTTATTTTGAGTATGTAAAAGTTCTGCTAAATGATCCTGGTATAAGGTAATTATATTTCTTCTTTCTGTGATTGAGTGCATTTTCAGGTAAAATTTAAAAGTTTAAAGGCTAAGAGTAAGAAGTTTTAATGGAAACATGATGCTTCTAAGCTTCTACAGAGTGTGGGTTAGCAATGATTTAAATGCCCTTTCATCTACAAGTTCTTTGGTATGTGAAGTGAGTTGATATTTTCAATTAGTTCCTGATGAAAAAGTATCTTCTCTAAAAATACTTTCATTGGCAATAGTGTATATGAGTCTAAGAAAATTAAAATTACAAATTATGTTTGCTTTTATATATTTTTTAGATTAGAAAATATAGTTTACTTAGAAGGTAAATTAGAGAGAGAAAGGGAGATTCATCTCCCTAAAGGAGGGGAGGGGGCCAAAGCTAGGAAGTATGGGGACAGCCATGGCTCAAAGAGCACATGGCCACACCAGAGTCTAGTGAGGCAATGACAGCGATGGACTGGCAATGGTCGGCTTTTATATTTTTAAGGTTTAATGTATTATAAAGTGTGAACAAAAAGATGATTATACACTGAATGCCATGTGCTTTTGCTGCTATTTATAACTAAGTAGCTAGATCTTATTTCCAAAGAATGGACAATTATTTCAAACAAAAACCATTTAGCTCTGTGATAACCAGCCTCCAAGATGACCTGCAATGATCTCTGTTCCCTGGAGCTCACACCCTTTTATGATTCCCTCACCTACTGTTTAAGTAAGGGGACTGCTCTGTGGAACCACTAGAATACATCAGAATTGCTCATATGCCATTTCAGAGGCTTTTTTCTTGCTGTCATTCATTTTGGGAAAGCAGCTGCTACGTCACAAAACATTCAAGGAGGCCAATAGAAAGGCCTACGAGACAAGAAGCTGAGGTATTCTTTCCAGATCCATGGGCGAGTGCCCTCTTGGACATGAATCTTTCTGCCAATCAATGCTTCAAGTGCCTGCAGCCCCAGCCAATACCCAACACATGAGACACTCGGAACCACAACAGCACAGCTAAGCAACAGCCAGATTCCTGTCTCTAAGAAATCGTGTAAGATAAGCTGTACTTCTTTAAACTGGCAAATTTTCAAGTAATTTGCTTCACGGCAATGCACAACGAATACAGCATTATTCTCATGTGAGGCACAAGAGAAGCTGAGATCTGAACTTTTCTTTGGTTATTACAGAAGCTTAATGCATAGCATTCTCAAAACTCCTTTAGCCAGTGGATGAGTTAACGACAATAGAAAGAGAATTACATCATTAAAAAGTCATGTAGCAGTATGTCCTTTTAGTTGTTTTTATGTATCTGGAAAATTTAAATGTTAATACACATAAAACATTTATAAAATAAAATATTTCTTATCATTATTATTGCTATTATTATTATTTATCCAAAAAATAACTTTGACCATGGCTTTGTAAGGACAGCAGAACGACTTAAAAAGTAGTCAAGCTAAAAGAATACCATAATTCCACCTGTAACATTGCGATATGACTCTCTTATTTTTTTCACTGAAATGGCAACACTTTTAAAATCAAATTAATTTTACAACCTTAACTAATCTAAAGTATCATCAATAATTTTATAGACCCTTAAGATTGTTTTCTCCTAGCCCTCTTTGGAGATGTTTCTGTAAGTTTCTGGAGTATAAGACAGTCAAGTCACATGTTTCTACTTAATTAGAAAATTGGCACCAGTTATATTTACATGATAATATTTCATCAACTTTCTTCCACATTGAGTCTTTGCCTTGTAAAATCACAGACAAATCTCCAAAGGGGAATATCTTCTTTAATAATTTTCAACTCAGAAATTCATAAAACTCAATATCTTGAAAGTTGATATAAATAAACATGAATTTCTATTCTTATTGTATTTTGTTCACAATTAGATTTTTAAAATAATTATTATCTCCTCTTTACTTTTCTATTCTTTCTGTAGTTCTTTTTTTCTTTCTAGTATTCTCATATTCTAATTAGGATCATATTTTTCTATTTATTGTCTTAATATGTAACTAAAATTTGAAATTAATGGTAGATTGGAATAAGGTACACAATTTTAGAAATTGTCTAGGTTCCACATTAAAATTATATCTTGATTTCATTCATTTTCATCAAGCAAATAGAAAAAAATGTTGCCACAGGGCAGGAAATCAAATTATATATTTAATTTAATTAATTATCAAAAAATTGAATATATGTTATCAAGTTTACTTTCTGGTACACTACCTGACTCATAAACCTGAGCTTGTGTCTTTGTCCCAGGACTTCTGCTGCATGCGATTTGGTCTGCACTCTATTATATATACATCTTGCATAAAAACACTTTCCTGTAATCTTGCTGTCCTATCAACCCTATCAAAAATGGGCGTCCCATTTTTGAGGAAGGGCAGCAGAAGATAGAAAAAACATAGGTCTCAACCTAAGGTAAGCTCTATGGTGTCTGAATATTAACAGTTATTATCTACTGTACATCAATGGACCACCCTCAAGGTTTTGCCTTACCTATATTCCCTTTCATGTTACTATTTACATAATATTTGTCTCCAGATTAATTCACTTGCTTTAATAGCTATATTTTTCAGCACACATTAAAATTAATACATAACTAGAGAAAAGATAATTACTTTGCATTCCACCTAAAGTCAACTCAAATGTTCCTAGTGGAATAGGTCTCATGGGAAATACTGTTCTATCCTATCCATTGGCAGTGAATGACAATATCGCCTGATGATACTTTTACCATTGATCAGCTAAAATACTATTTAACATTTCCTGATTGGAACCTTTTCCTGATGCCAGAGATCACTTTTCTTATGAGTAGTGATTGAGTTAATATTAATTAGCCATCATTTTTAAGTCCTGATGGCTCTTAGCAGGATTCCGGTTCCTAGTATATGCTCAGTTAAATATTTGATTCTCATCTACAAATCTAAGTGAATCCCCAACCTACGTCACTAGCATCATTTCTTTTATACACATTTCTTCATCAACTTTTCACTCCCTCCTAATATATATTATTTCCTAATATAAATATATGTATGTATATTTAATTATATATAAATACATAATATATAATTATATATAAATATATAATTATATAATATATATTTCCTAATATAAATAATATATATAGCATATATTTCCATATTTCCATGCCTTTTCATTCATTATTTTCTCTGTTTAGAATAAGATTTCCATTTCTCCACTGGATAATTCTATGTTCTTGTTTCAGATCCACAAAGTCATCTATAAGGTTCCCTGGCAGATTTAGCCACGTGTTCCCCTGTGTCTCTCCTGCATGCATATTTCATAGTTCATATTTCTATTATAGTGCTTACCACCATTATGGAATCTTCTCTCATAGAATGAGTTCCTTAACGGCGGGGATTTCTGGTGCCTAGCAACATTTCTAAGACACAGTAAGTGCTTAATGTAATTTTGATGCCTGTTGAATTTGTTTGAAGATAATTTAATTGAAATTAAGTAAAATCTAATTGAAAATTAAGAGTAGACAGCTTTCAATCATGTGTGCTTCATGTTCTCAAGAACTCTAGAGTGGGTTTTAATGATAAACCAGAGTTCAGTAAAAAACAAATTGTAGTTTTACAGCTGTATTGTGGCAGAAACAATGCTATTTGCTTATGAAATCCCCGGGTACACAGACTGTATTTCTCAGCTTCTTTGAAGTCAGGTGAAATCATGGGATGGAATTCCGGTCAATAGAATTGATTATCAGCAATAGGTACCTAAAAATACTTCTTATGGGATTCTTCATGTTTGCTCTGTCTCTTCTCTAGAATGCTGGCAAGATGTGGAGAATCTAACAGAGTATTCAAAAGTCCTAGGGTAAAAGAATCTTGGGTTGTTGGATGACTAAGTAAGCAGAACTCCTTAGCCTACCAACACTGGATCCGTGACCTGAACAAAAAAAATTGTCTTATGTGCTTTAAGACTGTGAGATTTTTAGTTTTGTTGTTTGTATGTATGTGTACTTGTTTGTTTGCTAGAGAAAATAGTTATTCACGCTAATGGACATATAAAAGTCAATTTCTTAAACCTGAGATCTGAATTGCTCTGCTTCATTTTTTCAGTGCGTAAGTCATGAGAACTGATGGAGGGACAACTTTTAAAGGTTCTAGAAAAGTCATACATGAATTACACTCTCTGTTCAGTCATACATGTATTTAGCATTATTAATTACTTTTATGGCATTAAAAATATTAGAAATTTGATGTATAATATTTTATTATTGTTATTGCAAATTTTGGTATTAAACATTTATCTTGAAAAGTTTGAAAATTCTAATCATTTACTTGGAATTATCTTTATAGAAGATGTAAAGCCACTGTACATATCTGAGACCTGCCTCCACTGCATTAAATTTAATTTGGTATTTAAATGCATACTATAGCCTAAATTGTACTTCCTAGTTAAATCTAAGCATCTATGGCACTAGGAATATATTAGAATATAATTAAGCCAGGCTCAGTGGCTCAGCCTGTAATCCCGCGCCTTTGGGAGGCTGAGGTGAGTGGATTGCCTGAGCCCGCGGGTTCGAGACCAGCTTGGGCAGCGAGACCTCATCTCTACAATAAATCAAAAAAATCAGCCGGGTGTGGTAGCGCGCACCTGTAATTCTGGCTACTCGGAAGGCTGAGGAGGAAGGATTGCCAGAGCCCAGCAGGTCGAGGCTGCGGTGGCCGGAAGCAGCCACTGCACTCCAGTCTGGGTGACAGAGTGAGACTCCAACTCAAAAAAAAAAAAAAAAGAATATAATTAAATTGTAAAACCTCAGTCTTAAACTCCTTTAATGTGTACTTTGAACCAAGATATTCAACTGAATGTTTGTGAATTATACTATTAATTAATTTTATAAGTACATTTGAGCTAGTAATTTTTTAAACTTTTACATGAATTGCAATTTCTCTAATAATTTTATCATGAATAACAAAAGGCTCATCTTCAGAATGAAATAATTTAAAAAGTAACCTGATCTCAATTTTTTTCACCAAACCCTGTTTGTTTTCTTAGCTTATCTTCAGTAGCATCAGTATTCTGACAGACTTGACAGAGGACATGTGGGTCACCATATATCTGAGTAAATGCCTAAAAAACAGATACCAACTACCCATATACCCACAGGCCTCCTGCTACAACCCATCAAAAGAGAAGCTGTCTTGATAGTTGAAATGAGAACATTTTCTGCCTGATGCTACTTCCTCTTGCAAAAATTAGCTCCAGAGAATTGTGCAGCAAAAGAGCTCAAGTTGAATGTTTTGTAATTTAGAAAATTACAAAGTTCTGGTACTTTTCTGTCTATTGCTCTCCTGTCATGTTGGCCTCTGGGACATTTAAATAAAGCAAATATAGGATATTCCAAAAGTCATAATGGTACAATAATAGATTTATCCCCATCAGCTAAGAATCTGTGTGGGCAGCAGTTAACTAAGATGAAGAAAAAATATCTAGTGTAGAAAAGCCTTAAGGTATTATATTTTGGTTTTGACTTATCTTGGAACTATTTTTTTAATTAATAGAATTTATTTTTAGAGCAGTTTTATGTTTACAGAAAAACTGATTAGAAACTACAGAGTTCCCCTATACTCCACATCATCTTCAAACACAGACAAGTGCACACACAGTTCCTTCTATCATTAACTTCTTGCACTAGTACAGTGCATTTGTCACAACTGAAGATACAGTATTTACTGAAGTCCATAGTTTACATTATGGTTCATTCTTTTGTATTGTGCACTCTATGGGTTTGAGAAATGTGTAATGATGAGTATTCGCGATTGCAGCACCATTCAGAATAGATACGCTGCTCTAAAAATTCCCTTATTCATCCCTTTCTTCTGCTTATTCGTCCTTTTCTTCTTTCCCTCAAGCCCTGGCAACTACTGCCTTTGTAATTTTGCATTTTCCAGATGTCATGCAATTGGAATCATACAGTATGTAGCCTTATCAGATTGACTTTTCTCACTTAGCAATATGATTCCTTCATATCTTTTTTTGTATCTTGTAGTTTAATTGTTTTATTGCTGAATAATATTCCATTGTCTGGTTGCACCAAACTTTATCCATTCATCTTCTGAGGGATAGTTTGCTTTCTTCTATGTTTTGGTAATTATGAATAAAGCAGCTATGAACATCTGTGCCCAGGTGTTTGTGCAGACATAAGCTTTTGATTCATTTGGGTAAACACCTATCATGGAATATGATTGGTGAATCCTATGGTAGGTCTGTGTTTAGTTTTATGAGAAACTGCCAAACTGTATTCCAAAGTGACTATAGCATTTGGCATTCCTACCAGCAATGAATGAGACTTTTTCCGTTCCACATTCTCATCAACATTTGGTATTGTCAGTGTCACGGATTTTGGCCATCCCTGTAGGTGTGCAACATATCTCACTGTTTTAATTTGCATTTCCCATGTGATGGTAACCATTTTTTCATATGTTTATTTGCTATCTGTTTATTTGTTGAGATATTTGTTCTGATCTTCTGGTTATATTTTAATTGAGTGGTTTGCTTTCTTATTGTTGAGTTTTAAGAGTTTTTTGTATGCTTTGGATACCAGGTCTTCATTCAATATACATTTTGTAAAAATTTTCTTCTAGTGTCTGACTTATGAGACTAATTTTTAAAATATTTTAAAAAATTATATGCAATAGTTTTTTAAATGTATACATTCAAAAGTATTAAAAGTAGACTTTTAAATACCGTATTAAATTTATAAAATTAAAGATGATAACTCATCAAATTTACCAGATAAATTAGTTTATTATTAAAACAATGTCTAGCATATAGCAAGTATTACATAAATGTCAAGTTTTTCTTATATTGATTCCATACAACTGGTGTAATATTTATATCAAAACCTTTTCTATAATGTAATTTTCATCAGAATTAACACAAACAATACATTTGATAAACGTCTTTGATGCAAAGCACTTCCATTTTGATGAACTTAATCTGAAAAAGCACTAAGAAAATGTCTAGAACCAACTTTTTGTTCAAACATTACAAATAAGCTCATCTCATAATGCTAATGTAACAGAAATAATGTCTCACTTAATTTTAATTGGGTAGTTAAATCCTTTTGTAGTTTCATAAAGATGGAACAATGATCACATTATATTGACAAGAAAAAGTGTTTACGAACATCAAATCAATAAATGGTTTAGAAAAAGCCAATTTCACATATTTCATGTGTAAATTGTCCACAAAGGATTCTATTTACTCTTTTATAAAAGAGCTTCTACTTTAGAAAAAAAATCAATATTTTGTCATCTAAATGTTTATCTTATAGTTCCCAATAACCTCAATTTATTTCCAACTAGTCCTATTAATACAGATATTGAATAGAAAACACCAGAAATACCATTCATTTTTCTGGAGAAAAGTATAGTGCCACAGTTTAGTAAGGAATCAGAGAGATCAGTTTCTCCCAAGCACTGTCAGGACCCCTTCTGCGAAAAGTCTGATATCTCATTTGCTGGAAATTATCCAATAATCAATTATCCTAAGTTATAATGTAATTCTCTCCAACTTTAAATAGATCCAATTATTTAAAAATCTTTCAATACACTTTGACACAAATGATACTTTTTACTTATTTTTTTCTAAGGTATATAAATTAAACATAAATGTTTAATCTATTTAACACATTTTTATATGTCACACACTGTTCTAGGGGCCAAGAATATAACAGCAAACAAAACAGACAAAAATCCCTTTTTTCATAGAGCTTCTGGGGAGATGTCAAAGATACATTTTTTAAATATATGTTACATGATGACAGGTGTGAAAAATAGGCATGGTAAGGAGGATAAGAAGCAGGAAGTAGGAAGGGGAGATGCAATTTTAAGTAGGTTGGTCAAGGAATTCCTCAGTAATGTATCATTTGAATAAAAACCTGAAGGGTCTTGTAAACTATGTAGCTTTCTAGAGGAAGCACGTTCCGGGAACGGGAAGAGCAATGCCAAAAGCCCAGAGATGGTAGTATACCTCGTTTGCTCAAGAATGAACAAGCTACAGCAGAGGAAGGGAGAGTAATAAGACAGTAGGTTCAATGGATAGTGGAGACCAAATAGCAAAAGTCCTTGAAAGCCTTTGACAATTTATCACAGTGAAATGGGAAGCCATTTGGAGGGTTTGAAGCAGAGCAATAAAATCTGATTTACATTTCAACAGGTCTATATTGAGGCCTCACTAAAGCAGAGAAAAGACAAGATACCTTTGATGTGAGCCACCAGGAGCACAAGGGTATCATAACTTACCGCAGGTTCGAGACCCGCCTGGGCAACTTGGCGAGACCTCATCTCTACAATAAATTTTTAAAAAACTAGCCGGGCATGGTAGTGCACGCCTGTAGTTTCAGCTACTTGGAAGGCTGAGGCGGAAGGATCGCCGGAGCCCAGCAGGTCAAGGCAGCGGTGGCCGGGAGCGGCCAATGCACTCCAGTCTGGGCGACAGAGTGAGACTTCAACTCAAAAAAAAAAAAAAAAAAAAAAAAATGGACAAAACAGTTTGTGGGGATAATTTAGAGTTAATTCATGAAGAGTTTTGTATGAAATGCTCATTAGACATCCATTTGTTGTAGGACGTGTATTTGCAATTTGGAGGAAAATTCTTGGTTGAAAATATAAGTATGGGAAGAGATATTTGGTAGTTGAAGATGAGATTGGATGAGCTCTCCAAAGGAGTAAGTGTACATAAAAATGGTGGAAAAGGGGATACCATATGAATGAATTTGGGGGACTCCCATAACTTTATTTATTATTATTATTGCTATTTAAAGATAAAATAGGTGGTAGAGTTAGCTTCAAATATCAACTTTATCATTTATTAGTTATGTATTGGTGGGCAATATTTTTAAAATATCTTGAAGCTTCAGTCTCTTTTTTAAAAAAATAAAAATAGAACGAGTACCATGTAGGGTTTATTTAACTTAAAAAATACGTATGTCAGTTTTGCCTTAAAAGAGTAAGATACACAAAATCTTTACTCTCACAGAATTATAAATTTAATGAGGGGAGAAAAGATAAATTATCAAATAATGATAAGTGATTCGAAAAATATGATATTGTTACTGTAATAGGGAGTAAAGGGGTGGTATGGCTCATTTAAATATGCTGCCTTGGGAAAGAGTCTCTGGAGACAAGACAGTTAACCTGAAACTAAGTTCTATGAATGACTCACCATGCAACTTCCTCTGGTGAAAGCACTTTTGGTAGAGAAGAAAGGTAAGGCAAAGGACGAATGTCGTCAAGTATAGCTAGAATATGTGAATGAGGAGAAAGTGGGTACAGGATAAGATGACTTCGATAAAACTATGTTGGACAACATAGAAGATAAGATGTTTTAGTTTCCTATTGATGTGCTAACAAGTTATCACAAATTTAGCGACTAAAATACTTAACATTTCACAATTCTAAAGGTCAGAAATCCAAAAATATATCTTATAGGGCTAAAATCAAGGTGTTAACAGGGCTGGAAAAAAAAAAAAAAAAAAGAACTATCTCCTGATACTTTCCCCAGGACAAGTTTTCTGGTATTTTACCATACTTCTCATTCTCAGGTCCCATAAATAAATTGCTTTCATTTTTGTATTATTAACTTAATAATTTTAAAATATATCACCATAGAAGGATTCAGGATGATTGCAATTTTCTCAATAAAAAAATTTTATTACAATTAACTGAAATTTTCTTAGCAAAGATGTGATGTAAAAGATGATCTGACTAGAGGATATTCAACCTGAAAGTGATATTTATTTGGCAACGCTAGTTTTAGAAATTACTTTCCCCTCTATATTGTAGAATATATTAACCCATTATACTCTGAAATACATTATTTATAAAATGGTTATGGAAAATAAGTAGAAGAAAGTAAGAAATATGGTGATAAAAGCTATCTTCTTATCCGTGAGATAGAACAGTAGATCATTTATGTGTGTTTTGTAGATTTGGTTAGACCCAAATTATCTAAAGGCAGACTGGAGTTGAATATCAAACATTGTAAAAATTTAAAAGGAGCAGTAGGCAATTACTTTAGTTACCTAACCTTAAGACTGAGGAATAAGCCGAACTTGGTGGCTCAGCCTGTAATCCCGCGCTTTGGGAGGCTGAGATGAGTGGATTGCCTGAGCATGAGGGTTCGAGACCCGAATGGGCAAGTTGGTGAGACCTCATCTTCACAATAAATAAAAAAATTAGCCGGGCGTGGTAGTGCGTGCCTGTAGTTCCAGCTACTTGGAAGGCTGAGGCGGAAGGATCGCCGGAGCCCAGCAGGTCGAGGCTGCGGTGGCCGGGAGCGTCCACTGCACTCCACTCTGGGCGACAGAGTGAGACTCCAACTCAAAAAACAAAAAAAAAAGATTGAGGAATATACAAAAAAAACCTTGTTTATTGAAGTGAATGCTTTTTTGAACCCTTGTCTTTAATTTATTCTACATTTTTTTTTCTCTATGCTGTTTCATCATATATACTCTCTTTTAGCTCTCTTTTTAGGTTGGGGTAGAATCTGCATTTTTTTTTTTCTGTAAATGACAAAAAAAGGAAATATGTTAAGCTTTGCAAGTAGTGGTCTGTTGCAACTAAATGACTCGTTTGTAACAGGAAATAGCTGTAAATAATACATAAACAAATGGGTGTGACTGTGTTCCAACAAAACTTTATTTACAAAATCAGGGAGGAGGAGGTCCCATTTGCCTCATGGGTCACAGTTTGTTAATCCTTCCTTGAGATGATCACTTTCAGTACCAATATTTTATACTTTTTTTTAAGATGGAACATTAGTTATGTAATTTTAGAAACTTGGAATTAAACTTGGAAATAATTTTCTAAAGCAGGATTTCACAGAAACTTCAATGCGCTTGCATACTATGTGAATCTCCAAAAGGTAAATACAGTATGCAGGATTTCCAAATGTATTGAGGGATAAAAATATTGTTAAAACACCCACTGGGACAACTATATCAAAGAAAATACTTTTGGAAAATCTTTTTAAAATACCAAGTAAACTTCCATTTCAGGTTATCTCAAAAAAAAAATTAAGGCATTGGAGATAAAGTGTTCAAGAAAATAGTAGACCACTTTTGGTAAACAGAATTTAAGGAGGGTAGAGCGCTCTTGGTGAGACTGAAGAACACACTAACAAAGACTATAACAAAAATGAAGAGGGTGCTATGAGAAAAAGATAACAGGGAAATATAAGTGGAGACCAAGGGGAAAAGAACACCCAATAATAGAGAGGTAAACAGACACAATTGATATCCAATGGGGGGGGATGTGTGTATTTTTTGTGGAATAGAGTTGTAAGATAGTGGAAGTATATACCAAAGCAAGTTGTGAAAAGACATGCCATACTAAGAAGTTTGGACATTATCTTGAATGAAAACAAGAAACAGCAAATATTTTTTAGCAGCCAAGCAGCAGCTTCAGTCCTTTGTTTTAAAAGGATATCTTGGACATCAATTTATAGAATGTGCTAGAAGGTGTCCAGAAATAAGAATAAGAAGCGAGTTAAAAGAGTAGAACAATAGCCTAACCAAGGGCATTGAAGCCTTTAGCTACCAAGACACTAACAGTGGAACTTAAAGGAGGTGAAAGGTCAAAGAGAAATAAAATATGTGGAATTTAGTGAATTTAGTAACTGGTCAACCACAAAAGAATGAAGAAATAGGAAACAAAATATAAGATAACCGAATTTTCTAATATGAACTCCTTCTGAATGACCAATGATGCAATTAGCAAATAATAATAAAACTAATGCACACAATATAGAAAGTACAGGTTTGAAGAGAATACACTGTAACTCTTTAAAAAAGGGGGGGCTTTGTACTGCAATATAAGCGATTAGTTAGTCTCTCTTTTTATCTTTCAAAGTTTGTAATAAAAATGTCTATTTTAGAACCTTGGAATTTTTCTTTTATGTACAATAGCAATTGCTGAATTAAGGTGAACCTAATAAAAATATTAATTAATAGACATATATCTAACATAAAGTGTGGCAGACCCCTGTCCACACTGTTAAAGATACTGCTAATCATTTCTCATGAGCAAATATTCATCATAAATCTAAAAATGTAGGGCTTGGAATAAGCTCACTTTTCTGCTCTCACTGGATCTAACATGATTCAAGTGCAGCCTTCCCATCCACTAATTAGATGCGTTTATTTTATAAGAACCAGGATCAAACATCCTTTATGACTTGTCAAGTAATCATATAAAGGGAGATGGCAAAAAGTATATGCAGACTGTGAATATAATTTTTAAAAATCAATTATGTATTCTGAATATGTTGTCTCAAAATACCCTTTCTAATTAGCCTATGTCAATCGTTCATAAACTTCATATGTATAAAAACCATATGACTGTTAAATATATATATATATTATGATCATTTGCATACCTAACCCTGAATTGTACCCCACATCTTTAAAATAAAACTAATAATAATAAAATAAATATACATATGTAGTTAAAACATATATTTCTTGGTTCCATTTTGTGATTAGGTAAGTCTTACAGTGATCCTAGGATTCTGTATTTTTAATAAATACCTTAAGTACTTCTAATGTATATGTTCCCTATACAAGGGAGCAACATCTCTATATAAAGAGCCACATTAGAGTGCTTTAAATCTTCTCCATTAGAGATTTTTTTTTTAGTTGTAATTTAGTGAATACCTTCATTTACTTTTGTTGTATTTTCGATCTTGTAGATAGTTTCATTGCAAATCTTCTATATCATGCCTTTCTGTGACTTTACCTGGTCCTCGATGTATGTACTGAGGACAGGATATCTGAAGGTTACTAATATAATGCCATATTTACTGCCAGAAGCATTTCCCCAAGGTAGCAAAATCACTCTCAATCTTGTAAAAGTATATCAAATTGGATAAAATCATTGTGAAGAATTGGAGACATTGCAGTCATTATTTTGCTCTGATATAGCTTTTAAACCTTAATATTCTCCTAATTTTTTTTTTTTTTTTTTTGATAAAAGAAAAAAGGTGGAGCCAATGGTATACTGGGAGGTAAACAATAGCAATGTTCCTCTACTCAGGTCCTTCTGAGTGAGTGAAGATTCATTGTTGAAAGAAGCAATTTGCAGAAGCATTGATAAAAACCTTTCTGGTTGCCTTAATCTGTTTTTTAAAACAACAACAACAACAAAGCTTTCTGTGTACTTTCATCACTCTTCCCTAAGAAATTTGTGCTACTGAAATGTAAAGAAAGTGAACTTACCATGTAATCACTAGAGACCTCAAATTTGAATACATTCCCTAGCACTGTGATTCTCTGCACATTCTCTGAACAGGTGCTGGTTTGCTCGAACTCATCAGACGAGCAGTTAGAAAGTTTCGTAACTTCAGCTGATAAATACCATCACCTTCTTCTGTCATTAGCAGCGACTGCTGGAATAATAAAACATCTGGAACCTTCCTTTACTAATTAAAAGGGTCATTCCAAAGACCTAGCCCTTAGGCATAAAAACTTAAACCTGCACATTTTCCCCTTTTCGTCATGTTTTGCAGCTGCTGAGACTCTACAGATGAATTTGTTGAAATAGAATAAGATTAAGTGATTATATACTTATTATAATAGGATGTTAAAGGGGATTCTTAATCGCAAATCTTTATTTCTCTTGTAAATTAAAATTGCTAGTAGATTCGACAATTTACAAAGATAATGAAATTCAGCGTAAGTAATACCATATGATTGATTCAGAAAAAAAATGCAAAACTTAAATTCATTGTAATAGAATTTGAGCTCTCTGTTATAGACCAGGAAATGAATCAGAGTTTGAATGATAATATTATGTTAAGCTTTCAATAAATCATTGTCAGGTGGGAAATAATTGGAACTTTAGTAACAAATGGAAGCTATTTTGCCATCCTTGTACAAACTATGCTTCTGCACCTGAAAAATCTATGTGGAGTTCTGATCATCACTCCTTGAAGAAGATAAAATGTTTTAAAAAAAGCACAGGAATGAAGAGGCGTTAATAGGGAAACATAGTTTTATTAGCAGACTAGAAAGCTAAATGTTTCCCTATATACAAAGACAATGACTGAGAAACTAAATTAATTAGAATGAAGCAAGAAGAAATAGTCAAAAGATAAATCATTTCTCTTTGATGCTAAAATGGGAAGAAAAAATTATCTTACAATTACAAAATTGTTATAAAGACATTATAAACTCATAGCTAAAATAGTCATAATAGATTATTACCAAAAAAAAGTTTTGAAAAATATTTCAACTTTCTGATGAATCCTCAGAAACTCTTGATAAAGAAAGATGCTGCCGGGCTCGGTGGCTCAGCCTGTAATCCGGCGCCTTTGGGAGGCTGAGGTGAGTGGATTGCCTGAGCCGGCGGGTTCGAGACCCGCCTGGGCAGGTGAGACCTCATCTCTACAATCAATTTAAAAAAAAAAAAAATTTAGCTGGGCGTGGTAGCGCGCGCCTGTAATTCCAGCTACTCAGAAGGCTGAGGCGGAAGGATCGCCGGAGCCCAGCAGGTCGAGGATGCGGTGACCGGGAGCAGCCACTGCACTCCAGTCTGGGCGACTGAGACTCCAACTCAAAAAAAAAAAAAAAAAAGAAAGATGCTAAATTAAAACAGTGAGACAATTATTATGTACATAATGTTTCACTTTTTAACAAGTGACAAGTCAAGTTTTCAGTAACAAAGCTCAGTAGAAAAGTAGGCAAACCTCTCCATACATAACAGAATTTCCCAAAATGTATCCTGTGGAAACTAATTCCATTGGGTATCAATGTATATGAGACACAAAAGCATTCTATTGCTAAGTAAATTTGAGAAATTCTAGGAAATTTTGTGTTACAGAGCTTCTCAGGACCCTTAATATTCTATGATGTATTTTAAATTTTTTATACAGTCTTTTGTATATTGGCCTTTCAAACTTATTTGAGCAAAAAAACACTTTTTTCTTAGATAGCCTTTAGAACTAGGTATCCAAAATACACATGGAGAAATATCATCAAGCACTGTAAGCAAAAGTTCCCCTTTCTAGAAATATTTGAAAATTCAAAAAGTTTGCCAACATCAACAATGGATGTATTGCTTTGCCTATAACTGTATGTACTACATATTTTAAGAGAAAAAATAGTGCCACCACTTCCATCATTGACACATTATAATAATATGACAATTTTCAGAGATTGAAATAAATTTCCCATTAAGTAAATTGCACTTTGTGTTTAACCTTTTTCTTCACTACTTTTTCCCATTTTTCTACACAATCAAAAAAAAAAGCAAAAATGCATATGCAGATTCATCATTTTTAAACATTTTGTTAAGGAGATTTTTCAAACTCAGAGAACTGAAGGATAAAAGGTCAACTTATACCCACTACCCTACTACAGTTACCAACACTAACAGTGTTGGTTCATTTATTAGAAACAGACATCGAAAAAATATTATGGGTAACTCCTTGGAAACTCCAGTAGTTACACACTTATTATCTAAGGACTTAAAAGCCTAGGAGCTTATCAATAAATGATCCTTTGAGAGAACGGTAATAGAGTATACCATAAACTTAGATTAAGAGCATGCTATAACCCAATAAATATGTAATTGGCTTGTGGACAATAGCACAGCCATTTTAGTTTTCTGCTTTAAAACATAACCTGTAGCTGTTTAAAGTTTCAGTTATGGGAAAAACTGCAAAGCTCTAGTTCAAGCTTTAACCCCTTCCCTTGACCCACTTTCCCCTTAGCAACAACCAATCAGGTGCCAGGGGAAAATCACCTAAAGTTTCCAAATGTCTCTGCAACTTCACCAGCTAGTGGGACAAGGTCAGCCCGAGTCAAGCTAGCCAGTCCTCCACGATTGAGCTGACAACCAAAGGTTACTACCCAATTAAATGGTAACAAGACTGGAAAGTCCCCCCCAAACTCCTCCTCCCTTTATGTAAAAGCATAAAAGGCATCTGCTTAAGGAAGTCAGGGCCTCTGGGTGTACTCTGCTGCGTCAGTGGTCGACAGAGGTCCAGGCTCAAGCTTGCAAATAAAGACCCTCTTGAACTTTCATCGGAATTGGCTCTTGGTGGTCTCTCGGATTGAACTTTCGGCCACTACACCTTAACAAATGATAGATCTTTAACATTTTAAAAGTTACAATGGTATGCTACTTTCCCCAACATGATGAACTATAACTTCTACTCATGTGCTGGCAGACACTGAAGCAAATTACTTAGCATACTCTCTCTGTGGCCTGCTTGAAAAGAATGAGGATAGCATGGATAGCATGTTGAATAAAGTCTCTCCTGTTTTGGGAATAAAATTATCATAAAAATTATCTGACAGATCTATAAACCATATATAATATCTGCAGGACATTCTGGATCATTTTGATCTTTACATAGACCCTAAAACTCTTAGTTTACTATGAAAAAATATTTTTAAGCTTTTTAATTACAATAAATATTTAGGCTGCCAAAATATTTCTATAATCATGATGGAGATATTTGAACGCTTTATGCAAAATAATCTAGAACTTTTAATGAGTATGATTATTACCTTGCAAAAAAATGCTAATAAAATTCATTCCTATGGCAAAACATCTAATTAGCTTTGACTAGAGACATATAGCACTGCATTTTCATCTTGAAAATATGAATTTTATTGTATTTATTTCCTAATGTTTATTTTTATAAAATCGGATTTAGGAATTATATGATTCTTCCACTGGAAGATGGTGACTAATTTTATCCATATTATTGCTTCTGTATTTCAGCACATTTTGTATAACCTAATAATATTTTGTTAGGAGATGTAGAGTTTTATGCATTATGTTTATGCAAAAATAAAATTTCTGGAAACAACAGAATAAATAATTTAGAAATTTAGAAACAATTGTGAAATACTATTAATAGCTTATATTTATAAGGATCTACTTGATTTAGCAACTGCCCTTAGTTGGACATTATTAATCTATTCTTCCCTTAGAAACAATTGTGAAACATTATCAATAGTTTACATTTATGAGGATCTACTTGATTTAACAAATGTCCTCAGTTGGACATTACTGATCTATTCCTCTCTTATTCTTTTATTTATTTATTTAATTTTTTTGAGTTGGAGTCTCACTCTGTCACCCAGACTGGAGTGCAGTGACCGCTCCCAGCCACCGCAGCCTCGACCTGCTGGGCTCCGGCAATCCTGTCTCAGCCTTCCAAGTAGCGGGAATTACAGGCACGTGCTACCATGCCCAGCTGATTTTTTGATTTATTGTAGAGATGAGGTCTCACCAAGCTGCCCAGGCAGGTCTCGAACCCGCGGGCTCAGGCAATCCACTCACCTCAGCCTCCCAAAGGCATGGGATTACAGGCTGAGTGACCGGCCCGGCTTCCTCTCTTGTTCTTAGGAAATTGAAAATACTAAGTGATTCGCACAAAGTCATAGGTAGTAAGAAACAGACTCCCTATACTCTGATGTTAAAATTCTTAATTACTCATTATACTGCCTTTGCTGTACCTAGTTTTCATATTAATAAGGATATTATTAGTAAGGATTATTATAATTAATAAGGATAGCATATCTCCTGAAACAATGTCAACACTTGAGGTTGGCTGGAGTGGAAAGAGCTCTTTTCATGAAGTCATTCAAGGACTCAGAATTCTTCCATATGTCATCACCATCATCAACATGAAGCCTGAAAGGTTTGTCATGGACGAGAAAGAACAGAGAATCTCTATGGAAGATTTTTATTGCCTGGTCTAGAACTCATACCTAATTTCATGCTCACATAGCATTTGGCAGAGCTTAGTGACATGTTTCCTAACTTGACAGCTTAGGAATATAGTTAAGCTGTATGCACAGGAAGAAAATGAAATGTGTTTTCAAACTTTCAGCTATTCTCTGCCACAAATTCACTGAAAAATTTACAGATAGCTAAAAAATGTATCTATGTTCATTAATAACTTTACTTACATACCACCTAATAAAATAAGAGCAATGTAATTTATCTCTAATTATGTTTACTATATATAAGTTAATTTTTAATTAATTTTACTATTTCAATAAATTTCTATATAGCTCCTGTCCAACTATTTATGAATTTCTGAATGTATATAATTTGGGGCCAAATATGTTTGTTTTCAGCAAAGTTACTTTTACAAATGAAAAGGTAATAAATAATAAAAGCACAAGAAAATTCTGGTCATATTATAATAGAAAATAATAATGCCAAATGAATAGACACAATAGACATAAATCATGTTAACTCATAGTAAATGAGGGTCAACAGCATAATATTCAGAAAAAGTACTGAAATTTAGAATCAGCTCAGAACAGGAAAATAATCCTTCAAGTATGCCTGGAATTGATGACATTTCTCCTCAAAGATTTGTCCAAATCAATCCACAAACATTACTTTGCAAATTTTAGTAAGAAGAAACTAGTTTGGGAGGGAAATGTGGAGAAACTGAAGGGGAAAACAACATATTTTATTCCAAATGTTTAAAAGATCCATGTGTCAAAATTTGGAATTATTTGAGAGAAAAAAAAGATTAAAAGTTACAAAGATGTAGCTATATAATCACATGTTCTCATCTTCCTACAGAAACAAAAAAGAAAAAAAGTCAAGCACATTACACCCTCAAAAATTTGCAATTTATTTATTTTTATTTTCTATTTTTTAAAGATCTGGGGTACAATTCAGGGTTAGGTATACAAATGTTCATTACGCAGGTACCTTTGTTGATGAGGTGTACCCCTCCCTCCCCTGGCAGTTTTCCTCAACTGCCAATCCCACCTCCCCCTCCGGCAGTTTCCCACTACTGCCAATCCCTTTCTTATGGTATTATGGTAACTGTTCAAGGTTCGATTATGAGTGAGAACATATGATACTCTGTTCTTTGTTTCTGTTATGGATCATTGAGTATGATAGACTCTAAATCCGTCCAAGTTGCTGCAAAGTCCATATGTTTGTCTTTTATGGCTGCATAAGATTCCACTGTGTCTATGTACCACAGTCCAGCTTCAATGGGTAGCATGGTTGGTTCCATGTTTTTGCTATTGTGAATAGAGCTACAACAAACATGCGTGTGCAGGTATCTCTTTTGTAGAATGATTTGAGTTCCACTGGATATATTCTCAATAGGGGGATTGCTGGGTCACATGGAAGGCCAATTTCTAATTCTTTCAAAAATTGCCACACTTTCTTCCAAAGAGGTTGCACTAGTTTGCATTCTCACCAGCAGTGTAGAAGTGTTCCTTTTTCTCTGCATCCTCACCAGCAACTGCTGTTGTTTATTTTATTAATGATGGCCATTCTTACTGGGATTAGGTGGTATCTTAGCGTGATCTTGATTTGCATTTCTTGGGTGATTAGTGAGACTGAGCACTTTTTCGTGTGTCTGTTGGCTGCTGGTATAGCTTCTTTTGAGAAGTGTCTATTCATGTATTTGCCCACTTTGTAATGGGGCTGTTTGGTTTTGTCCTTTCAGCATGTTTGAGTTCCTTGTAGATCCTAGTGCTTACCTATAGCAAAATTTTTAAAGCATAACAAAGTGTATGAATGGGCAATTTGCAGAAGAATAAGTGAAAATGAGTACATCCATTCAGTCATTCAGACAATAATTATTGTTTGAAGAGCACGAACAACTAGTATGCATCTAACATTGCAGTAAGCACTGGATGTATAAAGGAGAATAAAATAGACATAGCACCAGCTCTGTCAGAAGGTATAGTGTCCTGAAGGACATGATCAGTTACAGAAATAATTACCACAATATACTATATTTGCTACTACAAAAGAAACATAAAGTACTCTTTTAACATGAAGGATTGCTTGTGGGAGTTCACGAAAAGTGACCTAGAGATGAGACAGTCTATTACTTAGCTCGGTATTTAAATCAGAAGCCACTTCACTGAAATAGGTTGTTTTTAACAAAGGGAAAATGTATTTTTTGTGAGACTTTAACTCAAATGAGTTTAAAAATCACTTTATAAAACTATAATTCTAACAAAGCTGATATTCAATTTTTTATTTATCTGAAGTTTCTGAATGCATTGGAAATTAAGAAGATGGATATTTGATTACTGTGCTAGTTGTGAATAGGAGAGGTCAATTAGTATTTCAGTACTAAATGATGATCTGTCTCATAATTAAGGGACATATGATTCCAATCTGAACTATATTTCACCATGAGAAGACCAGTTAACAATGATGTATTAAGTGTATTTAACTTTGATACACTGAACCCAGTGTGGTGAAACTCACTGAATTGCACGAGCTCCACTTTTCCCCTCATTTTATGTTTATAAAATCCATGGTTTCTATTTTAAATCTTCCTCTGAATAATTTATATCTTTTTAAAGAAACTATATTATTCTCACTATACTTTTTAATCACAAGTTATACTTTACATTTTTTGGCTGTTGTACATATACATTTTCTTCTAGAAAACAGAACTGTGAAAAGTATGAAAGCAGTAGATATTATAATCATGTGTTGCTTCATGTTAGGAATATGTTCTGAGAAATGCATCATTGGGTGATTTTACCATCGTGTCAACATCATAGAGCATACTTACACAAATCAAAATGGTATATCCTACTACGCTATATGATATAGCCTACTGCTTCTAGGCTACAAACTTGTATAGCATGTTACTGCACTGAATACTGTAGCAATTGTAACACAATGGTATTTGTGTATCTAAACATAAAAATGTTTCAATAATAATATAGTATAAAAGATAAAAATAGTACGCTTGTACAGGACACTTACCATGAATGGAACTTGCAGGACTGGAAGCTGCTCTGAGTGAGTCAGTGAGTGGTGAGTGAATGTGAAAGTCCAAGACATTACTGTGTACTATATTGTGCATTATACTATATACTGTCCTTACTAAGTTTTTTAAATTACACTTTACGTTTTTTGACTGTTGCATATTTTCTTCTAGAACAGAACCATGAGAAGTAAGAAAGCAGTAGAGTATTGCAGTCTTCGTACACATAAATATTACAGTCTTTATTAGAGACTTTGCAAACATTGCCATAAATTTAGTAAAAAACAAATGTCATTCTAACATCATTAGGCAATAGGAATTTTTCAGTTTTATTATAATCTTATGGGATCATCATTGTCATGTGGTCTATTGTTGACTAAAACACTGTTATTCAGCACATGACTGTATATTCTGGGCACTGCAATTCAACTAATCTACTTGTAAATATGAAAAACTGCAATAAATAACAAGACTAGAACTTTATAAACTTAGCTTTAATACTGGGCTTATTTCAATAACCAAACTTGTAAATAAATATCCTAAAAATTCACTTTATAGTTTTTTGGGTTTGTTTTTTGTTTTTTTGCACTGGAGTCTCATTCTGTCGCCCAGACTGGAGTGCAGTGGCACACTCACATCCACTGCAGTCTCGACCTGCTGTTCTCAGGTAATCCTTTCACCTTGGCCTTCCAAGTAGCCGGAACTACAGGCACGCACCACCATGCCCAGCTACTTTTTTTGATTTACTGTAGAGATGAGACCTAGCCAAGTTGCCCAGGCTGGTCTTGCACGCATGGGCTCAGGCAATTCTTTCACCTTGGCCTCCCAAAGCACTGGGATTTTAGGCGTGAGCCACCCTGCCTGGCCCAGTTCACTTTATACTAGCTTTTGGATATTTGAAACACAAATGTACAACTTTGTCTACTTTTTAAAAATAAGTTTCTATTTTTGAGGTACCCCAGGGTGATTAAAGAAGCAATATTTTGGAATATAGGAAGACCAAAAAAAAAAAGGAAAAATAAAAGGAAAATAGGAAGACAATGCACAGACATCATTGTCATTGAAGATTCAGCAATTCTGAGGGCAAATGTCTTCAAAACAATACAACTGCTATGCCTTCTTCTTTTCTTGCTTTCAGGTATCCTTTTAATCTTCAACCTCTCTCCTCTGAAAAAACCCAATATTAAAATATTGTGTGTCTATTGAAAGTCTAGAAAGCACATTAATATAAAGCCTGAGATAAATAACACTGACACTCGCATAGAATAACAAACATTGGATAAAGATTTTTTTTTGGATTTTCAAATTCAGTAGTGATGTTTATCTAAGGGTAAAAGAAAAACTATGTCTGCTCACTGTGTTTATGACAGATACACTTCTTTTTGGGGGAAGCTATTAACTTACCTGAAATTTGTACAAGAACTTCTGATGCATTTATAACATAAACCGAATAGGGCTGCGACTTTTTGTTTATACAAAACACTATACAATAGGGTTTTGAGATTTGTGTTTCATTTTTTTGTCACATTAAAGCAATATCCTAGAATAATAGGCATATTTATTTGTGTATCTTTTTAAAAATTTACTGAAAATAGATGCAAAAGTTATAGGTACCATTAAGCTGAGTAGAATATGAAGAGACCCAAACTTATACCAGGGTAATAGACTACGTAATTTGTTATTATAAAAATAATGACTGAAATAATGATAGGAACTTTATTATATATATTATTTTATTTTATTCTAACAGCCATCTAAAGTAGGTTATATTTTATATAAATACTATCTCCATTTAGCAGATAGAGAAATCAAGGCTCAGAAATTCTAATTCTAGTTTAATAATTGCACAATTTTTACAGTTGTAAAAAGTTATGTCTATATTTTAGGATTTGGTAAGAATATTATTACTGAAGCAAAAATCTTCTAATTCATAAAATATAAAAATATTTGATTTGCACAGGATATATAAATAAAATATGAAGACTATATTGGGAAAATACTTGCAATGTACACAAGCTGTAGAGGAGTCACAACTAAAATAAATAGATATAGATATATTAATACAAAGTTTACAAATTGGTAAGAAAGACAAAAAATGGTAAAAATTATGAATAGGCAATTAAAAAAAAGCAAATTCAAATCTCCAATGAACATGTTTTTTAAAAGACCACCTAACTCATATTTAGGAAAATACAAAGCAATACATAAAAATACAATGAGCTATTATTTCTCATCTCTTAAAAGACTGATTACTAGGAATGTAAGGAAAATGTAACCCAAAATATTATGAATATAAAAATAAATTGTTACAAACTTTTAAGAATATAAACCGCCGGGCTCAGTGGCTCAGCCTGTAATCCCGCGCCTTTGGGAGGCTGAGGTGAGTGGATTGCCTGAGCCTGAGGGTTCAAGACCCGCCTGGGCAGCGAGACCTCATCTCTACAATAAATCAAAAGATCAGCCGGGCGTGGTAGCGCATACCTGTAATTCCGGCTACTTGGAAGGCTGAGGTGGAAGGATCGCCAGAGCCCAGCAGGTCGAGGCTGCGGTGGCCGGGAGCGGCCACTGCACTCCAGTCTGGGCGACAGAGTGAGACTCCAACTCAAAAAAAGAAAAAGAATATAAACCATCGATATCTATTAAAATTAAGATTGTGATCAAGCGCAGTGGCTCATACCTGTAATCCCAGCACTTTGGAAGGCGGAGGCGAGAGGAGTGTCTGAGTCCAGGGGTTCAAGACCAGCATGGGTAACTTGGTGAGACTGCGTCGCTACAATAAATAAAATAATTAGCCAGGTATGGTGGTGCATGCTTGTAGTTCTATCTACTTGGAAGACTGAAGCAGCAGGATCTCCTGGAGCCCGGTATGTTGAGGCTGCGGTGGCCATTAGCGTGCTGCTGCACTCCAGTCTGGGTTACAGAATGAGACTCCAACTAAAAAAAAAATTAAAATTGTATAGACCTCTTGACCCTAAAATCTCAACAGAAGATAAATATATATATATATATAGGGATTTCTGTTACCTGTAAAAATTAATGCTTCCATTCATGCAAAATCATGTGTTTATATTTTCATGTAGATATACATGGATATTTGTTTTCTCCAAATCTCATGTTGAAATTTGATCCCCAATGTTGAAGGAGTTTGAGTCATGGCACGGATCCCTCTTGAATGTCTTGGTGCCATCCTGCAGGTAACAGGTGAGTTCCCTGAAGAACTGCTTGCACAAAGAGCCTTGCACTTCCTCACCTCACTCTTCCTTCCTTCCTCTTGCCATGTGATATCCACAGGCCAATTCCCCTTTACCTTCAGTCTTGAGTAGAAGCAGTTTGAGTCCCTCACCAGAAGCAGTTTCTAGTGCCATGTTTCTTGAACAGCCTGCAGAACCATTAGCTTTTTTAAAATTATTTTTTTATAAATTATACAAGCTCAGGTATTTCAACACAAATGGGTTAACACATATGCCCAAAATTTTTTTTAAAAGACTGGACACCATAATATTGGGGAGGCATATATTTTCTATATTGTTTGAAATTGTGTAATTAAACCATATTAGTTAACAAAAACTTTTTCTCTTAAAAAAGCAAATCAAATTAAACCTTGACTCACTTTTAGGCACCTATAACAGATAATCTACACAACTGAAAAGAGAGATCAGTTACTCAGTATCCAGGGGAGAGTTTAATTTTCTAGAAATCCTAATCTAAGGCAGAATCCCAGTAATAACATCCTACCCTCTAATCGGTCCCTTGATTAAGATATCAAATTTAAATTAATCAACTTGCAGTTTGTAATTACACTTTAATTTGCATATATAGTGGAAAAAGATAGTTATAATTTCAGATTATGTTTTCAATCATTGTCATAGAACCATTTTCTTGCTTTTATAAAATATCTCATTAGGATTTGTTATTTAAAATTAATCAGGTTGGGTCAAACCAACCAATTAGGATTCTGGAACCCAATGGGCAAGCACCAAAGGCAAACCCTGCAGAGCTGTTTGACAAGACCTGTTTGTTCCTGAAAGTGTGATCCTGCAGAGATTCTATGTTGAAACCTAAATGTCATAAGGCAGGTGGGGAGGAAAACCAGTTCCTTAGGCTCCTTTGCCAACAGGAAAACTCTCTTATAGATGAGCTTGGCAGCATCTGGCACCTGTTTCATTAAGTACTGCTAAATGATCAGATGTTCTCATCACTCATTCTTTATGTTTATGTCAGCTCAAGTAATCATACTCAGTATCAATTTACAGAGAGTAATTTTTCAAAAACTTTTTTTTGTTAAATTTCTACGTCTAGCCTGTATTTTAATGAGAACACAACATCAGTCTTTGTTTTAAAGTAAGCTCCTAATAAAGCAAATGTATTTCTATCTGCTCTTAAGAAATTACATGTTAATATGAACTTTTTTTTTTTGAGTTGGAGTCTCACCTTGTCGCCCAGGCTGGAGTGCAGTGGCATGCTCATGGCCACCCCAGAGTCAACCTGCTGGGCTCTGGTGATCCTTCCACTGGAACTACAGGCATGCACTACCACACCTGGCTAATTTTTCTGATTTATTGTAGAGACGAGGTCTCACCCTCTTGCCTGGGCTGGTCTCGAACCCGCAGGCTCAGGCAATCACTCTTGCCTCGGCCTCCACTTAATATAAACTTTAATTTATCAAAACAAGAAGCTCATGTGGCATCTCTCTCTAAAAATAGAAACATGATTTTTACATATACAGTTCTTCCAGGTACTTAAAATCTTTTGATTTTGTCAACTGTTTCTATCAGAATATTCTAAAAGCACAAGTTTACAAGTTAAGCACAGGTTTACATTAGATGCTTCATGTTCCTTTCCTCATTAATCTTAGGATTATTTCTTTATTAATTCCCAGCCTGATAACACAAACAGAGAACTACTCCAATCTGTAGACATGGAGGTAAGATGAAGGTAGACTTGCTGCCTGAAATTCAGTACTTGTTCCTTGAGGCAAGTGGGTAGAGTAATGTATCAAAGCTTTAGAGCTATTATTTTGTGCTTTATCCAGTAATATGAAGACCAGTGAGGAGGTATTTGGATACTGTGAAAGCATGGTTAGGTCTTTAACCACCTTAACTACATTTTACCCAAAAGGCTAGCCCAGATGGATAATTTTATTTCAGACAGTAAAGGCCCTGGATCATCCACACGTTGTTGAGATACATTGATAACTATTTTAAACTGATTAGACCACAGCTAGGAATATACAAGGTGATAAGCACTGGGAATTAAGGTGCAGTACTATGAACAAGAAATCCTCATCAAACAGAACTAATTTTTTTCAAAATGTGATAGTCTCTAAGCACAGGACTAAGAAGCTCACTTTATGATATCATCTACAGTATCTCACCCACTCCTATATCACACATATCATGTTTTACATTTACTAAAATTCTAAAATTTTGTTTTTCTATATTTAGGTATTAAGTCCAGCTGTAATTTTTTTCTGTATGTTGTATAAGTGTTTGACTCTTTTTTCTTCTAGATGATTGTTAGCCAGTTGTGCCAGCATAATTTATTAAATAAAATATCTTTTCCCAAACAATTGAAATACCAGCTCTGACATGTACTAAATATCTGTAAATATTGTGAGCTTTTAATACTCCACTGAATAATTGGTACATTATCACATTGCTTGAGATACAGTACCTTTGAGATTACAGTAACTTTGAGAAAAAGTTTTAATACTGGATCTCTCACAATTAAGAGAAGAAAAAAAAAACGATAATGGACAGCATGTTCTGAGACTGAAAGCCAAAGAAGGTTATAGTCACATAACAATGGGCCAGGAAAATATAAAACTCTTCTCAGCTAGTCTTGGCAAGCTCTCATGTTTCAAAAGACAATAAAAGTTTTCTTTAAAAAAAAAAAAGTTAAAATTGCTGGTGAGGCAAGTTCTGCAGGTCAGGAATATATGGAAGAAAAATTTTTAAATGCCTGCTAAGTGTTACACAGAAAAACAAAAGATTATAAGCAAAAAAATTTTCAATGCTGATGAGATTGACTTCTTTTATAAGAATGTTGGCAAATGAGCCTACATAATGCAAATGGCTTCCAAAGTTTGAGAATTTTAAATCATTCTAAGATCATGCAATTAATTATTTGGAAAAAAAATAGATATTAAAAAGTTTGACAGGCTGGGTGTGGTGGAGTGGCTCACACCTATAATCTCAGCATCTTGGGAAACCAAGGTAGGAAGAGTACCTGAAGCCAGGAGTTTGAGACTAGTTTCATCAACAGAGTGAGACCCTTTCTCTATTTTAAAAATGTTGGGAGCCGGCCTTGGAGGTCTACCTGATTGACAGGGTTCTGGTGGGCCGAAGACTCCAGGCTGCAGGGCGAGCCTGGGAAGCTGAGACCCTTTTGTCTTTTATCTTTGTTGTTTGGTATGGCTGAAGAAATTTTGTGTAGTCGTGGAAGAAGAAAATAGCATGTTTATGTGAAGTATTTACACCTAACCTGAGAATGTCATGGTTTATTTTTTCATTTTTTCACTATGTCGCTTGGCCTTTTTTAACATATGTAAGGGTTAAACTCTGAAGCACATCAAGAATATTTTTTTTTACTTGGCTATAAGTTATTAGATATTGTTTGAGTAAAAAATGATATAAGTATATTTACTCCTTATTTGATTTAGGATTATGCAGTTTAGTGTTTAGACATAAGGTTTTTTAGAAGCACAAGTTTATAGTAAGCTCATTATGAATTCATTATAAGTTCTAACACTTATCTAGGAGTTATGTAGGTGATTTATAACACTGTCTTCACAGACTTAAGATAAAGTTTAATCGTTAAGGTTTTTATTTAATTTTACAGTTAAATTTTAAGTAAACATTTACAGAGTGGGTTTACACTAAATTCATAATATACTAATTAGATACTTTTATGATATTTAACTAAATACAAAAAACAACCTTGGGGACCTAAAAAATGTCATTAAAAACTTCTTTTGAGTTTTCTTTAAAAATAAACACTGCAGGATAAGAGAAAAGTAACAAAGACACCTGGACAAGAAAGGCGATTACAAAGCTTTGAAGGTTGTAAAAGCCCAAAAGAGAAAAACTCCTGCTACATGAAGAACTTTGCACCTGGAAACTTTCTTAAAGCACTTCAAGGACTGTAATTTGGGACTCTTTTGAAGAGAGTTGCTGGCAGTGCTATTCTAGACATGATAATTGTTTTATCCATGTATTAATCGTAACAAGTTTATATGATCAATATACATATGTATGAGGGTTGACAAAAATTATTAGGCTCTGGTTATGTTTAGCAAGGTTTTTACTTTGAGTCATTAATTAAGTTTTAATGCTATAGTTTAGTGTTTTATAGTTACTTTAAAGATTGTTTTAAGTTCATAAGTTTAAGTTCACACAATGATAAAATTGGTGCCTCAAAGATAATAATAATTGCTCCAGTGCCTATCTTAAGACAAAGATGTTTTCCAGGCGGTTGCCAAGCATAAGGAAAAACAGCCAAATCACCATTATCCTAAACTTAAAAGCTCATTAACAATTATGCAACCATAATAATTTTAGTTGTGTTAGTTTTATTTCATTATGTTTAGTTCACTTTATATGTTTATTCAGAGTAAAGATTAGTGTATGTATTTTCACAGTAAGTGACTTTCATAGTTATTCTTTAAATGCTAGCCACTGTGGTTTAGTCAAGTTAATGCTTCATATTCCTACTATCACTAGATACATAAAAAAAAATCATCTTTAAACAGAAACACATAAAATAAATTATGTATGGATTCGTTGATGAAAATGTGACTTGAGGCTTGCAGGAACCTAACACTTTATTTCCCATAGGAGCAATGGTTCCCTATTTCACAGTAATTTTATAGAACATAACTATTGTAAATAACAAGGATAGACTGCAGTTTGTTTTTGTGATTAGTTTATAGTTGTTCTCTTTCTTTTCCTTGCTCTTTAGATTCACTAGACATGTATAGGTACAGGAATTTGCTTTTTTCAATTTGAGGCTCATTGTGTTCCTGAATCTAAGGATTCTTGTCTTTCATTAATTATAGCAAATTCTCATGCATGATCTTTTAAATATTTCCTTCTTCTTGCTCAGTATTTTTCACATATAAGTTTCCGATCAGATGTGTCTTTGACCTTCTAACTCTACCTTCTTTGTTTTCCAACCTCTTTTACACATTTTCTTTCTTTTTCTCCTCCTGCTATAATCCAGGTAATTTCTGCTATACAGTCTTCTAATTCATGCTTTTATGTGTGGCTAATCTGTTGTTTTTTCAAGTTACTGGGTTTTATGGTTTATTAATGTATTTTTAATGTCTTTTTTTTGGTTGGGGGAGGCTGGAATCTCATTATGTTGTCTAGGCCAGTCTCAAGCACCTGGGCTCAAGTAATTCTTCTGTCACAGTCTCTTGAATAGCTGGGATTATAGGTACATGCCACTATGCCTAGCTATATTAGTAATGTCTTGAATTTCTATTTGACTTTTGTCCTCTTTTTCATATTTTATTTAATCTTTTACATAATTAATAATTTTAACAATATTTTTAACCTATATCTACTCTGTTTACTATGGTAGCCACTAGCCACATTCAATCTACTCAGCACTTGAAATATGAGTAATCTGGATTGAAATGTACTGAAAATGTAAAATGTATACTGATGCCAGACTTAGTAAGAGAAAAAAAGTAAGATATATAATTATTAATTTTCTAAATTATATGTTGAAGCAATATTCTTCATGTCTGAGGTAAATTATATTATTAAAATTAATTTCATTTTTAAATTTTTACTCTTTTATTACAGCCACTAACTAAATGAGACTCATATTTTTTTTTATTAGGCAATAGGTATCTAGACCAAAACTCTAGTAACTTGAATTTGTAGGGGTTTTTTGTTTTGTTTTGTTTTACTCTTTATTGTTTCTGCTAGCACTTGCTTGTGACTTTTTTCTCAAATATTTTGTAGTTTTTGTGTGTGTGTGTTAGCCTGTGTTCCTGTTGGGTCCACCTGAATATGTTACCCTTGACCACTTAATGTTAATTTCTCAGTTTGTAATATTTTGCTCAATGTAAATAATATAAATTTTAAACTTAATTCTTGTGATAACAGGAAGGAGGTGACCACCAACTCTCAGAGAAGACATTTATCCCCATTCATGATTCAGACTGAGGCAAATAAATTTTCTTTTAGGCTCCCATTTTCTGTTGCTCACTTTTTCATAATATAACTTTTCATTATGTAGCCCTATTTGGGTCCCAAACAATCTATCATAAACAAAATGCTTTATCCTGACTCCACATGGACATCAAAACACAAACCTCTTTTTACCTAAGATGAGTGAATTCTTCAGAGCAAGATCACCAGTTTTCCATTCCGCTTTCCCTTTGTTTTTGTATCTTAGGTATTTCTATTTCTTCTCCTTCAAGCTCTTATTCATTTTCAAGAATATTTTTCAGTTTATCCAGCATTTTAAGTGTTTTCTACTAGAAATATTTTCATGTAGTAGTCCCCTCTAATCCATTAGTTGTTATGCTCCTTAGCTTATGATGGAATTACATACTGATAAACCCATCATAAATTAAAAATCATCAATCCAGATGAATCAGGCTATATCCTACTGGATCATCATAAGGTCAAAAAATCATGAGTCAAACCATCATAAGTTAGGAATTATTTGTATATACTATGCTTTTTCATCTGATAGTCAAGATGGCTACTAAGTGACTAATGGGTAGCTGGCACATATGGTATGGATATGTTGCCTGAGAGGAGTTCTCTTTAATGGAGAGGGGTGGGAGGAGGAGAGAAAGGGGGGGAGAGAGAGAGAGAGGTCGGGGGTGGGGGAGGGAGAGAGAGAGAGAGAGAGAGAGAAACAAGGAGAGAGACCTCTACTCTTGTCTGAATGTTTTACTTTGATGCAAGAAAGAATTCCAAAGCAAGTCACCATGTAGATGAGCAAAGTAAAGAGTTTACTAATTTAAAATTACACACACTTAAAGGGAAAGGAGGTGGGGGCAGGCAGTCTCAAGAGGAGAGTTTCTTCAGGAAAGGAGAGTACACAGTCCAAGGGAGGGAAGTATGGACAATCTCAGAAGGAGAACTGCCCTGAGGGGGATTTGGTGACTGATTTTTATCTCCTCTGCTTTCAGAGAGGTGGAAGAGATTGGGAGGCAGTGAGCATCATGAAGGCCCTGGATTTGTCTTCATTTGAGAATGAAGCCTGTGTGACAAGTTTATGTTCTGTTTACAACTTTCAGGTGATCAAGAAGGTGGAGGACCCATTTGCTCTGCTGATTCCAACCATAAACACCCTGGAGGTGTTTTCCAAACATTTAGAGACTTAATTCCTGCTTCTTGTAGGATGAAACAGAAATCACATCTTCCTGTACTTACTAGCTTGCCTCAGATAAGCAGGACAAGAAGGATGATTTATATCCCAGATGAGACAGAACAGGATGGCACAAGGTTTCTTCCGACTACTCAGAATGTGCAATTTAAAATTTACAAATTATTTATTTCTAGAATTGTTATGGTCTGAATAATACTCAACTGCTCTCCCTTGATACCAGTAAATCAAAGGGACAGGGAACTGGTAGAAAGAGGTTTATTTCTGAATTCGAATCAGGAAGCAGATCAGGGCTTCCAGCCTCTTTAAAATGGTTTTGTTCCCTCTTTACGTTTTACAGTCTGCTTTTATAATTTCAGGTTTGGTGGTCCTGTACTTTGACTACATGACTGGCAGAGCATTGTACACAACTTAAATTATAGCCACATTTCCTGGCACAAGTTACCAGAGGTATCTCACAGCTTTTATCAGTAACACCAGGCAGAGATGTTAATCAAGCTTGCCATAAAGTGAAGGGAGTTAACGATGCCTAAAACATCATACATTACTACTTGTTGTTATATGCAAAGTTATACAAATCACAAAACTTATGATTACATTGATACAAAAATTATACAAATCACAAATATTACCTTGACACTATATTATTCAAACCCATGACTACTAAGAAAAAGGAATAAATGGGAATTTACATCTCTCAGTTAATTGGGCATAGTCTTCAGGGAAATTAAGAATTCTTTTGAAGTCACTTGCTTGGGTGCAAAGGAGATAAGGAAAAGTGCACCTTTTGTTAACTCTCAGGAATGTGGGTACATGCAGGAGAACTCCAATACTTGCCTTGCCCTTCTCTAGGGGTTGTGGAAATATGGACAGACAATAGCAGGTATACACGTTAGAATTTTTCCATTCAATATTTTTAGAATATGGTTGGCCATGGAGAAATCACAGAAAGCAAAACTGAAGACTAACAAACAACACAGTCAGGATGGCTAAGGGTGACTCCAAGAAACCAAAGGGCGAGATGTCTGCTTATGCCTTCTTTGTGCAGTAGTGTAGAGAAGAACATAAGAAAAAACGCCCAGAAGTCCCTGTCAATTTTGCAGAATTTTTCAAGAAGTTCTCGGAGAGGTGGAAGACAATGTCTGGGAAAGAGAAGGTCAAATTTGATGAAATGGCAAAGGCAGATAAAATACACTATGATTAGGAAATGGAGAATTATGGACAAGCTAAGGAAGGCAAGAAGAAGCTAAGGAACACCCCCAAAAGGCTACCATCTGGATACTTCCTGTTCTGTTCAGAATTCCACCCCAAGATCATATCCACAAACACTGGCATCTCTATTGAAGATGTTGCAAAAAATCTGGGTGACGTGGAGTAATTTAAGTGACAGTGAAAAGCAGTCTTATATCACCAAGGCAGTGAAGCTGAAAGAGAAGTATGAGAAGGATGTTGCCAACTATAAGTCTAAAGAAAAAGTTTGATTGTGCAAAGGGTCCCACTAAAGTTGCCTGGAAAAAAGTGGAAGAGGAAGGCAGAGAAGATGAGGAGGAGGAGAAGGGGGAGGAGGATGAATAAAATACCATTTATCTGTCTTCTTGTGAATACCTTAGAGCAGGGGAGCACCATAATTGACATGTCTCCTCTTTGAGAGGTGTTTCTAGCCCTCGTTAGGTTTAATTACAAAAATTTGATCAAGATCATATTACTTGTCTCTTAAAGTACTCTAGAAATTGTCAGTGGTTTACATGAAGTTGTCATGGGTGTCCAAGCACCCTAAAACTGTGTCAAAGTTGCACATATTTCCAAACATTTTTAAAAGGAAAAGGCACTCTTACGTTCTCCTCTGTGTACTTTGCTGTTGCTGTGACAAGGCATTTAAAGATGTTCTGGCTTTTTATTTTTTAATTTGTAAGGTGGTGTTAACTAGATGGTCATTGGCTAGAAATCCTGAGTTCTCAGCCTTACATATCTATGGTTTGTAAAAAGAACAAAACAACTGAGACAAACTCTAGATGCTCCTGTTTGCTTCAAGGCTGTGGGGAAGATGCCTTTGGAGGGGGCTGTAGCTCATGACGTGCACTGTGAGGCTGGACCTGTGGACATTGCGGTTGGCATCCATGTAGCTCCAGGTTGTCTTGTTTTGTGTACGGGAAGATAGCATTCTTCTGCCATTCTTAGCTGTGGATAAAAGACGGGTCAGCAGAAATAAGAAGGCTTAGGAAATTTTTTTCTTTTTCCTTCCCCTTTTTTTTTTTTTTTTTTTAGTTAAGTGAGGTAGTTTTTAAACTGTTTTTAAACAAACTGTAGAACTCTTCATTGTCAGGAAAGTGTACAGCCACTGCACCAGTGAAAGTTCAAGCACCATCTGTACTTGAATAAGATTTGCAATGCTGTGTGTGTGTGTGTGTGTGTGTGTGTGTGTGTGTGTGTGTGTGTGTGTGTGTGTGTTGGTATGTTTAGAAGGCTGAAATGTTTTTGAAGTTAAATAAACAGTGTTACTTTTTTAAAAAAAGAAAGCAAAACTACAGTTAAGGGCAGAGAATGCCTGTGTCATCTATCATATGACTAGAAATAGAAGACATTGCCATTATGTATTTGTCTGTCTATTACATATTTATTTATTTTGCTTCATTAGCTCTATTTTTCATTGAGGAACCTGAAAATCACCCTCTTTTCATTTATACCAATTTTGCTGTTTATTTGCTGTATTGTGAATGGAATAAATTTATTATTCATACCTTCACCATAAATTGTGCTTTTCTCCATTATCTAATTTATGATCTTAAATTCTACCATGTTTCATGTTGTCTTGGCAATCCTTGCTTAGTTTGTGTATATTTTCCTGGCATTTTTTTTTTAATGTTCTATATTAGTTGGCTTTAAGTAAGTTTCTTATAAACTGTAGTTTACTGTATATATGTTTTATGAAGCAGAGAACATTTAAGCACTCCTTTGGCTGGGTCCTTGAATCAAATTGAGGTGGTAATGCTAGGTGACAAAAAAGAGATAAGAATTAGGATAATAAAACGGAGTTGAGATTACATATAACGTCAAAGAAATAAGATGACTAAAAAACAATGCTTCCTCGTTGTTTATCTTAAACTAAAACAATAACCATTATCTCTTTCAAGCTGAAAATAAATATTTCTATTGCTAGGACTGTTAAAGCCAAAATTAAAATGTAGAGACAAATCTCTAATTTAACATTTTATTTAGGAAGCAAAAATTGCAATTTGGCGCACAAAGACAAACTATGTAGACTTCAGATGTCCTATGAACAAAAAGAGGATTGGAGATTTTAGAATAATAAGAAATTGTATGTAATTTAGTAAAAGAAAGTTCATTAGTACTAGTAAAGTTTTAAAGGAACTGACAAACTGGTGGGTGATGGGAGTGAATAAAACTATTCAGAGTTATAGCAGGTTGTTTCAGCAGCTATTAGATGCAACTAGTTTCAAATTACAACAGCATCTGGGCTTGTGGAAAACATAATTCTTGGAGCTGGTGCTATGTGCCCCAGGTGATTTTTCCCCTAACCTCTCAACTCTGATTAGTCCAGTATAACAAAAATGACCAAATCTGTATAATCAACTTTCATAGAACAAAATGTCAGGCAGATACTCTCATAGGCTCATAATCTGTTATCTTGGCTCAACTGTTTACTTGATGAATACTTTAGTGAATGTGGGATGCTCTATTAGAAACAATTAGAAAAAAATACAATACTCCAAAATGGTTCTTAAAGTTCTTATACAAATTTATATTTTCTCTTATAAGTTAATGCTTGAAAACTTTTAGAAGCACCACCAGTCTCAATCTTGATCCACTTTGGAATCTTCTTCTTTCAAGTTTTGCTGATTTATTTTGAGTTTTCCACTTTGTCTTTGTTGGATTCCTTACCCTGAATATTCTAATTGGGTGCTTTCTGGATTGGGAGCTTTTAATCACCTTGATCTGATGTGTGCCACACTTTGCCTCATAACTTTTTTGAAAGGAATATAAAACATCAGATTACCAAACTCACTATGCTAAAGGAGAAAGTTATGCTTGGGAACTGAGTCATGCAAAGCAAAACTACCTTACCTTTGTTCTCAAACAGCTAGTTGCAATGACAGAAGGCCACATATCTCCCCAGATGGCCTCCCTCACAAATTGCTGTTTAAGAGTGAGACTCCAACTCAAAAAAAAAAAAAAAAAAAAACGAAATTTCTTGTGGGCCCCAAAATCTTTCAGAAGATTTATATTTATTTATAGCTGCCTTGTGGACTAGCTATAAAGCAGAATTCTGTTGGATCTCATCCTGGCAATGTAAATTAATAATTTACCTTTCAAAGGCACAAACAAGGACAAGACTAGAAATCATCCCTCTGCTCATCCCAAGAAAAATGCAAACTAACTTCTTCCTCTATCTTTACTCTATGTTTACACCATCTTGTGTGAAAAGTAGATTTACTGAGCAGAAGAGAAATACATAATTGTCTGTTCAAATTGTCTGTTCATCTACTCCTTCTTTTCAAATGGAAAATGTAAACTCACTGAGCACTAATCAAAGCCTTCATAAGATTTTAAGAAGTCCCCTCATTGCCTACCCTTTACTCGTCTTTTCTTTTTTTCTTCTTCCCCTTCTATTCACTCGTTCCCCTATAAATACTGAAGTCCTTAAAACCCTCTTCTCAAAAAGATATGGATCACAGATGCTGCTGTCATTAGTGTTTCTTCCCAGGTCCAACCTCAACTTTGGCAAAATATACCTCTAAGTCAATTGGGATCTATCTCAGTCAGTTTTTTGTTTTCGCTTTATATTAACCCTTTTTCAAATTCAAGCTCTGTGCCATACATCTGAGATGTCCTCCTCCTGTTCTGTTCTACTAACTCCTGCCCTTGGAATAAATATGGAAGATTAAAGAAGGGAATATACATCCCTACCCTATATACTGCCATTAGTTAGAGTTAAGGGGGTACATGTGCAGGCTTGTTATATGAGTATACTGGATGATCCTGGGGTTTGGGCTTTTAGTGAACCTATCAGCTAAATAGTGACCCTAGTACTAAACAGGTAGTTTTTGGTCTTTGCCTCCTGTCTCCTCTCCCCCTCTTGGAGTCCCCAGTGTCTATTGTTTCCATTTTTATGTCCATGTATACTCAGTGTTTAGCTTCCGTTTATAGGTGAGAACACATGATATTTGATTTTCTGTTTTTGCATAAATTCA
Organism: Cephalopachus bancanus; assembly: GCA_027257055.1. Taxonomy (NCBI): domain Eukaryota; kingdom Metazoa; phylum Chordata; class Mammalia; order Primates; family Tarsiidae; genus Cephalopachus; species Cephalopachus bancanus. Next base: position 3,660,960 of record JAPVLO010000262.1, read on the forward strand.
ATTAGGATAGTGGACTCTAGCTGCATCTAGCTTGCTGCAGAGGATATGATTTCTTTCTTTTTATGGCTATATAGTACTCCATGGTGTATATGTACATTTTCTTTTCCTTTTTTTGTTTTACAATTTTTAAATTTTAAAGATGTTGGTACAATTCAGGGTTAGGTATACAAATGGTCATTGTACAGGTAAAGTTTGGGCCTCATTTTGGTACCCAATTCACTGGTTTGATATCAGGTACCCTTATTGAAGAAGTGTATCCCTCATCCCCTGGCAGTTTCCCACTATTGTCAATTCCTTTCTTACAGTATTATGGTAAATGTTCAGGATCCACTTATGAGTGAGAAAATGTGGTACTCAGTTCTTTGTTTCTGTGAGATATCACTAAGTATGATAGACTCTAAATCCATCCAGGTTGTTCAAAGTCCATATGTTTGTCCTTCTTTAAGGATGCATAATATTCCATCATGCAATACACCACATTTTTTTTTAGCCAGTCCAATTTCGATGGGCAGCACAGCTGGTTCCATGTTTTTGCTATCGTGACTAGTGCTGCAGTAAACATGTGTGTGCAGGTATCTTTTTGGTAGAATGATTTGATTTCCTCCAGACATATTTACAGTAGGGGGATTGCTGGGTCATATGGAAGGTCAATGTCTAGTTCTTTTAGAAATCACCACATTGTTTTCCAATAGAGGCTAAACTAGTTTGCATTCCCACCAAGCAGTCTACAATCATTCCCTTTTTTGTGCATCCTCGCCAGCATCTGTTGTTGATTGTTTTATTAATGATGGCCATTCTTACTGGGGTTAGGTGGTATCTCAATGTGATTTTGATTTTCATTTCTCTGAGGATTAGTTAGGTTGAGCACTTTTTCATGTGTCTGTTGACTGCCTGTATATCTTCTTTAGAGAAGTGCCTATTCATGTCTTTTGCCCACTTTTTAATGGGGTTGTTTTTGTTTTTGTTTTTTCCTTTCAGCATGTTTGAGTTCCTTGTAGATCCTAGATGTTAGGCTGCTGTCAGATGTGCAGATGGCAAATATATCTTCCCATTCTGTGGGCTATCTATCCACTCTCTTGATGGTTTCTTTGGCTTTGAAGAAGCTTTTCAGTTTAATGAGGTCCCACTTATCTATCTTATCTCTCACGGCAAGGATATCTGGTGTTTTGATCAGGAATTGGTTGCCTACTCCAATTTCTGGAAGGTGTCTCTGGCATTTTCTAAGATTCTTATAGTTTGAGGTTACACATTTAGATAATTGATCCATTTACAGTTGATTTTTGTGTATGGTTATAGGTCTGGGTCCTGTTTCAATCTTCTGCATGTATTCAGCCAGTTTTCCCAGCACCATTTACTGAATAGGTTCTCCTCTCCCCAGTGGTTGTTGATGGAGGTTTTGTTGAAGATGAGTTGGTTGAGGAATTAAGGCTTTGCTTCCAGAATCTCTATCCTGTTCCATTAGTTCATGTGCCTGTTCTTGTACCAATATCAGGCTGTTTTGATTATTATAGACTTATGGTAAAGTTTAAAGCCTGGATGTGTGATATCTCCAACTTTGTTTCTTTTGCTAAAGATTGTTTTAGCTATTCTTAGTTGTTTTTGTTTTCATATGAATTTTTGTATTGTCATTTCCAGGTCTGAGAAGAATTATGTTAGTAATTTAAAGGGTATTGAGGGAGATTAAGGTGGCAGCCAACAGGTCAGGCTGTAAAAATCTCCATGGAGGCAAGTGACAATAAAGACTCTCCGTGTGAGCAGGCGGGTGCTGGTGGGAGCGTGAAAGCTCATCTGAGAAGATACTTGACTGCATGCACACAGATGCCCACTCTGAGGGTGACTGAAAGACTCCCCCCTCCCCTGCCCTGAAATTTGAGCTCAGACCCCAAGATCACCACAGAAACGTCTGCTGCCTGCAGGAGCAGGTCTGAGAAAAGCCTGCTGAATCCAGCTGATACCCAGCACCTGGTACCCAGCGCACACCATCACCTGGCAAACCAGACCCACTGGAGCGCAGGATTTGATTATTGAAGAGAGAGCACTGGGGGAATCTGGAGAGAGAAATACATGCCTGGTGAGGAGCCACCCACCACAGTCATTTTCCAGGCAGAGATTTGCATTGCTCCTCCCAGATCCCCCTCCCAGCCTCCTACTTGTGGCCTAAGCAACACCACAAACTATTGCCCCAGGCGCTCCCTTACCATTGAAGTTGGAGAGAGACCTAACAAAGGTGCTGAAGGGGCTGCAGACAAACTCAGAGATCCAATCTCTGTGAATGGCAGATCAACTATTCAGGGATTGATCTTGGTGCAGAGGAAATATCCTGAGAGCACAAACTTTGGAGGGACTTAAGGAGTGCTGAGTTTCAGGTGCCCCACTCCCTACCTTGATCCAGCCATGGGGAAAAGGGTGTGGTCACAAAAGGACAAGGTAGAACTCCAAAGAGATCAGTGGTGAGTCTAGGCTGACACAAACCTCCTCCTCCCCAGCAATCCTCTGAACATCAAATCTGCATAGCTGGATCACGACTGAGAAGAACAAACCCAGTTGGAGCCTGGTCTGTCACAAACCCATCAGTCGCAATAGGAGAACCCCATTCCAATATAGGCCTGGCTGGGGCAACCTCATGAGAGTACATACCTGGGGAAGAGACTGTCCTGTACATCCCCACCAGAGATCTCCCTAAGAGGGAGGGGAGGACTGCAGTCCCACCCATCTCCACTGCCCCTCCTCCTTCCCTGCTTTGTTTTCTAAGGAGAGAGTGAAAGAGGTGGCCTGCAGTAGAGTTCAGATTAGAGGAACAATTACAGAGTCTGCCAGAAGAGGACAGGTTTCTTTTGTCTTTGTTTTCTGTTTTGTTCTGTCTTGTTTTTTCAATTATTTTTTAATTTTAAAAATTATCTGATTGTTTGTTAGTTCATCTATTTAAAAAATATTTTTTCCTTTGTGCATGAATGTGCATGTGAGGTTTGACTTGAATTCCCTCCCTAAATTTTTTTTCTTTTCTTTCCCATTTCTTTCTGCTTTTATTTGACATTCTCTGTTTATGCATGTATGTGAATGATTGAGTGTTCATCTTTGATTTTGCTGTTGACTTTTGCTCTTTTGTTCTTCTGGGGTTCTTTTAAATATCCATTTTTATATGATTTAAGAGGTATGTCAATATATGTGTGAGGGTTCTACCTGAATTGCCTCATTTTTTTCTCTCTTTTTTCTTTTTTCTTATTCTTCCCCCTTTGGTCTTTTTGTCTTTCTTCTCTATTCCCTTTGTATTAGGCACGTGTGTGTGTGTGTTTAGTTTTCTTGGGGTTTTTCTGTCATTGTGGTTTGTTTTGTCTCACTTTGCTATTATTACAGATTGTTTTGTAGTGTAGTTTGTTGGTTTCTGCTTTGCATCATCATATAGAGTGGTGGTGGGGAGTGAATCTCAGTGAAAACATACCACAATAAGTGAACATTTTAATTTCTAAGTAGCATGTGACTCCTAGCACCTCATCTCCCATTTTACTCAGATTTCAAAAACTATAAGAGACAACAAAGCTTCCCATCCACCATCCTATTTCAAATTGAACAAATCCAGAGCCCAGATCAGGGAAGAACAGAGGACTGAGCCAACATCAGAAGAGAAAGCCTCTCCCACTGACACTGAATAAAGGAACTAAAGAAAAAAAACAAGAGATCTGTCACAAATGAGGAAATGTCAAAGGAAGACCTCAGGCAATTCCAAAGACAAAACACTCGAGATAGCAGACCTTGGTGCCCAAACAATGGAAGTCACCAATGACTGGCCTCAGAATATGACAGAGATCAGCCAATGGTTGGAAAGAGTGAACAAGACTCAAGAAAAACAAGATGCAATACTAAAAAGAAATTGTAATATTCTGGCAATAAAAAATTTCATCCAGGAAATAAATAACAAGATGATAAGCATGGAAAGCAGAATTAATCTAGATGAAAAAAGAATCTCAGAACTTGAAGACCAGAACATAGAATAAACCCAGTCTGTAAAAAAAAAAAAAAAAAAAAATAGAAAAAAGACTCAGAAAGAAAGAACAAAGCCTACAAAAGATGTGGGATTATATCAAGAGGCCAAACCTATGCCTGATTGTTTTCCAAGAAGAAGAAAGGGAAAAGTAGAACACCTCGGAGCAAGTATTCCTGGAGGTTTTACGAGAAAAATTTTCCCATCTCACCAGAAGTGTGACTATCCAAACACAAAAGATACAGAGAACCCCCACAAGACTTCAAATGAGAAGACCAACCCCTAGACACATTGTAATTCGCCTAGACAAAGTAAGTACAAAAGAAAAAAATTCCAAAGGCAACAAGAGAGAAAGGACAGACTGCCTACTGGGGAAAACCAATCAGAATAGCAGCAGACCTATCAGCAGAAATACTACAAGCGAGAAGGGACTGGGGCCCTATATTCAAAGTCCTCAAAGAAGAGCAATTTGAACCAAGAATTTCCTATCCAGCTAGGCTCAGCTTCATCAGTGATGGAGAATTAAAATCCTTCCCAGACATCCAACCCCTAAGAGATTAGGCAACTTCCAGACCAGTTCTACAGGAGACACTTAAAAAGGTATTAAGCACAGAAGAAAGAAAAAAGAGAATCACCACACACATTCCAAGAGAACAGCAGAGCACAAAATCAACAGAGAACACAGCACAACAAGAAACTTAAAGACACATGTGCACATTAACCCTAAAGACAAAAGAAAACAAGCAAACAAAGAAAAAACTTTATAAGTACCTCATGAAAGGGATAAACAATCCCATTTAAATAATCAGCCTGAATATGAATGAACTAAATGCACCACTGAAAAGACACAGACTGGCAGACTGGATAGGAAGCCATGACTCCATTGTTTGCTGCATCCAAGAGACTCATCTTACTACAAGGGACGCACACAGACTCAAATTTAAAGAATGGAAAATGAGTTTCCAGGTAAATGGATCACAAAAGAAGGCAGGAGTTGCAATCTTAATATCAGACAAAACAACATTTAAGCTATTAAAAATTTTAAAAGATGGAAAAGTCACTATATAATGATAAAAGGTTCAATCCATCAACAGGAAATATTCATCCTAAACATATATGCACCCAACACAGGTGCACCAGCATTTATAAAACAACTACTAAATAGACTTTGAAAAATATTGACTCTAACACTACTATAACAGGGGACTTGAATACCCTACTGACAGCCCTAGATAGATCATCGAGGCCTAATAAATCAACAAGGAGATCCAGAACCTAAACTTGACACTTGAACAAATGGACTTAGTAGATACCAACAGATTATTCCATCCAACAACCACAGAATATACATTCTACTCATCACCACATGGAACATACTCTAAGATCGATCACATCCTTGGCAATAAATCAAGCATAAACAAGTTCCATAAGGTTGAAATCTTGCCATGCACATTCTCAGACCACAGTGGAATAAAAATAAATATCAAAACCAAGAACATTTATCCAAAGCCCACAAATACAGGGACACTAAACAGCATGATGCTGAACAACAAATGGGTCAATACTGAAATCAGAGAAGAAATTGAAAAATTCCTGGAAACAAATGAAAATGAAGAAACATCTTACCAAAACCTCTGGGATGCCATGAAATCAGTTTTAAGAGGGGAATTTTTATCTCTATAAGCACACGTCAAGAAAATGGAAAGATCACAAGTGGAGAGTCTCACAGATTACCTAAGGGAGCTAAAAAGAGAAGACCACCGAAATCTCAGCTTTAGCAGAATAATCGAAATCACAAAAATAAGAGGCCAAATACGGGACATGGAAGACAAAAATATTACATAAAACATCAACAAAACAAAAAGCTGGTTCTTTGAAAGAATTAACAAGATTGATGGGCCCCTAGCCAGAATGACCAAGAAAAAGAGAGAAAAAGCCCAAATAAACACAATCAGAAATACAAGAGACCAAATCACAACTGACCCCAAAGAAATATAAAGGATTATCAGAGATTACAATGTAAACCTATATGGAAACAAACTTGATAACCTACATGAAATGAAGGACTTTCTGACATCACGCAACCTCTCCGGGTTAAAACAAGAAGACACTGAGACACTAAATAGACCAATAACAACCCAGGAAATTGACTCTGTCATACAAAAACTACCTACAAAAAAAAGTCCTGGACCAGATGGCTTTCTAGCAGAATTCTACAAAACGTACAAGGAGGAGCTCATACCAATTCTACTGAAAATATTTCAGTCAATCGAGAAAGATGGAATTCTCCCCAAATCATTTTATGAAGCTAACATCACACTGATACCCAAACTAGGTAAAGATGCAACAAAGAAAGAGAACTACAGGCCAATATCCTTTATGAACATAGATGCAAAAATCCTCAACAATATTCTAGCAAGTTGGATCCAAAAACACATCTCAAAAATCATCCACCATGACCAATTAGGCTTCATCCCCAGGATGCAGGTCTCCTTCAACATTCGCAATGTCATTAAATATATCAACAGATGTAAAAACAAGAACCACATGATTATCTCATTAGATGCAGAAAAAGCTTTAGATAAAATCCAGCACCACTTCTTGATAAAAACCCTTGAACACCTAGGTATAGAAAAAGCATACCTCAAAATAGTAAGTGCCATCTACAGCAAACCCACAGCTAGCATATTGCTAAACAAACAGAAACTAGAAACATTTCCCCTGAAAACTGGAACAAAACAAGGCTGCCCACTCTAACCCCTCTTGTTTAATATTGTGTTGGAAGTCCTATCTTGGGCAATTAGACAAGAGAAGGAAATCTGGGGTATCCAAATAGGAAAAGAGGAAGTTAAGTTATCCGTCTTTGCTGATGATATGATCCTATACCTTGAAAATTCAAGAGAATCTGTCAAAAACCTGCTTGCACTGATAAAAGACTTTGGCAAATTCTCAGGGTATAAAATATATGCGCAAAAAACAGTTGCATTCCTATACACCACCAACAAGCAGGCAGAGGACCAAATAAAAAGCACAATCTCATTCACATTAGCCACCAAAAAAATGAAATTCCTTGGCATCTTCCTAACCAGAGAAGCGAAAGACCTTTACAATAAGAATTACAAAATACTGCTCAAAGAAATCCAAGAAGACACAAACAAATGGAAAATTATTCCATGCTCATGGATAGGAAGAATCAACATTGTTAAGATGTCCATCCTACCAAAGGCAATCTACAGATTCAACGTAATATCACTAAGTTACCAACACCATTCTTTTCAGAACTGGAAGTGACAATACAGAAATTCATATGGAAACAAAAATGACCACAAATTGCCAAAACAATCCTTAGCAAAAGAAACAAAGCTGGAGGTATAACACTTTCAGACTTCAATCTTTACTATAAGGCTACAGTAATCAAAACAACCTGGTATTGGTACAAGAACAGGCACATAGACCAATGTAACAGGATAGCGATTCTGAAAGCAAAGTCTCAATTCCTCAACCAACGCATCTTTGACAAACCCTCCAACAACAATCACTGGGCAGAGGAGAACCTATTCAGTAAATGATGCTGGGAAAACTGGCTGACCACATGCAGAAGATTGAAAAAGGACCCCTGACTATCACCATACAAAAAATTAACTCTAAATGAATTAAAGACCTAAACATAAAACCTCAAACTATAAGAATCTTAGAAAATGCAGGAGACACCCTTGTGGAAATTGGAACTGGCAATCAATTTCTATTCAGAACCCTAAAGGCCAATATCTTAAGAAATCAAATAGACAAGTGGGACCTCATCATATTAATAAGCTTCTGCAAAGCAAAAGAAACCATCAAGAGAGCAGGGAGACAGGCCACAGAATGAGAAAAATATTTGCCGACTGTATATCTGACAAAGGCCTAACATCTATCGACAAGGAACTCAAACATGCTGAAAGGAAAAAAACAAACAGCCCCTTTAAAAATAGGCAAAAGACATGAATAAATACTTCTCAAAATAAAATATACGGGTGGCCAACAGACACATGAAAAAGTGCTCAGCCTCACTCATCATCAGAGAAATGCAAATCAAAACCCCATCAAGATACCATTTAGCCCCTGTAAGAATGGCCATCATTAATAAAACAAACAACAGCAGATGCTGGCAAGGATGTGTAGAAATAGGAATGCTTCTATGCTGCTTTTGGGAATGCAGACTAGTACAACCTCTTTGGAAGACAGTGTGGCAATTTCTGAAAGAACTAGAAATTGATCTTCCATATGTCTCAGCAATTCCCCTATTGGGAATATGCCTGGAGGAACTCAAATTATTCTACAAAAAAGATACCTGCGCACGTGTTTGTTACAGCTCTATTCACAATAGCAAAAACGTGGAACCAACCATGTTACCCATCGAAGCTGGACTGGGTAAAAAAATGTGGTACATATACACAATGGAATATTATGCAGCTATAAAGAGGGACAAATATATGAACTTTGCAATAACTTGGATGGATTTGGAGTCGATCATACTGAGTGATTGATCACAGAAACAAAGAACTGAGTTTCATATGTTCTCACTCATAAGCTGACCTTGAACAATTACAATGCTATGAGAAAGTGATTGGCAGTAGTGAAAAACTGTTGGATGGGTGGGATTGGCAGTTGAGGGAAACTGCTAGGGGAGGGTGGGGAATATCTCATCAACAAAGTTACCTGCGTGATCAATGTTTATAGACCTAACCCTGAATTGTACCCCACATCTCTATAATAAAAAATAATTAGAAAGAAAGAAAGAAAGAAAGAAAGAAAGAAAGAAAGAAAGAAAGAAAGAAAGAAAGAAAGAAAGAAAGAAAGAAAAGAAAGAAAAAGGGTATTGCATTGAATCTGTAGATTGCCTTTGCCAGGATGGACATCGTAACAATGTTGATTCTTCCTATCCATGAGTATGGAATATTTATCCATTTGTTTGTGTCTTCTTGGATTTCTTTTGAGCAGTGTTTTGTAGTTTTCATTGTAAAAGTCTTTCACTCCTCTAGTTAGGAAGATGCCAAAGTATTTCTTTTTGTGTGTGTGTGCCTATTATTAATGGGATTTGCTTTTTATTTTGCTCTCTGCCTGTTTATTGTTGGTGTATAACAGTGCAACTGAATTTTGCACATTTATTTTGGACCTCGAGACTTTACCAAAGTCCTTTATCAGTGAAAGCAGGTTTTTGACAGATTCTCTTGGGTATATGAGGTATAGGATCATATCATCAGCAAAGAGGAATAACTTAACTTCTTCTTTCCCTATTGGGATAACCCTGATTTCCTTCTCTTCTCTAGTTGTTGTAGCTAGGACTTCCAACATAACATTGGACAGGAGGAGTGAGAGTGGGCAACCATGTCTTGTTCCAGTTTTCAGGGGAAATGCTTCCAGTTTCTGTCCATTTAGCAATATGTTGGCTGTGGGTTTAATGTAGGTGATGCTTACTATTATGAGGCATGTTCCATCTATTCCTATGTGTTTGAAGGTTTTTATCAAGAAGGGATACTGGATTTTATTGTAAGTTTTTTCCATATCTAATGATATCATAATGTGCTTCTGGTTTTTACATCTTTTGATGTTTTTTATTACATTTATGGTCTTGCGGACGTTGAACCAGCCATGCGGCCTTGGGGTTGAAGCCTACTTGGTCATGGTGGATGATTTTTGACATGTGTTGTCAGATCTGGTTTGATAAAATCTTGTTGGGAATGTTTGAATCTATGTTCAAATTCTGTTAGGGATATGAGCCTGCAGTACTCTTTTTTTGCTGGATCCTTTCCTAGTTTGGGTATCATCTGATGTCAACTTCAAAAATGATTTGGGAAGAATGCTATCTCTCTCAATTGCATGGAATACTTTAAATAGTATTGATGTCCACTCCTTTTATGTTCCATAGACTTCCTCTGAAAAGTCATGTGATCTGGAGTTTTTTCTATAGGTAGTTTTCTTATGATGGAGTCAATTTCCTGGGTTGTTATTGATCTCTTTAGTGTCTCAATGTCTTCTTGTCTCAACCATGGGAGGTTATGTGATATCATGAAGTTCTCCATTTCATTTAGGTTATCAAGTTTGTTTCCATACAGGTGAGCATAGTAGTCTCTGATAATCTTTTATATTTCTTCAGGGTCAGTTGTGATTTAATCTTTTGAATTTCTGATTGTGTTTATTTGGGCTCTTTATCTCTTCTATTTTTATCTCTATTTATTTGATGACTAGGGGTTCATCAATCTTGTTTATTCTTTCAAAGAACCAACTTTTTGTTTTGTTAATTTTTTCTATGTTATTTTTGTCTTCTATTTGGGCTTATACTTTGGCAATGTGGATTCTTCTGCTAAAGTTAGGATTTTGGTGGTTTTGTCTTTCCAGCTCTTTCAAGTGATTTGTTAAGCTATTACTTGTGAGCTTTCCATTTTGTTGATGTGTGTAAATAGAGATATAAATTCTCCTCTTACAACTGTTTTCATGGCATCCCACAAGTTTTGGTAAGATGTTTCTTCATAGTCACATGTTTCCAGGAATTTTTTAATTTCTGTTTTGATTTCTGTGTTGATCCAGTAATCATTCAGCATCATTTTGTTTCGGGCAAATTTTGTTGGTGTTGATATTTATTTTTATCCTACTGTGATCTGAGAAGGTGCATAGCAGTATTTTGATCTTATAAAATTTGTTCATGCTTAATTTATGGCAGAGGATGTAGTCAATCTTGGGGTATATTCCATGTGGTAATGAGTAGAATGTATATTCTGTGGTTGAGTGAAGTGTTCTATAGGTATCTATTGAGTCCATTTGGTCTAATGTCAAGTCGAGATTTCAGAGCTTTGTTGACTTTTTTTTGCCTTGATGATCTATCTAGGGTTGTTAGTGGGGTATTTATGTCCCCAACTATAATAGTGTTAGAGTCAATATCTCTTTTTAGTTTGCTTAGTAGATGCTTTATAAACACTGGTGCTCCTGTGTTGGGTGCATAAATGTTTAGGATAGATAGTTCTTCTTGATAGATTAAACCTTTTCATTATGTAGTGTCCTTTTGTATCTTTCTAAATCTTTGATAGCTTAAAAATTGTTGTCTTATATTAAGAGTGCAACTCCTGCCTAATTTTATGATCCATTCACCTGGAAATTCATTTTCCACTCTCTAATTTTGAGTTTCTGTGTGACCCTTGTGGTGAGATGAGTTTCCTGGATGCAGCAAATTATTGGGTCATAGTTTTTTATTCAGTTTGCCATTCTGTGTCTTTTCAGTGGTGTATTTAGTCCATTCATGTTTTGACTGATAATTGAAATGTGATTGTTTATCCCTCTCATGAGGTTCTTTTTTTTTTTCTAAAATGTGGTGTACAATTATTGAGGTTTGGGTATATAAGTGGTCATTATGCAGGTACCCTTGCTGATGAGGTGTGCCCCATCCCTCCCCTGGCAGTTTCCCACTACTGCCAATCCCTTTCTTATAGTATTATAATAATTGTTCAAGGCCCACTTATGAGTGAGAACATGTGGTACTCAGGAGGTTCTTATAACTTTTTTTCTCTGTTTCTTTGTTTTCTTTTAACTTTTGGATGTGTGTGTTTTTGAGTTTGCAGTCATGATGTATTCTCTGTTGATTCTGTATTCTCCTGTTCTCTTAAGAAGTGCATGGTCATTCTTTTTTTTTTTCTTTCTTTCTTTCTTTCTTCTGTGCTTAATACCTGTTTAAGTGTCTCTTGTACAGCTGATCTGGAAACTGCATAATCTCTTAGGGATTGGATGTCTGGGAAGAATCTTAATTTTCCATCACTGATGAAGGAAAGCTTGGTTGGATAGGATATTCTTGGTTGAAATTGTTTATCTCTAAGGACTTTGAATATTGGACTCCATCTCCTTTCTGCTTGTAGTGTTTTGCCAATAGGTCTGCTGCTATTCTGATTGGTTTTCCCCAGTAGGTAGTCTGTCCTTTCTCTCTTGCTGACTTTAGCATTTTTTCTTTTGTGCCTGCTTTGTGCAGGCTAGTTACTATGTGTCTAGGGATTGGTCTTCTCATTTGAAGTCTTGTCGGGATTCTCTGTATCTTTTGTGTTTCGATAGTCACACCTCTGGTGAGATGGGAAAATTTTTCTTGTAAAACAGCCAGGAATACTTGCTCCAAGTGTTCTACTTTTCCCTTTATTCTTTTTGGATAACAATCAGGCATAGGTTTGGCCTCTTGGTAAAATTGCACATCTTTTGGAGGCTTTGTCCCTTCTTTCTGAGTTTTCTTTCTATGGTTTTTACAGATTGAGTTAATTTAATAGTTTGGTCTTCAAAGTCTGAGATTCTTTCTTCTGCTTGATTAATTCTGTTTTTCATGCTTGTCATCTTGTTATTTATTTCCTGGATAAAATTTTTTATGACCAAAATTTTTATTACAAGTTCTTTTAGTGTTGCATCTTATCTTTCTTCAGTATTATTCATTCTTTCCATCCATTCCCTATTTCCTTTTGTATTCTGTGGTCAGTCTTTGGTGACTTCATTTGGGCTCTGCTGTCTGGTTTTTCCGGCATTTTCTTTTTGTTGCACTGGGAATTACCTATGTTCTTCTTTTGATTTTTCCACATTTGTAACCACTGTCTTTTCTCTTTTATTCCATTATTCAGTGGCAGTGGGAGAGATTTTCACTTCTGATGCTTGTTCACCCCTTTATTTCTCCCTGATCAGGGCTCTGAATTTGTTCTATTTTGAAAAAAGATTGTGGGTGAGAAGCTTTACTGTCTCTTGTAGGTTTGAGAGTCAAATAAGGTGGAAGATGGGGAGCTAGGATTCAGAAACTACTTGCAAAATACAATGTTCACTGATTGTGGTATGGGTTCCCTGAGACCCACGCCGCACCACCAATCTATTTTTTTTTTTTTTTGAGTTGGAGTCTCACTCTGTTGCCCAGACTGGAGTGCAGTGGCCACTCCCAGCCACTGCAGACTTGACCTGCTGGGCTCCAGTGATCCTTCCACCTCAGCCTTCCAAGTAGCCGGAATTACAGGCATGCACTACCACGCCCAGCTTATTTTTTGATTTATTGTAGAGATGAGGTCTCACTGCCCAGGCGGGTCTTGAATCCGCGGGCTCAGGCAATCCACTCGCCTCAGCCTCCCAAAGGTGCAGGATTACAGGTTGAGCCACCGAGCCCAGCTTCGCACCACCAATCTATATGACAATGCGATGGGTACTTGTGTGTCCATCCTAAGTCCAAGATGCAGTAACAGCAGTGAAGATAAGAGAGAAAGGTAGAATGAAATAAGACAAACAAAAATTTTAAAAATCACAGAAAAGCAAAAGCAGAAACCAAAGCAAAAAACAATTAAACACACACACACAGAAACCAAAATAAATTGGAAAAACCAGTGGAAAACAAACAAGCAAACAGAAAACCAGGAAAATCAAACACACACACACACACACACACACACACACACAAAACACAAAATGAAAAAAGAAGAAAAAAAAGAGATGGGAAAAAATAGGAAAAAAAGCAAATTGAACTCTCACATACATTCACATACACATTCAACTAAAAAGAAGAGCAATAGACCAACTGAACAACAACAACAACAACAAACCCTGAAAGATGACCACTTAATCATTCACCTACACACCTAAACAGAAAACAAAAAAATGAAAAAAAGAAAGAAAATGAAGAAAGAAAAAAGGGGGGATGCAGATAGAACTCTCACATACATATTCATACACAAAGCAAAAAGAAAAAGGAAAAAAAAAAGAAACAGCCTGTCCTCTTGTGGCAGGTTCTGTAATTGTTTCTTTCAGCTGCTCATAAGTAAGCCCCTCTGCTATCTCCTGTGGAGCTGTGGCTTTATTCACAATATCTCCAGTTTTTGGCCAGGAGGAGGAAGAGGCAGTGGGGGTGAGTTGAGCTTCAGTCTTCCTCTCCCACTCTCATATGATTAGGGGTATCCCCTCTAGTGGGGAGGTACGGGATTGTCTCTTCCCAGTTACTGGTTGAGGAATGCCCCAGCTAGGCTTATCCTGGTGTAGAGTCTTCCTATCATAGCTGACATCGAGGCTCCACCTGGTTTTGTCTCTCTAAGTCATAACCCATGACATTCAATGGATTACTGGGGAAGAGGGAGTTGTGTCAGCCCTGGCCTCACTGCTGATCTCTTCTGAGGTCTCCCTTATACTTTTCTGGTCACACCCTTTGTCCCATGACTGAATCAGGGTAGGGGGTGGGGCATTGGAGACTCAGCACTCAATCTGTCCCTCGGGTACTTGTGCTTTCAGGATATTCCCTCTTAGTCACAGTCAACCCCTGAATAGTTAATCTTCAGTCATGGAGATTGGGTTGGGTCTGTCACTCCATGGTGAGCAAGCCAGAGCACCTTCCTGTCTAGTTTTCAAGATGGTGGCAGGGTTCCTTTTTCATCTTCTCCAATGGAACTTTGCTTCTGGGCTCCCTTGCTGTGCTCCCTCCACAGCCCTTGCTGCCAGTGTCCAGCCAGGAGCTGCAGGCAGAGGCTGGAGCTGGCAGTCATTCCCAGCAACTTCTTCCCAGGAAGGACTTTGCTGATTAAAAAAAAAAAATGGTGCTTAGCTACTGTACCCTGGGGAGCGCTGGGGTTCAAGCAGTTGCAGCACCAGCCATTTCACCAGGAGAGCCCTGATCACCTGGTCCTGATTCCCCATGTACATTTTCTTTATCCAATCTGCCATTATCCAACATCTAAGTTGATTCCATGAGTTTGCTGTTGTGAATAGTACAATTATAAACACACAAGTGTAGGTCTTTTTGGTAAAATGATTCCTTTTCCTTTGGGTAAACACCCAGTAGTGAGATTGTTAAGTCAAATGGTATATCTATTTTTAGTTCTTTGAAAAATCCTCATACTGTTTTCTGTAAGGGCTGAACTAATTTACATTCCCACAAACAATGTAGGAGGGTTCCCTTTTCTTTACATCCTTGCCAACATCCATTATTTTGACTTTTTAATAATAGCCATTCTGACTGGTATGAGGTGATAGCTCATTGTGGTTTTGATTTGCATGTCTCTGATGATTAATGATGTTAAGCATTGTTTCATACATTTGTATATCTTTTTTTGAGAACTGTCTCTTCATATTCTTTGCTTACTTTTTAATGGGATTAGCTGTTTTTTGTTGTTCTTGATTTGTTTATGTTCCTTACAGATTCTGGATTATAATCCTTTGTTAGATGCATAGTTTGCAAATATTTTCTCCCATTTTGTAAATTGTCCATTTATTCTGTTGATTGTTTCTTTTGCTATGCAGAAGCTTTTAAGTCTCATTTGCCAATTCTTGTTTTTGTTGCAATTGCTTTTAAGGTCTTAATCATAAATTCTTTACCTAGGCCAATATCCAGAAGAATGTTTTCTAGGTTTTCTCCTAGTGTTTTTATAGTTTGAAGTCTTACATTTAAGTCTTAAATCCATCTAAAGTTTTAAATATGATAAGAGATAGGGGTCTTGTTTCAATCTTCTGCAAATGGCTAGCTAGTTTCTCCAACACCATTTATTGAAGAGTACCCTTTCTCCATTGTTTATTAAACCTAGAAGAAAGTTTTAAGTGGAAAATCTGAATAGTTATAAGGAAGTATTTTCTCCTAATCACTGGTCCAACATGCTTACAAATAACCATCCATTATACATCTCAGTAACTCACCCTGGAGGGAGATTCCTGACTAAGATAGCTTATGGTTATAAAAACCAGAAATTGGCATGCTGTGATTTCCAAGTCAGAAAGATCTTCAATGGAATGGGAAGGTCTTCACACTTCTACAGAACAAAAGTATTTACCTGACCCTCAACTTCCCCTCAGAAACAGATATTCAATCTTTACCTTCTGGGACAGCTCCAGTGAGTGTTAGAGTTTCTCTCTGAGCATGAAGAATTTTGATTCTTATCAAAAATAAATTTTGGATTCTAGGAGAATGTCATTGCCAATTCTATTTATCTTCCTGTCTTTATTACTTAGATATTTAAAAATAACATTTTTCTACAACAATGATTACAAAGTTTACTGTATTTTACACTTATACTTGTTTACAGCAGCAGTGTAACATGCATATTCTGTATAGAACAAAAAAATAATAACTTTTAAGAAACTGAAAACTTTAGGTTAGAACTGAACTTGACCAAATTTTACATGAAAAGGTATAAAACAAGTTAAAATTTACTCTCCTTGATGTTTTGCATATCTAATTTCTTTTCATTAATCTTTTTTCCTTCTTTTCTACACACAGAATCTTAAGACATAGGTAAGTATGATTAATAATAATCCCTTATTAATGGCACATAATTATTTAACTAATACTCTATTATTTTTCATCTCATTTATCTCTAGTTTTTACCCTATTTCCTTCCTCAATCCATGTACATTTACTATCTTGTATTTGATATGTCTTTCTAATACACACTTCATATTTTTTCTTTAAATATAGCATTTTTATGTGTATATTTTTTAAAAGCATACAAAAAGGTTTTACACTGTACAAATCACTTTTTTTCTCTCCAACATTATGTTTTGTGAGAGATATATGTGAGAGATAGCATGTATTTCCGTATATGATTATACAATAGCTTGTATATTCATTCTTTTTTCCAAATATATGAAGGTTATTTTGAAATTATTTGATTTTATGACTAAGACTGAAGGGGATATTATGGTATTTTCATGTTTTCCCTTAAAGAGGTAAAAAAATTATCTAACATATAGTCAAGAAAAGACTAGTTAGGTCATAATGTTTGAAAATTTTTTATATTTGGCTGCCAAAATAATTTCCAAAATAGCTGAACCACTTATTATCTCAAACTCTTCTAAGATAATTCATATTGATTCATTTTTTTTTCAAACTGTGACCATTTCCATTATTTTAATGCTTACCAATTGGGTGAATAGTTTTATTACATGTGTGGGGATTTTTTGAGTTTGAGTTATTTTATTGCAAATTTATTGGCCCTTTGAATTTCTTTTTTATTAATCTTCTGTTTATATCATTTCCTGATATTTAAAATAATCTTTTAAAAATTTATTTCTGAATTTTTCTTAATATATTTTTGATGATACTTCTTTCTGTGCAAAATAAGCCACTAATACTTTTCATCATGCATTGTTTTACTTTTAACATAATATTAAATTGTATTATCTAATTTAATCAAATCTGGTCTTGTTTTTCTTGGAGAGTTGGTATGATTCTTGATTTATGTTTTTTAATTTTGTTTTGTTTTGAGTCAGAAGTCTCGCTCTGTTGCCCAAGCTGGAGTGCAGTGGCAAAATCTTGGGTCATCACAGCCTTAACCTCCTGGACTTAGGCAATCTTTTCCCCTCAGCCTCCAAGGTAAACTGGGACTACAGGCACATGTCACCACATCCAGCTAATTTACTTTTCTGTAGATGTGGGAGCACGCTATGTTACCCAGGCTGGTCACAAACTCTTGGGCTCAAGCATTCCTCTTGTCTCTGCCTTCCACGGTGCTGGGATTATAGGTATGAGCCTTTGTGCCCAGCCCATTTATTTTTTTATTAAGCCTTTTAAACTCTACTATCATAAAAAATATCCTCATATATGTTCTTCTAATTGTTCTGTAGTTTACTTTCATAAAGGCATAATTTAAATTATAAACACAACATTATGATAACACCTATTCTATAGATGAAGTAAAACGGATGACAACATTGAAGTGATAATCACACATTACTCTCTTTGGTTAGGTGTGTGTGTTTCAAAATTCTAACTAATATGTAAGCCAGAAATTCTTACAGGACTGTGTCTTTGGGACCCAAATAATAGTGCTGTGTCAACTGTATGCCCTGTACAGAATTGTTCCCAATCCCATAAATATTTACATATAACTAAAAATAACTAAAGTTTCTGCAGGGAATAAAGCACACCAAAATTATAAAGTTTTATTTTATGTCCTTATGATTAGCTTACCTATTATATTTTCTAAATTATTAAACTGACACAAATAAAAATAAAGAAATGCTGCTCTTAAGAAAGGTTTAGAACTTTCCATGAACAAATACATGGCAAGCAAGTCTTTATAATAAGTACACATATTTGATTATTATTTTAATAAATGCATACTTTTTTCAATGATCATTATGTAGTTAAGCACCATAAAATTGAAGGAAAAAACAGAAAATTTTAGCTTAACTAAAAATTAAATACATTCACAATGATCTTTATAATTTACCAAGATGCATTTATTCATAAAATAATGTAATATTTCTTTTGAACTTTATAGTTTACAAAATCTTTGACATTTCATACGTCTCTCAACAAACACATAATAAAGTATTGTTTTTCTTAAATCAAAGTTGAGAAAATTAATTTTCTGAAAAATAATATAATTTGTTCGAAGTCAAGCAGCTGCTAAACAGTAGAAGCAAGCACTGAACCCAAACTGATAACTATCATTTGTCTTTCTGCTTCATCACATTTAATAGTGAGCCAAAGCAGGGAAATGACAATTTTTGTCTCAGACATTATAAATATATTTGTATGGTTGGCCTTTACCAGTAGTGTAATTTTAAATGTTGAGGCAAACAGAATGAGTATGTGCTGGTATCAGAATTTAGAGACTATGATTACAAAATATAAAAAGAAGCAACCACTTAGAATACAGCAACTACACAAGGAAGACTAAGAAAACAGTATTTGATGCCACTGAATAATAAGCCAAAGCAGGAAAATGACAATTTTTATCCTAGACATTTTAAATATATTTATATGGTTAGTCTTTAAAAATAGGGATGCTGAGCTTTGATAAATAGAATTTTTCTATTTAGTCTTGTTTTCTTTGTAGTTTTCTATTTAGTCTTTACATAACAAGGGCTGTTCAGAGAACATACGTAAGTTTCAAGGGGTCTTATTTAATGTTACCTTGCTATATGTTACCAACAGAGACCAAATAACAGACTGGAATAGTGAAGCTGAGCCGTCATGGTATGATTTATGTTGCAGTGTTGTCTGGTGCATATTTTGCTCATTATTGCTGCTTTATTCATTCATTAAGAGACAGACATTTTACTGAGTGTTCCTGCTAGACTGTGGATACCAGATGATGTTACATTTTCTTTAAGTAAACTAATTTGACATTCTGTAACCAAATAATATTTAGATATTAGTTGGTGATCTAATTCGATAACAAGGATTTTTCCAAACTTCACACATTTTGGTTAGTATCTTCTTTGTATTTACTGAGTAGTATTTCTACTATTATTTACTTATCATTTTCAAATATATTACAATAAAGATGGAAATTAATTTTTAATGTTTCTGTCCATGTGCTGCTACTTTAAATCATTTTACTTGCAACCAGAGAAATACAATTTATATTAAGGGAAATACTAGAGTTATGAAAAAAACAAAAACTCCAGCAGGTTCTGGTTGAAGCTGGAATTTAACCATTAAATGCTTATTTTAGATCCAGTCATTTCTCACAGACAAATTACTGCCCTGGCAGCAGCAAGATTGTGACAGAGTTCTTATATCTAGTTTTTCAATATTCAGTACTAGTATTTAATAATGAAAACAAGATGGATTACTCCTTGTAACATGTGACAGACATGATGAAATAAGCATTATCATAACTATTTACTGCTTTTTAAAAAAGAAATGTAATAGGAAATGAAACTGCTCAATGTGATACTTTGAAAACTTTGATAAACAGTATGTACATCATAAAAATGTCCATTGGAAATGCCTGAAATAATTCTCCCCCAATACAATTAATGTTTATTATAAAATATAAGACTTTTATTCTTTCACTGTGTGGAAGATTTCACAGTATTTTATTAAAAGTGATTCTATGATCTACTTAGCTTTGGCAAGGAAATCATTTTATTCTTACTTTTTCTGAAGTTGGCTCATGTAATCAATATAAAAATTGAGAAAAGTGCTAGTTCATGACCTGATTTGTGATATCTCATTGCATGAGAAGGTATCATGATCCACTTTTATAGGAAGCACAAGGTTATCTTACTGGAAGTATTGTGTATAATAAAAGCAATATTCAGTTGATTTGTATATTTTAAAGAAGGAAGCCAAAACAATGATCAGATTTAAAATATATTAGAGACTATAACTTGTAAAAAATATGTGCCTATGAGCTTAACATAGATTTTTAAAGCATTAATTTCTAGACATTTATTCAACAAATATTAATTAAACACCTACTATAAGTTAGGCAGTTTCTGGAGTCTAGGGATAAAGTGATGAACAACAAATCAGAAGAAAAAACTGTATTCTTGTAGGGATTACTTTCTAGTTTCTGGAAGCATACAAAAAACTAAGTAGAGTTGACTCTTGAACAACATGCGTTTGACCTGCATAGGTTCACTTACATGTGGGTCTTTTTCAACAAATACCGTTCTGGGTTCCATATTTGCAGCCAAATGTGGATCAAAAATTTTGTGTTGGGGGATATAAAACCCACATACACAGAGGCCAACTGTTCGTGTCCACAGGTTCCACAGGGCCAACTGTAGGACTTGAGTATGTGCAGATTTTGGTATACACAGGAGTCCTGAATCCAATCATCCACAGATATCAAAGGATGGCTATAAATAAAAATAAAACAGAAAACAAAGATGGATATAGTCATGACGTAAGCATTGTGTTTTTGTCGTTGCTGTTGTTGTAAAGGATGGTCAGAGAAGGCTTCACTAAAAAAAAAAAAAAAAAAAACCATGTTAAGCAAAAAATTTAAGTGAAGGAACCTTGAATATCTACAGAATACCTGAAAATGGAAATAGCACATACAGATTTCCAAAGGTAGGTATATACCAGGCATATTTGAGGAACACCAAAAAATCTCAAACAGCTGTAGTAAAATGAGCACTGGAGAGAGTAGTGGAGGAAGAAATCAGAATATTAAGGAGAAATCAGAATATTAAGGATTTTGCTGTTGCTCAGAATGAGATGGGAGGCATCAAGAGTTTTGAGCAGAAAAAATAAATAATCTGGCATTGCTTTATCAGTATCACTCTGACTGCTGTGGTGAGATGGAAGTTGGATAAGGGTAGTAACAAGAAAGTCAGTCAGAAGGTTATTTCAGTAACCTTTATGAAAACCTGCAGTAACACAAGTCTATAGTCCCAGGTAGTTGGAAGGTTGAAACAGGACTAGGAAGCTGAGGCAGGGGGATTGCTTGAGCACAAGACTTTGAGTTCAGTCTAGGAAACATATCATAACCTTGATGAGAGACCCTTTGATCTGGATCAGGAAGGTTGCAGTGAAGTGGTGAGATTGTGGATATATTTTAAAGGTAAAACTAAGAGGATTTGCTAGCTAATTAAATGTAAAATAAGAAAATGAGGAAACTTAAGTATTTTGGGTCTAAGAAATTAAAGTTGCCACTAACTGAAATGGTAATTTGTGAGAGAAATATGTTTAGTCAAGGAAGATGAAGAGGTCAGCTTTGATCATACTACATATAAGATGCCTATTGAAGCTGAGCTCAGTGGCTCAGCCTGTAATCCCAGCGCTTTGGAAGGCTGAGGTGAGTGGATTGCCTGAGCCCGCGGGTTCGAGACCCACCTGGGCAACTTGGTGACACCTCATCTCTACAATAAGTCAAAAATTAGCCGGGCATGGTAGCGTGTGCCTGTAGTTCCAGCTACTTGGAAGGCTGAAGCGGAAGGATCACTGGAGCCCAGCAGGTCGAGGCTGCGGTGACCGGGAGTGGCCACTGCACTCCAGTCTGGGTGACAGAGTGAGACTCCAACTCAAAAAAAAAAAGATGACTATTGAACATCCAAGTGAGGCTGTTCAGTCACCAATTAGATATAGGAATTTGAAGCCCAAGGGAAAGTGTAAGTTGAAGATATAAGTTTGGTGACCATTTTTAGATGATATTTAAAGCCATGAACCTGGACAAGAACATCAAGAGTCCAGATGTTTAGGGATATGTAAAGCAATCAGAAAAAAAGACAGAAAAAGCAGTAAGGAAAAGAAGCAACTAGAAGGATATGTTGCTTTGAAAATCAAGTTCAATATATATTTTAAGGAGGAGGTGTAAATAATTGGTCAAATGTGGCCAATAGATAAGATGAATATCCAATTGGAATGAGAGGAAGTATGGATAGCACATATAGGTAATCCTTTTAATGAGCTAGCCTCTAGAAAAAATGAGCAGAGAAATGGAGCAGAAACTGGAGAAGTTGGAAAGGTTTGTTTATTTGCTTGTTTTTTAATGAGTGAAAGAATAGTATTTTGTATACTGATGTGACTGACTCAAGGAAAGAATAAAGGATACAATTCAACTTTAGCAACAGGAAGAAAGGATTTCACAACAAATGCTGGTAAGTGAGTAAATGTGGTTTGGAAGCTTAAGGGAGTGCCCTTGTAATTGCTTCAAATATCTCAGCTAAATAAAAACCATCCATTGAGAAGGTGATATTTAAGCTCTGAAGTGAGATGAGAAGGTTAGAAGTAGAAGTGTGGGAGAGTAAATGAACTGAGGCAATAAAGAGTGTATATTAGACAGCAATAAGAGACAAGCTAAAGATTTTAAGGAGAAATTTAAAGTGAGACTGCTCCACATGAATGTTTCTTTCCAAACGTATTCAGCTGCAAGGACGTAGGCACTGATAAGAAAAGAGTTAGATTTCATAGATTTTGTTTTTATAAGTGTGATTGCATAGCAAGTAGGATGTTGAAGGTGCATATTAGGGAGTGGTTAAGATTGAGCATGGATTTTAAGGTGAATAAGAAGAGGAATGAAGACAAGAGGTGGCAAAGGATAGCGAATTTTGAAATAAGTGGATTTAAGTTTTCCAAGTAATTGAAGGATTAATAGAATTGGGTGAAGGAAGTTTAATGCAGTAGAGTAACACTCCTTGAAATGCGCATCATGGATGAGTTGTGTTAAACTCCTCAAAAATATCACCAGTAATCTGTTAATAAAGCACAAACTGGCTTATTGGAATTCACTGCCGTAAGTCAGTAAGGGCAAACACCACCTTGACAATCTATTGGCTATGTTTCAAAAAGAGGAAGTTGGGAGAGGCTATTTATACAGTTAGAGCTCTAGGCCTAAATTTTAATTTTTTTTTAAATTCTGAGAACTAGGATCTGAGCAAAATTTGTGACATAACTGTTTAGGATTAGTAGGCAAAGCAACTACAGTCTTGAAGCAAGACTAAATAAGTAATTATTATTCTAGACAACTTTTTGCCTCTCAGGGGAACTGACTTAGATAAAGACCTTCCATAAATTGATTTGCAAGTATTTTCTGAAACAGACCATAGACTTATTTACTATATTATAGTTTTAGTCCTATCTTTCCTGAACAAAGTTGTCCTGAAACAATTAAGTCATTCTGACACAAGTGGTCTCAGATCCTAGCTCTAACAGCTGAGTCATCTTAACGAAGATGATTGCAGTTCTAAGTTACAGTTATTATGTTGTCAAGGAAAATGTTTATTTATTTTTGTTCTTGTTTTGTATTTTGAGTCGTAGGGTACATGTGAAGATTTGTCATGTAAGTATATTGCATGAAGGTGAGGTTTGGGCTTCAATAAACATATGAATGCAGGTATCTTTTTGGTAGAGCGATTCATGTTCCTCAGGACATATTCTCAGGCGTAGGATTGTTGGGTCAAATGGTAGCTCAATTTTTAGTTATTTAAGAAATCTCCATTCTGCTTTCCACCTTGGTTGAAGTAGTTTACCCACCAACAAAGTAGAAGCATTCCCCTTCTCCACAACCTTGTCAACATATTTTGTTTTTTGACTTTTTAATGATTGTCATTCTGACCAGTGTGAGGTGGTATCTAATCGGGGTTTTGATTTGCATTTCTCAGATGAATAGTGTGGCTGAGCATGATTTCACTTTATTTTTTATGATTATTTTAATTATTATTATTTTGCTGCTTGAATGTCTTCCTTTCAGAAGTTTCTGATCATGCCCTTTGCCCACTTCTTAATGGGGTTATTTTTTTTCCAGTCTATTCATTTGAGTTCCTTATAGAACCTAGATCCTAGATATTAGACATTTATTAGATGCATAGCTTGCAATTTTTTTTCTCATTCTATGGGTTATCTCTTTACTCTCTTGATTTCTTTTTCTTTCTTTCTTTCTTTCTTCCTTCCTTCCTTCCTTCCTTTCTTTCTTTCTTTCTTTCTTTCTCTCTTTCTTTCTTTCTTTCTTTCTTCTTTTGCTGTGTAAAAACTTTTTAGCTTGATAATATCCTACCTAACAATTTTACATTTTGCTACATTTGCTTTTGAGGACTTGGCCATGAATTAATTGCCTAGACCAATATCCAGAAAGGTGTTCACTAAGTTTTCTTATAAGATTCTTATAGTTTGAGGTTTCACATTTGAGTTCTTGATTGATGCATTTTGAGTTAATTTTGTATGTGGCAATAGGTATGTCTTTATCTGAATGTGATTAGCCAGTTTTTCCAATATCATTTGCTAAATATGATTTCCTTTCCCCAATGTTTGCTTTTGTCAACTCTGTGGAAGATGAGTTGGCTGAAGGTCTGTAGTAGTATTTCTACATCTACTATCATGTTCTATTGGTCTATGTGTCTGTTTTTGGTCCTGTACAATACTGTTTTGGTTAAGACTGAGAGTATGATGCCTCCAGCTTTGTTCTTTTTGCTAAGGATTGCATTAGCCAATGAGATTATTTTTTACTTCCATCTGAATTTCAATATTGTCTTTTCTAAGTTTATGAGAAAGAGATGCTGGTAATTTGATAGAGATTGCATTGAATCTGTAGATTGCATTGGGTATGATGGACATCTTGATGATGTTGATTTTTCCAATTCATAAGCATGGGATGTTCATCCATTTCTTGGTGTTGACTTTGGTTTTTTTGAGCAGTATTTTATAATTCTCATTGTAAAGATCTTTCACTTCTTTGACTTGATGAATGCTGAGGTATCATGTATGTATGTATGTGGTGACTATGAATGAGATTGTGTTTTTCATTTGGTTTTCTGTCTGCTTGCTGGTGTACAGAAATGCAACTAATTTTTACACAGTGACTTTGTATCTCAATACTCTACCTAAGTCATTTATCAGTGCAAGGAGCTTTTTGACAGGTTCTCTAGGGTTTTCTAGTATAGAATCATATCATCTGCCAATAGGGATAATTTAGCTTGCTCTTTTTCTATCTGGATTCCTCTAATTTATTTCTCCTTCTTCAATGCTCTGGCTAGGACTTCCAGTACTATGTTAAATAGGAAGAGTGAAAGTGGACATTCTTGTCTTGTTCCAGTTCTTAGGAGGAATGCTTCTAGTACCTGCCTGTTAAGTGTGATATTGGTTTCAGGTCTGTCATAGATGACTCTTATTATTTTAAGGAATGTTTCATTAATGTCTAGATGTTTAAGTGTTTTTTTATCAAGAATGGATGTTGGATTGTATCAAATGCTTTACCTACATCTGTTGAGATAATCATGTGGATTTTAGTTTACATTCGTTTATGTGGTGTATTAAATTTATTTATCTCTATATGTTAAACCAGGCTTGCATCCCAGAGTTGAAGCACACCTGGTCATGATGGATGATCCTGGTAATGTGCTGTTGAATGGTATTTGCTAGTATCTTGTTGAGAATTTTGGCATCTATATCCATCAGAGAAATTGATCTGAAATTTTCTTTCCTTGTTGAGTGTTTACCACTTTGGGGTGTCAAGATGATATTGGCTTTGTAGAATGAACTAGGGAGAATTCCTTCCTTCTTGATTACTTGGAACACTTTCAATAGGATTGGTGTCAGGTCCTCCTTGTACATCTTGTAGAATTCTGCTGAGAACCCATCTGGCATAGGGTTTTTTTTTTTTTCCTGAGAGGTTTTTTATCATTGAGTCAGTTTCTCAGCTTGTTTTGGTCTGCTTAGGATTTCCATATATTTCTGTTTTAATCTTGGGAGTTTATGTGTTGCCAAGCATTTCTCCATTTTCTCCAGACTTCCTAGCTTACTCACATACAGAGGTTTGTAGTAATCTCTGATAATCTCTTCTATTTCTTCATGGTTGGATATAATATTGCTTTTTTTCTTGTTTCTAATAGTGTTTATTCAATTTCTCTCTCTCTCTCTCTCTCTCTCTCTCTCTCTCTCTCTGGTTAATCAGGTGCAAGGTCTGTCAATCTTATTTTTCCTTTAAAAGAACCAGATTTTTGTTTATTGATACTTTTTGTCTTATGACTTTTTTGTCTCCATTTAAGGGCAACGTTAGATTGTTTACTTGTGATCACTCTATTTTTTTGATGTGCAATATTATGAACTTCCCTTTCAGCATTGTTTTCATATGGCATCTCAGAGGTTTTAGTATTATATGTCCTTGTTTCTGTTTGCTTCTTGAAATCTCTGTATTTCAATCTTGATTAACCCAAAAGTCATTCATAAGTATGTTGTTTAATTTCCATATTTTTGTGTGTTTTATGGATTTCCTGTTGGTGACAATGTTTACTTGTTTTCCTATTGTGGTCCAAGAAGATGTTGGTATGATTTTGATAATTTGAAATTTGTTCACACTTGATTTATGTCCAAGTATGTGGTTGATCTTACAGTATGTTCCATGTGCTGATGAGAAGAATATATATCCTGTACTTACTGGGTGAAGTGTTCTGTAGATGTATATTAGATCTAATTGCTTGAATTTTGAGCTAATATTCTGGATTTCCTTGTTAGTTTTTTGCCTCAGTGATTTACCTAAGGCTGTTAGTGGGCTATGAAAAACCCCAACTATTATTGCATGACTGTCTATGTCCTGTCTTAGTTTAATTAGTAATGGTTTTATAAATCTGGGTACTCCTGTATTGGGTGTATATACATTCAAATGGATATTTCTTGCTTGTGAATTGAGTCTTTTATCATTATGTAGTGACCTTCACTGTCCTTTTTAATGTTTACTGGTTTAAAATTTATTTTGTCTGATATAATAATAGCTACTCTTGCTCTTTTTTTGTTTTCTATTTATCTGGAAGATCTTTCTCCAGCCTTTTACCTTGAAACTGTAGGTGTCATTTGCAATGAGATGGGTTTCTTGAAGAATCTAGAAGCATGGATTGTGCTTTTTTATCTAATTTACTACTCTGTGTCTTTTGGGTGGCATGTTCAGTCCATTCACATTAAGTTAATTATTGAT
The DNA here is from genome assembly GCA_027257055.1 of Cephalopachus bancanus. Lineage (NCBI taxonomy): Eukaryota > Metazoa > Chordata > Mammalia > Primates > Tarsiidae > Cephalopachus > Cephalopachus bancanus. The sequence continues at coordinate 3,688,041 of JAPVLO010000262.1, forward strand.
ATGCAAGTGGTTTGTTCCTGTCATATTGCTATTAAGAGGCTACTTTCTGTTTTAGGTTTTGTGATTTCTATGGTCTGTAAACTCTGTTCTTACCTATGCTTTTGCAGTGGGTTGAACTGTCCATCTGTTTCTGTGCTTAGAACTTCCTTAAGTATCTCCTAAAGAATTGTCCTTGAGGTGGCATAGTCTCTTAAGGGTTGGATGTCTGAGAAGGATTTTAACTGTCCTTCATTAATTAAGCTTAGCTCGGCAGAGTAAGAAATTCTTGGCTGGAATTGATTTTCTTAAAAGAACATTAAAAATGGGACCTTAGTCCCTTCTGGCTTGTAAGGTTTTTGCTGAGAGGTCTGATGCAATTCTAATGGATCTTCCTTGGTGTGTGGTCTATACTTCTCTCTAGTTGCCTTTAGGTCTTTTTTTCTTTCATGCTCACTTTGGTGAGTCAGATTATTGTGTGCCTTGGTAATGGTCTTCTCAAGCATATACCTCACAGAAATTATCTGACTGTCTTGTGTCTGCAGAGTCACTTCTCTAGCAAACAGGGAAAACTTTTTTGGGATGACATCTTGGAAGTCTTGTTCCAGGATGTTCTCAGTTTTCCCTTCTCTCTCAGGGATGTAGTACCATAGATTTGGTGTATTTGCATAGTCTCAGACCTCTCACAGGTTTTGTTCATATTTCCTAATCTTTTTCTCCTTGTTTTTGTCAGACTGGGTTAGTTTAATAGTTTGATCCTCAAATTCTGAGATTCTTTCCTCTAGCTGGTCGATTCTGTTGTTAATCTTGCTACAGTGTTTCAAAAGTCCAGGAGATAGTTTTTCATTTCCAGAAGGTAAGTTTGGTTCCTTCTTAGAATGCCAGATCAGCTTTCATTCCTGAACTGTTTTTGTTGCCTGGTTGATTTGAGTGTCCACTTTCTTATGGACCTCATTTTTTATCTTTGTCATTTATAGTCTGAATTCCATGTCTGTCATCAGGGACAGGTCTTTGATGAGTTATATTGTTTGGTATCTGGGAAGCCCCATTGTGGGTGTTGACTTCTTAAAGTTTTAGAGATTGCAGGTGTTTTTCTGCTGGTTCTTCCACATCTGTGAGGGCAGACACTTCTCTTTTTATTTCTTGTTTTGTTATTTGGTATTAGATAAAGTTGCTACTATTGGGGTGGCAGTTTGGGTTGTTTTTTTTACATGACCTCCCTCCTCTGGTCCACCTGTGGGGAGGGCAACAATGGTAGGAAGGGTGGTAAACTAGGGGGAAATCATCTGGCATTGCTTCACTGGTACAGTCTGATGGGGGCAGGACAAGTTTTTTTCTCCAGTTTAGAGGATTTCCCCTCCCTCTGGGATAAGTGCCAGGGGCTCTGGCTGGCCAGAGCTCGAGCGACCTCATTCCTAGCCCATGCTCCTCATCAGTAGGATTGGCAGGTAGCCATGAGGGTCCTCACAGCTTTACTCTAGCACAGGTACTTTTGGGGGCATGGAGCAGCCTCCTCCCCTCTGGCAGGACCACCCCTTTCACACAGATATAGAAGGGAACAGCTGTCTTGTTAATGGAGTATTGGTATTTCTCTCTCAGTCCACAGGTGTGTGGGGCTGTACCACTGTTCTTTTCAGAGATGTCCCACCTCCTACTTCCTTCCCTACTCCATGGGAGGGGTTATCTCAGTGATGGCAGCCCCCTAAAGGCAAGTCATATCTGAAACCCTGGTCTGGGGCTGAAATGGGTGACAGTGCCACTGGAGAAACATCCCCAAATTGAGTGTGTTGCCTCTGCTAGGGTCTTGAGAAGGAGGAAGGGAGAAGCACCCATGTACTGCAGACCACCCCCAAAGGGTGTTTTCTGCACAGTCTCCCTGTGGGGAGATTGACTGCCACTGGTGCCAGAGCTCACCAGGAGCTGTGGTTCCCCAGATTCCATGTGGATCCCATCAGTACCTCTGTCCCAATTCTGGGCAGCTCTACGCACCTGACCAGTGTAAGAGGGTTGTGTGGGGTGGACCTGTGGTGTCTTTCCTTTGGCTGGATCTGCAGAGACATGTGTAAGATGTGAAAAAAAAACTGTTACTTGGCCAGGCTCAGTGACTCAGTCTGTAATCCCAGCACTTTGGGAGACTGAGGCAGTAAATTGCCTGAGCCGTGGGTTTGAGACCTGCTCGGGCAACTTGGTGAGACCTCATTTCTACAATAGATCAAAAATTAGCCGGGTGGGCATGGTAGCGCGCACCTGTAGTTCAGGCTACTTAGAAAGCTGAGGCAGAAGGATCGCCGAAGCCCAGCAGGTCGAGGCTGCGGTGGCCGGGAGCGGCCACTGAACTCCAGTCTGGGTGACAGAGTGAGACTCCAACTCAAAGAAAAAAATACTGTCACTTTTTTTTTTTTTTGAGTTGAAGTCGCCCACTGCAGCCTCAACCTGCTGGGCTCCGACGATCCTTCCACCTCAGCCTTCCAAGTAGCTGGAACTACAGGCGTGCACTTCCACGCCCGGCTAATTTTTGAATTTATTGTAGAGAATGAGGTCTCACCAAGTTGCCCAGGTGGGTCTCGAACCCTCAGGCTCAGGCAATCCACTCACCTCAGCCTCCCAAATCACAGGGTTACAGGCTGAGCCACTGAGCCCGGCTAATACTGTCACTTTCATTCATTCACCTTTTCCTTCGCCAAGGGTCCTCTCCTGATCTCAGGATGGGGCTGCTTCAGAGGGTGGCTGAGGCTTGACACTGTCTGTCTTCTGTGTCCCAGGTGACCATCTGATAAACCTCACTTTGGATTTTCAGGTTTATCTTCTGAGTCCTAGGCCTGATCCTTCCTTTAGGTTTCTTTGCTGAGAGTGGCTATCATGTGATATCTCCAGTCATTCATCTTGACCCTCTCTCCGAAGGTCAAGGTTTTATGACAATAAGAGTAAGTGGTTGACAAAGAATGGGGGACTTTATCACTGGAGAATTGGATTCAAGGAACCAAATGAATATCAAGCTGAAAAAGAACTAAGTCAGAAATAGTATTAGAGAGGATAAAACTGAGCCAGGAGTCATAATTATCAACTAGTGAAGAAATGACTAGGGATCAATAGATAATACAATAATAAGAGATGCAAAGAGGTATGGTATGATAACATGAGATCCAAAACTTGGAAATTTAGAATGGAGGGAGAATAAATGTCCTGAAAAAGACACTGAGGAGCACAGGGGATTCCTAGAGCTACTTCTAGGCCATATGATAGTAAGAGTAAAGGAATGCATAACTTATAACCCTTTATTTAAGAGATAGCCAAGCAAAATCCTACAGGCAGCTGAGAAAGGCAGAGTCCTAGACCAAACAGGAGAAATGGAGATCCAAAGTCAGAAACAGTGGGAGTATGAATTCAGGAGGATGGTGAAGAAGCCCAGGTGTCAGGAGTGAGATCAAAAGGTAGAAATTATCAAAATCAGGAAGAAGATAGTATTAAGCAGAAGATATAGTGAAAGTTTAAACATATTTTATTTCAATTTCCTCTTCCCAATATGGGATTTTAAAAATTTTATTATTTTTTTCTATGACTTTAAAAGACATTTAAAGAGAAAAGTTAAAAATTCTTGAATCTATATCATAATAATCAGAGCCAACTCTGATTATGAAGTAAAAAGCTCATGCATCTTAGAAATAATTCAAGATGTCAGTGAACAACTTGCCTAGAGGCGAAATTCTCTATTTTTACTTAAATGTTTCATTTGATTAAGTAGAGGATGTGCTATCCATTGCCACTGAGATCTACTAAGCTATCACTTGCCAAATGGAAAAGCACTTAGAGCAAGTGATTAATACTTGTGATGAGTGGTAGATGATAGGGGATTCTCATAGCCATTATAAACTTTATGAATGCCTAATACAAATTAAGCTTCTAAAGGTTTTTCTTTTTTTCTTCATAACCATCTTTTCCCATCTGATGTTTAAAACAAAGATTATAATTCAAAAAGATAATTTCTTTCTCAAATGGTTGTAAAAAACAAAACAAAACAAAACAAAAAACCCGTTTAACTCTCATCCAAAAAGGAACTTATATTAATTTTAATATTATATAACTAATAATCTTATGATTATAAATAGTGGTAAAAACCTTGGTTGATAAATTTGCAGTGTAAGAGTGCACAATAAACTAACACCTGTTCATGAATAAAATACTCGGTAAACTAGGAATAAAGAAATTCCTCAATTTGATTTTTAAAATCTACAAAAACTCTGCAGCTACCATGATACTTAATAATAATTTAAAAAACTGGAAGGTTTCCATTAACCTAAGAAACAAGGTAAATATTCTCCCTCTCAAGAGTCATTTACAATATTATACTGGAGGTCTCAGATGATAATATAAGGTAAGAAAATAAAATGTACACAAAATGGAAAGGAGGAAATAAAATTGTCTTTGTTTGCAGATGATATTATTGTCCATAATAAAATAGAAAATCCAAAAGAATCAATAAAAAACAATTCCTGTTGGCAAATAATTTTTCCCATTCTGTGGACTGTCTTCCTGGTCTCTTGGTAGTTTTTTTAAATTTTATTTGCGGAAATTCATCAGTTTGATAAGGTCCCACTTGTCTATCTTATTTCTTAAGGTATGAGTATTTAGGATTCTGAATAAGAATTGGTCGCCAGTTCCAATTTCCATAAGGATGTCTCCTGCTTTTGCTAAGATTCTTATAGTTTGAGGTTTTATATTTAGGTCTTTGATCTATTTAGAGTTAATTTTTGTGTATGGGTGAGAGGTAGGGGTCCTGTTTCAATCTTCTGCATGTGATCAGCCAGTTTGCCCAGCAACATTTACTGAATAGTTTCTCTTCTCCCAGTGGTTATTGTTGGAGGTCAAAGATGAATTGATTTAGAAACTGAGACTTTACTTTTGGAATCTCTATCCTGTTACATTGGTCTATGTGCCTGTTCTTGTACCAATACCAGGCTGTGTTGGTTACTGTATCCTTATAGTAAAGTTTGAAGTCTGAACGTGTAATACCGCCTGCTTTGTTTCTTTTGCTAAGGATTGTTTTGGTTATTCGCAGTCGTTTATGTTTCCATATGAATTTCTGTATTTTCATTTCCAGGTCTGAGGAGAATGATGTTGGTAATTTAATGGGTATTGCTTTGAATCTGTAGATTGCCTTTGGTAGAATGGACATCTTAACAATGTTGAATCTTCCTATCCATGTTCATAAGCATGGAATATTTTTCCATTTGTTTGTGTCTTCTTGATTTTCTTTGAGCAGTGTTTTGTAGTTCTCATTGTAAAGGTCTTTCACTTCTCTGCTTAGGAAGATGCTGAGCTATTTCATTTTTTTGTGTGGCTATTGTGAATGGGATTGTGCTTTTAATTTGGGTACCTGTCTGCTTGTTGTTGGTGTATAGGAATGCAACTGTCTTTTTCACATTTATTTTGTACCCTGAGATGTTGCCAAAGTCCTTTATCAGTGCAAGCAGGTTTTTGACAGATTCTCTTGGATTTCAAGGTATAGGATTATATCATCAGCAAAAAGGAATGACTTGACTTCCTCTTTTCCTATTAGGATACCCCAGATTTCCTTCTTTTGCCTAATTGCCTAAACTAGGACTTTCAATGAAATGTTGAACAAGAGGGGTGAGAGTGGACAGCCTTATCTTGTTACAGTTTTTAGGGGAAATGTATCTGTCCATTTAGCAATATGTTAGCTGTGGGTTTATTGTAGATGGCACTTACCATTTTGAGGTATGTTCCTTCTATATCTAGGTGTTTGAGGATTTTTATCAAGAAGGGATGCTAGATTTTATCAAAAGTCTTTTCTGCATCTAATGATATAATCATGTGGCTCTTGTTTTTACATCTGTTGATGAATTTAATTACACTTATGGTCTTGTGAATGTTGAACCAGCCCTATATCTGACAAAGGCCAAACATCTATGATCAAACAAGGAACTCAAACACGCTGAAAGGAAAAAAACAAACAGCCTCATTTAAAAGTGGGCAGAAGACATGAATAGACACTTCTCAAAAGAAGATATATAGGCAGCCAACAGAAACATGAAAAAGTGCTCAGCCTCACTCATCATCAGAGAAATGCAAATGAAAACCACATTGAGGTACCTCCTAACCCCAGTAAGAATGACCATCATTAATAAAATAAGCAACAACAAATGCTGGTGAGGATGCAGAGAAAAAGGAAACTTTCCGCACTGCTCATGGGAATGCAAACTAGTACAACCTCTTTGGAAGACAGTGTGGTGGTTTCTGAAAGAACTAGAAATTGATCTTCTATATGACCCAGCAATTCTCCTACTGGAAATATACCCGAAGGAACTCAACTCATTCTACAATAAAGATACCTGCACACATATGATTGTTGCAGTTCTATTCACAATAGCAAGAACATGGAACCACCCATGCTGCCTATTGAAGCTGGACTGAATAAAAAAATGTGGTACATATATAGAATATTATGCAACCATAAGGAAGGAAAAACAGCAACTTAGATGGATTTAGAGTTGATCATACTCAGTGATCCAGCACAGAAACAAAGAACAGAGTATCATATGTTCTCACTCATAAGCGGACCTTGAGCAATTATAATACTACAAGAAAGCAATTGACAACAGTGGGAAATTGTTAGAGGAGGGGTGGGATTGGCAGTTGAGGGAAACTTCTAGGGGAGGGAGGGCATACCTCATCAACAAGGGTACTTGCATAATCAACATTTGTATACCTAACCTGAATTGTACCCCACATATTTATAATAAAAAATAAGAAAAATACATTTAAAATAAATAAATAAATAATACAATTTCTGAAACTAATAAGTGATTATAGTAAGGTTTCAGAAAACAAAAGTAATGTACAAAAGTCAATTGCTTCCTTACATGACAGCAAGGAACAATTGAAATTTGAAATTAAAAATACAATACCATCCATATTGGCAACAAAAATATGAATATTTAATCATCAATCTAACAAAATATATAATAGCAACACTAAACTAAAAAAGTAAAACTAAGAAACAAAATAAGTACTTTATTACATAAATAAATATATAATAGATCAATAAAAGAAAAAACTAGATCAATGGAGAGATATTTTATATTCATGTATAAGAAGACTCAATATTGTTAAGACTTCAATTCTTCCCAACTTGATCTGTAGATTCAATGTAATCCTAATCAAAATTCCAGACAGTTATTTTGTGGATGTTGACAAACTAATTCTATATGGATAGTCCAGAGGTCTAAAGCAGTCAACACAATATTGAAGAAGAACAAATTCAGAGGACTGACACCACATTAGTCAATTTCAAGATTTACTAAAAGCTTATAGTAATTAAGTATGGTAATGGTAAATGAATAGACAGATAGATTGTCTGAATACAGTAGAAAGCTCCCAAAACAGACACACACAAATATACTTAACTAATCTTTGTCAAAAGAACAAAAACAATTCAATGGAGAATTGACAGTCTTTTCAACAAATGGTGCTGGAACAACTGGACATCCTCATGCAATAAAAAAAATCTAGACACAGTCTTTATATTCTTCACCAAAATTAATTGAAACAGATTGTAGACCTAAATGTAAAATGCAAAAACTACAAAACTTCTAGAAGATAATTTCAATGACCTTGGGTTTGGATATGATTTATGAAATAGAACATTAAAGGCATGATCCATAAAGGAATAATTGATAAATTAAGCTTTATTACAATTGACATATTCTACTGTGCAAAAGACACTGCCAAAGGAAAAAAAATGATAAGGCAAGCCACAGACCAGGTCAAAGTATTTGCAAAACACATGCTCATAAAAGACTTTTATTCAAAATATACAAAGAACTTTTTTTGAGTTGGAGTCTCACTCTGTCACCCAGACTGGAGTGCAGTGGCCGCTCCCAGCCACCGCAGCCTCGCCTGCTGGGCTCCGGCGATCCTTCCACCTCAGCCTTCCAAGTAGCCGGAATTACAGGCATGCGCTACCATGCCCAGCTGATTTTTTGATTTATTGTAGAGATGAGGTCTCGCTGCCCAGGCGGGTCTCGAACCCGTGGGCTCAGGCAATCCACTCACGTCAGCCTCCCAAAGGCACGGGATTACAGGCTGAGCCACTGAGCCCACAAAGAACTTTTAACACTCGATAATAAAATGAAAGAACTATTCACACTTAAACATATATGCACCCAACACAGGAGCACCAGCATTTATAAAGCAAATACTAAGTAACTAAAAAAAGACATTGACTCTAACACTATGGTAGCAGGGGACTTGAATACCCTAATAGCCCTAGATAGATCATCAAGGCAAAAAATCAATAAGGAGATCCAAAACCTAAACTTGACACTCAAACAATGGACTTGATAGATACCTACAGAATATTCACCCAATGACCACAGATTATACATTCTACTCATCACCATATGGAATGTGTTCCAAGATTGGACACATCCTGGCCACAAATCAAGCATAAACAAATTCCATAAGGTCAAAATATTGCCATGCAACTTCTTAGACTACAGTGGAATAAAAACAAATATCAATACCAACAAAATTCCCCCAAAACCCACAAAGATGTGAACACTAAACAGCATGATGCTGAACAACTACTGGGTTAACACTGAAATCAAAGCAGAAATTAAAAGATTCCTGGAAACAAATGAAAATGAAGAAACAACTTACCAAAACCTCTGGGATGCCATGAAAACAATTCTAAGAGGGGAATTTATATCTCTATGAGTACACATCAAGAAAATTGAAAGATCACAAGTTGAGAGCCTAACAAATCACCTAAGGGAGCTAAAAATAGACCACCAAAACCTAAACTTTAGCAGAAGAGTCCAAAACACCAAAATAAGAGCCCGAATTTGGGACATAGAAGACAAAAATATCATAGAAAACATTAACAAAACAAAAAGCTGATACATTGAGAGAATTAACAAGATTGATGAACCCCTAGCTAGAATGAACAAGAAAAAGAGAGAAAAAGCCCAAATAACATGATCAGGAATTCAAAAGATCAAATCACAACTGACCCTGAAGTAATACAACAGATTATCAGAGATTACTATGTACACCTATATGGGAACAAACTTCACAACCTAACTGAAATGGAGGGCTTTCTGACATCACACAACTTCCCCAGGCTGAAATAAGAAGACTTGAGACATTGAATAGACTAATAAAAACCCAAGAAATTGACTGTCATAAGAAAACTACCTACAAAAAAAGCTCTGGATCAGAAGGCTTTCCAGCAGAATTCTACAAAACATATAAGGTGTTGCTGATACGAAATCTATTGAAAGTATTCCAGGCCATTGAGAAAGATGAAATTTTCCCTAAATCGTTTTATGAAGTGAACATCACACTGATACCCAAAACGGATAAAGATCCAACAAAAAAGAGAACTGCAAGCCAATATCCCTTATAAACATAGATCAAGAATTCTCAACAAGATTCTAGCCAATTGAATCAAAAACAGATCTCAAAAATCATCCACCATGACCAAGTAGGCTTCAACCCCAGGATGCAAAGCTGGTTCAACATTCACAAGACCATAAATGTAATTAAATACATCAACAGATGTAAAAACAAGAACCACATGATTATATCATTAGATGCAGAAAAAGCGTTTGATAATCCAACATCCCTTCTTGATAAAAACCCTTAAACACCTAGGTATGGAAGGAACATACCTCAAAAATAGTAAGTGCCATCTACAATAAACCCACAGCTAACATATTGCTAAATGACAGAAACTGGAAGCATTTCCCCTGAAAACTGGAACAAGACAAGGCTGCCTACCTTCACCCTTCTTGATCAACATTGTGTTGGAAATTCTAGCTAGAGCAATTAGACAAGAGAAGGAAATCAGGAATCGGGGTATCCAATAGAAAAAGAGGAAATTGAGTTATCCCTCTTTGTTGATGATATGATCCTATACCCTGAAAATCCAAAAGAATCTGCCAAAAACATGCTTGTACTATTAAAGGACTTTAGCAAAGTCTCAAAGTCCAAAATACACGTGAAAAACTAGTTGCATTCTTATACACCAACAACAAGCAGACAGAGAACCAAATAAAAGCACAATCCCATTTACAATAGCCACACACACACACACACACACACAAATGACATACCTCGGCATTTTCCTAACCGGAGAAGTAAAAGACTTTTACAATGAGAACTACAGAACGCTGCTCAAAGAAATCCAAGAAGACACAAACAAATGGAAAAATATTCCATCCTCATGGATAGGAAGAATTAACATTGTTAAGATGTCCATCCTATCAAAGGCAATCTACAGATTCAACACAATACCCATTAAATTATCAATAGCATTCTTCTATGATCTGGAAAAAACAATACAGAAATTCACATGGAAACATAAACGACCGCTGTGAATAGCCAAAACAATCCTTAGCAAAAGAAACAAAGCAGGAAGTATTACACGTTCAGACTTCAAACTTTACTATAAGGCTACAGTAATCAAAACAGCCTGGTACTGGTACAAGAACAGGCACACAGACCAATGTAACAGGATAGAGATTCCAGAAGCAAACCCTCAATTTCTCAATCAACTCATCTTTGACAAAGCCTTCAGCAACAACCACTGGGGAGAGGAGAACCTATTCAGTAAATGGTGCTGAGAAAACTGACCAATCACATGCAGAAGATTGAAACGGAACCCCTACCTCTCACCATACACAAAATTTAACTCTAAATGGATCAAAGACCTAAACATAAACATAAACCTCAAGCTATAAGAATCTTAGAAAATGCAGGAGACACCCTTATGGAAATTGGAACTGGCAACTAATTCCTTATCAAAACCCTAAGTGTTCATACCATAAGAAATAATATAGACACGTGGGACCTAATCAAACTGATGAGCTTCTGCAAAGCAAAAGGAACCAGCAAGAGAGCAGGGAGACATCACGTTGAATGGGAAACAGTATTTGCCAACTCTATATATGGTCTAACATCTAAGATTTACAAGGAACTCAAATGCACCCCCCCCCCAAAAAAAAGCCCCATTAAAATGTGGGCAAACCGGGCTACGTGGCTCAGCCTGTAATCCCGCGCCTTTGGGAGGCTGAGGTGAGTGGATTGCCTGAGCCCGCTGGTTCGAGACCCGCCTGGGCAGGCAAGACCTCATCTCTACAATAAACCAAAAAATTAGCCAGGCATGGTAGCACGCGCCTGTAATTCCGGCTACCCAGAGACTGAGGCAGAAGGATCACCGGAACCCAGCAGGTCGAGGCTGCGGTGGCCGGGAGCGGCCACTGCACTCCAGTCTGGGTGACAGAGTGAGACTCCAACTCAAAAAAAAAAAAAATGTGGGCAAAAGATATGAATAGACACTTCTTAAAAGAAGATATATGGGCAACCAACAGACACATGAAAAAGTGCTCAGCCTCACTCATCACTAGAGAAATACAAATCAAAACCACATTGAGATACCACCTAACTTTAGTAAGAATGGCTGTCATTGATAAAACAAATAGCAACAGATGCTGACAAGGATGGAGAGAAAAAGGAGCGCTTCTACACAGCTGGTGGGAATGCAAGCTAGTGCAACCTCTTTGGAAGACAGTGTGGCGGTTTCTGAAAGAACTATATATTGACCTTCCAAATGATCAAGCAATCCTCCTATTGGGAATACACCCAGAAGAACTCAAATCATTCTGCAAAAAATATACCTGCACGTGCATGTTTATTGCAGCTCTATTCACAATATAAAAAACATGGAATCAACCATGCTACCCATCGAAGCTGTACTGGATAAAAAAATGTGGTACATAATACACAATGGAATATTATGCAAACATGAAGTAGGACAAACATACGGACTTAGATGTATTTGGATGTATTTAGAGTCAATCGTACTTAGTGATCACAGAAACAAAGAATAGAGTACCATATATTCTTACTCATAAGCAGACCTTGAAAAATTATCATAATACCATAATAAAGGGATTGACAGTAGTGGGAAATTGCCGGGGAATTGGCAGTTGAGAGAAACTGCCAGGAGAGGGAGGGGAACACCTCATCAACAAGGGTACCTGCATAATGAACATTTGTATACCTAACCCTGAACTGTACCCCACATCTTTAAAATAAAACAAAAAATGAGATGAATGAACCAGTTATAAAATGAGCAGAAGATATGAATAGTCACCTCACCAAATTAAGTATACAGAAGGCAAATAAGCATATGAAAAGATACTTAACATCATGAGTCACCAGGAAAATGCAGACATTTTTATTAAAACAACATTGAGATACCACTACACATTTATTAGAATGGTCAAAATTCAGAACACCAAATTTTGGTGAGGATATATAATGACAGAAATTTTTATTCATTGAAGTGAAAATGCAAAATGGGACAACTACTTTGGAAGATAGTTTGGTGGTTTCTTACAAGACTAAACAGTCTTTTCTTTTCTTTCCTTTTTTTTTTTTTTTTTTGAGTTTGAGTCTCACTCTGTTGCCCAAGCTGAAGTGCAGTGGCATGCTCACAGCCACTGCAGCCTCGACCTGCTGGACTCAGGCGACCCTTCACCTCAGCCTTCCAAGTAGCTAGAACTACAGGCATGCACTACCACGCCTGGCTAACATACTCTTACCATATGATCCAGGAATCATGCATTTTGGTATTTATCCAAATGAATTAAAAACTTATATTCACATGAAAATCTGCATACAGACCTTCCAAACAATGGAATATCATTCAGTAATAAAAAGTAAAACGTTATTAAGCCATAAAAAGACATGGAAAATACTTAAATGCATATTACTGAGTGAAAGAAGTTAATCTGAAAAGACTGCATAATGTATCATTTCTTTTATATGGCATTCTGAAAAAGACAAAACTATAGAAATAGTAAAAAGATTAGCTGTTGCCAGGGTTCAGTGGGAAAGGAGGAATAAATAGGTGGAGGAAAGGGAATTTTTAAGACAATATAACTATTCAGTATGATATTATAATGGTGGATACATGTAAGTATACTTTTTTCATCATTCATAGAAGATACAATACCAATAGTGAACCCTAATGTAAACTATGGTTAGTTTGTCAGTAGTAACGATGGTGAGGAGACTGTGGTGTGTGGAGGGTGGGGTTACAGGTGAATTCTCTATAGTTTTCACTCAATTTTTCTGAAACTAAAACTGATCTACAAAATAAAGATAAATATATGTACATATATATGTAGCATATATTATATATAAGGATATATATACATATATTATCTTTATATTATATATTATATCTTTCGAACTATATCTTTATGTCTATAATTATCTTTGTGCTTATATGTAAAGATATATATATTTTATAAATGAGTTTTAGCTTATATTATATAGAATATAGAATATAAAGATATATATATAAATATAAAAAATATATATTTGACCAAGAGAAAATTATTTTTGAAATACACAAAAATATACAATAAAACAACAAGAGAAAGCAAATTGTAATATGAGGATTATATACTCCAGAATTTATTCTGTTTAACAGGCAAGAAGCATGGGAAACGATAATGGAAATTAGAAACAGTATAAATGCTAAAGAAAATGAGGTAAATAGTAGAAGACAAAGTTTAGTAGTGACACTACAAAATGAAGTTACATGGTGGAGGTTAGAACATTCGATTACTGCCCATCCTTCCCTACCATTTTAAAGCCCTATGGATTTGGGGTTTTTTTTTGTTTCTTTTTATCTTCTTAATGACTGTCTTTGTGCTTTCGTTTTTTAACATGAAAAATTTGATATAATTACCATTTTATACTTAGTAGAAAATTTTAACATACCTTTTGTCATTAATATGTTAAGAATAGAAAGAAAATCAATATTAAAAAAGTAAAAAAACTGGAAACAACTCAAATATTCATTTAGCAGAAAAATAGAGAAAAAAATGCAGTAGCTGTACCAGCAGTAGGAGTACATCTCACAAATGAGGTGATGAGTAACAGAAAACGCATACAGGAATACATATGGTACGATTTAGTTAAAAAAAAATTCAAAGACTGTAGTACAAAAAGTTTGTTTTTAAATTTAGCAATCAGATATTTGTTAACCTGTGGTAGGCAGTAAAGCCTTCCCTTTCCAATTACAATTAGGACAATGTGGCAGTGGAATGAATTAAAATGAATTGGTCACCATGTATTAAAACATCACATAAAATAATTTTAAAAACAATGAATTAGAATAGAGACTCAAGGTATATGAATGCATATATAGAACTCATATATGACAGAGATAGTCTTGCTTATAACTGGGAAATAAAAGGGCTTCTTAGTAATAGTATGGAGAACAATTGTTTACCCATGTAGAAATTTAAAGTGATTGGATAAATTCTTAAATCACCCCATTCACAAATATATATTACAGAAGCACTGAAAACTTGGATCTGAAATAAAAAAACTTTTAAAATAAATTACAGAAAAATCTATACTATCTTTGTGTAGGGGATGGATTTTTTTAGATGGAAACATATCTGTGCTTAAGATCAAATATGTGTAAATTTGACTGCTTTACAGTTTACTACCACTATTCATCAAAAAATACCAGAAAGAGGGGAAAGTGAGAAGCTATTTGTAAAGCTATTTGTAAAGCTATTTGAACACCAATCCAAATAACAATGGATTGGTGTTCAAAATATGTGAAAAATAGAACTGAATTTTTGAAAAAGACAATATAAAATTGAGGTAAATACATAAAATTCTTTACAAGAAATAAAATATCTTAAGTCAGTAAGTAAATGAAAAACTATTGTTTTTACTAATTCAGTTGAAAAATAAGAGTGAAATGATATCGCACTACACACTCACCAGAATGGAAAAAAATTAAGAAGTTTGACAGAAGAAGTGTAACAACAGGAGCATTGTTAATCTCCATTGGTGGGAGTTTTCTTTAGAGTTTTCGGTATATAATTAGAGTTTGGGAAAACAAACTGTCATTGTGTCTCAAAGCAAAATATTTGCATACCCTGTGACAAAATAAATTTATGTATAGGGATGTTGTTTAGAGATATTATTGTACATTTTTATCAAAGACCTACATAAGAATTTTTATAGTCATACTCTTTGTAAAAGTCCAAAACTAAACACAATTCAATTCAAATGTCTAGAGATTGAAAAATGGCGGAATACAGATATAGACAGATGGAGGTAGACAGAAATGGAGTCTGAGATAGAGATGAGAGAGAGGAGAGAGAACGTAACACACATCATAATGGATTATTATTAAGCAGTAAAAAAGGAGTGGGCACAACTACATACAGAAAATGAAACAGACATAAGCTATGGGTAATAATCTTTTTCCTGGATTTTAAAGATTTATTTATTTTTACTTGAAAAGTAATAATTGTTTATATTTATGGGGTACAGTGTAATGTTTTGTCTATGTACTCATCGTAGAAAGGTTCAATCAGCTGGGCTCGGTGGCTCAGCCTGTAATCCCGCGCCTTTGGGAGGCTGAGGTGAGTGGATTGCCTGAGCCCGTGGGTTCGAGACCCGCCTGGGCAGCGAGACCTCATCTCTACAATAAATCAAAAAATCAGCCGGGCATGGTAGCACATGTCTGTAATTCCAGCTACTTGGAAGGCTGAGCTGGAAGGATCGCCGGAGCCCAGTGGGTCAAGACTGCAGTGGCCGGAAGCGGCCACTGCACTCCAGTCTGGGTTACAGAGTGAGACTCCAACTCAAAAAAAAAAAAAAAAAAGAAAGAAAGGTTCAATCAAGCTAGATAACATATCCATTACTTACTTCACTGATGTATTATATTTTTTGTGATGAGGAAGTTAAAAACCTTTTCTTTTAGCAATTTTGAAGCACAAATTATTACTTACTATGGTTACTGTATAGTACAATAGTTCCCTGAAACTTTTTTCTCCAGTCTAACTGAGACTGTACTTTTTGATCCACATTCTCATTTCCCTTTTTCTCTTCAATTCATTTGGATATATACCCAGAAATGGTATTACTAGATCATATGTAATTCTATTTTCCACATTATTATCCAAAATCGCTACACTAATTGACATTCCTAGCAACAATGAACAAGGGCTTCCTTCTTTCCACTTATCATTCATCTTTTTTGATAATGACTCTAACAGATGTGAGGTAACATCTCATTGTGGTTTTAATTTGCATTTTTCTGATGATTTGACATGTTAAGTATTTTTTCATACATCAGATGATCATTTGTATTTCTTTTGAGAAATATCTGTTCATCTCCTTTGTCCATTTTTTGAGTTTGTTTTTTTTTCTTGCTATCAGGTTGTTTGAATTCCTTAAGTATGTTAGATATTAGCCCCTTATCAGATGTACAGCTTGCAAATATTTTCTGCCAGCCATGGATTGTCTTCACTCTGTTAATTGTTTCCTTTACAATGGAGAAGCTTTTTTTTTTGATGCAATCTCATTTGTCTATATTTGCTTTTGTGGCCTGTGCTTTTGGAGTCCTTGCCAAAAAATTATTGCCCAAACCAATTTTATCGAGGTTTTCCTCTATTTTTTCTTCTAGTAGCATTACAGGTTTTGTATTTTTATTCATATTTAGTTGATTTTTGCGTATCATTTAAGATAAGCATCCACTTTTATTTTTCTGCATGTAGATATCCAGTTATTCCAACGTCATTTATTGAAGACTCATTTTCATATTTTATGTTCTTGGTGCTTTTGTTATCAATTGGCTGTAAACACTTTGGTTTATTTCTGGGCTTTCAATACTTTTATGTTGGTTTATGTGTCTGTTTTGATGCCTGTAGCATGATGTTTGGAGTATAATAGATCAATATATCAATATCAGTTGAACAATATATCAAATATATTTTGAAATCAGAGAGTGTGATGCTCTTTTTGCTCAAAATTGTTTTGGCTATTTGGAGTCTTTCTGGTTTCATACAATTTTTAAACTTTTTTATGTCTGTGAAAAATGACATGGATTTTTGATAGGAATTGCATTGAATCTGTGGATTGCTTTGGGTAATATGAACATTTTAATAATATTACCTCTTTCATTCATAAATATGGGTTATAGTTCCATTTGTCTGTGTCCTCTTCAATTTCTCTTACCAATGTTTCATAGTCTTCAGTTTATAGATCTTTCACCTCCTTTATTAAATTTAAGTATTTTAACACTATTGAAAATATGATTGTTTCATTAATTTCTTTTTCATGTTTTGTTGTTAGTATATAGAAACACTACTGAATTTCATATGTTGATTTTGTAACCTGCAGCCTGAGTTTATCTGGTCTAAGAGATTATTGGTGGAGTCTTGAGAGTTTGCTGTATATAAGATCATGTCAGCAGCAAACGGAGACAATTACACTTTTCCTTTTCTTATGAAATGTCTTTTATTTTCTTTTCTTGCCAAATGTGTTGAATAGGACTTCAAGTACTACACTGAATAAAAGTGGCAAGAGTGGGCATCCTGGTTTTTGTTCCTAATCTTAGAGGAAAAACTTTTCAACTCTTCGCCATTAAGCATGATGTTAGCATCAGAATTGTCTTTATTGTTTTGAGGTAGATTTCTTCTATATTTCACCTAGATTGTTGAGTGTTTTCACTATGAAAGGACTTTGAATTTTGAGTTCATCAAGAATATTGGCCTGTAGTTTTATTTTCTTTTAGCATCTGTTTTTGACTTTGGTATCAGGATAATTCTAGCTTCATAAAATGAGTTTGAAAGCACTACCCTTTCTCCCACCACCTTTTCAGTTTTTTTGGAAAAGTTTAAGAAGGATTGGCATTAATTATTCTTTAAAGTTTGGTGGAATTTAGCAGTGAAGCCATTAGGCTTGTACCCTTCTGTGAAGAGAGATATTTTATTGGTAAATTCAATCTCCTTACTCATTATTGGTCTGTTTAGATGTTCTATTTTTTCCTGACTCAACTTTGGCATGTTGCATGTTTTTAGAAATTTATTCATTTTTTAGGTTATCTAGTTTGTTGGTGTTTACAGATGGTCCTCAACTTACTATGGTTTGACTTAAGACATTTTAATTTTATGATGGTATGAAAGCAATATTCAATCAAGAGAAACTGTACCTCAAATTTTAGTCTTTTCCTGGGCTACTGGTAAGTGGATACTCTCTCACAATGCTGGACAGTGGCAGAAAGCTACAGTTCTCTGTCAGCCACACTATGTGAGGGTAAATAACAGATACTTTACAGTGCACTATGTTGCCAGATAGTTTTGCCCAATTGCAAAAATGTAAGTGTTCTGAGCATGTTTAAGATAGTCTAGGCTAAGCTATAATTTTTGTTATGTTAGATGTATTAAATACATTTTCAACTAATATTTTTTAACTTATGATGGGTTTATTGGGATATAATTCCATTATAAGTAAAGAAACATCAGTAGGTTTCATAGCAGTCTCTTATAATCCTTTGTATTCTGTTATCAGTTGTAGTCTCCTCTTATATTTCTAATTTTGCTTATTTGAGTCATCTTTCCTTTTTTCTTTGTTAGTCTAGCTGAAATTTTGTTGATTTGTTTATCTTTTCAAAAACAACTTTCTGTTGTGTTAACTTTTTTCTATTACTTTTCTAGTTTCTATTTTGTTTATTTTTACTTTAATCTTGTTGTTTCCTTCCTCTGCTAATTCTAAATTTACTTTGGTTTTCCTTTTGTAGTTTCTTGAGTTATAATGTCATATTGTTTATTTAAAACGTTTCTTCTTATTTGATATGTGTTTATTGCTACAAACTTTTCTCTTAGAAATGTTTTGCTGTACCTCATAGATGTTGGTATGTGGTATTGCCATTTTTGTTTGTATCAAGATATTTTTAACATTTTTCTTAATTTCTTCTTTGATTCATTCATTGTTCAGGAGCATTTTGCTTAATTTGCACATATTTGTGAACTTTCTGTGATTCCTCCTGTTACTGATATCCAGTTTTGTATCATGGTCAGAAAAAGTACTCTACATGATTTCAATATTCTTAAATTTGTTAAGACTTGATATGTTGCCTAACATATGATTGATCTATCCTGAAGAATGTTCTGTATGCACTTGAGAAGAATGTGTATTCTATTACTGTTTAATAAAATATTCTGTAAATATCTGTTACGTTCATTTGATCTAAAGTGGAGTTCGGATATGTTTCTTTACTGACTTTTTTCCCTGAAGCTTTCAATATTCCTTCTTTGTTCTGAGCTGTTGACAATGTGATTTTAATGTTTCCTATTGTGGGTCTCTTTGGATTCTACCTATTAATTGTCCATTGAGCTTTATGGATATATATTTCTATTTCTTCTCCCAGACTTGGTAAATTTTTGGCCTTTATTTCTTTGAATGTTTTCTGTTCCTTTTTTGTCTCTCTTCTTCTGTTACTTCAGTAATGTATATATTATTCTGTTTGATACTGTTCCATATGTCCCTTAGATTATCTTCACTCCTTTGTATTCCTGCTATTTTTTTGTTTCTCAGATTGGATGATGTCCAATAACCTGCTTTGATCTTACTAATTCTTTCTTCTGCATGATTTAGTCTATTGTTGAGCTAGTCTGCTTATTGACTTTTTTAGTTTAGTTATTGTATTATTATGTTCTTCAGCTCCATGACTTGTTTGATTTTTAAAATTTTTTTAAATTTTCTATTTCTATGTTGAAGTCCTTTATTTGTTCATGCATTGCTTTCCTTACCTCAGTGAGTGTCTTTATAACTGTCCCTTTGAAATCCTTGTCAGGTAAACCATATAGCTCTATGTCAGTAGGACTGGCTTCTGGAGATATATATTTTCCTTTTATTTATAATATTTTTTGTTTTTTGCTTTTTTTGAGTTGGAGTCTCACTCTGTCACCCAGGCTGGAGTGCAGTGGCACACTCACAGTCACCCCAGAGTCAACCTGCTGGGTTTCAGTGGTCCTTCTACCTTAGTCTTCCAAGTAGACGGAACTACAGGTGAGCGCTACCACATTTGGCGAATTTTTGATTTCTTGTAGAGACAAGGTCTCATTAAGTTGCCCGGGCTGGTCTAGAACCCACATTCTCAGGCAATTCACTCACCTCCGCCTCCCAAAGTGCTGAAATTATAGACTGAGCCACTGAACCAGGCCTGTAACATAGTTTTATGTTTATTCATTTACCATGATTTTATGTGTTGGTTTCTGTGCATTTTAAAGAACCACTTCTTCCGGTATTTTTAGACTAGCCTTGTGTAAATGTTTCTTCCCAATCAGCCTGACCAGAGATTCTATGTACATCTAAACTCTTTGTGGCTGTCCAAACCTACTGTCTTTGTTATTAGGGGTACCCAAGAAACTAGAGAGTGTCAAATCATGCTATTGCATTGAGCAAGGTAGGATAAAAGCCTATCCTTTATGATGCAGCTGGAGAGGTTTAGGTGTTGTATGTGGGTTCTAGTTTATTATTTCCTAGGAAAGAAACTGAGAGTCAGAGTCTATCACTCATTTCTTTTGCCCTTCATCAAGTAGAGGGCTTGAGGCAAATGCCTGCACTCTCAATCAAATTGCTCACTTTGATCTGGGGACATAATTGCTGAGATTTTGCAGGTTGAAAAGTCACCTTTTTTTCCCTCTGTGGACTGCAAGACTCAGGAACACAGAACTATGCTAACTTCCAGAGCTAGGTGGTTTAGGAGCCTTGGGTGAAAGCTGTAAAAGTTGGGGCACGAAGTGGCTATAGAAACTGCTTCCAGGGAGAGTCTGACGACCTGTATTTACTCTTGGAACAAGCCAGGGAAGAAGAGGCAGGTGTTGCCCACTTTTCTTTGAGCAAACTGAAGTCGCATTCCTGCCTAGCAGAGATAGATTTCTGGTCTGAACTTATTGCTGAAGCAAGCCAGAAAGAAAAGTACAGTGAGTGTCCACTTTCCCTTTCACGCACAGAGAGATTTCCCTGGCTTCTTCCAATGAGAGATTGCAAGAGTATATTTCTAAATGAAGCCAGGCAAGACGGCAAAGAGACTTTTGTCGCCCTCATTCTTGCCAAAAGAGGTCTTCAACATCTTCCCATAAAGGAATTTCAGGTCTTGGATTATCACTGGAACAAGCCAGGGAAGAATGTGTAGCAAGTGCTCACTCTGTTGAAACAAGCAAAGATTTTACATTCTCCGCAGGAGGAGATTTCTTTTCCCGAGCTGTTGATGAAGCAAGCCAAGGAGGAAGAAACAATGCCCAAGTTCTCTTTCAAGTACAAAGAGATCCTCCAGCTTCCTGCTAATGAACGATTCCAGAAATTTATCTCAGGAGCAAGCCAGGGAAGAAGGCATGGGAGTGCTGCTTTATAAATTTTTGTAACAAACAAAGGCCAAGATGAAGCCTTCAGTCACTTTCTATAGAGAGGCTGTAATGTTGGAATTATTGGAGCGAGCAGAGAGAGAAGGTTCAAGAAGTGCTCACTCTTCTGTCCAAACAAGGAGGGATTTTATATCTTCCATGCAAGAGATTCCTAGCCAGTAAGCCAGGTGGGGAAGAAGACGCAAGGTGGGCTCCCTTTTTCTTTTAGGCACAAAGAGGATTCCCAGCTTCATTCTATTGTGAGATTGCAGAAATTTATCTCAGCAACTAACCAGAGAATGTATGCAAAGGGGTGCCATCCTTCCTATTCTTGTTGGCAAAGGTTTTTAACCTCTTTCCATAGAAATATTGTAGAGCTGGAATTATTACTAGAGCAAGCTGGAAAAGGAGATGCAGAGAGCGATGTACTTCTCTTTTAAGGTTAAGGAACTGTAGTCTTTATTTTCTATGTAGACGCCCAGATTCTGACTTGCTAGAGGCCAGAGCCACAAGGAGTGGCTGGGAAAGCATGCAGCCAAAACCTTTCCCAGGGAAAGTTGGAAGCTGGGTTAATTAAAAAAACAGGGTATTATAATTAGCTCTGAACCCTAAAGAAGCTGAAATTCTTAATATATATATGTACCTCAATCATGAAGAAGTTGGGGAAATAATCAGTAAATTTTAATATAGAATTAATTCTGTGAATATCTTCACATGTGAGAAATTCTGACAAATAATTTTAGAAACACAGATGAAGCTTTGGCCTCTGATTTTTACTAGGAAAGTTCAGATGGTAAACCAGGAAATTTTTCACATTGACAATATGTGTGAAATCAAACATTTGCATATTTAATCTTTCATAGAAAACTATATTCTAGATTATTACTTATTACTACCCACAATGTATGTAAAAAAAGTAATCCTTTAAAGTTCATGTTTTCTAGAATAAGTAATTGCGTTTCTTTGCTCATAGATAATGAATAAATAAACCTTGCTTAAAGAATTTAAGTAGCAAGGAACCACATAATGTGTTATTCCATTTATATAAAATGTCTTTAACAAGTAAATGTATAGAGACAGAATACAGACTAGGGCTACATAGGGATGGGAGGAAGAGGAAAAATGGAACTGACTGCTAATGGGTATGGGTTTTTTGGGGGAGAGATAAAATGTTCTAATAATGTGGTGATTTTTGCCCAATTCTGTGACTGTAGTGAACTTTTATTTGTACATTTTAAATGTCTGAACTATGCAGTATGTGCCTTATCTCAATAAAGTTGTTACACAATTTTTTTAATCCAAGTAGTAAATATGTATGTAAATAAATATAGCAATCCTATTTACATAGAAGTATTTCAAAGAATAAATGACTTTTATAAATAATCAAAAGGTTTGTCTTTCTTATACCATAGAGCCAATTAATTATCTTGATGTTTGATATACAGGCCCAGAACTAATTATATACATATTATGGTATTTAAGAGGATGAACTCTGAAGCCAGAGCTCCCGGATTTAAATCAGATTTCTTGGTTCTGCCATTTTTCAACTATGCGACCTCTAGCAAACCACATAAACTCTTAGTACTTCATTCTCCTTAACTATAAAATGGGGGTAATAGCATCCCTTCTCATATGGTTTTCAAAAAGATTAAATGAGACAATACATGTAAAGTTCTTATAATAGTACATTGCATGTAGTAAACACCCAAAATATGTGTAAATTATTTCTAAATTACTATAATTATTTCTATAACAACATATAAGGGAGAGTATCCCAAAGACATGCATGAATTACATGCAAGAGGTTTGTAAAGAGTCTAGAGAGAATGACAGCAAAACGTTAATAAAGAATCAAACCCCATGACCCAAACATTTTCCACTAGGCTCCACCTCCCAATTCTGCCACATTGGGGCTCAAGTTTCTTTCTTTCTTTTTTTTTTTGAGTTGGAATCTCACTCTATCGCCCAGACTGGAGTGCAGTGGCCGCTCCCGGCCACTGCAGCCTTGACCCGCTGGGCTCCGGCAATCCTTCCACCTCAGTCTTCCAAGTAGCTGGAATTACAGGCATGCACTACCAGCCCAGCTAATTTTTTGACTTATTGTAGAAATGAGTTCTCGCCAAGTTGCCCGGGCGGGTCTCAAACCTGCGGACTCAGGCAATCTACTCACCTCAGCCTCCCAAAGCGCGGGATTACAGGCTGAGCCACCGAGCCCGGTGGGTCTCAAGTTTCAACATGAATTGTGGTTGGGATAAACCATATCCAAACCACAGCATGCTGTCAACATTTTAAAATATTTGTTAGACTTTGCAGGAACCAACCAGAGAAAAAATAAGCTTTACCAAAAATTACTTGTATTCATACTATTTTGTTTATCTCATATTTGCTTTCAAATTTTAGTAGTTAAAAACTTTTTCCTGGCAAAAATACCATGTAACCAGAAACAAAGGAGTTACACTACACCACTTATTGCCCTTTAGTAAGCGTGAGCTCGGGTTAATGAGATTCTGTTCAAACAGCGAAAAGACTTTAAGTAATTTAAAACTATTCATGCTATTTGTTGAACACTCTATTAGTTAATAATAAATAAATCCCATTCTAAAAGTAGAAAAGCACTATTGCAATTTCCTTTATCGTTTCGCCTTTTCCCCATCAAATCTCAACATTTATATTTTTCATAAGCAATTCTGATATCTTTTTTTATTTTATTTAGTGTGTTTAACACAAGATAATATCACAAATAGCCTTTTCTGTGTGTTTTTAAATTATTTTTAATCTGTTTTTGTAGTTTCTTGGATTTGATGGGTTAAACTAACCTATTGATGAAGGTTACATCTTGTAGTTTGTGTTTATATGTATAAGAATTTTATGAGCTTTTAAAATTTCAGTTTATAATCCCCAAATATATAATGACTCTTGAAATTTATTTACCTATTGTAACTTTTTTCAAAAAGAGTTTCAAGAGAAAAATTCACCTTTCATGGTAAGGTTTAATTGCAGAATAAGATTGATTTGCAGGCCACACTGAGCTGTAAATAAGAGAAAAAAGTGGCGAGAGTATTGAAGGAGCAGTATGCGAGACATTGTTGGAAAGAGCTGGTTTTTCTTTTGGTTTACTTAGAAAATGCCAGAATGACAATTTCTAAGACCTTTGCAAAAAGAATAGTGAAACCAACTAAGAGACTCTCAACATCTCAGTGCTTGGACTACTATGTCAGCCCTGACACTCACTGACATATTGTTAGTGCTTAGAGTATCTAGTAAGAATGGTCTAACCTTTTATTCGAAACTGTTCTAAGGACCTGTGAGTACCTAGTAAATACAATGTTTTCAATAGCTTTTTTTTTTCCCCACAGCATATTCTCTGGCATTCTTCATAAATGTCCACTTGGTATTTCTTGAAAAATTAGTTTCTCAGCAAGAATTTTTTTCACTTTTAGAAATAGTTTTAGTTAAAATGAAACTTAAGGGAAAGCTATAGTATCACTGATTAAGAAGCTACCAATTATAAAAGACAGAAAAAAAAATCAGCCACACAAAACTTTTTTTTTCCTACAGTAAGTGATGTTTGTACTCCTTAAATTTTGAGAAAGAACTTCATCAATGATTTTTATCCTAGGCTGCTTGTGGATATACTGTTACTTTCTAAAGCATGTCTGGTGTTTGAAAATCATTTTCCTGCATTTATATCCAAGAGTAATGTTTCTTCTTATTCTATGTACCTCACAATTGAATGAGGTCCAGCTTAATGGTATAGAAGACCCAGAAACCAAACGCGCAATTAAAATACTGACAATGGAATGCTGGATAAAAACACTTTGCTCTCTTTTAACCACTGTATTTTAAATTCACAAATAGTCCTGACCTACACTGAGCTTCATTTGGTTTGTAAAATATTTTTCTTTTTGAAAAAGAAAGTCATTAATGTCAATTGCAAAACTCATAAGTACTTCAAATTTCTTAATGAAAATTAAAAATCTAGATATATTTTCAAAATTTACCTGTTTTTCTATAAAATAAGTGAAGACTTTGCAGAGAATGTGCATTCGTATCTGAAGTGCCTGAAATTTGTTTCACTCACTGTCCCTGGGATAGTTCAGCCCTAAAATGCAGTGAGTTCTGCTTCAATAATTTCCACTCTGCAAAGTAAATAAAAATTTGTGGTGTAATGGGCAGGGATTTTGCCACCAATCATCTATTTGTATTAATTGGATTTGTGAAATGAAACTCCTGCATAGTTTAATGAGAATAGTATGCTAAAAAAAAAAAAAAAAATTTGGACTCCATCTTATGCAGAAAGGCTTCACAAGACAAAGAACTTAAAACCCCTGCTACTCGTCTGCACTCTGGATTTGTAATTAGTGTCATGCATGGCAGCAACACTTCGATGTGCCTGCACTTTTCACTTTGCAAATGCTGCAAAAAAGTACAAGTCATAAAAGAGAAACAGGGTTCATATTTCCCTTAAATTGTCAATAAAATTTATATCTAAGCTCATTTCAGTTTATAAAACTGTGCAATTGATATAATTCAAAACATTTCCGATCTTTAAATTTAGGATTAATTTTAAGTAGTTTATCATTTTAGAAATTTGTGGCTAGACGCAGTGGCTCACACATAATTTCATCACTTTGGGAGACCAAGGTGGGAGGATTGCTTGAGTCCAGAAGTTCAAGACCAACCTGGGCAACATAGTGAGACCCCATCTCTACAAATAATAAAAAAAACTAGCCAAATACAGTGACATGCATCTGTCCCAACTACTCCAGAGAGTGAGGTAGAAGGATCTCCTGAGTCCAGTAGGTTGAGGCCATGATCATGCCACTGCACTCTACCCTGGGTGACAGAGTGAGATGCCAACTAAAAAAAGAAAAGAAACCCAGAAATGTGTAATGTTTCTGGGGGAACAGGATATATCGTTTGTTGTAAAAAGCCTAGATCCAGTAGTTATCATCACAAAAATATGCAACAGCTAATCTTATGTATTGTATGTCTTTCACATTGTGTTTTATGATCGATAGATAACAGATAATCCAATTTATATGGAATTCTCCAGGGGAAGATTTCAAGATTATTTTAGTAAAATGAAAAGTATTCATTTCTGCAACTTTGATAAAACTGACAAGTAAATTTGTGTCTGTCTGTTAGAAATTATTTTAAAGTACATACTTAATCATTTATTAAAATTATTCATTATGAATTATGAACAAAACGTCTCAAAACAATTACTTTGAAATTACTATGCTTAGTGATGAGGGTGCAAATATAAACAATGTCTAGTAGTCACTGCTCTAAGTCTGTTGGGAGATACAGTTGTACAGAGCAAATATTTGAAATAAAATATAGCACATTACAACGTGCTGTTGAAATAGAGAATCAGAGATTATTTTCATGTAGGAGATTCTAGATGAATTATATCATATGGAAGGGACTGTTCAGTCATAAATGAAAAAAAGGATGTATCATAAAGATGGCAAAACATTTAATCATAGAGTGACATGCATGGAACATCTCAGCATATGTCATATGATATGACAGCAATTTGAAGCACTCTTTTCTAGCAATAGAAATAGTGTTCTCAGATTATTGAAGCCAGGAAGGTAAAAACTGTAAAACTTGAAGATGATGAAATTATAAAATTCATAACCTATTTTTGGCATGGAGTAACAGGCACGTGTTGACAATCAATAAATATTCGTTGAATAAGGGAATAAACATTTCACGCTTATTTTTTACATAAAATGAACCATTTAATATTCACAACCAGCCTACAAAATAGACAAAGTAGGAATTATGACGTCCCACTTCAGATAATAACATCTAAGCTAAGAGTCTTAAAGGGAATCAACTAAGGTACCTATGTAGTTAGTGACTGAGTAGGGACTTGTATATGTCTTGATTCCAAAGGCAACAATTTTCTTTTCTCTTTTTGAGCTGGGGTCTCACTCTGTCACCCAGGGTGGAGTGCAGTGGCACAATTATAGCTCATTGCAGCTTCGACTTCCAGGACTCAGGTGATTCTTCCACATCAGTCTCTCACCTCAGCCACCCAAGAAACTGGGACTATGGGCATGTGCTACCACATCTGATTTTCAGGGTTTTTTTTGTAGAGCCAAGATTTCAATGTGCTACCTAGGTTGGTCTCAAGCTCTGGGGCTCAAGCAATCCTCTTGCCTCAGCCTCCCAAAGTGCTGGAATTACAGCACATCCAGCCATTGAAGGTAATGACTTTCTATCTCATAATACCCCTTCTACCTGTACTGCCCTTCAATATTCAAGTTTCAAGATGTCTAGAGAGAAAGAAATTTTGTTTGTGACAAAGATAAGTGTGAAATAGCCACCCTACTTTGAAATTATTTGTCAACTCCCCTATCAAAATCAGGGATAGCTCTTTGACTAAATATAGTGTGAATTACCTTGTGGAGGTTTGACCCCTCATAGTATACTCAGTTTTGTTCCTTGAGATCAAATGATCAACCAAAGTTTTTATCTGGAAGTTTTAAGATGGTTGCATAATGATTGCAGAAGAAATGTCCCGAGTTGTGGCAAACAGGTAACTGGTTCTTCCACCATAACAACACATCTGCCCACATTGCATTGTGTTCAGTAGTTTTTGACCAAACACAGCATGACCCCCATACCCAATCCCCTCATTCACCTGATCTCACCCCAAGAAGTGTTTTGTTGTTGTTGTTGTTTGTTTCCCCAGATGAAAAATATCCTCAAAGGGAACATTTTGCCGATGTGAAAGAGGTGAAACAAAAACAGCAGAAGCTCCAAAAAGCATCAATATTGACAAATTCACAAACTGTTTTGAGCAGTGGGAAAAGCGTCTCAATAGATCTATCGCATAAAATGGAGAGTATTTTAAAGGTGACTGAAGTTTAAACATGTAAGAATAAATATACAATTTTTAAATAAATGAATTCCTGCTTTGAGTATTCTCCCTTGTATATTTCATTCAAGATCAGAACAAATCACTTGTCTCTAAGCAAAGAACACTTGAGCTGGAAAACAATGGCTTGAAACACTGAGGAAGTAAATCCTTGAAAATTTTCTTAGTCTTCTTCCTCTGTGAAAATCCACTTATGAGATTTGTCCTGCATCTCCTAACAGGGTCAGAAAGTCTGACACAGTCAGCATCAGATTCACAAGGCGTACAATATATTGAAAGTCTCAGTGATGTTGGACTATGGATTAGCATTGAGAGTGCCACCTTGTGGCCAAGATTGAAATTGGACAATCTCACAGGTTAACACTGTATGTGGGCAGGAAATTATGAGAAACAAACACAAATGACAAGACGATTGGAGGTAGGTTGGAAGGAAAAAAAGTCAAAGATGGAGAAACTTGTTTTTCTACTTATGTCCAGTCACATTTAAGACATGACACAGATGTTTAAGTAGAAGTTTAAGACTATTATATTCTTTGATACTTTTCCTAGATTGTTACAGATTTAAAGAAACCATGAATCTATACTTCACTGGGAGGATAAGATATAGTGAGGTAATATCTGAAATCATATGCAGTTCCTTTTGAAATGTCCCCAGTGTCATAGCCAAATTTTCTTTAGTCAGACCAGAACCAGTTACCAAGAGCAAAGCAAGGAATTGCTTTGCTGGTAAGTTTACTGTGAAAATAAAGTAGAAAACTGTATTTAAAAAATTAAATCAGAATAAAGTGTTAAAAGGGAGTTAAAAGTAGGTTGTATTAAGAAGAAACAGCCCCGGAGGATTGTTTGTAAAATTGATAAGTTCTAAAAAGTTTTATCTGTTGTGATGAAACTGGACTTGCTCTTTGACAACTCTCAGTGTTAGTTGCTCTGCTGAGATTTCAAGGGCAACTGTTTAAGGGCTTTGTCTTGCTACGAAAAAGTGAAGTGGTTTTATTCAATTATTTGTTTTGTCTATAAAACAAATATTTGTTGATTGTTTACAAAGTAGCCAACAACATGCTAGGTACTGAGAATATAAAAACAAATAAAAGTTATTTTTGGCAGGGCATGGTGGCTCACACCCGTAATTACAGCACTTTGAGAGGCAGAAGTGAGAAGACTGCCTGAGCCCAGGGTTTCAAGACCACCTGGGCAACTTGCTGAGACCTCTTCTGTACCATAAATCAAAAAATTAGCTGGGCATGGTGGTGCACACCTATAGTTCCAGCTACTAGAAAGGCTATGACAGAAGGATCACCTGAGCCCAGCAGGTAAAGGCTGTGGTGGCTATGAGCATGCCACTGCATTCCAGCCTGGATCATAGAGTGAAACTCCAACTTAAAAAAAAAAAAAAAAGATAAAAACAATTATTTTCTTCAGTAAGTTGATGGTATAGTGAGAAAACAAGCACATAAACAATAATCAAACCATGCAATAGGTATGGCTAATGGACTCTCAACTAATCTTTAACTGCATAGGACATTAAAGAGTACAGACAAGGGCACCTAATCCAGCATGATTGGTCAGGGCAGGTTTCCCAGAGGACAAATATACTGACCCTGAGCCTTATGGAATGAATAAGCATCTCTCCAACAGAAAGGAAGAAAAGAGGAGCTTCCCTTTTACAGATGCCTAATGACAGGAATAAATATTTCCAGCAGTGGCAATGTTACTCACCCTTGAAGTTTGCTGTTTGTTAAGTGAGAGGTGCCTGAACTCGCAAAACACCGAACCCGGCCTACAATTGCAATTGCTGCTTTGAAAACAATATACGCACAAGAAAATGAAAAATATAAAGATAGATACAGGCTTTTGACAAGTATTTTGACCTTAATCTTCACTATAGAAATGACTTTGAAATTATGTGGCTGAAAGTATCTAGTTAATAGTCACCATTGTTAGCTGTTTGGTTAAATGTAGTATGTCTAGGAAACGCATACCTAAGATAACTGTAATCTTCCAAAGAAATTTGATACTAATAACATTATGAAAGTTTATCTGATCAACACATTCCGGGAGTTTTTTTTTTTTTTGAGATGGTATACATTCTACATGTATATATTTCACACTTCCCTTAGTAGTGACTAGTCCTTCAGAATAAATGAGATATCATGGTAGAATGCCCAGAGGCAGATGCTAATAAGTGCTAAAAAAAAAAAAAAAGTAACCTTCATCACAATTTCACTTCCTGCCATTCCTATTACATGTGCACACTTGAACCTGGGTATGTCATATACCATACGTCATACACAGTACATAACACTCAACTCCTCGCAC
Source organism: Cephalopachus bancanus (assembly GCA_027257055.1). Taxonomy (NCBI): domain Eukaryota; kingdom Metazoa; phylum Chordata; class Mammalia; order Primates; family Tarsiidae; genus Cephalopachus; species Cephalopachus bancanus. Next base: position 3,718,485 of record JAPVLO010000262.1, read on the forward strand.
CTGCACTCACATGCTCCTGCTAGGCAACCATCCCTGTTCCCACTCCCTAGATGAAGAATGATCAACTGCGATACATCTCAGTTTCTGCTCTTGTATATATTGTAGTGTTTCTCCTGTCACTAGTTTATACAAAATTTTGGAATTAAAGTTTCAAAGTTGTTGTATTTGTTAATTATATTTGTTAAAGCTGCCAATTTCAATTGTGTTGAACATATTCAAACAGCATCTTCCCACTTCAAAAAGAACTTAGCAATTTTAATCTGCCTTTAAAAACTTAACAGCTATCAGAGATCATATTAAATTATGATTTCCCCCTGGGGTGAGTGAGATCTTATGAAATGGTGGGACCCTATCAAGAAGGCATCTCCTTGGTAACTTGTGGGGAAATTGACAACACTTTAATTTTTCCAAATCGTAATGACATATAAATGCTTCACTGGCTACAGAACAGCAAACATTGGAGTTTACCCAACAATTTCTTGGCTAGTAATGATAGAAATCTAATTATGGAGAGCACTAAAAGTATTTGAGAATACGTAATGCTGAAATCAAATGCCTAGGTAGATCAATATCACAATTATAAAAAAGATACAAATTGAACCAATGTGAACAATTACCATAAAACATTGACCCAACATATATTTTTCTACCTTTATATGTAATTATAGGTGCCCTGAAATTTTCTCCCATTACATTATGGCTAGGAAAATCAGACCCATCAGAAATTTTCAAAAACCATTGGCTGAAACTAACCAGAAGCCCAAGGGCAAGAGAGCCCATTGATCTAGCTCCTTTAGTCAGCGCAACAAGCACAGGAAGAATGAAGAGGGATGAAGAAAGGGAATGGGGTTCCACAGAGAGGACTTCTGCTTTCCATTGTTATCAGAAGAACTTAAAATAACAAATGATTAATTTCACTCTCAGTTGTATACAAAATATTGTAGCTTCTTCTTGTTTTCTTTCTACTTTTTTTCGTTTTCTTTTTAATCTGAAAAACTGATCTAAATCCATAGTGAGATTTTTTTACAGATTTTTTGTGATAAGACCATGGGACATAATTCAGTCACTATATATATCAGCAAGAGGAGGGTGTAAAGGGATCTGTCTTAAAAGTCCCTTTTATTGTCAGGCGTGGTAGATCACACCTGTAATCCCAGTAATTTGAGAGGCCAGGATAGGAGAATTGCATAAGCCCAGGAGTTCAAGATCAGCCTGGGCAACATGGCAAGACCTTGTCTCTACAAAAAATAAATAAATAAATAAATAAATAAATAAATAAATAAATAAATAAATAAAACAAATAAAATTAAAAAATTAGCTAGGCGTGGTGATGTGTACCTCTGGTCCTAGTTACTCAGGAGTCTGAAGTGCAAAGGTTCACCTGAGCCCAGGAGGTCAAGGCTACAGTAAGCTGTGATCCCGCCACTGCATTTCAGCCTGCCTGACAGTGAGACTCCAACAACAAACAACAAAAAGGCCCTTTTATTAACTCATTAGATTTGCATGCTTTAAAGCAGCAATTGCTGTTTTTCCTTCCTCTGATTAATTATATATTAGAAGTTTAATTTTGACTTGATGTAGTGTTGCCGTATATATTGAAATTGTATATTGCTATTTTAGCAGAATATACAAAAGGACTTACAAAAAAAAGACTAAAAAGACATTATTCTGTAGTAGTTTGTAGAGTCTCTATCACATTACTTCCTGGTGTTTCATAGTTCAATATCCTTGCCTATAAAGAAAAAAATGACATAATACTCCTTTTTGATACATCTGTAAAATAATCATTGGAAAATGTACAATAGAGAGTTGCCTTATGAAAATTCAATTCAAATACAAACGATATTTGACAATGATGCAACTACTCATTTTTGATCAAAGAATTTAGCTACCCAGAACTGTTTGCAACAAACACCATAGAAAATGACGTTTGTTCCAGATAACTGCTCTATTTGTTTAATTCATGTTAATGATCAAATTGTAGTGCAAAGTTCCAGATATGCATATTGATGAACTAGATGTAACACAGTAAGTTTCTGTATTGTTTTTTAAAGTATCATATAATCTACTGGATTTGAAATTTGCAACTACTGTCTGGTTTTACTAATCCTCGAAAAATTTTAAAAGGAAAAATGAATAAAATATAACTACAGATGACACAAATATCTAGATGTTACTTTTTGAACATTAATAATTTATAACACTTGCTGAATAAAAAGAAACATTAAAATTATTTCCGCCGGGCTCGGTGGCTCAGCCTGTAATCCCGCGCCTTTGGGAGGCTGAGGTGAGTGGATTGCCTGAGCCCGCGGGTTCGAGACCCGCCTGGGCAGCGAGACCTCATCTCTACAATAAATAAAAAAAAAAAATCAGCCGGGCGTGGTAGCGCATGCCTGTAATTCCAGCTACTTGGAAGGCTGAGGAGGAAGGATCGCCGGAGCCCAGCAGGTCGAGGCTGCGGTGGCCGGAAGCGGCCACTGCACTCCAGTCTGGGCAACAGAGTGAGACTCCAACTCAAAAATAAATAAATAAATAAAAATAAAAATAAAATTATTTCCATTTTACATCTTTTTGGCTTTCCCCTTTATCTAAATGTTAACAATTAAATTAAGCAGTAATCCATATTCTATAAGTGTATTTATATCAAGTATTAGCTGATATTATTTTATATATAGCCTACACAAGTTTTATTATTAAGCAACGACACAGATTGTAAACACTATATTAGGAAATGTATTTCAATAGTCTATACTTTTGTTGTTTGTTTCTTCTGGGTAAAAAAAGTACTTCATTAATAACAAGAAATTTTCTAAGTTGTATTTTGATTTAAATGTATTCATGACAGCAATCTGACAGCATTTATTCTAATTTAAAATATACATATCTTTTAAGCAATTCCATTCTGGGAAAGTAGTCAGGCAAAAAAAAAAAACCGCTTATCAATAAATAGATATACTCTCTCTATATAAATATAGCATATTTATTATCATACTATTTATATCAGTCAGAAATTGAAAATAGGCTATCAAAAAGTCTATCAATAAGAGAACATTTAATAAGTTATAGGGTAGGCATTGGGCTAGTCTGGTGCTTCTGAGATGCAGATGGTAAGACTGAACTAAGTGTACAAAGATTTATTAGGTAAAATGCATGTAGGAGAGAAAGTGGGTGGAGTATATTGCACTGCCACATGGTCTAAAGAAAGTCCAGCAAAGCCATCAGGAAGTCTGAGCCTAAGTAGCAAGAAGGCAAGTCTTCCTTCACATACTTGGAATCTTTGATGTATACTTCAAGCCCAGGTGCAACAGAGATTTTGCAGTTCCCCAGATATCTCCAAGTTTTCCAAACTTTATGACTGGTGACCCCATTCTCTCTACCAGAATTCATTTTTGTATCTACAAATACCACCCAGGTTTCAAATATAATCCTCGAGCTTGCTATTTCAGTGTCCATGGACCAGCCACATCACCGGGGTATCACTAGGCATCACAATCACAGGGTATTTTGTGTTGTACCAGTGTCATTTATGTTAAATTATTGAGTATCAGTTCTCATCCCCAGAACCATTTTATACTATAAAGGCTTTTTGTGTTTCCTCAGCATAAAATAACCTCTTCCTTGTGTCTGAAAATACTGCATATTTATTTTTGCTTTAACGGGTGTGTCACCTCCCTAAATTATGAGTCTTAATTAACAGGTCTTTAGGTCAAAGTTGATCCTCAGGACTTTTTGTTGCGCCTCAGATCTTTCAAAATTTGAGTCTACACTTACAAATCAAGAAAGTTCTCGTTTACAAAATGTACTTTAGACTTTTCTGGAAAAATTAAGATTGTCTGCAGTCATGGACAAAACAGTTGTCTGGAGACAGTCTCCCTTTAGCCAACTGTGCTTTCCAGTGTGCCACTGTCCCTACCACATCTGCATAGTCCTCATCCTCTGGCTGCGTCACTCATTTGTGTTGCTTGCCTGACCTCTAAGATTTCTGTTTGCAACTATTGCATTCAAATAGACTTAGAGTTCCTGCCTGGAGGAAGGGCGTATCTTTATCTTGTTTAATGTCCTTGTTATCCAGTAAGGCTTTTCTAAACCAGATTCTGTATTACATGAACACCTTTTTAAGGTGAAATGTCCATCAAGAATAGAAGGAATACATAAATTATAGCATTTTCATACAATAGCAGTAAAACAGTGTTATATGTAACACTGGATGACTTTTGCAAATATGATATATACCAAAATAAGTCAATCTATGCTGTATCGTTCTGTTTGTATAAATTTTAAAAAATTATCTGTGTGCTATATATTAGCATAGCGGTTATCCTTGGAAGGGGTAGTGCCTGGTAAGGGGCATAAATGTACTAACAATGTGTTATTTCTTGATTTGGGTGTTGGTTGCATGATATTTTGGCTCATTAAGCCAAACATTTTTGTGTTGTACTTTAATGTATATTTTTAGAAAATATACTAAAGAAACCATTTGTAAATGTATACCAAGTTACCTGGTAGAAGGGTAAGGTTGAGTTAAAACATTGTTTAAAAATAAGGTTTTTTAAAAAATGTTATGCGTCGGGCTCGGTGGCTCAGCCTGTAATCCCGCGCCTTTGGGAGGCTGAGGTGAGTGGATTGCCTGAGCCCGCGGGTTTGAGACCCGCCTGGGCACCAAGACCTCATCTCTACAATAAATCAAAAAATCAGCCGGGCGTGGTAGCGCGCACCTGTAATTCTGGCTCCTTGGAAGGCTGAGGCGGAAGGATCGCCGGAGCCTGGCAGGTCGAGGCTGCGGTGGCTGGGAGCGGCCACTGCACTCCAGTCTGGGCGACAGAGTAAGACTCCAACTCAAAAAAAAAAGAATGTTATGCTTTAAATACTACATTGGAGAGTATACAAAATTAAAAGGATTATTTTTAAAGTAATTTTCTTTTATAGTTAGAGAGAAAACACACGGAGAAGGCAGAAGAACCTTTTTTATTTTTAGTTTCATTTTTTACTGTTAACCTTAGAAGTCAAAGAAAGTGAGAAAAACAATAGAAATATCTTTATATGTACTTGTATGTATAGTCTATGACTTACATATGTCCAGGTGCAAAACTTATCCCAGGCTTTGATAGATTACCATCAAAGTGACAGCTGTTTCTGGGGCACTCCAGTTGGGCAAACAGCTGAGAGTGTTTGTTAGCACATATTAGCATGACATATGATACAAGTAACTGAGAAATGCTGAGTTACTAAAGAGTTCTCAGTTGAGGCAGGACAATGAAATTTAAATATTCACTATATAATAGCAGGTGACAAATTCCATATTAGATAGGAATCGTGTATTTTGTAACTCTTCTCTCAGTCAATGTAGTATGATTTGTTTATTATTAGTATATGTTTGGCCAGAAATTTTATAGCTATAAAATCAGCACAGATTTATAGTATATAAGCTAGTGTACTGAAGGTCCATATAACTACCTTTTTCTGTTTAAAATGTATGAAAGTTTGAAAACTCAAGAGACCTGCCTCTGACTAAAACAGAAAGGTGATTTTAATATAGAAAAATGAGTAATTCAATGATAAACTGTGTAGTGGGTCTTTAGACTTTTCTCTGAGATGTCATGTTTCACCATGAGGGTTTTTGGGCATTCAAACTCACAAATAAAATAGAGGGGGAAAGAGAATTATGCTGAGAATCCAGATATTTAGTGTTTCATAACCAGTTTAATCACTATCTTTTTGTGAAACCTTGCAAGTCCCTCCACCTTTTTGGTCTTAGTTAAGTTTACTTCTCATAGAAATATAAACTCTATTTTTTTAGTGCTATTGACTGATAAGTGACACAAAGATAGTAGATGTGGAGTTTTTGATTCAACAAACCATTTGTTATATTTCCACAGGCGCCTAGTAACCACAATGGAGAAATGTTGGCTGAATGGGAGTTTAGCTTGTTGGTTTGCACTTTGGTTGAAGGAACATGAATTGGAGAGCTGGTTGGTGGTTCCAGTAGCAACACTTTGGAACCTGGTGTTGAAGGTCTCTTTCATTGCCCCAGCCCAAAACATCTCATTCATCAATGGCTTGTATCAGAATATGATAATATAAATCTCAAATTTGGAGTTAACAGGAAGCTTTGTTTGAGATTATATAATGAGTTACTCAAAAGATCTGGACAGGACTGGTAAGAAAGATGTTTGAAATAAATTAAAATTTAACAGCATCCACAGAAATTTTACATGTCTTTCCACAGAAATCAAATAAATCTAAGGTTAGTGTATGAAACTTCATGGTAGTAGATCTGCAAAAAATGGCTTAAGGAATTTTTGATAAACATAGGTTTAACATGTCAACACCATAACGTGACTGTCAAAAAATAGCTTAATCTTTGCATAGTATCCAATGAAAAAAAATGAATAGTTATATTCTACACTGGTTGGACGACATCTAAAGTAGTGAGATTAGTTCTTAGCCCCAGATAGGGGACACTGATATATAAATTATAGTATACCGCATTATTGAATATGGTGAAGGAACTCATGCTGCAAGAGGACTGTTGAGGTGCCTGCAGAAGTCTACAGGAAAACAGAGAAGACATGATAGGTATTGTGAAATATTTGAAGAGTTATCAAGAGGAAAGGAAAGAGGTATTTGACGGGAACTCCTCTCCTCCGTGTCAAGTTACAGAAAGGTAGCTGTTTAGTCAATATAAACCAAAAACTGACGGGCTAGGTGGCTCAGCCTGTAATCCTAGCACTTTGGGAGGTCCAGGCAAGAGGATTGCCTGAGCCCTTGGGATTGAGACCAACTGGGCAACTTGGCGAGACCTTGTCTCTACAAGAGATCATAAAAATTAACCGGGCGTGGTGGTGTGTGTGTGTCATCCCTGCTACTTGGAAGGCTGAGGCGAAGCCTGAGCCCAGCAGATCGAGGCTGCAGTGGCCGGGAGCGTGCCACCGCACTCCAACCTGGGCGGCAGAGTGAGAATCTAACTCAAAAAGATAAAAAATAGTAATAATAAATAAACTAAAAACTGCTAACTATCGGAGGTATCAAAAGGTTAAATGAGCTACCTTGAAATAGAAAAGGATGACCTATTATTGCATTCTGTGTCAGGTGAGGAAGGTGATCCTTGAAAGGAGTTGTTAATGAAGTCAAACATCACATTAGAAGTTAACTTATATGACTTCTAAAACTTTCTGAATCAACTCAATTCAAAATGTGATTTTGGCTGGCGCGGTGGCTCATGCTTGCAATCCCAGCACTTTGGAAGCCAGGGCAAGAGGATTGCTTGAGATCAGAAGTTCAAGACCAGCCTAGGCAACATAGCCAGACATCATTTCTACAAAAATTAAAAATAGCTGGGCGTGGTGGTGCACACCTGTAGTCCCACCTATTCTGGAAGCTGAGGTGGAAGGATTGCCTAAGCCCAGAAGGTCAAGGCTGTGGTGACCTGTCATCATGTTTCTGCCCTCCAACCTGGGCTACAGAGTAAGACCCTGACACACAAAAGAAGTGATTTTTATAACTACAAGGTTTTTATGACTAAAGGTCATCCCATTTAGTTAAGCAAAGAATGATTATTGAATGAGTGAATAAAAGAGCATTTTATTTAATAATTCTGATGTTCAATTATATCTTTCCCAGCTGAAAACAGAACAATATATAAATAGATATAAATATTTATTATATAATAAATCATATATGATATTTATATATTATATTATAATATATGCTAATATATTACATATTTATTATAGATTATGTATAATAAAAGACTCTGTGAAATAGAAGATTTGGTATAATTTTAGTTTTATGTTAAAGTTTAGACTCTAAATGATACTACGTATAATGATTACTATTCCAACTGTTTAAAACTTCCTATGGCAGCTTAGCCATAAAACATATAGTACACTGAATCAGAGAGACTATCTCATTGCAAAAGTAATTTCAGTTGTCGGAAGAACAAAGCAATAGATTATTTTTTCAAATAAAAGAAAACACATAAGTTAATGAATCAGGAGTGACAATGTACATATGGTCTCTTCTCACATCACCATTCATAACACCATAGTTTGGGCTAGCTTTCTTGTTTTTCTTTCCTTGATTCCCATGAAAAGATGCATTCCTGCCTTTCTCTTACTCCTCCAGCTAATCATTCTCGATAAATTCTGAGTACTTTTGCTTTTCTTTCCAAACTTTAAATTTTGATTATATCAGAATTTGGTCCTAAGCGTTCTTATCCCCATTTCACATTCTCACCATAGGGTATATTAATCACCACCGGGATTTAAATGACATCTGTATATATTGACAGTCCCTAAATTTATGTCTTTGATTCTGACCGTCTTTATAATCTTTAAACACATATATTTAACTTTCTATTAGATATGCTGATTGAATTAACCATGTCTTTTTATTTCCTGTATTCTGATGCTTTGACATCTGGGCCTTTGCAGAGCATGGAAGAAACACCCCTCTTAGGATTAACCAACCAGTAGAGATAATAAACAACTCACTTTTGGGTGTACCTTTCAAATGCAAACAAACTAATCCTGAGCACTCACTCCCAGCCACCTCTATTTTAGGGTTCTTACACTCTGGGACACCATTACCCTGCCTTAATTGCCCTAGAACCAGGTACCAGACAACTAGGGACAGCCCAGACTCCCTAGAGTACATTGAAATTATTCAAATTAGCAAATCCTAAACCTGCTAACTCTGCCTTACCTGTTACTTCCTACGGAAACCACAATAAAGACTCCCCACCACATCCCACTCCCACTTCCTGACTCACCTTGGTACTTCCATATGAGGCACTACATGGTATGGCATTCCTCCTGTTTCTAGGGATGTGTGAATATAACAAAATTCTCACTTCATGACAGTAATTTCAGGCTTACCAAACCTGACTAAAACAGGTTTTACTATACCTGACTAAAACAAATCTGAGTCTGGGAGCGGTAGCTCACACCTATAACCTTTTGGCAGACATTTGGGGGGATCTAGGTGGGAGTTCAAGACCAGCCTGGATGTCATAGCGAGACCTTGTCTCTACAAAAAAAATTAGCTAGCCGGGCTTGGTGGCTCAGCCTGTAATCCCGCGCCTTTGGGAGGCTGAGGTGAGTGGATTGCCTAAGACCGCGGGTTCGAGAACAGCCTGAGCAGCGAGACCTCATCTCTACAATAAATCAAAAAATCAGCCGGGTGTGGTAGCGCATGCCTGTAATTCCAGCTACTTGGAAGGCTGAGGTGGAAGGATCGCGGGAGCCCAGCAGGTCGAGGCTGCGGTGGCCGGGAGCGGCCACTGCACTCCAGTCTGGGCGACAGAGTGAGATTCCAACTCAAAAAAAAAAAAAAAAAATTAGCTGGGTGTGGTGGCACTCTTGTGGTCTCAGCTATTCAAGAAACTGAGGCAGAAGGATCACCTATGACCAGAAGGTCGAGGCTGTGGTGAGCCCTAATCATGTCACTGCACTCCAGCCTGGGCAATAGAGTAAGAGAGACCCAGACTCAACACAACAGCAACAACAACAAAACAAATCCCAGATTCCCTTAAAACACGTGCCCAAGGGTTGAGGGAACAGGCGCCCAAGAAAAATAATGCTCAGAACCAAGATTCAGTGAGAATCATACAGGCTTCTATAACAAAACACTGCTAAAAATTATCTCAATATTTAACCCCAAAAATGTGTTTCTTCTCAAGTTTTTCCTAATATCTACAAAAACTGTTTCTGACGAACACCTGGTCATAACTGACTTCTCTTTCTCCCTTACTTCCCGTATCAAATTAGTCAAAAAGTAAACCATCAATCTACCTTCAAAACATTTACATATATAAGCTTTGGAGATATATATACATTTATGTTTTGAAGAAGTGTACATATATACTTTTCCTTTCCATCTTTATCTCTACTGCTACTACCGTTTCTAACCCACCATGAACTTTGGCCTGGAGCACTTTAGTGGTCTTCTCATTTTCTTTTTCTTTTTTTTTTGAGTTGGAGTCTTATTCTTTGTTGCCTAGTTGGCTGGAGTGCAGAGGCAGGCTCACAGTCACCGCATCCTCGACCTGCTGGGCTTAGGCTATCCTACCACATCAACCTTCCAAGTAGTTGGAACTACAGACACACATCACCACGCCCAGCTAGTTTTTGTGATTTACTGAAGAGACAAGGTCTCACAAAGTTGCCCAGGCTGATCTTGAATCCCTGGGTTCAGGCAATCCTCTCACCTCAGCCTCCCAAAGTGCTGGGATTACAGGCTGAGCCACCATGCATGGCTGCTTTCTCATTTTCAAACCCATCATTGTTCTAATAAATTTAGCATACAAAAGCAAAAGCAGCTTTCTAAAATCTGTGTGTAAAGGACTTTATACTCTTAAATATCTTACCTTCTACTCTTAACTTCATTCTAAAATCTTTAGCATGACTTCCAGGGCCTTATAGAATATGATTTATCCCGATCTTCTTCACTTTGTCTCCGCATCACTTCCTCTGCTGTTTGGTCCATGACTGCCGGGATTGTGGACTTATTTTTAAGTTTCTCAACACTCTCTCACACCACTCTACTCAAGAACACCTACATATATTTCAGAGCTTAGCTAATGGTCTGTTTCTCAGAGAAGATTTGCTAGGTTAAGTCCCCTCACAGTTTCAGTATCCTGTATCCTCTTTAGTGTTCTCTATATGTATGTACACATATTTAGTCTGTTTGTCTCTTCCACAAGACTATCTGTAAGCATCATGGAATCAAGGACCAGATGTTTCTGTTTCCTGTGCCTCACCTAGTGTAGGTGTCAATATATTTACAGAATAAATGAATCAATAAGTATTATTTTAGAATTTTTGTTTCTATATGATATGTAGGACCTGAATTCTCTCTGGTTTTCAACAAATTGCAAAGGACAGAAAATCAATACATTCAAAAATACACTTATTGCATCTGGTGAAAAAGACATTGCACATCAGTGTCATATTTTTGTGAGTGCTAATTTTCTTAGCGAAGACTGAACATCTATAGCCTTATTACTCAGACTCTGATCCACAGACCAGCAGCATCGGCATCACCTGGAAGGTTGTTAGAAATGCACATTCCTTATCCCACCCCAGGCCTGCTGAATCATAATCTGCATTTTAATAAGACCCCCAGGGGATTCATAAGCACATTAAAAATTTTGAGACTCACTGAATCACAGAACTTCATATTTATGCTACTAATAATTTTAAATTATTATGAAAATTTTAATATAGAAAATGATATACAAGCACATCATTGGGAAAGAATAAACTGAAGAACTGACAGCTGATTTCTATCACCCTTCAATGAATGTCCCTTATAAGAATATGTTCAGCCACCCTCATGACCAGAGCAAGCTTACTTGACCAAAAAGTAAACAAGAAAACAAAAACCTTCAAAGTCAATTCAGTAGAGAAAGCAGATGGTAAACAGCCTCACAGTTTAAAATTTAGTCTGTAAGCCCATTTTGCATCATGATGTGTAATACAAGCAGCTAGTTTGTAGCCTGTGATTTGGTGTATACCTGCAAAACAGGCACTTCTGAAAACTGTTTCATTTCAGTGACTGAGTTGCTGTGTGCAACTGCAGTTATTGAGAGTGATTTCTAATTATTTTGGCTTCCTTCCGGTAAATTACCAGAGAGAAGTCTAATTTACCATATGGTTTGCTGATACGCTAATATTCACAAGCCATCTTTAGATGCAGTTAATCTCCAGTCAGGTGCTCTGTTTGTTCAGGCATATTGGAACAACCACTGATTAATATCTCTGAAGAGAGTGGTTAATTTTATTAGCCACTAAGATTTCTACTGTGAATAATCTTATTTGCTTCATGTGAACATTTATCGCATAATGTGCATCACAGAGTATATGTTTCAAATGCAGATTCCCCTTGAAATTTATGCCAACTGGTAATAGAATTCCGTAAAAGGTACTGGACTTTGTTCAGAGTTTGAAATCTGGGATTTAAGGGGTTCTTTTTCCCCCCACTATGTTTCTCCTGCTATTTTTATTAAGTGTTGCAGTATTTTCTGTCAACCTCACTCGAAAAGACATCAATCCCTCTCCCATAGGGCTTAGAATCTAAGCCAGTCTGACAATACAACTCAGACATGTTTCTAATAATCGTTTAGAAGCTCTGTGACAGAATTCTTTTTTCCATTTGTCAAGAACTATACACAGGCATTTTGATCATTGTCACATTTTAGAGAACAAGTAACAATAAATGTGCTGAGAATCCCCCTCCTAGATCTAGTAATAGATTCTGTTTGAGGCTCAAACATTTAATGAAAACAGAAGAGTTTGAATATAAAATGCATTTTCCTCTTTCCCTTGCTCACCCATAAGCTTCACGGACCCTTTATTCTCCCTTCCTTATGGTCCTCTGTGGCTTTTTTTTTTTTTTTTTTTGGTCCTAAGGAGTAGTAGAAAGAGAACAAAACAGAATTTAAATGTTTTAGAACTGAGAGCATTCTAAATGCACATGTCCTGATTTTTTTTAGAAATATCTTCACTTTAAAAAGTGCAAGCATTTGTTTTCATAATGTTACTATGCTGTGAATTGTGAACAAGAAAAGAGATCGCATAATTTGAGATTTTATTAATTTTTCCAATTCTCAAATATCTACATTTTTGTGCCATATTACATTTATCTTGCTTTATTCTCTGAGTTCTTTGAAAATTTTCCCTATAATGGAAAGGATCTTGAATATTCACTATATAATCTATTGATAAAATTGAGTTATCACTATAAAATAATTAGAATGGTTTCAAAACACACAAAATAAATCTTTTAATATGTCCTACCTGTGCTTATGCATAGACATAACCAATATATCATGTGTTCACTCCATTGATAACAGATATGTAATAAGATATAATCATAGTTAAGAACAAATGACTTGGAGTCATACAAAAATGGGCATGAGTTCTATTCATGTCTTACCACCCTGACTTTAAGCAAACTGATCTCTAGACATTTTGTTTCCTGCCATACTGTAGAGATTAGAACTCCTTTACAAAACTTTTATCAGCATAAAATAAAATAAAAAATCTGCACAACTGTTAATGCAATGAATGTCTGGGAAAATAAATACTCAATAAAATATAACTATTAATATTATTTGTTTAAAAATATTTTGAAATAAAAATAGCTTTATATTTTTATATTCAAAATGGCTTAAGCATGTCTCTATGGGTACTTGTTGGTCATTGGAGTCGAACAATGGCTCATTTGGTGACAAACATGTTTCTTTTAAAAGTCACAAAAATATTACTCACAGATATAATATTGAGGCTCTGTGATCCACACAATAGCACTTCATGCTTTAGTTGACTAATACATTGGGAATATAAAAACAGCTAACAGGTTTTACAGTGCATTTGTGTATGCAAGTTTTATTCCTGAAAATAAAATAAAAACAATTGTTTTTGGTAAACATTTGTTTCTACTGGAATGAGACAGTATATAATTTTAAAAATCAGAAAAAAGGTCAGTAGGCTAAGAGGCTAAAAAATGATAATTTTGTCATTGTTCATTGGAAAGGGTATTGCTGCAGAGTTGATTCCAAAAATACATATATCTATGCACACACCTATAGAAAATAAACAGTTAGCAAATCTTGACATAGGTTCAATTCTGCCTGTCACAAGTAGTAATGTTTCAGAGTGAGATCACTGTAGTTTTTTTTTAATTTCATTATTATCTTGTATCCAGTATGAAATGTGTATCCGTTTATTTTTTCCTCAATATTTGCATGCTAATAGTCTTTTCTAAAATCAATATACAATGATAGCAAAAGTTGAATTTAAAAATAAACAATTATGTTAGGAAAGTAGAACTATGTGAATTACTAATAAGGGTTTTAACCTTCACATTTTACAACTTTATGTTCCTTCTGATCTTAATAAAATAAGATAGATTACAAATGTAGTGATTCTAAAAGATATATCAAACTATTCAATTCCTATGTGTATATTTTTGTGGCTGTTCAAAGATATTATAAGCATTAAACATTAATACTCACCACCTGCAAAAAATACCATAAAGGCTTGGCTTTCCCATTCTGGTAACTGCTGAAAGCTATGAATTAAAAATATAATTGCATTTGCTTGCTAGAATATTTGAGTGGTGGTTGCTGCATAAATGGGCTCTTGAGTACCAATGACTAGAGGTACATAATTCTCCTGGAAGTAATTAGTATTTGGAGAATAAGAGACCAGACCCATAATGTTTAGTTTTCCATTTTCACTCATGACCAGAATAACATAATTTTACTTCTAACACATTTTTACTTAAAATTCATGTACTTAAAATAATTTCTTTTAATTATATATAGTGCATTTTGTTAAGATAAAATAATGACGACTGATCAAAACAGTTCTATGAAATACACAGAATAATGTTTTACTAGACTCTTATAACATTACTTTTCAATGGATAATAAAGACAAGAGATGAGACAAGTTAAAGTATATTTTCACTCTAGTTAAAATAGGTTTTAAATGTTCTTATGTAAATCTTTTCTTTGGTGCAAACAATACAGCATTCAGTTATATTTGGGGAAATTTTTATTTGGTGGAGTCTTGGTTCTTTGTGTTTTTATGTGTTACTTGTTTGTTTTGAGGTCCAGTTATATAACTGGCTTTGGGTGGAGACATTAATCCACAGTTCATCCACAATAAAAGTGATGAGGGGAGATAACTGACAGTCACAGTGCTCTGGTTGGCAGAGTATCTCTGTGCTTTTAAATGTGTTCAGGTCCAGGTCGAGTACGGTGGTCCACGCCTGTAATCCCAGCACTTTGGAAAGCTGAGAGGGAGGATCACTTGAGGCTAGAAGTTCGAGATCAGCCTGAGTAACATATTAAGAACTTTTCTTTACAAAAAAATAAAATAAAATAATTATCCAGGCATGGTGGCACACACCTGTTTTTGCAGCTATGGGAGGCAGAGGCAGAAGGATCACCTAAGCCGAGGAAATTGAGGCTGTGGTGAGTTGAGATTCTACCACTGCACTGCGGACTGGGTAACAGTAAAACTCTGACTCAGAATATAAATAAATATATAAATAAGTTTGGGTTCATAAGACCTGCAATTTTGATTTGTTGTTTGAGCTGAATAGTTTAATTTTGCACAGGCTTCATAAGTGCTACTATTATAATTCTGAAATAATAATTATGCTCAGAAACTGTCAGAATTCCTCTACTGAATTTACCGTATTTGTCAATGTTAAATGGCATTGACTATAAAGATGTTTAAAGGGGAAAATCTCTTTGCTGGCTTTCTTTCAAGAGCCCGCTAAGGATCATCTATTTCTTGGTCTTTGGTTTGATCCTTCATTTTGCAAGCCTCAGAAGTTTGATTTTTGTCTTCACAGAACAGATGATTCTAAGAGATTTATACAAACCCACTCACATGAAATGAAGTAGAACTAAATTGCCTAATTTATTAGCTTACATGGAGGAATACATCTGCCAATAGAGGATAGAAGATAAGCATCTTCTGGCCTGAGCATTCCCTCTCTGTTGGAAGAGTCATACGAGCCAAATTATAATTAAAAGTTTGCTTGGAGATCATGTAATCAGGACAAGTAAAGTTATTTGTATGATTTGTATGCCTAATGGCATAAAACTATAATGGGAAATAGCAATCTCCATAGTTTACTTAATATCTGTCACCGAGAAACATTCAGTCCTGTCAGGGTCCCCTGTCTCCTAGAGAAACAAATCTGTTCAACTGGTTCTCTGCCCGTTACCACTCTTCTGACTGAGCCTGTCATTTGTTAGCTTTGGTCTTGTCTTGCTGTGTTCGGAGGTTGATCTATGTTTCTAAGGTAATTTCATAACTTTTTATATTTCAAATCAGTCTCCTCATATAATTTTAGAGTCAGGGTTTCTTTCATTTCCCTGTTGGCAAGTTCCAGCGGAAGTATCCTTCATATCCGGAAGAGACTTACTAAATGTACTAATAAAATCAGGATGAATCTGTCTGCAAAGTGATAAATAATAAACTTCAATAGCACTTTAAAAGTAAATGAATTATTTTCAATGTATTATCGTATATGATAAAATAGCACTTTTTTTTAGCTGAGGGGAGCCAAAGGACAAAAATTTAAGACAAAGGAACGTTATAAATCAGCTTGAAATCTCTTTAAGATATATTGTTCTTTTACTCTTAAAAAATTGTTACATTTGTCTTAGATTTGAGGCTTTGATTTTTATTTTAATTTTTATGGTATTTTTATTTATTGTTTTATTTTTTTGAGTTGGAGTCTCACTCTGTCGCCCAGACTGGAGTGCGGTGGCCGCCTCGACCCGCTGGGCTCCGGTGATCCTTCCGCCTCAGCCTTCCGAGTAGCCGGAATTACAGGCGCGCGCTACCACGCCCGGCTGATTTTTTTATTTTATTGTAGAGGTGAGGTCTCACTGCCCAGGCGGGTCTCGAACCCGCGGGCTCAGGCAATCTACTCACCTCAGCCTCCCAAAGGCGCGGGATTACAGGCTGAGCCACCGAGCCCGGCTCTTTATTGTATTTTTAAATGTGACAACCATGGACAAAGCAATCACTTGATAAAAACATTATCATTAGAATTCTCTGAGGGCAATTACAATACCAGGCAGCAGATGCAGCATTGTAAAGAATAATTTTGTGGAAATTTCACTCAGTGCAAGGGGCAGTTCTCGTTAGTTTCAGAGAAATTACAGCAAAACAATTATGTAGCATGTAAGGAAAGTATAGCATGTAGAGTGGAGAAAAAGTAGTAGAAACAAGGATAAGTGTGAAAGGAAGTGGAAACCTTCCCCTATAATAGTCAAAGGCATTCAAATACCTTTGAAATTTGAAAAATTATCAATTGATAATCATGCACTGCATCGTGTAGTTGATATAATACCAACAACTCAAGTAAAACAGGTATTTCTGCCAGGCGGAGTCTTAATTTCCTCTTTTTACAGGGATGGGAGAAGTAGGATCTACAGAATTCTTATTTCACTCCAAGATATCTTTTAGGGTGCTTGCTTCTGATCTTGTAGCTACAGACTGTTGGTTGACTGATCCTCCCCAAACAGGTGTATCTTATGTACTGTCTTAACATTTAGATTTGTGGTTTCATTCTCTCACTGGACATTCCCACTCGGATGTCCTGCAAAAACTACCAATTTGCCATTTTCAAAACTGTGCTTCTTTCTTTCATATGTATTCTTGCCTCACCTGACAGGTTCTTGGCTTCAGTTAATAATGTTACCATCCATACACTCTCCCCATAAAATGCTCAGTCATCCTCTACTCTTCTCTATACCTTGGCTCAGCATTCAGTCTCTCGTCAAATCTAGCTAAGTCTATCTCATAAATATGTTCTGCGTTTTACCTCTACTCGACTAAGATGCTGCCAATGCCTTTCTGTTCTAATCATCAGCTTCCGTGGCCTAGCTCCCCCCCTTACTAGTCTTACCCCACTCTAGCATACCCTTTATGTTGTACCCAAGTGATTGTGTAAGTAGCAAATCTGACAGTAAGACTCCGCAACAGAAAAGTCACCAGTCTACCCTAGAATAGCATGTCAGACCTGTAACAAAGACAGGCTAGCTACTTGTCAATTTCCTTTTCTTCTGGGCAGTGAGATTACATTGCCAAGCCCTCCTTGCAATTAGACATGGTCAAGTGCCTGGGTTCTAGTCAATAAAATGTGGGCAGAAGGAATGTAAACCATTTCTAGGCCCAGCTGTCAGCTGTATATTTGATGCCTAGAGCTACCTCAGAAGCTATAGGTTAAAGATGTGGATACTTCCACCAACCAGGATCCCTGAAAGGTCAAGTCTACCAGAGTTCTCATCCACTGCAACAAGGAATATGCACTTTGGATTATAGGTGAGTAAGAAATCCATTTTTGTTTCTTAAGCTATTAAGATCTTAGAGTGTATTTATTACAGCACTATTATTACTTTAACTCGTACAAAGCTCAATAATCTTTCCTACCCATATGTGTCATTCGCACAGCCCTGTGCTCTGCTGTTACCACACTGAACCTATCGCCTGGGTCTCTGCATCTTCTCTCACTTTGTCTTAAAATGCTTGGAAAATTGCAAGTCATACTTCAAGACTCCACTCAAATATTACCATTGTGATGATTTTCTAATGTTCTCAGGAATCTGTAAATACACATATCTCAGCATTCACTTCATGGGCCATGACTACATAGGTGATAATTTTATAGAAAAATTCCCCAGGGCAAAGATTATGTTATGAATTAATATATAGCTTGTGCCCTGCAGTTATCTTTCAATAAACCTTATTAAATGAAGGAATAAATTAGATTCTACTGACTAGAATTTTATAACAAGGAAAAACAATCAGCAATTAGAGTTTCTCTAAGAAAATCATTCTCCATTTGAGTAGGCACAAGTGAATAAATTATTTTCTGAAAAAAACTATTTGCAAATCTTCCCAGTATTATAAGTAAAGAGATATCTTGTTTGCTTTCTAGAGACAGCTGAGGTTAGAGTACATATTCCTTGTCTGTTTCTACAATTTTCAAATTTTTAATACTACTGAGATTTACTTTTTTAAAGCTTTGCCATGCACTATTAAGCAAAGATGAAGAAAGTAGGTCAGGTTTCTGACCTGTTAGTCTTACTTTAGTTGTATTCTTATACAAAGGCATTGGCAGGCATTTAAAATGCAGACATATGAACAGAAAGCGCAATACTGGTAGTGAAATCTTCCTCTCCTTTTATATCTTTTTATTATTCTCACAACAGAATGATTTTGACAATGTGTTGTACACAATAAAAAAAAAATTAAAATGCTGCTACCGGCTAGTGCTTCATATAAAACAGACTTATGCCCCCAGGTCTTTTTAGTTTTCTTTCCCATTTAGAATCAACTAAATAATCACAGGAAGTACTTTCTATTCAGAAGTCATGATTTTTTTGGTTCTAAATTAATAGAAAATACATAAGAAAGGTATTGAATCTTTATCAGTCTCTTTAAGTAATGTTTATATAACCACATCATCAAATCTTAAATTGCAGATTCTTCCAGGATAGGAAATATTCATCACTTCATTCATTCATGTAACTTTTTACACAATCAAATATGTATACAGTTGCTTACTAAATTCTTTTAATGATGATACTGGGCTCAGAATCTCTGATACAATGCAAACTTGATACAAAATCGTGTATAGTAGGTATATTTTTTTAACTTGGGTTGTTGTATACTCAAATGCATATTAGGGAGAGACGAAAAATCACCTATTGTATACAGTGTGCACAGGTGGAGGTGGTGGGTACACATAAAGCCTAGACTTCTTCACTATTATACAATGCATCCATGTAACAAAAACCATTTGTACCCCCTAAAGCTATTGAAATTGATTAATTAATTAAAACATATTAAATACCTTAAAATACTTAAAACCATCTTTATTTATTTATTTATTTATTTTTTTTTGAGTTGGAGTCTCACTCTGTAGCCCAGACTGGAGTACAGTGGCCGCTTCCGGCCACCGCAGCCTCGACCTGCTGGGCTCCGGCGATCCTTCCGCCTCAGCCTTCCAAGTAGCCGGAATTACAGGCATGCGCTACCATGCCCGGCTGATTTTTTGATTTATTGTAGAAATGAGGTCTCGCTGCCCAGGTGGGTCTCGAACCCGCGGGCTCAGGTAATCCACTCATCTCAGCCTCCCAAAGGCGCGGGATTACAGGCTGAGCCACCGAGCCTGGCTAACCATCTTTATTATATTTACTCAAGCTCAGGGGTCTTGCTTACAGTATTTTGGGCCTAAAAAATAAAGAGAAAATAAAACTTTGCAACATTTCATCCACGCTTATCTTGTCTAACTTCGTTATGCTACCCTAAATATTGATATTTTCTTCCAAGTTCTGCTCTCCAGTCCTCCTAGAAGTCTTCTACCTCTTTCTTCTATCTCTTTATAACCTAACAATTAGTTACGTTTTAAAATATTAAGCTAGTTTTTTAATCTGATCACATTTGTTGTCTAACATGAGTAAGGTTAAATTTTATTAGAACTTAGTTATCCAAAAAGTATTGGATTCAAACATTGCACTTATTCTATGAATGATGCCAAGTCTCAAACCATGTATCCTCATAAGGTCCTTCTGAGTCACTGGTTAACATCAAGATGTTTGCAGGGCTGTGTTCTTTCTAGAGACCCTTGGGAGAAATCTGCTTTTGTGCCTTTTTCGTTTCTAGAGGATGCCCATATCCTATGGCTTGTGACCCTCTCTGCTATCTTCAAAGCCAGAAATAGTAGTCTGAGTCCTTTTCATGCTAGCATCTCTCTGGTGGTCTTCTGCCTCTCTTTTCCTTCTTTTAAGGACCCCTGTGATTACATTGAGCCTTGTGATTACATTAAAGTCAGTTAATTAGAAACCTGAGTTTCATTTGCAACTTGTAATTCCTCTTACCATATAATATAGCATATTCACAAATTCTGGGGATTAGGTCATATCTTAATGGTCTTTGGGAAGGTCATTATTCTGCCGACCACAAATAGTATAGGTGTGGGTTGGGAAACTGGCATTTCTGGATTACAACTCACTACAAATGCACTGCCTTTTTTGTTTTAGACCTCTTATAAGAATAGGAGTACCTTCATTAATGAGTTATACAGAAAACACTTTTTTAGAATGAATATAAAGAGTTTTTAGGATGGTAACTGGCATGTAGGAAGATTTTAATGAGTGTTAGCTACTGTCAAAGTTTTGGTGATCTCTTGGCAGTACATAAATTTGACAAAGTGATAGAGCAAAGTTCTTTCTTTTATCAAACGTGATATCAATGAACAGTTTGGTTGTTAATTCAGATCTTAAAAGTTGTTGGGGTTTTTTTTTGAGTCAGAGTCTCACTCTGTTGCCCAGGCTAGAGTGCAGCGGCATGCTCATGGCCCCCACAGCCTCGACCTGCTGAGCTCAGGCAATCCTTCCTCCGCAGTCTTCCAAACAACTGGAACTACAGGCATGCACCACCATACTCGGCTAATTTTTTGATTTATTGTAGAGATGAAGTCTTGCCAAGTTGCCCACACTGGTCTTGAACTCATGGATTCAGGCAATCCTCTCACCTCGGCCTCCCAAAGTGCTGGGATTATAGGCTTGAGTCCCCGCGCCCAATCAAAAAGGTCTTTTTTTTTAAAGAAAAAATTAAATTGTACAGTTCAAGAAATACAGTCATTTTGAAACATTGCAGTTCTGATAAAGAATATTTTATGAAGGACCTACCCCCTTGCTTAATTACATTGGTCTCTCAAGGAAATCTACATCCCTTTAGCACTGTCACTCACACAAGTATAAACCACAGCGTTCATTGACTCAGAGCATAGTTCTTCCAGTTACAACTTCTCTGTGTTAAACTCTGAGACTTTTTCTTTCTGTTACAAAAATAATTTCACTTATAAACACTGTGTGGTAGTCTAAAAATACTTTAAATACAGCCAGAGATACTCTTAAACACAAACACGCAAAATGAGATCTTCAAAAAGTATTATGCACTCAATGTAGACTGCATTTTTGCTAACTTTAATGTGTTAGTAAACATGACTGGCAGCTGTTCTTATTGTATATGGCTGTGTATCACACAGTTTCAGGTCTCTAAATCTCATCTGTTACTATACTTTCCATTTCTGCTCCCAACATCTACTTTTTCCATGATTGTTGGGGAAAATGGTCTGCCCACTTCCCTGGAACACCTGTTTGTTTGTTTTAGGTTTCTAAGAGGCCATATATACATTTTTTTCTTTTTGTTTTTAGTTTCTTTCCACTTACCTTATATCTTCCAAAAACTCATCAATGCTTCATCAAATTAATGACATCCTTTTGTGTATTCCAACAGATGCTACAGATTCTCTTCATCTTTGTCTCTTTTAGCATTTTTATGAAATTTGGAGGATATGTGCTTCATTTGCAAAAGTCTAAACCACTCTACTTGATTTCTACACATAGGTGAGTTAAAAATTTATCTTCAACAATAAAATTCCTACGTTTTAAAAATAAGCAGTATGTTTTCACTGACATAATTTAATGACAATATTGAAAGTATAGTATATATTAATTAAACAGTAATAATTTCACATTTTTCTGATATCATTGAGCATCATACTCCATAACAAATGCCAAAAGTTTTGTATTTTATGAATAAATAAAATATAATGAGTTGAGGTGATTGTCAGTTAAAATTAACTTCAAAATTACTGTTTAATTTCAAGAAGAAAAATTCCAGAGTAGAATACAACTCAGAAATACTTTATACCATAACATTGATTTTTCACTTCACATTTCTTCTTTTGCTGAGATTTAGTACAAGCTGTTAGCAAACATGTAACTGTAAAATTATCTTACTTGTATTTTATCTTAGTGTCCAAAGACTTATACTGCTATCTAGTGGCCATTGAGTAATATGAAATTATTAAGTATGTAATCCTTTCCCACTCAAAATGCATATGACAGCGTTTAAAAATCACTAAGATTGGCTTACTGTTAAACTTGTACTGTTAATCTTCTAAGAACATGAATTCTAAAAATCTCATTTGACATGCTTATAAATGCAAGGTAAGAATTATTTCATTGTAAATGAAATATATCTTAAGAGTAAACATGTATTATTTTGACAATGAATGAAATGTTTAAGAATGAAACACTGAACAAAACCGTATCAGATAAACACTAGAACAACTTTTAAATAGTAATGCACTCTTTATTGTAATAAAATAATAAAACAGTTTCTTCTGAATTTATAATAGATTGTCCTTGATGTTAAAAAAATTTCTGATAACTTTATTTACTCTTTTACTGAGACTTTTTTTAGTGGCAATACAAAAGGGGTTATGTATTAAGCAAAGCTATTTACAGAACACATCAAGTTCAAGTAAATTCTAAGGTAACCATCTTAGCTTATTATTTGCATATTGAGAATTCACCTTATAAAGGATAATGGATTTTTTAAAAACTAAATTATTCACAGTAAAGAAAAAGAAGTAAAATTACCATTTTAGGATTTGATAAAGTTAGGATCAAACTGGAAAAATGTAAAGTTTAGTTGACCTAGCTTTTTTAATGTCTATGCTGCATCAACATTATTGAAAAGATCACTTGAAAAGGACAATTAGTAAGGACAATAATGTGTTCCCCAAATGTAGAGAGTTGACAGCACTGTCTTCACAAAGAGTGGGCTAAGCAAATATTAAAATTATATTATTAATGAGCAGAAGAGTAGTTCTCCTATTTGATACCTGAAATCGTCTCTGCTACTTAAACATATCACCTATTCACAGACATAGATTGAACAAGTATGTGTACCCACACATGCACAGATGCACACTCACAGAGTTCAGGTTGTTACCTGGGCTACAAAGAAAACACTTAGTTTCTCTCTCAGGGTAGTTTAACCTTTATTACCCTGACAAATTAATAGCAGAAATTTGACATTTTCTGGAAATAGCACTTTGATGTTTAAAAACATTTTAAATGGTATATAATTAACATATTGCTCTATAATAGGTTAGTGCATATTTTAATCATAATGTTGACACATAAATGTTAAAATGTGTCATACTTATCATGGTTATTATTTTGGATAGCTCATGGGTTTCTTAAATTCATGGATTTAAATAAAAATCACTTTGGAGTTTATTTTTATACTAAACAAATCCCTAAGGCATCATTCTTCAATATTCTTCAACAATAAGGCAATTGCAAAGTAACAAAAAGAATTCTATTAAAATTTTCAGTATTCATGAAATTTTCATGCCTGTGTGCCAAAGAGCTTGATTATGCTAGTAATAATTAACTTGCTCTGAAGATCCTGGAATACATCACAAGTAATTTTATCATCAGCATCTTCATCAAACATAATGATATGAGAATAAATATTCCAAAATCATTGAATTCTAAGGCAAGGACTAACATCGATTGTTTGGTAAAATCTTGTGGAAAATATTTGTTGGACCAATAAAGGTAAATTTTGACAGATTGTGTGCTAATATGAAATTTCAGCACATGGTGACTTCAATTAAACATTCACTGACTCGTACACACCCTTTAGGAACCTCATACAAATATAGAACATGTAATCTTGAACAGTGAAATGATGTGTTCTGAGATAGGTTTATAATGACCTTTGCTATATGCACATAACTTCTGTACTCACATGACTCAATGTTACCTTTAAAGTGCATACAAAATATGTGTGTGTAGATAGGTAGGTAGATATAGATAGATAGATAGATAGATAGATAGATAGATAGATAGATAGATAGATAGATAGACAGATGATAGAGATGCTCTAAATAAGTGCCAACAAGTAACAATCATCTTATCTTCTTTACACAAGAATTTACACAGCTTGATATAACCATTCTACAATGTGCAACATGACATTGTACCCCATTTGACAATTATTATTTGTCAACTATAAATAAACATTTTTAAAAGAATTATCAAAGTCAGTGAATAAGAAGTTGTAAAATATATTTATTTTTCTATTTGCTAATTTTATTTTAGAATTGTGGAGTATAAGTGCAAATTTACTGCAGAAGTACATTGCATGCAAGTGAAGATTTTTATTTGGACTTTCTCTTTTTTTTTAGCCAGTCTAGCCAGGGTTTATCATTCTTATTTATCCTTTCAAAGAACCACTTTTTTCTACTTTTAATCCCTTCTGTTTGATTTTTGTCTTCTATTTCCTGCAATTGTGACTTTATCTTAGTGATCTGGGTTTTTCTTTTTTCTTTTTCTTTTTTGAGTTGGAGTCTCACTCTGCTGCCCAGGCTAGAGTGCAGTGGCACGCTCACAGTCACTGCGGTTTCGATCTTCTGGTTTAGGCAATCTCTCTACCTCAGTATTCCAAGTAGCTGGAATTACAGGTGTGTGCTACCATGCCGAGCTTATTTTTTGATTTATTGTAGAGACAATGTCTCACAAAGCTACCCAACTTGGTCTCGAATCCCCGGGCTCAAGCAATCCTCTCTCCTCGGCCTCCCAAGTGCTGGGATTACAGGTTGAGCCACCATGTCTGGCCTAATCTGGGTTTTTCTACTGAATTTAGGATTTTATTGTTCTTGCCTTTCTAGTTCCCTTAGGTGTAACATTAGGTTGTTAACTTGTAATTCCTCCATTTTCTTGATATGTGCCTGTAATGTTATATATGGCCCTCTCAACACTGTTTTTATGTCCCAGAGGTTTGATATGTTATATCTTTGTTTTCATTTGTTTTCTTTTTATTTCTGTCTTCATTTCTGTGTTGAACTCAGTCATTCAGAAAAATGTGGTTTAGTTTCCATGTATTTTTGTGTTTTGGAAAGGGGGGTTCTTGTTGGTGACTGTGTTTATTTTTATTCCTCTGTGGTCTGTGAAGATGCTTGGTATTATTTTATCTTTTCAAAATGTGTACACACTTGTTTTATGACCAAGAATGCGATCAATCTTGGAGTATGTGACATGTGCTGATGAGTAGAATGTATACTCTGTGGCTGTTAGGTGGAATGTTCTGCAGATGTCTATTAGGTCCAATTGGCTGAATGTTAAGGTTCCTGATCTTCCTGTTTTTTGCCTCAGTGATCTGTCTAGGACTGTTAGTAGGTATTAAAGCCTCTGATTATGATTATTTGGGTGTCTATGTAATAATTGTTTTATAAGCCCAGGTGCACCTGTATTGGGCGTATATATATTTAAGATGAATATTTCTACCTGATGGATTGAGCTTTTATATTATGTAAGGTTTTTCTGTGTCCTTTTTAACTTTTATTGGTTTTAAGTCTATTTTGTCTGATATAAGACTAGTTACCCATGACATTTTATTTTTCATTTGTCTGAAAGATATTTTTCCAGCCCTTTACTTCAAATCTGTGACTGTCCTTTCTAGTGAGATGGGTTTCCTGGAGGAAGCAGAATGTTGGATCACATTCTTTATTTAGTTTTCTATTCTATGCCTTTTTAGTGGTGCATTCAGTACACTCACATTCCAGGTAATTATTAACATGTGAGAATCATAATGCTCATAAAAAGTTGTTTTGTTCTTTTTTAAAAAATATTTTGTGGATAACCTGTATATTTGGTTAACTCTGTGCTTGCCTGTGCTTTTGTGATGGATGGAATCATTCTTTCATTTCTGTGCCCAGAATGTTCCTAAGCATCTCCTGAAGGGCTGGTCTGGAAGTGGTATATTCTTTTAGGGATTGGCTATCTGGAAAGGATTTTACTTCTCTATCATTGATGAAGCTTAGCATGGTCAGGTAGGAAATTCTTAGCTAGAATTGCTTATTTCTGATAATGTTAAAGATGGGATTCCAGTCCCTTCTGACTTGTAGGATTTCTTCTGAGAAGTCTGCTGCAATTTTGATGGGTCTTCCCTGGCAGATGGTCAGTCCCTTCTCTCTAGCTGCCTTTAGGATTTTTTCTTTCATAATTATCTTGTGGAAACAGATTACTATGGGTCTTGGAGACAGTCTTCTCATGTAATATCTTGCAGAGATTCTCTGAATCTCTATTGTTTAGATTGTGTGATAGGGGAAATTTTTTCCCTCCTTTCTAGTGTGATAGGGGAAATTTTTTTCCCTCCTTTCTAGTGTGATAGGGGTAATTCTCTTGGATAACCTCTTTGAAGATTTGTTCCATGGTATTCTCATTTTCTCCTGTTTCAGGGATACCAATCAATTGTAGATTTGGTCTCTTTACATTATCCTGCACCTCTTTTAGGGTTTGCTCATTCTTTTTGAGTCTTTCATTTTTGTCAGATTGCTTTAGTTCAATATTTTGATCATCAAGATCCTCTGTCTGGTTTATTTTGCCACTTAGTCCTGTCATTGTGCTTTAAAATTCCAGGAAGAAATTCTTCATTTCTAGAATTTCAGATGATTTTTTTTTAATTTTTTGGCCAGCTCAACTTTTACTTCCTGAATGGCTTTTGTTGCCTGGGTGATCTATGCTTCCAACTTCTTGTGGTTTTCCTTAACCATTTTAGCCATCTATTGTCTGATTTCTGTGTCTGACATCAGGGACAGGTCATTCTGAATGAATTCCACTGTTTGGGGACTGGGATGTGCTTTTGTAAGTGATGCCTCTTTAAAACTGACTATTGCTGGTGTTTTTCCACTGGTTCTTCCTCATTTGTGAGGGCCAACTCTTCCCTTTTTATTATTACTTTTTAGTTTTGTTGTTTTGTTGTTGGATATGGTATAGCTGCCCTAGGGCCTTTTTTGCCATTCAAAATAGCTCACAAAGGGAGAGAGAGGAAGGAAGCTACTCCGGCTCCACCACTCTTGCTAGACAATGCTCAGAACTCAAAGTGACTTTCTGCTGCAATGTTTTTCCCATGACCAGGCCAGCCAGACTGCTTTCTGACCCCCAGTTGTGAGCTCTTTATGGGGATCAGGAGTGGGAATGGGGCCCCTGGCCACGGCAGCAGCACTGCAAGAGTGGAAGTGCCTTCCACATCCCAGAAACGCTCCTGTCAAGAAACAGGACTGCCAAGTGCCTTTCACTACTCCTCCTTCCCAGCCAAAGACCACATTCAAAACTTAAAAGCAGTAGAGTCCCTGCCACAGCAGGACTTGCCTTTGGGGCAAATGAGGCTGGCAGGCAATCCTTCTTGGTCTGAGAGCTAGCTGCCAGCTGCTGCTGGCAGGTACTGAGTGAGTACAGCCAACAGGTGAACATTCCCAGCCAGGGAACTGACCACAAAGCACTGCCAGTGGAGAATGCACTCTCTGGAGTTGACATTTGGTATTAAGAGCTGGGTGGATTCCCAACTCCAGTAGGCTCCAGTAGCACAAAGCTGTGCTTTAATCAGGCCTCCTCCCACATGGGACTAAAGACACATTCCAGCTGGGGAGAGAGAAACTGTCATAGACCATTCCAGGAACAGTCACCCCATCTCGCATACAAGATAGGACTGCAAATCCTATGCAAACCTGAACCTGGTAAGGATGGGCCCTCCTAGTTCTAAAGACTGCCCCATGCTTGCTTGCTCTCTCTAGCTCACTCACTGTCTCTCTCTCTCTCTCTCTCTCTCTCTCTCTTTCTTTTCTTCCTATGTGTTTCAAGAGTCCTCTGAAGGATTAGGGTCTATCTTCTATCTAAGCCTGCTAAAACTGCTCAGAGTCACTGGTGACTAGGATTGTCTTCCTTATTCTGCTCTGCAAGAAAGGTGCCTGTGGCTGCACCCACGTGACCATCTTGGGTCTCCTCAAATACTCAAATATCTTTAAGTAACAAAATAATCAAGAGGAAAAGAACAAACTAAACTATACTCAGTGGGAATACATATATAATATAATATAATATGTAATAAAATAATCACCATTATTTTAACACAGATTTATTGCAAAGCAAAGACGTCATTCAGCAACCTTCTGAGGGTAATCTACATGAGATCCAATGTTAGGTTGTAAAGTTGACATCTGCTCTTATGTCCCTGTAACAGCTTCTACTCACCAAACTTCAATGAATTGTATGAATAATGAAAGTAGAAAACGTTTCTGTTAATTTCTGAAATATAAAATGAAAGAGAAAAATCATATGTATGAATGAGAAACTATAGTTATTATATTAAAATATGTGATTGTTTATTTTTTCTAATCTCAATCCCTTGGAAATGAGACACTGGTCTCTGAAAACAAGTAAGAAGAATCCCACCTGCCTCAGCAGAAGAGGGAGTGATTACCCACAGAGATCTTCTCTGCATAAATTGCTATTTCTCTGATTAATCACGAAACAACATTTACCATCATAGTTTTTTTTTTTTTTTTTTTTTTTGAGTTGGAGTCTCACTCGGTTGCCCAGACTGGAGTGCAGTGGCCGCTCCCGGCCACCGCAGCCTCGCCTGCTGGGCTCCGGCGATCCTTCCGCCTCAGTCTTCTGAGTAGCCGGAATTACAGGCATGCGCTACCACGCCCAGCTGATTTTTTGATTTATTGTAGAGATGAGGTCTTGCTGCCCAGGCGGGTCTCGAACCCCATAGTTTTGTTTTTAAATCAGAGGTACAATTTATAGATTTTTATATATTTACATTAGACTCAACCTTTTCACCTCATGTTGCTATAAAAATTTTAATCATTCCATTGCTCCTACAATTAATACAAAATCCATAACAAGATTTTAATGGCTGATTAACATTTTTCAAATGAAAAAGGAAAACAGTATATTAATATGCATGTAATTGTTATTTTTATTTATAATTCTCAATAATTGTGGAAGACAGCATTAGTTTTCAACTATTGAGGTCTATTGTGAGCAAATGAGGAAAAATATGGCCAATTAGGTTTTTGTCATGTGTCATCCTCCTTAATATATTAGTACTTTGTCAATCATAACATGTTAATTAACAAAATACCAAAGTCAGTGGGGACCAAAGGGAGGCCCAAACTTTACCTGCATGATGTCTACTTGTGTACCTAATCCTGAATTGTACCTCACATCTTTAAAATAAAATAAAATTAAAATTAAACACACCAGTCATTTTTAATACTCTTCAGTAAACTCACATTTTAGTTTTTTTCTCATTACTCAATATTGCAAATACATTTTAAAATTATAATTTCACTAATATGTTAGCAGTTTGCTTTCAAAGTTGATGATGCTTAGCTAATAAAATTATGTCATGCTTATTCACCTTTCAGGAAATATTATTTCTGAATGGCAAGCAATTAACTTGTTTAAAATATAATTCATAAACTAAGAATCTTATATTTTAAGTTCTGTTTTGAACTTTATGTTTTAGAAGTATTATATAGATGCAAAAAATTATATTTTTCCCTTCAATTAAGTATTTTAAAATAACTCAAATTAAATATTTACAATTGTTTGATTTTTTTTAAGAAGCCAAGCATAGCAAAATAAGATATCCAATATTTATAGATAATTTAAGCCATGGGAAGAAAAGATAATTTCAAAGCAAAATCTCTGCACATGCTTACATTAAAAAAACAAAAACAAAAACTTGGAAACAGAGAATATACATTCTAGTGCCCTTGGCTAGGATGACCTCACACCACCCTTTTGGTTGTTTTCTTCATACTCTGCTCACTCAAAGCATGACTCTCTTTAAAAGTCAGTACTGTATGCAGGTTGGTTGACAGCAACCCCATAAAGCTAGACACTCACACCAAAGCCTGTGTTCAATTCAGCAGAAATGAACACTTAACACACCATTAAACCAACCATTAAGGCCACCTTGTTTTCTCTGCTTTGCAGCTGCCTATCCTTCTAGGCAAAGCTACCTCAAGAGCTTCCACTGAAAGAGGCAAATCACAGCAGCAGAGTGATAGATTCAAAGAGCACATAAGGGCTTCACAGGGTGGTTGCTAGGATGGAAAAGCAGGTGGCTGCCCTAATGTACTTTGATTCTGTTTGAGAGCAAGGCTCATAAAGAAAAATGCATATACCATGATGGGTCAATGAGTAGAAAATAAATATTTAGATACATCTTTTCCTTTGCATTCAAAAATGCTCTGCCATAGTTTCTTATGTATATGACTAAAAAATATATAAATGTGCAGCAAGTTATATTTTACACGAGTGTGTGTAGAAATATATCCAATTTTTTCCTTAAAGCCACTAAAACACAGTCTATAACAATTCAACAACTGAAGCAATATAATATTATTCTCAGTATTAAGCTATCTCCCCATCACTACACTAAGTCTTTCTGTGATTTAACTTATTAAATGTTCACAAAAATCACATTTTACCTTATAAATTAGGAAATAAAATTTTTGAGATGTTAAGTAAATGTTTCTGAATACCTACAACTAATAAGAAGAGTGGAGTTTCATCTGACGTTATGCCCTAAAGCATCTGTGATTCATATAACATCCCATTATCTTTATTTAAAATGTATGCTTTAATATTTGGTAACTATGAATACAATTGCTTTCTGCTGGAATTAGGTGCCAAGTAGCTAATTAAATATGACACTTCATTTGAAATTGAGCTCTGATGATTTCACCATTTAGTAGCAACATTACAGATATATGTTTCACATACCATACAATTCCCCCAGTAAAGATGTACTATTTAATGATGTTTACTAAAGTCACTAATTTTTCCGCCATCACTACAATCAATTTTATAACATTTCCATCATTCACGAAGAAACCTCATTCCTTTTTTGCAGTCACCCTACCATTGCTCACAAACTCCCAGACTAACCATAGACAACTATTAATCTACATTCTGTCTCCATAGATTTGCCTATTCTAGACATTTCATGTGCATGGAATCAAACAATATTGGTCTTTTGTGACTGGCTTCTTTTACTTAGCATCATGTTAATCACACTGCTGTATGAATCAGTATTTCATTCCTTTTTATCAACAAATAACATTACATTGTATGAATAGACCACATTTTATTTATCCATCATTTGTTGATGGACATTTGAATTTTTTCACTTCTTGACTATGAAGAAAAATTCTGCTATGAACATTTGTGTACAATCTTTTGTGTGGACATATATTTTCATTTTTCTTGGGCATATACCCAAGAGTGGAATTGCTGGGTTATATGGCAACTGTATTTAACCTTTTGAAAGATGGCCATACTGTTTTTCAAAACTATTGATCCTTTTCATTCTTGATTCTGGTAATTTGAGTCTTCTCTCTCTCTCTCTTTTTTGTTTTGTTTTGCTGGTGGGGAGAGTCAGTCTAGCTAAAGGTTTGTCAGTTTTGTTAATTTTTCCAAAGAATCAGGTTTGGTTTTGCTGACCATTTTTCTCTAATGTTTTTCTATTTTTTTTATTTTTATTAATTTCTGTTCTAATCCTTTTTTTTTTTTTTAACTTTTCTGCTTCTTTTAGGGCTAGTTTTTGTCTGAAAGTGCTAGGACATTACATGGTTTTGAGTGAATAAATAAATATTGTGATTGTTTATTTACATGGCTTTTTCCTCACAGTCTGGATTCAACATTCTAGAAATCAAGTCCTCTCACTTATTTAACTTTGTCTCAATTGCCTATTTGACACAAGCCACTGTTAAAAACATGGATTAACTATTAAAAGTATGTTTTTAAATGCACCGAGAAAAGAAGGAATAATCAGAGAGTGAAATCATACCTAAATTAGGAAATCAGAGACAAGTAAGCAACAGATCATTTTCACCATGACAATATCAGCCAAAGCTAGGTCAGGTGAGTTCTGTTTTTGCTGACCTATAAGAGTAAAACAGAATACGGTTCAAGGTAGGAAGTCTGACAAGAGTCTCAAGGTTGGTCAATAAAATATATATACTTATATCTCTTCGTGTGTGTGTGTGTGTGTGTGTGTGGTTGTGTGTGTGTGTGTGTGTGTGTGTGTGTGTGTGTGTGTTTCCACAAGGAAACAGCAAGTAAATTGCTCATCACAGAAAGGAAAACATATGCTTCAAACTTATCTATATAATATTCAAGACATGCTAAAATAAACATGCTACAAATATGTTCTGGTGACACAAACATAGGTAGCAAGGGAATAATAAACACAGAACTCAGGGTAATGTTTCCACTGAGCAGAAACAGAAGGATGGGTCACACAAAGATATTGAAGATTTTAAAGATATGGCAAAAAAAAAGTCATAAACTGGATGGTAGAATGCAAGTGTTCATATTATTATTTTTCTTATATTATACATTTTAAATAAATATTATTTATATCAGTACTGTATATTATTTTAATAATTTAAAAAATGTATACACAAAAGGAAACCTATAGATTATTTTTAAATAACATAGATGCTAAGAATTTGAAAGACTAGCCCAAAGTCAAACAGCTTGTTAATAAAGTCAGGCCTAAACTTTGTTTTCTTTAATAAGTAACAATAAAACTTTTTAAGGGTCACCCACAAAATAGTATAACTTTAACAATAGAAAAATGGAAACAACTTGCTGCAACAATACAATTTGGCCATATTCCATTTAGTCTAACAAGTTTTTACAACAATTACCATTATTATTAAATCTCCTTAAAAGTATAGCTACAATAATTTGCACTAAGGTATATCCATTTCTGACCCTTTTGTTACAAGTTTCCAGTCCCAGATTTACTTTTCCTACAGCAAAAAAACACTCTTGAAACATTGTACCCTCCTGGGGGCTGTGGATCCCATCATTGGCAGCACCTGCTCTTCACACGGAGCTCGGCCATCACCACTGCTGGGGCATTGCAGCGGTCTGGACAACCACTGCAGACGCAGCAGCCACCAGCAGTGCCTCGGCCACCGTGGTGGCCATAGTGCATTGCACCACCTGTGCCTGAGGCAATCCATGACTTCAGACCTTGAAGCCCCTGCAGGCAAGATCTGCTGGGATCGCTGCCACTGTGATGTCCTGCTGGCCGTGGGTCTCCTCCCATGTGCCCTGAGGCAGGCTTTCATCTCCAGCTTCTGTCAGGCTCCTATCGGGCTCCATTCCCTCTGAGTTGAGCAGCTGAGATAAAGACCATCTGGAGCAGTGAAATAGCACCACCTGCTGGCAATTCAAGGCAACAACACCAAAACGGGAGAAACAAGCTTGAAAAACAGACAAAGGCCAGATTTGAGTGGTGAACTGGGCAGTGGTGAACTGAGTGGTGATCTGAACTGCCCTACACAGCAGGCCAGGGGCAACTGACCCTAACTGTGAACAAATTACCAGCCTGAGAAGACAGCTAGAAATCAGAGCAGAAAGGACATTGGACTTAAAAAAAAAGTCTCAGAGTGTGCTCGATTGGTTCTGTTAGTTTAATGACTTGATTCTATTCCTACTGTTTTGTTCCTTTTTTTTCCTGTTCCTTTTCTTCTCTTTTCTCCTGTCTGTAAACCATCTTTGCATAGAGGAACAGCACACCAATAAGATGATTGGTTAGCTTGTATGTTCACATCATTGTATGTTTTTGTTGTTTTTCTATGGGAGTTGGTTACTCTGTAGTCGTGGTCTATTGTTTTTATCTGTTTCAGTTTAGGTCTTTCTCTCCATATGTTGGTATACTCGTCTGTTTCCCCCCTTATTCCTCTCTCT
The DNA here is from genome assembly GCA_027257055.1 of Cephalopachus bancanus. Lineage (NCBI taxonomy): Eukaryota > Metazoa > Chordata > Mammalia > Primates > Tarsiidae > Cephalopachus > Cephalopachus bancanus. The sequence goes on from JAPVLO010000262.1 coordinate 3,752,454, forward strand.
CTCCACCTCCCTCTTCCCCTCACTGTCTGCTCCATTCTCTTCCCTCTGCTAACATCATTTTATTTCAGGGAGTAAACATATAGCCCCACTGCATGGACTGATTCCAAGTCAGTGGGAAGTGGGTTTCAGATTATCCATACACCTGTCAGCAGATACCAGGACCTGCAGACAGGTTTTGAATCACAGGTCCCCCTTAAAGTAAATCTCAGAACTGAAAAAAGGCCCACTCCCAACCTACAGTGCAACTTCAGAATTGAACAAAGTAAGAGGGCATACATAAAGAAGAATAGGATATTGAACAAACAGAAGTAAAAGAAACCCCTCTACCCCTGAATAACAGAGCTAAAGAAGATGGTGACGAGGAAGGAAGGAAAAAATAGGGAGGGAAAAAAATGCACAAATGAAGAAAAACCGAAAGAAGAATATAGGTCTCACACAGACCCCTGCGAAGTCAGACACTGAGAAAACAGACTTTGGAACACAAACAATGAAGAGCCCCCAGAATGACTGGTCACATGCAACAAACCCAGACATCAAGACATTAATGGAGAGAATTAAAAGAATTGAGGAGAGACAAGAGGAAAATAGGAAGGAGCTACTGTCAGAAATAACAGCAGTAAAGAATACTGTGATGGAAATAGATAACAAACTAATAAGCATGGAAAGCAGAATTAGTCAAGCAGAAGAAAGAATCTCAGAGCTCGAAGACCAAAACACAGAACTAACCCAAACTGTCAAAAACATAGAAAGGAAGCGCAAAAAGACAGAACAAATCCTTCAAGAGATGAATGATCTCTTCAAGAGACCAAACCTAAGAGCAATTGGCCTCCTTGAGGCAGAGAGAGAAACAGAGGCCACACTGGAACAAACATTTCATGAAATCATTCAAGAAAACTTCCCTCATCTCATCAGTGATGAAAAAATTCAAACGCAAGAGATTCAGAGAACCCCTGCAAGACAACAAATGAGAAGACCAACTCCCAGACACATAATAATTTGCCTAAACAAAGTAGGTATAAAAGAAAAATATTAAAGGCAGCAAGAGGAAAAGGTCAGACTACCTACCAAGGAAGACCAATTAGAATAACAGCAGATTTATCTACAGAAACCCTCCAGGCTAGGAGAGCTTGGAGCCCTACCTTCAAAGTTCTAAAAGATAAACAATTTCAACCAAGAATAACCTACCCAGCCAAGCTAAGCTTTATCAATGAGAGAGAATTGAAATCTTTCCCAGATATCCAATCCATAAGTAACTACGCTGCCACCAGACCACCTCTACAAGAAACACTTAAGAAAGTATTGAACATAGAAGAAAAGGAGAAAAGAACAAAAACGTTCTTCACAAGAGTACAGGCAAAAGATTATAAACACACATGATCCAACTCTAAAACCAAAACAAAAACAACACACAAACAGGAAGAACAACAACTCTGTAAGAACATTATGATAGGGATCAACTCTCACATTTCAATAATTAGTTTGAATGTGAATAGACTAAACACACCACTGAAAAGAAATAGAATGGCAAAATGGATAAAATATCACCAGGCAACAATCTGTTGCCTTCAAGACACTCACCTCACTAGAAAGGACACTCACAGACTCAAAGTAAGAGGATGGGAAACAAATTTTCAGGCAAATGGAACACAAAAGAAAGGAGAACTCATGATCTAAATCTCAGACAAAATACCCTCTAAGATATCAAAAATTAAAAAAGATACAGAAGGCCACTACATCATGATAAAAGGTTCAACCCATCAACAAGAAATATCCATCCTAAAGATATATGCACCCAACATAGGAGCACAAACCTTCATAAAGCAGTTCCTAGGTAAACAAAAAAAGATATCAACTCCAATACCATCATAGCTGGGGACTTTAATACCCACACGCACAATCCTAGGCAGATCATCAGGACAAAAAATCAGCAACGAGATCTGAAACCTCAATGTGACTCTTGATCAAATGGACTTAATTGATACCTACAGAACACTCCATCCAAAGACCACAGAGTACACATTCGACTCATCACTGCATGGAACGTACTCTAAGATCAACCACATACTTGGACATAAATTAAGCATAAGCAAATTTTAAAAGACTGAAATTTTACCATGCACCTTCTCAGACCACAGTGGAATAAAAATAAACATTAACACCAGCAAGGCCCCCCAGAACCCATAAAGACATGGACACTAAACAGCATGATGCTAAACAACTGCTGGGTCAATGATGAAATCAAAACAGAGATTAAAAGATACTTGGAAACAAATGAAAATGAAGAAACATCTTACCAAAATCTCTAGAATGCCATGAGAACTGTAGTAAGAGGAGAATTTATATCCCTACAAATGCACATGAAGGAAATGGAAGGAACACAAATCAACAGCCTAACAAGCCACCTAAGGAATCTGGAAAAGCAAGACCACAAAAAACCCTAATTTCAGCAGAAGAATCCAGATCACCAAAATAAAAGCCCAAATCCAGGACATAGAAGACAAAAAGATAATACAAAAAAAATCAATGAAACAAAAGCTGGTCCTTCAAAAGGATAAACAAGATTGATGGTCCCCTAGCTAGACTTACCAAGAAAAAGAGAGAAAAAGCCCATATAAACACAATCAGAAACATAAAAGATGAAGTCACATCTGACCCTGAAGAAATACAAAAGATCATTAGAGACTACTATGTGCACTTGTATGGAAACAAACTTGAAAACCTTAAGGAAATGGAGGACTTTCTGTCATCAAACAACCTCCTTAGGTTGAAACAAGAAGAAATTGAGACCCTAAATAGACCAATAACAATCAAGGAAATTTCCTACATAATAAGAAAACTACCCACAAAAAAAAAAAAACCCTGGACCAGATGGCCTTCCAGCAGAATTCTACAAGACATTTAAAGAGGAGCTGATAGCAATCCTACTGAAGGTATTCCAGGTGACCCAGAAAGATGAAACTCTCCCCAAATCATTTTACAAAACTAGCATCACATTGATACCCAAGCCAAGTAAAGACCCAAGAAAGAAAGAGAACTACAGGCCAATAGCTTTGATGAACATAGATGCTAAAATTCTCAACAAGATCCTAGTGAACCGGATTCAACAACACATCTAAAAAATCATGCATCATGACCAAGTAGGCTTCATCCCTGGGATGCAAGGCTGGTTCAACATTTGTAAAACCATAAATGTAATTAAATACATCAACAGATATCAAAACAAAAACCACATGATTATATCATTAGATGTAGGAAAAAGGTTTTGATAAAATCCAGCCCCCTTTCTTGATAAAAACCCTCAAAAATCTAGGCATACAGGGAACATAATTCAAAATAGTGTAAGCCATCTACAGGAAACCCATAATCAGCATACTCCTAAATGGACAAAAATTGGAACCATTTCCCCTGAAAACTGGAACAAGACAAGGATGCCCACTCTCACCCCTCCTGTTCAACATAGTATTGGAAGTCCTGGCTAGAGCAAACAGAGAAGGCAATCAGGGGTATCCAAATAGGAAAAGTGGAAGTCAAGTTATCTCTCTTTGCAGATGACATGAGTATGTACCGTGAAAACCCAAGAGAATCTGTCAAAAATCTCCTTACACTGACAAAGCCTTTGGCAAAGTCTCAGGATATAAGATAAATGTGCAAAAGACAATCGCATTTCTTTACACCAATAATAAACAATAGAAACCCAAATAAAAACCACAATTCCATTCACAATAGCCACACACAAAAAATGAAATACCTTGGCATCTTCCTAACCAGAAACGTGAAAGACCTTTGCAATGAAAACTACAGAACACTGCTCAAAGAAATCAAAGATGACACAAACAAGTGGAAAAATATCCCATGCTCATGGATTGGAAGAATCAACATTGTGAAGATGTCCATCCTATCTAAGGCAATCTACAGATTTAATGCAATACTCATCAAATTACCAGCAACATTCTTCTCAGACCTAGAAAAAAGAACACAGGAATTCATATGGAAACACAAACAACCAAGAATAGCCAGAACAATCCTCAGCAAAAAAACAAAAACAAAAACAAAAAAAAAACAAAGCAGGGGGTATCACATTACCAGACTTCAAACTTTACTATAAAGCTACAATAATCAAAAGAGCTTGGTATTGGTACAGGAACAGGCATATAGATCAATGGAATAGAATTGAGATTCCAGAAGCAAAACCTCAATTTCTCAGCCAACTTATCTTCGACAAAGCCCCCACCACCTACCACTGTGGAGAGGAGAACCTATTCAGTAAATGGTGCTGGGAAAACTGGCTGACCACATGCAGAAGATTGAAACAGGACCCCTATCTATCCCCATACACAAAATTAACTCTAAATGGATCAGAGACCTAAATGTAAAACTTCAAACCATAACAACCTTAGAAAATGAAGGACATACCCTCATGGAAATTGGAGCTGGCATCCAATTCCTGAACAAAACCAGAAACCCACAGCCATAAGAGAGAAGATAGACAAGTGGGACCTCATTAAACTGACAAGCTTCTGCAAAGCCAAAGAAACCATCAAGAGAGCAAGGAGACAACCTCCAGACTGGGAAAAAGTATTTGCCAACTCCAGGTCTGACAAAGGCTTAACATCTTGCATCTACAAGGAACTCAAACGTGCTGAAAAGAAAAAAACAAACAATCCCATTAGAAAATGGGCAAAAGATATGAACAGACACTTCACAAAGGAAGACATCCAAGCAGCCAACAGACACATGAAGAAATGTTCAACCTCACTAATCACCAGGGAGATGCAAATCAAAACCACACTGAGATACCACCTAACTCCAGTCAGAATGGCAATTATCAATAACTCAAAAAATAACAGTTGCTGGAGAGGGTGTGGCGAAAAGGGAACACTTCTACACTGTTGGTGGGAGTGCAAACTAGTACAACCTCTGTGGAAAACAGTATGGCGATTCCTAAAAGTCTTTGTCTTTTTTTTTTTTTTTTTTGAGTTGAAGTCTCACTCTGTCGCCCACACTGGAGTGCAGTGGCCGCTTCCGGCCACCGCAGCCTCGACCTGCTGGGCTCCGGCGATCCTTCCGGCTCAGCCTTCCAAGTAGCCGGAATTACAGGCATGTGCTACCACGCCCGGCTGATTTTTTTTATTTATTGTAGAGATGAGGTCTCGCTGCCCAGGTGGGTCTTGAACCCACAGGCTCAGGCAATCCACTCCCCTCAGCCTCCCAAAGGCACGGGATTACAGGCTGAGCCACCGAGCCCGGCTAAATCCTTATCTTTTAACTGGTGCATCTATACATGGTAATTGTTACTATTTTCAACATTGTCTGTCTTCAAAAACTACCTTTCACTGTAGGTCTTCTCCCCCAACACTGTAGCACGACACCCAGACTTGGTTCTAACAAACACTGCCCTTCAGTCTAAGCCTTTCTGTCTGCTTTTTCTCCCACTCACTTGGCTTCCAACATTCTTATTTCCTTCCTGCTGCCTAAGAGAGCAAGCAGTAGCTGATAATGAAAAATTCATATCTATCAACTGATCCATAGATGGGGTCAATCTGTTGTACCTTCCCATTTTTAAGTAAATTAAGTGCATTTTAAAGGTTTCCAATTCACCTCAACCATCTTTCCTTTTCAGTTGAGTTTTGAGAAGTAAAAATCCAAAAGAAATTCTACAAGGCAGGTTGACATCAGCATTTGTTAATATTTCTCCAGATGATGCTAATGTATCGCAAATCCCTGGTGTAGATTTCATAGTTCACAGCCCTGGCTATGTATTATAATTATTTTGGATAGCTTTAAAAATACATCTTAACTCCCACTCTCAAAAATTCTGATTTAGGCTCTGTAGGTGATTTTAATGGGCAGCCGGGGTGCATAGTGTCTGCTCTAGACCAAAGATTCTCAAAGTCTCCAAGTCAGAAACAAGACCTCTTTGATACACAAGGTACAGGGTAGAAGACAGGTGGTTGGAGACTTCACCTACCAAGCAATTGAAATAGCAAGTGGACATTACTGTTATATGTTACTACTTGCCAATTTTAGTCTAAAATGTATCATGAAACAAAACAGTATGTAATAGTCCCATGTATGGGGAAATATGCAAAATACAACTTGTACAATGTATAGGGGAAACGTTTAGTTTTTCAGCAGAAAACCATTCAAGTTTATAGCTCATTCTTCTGAGTATTATCTCCTCTGATTCTGTGAAAGCTATTTTACAGCCCTGCAAATTGCAGGTAGCAATGACAAATGATTTTTGCCTGTAGACATGCAAATTATGTCTGTCTGGAAGAAGTCCTGTTGTCTCTGCTCCACCATAAAAGAAGCTAGTTTTGTCTCCATTTGTGCATTCATTTAACTGATAATGTGTCTGTTTTTCCACCTCTTCAATGAGCTAGTTTTTCCACCGCACAAGTTTCACCATTAAATTAAATATACTTTGCAAATGTTCATTTGTGTATCTCTATGGCATTTACTCATTTTCTAAAAATATTTTACTTATATTTTTAATTCTTTTAATCAAGAAAATAAGAATTGACTGGCAAGCAACATATTTTTCAAAAGAACACTTGAGCTCAGAATTTTAAATTTTATTTGATGTTGTTCAATAAAAATATTTAATATATTATGTGTTTATCCAGATATAACACAAAAATTATAAACTAAATTTTTCAGAATCATTTCTATGGAAATTATTTGCTAAATACAGATAAGCAAATATCTCATGGTATAATAATGCATATTTCTTATGTTACTTACAAGGATTACAAATAAAAACATTTTTTCAAAAGATAATATTGTATTTAACCACTAGGTGGCAAAGTAATATTTGTGATGTCAATTTTAAGAAAGTGCGGAAATCTTTGTTGTTCAATGTTATCACAATTGAAATAAAGATGTTCACTGGATTCTGATTTAGTAGCATTTTCTAAATACACCCCTATTCAAAGGAAACTACCTGTAGCTAGTATTCTCAAGGAAAATCAACTTTTCACAATATAATTTATAAAAAGCATACCAAAAGTTTAAAACACTAGATTGAATCATCTATTCTGAAATCAGAGCTGAACTTGAATTTAAAACATTTATTTTTACATCTGATACAACAAAGTCCTCAAGTATGAAGGGATTTTAGATATCATCTAGACTAAGCTTCACTTTTATGCTGAAATGGACTACATGTTAGTTCTGATCATTAGTTATTTGGGTTCCTATTAAACATTTTTATTTAGGGAAGATGTGCTGTCTCACAAAGCAGCAAACAATACTGTTTTCCAGGTTTTTTTCTTACTATTGATTGATTGATTGATTGATTTGGGGGTCTCACTCTGTAACCCAGAGCAGACTGCAATGGTACAATCATGGCTTACCACAGCTAGATCTCCTGGGTTTAGGCAATCCTTTCCAAGTAGTTGGAACTACCGGCATGCATCACCATGCATGGCTAATTTTTTTAAAAATTATTATTTTACTGTAGAGGCAGGGTCTTACTATGTTACCTAGGCTTGTCTCAAACTCCTGGGCTCAAGCAATCTTCCCACCTTGGCCTCCGAAAGGTATGAAATTACAGGCATGAGCCACTGTACCTGGCTTTCTAGTTTTTCTTATTTAGAGAAATTTTATATAAATAACAGAGAAAAATATAACTAACTTCCATCTATACACTATTCAGAATTTTTAAAAATATTAACCCCAGACTGTTTTTAAAGGTTTTTTAAAGAAAATTGTGCTTTACATGGAGTAAAATTCTGAGCTCAGAAACTTAAGAGAAAAGATAGTCATAGTCTGAAATTCTAAATGAGAAAACACTTCATGACCTTTCAAGGTAGATGAAAGGGAAGTATCTAAAAGATAATAGGTCATCCAGAAAGAATATGGCTGTAAAAATCAAAATATTTTCCCTGAAAACAAATCAAAAAAGAAAAAGGAAAATTAATCTACAAATTATATTGTCAGTAGAATTATGAAATAGATGTCTACAGATTTTATATGGGTAATGGCTGTCAAAAGCAGCTGAGATAAAGTCAGAAACCATATAGGATGGACAGAAGGACTAAAACACAGGGTGAAAATAATAGTGTCCAACTCTGTCCTACACACCTGTCTTCCTTTCTTTAACTGAAATTATATCTTGAGGTTTTAATCTTCTTTTTTAAGTTTTTTAAAAAAATTATATTCACTTTACCTCACTTCTGGAACTTTTTTTCCTGTGGTACACATTATATTTGACACAATATCTGTCCAAACCCATCATTATTTTTAATAGGGGAACTCAAGGGGAATTTCCATTAAACACAAAAACAAAAACAGGATATAATAAGTTACTTTGTAGCTTAAAACAAACACATTAACTATCACACAGCTTTTTCAGGTCAGGAGTCCAGGCATGGCTTTCTTGGCTCCTCTGCTTAGGATCTTAACAGGTTGAAATGGTGTCAGGCAGGGCTTCATTCTCATCTGAGGATAGAATGGGCAGGGATCCGTTTTTGTTGGCAGAATTCCATTCCTTACAGTCAGAGGACTGAGGGATTTTGTTCTTGCTGGCTGCCACTTCAAGACTATGACTCCACTCCTAGAGGTCAACTTCAGTTTCTTTTCCTGTGAGTTTCTCAACATGGTCTATCCACAGTTTAGCAAGTTACTTCTTCAAAGTCAGTAAGAAAGACAGAAGAACAAGCAAGAAATTCTATCATGTGAGGCACTGGAAGTGTATCTACCTAATTATGTGTATTTCATCACCTTCATTGTACTCTATAGGTTATAAGCAAGTCATAGGTCACACCCACACTCAAGGGAAGGGTCTATGCAAGATGGGAACACCAGGTAATAGGAATTGTAGGGAGGCACCCAAGGGTCTGTCTACCACATCACTATTGTTCTTTTCATCTAGCATTGTAATGAAGGTACTACAAGAAAGCAAAGAATAAGGCAATAAATAAAACAAAATACAGAAATAATAATACTAAGTAAAAATGAATTTAACTTCTAAAGACAAATTCATGGATTTTTTTTTTTTAATACAGCTAGGGACCTTGTATTTTATCTTCTCTAAAATAAAATGACAGAGAACCTTTTCACTGCAAATAAACAGGGTCATTATTTCAGAAGAAAAAAGTTTACATGGAAAAAGATAAAGTAGATTCCATTATATTAATAAATAGCACAATTTTCAACAAAACATATCACTCATAAGTCTTTCCATGCTCAAACACTTAGATTAAGGTATTTATAACAACAACAAAAAGGCAGGACTTCTGATAATAGCAACATGAAGAGGTCAAATGATCTCTACAGAGAACAATTATAAACACTGGACAAAAATATTAAAAACAACTCTTTGGGGGCACTGAAAATGACCAAAGATAGGCAAAATTTTGAGAAGAATTCACTCAAGGAAGAGTGCTATTGCAATGAGTAAGTACTCTATGCTTGAGATTTTCTTTCTAGAGCATTCCTCAATGACAACCTTTTCCCTACAGTCAGGAGGTTAAAAAAAACAGCAGCCTGAACAGCTCAAGATGACTGATAATAGAATTCAGAGGAACAGAACACCTGGAAATTTAACAGGGAATTTTGGATGTGAAATTGCCAAAAAAATCTATCTATAAACCCTGTCCAAGCCTCTTGTTGACCAATAAACCAAGTGCGCACAGGAAAGATTGAAGACATTTGGTGAAAATGTAGGCAGAGACTAGAGATGGGTCTACTCTTGGAAGACAGAATATTCCTAGCTAGGTTTGAAGGTCTCCTGCACCTCTGATCAAGTGTGTTCCCCAATTTGTACACAGCTTAGGAAGAAGAAAACTTCCTAAGCCAAAAATTATTAGACATACAAAAAATATGATTCATACTTAGGGAGAAAAATAGCAATTTCTGAAAAGTTCCAGATGTTAGATTTAGCAAAGACTTCAAAATTGCTATTATAAATATATTCAAATAATTAAATTAAAATGTCACTTTAATGAGTGAAATAACAAGGGATTTTAACAGAAAAATAGAAGCTACATGTAAGAAGTTAAAAAATACAGTAACAAATGAAAAATTAAGCTAGATTTTCACAAGATCAGATTTGAGATAGCAGAAGAATCTGTACATTTGATGATAACTCATTAAAAATTATTCAGCCTGAAACATAAACATACTAAATAAAAGTAAACAACACATCACAGATCTATGGAACAGTATCAAACAGCCCAATATTTATGAAATTTGAATTCCAGAAAGGACAAACAGTAAAGGGTAGAACCATTTTTTAAAATACATAATGGCTGAAAACTCCTCAAATTTTGGAAAAACAATATTACAGTTCCAAAAACATCAACAAACTCAAATTAGTGAAACACAAAGAAAATGACACCTAGACACATCTAGATAAGAGGCAAAGATAAAGAAAAAATTTCTGAAAATGGCAAATGTTTATAGAAACATTATTTATAGTAGCCAAAAACTAGAAGCAATCTTTATGTCTCTTGTCTGGTAACTGGATAAATAAATTAGGGCGTATTTATGTAGTGGAACAACATTAAAAGCAATAAGAGAAAAAGCAACTCACATACACAACAACATGAATGAGTCTCAAAAACACCATGCTAGCTAAGAGAAAGTTGATACCAAAGGATTGTATACTGAGTGATTCTCTCTACGAAAAAAAAATTTAGAAAAGACAAACTCGCTCCCCAAAAAGTGAATCAGTTATTGAAAATGAGAAGGGAGAGAAGGATTAACTACAAAAGAGATAGGAGGCAAACTTGGGGGTGATAAAGATATTATAAACTTTGATTTTGTGTTTACGAAACTATTCATTCACCAAAACTCATAAAAACATTTAAAAGAGCTGAATTTTATTGAATATAAACTATACCTCAATATAGATATAAAATACCAGTTAATGAACACATCCACATACAAAATAAGAGTTCTTGAAAATTCAAGAGTACTTGAAAATGCAAGAACTTGAACTTAGTAGATGGTAACAGGTCAAGAAGGCAAAAGTAAGCAAATATATAAGACAGAAGTTAGCAAGCTACAGCACTATGGGTCAAATTTGGTCTACTGCCTACTTGTGTCATACAAACATGCTCGATTATTTATGCATTGACTGTGGCTACTTTTGCACCACAACGGAAGAGTTTAGTAGTTGCAAAAAGATAATGTGGCCCATAAAACCAATTTTTTTTAATAGTTGGCCTTTCACAAAAAAAAGGTCTTTCTACCCCTTATATAGAGGATCAGAATAATTATTTAGATTTGTTTAATTAGTGATATAACAATATACAGGTGCTACAAAAAGACTATGTCTATTTAGCCAAAGCTTTTTTCTGAATTTACTTAAAATGATTATCTGTAGTATCCAAAAAATACACATATACGCCGAATTCTGAGAAATATTGTATAGGTCATATTCTCTAATGCATAATGCTAATACTCTAGAAGAAACAAAATTTAAAACAAAACCCCAGACAACAGTAAAAAAAAAAAAAAAATTAACAGACTTCTGAAAAACACCTGAATCAAAATTGAAGTTGCAGGCTAGTTTCACTACATCATTCAATAACCAAAACTTCACACAGAACATTTTTTTGTCCGTATGGTCTTACTGCTAAACAGCACAAATAGTAATGTTACCAAACTGAACATTCAATTCAAGAAATTAAAAATAAACTGACAACATAAATTGTAGAAAGCAAAACAAAGGAATTAATAGACATAAAATCAGAAATCAATAAAATGGTGGAAATTGTAAAAAAAAAACACAATAAAAGAAAAAATCTGAATATTTTAATAAAAAATTATAACATGTTAGAGGAAATTAGAAAGTGCTTTTACCATAGCTAGGGTGAAGATTTTAAAAGCAGTAGAATATGTCACCATTTGCTATATATTTTGAAAATATGAGTAAAATAATGAAATACTGAGCATAGCAAACATTGTCCTAATTATTTCCAAAAAATGTAGAAAATCTGAAAGCATAAAACAACTCAAAGCGTTTAAATAACTAATACCAATACATTCCTGATCTGACGGGTTTAGATGCAATAGTTAAAAGATTTCAAAAAGTAAACAACAGATGCCCTATGCTACAGCTTCTAAAGTCTGCTTCTTTTTTAACTAATTTTTTATTTTAAAGATTTGGGGTATAATTCAGGGTTAGGTATACAAATGTTCATTATGCAGGTACCCTTGTTGATGAGGTGTACCTCCCCACTCCCCCGGCAGATTCCCACTATTGCCAGTCTATAACACTGAGTGATCTATCACAGAAACTCACTCCAAGATATTACGTAAGTATTTATATAAACTTAATCATTCTTCCTCTTTTATGTCTCCATGTTTGTTTTTGTACAGTCGGCCCTTAGTATCCCTGGGTCCACATCGCAGATTCAACCAACCATAGATGGAAAACATTAGGAAAATAAACAAATAATAACAATGCAACAATTTAAAATAATACAAATCAAAATATTGTATAACAACTTTTTACACAGCAATTACATTGCATTAGATATTATAAGTAATCTACAGATGATTCAAAGTACGCGAGGATGTACATGGTTATATACAAATACTAAACTATAAGGGACGTGCACATTTCCAGATTTTGTTAACCCAGGGTTCTTGGAACCAGTCCTTGATGAGACCAGTCCCTGATACCAAAAAGGTTGAAGGCCACTGATTTAAAGGGAAAGGGAAAAGGAGCTCCTTTGCCATCCTTGTTAAAGAAAATAAGTAGCTATAATCAGAAACAAATTTTGTCTCTGTTTCTTTCAAGAGTTTAGTAAAGAAGGCTAAAATTAGTCAGAGAGATGATTTTTATCCTAGTGCGGTTGTCCTCATTCACTTCCAGTGTGATGAGGATGTGAATGAGGACAACTGACATCCAGTCCTCCCCGCCATGACCACTTTTACCTGCCATGGCCACCAGTTCCAGAGCAAGTGTTTCTGCATCAAAAGATTTGCAAGACTGCTGAGGAAAGAGGATCTTACTTCAAGAACAAAGGTGAATCCATGTTTTCCAACTGTATATTTCATGAAATCTAAATAGATCAATTGTTTCTGATGAAATTTTACTACCCATATTGAGACCTACTGTAACTGTAAAAAACACATGCGGTTTCAAAGACTTAATTATAAAAAAGAAAATGTAAAATGTTGAATTAGGAATTTTTTACTTGATCATAAATTGAAATGATAATATTGTAGACATATTGGATTAAATAAAATACATTATTTTTTAAAAAGCAAATGCGAAGAATTCTTAATTTGTTCAGTCCACAGTGCAGTTAAAGAAGCTTGGGATAAATTTCCCTTCATATTGGGGGAGTTAGTTTTGCTTCATAAGGACATGGGTTGAATCTATGTATAAATACTGGAACAAATTCAGGGCAAAGGAATGTTGGAGCCCAACCAAAAGCCAGTGGCTACAGTGACAGCTTAATATCCTCTACACCCTGAACCAGGATTGAATTAGGGCATACATAATGCAGACAAGCATGTGGATTTCATGTGGATTCCCAGTAGTCTGCTGGAAGAGAGTTTTTGTTGTTTACTTTTAGCATTAAATATTATGTCTCAGAGCTAGGAACAGTCTGACACAACCTCTAGTTGCCTAATCTGAGGGTCATTCTCGAACGCTGACCTAGCCAAGGAGGTATCTTCAAAGACATTGAATTCTGTAGGGAAAAAATGGTAAATATACAATTAGGAAGTAAGTACCTAAACTAGTCTTCATATATGCATGTCACTGGATCTCCTGATTTTTACTAGACTTATATATAAATATTTAATCATATGTATCAAGTTGAAATAGACCTAAATTGTGATTAATAAAATTAAAGTTATATTTGAAAACCTTAAGAAATATTTGTCATTGAACTTCATCTTGATAAACTCTTCTTTATTAAGCTCAACACTGATCTCTTCTCTCCTTCCATCCTTCCCTTATCTCTCCCTCTCTCTCTTTCTCGGGCTTAGAGAAACACCTAAGTGGTATACTTGTCACAGAATTACAAAATATTCTTTGCCTGTATATACTTTGTGAAAAAAAATTGTCAGGATTCTGCTTCTCATCTTCTATAGCTAATAATGTTTATATGGTAGATAGTGTGAATAGTATTTATTAATTTTACACATAAAGCACTGTTTTTAGATAAATAAGAGATATTTTCATTTCCTTTTCCTTTTATTTTTTTGATAGTTGGAATCTCACTTCCAGGCTTGAGTGCAGTGACACTATCATGACTCACTACAGGTGCACACCACCATTCCCAGATATATATATATAATTTTTTTTTATAGAGATGAGTTCTCACTATGTCGCCCAAGGTGGTTTTGAACTTCTGACCTTAAGTGATCCTCCTGCCTCAGTCTCCCCAAAGTGCTGAGATTACAGACATGAGTCACCACGCTTGACCATAAGAGATACTTTCTGAGGGGAAATTCAGTAGTAATGCTTTATTATTGCAAGCCGAGTACAACAGGAATTATTATCATAAAAACTTAAAAAGCAGAATCTAGACATACCAATCTCATCATAATATGACTCTAAATACTTAACTTACATAATACTGACTCTATATGCATACTAAAAATAATCAGATATTCTGAATCTCCCATATGTCACTGAGATACCAATGTGCTTCCAACTTTCAATTCTTGTATCGCTGTTAGTATTAATGTTGTTATTCTGATACTAGGGTAGACATATAAATTTAAGTAACTGTCTTGACCACTGTCCTTTCCAAACAAAACTGTGATCTACAGCCCTAACTAATGTAAACCAGGTGATACTTCCCCAGGCCTCTGCTGGGTATGATAGAGTCTTGTAGCATTTTTCCAATTATCTGGGGGGCATTCATATTCTCTTTCACAGAAATTTAAATTGAAGAAAAAAATTTATGTCATTATTAGTAGAAAACAAAAATAAAACAATGCCATGAAAAAGATTCAGGGTCATGAGGGTCACATTAAATTGAATTTATGAGAAGAAAAACTGTAAGTAAGATATGAAATTGAGAACATAAATAAGCAAGAGTTAGAAGATAGATAAATATAGTCAGAGAAAACCTGTGTTTTTAGCATTTCTCTAACCCTGCATATTTTAGATTAATGAAAAACTTTAAATGCTGAACTGTAAGTCCCTATGGGAAGGCATTGCAAAGAGATTTATGCATCGAATATTTCTAGGTGATCTGTATATTAGAAAATTTTCTATGGTGCTTTGATATTTGATATTACTTCAACCATTAGTACTATTTTCAATGATTTATTCTAACATGATAACATGTTTAGTAAATGTATTATGTCTATTAAGTTAAAAAAAGAATTTTCTTTATATGATTGCTATTTTTTAAATGTCATTTGGAACCTCCATCTCATTAATTTATTAAACAAGCATTTGTTAAGCTTTTATTGTATGCAAACACATTGTTATCTGTGGCCTTATGAGGTGAAAATTGAAGGGATCTATAGGAGGACACTTAATAAAGAAAGCTTGTCAAAGAATGAATCATAATAAACAGGGAAAAGTTTAAAGTTTTTCTTCCTGAAAAAAGACAAGGATGCCCACTTTTACCACTTTTCTTCAACATAATACTGGAAGTCCTAGTCAGAGCAATTAGGCAAGAGAAGAAAACAACAGACATCCAAATTGGAAAGAAAGATGTTAAGTTGTTGCTGTTTGCAAATGACATGATTTTATATATACAAAGTCCTAAAGACTTCACCAAAAAACTATTAGAGCTAATTAATCGAGTAAAGTTGCAAAGTACAATATAAACATACAAAAATCAGTAGCATTGCTATATACTAATAGGTAAATATCTGAAAAAGAAATAAAGTAGCCGGGCTCGGCGGCTCAGTCTGTAATCCCAGTGCTTTGGGAGGCCGAGGTGAGTGGATTGCCTGGGTCCACGGGTTCGAGACTCACCTGGGCAACTTGGTGAGACCTCATCTCTACAATAAAATAAAAAATTAGCCGGGCGTGTTAGCACGCATCTGTAGTTCCAGCTACTTGGAAGGCTGAGGCGGAAGGATCGCCGGAGCCCAGTGGGTCGAGGCTGCAGTGGACGGGAGCGGCCCCTGCTCTCCAGTCCGGGTGACAGAGTGAGACTCTAACTCAAAAGAAAGAAAGAAAGAAAATAAACAATCCCATTTATAATTGCTATTTAAAAATATATATATTTGGAATAAGTTTAACCAAGGAAGTTTAAACTTATTCTAAGTGTAAACTCTACACTGAAAACTATAAAACATTGGTAAAAGAAACTGAAGAAGACACAAATAAATTGAAAGATATTTCTTACTTATAAATTGGAATGATTAATAATGTCAAAATATCTAAAGTAATCTACAGATTCGATGCAATCCCTGTCAAAATATCAATGACATTCTTCACAGAAATAGAAAAAACAATCCCAAAATTTGTATGGAACCACAGAAGACATCAAATAGCTACAGAAATATTTAGCAAAAAGAACAAAGCTGGGTCATCATTCTACCTGACTTCAAAATATACTATAAAACTATAATAACCAAAACAGCATAACATTGACATAAAAACAGACACATAGACCAAAGAAACAGAATAGAGAGCACACAGAAATAAATCCAGGTACGTACTAGTCTTGGGTAATGGTGCTAAAAACACACAATGGAGAATGAACAGTCTCTTCAATAAAGGGTGCTGGGAAAACCAGACAACCATATGAAGAAGAATATAGCTAGACCATTATCTCTCATGGTAATCAAAATGGGTTAAATACTTAAGTGTAAGACCCGAAGCAAGAAAAGTGCTAGAAGAAAACATACAGGAAATACTTCATGATAGTCAACTGAGCAATAATTTTTTGGATAAGACCCCAAAAACACAAGCAACAAAACAAAAATAGACAAATGGCATTACATCAAATAATAAGGTTCTGAACTGCAAAGAAAACAATAAATCGAGTAAAATGATATCCTACAGAATGGCAGAAAATATTTGCCAAAAAAATGCATCTGATTAGTGGTTAATTTCAAGAATATATAAGAAACTCAAACAACTCAATAGTAAAAATAAAATAGTCCAATTTAAAAATGGATAAAAGATATGAGTAGACATTTTTCAAAAGAAGACATGGATATGGTCAACAGGTACATTAAAAAGTACTTGACATAACTAATCATTAGAAAAATGCAGATCAAAATCACAATGAGATATCACTTCACTCCTGTTAGAATAGCTACTATAAAAAAGACAAAAAATAACAAATCCTGGCATTGATGTGAAGAAAGGGAAATACTGTTGGTAGGAATGTAAATTAGTACATTCATTATGGAAAGCAATATGGAGTTTTCTCAAAAAAATTAAATAAAGCATAATAAATATAAAAATAGAACTACTGTATGATGCAGCAGTCTCACTACTGGATGTACATATCCAAAAGAAATGAAATCAGTATGTAAAAATGATGTGTGTATCCCCGCATTTATTCCAACAATATTCAAAATAGCCAGGCTATGGAATCAACCTATACAGGCTATGGAATCAATCAATCAAGTGTCCATCAACAGATGAGTGAATAAATACAATGTGATATTACAGAGGTAAAAAATAATACACACATTTTAAGAAAGGAAACAATTGTATTAAAATTGTTATACTGTCCTGCCTGTCAGATGGTGATGCTAACATTCATTTGATTAATTGAGCAAACGTCATACTACACATTGCAACCATACTACACATTGCCACCATAATTCAATTTAACTTTTAAAAGTAATATGTAGACTTCTTTAAATATATATAAATTTTTAGCATCCTCGGTATATCTCATATATCTCATATTGGGGATGCCAAAAAATGTATACGTATTTTAAGAGATGTTATCTATGTAGTATTTTTTGCTGTACTTTTCAGAAGTGTCTGGTACAGTGGTTACTGAGGGTAACCACTTTGAGCAACTCATGTAATTGCAGAAGTCAAACATAACTTGCATTCATCTTTAGCTATTGATATATATTGAGTATTGCAAATTTAATAGCTTAATAGGTTTTTTTTCTTTCTTAAAATATATATACATTTTTGGCACTCATTTTACACACACACACACACACACACACACACACACACACACACCACACACAATGGAATACTATCCTGCCACAAAAAAAGAATACAATTCTGTCATTTGCAACAACATGAATGAACCCAAAGGACATCATGCTGAGTGAAATTAGCCAGACATAGAAAGATAAATACCTCACAATCTCATGTGTAAAGAAGTTGATCTAAGAGAAGTGGAGAGTCGAATAGTGGTTGCTACAGAAGCTAGGGCAAAGAGTGGGAGGGGGAGATAATATTGATAAATGGGTACAAAGTTACAGGTACAAAATAGCAAGAAGAGAGGATGTTCTCACCAAATAAATGATAAATACATAATGATGAATAAGCTAAATACCCTGACTTGACTTTTACACGATGGATATATATACAAACATCACAAAAATATCCTATAAATATGTACAATTATTACATGTTAATTAAAAATTAAATTTAAAAATGAAATCACTTTTCTAGATTATTTGAGGTTTTCACACACCAAACCAAAAGAAAGTAAAGAAAAATCCTATCTAAATGTCAATTTTTCAGAGAATTGAGACCCGAATAAGCAGAGGAAACAAAATGTATGTCATGGGGCAGCCAGGCAGAAGAAACATGAAATGACCCATGCAGAAGATCATGGGGTGATCCAGGCAGAAGAAACAACTAGCACCAAGTCCCTGATAAGAAAATAAATTAAATAACCTCATTTTAAGAGGAAAATGAAAAGGGGTCTTGGAAAGGGAAGAGCATACAGCAAAGCTGGGACTCAAACCAAAATATTTTTACTTAAAGTACATTTCCCTTCTTAAAGGGAAGAAAAAATGAAATGCAATTTGCATGGATTATATGACCTACATAAAATCAAATTTTTCTACTCAGATATCCTCAATAATTCTCATTGTAGGAAAAATTATCCTATAAAGGATAGGAACATTAACAAAATGAAGTGTCATAAAAGTCATACAGTGGAAGGATATTTAATTGTATGGAAAATATTAATATTTTATTAATATTATATTTTATTTTATTAAAAACATTTTAAAGGCATATGTAGTTTGCCTTTCCTCTACAATTCTGCTCGGAAACTGTTAGATGAGTTTGAGCTATGTAGTCTTTGGCAGTGGTGGGGGTGGGGGTTGGACTTCTAGCAGGGTAAAAGGGTATGTGTTCAGGGGTAGATAGACTAGTGTGAAGTGAGGAGTGAGGAGTTTGTCTGTGCTGGGAGGTGACCTGACACTGGATGTGGGAAACCAAGCAGGGTGAGGAGGGCTTTCATCCAGGAAGGTGGGCTGGCTGAGGGTGTCAGAGCCTGAGAGGGATTGGGAATTTCCATACAGGAATCAGTGGGTGAGGACTGTCATATTCCGAGTAGGAAAATAAAGTTACCTGTGAAAGAAAAAGTGGTGATAGTGGCAGGATATTAGTTACATACAGGGATACCGATAAAATTAGCAAACATATTAAGAATAATGAAGCCGGCTCGGTGGCTCAGCCTGTAATCCCGCGCCTTTGGGAGGCTGAGGTGAGTGGATTGCCTGAGCCTGCGGGTTCGAGACCTGCCTGGGCAGCAAGACCTCATCTCTACAATAAATAGAAAAATTAGCCGGGCATGGTAGCACATGTCTGTAATTCCAGCTACTCGGAAGGCTGAGGCGGAAGGATCACCGGAGCCCAGCAGGTCGAGGCTGCGGGGGCCGGGAGCGGCCACTGCACTCCAGTCTGGGTGACAGAGTGAGACTCCAACTCAAAAAAAAAAAAAAAAAAAAAAAAAGAATAATGAAAACCAGTTTTCTCACTGTCAGAGAAAAGAGGTACCAAAATTAAAAAAGAGAAAATGAGAATGAACCCTGTGGTTATAAATAGGGATCGGAGATATCAGGTGTAACTCGTAGTTTATATGGAGAAATATATAGATGATAGATAGAAAAATATAGCTGCAAATGTGTGTGTATATATATATATGTATATATATTTACACACAGATGTATGCATATATATAAACACACAAACATATTCACTTCTTCAAAATACAATAGATTGGGTGTCTTAAACAGCAGAAATTTGTCTCTCACAGTTCTGGAGGTTAGAAAATCTAAGATTAAAGTGCGTGCTAGTTCAGCTCCTTGTGAGGGTTCTCTTCCTGGTTTGCCCACAGCTGCCTTCTTGCCATGCCATTACATGGCCTTTCCTTGGTATGCACATGTGAGGAGTAAAAATTTCTCTCTTCCTCTTCATATAAGGTTACCAATCCTACCGTATTAGGATGCCCACTCTTAAGACGTTAGTTAACCTAAATTACCTACTAAAAGCCCTATGTCCAAATAAAAGCATATTGGGAGTTAGGTCTTCAACATATGAGGGGTGGAGGGTATGCAATTCAGTCTATAACACATATACATACATATTGTATATGTGTATACACTTTACTAAAAAGAACAAGGACTTCTTGTTAAAAAAAAAACTGACTGATTTTAAGACTGGAGGAAAAAAGATGATCCTGAAACATATTTGTGCTCAAAGAATGATAAAGATATGTCAAAAGGGCAGAGAAGTTAGACTGAAAGGGTTCTCATGGGCCATATCTGGAATAATTTGAGCCCCAAAACAAATAATAATACTAATGTATTATAATCCATTGAAAAAAATTGGAATCTGTGAGTCCATAGTAATTAGTTCACAAATTACATAAATTGACATTCATACACAGAACAATATTTTTAAATTATTCGCTACCAAGACTTTTTCTTTCCTCAGTTTTCTCTTCTCTCCTAGTTTTCCTTTGCTGCTTCCCCCAACCCCTTCTAGCCTCATAGGAAATAATCAATGAACAATCTCAATCAACTTTGAAACGTAAGCATTCTCCTTGATTGCCCTTTCCCTAAATCCCTACATTTAAAAAAAGTTTTAATAATTTTATTTTCTTAAACTATTTCTCAAAACTTTCCCATCTATTCCAGTCTAACTATCTTTGCACTATTACAAGCCTAAATTACTGTCTTCTTGTCAGCCTCCCGGCCTCTAGTTTATTCATTAATTTATTCTGTCATTCAATCATTAAATATATATTTAAGTTATATCATGCATTAACCCAAGACAGATAGTTGCTACCCTCATGTAACTTATAGTCTAGTGGTTAATAAACTAATTTAATAAAAAATTGCAAAATTAATCTTCAAATACAACCGTGATTTTGATAAAAAAGGAGAACTAAAGACGTTATAAGAAGATATAACTAAGAAAAAAAGATATAGACCTGACACAGTGCTCATGCCTGCAATCCCAGCACTTTGGGAAGCAGAGGTGAGAGGATTACCTGAGCCCACAGGTTTGAGACCAGCCTGGGCAACATGGTGAGACCTCATCTCTACAATAAATCAAAAAATTAGCCGGGCATGGTGGCGCGCACCTCTCGTTCCAACTACTTTGAAACCTGAGGTGAAAAGATAGCCTGAGCCCTGCAGGTTGAGGCAGTGGCCATGAACGTGGCACTGTTCTCCAGCCTGGGCAACAGAGTGAGGCTCCGAATAAAAAAAAAAAAAAAAAGGAAAAGAAAAGAAAGAAAAGAAAAAAGAAGTTTGAATCTGGAGGATTATAAAAGCCATCATCTAAAAAGTTGTATTTGAGTTGTGGTCTGAAAACAAGAATGGCTTTTAGTTTTGGAATGGGTAGGACAGAAAATCCCAAATAATGTACATTGAAAAATCCTCAAGGTGGGAAAAAGCCAGGTATATTCTAGAAACCAAAACAAGCCAACCTAGCTAAACAACAGTGAGGGAGGGAAAGAGAAGAGGTGGATCTGAGAGCTACTTGGTAAATAAAATTGACATGAGTTTGAATGAACTGGATCTGCTATTGTCAGGGACAGAGAAATATCAAAGGTGACTACCGAATTTCTGATTTTTGCAACCAGTTAGATGAGTATGTCTTGTAAAAGAACTAGAGTGATTCCATGCTTGCATTGGAAGAGGAGGGGAAAGAATATGCGTGCTTTCAGTTTCAGGTGTAATAACTTTTACTTGTCTATGGAACCTATTAATGATAATAAATGAAGCTCCAAGGAGATGTGATAGATGTACAAATTTGAGGGAAGCTATAAAGATAAGAATTTTCAGAAACTAAGAAGTCAAAAAGCTAAAGGAAGGAAGCCTTTCTAAATGCAGGAAGTGATTAAGTTCCAATGTCTGTTGACACATCAGAGAAAATAATAACTGAAATACATTCATTGGAATTAACCATATAAAGGTCCTTGTGCCTGTAGAATAAATTACTTCAAACTCCAAAACATGCCAGTCAATGGGAGGGTCGGTGATTGGGGTGCAACCACCTCATGTGACATTCCTGACTGGCTCACCTCCACCACAGAGCACTTATTCACATTATTTCCCACTGCCCCTCCTACCAATGTCCCCTCAGAAATATTACCCTCTATTCAAGCCCCAGTCCAAATTCCTCCTCTCAGTGAACATTTTTACATTGTTTTGTGATTTACAGTGCCCATCACTTTTAATGTGCATTGTGATTTTAATATATGCTTATCCCTCTATATAAAAAATATTAGCTCTTTGCTTCCACAGTGATTTGCACATGGGAAATAAATACGTTTGGTTGTACTTTTCAAATTTTCTATTATTCTTGAGTTGCTTTTCAATGGATTTCTCATTATCCTCTTTCTCTTTTCATGTGCATTTCTGAAAGAGGCTGACAAGATATTTCCGAGTGAGCTTTGCCAGGTGTCGGTACATTCGTGGAGTCACCATGGATACAAGTTCTGCTCCTCAATTTTGTAAGTCAAGAATCTTAATTTCACCACTTACTCTATTGATGGCCAGGTTCTAGAAAGCATTCACAACAATCAAGCTTACAAAAAAGACATGTAATACCAAATAAGTATATCTTTTTCACACATCATTCTAGAGATGATGTACTTTCATATGTTAAATAACTCAAATTAAAGAATATCTTGAAGGATTAGGAAACATAGAAAAAGAAATAAGCATATTAAAATATCCATCTTTTACATGATTTTCATATTTGATGCTTTGAAAAGAGGAAAACGAATGAGAGAGAAGATACTAGATACTATGAGAGTACATGATAAAGTGAGAAGAACATATTGTGTCCGAAATTCAACAAACCAGGGTACCACTTTCAACTACGGTTGTGGTTCTTATGTGATTTAACTATGGTCCTTATGTGATTTTTTTGCCTATGAACTGTATACCAAATAGGGTTATTATGAGAATTAAATTATTCAGTTTATGAAAATTTCCTAAGACACTATAATATTATGTAATATAAAAATGGATTCTCGTTTCATCTTTGTTTATATCGGCATATTGTATTATATGATTTTTGTCCCAATTCTCCATTTAGATAAAGATTTGTGTATTCTTACTCTCCACATTATTTCCCAGCTATTTTAGTACTGGGAAGTACTGTTTTATTTTCCAGCAATTTCTGGTATTGTTCAATTAACAGATTTCAGAAACTCTGGAGTAACATGAAAGCAAGCGTTATCTTCTTCATTCAAAATTAAATGTAAATACCTAACCAACTGACCCTACTTACCATCCAAGCTCAGATTATCAAAGATATTAGAATGTTCAGAAATTAACTTTGATTGGGAGAATTATCTGTGTGCAAGTGAATATTCTGGTTCCATTTTATCTAGAGAAACAGAATTTGGGAGCAAGTTGTTAAAGATGTGAACACAAAATCTCTCAGGCTCTGAGCCTTCTTAAAATTGATGGTTAATTTTATATATCAGCTTGTCATGGAATGCTCAGACATTTGGCCCAAACATTATTTCTGAGTATATCTGTGAGGGTATTTCTGGATGAGATTATCATTTGGATCAGTAAACGGAGTAAAGGGAATTGGCATCCCTAATGTAGATGGGCTTTATCTAGTCAGTTGCAGGTCTGCATAGAATAAAAAGACTTTATCCTTCTCTTAAGGGGAAATTCCTGTCTATGTTGAACTGGAACATCAGATTTTTCTTGCCTTTGGACTTGAACAGAAACATCAAGTCCTCTTAGGTTTTGAGTCTCCCAGCTGTCAGACTAGAACTATGCCATTAGCTTTCCTAGTTTCCAGTTTGCCAACTGCAAATCTTGAAACTTATTGGCTTCTATAATAGTGTGAGTCATATACACATACATATGCATGTATAGCTCCTATTGACTCTGTTTCTCTTGAAAACCCTAATATACCTACACTGAAGAAACTGGGAGAATGAACTTGTTGAGGGTCCTTTCAATGGCATAGTTAACATAATTTATCATCAATATTTACTATCTCAATCGATGCCTCCAAGCTATCTTGTTTGATGTAGCATGCGAAAAAGCACACATTTACTAAAAATAGTCAGATGGCTTGACCAGTCTTTGAATATTTTCCAAGGTACATAGGTAAACAGATTTCTAAGTTGTTTCTACAGCAACACCTATTGAAGGTTTTTACCCTCCCTGACACATCCAGTAGTAACATAATTCCTTTTTTATATTTGCATTTTAATTTGTAGAGGAGTGTTTAATCCATCTCAAAAGTGCTTATTACAGACACTGTGGAAGCTAAAGCATATTTTTTTCAAATTCAATGATTTTTAAAATGTCTCCCACGCACTCTCTCTCTACACACATGGGCATACACACACTTGTACAATCCATAAATGTTTAAAGGAGAAAAGGAGCATTATATTTTATTTGGAACTAAAATATACGAATCATATTTTATTGAAAATACTTTAAATTTTAGTTAGCCAACTTTTGTTAAAATCCGCACGACACCTTCTTTGCCAGTACCTTAGCTGCTATGGAAATTTTTTTCTGTTAAAAAAAAATAAGATGCTACCTATGATTCATTTTATGTGATCTTTTGGAATTTTAGTTAACAGATGAGCCACAGTATAATTAAAAAAATTTTTTTTTTTTTTGTAGACACAGTCTTCCCAGGCTGATCTCGAACTCCTGGGCTCAAGTGATTCTCTCCCCTTGGCCTCTCAAATTGCTGAGATTACAACATGAACCCAGCCCACAGTATAAATGCTTGACTATAAAAGGGCTCCAAAGGCAACACAGATTTAAGAAAACTAGTCAGTATTTTATATATACATTATAGTAATTAGCACAATCTTTATTATGAAATACAATTTCTGATGTGAATCGTCCACTTGTTAAAAGGACTGGATAAATTGCAAATTTTAAAACTTACTGTTTTTCTCTCCCTTATGTCTAAAGGAAAATGAATAAATTTCTTCCCTTGTCTTTGTTAACAGCTAATTTTCACAAAAGGGTAAAATCATGATTCTCATATAGACATAAAAATGAACAGGTGGTAAGAATGTTATTTAACTCATAATCAGTGAGAGAACTAGGCAGATGTTATAACTGGTTCAAACAAGAATCCAAAGAACAGACACATTTATAGATCAGGAATATTGAAATAAATGTGCAGATGGATGCAAAACTGCTTTTTCCAAAAGAAAGGGAAAGGAAAGCAGAGTCAACTGACCTCTCCCCAGATAGGAAAATATTTGTATGTCAATAGACAAAATATTTTTTGCATTGTTATCAGTTATCTATAATTGACACAGTCATAAAATAGCTTCCATAGCTTCCAAAGAATCAGGTACCCCAAAGAGATAGTCTCTAAAGTCTAGCAATCTGTACTTTTCCACTGAAGCACACATTTTTCTCTACATAGAAAAATGTAAATCCAGGGCAGGCATGGTGGCTCATGCCTATGGTATGGCTATGCCTACTCAGGAGACTGAATTGTAGGGTCACTTGACCTCAGAAGTTTGAGGCCAGCCTGAGCAGTACAGCAAGACCTATCTCTCAAAAAAAGGGGGAGGAAATGTATAGCTAATATATATACACCCATACAATGCTAACATATATTATATATTATCTATATTATGTTATATATAATAAGTATAATATGTTATATGTTATTAATATGATGTGAACCCTAGCCCTGTCCCTACAGTTGTTGATGAGCAAAAATATTGTCATTTAAATTTGTTTTTGTTGTTTGGCTATATAACAACCAAAAATTTCATAGAACTTCAAAGGGATCACTTATAATCTCACTCTTCCATCCCAGCCAGAGAAATGTAACTCTTCGAGAACTCAGATTAATTATTTTTTAAAAACTCAGCTGTCCAAAGTTTTGATGTTGGAGTCAATGGCGTGGGCAGGGTAGATGATGGCAGCTGGCTGAAGAGAGGAAGAAGAGAAGGTGTTGGAAAGAAAGAGTTGACATACACTATCTTTTCTCTACCCTTCATGAAGTAACTCTGTATCTCAAAATTAAAATAAATATGAAATCTGTTATTAACACAACCATGTTTATAAAGGAATTTGTTATTTTTATACTTTTTCATACTCAAGGTTTTAAATTGTGATATTTTAAAGTATATATGACAAAATTGATCATTTCAACTCTATTTTAGTATACTATCCAGTAGCATTACATACATTAATGTTGTTGGGTAACCATTATTGAGTCAAACATTTTTTTTATCCGAGATGTTTCCAGGATATTTTTCAAGAAAAACTGAAATAGTATGAGGAAGGAAAATATAATACATTTAACATAAAGGTGGTTTCTCTTGCTTGAGCCCAGGAGTTCAAGGCTTCAGTGAGCTATGAGCACACTACTGCACTATAGCCTGAGCAACAGGCCTAGACAGTGTCAGAAAGAGAGAAAGAAAGAAAGAAAGAAAGAAAGAAAGAAAGAAAGAAAGAAAGAAAGAAAGAAAGAAAGAAAGGAAGGAAGGAAGGAAGGAAGGAAGGAAGGAAGGGAAAGGGAAAGGAAGGAAGGAAGGAAGGAAGGAAGGAAGGAAGAGGGGAGGAAGGGAGGGAGGAAGGGAGGGAGGAACTGGTAGTGGGGGGAGGGAGGAAAAGGAAGGAAAGAAGGAAAGAAGAAAGTTTCTCTTGTCAACGGGTTTTGTTTTGTTTCGTTTTGTTTTTTAAGAAATGGGATCTCCTGTGCTGCCATGCTGGACTCAAACTTCTGGGTTCAAGCAATCCTCCTTCATCAGCCTCCCAAAGTGCTGGGATTACAGGTGTGAGTCACCATATCTGGCTCAGGTATTTTTTAAAATACCCATCTATCACTAATATTACCATCTGTGAAATTTCATATGCTCATTAAATGATGCTTGAAAAAAATGTTTTGAAACTTGAAAAATGATAACAGACCTAGGATCTGAGGCTTATTTGTAAGTGAAAAAATTTATTTCTAAAGCTACCCTTAAAGGATTTCGAACATGTCTTTTGCCTACTAATATAAAAGGATTAACCCATTACTAGGCAATAATAATAAATAAGCAAAATACTAAGATTCCATAGAAAAAAGCATGTGTGGATGTCTTTGGGCATAAGATTTTTCCTGCTTACCTCAGTCAAGTCATATTTAAAACCTGCCATCTTGCCTATGAGTTTTCCTGCCTATGGTTTTTTCAATATGAATAAACCATTTTACCGATTTCTAGAAACTTTTCCCAGATTGACTGTCTCCTGATTGGAGATCACTGCTTCTGAATCTACCTCTAATCAGAATCACACCATTCATTAAAAACAACAATAATAACATTTGCTAGTCTTTATGATGTGCTAAACATTTAATTTTCTCGACAACCCTATCAAGTAGGGAGTAACACTGCAAATTTGGAAGATGACAGAACTGAGCCTTTGGTTAAATAACTGGCCAAGTCATGAGGCTATTAAGTGGTTGCACTTTGATTGACAGATAATTCTTTCAGTCATTCATTTAGGTTTTTATTAAACATTGAAGCTAGGCACAGACTAGATGCTTAGAGCACAGAGAAAAAAGATAGGAACTCAGGCCTTAAGTAGCACAGTTATGTGTAGAGTCAAAAATGATTTGTCTGAACCTGATGGATGTGAACTAAAAAATTATGGCTTGAGGAATTTATAAGCAGTTTTTTCCCTTTGATGTAGATACCGAAATATCTTTAGGGAAGTTCTTGACTTAGTTCTTAAAAGTGACCTTTTGATGATACCCTTTAGACAAGAACTGATAAAGTGACTCCCTCATCATTGTTCTTACAAGTCCTGATCACTGGTGAGCTGCTTTAAAATCAGATGATTCAAATCCACATATAAATGCAAAATGTGTATGCGCCTGAATATTTAGAAAATATTTTCCACTAAAATTTGAATTTAGGTCAATTTGTATCTGAAGATCATTATCTGTTCTTGAGACATCTATGCATTTTTTTCAAAACAAATTAATGATTCCATGAAAGTGACTAGATTGTTATTATTTTTATTTTCTGAAGTAGAAGGAATAATGTCAGAAATTAGGCCATTTAGAATTTTAAGAATGAAAGTGTTTAAGAATCCACAAGATAATGTTTCTTTTCATTCCACTTCTTTTCTTTCTTTTTTCTTTTTTTTTTTTTTTTTTTTTGAGTCAAAGTCTCACTCCGTCACCCAGACTGGAGAGCAGTGGTATGATCATGGCTCACTGCAGTCCTGACTTCCTGGGTTCAGGTGATCTTTCTGCCTCAGCTTCCTGAGTAGCTGGGATTACCAGCATACACCACCACACCCAGCTAACATTTTTTTTTTTTTTTGTAAAGACAAGAGCTCGCTATGTTGCCTAGGCTGGTCTCAAACTCCTGGGCTCAAGCAATCCTTCCACCTTGGCTTCCCAAAAGTGCTGTGATTATAGGTGTGAGCCACCACATGCCCATCCCTGCGTTTTTGTCCAAGAAGTTCCTGAAAAGATATATTGGTCTAAATCAGTAACAGGGTGGTCACAAAACTGATTTTCTCTTCTGTTCATGAGTGAAGTTTGCAACAAGGGCTTAAACTGGATTTGGAGAACGGCTATTCAGAGTAAGTGGTTTTTGTCCTATGAACAGTGTTGTTAAGGGCTGAATAACCTGAGTTTTGGATGCTTAATGAGGGCTGTTGTTAGTGTCTTGATGGGTTCTTGATGTTGACAGGACTGTCCCTAGAAGGAAAAGGGTGGACCTTCTCTCAGTCATCCTTTTAATCCAGAGATGTTTACTCTTCTTTTGATCCAGAGGGAGTGAGGCTTAGATTATAGAAATGCCTGCAAGCCGGGCTCGGTGGCTCAGCCTGTAATCCTGTGCTTTGGGAGGTTGAGGTGAGTGGATAGCCTGAGCCTGCGGGTTCAAGACCCACCTGGGCAATTTGGCGAGACCTCATCTCTACAATAAATAAAAAAATTAGCCGGGCGTGGTAGCATGCACCTGTAGTTCCAGCTACCTGGAAGGCTGAGGCGGAAGGGTCGCCGGAGCCCAGCAGGACGAGGCTGCGGTGGCCGGGAGCGGCCACTGCACTCCAGTCTGGGCGATGGAGTGAGACTCCAACTCAAAAAAAAAAAAAGAAGAAAGAAAGAAATGCAGATTCACATTGGTGGAAAATAATCCTCACTCTGTGGCAGACTGCCAAGAATAGGTATGGGCTTTGCAAGTAGGCTTTGTCCCATGAGTTCTAAAACTTATTAGAGGAGGTAGTTTATTCCATTTCACACATCAAAACTATTCCCAAGACTTCAGTAAAATTTAGTTAAATTTTCAGAGCTTAGTTTTAGCTGTACTATAAAAAATAAGTAACATTACTTCTTCCAAGAGGTTGAAATGGGAATATCTGCCGAGCTCCATCAGACTTTGCCTATTGTTGAAGAGGGGTCAATAGTCACAGCTTTTTATGTGTTTCTTTCATTTGTATATTTAATGAAAATTATTTAGGTTTGTCTGTTTACAGGTTTATTATCTTTTTCTCTTGAGCAGACTGTAAACTCCTTGAAATTAAGAGCCATGTCTATCTGATTTACTATTGAACACCCATGCCCTAACATGGTGATCAACACAGAAGAGATGCTCAAAAACTCTTCCTTGAACGAGTAAAGCAGAGTTCTTGACAGTGGGCAGCCCTAAGATGACAAGTACTCATCAGGAAGAAGAGGAGAAATCTCAACATAACAATCAAGTTTCCCTAATTTTGGAATTGAGA
Source organism: Cephalopachus bancanus (assembly GCA_027257055.1). Taxonomy (NCBI): domain Eukaryota; kingdom Metazoa; phylum Chordata; class Mammalia; order Primates; family Tarsiidae; genus Cephalopachus; species Cephalopachus bancanus. The sequence continues at coordinate 3,782,538 of JAPVLO010000262.1, forward strand.
CGAGTAAATGCCCATAGGGATTTTGATAACTGAAAATAACCCGAAAGGTCAAGTCATACTTCAGTAAAAGTGTTCAAGGATGGGGGCATAGTCCTACTGAACACATTTAAAGGGGCAGTATGAGTCCCAATAATAAAATGACTATATGATCATGTTACCCGAAATGGGTCAGGCTACTGTTACAAATATGCATATTCATGAACCTAATAAATTTTTAGCCCCCATATTATATATTTATTTTTAAGGCATGGGCCATGTTAGTAATCACAATTAGTAGACACCCAGAACTAGATGGTTTAAGATAATATATGCTTTTTTTATTTTTAAAGGAAGTAACTTCTCAATAGACTTTCCACTACAAATGGGAAATAATAACTAAAATTCATTATTCCATTAGTCTAAAGAATGGGATTAGGATATTTTACAGCCCAGGGAAGAGCCCCTCGATATTTTCATCAATAATAGAGTTAGTCATCAAAAATTTATCGTCTGCGGCCAGTGCAAGGGTACTTCACATGCCAGCAAGTCATCCCTATTTTAAAACTACAACTATAAATTCTAATGTGATCATTTAGCCATTAAAGTTACTGATTAAAAAGATATTAATTTTGAATAATGACTTTTGCTTTGATTCTTTTATCGTTCTTTCAAAATCTAGCACTCTGAGTATTTTCATTATGTATTTAGTCATCAGTATCTTAGAAACAGCAGAGAGAAATTCATTTTAAAGTCACAAAAACGTGAATGTAGAGATTAGGCCTTATCTATCTGATCTCCTGGCAATTTTAGAGAGAATGGTAACTGTAAAAGAATTAACATTAAGACACTTGTTTCCCGAATCTCTAATTCATCTTCATTGTTGGAGGCTGCCTTGTAAACTAAATTGAATTCATAGGTGTCTGCTTCTTTAAATCCTGACATGTCAGAGCTCTTCTGCAAACAGTGCCTTTATTATCTTCATTTTAGCTGTTTCTTGTTTTTTGTCATGTCTATTTGTTATCTCCCCAGTAATGAATTGTGCCTTCCATACTCTTATAAGCTAAATCAAGAAATATGATGTGGTAGATTACACAAATGGATTGTTTTGTGCAAGGTAGGAGGCAGGAGTCTGCCATCCCCTTAACAGATTTTTCAGAAAATTCTCCTGGAGAAGAGCATTTATTTTCTGTGGCTTAATCTTCTTAAGGGTACCATCAACATTCTCAATAATTACCACATTCTAGTTCACTTGTTTGATTGCCTTTTGTGCTCTTTGAGGAAGAACAATAAAGACTGTTTTCCACTGTGTTTTCTGAGAGCAATTTTGTTTCTTTAGACCAGGCTCCCAAATATCTTCTTAAATACAAAAGACTCTATTCTTCCATTTGGTGTGAAAAAATTACACAAATAGCCACCCATACACATCATTCAATTACGAGGAATAAATAGTACCCTTAAAATATCAAACACATCATTTAAAATTACTCACATCCATCATTTAAAATCTTTTGTCACATTTCAAACATGTGAATTGGAAAATTTAAGCAATATTACAAAAATATCAATATAGTGTACAATATGAACTATTTCCTGACTTATGATATTTAATTTTAAAGATCACAAGTTTCCAGAAGACTTTATGTATTTTCCTAAAGGTTTTATTTATGGTGGAATTTATACTTTTAAAATTGGACTTGATAATGAAAGATTTAATAGACCCTCAATCATGATTTTGTAATCTTGTTCCAAGAAACAAATGAATTGGCCATAGAGAGATGTCTAGTCAGACAAAATTTAATACATTTCTTTTAATTTTAGACCAATCAAATGCAGCAGTGAAAAAGAAGAGTAGGACAAGGAAGTACAATATGTAACTGACAGTGAACAGTCAACTGAAATAACTTGCTACCTTTGGACCAGCCATGATTGTATGCATTTCTAAACCTCCTGTGTAGGCTAACAACATACTGATGATGTTTTTATAAATTATCATGCATCTATGTATATGCCATGTATTTCTATTTTGGTCAATATGTAATTCTGTACTTATATTTGCAAGATGCTAAATTTGATATTTTTCTATGTTTTTAAAATTCATGCCTGGTTATAATGTCTCTACTATAAAATCATTAATAAAGTCTTATATCTTCATAAAATTAAATCCAGCTATATTATATACATGTATATAATTTTTATTTTTTTGCCCCACAGACTTCCAGGAAAAATCTAGACTTCTTATCACACAATTACACACACATTAGATTTTGATCTCTAGTTCTTCCTTCTCAGTCTTGCTCTCCCAAACTATGTGCCCACCTCTAGCTTTCCCTATTTTTTTTTTTTTTCCAAAAACCATTCCACTCAAATATGCTTTTCCCAACTCTAACTAAAGCTACGTATTCTGTAAAGCAGTATTCCCTCAGGATGGGAGAAAACTCTCCCAGGGCAGAAGATACTCATCTGGGGGTGGAAGGCTTTTCTAGCCATTGCCTATGTGATGAGACCTTATCCCACAGACTTAAATGGAAATCATTGTATTAGAAAACCACAAAAGAGGATACACTGCATCCTTCAAAAGAGCCGGGACAAGAAATGGTATGAGAATCATTGTTATAAAGATTCAAGTAAACCAATTAAAACTGAGTTACCTTTGTCACCTCTTCACGCTTATAGGCCCTTGTACATACCACCATCATGTCATAGAAGAAGTATAATTATATTTTAAAGTACCATCTCTTACTAGACTATGAGTTTCTTGAGTGTGTCCCAGCTTGTGGCCTGGTGACTGTTATATGGCAGGAGCAGATGCAAACCTCAAAAGTGAAAATTGACTGCAATAAACATATTTATTAAAAGTTCCAGCCAGGCACGGTGGCTCAGCCTGTAATCCCAGCACTTTGAGAGGCCGAGGCGAGAGGATTGCCTGAGCCCGGGGGCTCGAGACCAGCCTGGGCAACTTGGTGAACCTCTTCTCTACAATAAATCACAAAAAGACTAGCCGGGCATGGTGGCATGCATCTGTAGTTCCAGCTACTTAGAAGGCTGAGGCAGAAGGATTGCCGGAGTTCAGCAGATCGAGGCTGCAGTGACTGGGAACGTGTCACTGCACTCCAGCCTGGGTGACAAGAGTAAGATTCCAACTCAAAAAAAAAAAGTTCCATCGAAGCTCACTGAAATTATAATAAACATTGGCATAATATATTCTAAAACATATGTTGAATTTTCTTTAAGTTATAATTTCATAGTCATGTACCTTCCTATAATCATAAACAAGATCTTCAGGGAATGGGAAGAAAAAGAACTGTTGCCCAAATTTCTAGACTTTCCCAGATGAAAATAATAACTACATAAAATAGAGGAAAGGGTAAGCTTGTTAAACTCTTGACACAAACAAGTTTTTATTTATTTTGTTCATATTGTGTTTTTCTCTTGGATCTCCTTTGGAGAAGCCAGGAAGAAGCCCATGTGCTTGAAGGAGGACAATTTCTCTGTAGTTTGCCCTGGCCAGCAAACTGCCATTGACACAGGTCAAGATATGCCCTGTGCTCTAGGTGGGAATACTTTATTGCCAGTTAGAGCCCAGCCTGGGCAATATAGTGAGCTTCCAGTGACTGAGGTCAAGAAGAGTAGATTGTTTTGGGAATAGAGCCCTACTCGGCAGAAATCTACACATCTGTTAGTGGAAGCCCAGAACTAGCCATGAGAACTCTGCCCCTCCTACCCCTTACATTCACAACCTGGTTATCAACTACTGCCTTGGAAACATTAGGACTAAATTCATTAATCTTATACCAGTTAATTTCAATCACCAGAAGAAACCCAAGATTCCTAGATTATCTGGGTTGTAGTGCTGCCTAGGGCCTTTTCTGACTCCATATCTTACCCTTTCTATCTCTTCTCATGTGATCACTGAACCTCATGGTAGGTCCTAAGAAAATTATCCTATAGCCACAACCTCTTCTGTGAAGCCTCATGGTACCATCTCGCTTTATTGAAAACCTGAGTTTTCCCTGAGGATTTTCCTTATTTATAGTCTTCTTAAATTATAGCTGTTTTTTTTAAAACCCTTCTTACAAAAGGCCTAGAGAAACATTAAGTATTCTTCTTGCTTTTCTTTGTTACTTCCAGCCAATTATTCTTTCATCTTTTCAAAGCCCCAAGCTTTCAAGTTTTTGTCATCAGTTTATACTTCTCATTATCCATCCTTTTCATCTATAACTCTCAAGGTAAGTGCATCTACCCCTGTTCTTTGAATAAGGATCATTGGGTCATTGGATTATTATCATGCTCTCCAACATTACTCCTGTCAAGTTTTTTGTTGATTGAAATATCCATATAAATGATCATTCCTGTTCCTTTGGATTTTAATTCCTGGAACTCCTCTCTGTCAGTGGTTTCCTTTATACCCTCCTGAGTTACTCACTACCATGACCTTATGTCAATACCTCTTTATACTTTTATCCTTCTCTACATTACCACCCAAAATCTTTCCTTTTATGATACCTTAAACCCCAAAATTATTTGCTCTTTTCAGAATCTACAATGCATTGATCATATTAACCTCTCAACTCTCTCCCATCTCCTTCACGTCTTTCTTCCTCTCTTTTATCTAGTTTAAATCTTGTATTCAGTCATTGTAATTACTTCGTTGTCTATATCTTCAATTCTTCAATTCAATGCAATTCTTTTTCTCATGTGTCCTACTTGCTTAGCTGATCCACAACCTTGGTTAAAAGTAATTATCTTAGACAGATTCTCTTCGCATGGAATTCTATAGCTGAGCATAGATAGAGAAAAATAAGGCTGTACTTGCTTGTCTCACTCATTTAAATTCATGATTACTAACCCAAGTCATCCTTGATGCTGCTGATTATTATATTGCAAATATATACACAATTCACTCTCTTATTCACCTAGACATTATTTCTTCCCTCTGCTCTGTTCTCATTCAACAATTCCTTTTCCATTCTTACTCTCAGCTAACAATGTGACTTCCTATTTCATTAAGAAAATAGCAGCAATTAGAAAAGATTGAGTGTAGGCTCATAACACTAAAGTATACACCTGTCTATCTGTTATTATGGGTGAACAGATACCATCTCCTCTCACACTCTCAAGGTTATTGCTCTGGCAATTCTTCTTTATTCTCTCTTTCTTTGTCAGCATCCATGTTTTTTTCCCTTCTGGATCATTCCCTTCAATATATAATATTATTCTGTAAACATATATTTTTATTTTATAAATATATATTTATTTTATGGTTATAAAAATATAAATATATATACTTATTTTATATATATCTCTCTCTGACAAAAGTGCTCCCATAACCTCAGTTGCTTACTCTTGCTTATATCTCGTTACCTGCTTTCCCTCTATACCAAAAGTCCTTGAATGAGTCGTCTATGCACCCACTTTCCCTCCTCTCATGCACTCTAACCAACTTCTAACCAACTTTTTTATCTTCTCTTCTCCACAAAATATGCCTCTATTTCATTCATCATTATACTTCACACTGCAATATGTAGTCTGTATTTCCCATTCCCTCATCTTTTTGTTTTTAACTGACCTGTTAACAGCACTGAACTCATTACCTGACTTTCTCCCCCTTGAAACATTCTCTTTTTCTCTTGACATCCAAACATTACACTCTTTGGTTTTTGTTTGGTTGGTTTTGTGTTTGTTGTTGTTGTTGTTTTCCCAGCTCTCTGGGGACTTTCTCAGTCTCTTGCCATTTTATCTTCATTTCCTGGTTTCTAACTGTGGAAATCTTCCAGGGTTTTGTCCTTTGGAAGCTTTCTTCTATGGCAATGTTCAGTCCTTAAGAGATTTCATCCAATCTCATGGAATGATGTTCTATATATGTGCTAAGGATCTCTGCCTTTATAATTTCATGCTGAACCTCTCTCTTAAATCCAGACTCATATAACCAACAGCCTCCTTTATATTTCTATTCAGGTGTACAGTAATCACCTCGAGTTTAAGTGTTCAAAGCTGAATTCCTAATAGCTCTGCACCACCATCACTGAAACAAAACTGTTCCCAACAGTCTTCCTATCTCAATAAATGGCATCACGAGGAAGGTATATTAGAAGAAAGTGGAAGTTGCAATGTAGAAGTAGTCACATATTAAAGTTATTTTTATTCCATTTTACTACTAAGAATCTTATATTTCTATGAATACATTAGTAATATATAATTTTCCTTATTAACTGGAACCTCTAAAGTCCATCTTAGTTTGTGATTTTTGTTCTAGGGTGGGGGAATCTATATGCCATGCGTTAATTAATTGGAAGTATAATCTAATTATTAGAGAGGAAATTTATTTGTATCACTTACCAACTATTGGTCAAAATTTGCCCCATGAGAAGAATTTTCCCTGCACTTCTATTGTGTGTCACTTAATCCCTGTGGAAGCTTCGGGGGGAGCCAGATCCCACATTCTGCAGTGGTAGCTGTGGTGGGGAAAGTAAGACAGGGCCTGACAGCTAGGTAAGGCCAGGAAGCTCTGAGGAGACATGTGGACAGTGTTTGATAAATCCCCACATAACTACATCAGCTGATGTGATAGTTAATGTCTTCTAAACACAGTGGAATGCGTCTTTTCTCTAAGCCAAGAGTGATATCTATACTTCAATATTTTAGAGTAATTTTTTAATTAGAAGAAGAAAATTGTCATTTGGAAAATAGTACAATTTGAAAATAGTACAATTTGTTGACTGTTATTTTTAAAATAAATATGAACTTAATATATTGCTTAAAATTATGGAATAGCCTGAAAATACATAGTCATTCCAGGTCATCAGCTTATCATTTTTATGAATATTTACAGTTAGTGACTCTGAATCATTTCCTAAATTATTTCCCAAATTGGAAACCACCTGAAACTATATTTTATTCTAATTATACTTTTCAATCTCTTTGATATTTAGAATGTTGATGACTAAAGTAAATTACATGACTTCTTAATGTCTATTCATAAAATGATATTTTTTCTCATGAAGTTCCCATTTGAACTCCAGCAGTGAGGATGTTTTCCCACTTGTTTCTTCTTTGGTTTTTTTGGAACCAATAGAATATGTGAATTAGTTATAAAATCTATACAAATTGACAAAGAAAATATCACTGTTAGAAAATTTGCTTTGGCATTTTATTACAGGCTACTCTTGAGGGGTAATGTTACTTGTTTTAAAGTTACCTCAAGGTAAATGAACCTGCCAAATATATTTAAAACTCCAAACATAAGATACAATCTGGCAATTCTAAGTTCTGGGATAGATCAGTGTTAAAAGGTCTATAATTTATTTTACATACAAATAATTGAGCTCTTTATAAGCAAAATACAAAAGTAAACAATATATATTTAAAATACATTGACATGAAAAGTTGATAATTTTTAAAGTGACTGTAATAATTAATGCAATAAATATCATCTATTGGACCTGAAGGTTACAAATTTCTTAAAATATCAACAACTTTCTAAAACAAAATCTCCAATTTTTGCCTTTTTCATTTCTTTACTGCAATTTTATTTACATATAATATACATGTTATATAAAATATAAATATAAAAATCATAAGGTATATAGCTCAATAAGTTTACATAAATTATAACCAGCCTCCATATTAAGAAAGAGAATATTACAGAGCCCTCCTTTGTTTTATACAGGAAATGTGGAATTAGGTGTGAATATGAATTGTTTAAATTAATCACTGCCATCCAACACTTCTGAGTTCATTTTCATCAGTATTATTTAAAATCATTTTTAGAGTACATGATAGTGAGATCTGAGTTTCACACATAATGGTGATGAGTGAACAGAATGTTCTCAAACACAAATTAAATTCTTGTTTTTGAAAGCAGTCTCACATTGTCTTGTGTTGACTAGATCATGCAGATAAATCTTTATAAAAGATCACTTTGACAAAAAATTATGATCAATTATTACTAATTTTTTGGTATATAAAAGACAGTCTTTTATGTGCTTTTCCTAAATCAAATTGGTGCACAGCATATTTGGTCATAATAAATAAAATAAAATATTAACATCTTTCTCCTAATGAGCAGTATTTTAAGAAAGTTCAAAACATGAATATGTTGTAATCAGGTTTACAGACTGTTAGGCAATAAGTTTAAAGAATATTCATATACTATTAATGCCAAATGATGATATGATAGTTTATGTTACTCTGTTCTGTAATAGAAAAAAGAGGCAAGTTTTATTGCTTCAAAAAGTGAATGTCTTCTTATAGACCCTTGTTCTAAGGTAGTCATTTGCTTGATATTTTAGAAGTAATTTATCTATTTTAGTGGCAGTAACTCAATAGCCCTAACTACATACAAAAATCTACACTAAATAACTTCAAAGTAGTAAAAATAATAGCACTGTGGACATTAGAATATATGAGAAATAAAGACCAATTTAATATTGCAAATATTTGAATCTGTAAAGCAAGAGATCTTAGTAAACCTAATTAGCAATTGAACCAAGTGTAAGCAGCTAAGGCCAGATCCAAACTGAAGAGCATAGACAAATTAGAAGCAGTAGGAAGGAGAATTTTTATAGACCACTAGGTGCCACTATTTTTTGAAAATAATTATCTGATTAAATGATATAAGTGATCTCTAGTTTTTATTCCTTTATTTTTTGACACATATTGAATTGTGACCTTGCCACATTATAGTTCTAAAGTATAATCTCTTCCTGAGATTAGTTAAACCCACACCAAAATGAAAGTAATACAATATTTGAAAGAAGCGATAAGACCCAAATTTATCATTATCAATGTAGATTTTTGACTGTGAAAGCTGAGTCATCTCCGTACTGCTTTCCATAGAGGGTAAACTAGTTTACAATTCCACCAGAAGTGTATGAGTGTTTCTTCTTCTCTACATTCCTGCAAATATCTGTTTTTCTTTTTCTTTCTTTCTTTCTTTCTTTCTTTTTCTTTCTTTCTTTCTTTCTTTCTTTCTTTCTTTCTTTCTTTCTTTCTTTCCTTCCTTCCTTCCTTCTTCCTTCCTTCCTTCCTTCCTTCCTTCCTTCCTTCCTTTCTTTCTTTCTCTCTCTCTCTCATTTATTTATTCTTTTTATTTTTATTTTTTTTAGTCGGAGTCTCACTCAGTTGCCCAGGCTGGAGTGTATGCTCCCTCCCATGGAGGGCATGCTCATGGCCACCACAGCCTCAACCTGCTGGGCTCAGGTCATCCTCCTGCCTCAGCTTTCCAAGCAGCTGGAACTACAGGTACGTACCACCACACCCAGCTAATTTTTTGATTTATTGTAGAGGCGAGATCTTGCCAAGTTGCCCAGGCTGATCTCGAGCCCCTGGGCTCAGGCAATCCTCTCACCTCAGCCTCCCACAGTGATGAGATTATAGGCGTGAGCCACTGTGCCCAGCTTCTTTTTACTATTTTAAAGGTGCGAAGTAAAATTCATGATTAGGTACATAAGTTGTCATTGCACAGGTGAAGTTTGGGCCTCCCATTCCTCCTCACTTCATCTGATTTGTTATCAGGTACCTTTATTAATGTTATGTGTCCTGTCTCTCTCCTGGCAGTAATACACTACTGCCAATCCCTTTCATGTAGTATTATAAACATCTGTTTTTCTTAGACTTTTTAAGATGATATCTCATTATGGTTGTTTTAATTTTCATTTCTCTGATGATTAGTGATGTTGAGCATTTTTTCATATGTGTATTGGCCACTTGTGTGTTTTCTTTTTGAGAAGTGCCTATTCATGTCCTTTGCCCACTTCTGCATATTTTTTTTTCCACATTGAATTGTTAGAGTTCCTTGTAGATTCTGGATTTTAGTCCTTTGTCTGCGGCATAATTTGAAATCATGCTCTTTGAAGCAGCATAGATGAAGCTGGATGACATCATCCTAAATGAAATAACTCAGAAACAGAAAACCAAACAATGCATGTTCTCACTTATACACAGGAGCTAAATGGGCACAAAGTTGGGGATAATAGACAATGGAAACCCTAAAAGGAGAGGAACAAGGAGTGTAGTAGGATTTAATTATATCTACTTGGGTATAATTTTCACTATTTGGGGAATGGACCACCGGAAGGCTAATTCTCACCACTACACAATACTTTCATGTAACAAATATGGACCAACCTGAAGCCCAGTCCTCACCACTACACAATATGTTCATGTAACAAACATGCACTTGTACCCCCTGATCTAAAATTAAAAAAAAAAAACTGAGCCATAATTGGTCAATAATCAAGGGGCTTATGAACTGAAAACTCGAGTGGTTTTACTAGATATGATAAGATGGCTAACTGCATAAGCATGTTTAAACTGTTGCATATTGCTTGGGTTCAAAATAATTTCTTTTCCTACATGATTGTTTCAGAAAGTTAGAAATGGGACTGCATATAAGGTAGCCTATGAAAATTTCTTGAAAGTAACTCCCCTTGATCCATGAATTGGCATTGATTCCAAATTGGAGATAGATAGGTCTACATAAAAACTACAGAAAATGAGATTATCATCACAAGTAACCAACACATTGATATCCAAATATAGAATAACTTTTTCCTATAAATATACTAGGTTTTAAGAGCTTATAATATGCTAGTTTTTTTATATTTATTCCCCAAAATGAACCTAAACAAAATCATTAATATAATCCTTTAGTGCCAGGAAGAATACGTGCCCTTTTGTTCTAGAATATAACATTTTTAAAAATACCTATGGAAATATGGTGGAAAATTGTAAGTCAATGAGTTTTTATAATTTTCAACTAACAGTAATGCATAAATATTTATAAATAGTTCCTTTCAATACACTAATGGCTTTCCAAATCTAACCTACATAGTTAAAGTAACTAATGTTGACTAATAAGCTATTATCTTCTTATTAGACAAATATTGTCTAATAAACTTTCATCTGGTTAATTTTTAAAATAGTCAAGGTAATATACTACCAGAGTACAAGGTACTCTGCATAAAATATTAGTTTAAATTTTAGCAGCATAAAAGTAACAAACATCTATAATTGTTTCACTGTTTCTGAGAGTCAGGAATCCTGGAGTGGAGAGTTGGATGATTCTAGCTCAGGTATCCTCGTGGTGTTATAATTAAGCTAGCAGCCATGGCTTCAGTCATCTCAAGAGTCAACTGAATTGAAGGATACATTTCTAAGTGCATTAATATGTTGTTTTCAAGCTTTCATTTCTCTCTGGTTGTCATCCAGAAATTTCAGTTCTTTACTATGTAGGATTCTCCATAGGACTGCTTTTAATATGGTAGCTTGCTGGCCTAAGAGTGAGTAGTATGCAGGAAAGAGTGTGGGCACCCAAGATAGAAGCCACAGTCTTTTCATAGCCCAACCTCAGAAGTAGTCTGCCATTATTTCTTCCATATTTAATTCATTAGAAGTGCAACACTTAAGTCCAGCCCACACTCAAAAGAACATGATAGCAAAATGGTATATATATCAGTTGTGGATCATTGTCAGTCTTCTTAGAAGCTGCTTACCACACCAGTATCAAAGTCTAAGATATTCTTCAAGTATCTCTTAAAGTGTCTAAATGTTTTCAAAAACTAATACTGACTAATAAGCTTCCATCTGATTATTAGACAACTAATTTATTTTTTTAAGTATTCAAGGTGATATTGTCAACACAAAGGTACGGATTATAAAAAGAAACAGTGAATAGGTTCTGTCATTGCTTCTTTATTCTACCCAGGCAATTTCCCTAACAGAAGTAAACTCCTAAACAGGATGTAGTAATTTGATGACATTGTTTCCTGAAATCACTTAACTCTCTATATGATGATTGACTCTATATATTATATACAAACAGCATCATCAAAATTAGAGTGTATTGCAAACCTGTCCAAATATTTGTCTTTTATCTGAATAATACGAACATTCCTGATAAGTCCTCTTAATATATGAATGTTTGACCATTTTATTTAAGTGCAAACTAAAATGTGAGAGAGAAATGGCTATATTATGTATTGCCCCATGGTTCATTCCACTGATGAGACTAGTTTGCTCCTTCACTGTATCAAGCCTCTACCTCCTCAAACTACGACCTGGAGTGAAGGAGATGATATTTCCAGAAAATACCAATTAAAACTCTCATATTTTTTTATTAGTCTGCTGATTCATAGAAAATAATTTCCCAAGATCCCAATAATCCCTGAGTAACCTGATAAAATTATGACTCTGGCATATAATTGATAGACAATAATTGTGTGAAATGACTGAACATGCAAAATTAGAAGCAATTGGACCACACATACCCTTTCCTCCCTTTCTTTTAAAGGTCCTTCAATGTTCTTTTAAAACACATTCTCTATGCATTTAATTGGCTTGATAAATTCTTTAGTTTTAGAGTATATCTTACTACAAGTATTTTGTTAACCCAATAGCCCCACAGAAAATAGTGTGAATCTGGTGGAGTATCTATGGCCTTCTGGGAAGGGGGTATGGGCTGGAAGGGATGCCATCTGATCCTGCTGGATGTCATAGGTATTGCCTGGTGGTTAGCAATGTTACAGAAACTACATTGTTCAAGAGTGAGAAGAGATCAGCACTGTCCCTATGGTCCTTGCCTACTTTGACTAAACTAGTTATGGTAAATTTGCACCCAAAGTTAGCAAAGTCTAGCCAGATTCAGACTAAAGTTAGGATGGCAGAATCAGACTAGTAAAGTAAAACACCAGGGAGAAGACAGGATTTACAAAGCCAGAAAGAGGGGGAAAAAAAAAAAAAGAGAAGAAATGTGGATGAAGCTGTGATAATTATACAAGAGAAAGAAGCATAAAGAAGATTGTCACTGTTTGTGGAAGAAGGTGGAATTTTTGCATTTTTACATCACTACTTCAAGGACTGAAGATATCCATGGTCCCTCCCTGGCTGTCCTGAATTGCCTTCCTTTCTAAGAAATAGCTAGCCAAAGACATGACTGTATTCACACTAATAAATAAAGACCCCGAGAAACAAAATTATCTTACTTTGACTATATCCTGGGTAGGATTTTATTTCTTTTTGAAAGAAAAAAAGAATCACAGACAAACCTGATACCATTATCTTTTAAAATTAAAAAGAAATAATCAACAAGGGTACCTGCATGATCAATGTTTGCATACCTAACCCTGAATTGCACCCCACATCTTTTTAATAAATACATTTTTTTAAAAATTAAAAAGAAATCATAGTTATCAGTATCAAAAATCAAGATATTGATCACACACACACACACACACACACACACACACACACCACCACACTTTATTTCACTTATTGTTTTTGCTAACTTTGGGAATATTACAAGTTATAGACCCAATTTTTAAGCTCCAGTTTCTATGTTTACAGAGAAAAAACAAACACTTCACAAAGCTAACCTATTGTACTAAATACATTTTCTTTTATTGTTTTAGCAGAAAATGATGCAGCTGCATTATACCCTTCTGGGATATCATATTCTAATTGTCTTTGAGGTATCTTGCAACTCTGGAAGTTGTAGGTAGCTGATAGGTAAATTCTTCTCTGTTTGATAGTCATTTAATTTACTTCTTTCCTCCTGTGGAAAACTAGCTTTGTTTCCATTTTCAATTTACCTCAACATTTCTTTATTCCATAATAAATTGAGTTGTTTTGCCTTTTTCTTTGAAACAGTTATAACATCCACCATATATATATGATAATACCAAGCACAGTGTATGACACATGATGGAAATCTCAGAATGTAAATTTCAGTTCTGTTTTCTACTTTTAAAATTTTTGTGTGCTGTTACTATATTTTGAAGTTTAAAAATAATATGTATTCCTCATGAAAATAATGTATGGACATATTTTTAAATAGTGTCAAGACTTATAATGTACATCATTGTTTTCCTGCAATATCCTCTCCATCTCACAGACTCTGACCTCAGAAATCATGAATCATGACTTTTTTTTTAGACAGAATCTCACTCTATTGCCAGGCTCTAGCACAGAGTAGTGGCACCATCATAACTCACTGCAGCCTCAAACCCCTGGGCTCAGGCGTTCCTTCTGCCTCAGCCTCCTGAGTGGCTAGGATTACAGGTGTGCACCACCATGTCCAGCTTGAACCATGACATGTGCAGTTCCTTCTCTGGTATTCATCTCTACATTTATAAATAATATACTTACATAGTTATTTCATAAGTTACCAGTTGTTAGAAATTTCCTATTAGTTTTATACCATGGCATATTAGAATTTAACTCTTCCATACCAGAAATCTCTATTTTTCTGACCCCCATGATAAACATAGACATATTATAAATTTTAGCAAAATCAAGTATCAGAGTTCATTTATATTATATATTATATGAATGATGTCCCCAAGACTCTGCAAAGTAGGGGTAGAGATTAAATCATTACATCATGTAAATATCCTTCACTTCCCTGTCAAGTAGTATACTTTCATTATTCTTTCTTTCTAATGTTGTTGTATTTATCTGTTGTTGCTTAACAAATGATTTCAAAACTTACTTCTTAGAGAACCAACAAACACTTACTCTCTCCCACAGTTACTGTGAGTAAGGAATTCAGAAGCAGCTTAGCTTGGTGGTTCTGGCTTGAAATATTTTATGAGGTGGTAGTCAAGATGTTGAGTAGAGTTGCAGTCATCTGAAGCCTCCGAAGGGGCTGAAAGATGTATTCCCAAGTTGCCTCCATCATATGGGGCTGGTTGTTGGCAGGTAACCTTAATTCCAACCCACATGGGCCTCTCCATTAGCTGCATCAGCATCTTCATAGTATGGTGACTGGCTCCCCTCAAAATGAGCATTCCAAGAGACAGCAAGGTAGAAACATAGTGTCTTTCATGACCTAGACTCAGAGATCACACTTCATCATTTTCTAAAGTGGCTGAACAATTTTATATTTCTACCAGTGATTTATGAGAATTCCAATTTCTGCAAATCCTTACCAACACTTGTAATTATCTGATTCCTAAAATCTAGCCATCAGGCCAGGCATGATGACTCATACTTGTAATCCTAGAATTTGGTAGGCTAAGGCTGGAGGATTGTTTGAGGCCAGAAGTTCAAGACCAGCCTGAGCAACATAGCAACATAGGGAGATCCCATCTCAACCAAACAAACAAAATAACTTAACCATTCTAGTGTGTATGTGTGTGTATGTGAAGTGGTGTCTCCCTATGCTTTTGATTTCCATTTTTCTGATGATTTATTAGGTTAAACATCTTTTAATTTGCTTATTGAGCCAGGCTCGGTGACTCAGCCTGTAATCCCGTGCCTTTGGGAGGCTGAGGTGAGTGGATTGCGTGAGCCCACGGATTCGAGACCCACCTGGGCAGTGAGACCTCATCTCTACAATAAATCAAAAAATCAGCCAGGCGTGGTAGCGCATGCCTGTAATTCCGGCTACTTGGAAGGCTGAGGCGGAAGGATCGCCAGAGCCCAGTAGGTTGAGGCTGCGGTGGCCGGAAGCGGCCACTGCACTCCAGTCTGGGCGACAGAGTGAGACTCTAACTCAAAAAAAAAAAAAATTTGCTTATTGGCTGTTGATACATCTTCCTCAGAGAAATGTGTATTAAGGTACTTTGCTCATTTTTTTAGTTGGGTTATTTGTCTTTATTATTCAGTCGTAAGAGTTCTTTAAATATTCTAGATATGAGTCCCTTATTATATTTCCTATTCTGTGGTTTGTCTTTTGTTTGTTTGTTTGTTTGTTTTGAGTTGAGGTCTCACTCTGTCACCCAGGCTGGAGTACAGTGGTAGGATCACAGCTCATGGCAGCCTTGATCCCTGGTCTCAGGCGATTCTTCTGCCCCAGCCTCCCGAGTAGCTGAAAGCAGAGGCATGCATGCACCACCACACCCAGCAAATTTTTTGATTGTGTGTGTGTGTGTGTGTGTGTGTGTGTGTGTGTGTGTGTGTGTAAAGACAAGGTCTTGCTATGTCACCCAGCCTGGTCTTGAACTCCAGGGCTCAAGCTATCTTCATGCTTCAGTCTCCCAAAGTGCTAGGATTACAAGCATGAGCCATCACTCCTGGCCTTAATTTCTTGACACTACACTTTTTAAACCACAAAATGTATGAAGTTCAATTAACCTATTTTTTTTATTGCTCATGCTTTTGATATCATATTTAAAAATCCAAAGTCAAGGGATTTTGTCTTTTGGTAGAAATTGTCTCTATTGAGAAAACTTGACTGGAGCTTTCCATTCTTCTGATCCAGTGTGGACAGTTGCTCTCCAGGCAAGCTGCGCAGTTGTTGTCCTGGGACTCACTTTCATTGTCACCTTTAAAATTTTTCTAATGTTTTTCTAAACTTAATTCACTTTTTGCTGAATATTACATCCATTTCTTTCTTAATTTACTTAATCCTTTGTTCGTGTATATTCTCCAGTAGCTTCTCAAGAATTAGTGACTGATATATATCCCTGCATTTTCAAAAATGACCTTATTTTACTCTCATTGTTGATTGATAATTTGACTGAGTATGGAATTATTTGTCAAATATCATTTTTTAAGAATTTTGAAGGCATTGTTCTGAGGACTTCTCTCATTTACTATTGCTTTTGAGAAAGTTAATAAAAGCCGGGCTCGGTGACTCAGTCTGTAATCCCGCACCTTTGGGAGGCTGAGGTGAGTGGATCGCCTGAGCCCACGGGTTTGAGACCCGCCTGGGCAGCGAGACCTCATCTCTACAATAAATCAAAAAATCAGTCGGGCATGGTAGCTCATGCCTGTAATTCCGTCTACTTGGAAGGCTGAGGCGGAAGGATCGCCGGAGCCCAGAGGGTCGAGGCTGCGGTGGTCGGGAGCAGCCACTGCACTCCAGTGTGGGCAACAGAGTGAGACTCCAACTCAAAAAAAAAAAGAGGGCTAATACAATTCTGATTTTCTATCTCTTGTTGGTGACTTTTGTTATTTTTTTGGAAGCTTTTTCTTCTTTATACCTGTTATTTTGAAATGTCAATTTTTGTGTGCTTTTGGGGATCATCTTTTATTTTTTCTATAAGCCACTTGTGCTGGACATCTTCAATTTAGAGATTTATGTCTTTTTAAAAATAGTTTTTAAATATTTCTTGATAGTTTATTCCTTTTTGTTTCCCTTTTGTATCTATGTTCTGTATAAAATGATTGCTAAGCCTCGTGAGTTTATCCTTTTTCTTTTCTATATTTTCTATTTTCACATCTGTGTGTGTGTTAACTTTTGGTCCTTGACTTTATCTTTCAATCCTTTTATAATGTAATTTATTTCTATCAAATTTTGTTCTCTGATCTTTTCTTTTTAATAGCATCCTACTCCTGTTATATCTTTTTAAGAATATAAAAATATTTTCACATTTAAAACATGTCCTGTATTGTCAGTTTCCAATGGGTTTTTGAAATATATTTTCTATAGTATCTCTTTTTTTGTTACTTCATTGTTTTACTATTTTTTTGTGAAGTTTGCAGAAGAAGAAAAATAATATGATCAGCCATTTAAAAAAAGAAATTCCTTTTCCTTTTTTATATGTATACTCCAAAATATTCATTTTAGATTCTCCATTTGTACTGAATTAAACAGCATCCCCTATAATACATCTCCTCAGAACCTGTGAATGTGGCCTTATTTTGAAATAGGGTCTTTGCAGATGTAGTCAATTAAGATAAGGTCATACAGGATTAGAGTAGGCCCTAAATCTCGCATGACTAGTGTCCTTACAAGAGGAGGGAAGTCTGGACACAGACACACACACACACAGGGGGAAAGGAATGTGAAGACAGAGGCAGAGGTTGGAGTGATATATCTATAAGTCAAGGGATCCCAAGGATTGATGACAACCACCAGAAGCTAGAAGAGATAAGAAAGGATTCTTCCCTAGAGCCTCAGCAGGAGCATGGCCCTGCTGACACCTTGATTTCAGACTTCTATGCCCTAGAACTATGAGAAAATAAATTTCAAAAAAATCAACCAGTTTTTTGTACCCTGTTAAAGCAGCACTAGGAAACTAATATGTTCTTCCTCGTTAAAGAGGAATAAAATTTAGCAGACCAGAAAGATTAACTTGCTTTTTAAAAACATTGTCAAAGATTGCTACTTTTTAAAACTTTCTTTTTGAGAAACAGAAAACTCAGACAATTTAAAGTCTAGCACCTCTTCCTTATAATCATACCAGTGTTGAAAAAGTTATGGCTGTTCCTCCCTTCTCTGTGGTTTCTCCTTGCCTGGTCAGTTCAAGCAACACTAGCAAAATTTTCCACTCAATGATATATGAATAGACTAAAATAATTCTTCCTATGGTGATAGTTGAAGATAAAATTATAGTTGTATTTATTTAACTAATTAGAAGTGTAAATAATGACTGCTCTTTATATGTAATTTTGGGGTCTCAGCAATTTGATGCCTTTTTCCTACAGTCAGATTGGCATTCATGCTTCGTTTATGCCTATGAATTCATTCAGCTTTGCTCATAATATTACTTATATATTGTGTTTCAAGACACAATACTTAGTGAGAGAGAAAGAGAAGGAAATGTAAGAGACAAATAAGACAAGCCAAGATAGTGATAAGTTCTAGAAGAAAATACTCAACTCTATCAAATATAACAGACTCCAAGCAAAATATTACCTAGAAACATTTTTATGTGGAGGGATTTAATGGTGCCTTTGATGTCTTAAGAAATGCTGAGAGAGGCCAAATGGCAGTAGGCTCATGATATGAATTAGAGGTGAAGAAATGGATACATGTGAAGTGCTCCACTCTTTCAAGAAGTTTGGTTTTGAAAAGAAGGAAAGAAAGAGGTAGTTATAATACATTATTTTTAGAACAAAAGAAAGTAGGAGTGTTTACATTCAGAAAATAAAAAGTCTGAAAGAAAAAAGCCAGTGAAGCTGAAGAAGATACAGGAGAGAGGGAGAGATTGAGATGGAACAATAGAAATAGAGAGAGGTAGAAAGATGAAAGGGGGGACGAGAGAGAGAGAGAGAGAGAGAGAGAAAGATTCATTCGGGAGAATGATTCAGATAGAGATAATTGGTGGATTACCTTGAGCAAGAGGTGCACCAAAATTCAGACAATATATGTTAGCATTAGCTTTGGATATAAATACAGCCCCTGGGACTAAAACAAAAAATGACTGATGTAGATGAAACTTTGTTTTCAGGGATTTAATGAGGGGGAACAGGAAACTGAGAACTCTTGACTTTCTAAGGAAATAAGGCAAAATCATATGCTGAGTGCATTTATAGAAAAAAAAAAACTAAATTCAATAAGCTAAAATTACTATTTTACCTCAAAGCCAAAATCGGAATAAAATGACAAAATAAGCAAGTGCTCTAAGAGCTTTTCATAAAACAACATAAAGAGAGAATCATTGAGCAACCTCAAGTTCCTAAACTCATGGCTTCTTAGTAGACCATTAACAGAACTTAAGTACTTCACAAAACCCATCCATCTTTTATTTTTAGTTCATTTACAAAACAATAAATGACAGGTATAGACTGTGGTTTCAAATGCTACGAGACTGGTAGGTTCTGCTATTTTATCTCTGAAGGCTCTAAGTATCCTGTTTGGTTGAGGGGGGGAAAATGGTGCATCATCTAAAAGACATCCATTGAGGATGTGGCTTTATGAGGTACAGTTTTACTTTATTTGCCTAAGTGCTTGCTCTTCAGGGTATAAGAAACAGCTACATGGAAATTATATTTGACTTCATTTGGTAACATCCTCTTATTCTAGGGAAAATAAAACTGATATAAGAAATATGTAACTCTTGTAGATAAAATAAGTTCCTGACATAAATTTCAAAAATCAGTAATGTACAAATAAGTTACTTACAGAAGTATTTTATGTCAAACTGCTCATTAAGAAAAGAAAGTGCTTTCATCAGCTAAGCATATAATGTATTTAATCCTCTCAATTAAACGAGCACATTGATAATTAAACATGGCACATATGTTTGCTAGAATGCCAAGAGACACAGAACAAGACTCTTATTTACAAAAAGAAAAAATTGCGTTGCTATTTGTAAAACAAAAAAAAATTAACGAAGAGCTTAAGAATGTTTTCAAAAGTATTGCTGTTTACGTTTGCTACTTTTCTCCTTGCTTTTACTATGTATATATGTGTATTTTAGACAAAAAGGGAGAATAATGGCATAGGTACAATTTTTGTATTCAGCTTAGGCACATAGCTACTTGTAGCTGGCTCTATTTCCAAGTGAAATCAGACAGTAATTGGAATGAACCAATCCAAACTTAGATGAAAACTATGTCTATTTCTAGCAAATTAATCAGTTCTACCATTATGCTGAACTACTCTGTGATGCTTTTCTTCCTGTCCACTGGGTTAATGATGAAAGAGCAGAATTGCATTAAATGTGGTGTCTCTCTTCTTGGTTTCTACTTTTTCTACAAAGGATTATTTCTGAATGGATTTTGATTTTGCAAATTACAGCATAATATCAGGTTCAAGAATGCCAAGGAAAGATAAAAAATATAGAATTATGGCAACGATTCTAGCCACTCTTAAAAACGTTTATTGTGCTTATGCAAATGAGACTGCTTTAACTCAAAAATCAGAGAGAAATAGAGGAATCTGATTACCATAGAAATGGAAGAACTGAGTTTTTTAAGTGCCTGTTTTCTTAATATAGCAGGATAATATCAAGGCATTTCAAGGTTTACTGAGAGGTAGAAGCAGTGTGTAGGTTGAAAGACCTTGTACACTTCATTCAGCATATAATTAATTGATAATAAGGCATTAAATTCATGATATTTTCTATTTTACATTTCTAAACTATATTTACTATTTTTATTTAATAAAGGAGAAATGTAAGTTATTTTTAAAACATTTATTCCACAGTAATGTTATTTTAAATATAATAATTAAATCAAGAGAAGACTGACAAATATTTTTAGTAATATACTAAAGAGTTTGTAATAGAACAAGAGCACTTACACATAGAACATTAAAAATGCTATTCTTTTTGAATTAATGACTATTTTCCATGTCTAAAACATTTCCACAAACGTGGTATGCAAGCAGTTGTGTGTTTGCAACTAAGAAATTTAAATAAGCAAGAAATATAGCACTTATGCTGATTAATACAGTTGTATATACTTGCATACCTAATAATACTGTACATAAAATGATTAACTTGCTGGTTTATAGTAATATGGATAAACTCAGGTTTTTAAAGCCAAAATCTCATTTCTATAGTCCAGCTGTATCACTGGACAATGCTGGGCCCACTGCTTATCCCGTAAGAACACATTGATATATATTACCAAGATGATTTATCAAAATGTGTATACGTTTTTGTCAAAATGCTCTTCATAAAATATTCCCAATGCTTAATATTTTGGTTTGTCTTCTAGGGCCTTATTATCCATATGTGATTTCTGGATCAGCAGTATCCACATCTCCTGGGAGGTCAGCAGAAATGCAGAATCTAAAGCCCCACCACAAATATACTGAATTGCAATTTGCATTTTAACAAGATCTCCAGGTCATTTGTATACACACCAGAATCTGAGCAGAGATGGTCAAGGGCTTAAAAACCTAGTGTGCTGAAAGGTCTCAGTAGGTGTTGGGAAAAAAAATTCCAAAGAAAGGTAGCCTAAATCACTTTCAACTTTACTTTGTCACATCTTGGATTCTTTTTAAAATCGCAATACTGTAATTGGGCCATTAAGCAACTAAGTTAAACAAATAGGCACGCTTCAGAATTTTGTAGAATACAAGTTTTTTTTGTTTTCTGTTCCTTTTTTTTTTTGGAGTCTCACTCTGTCGTCCAGACTGGAGTGCAGTGGCCGCTCCCGGCCACCACAGCCTCAACCTGCTGGGGCTCCAGCAATCCTTCCGCCACAGCATTCTGCGCTATCACACCCGGCTAATTTTTTGATTTATTGTACAGATGAGGTCTCACCAAGTTGCCCAGGTGGGTCTCAAACCCGTGGGCTCAGGCAATCCACTCACCTCAGCCTCCCAAGGTGCGGGATTACAAGCTGAGCCACTGAGCCCGGCTATGAGTTTTTATTGTATAATATTATAGATTGGAAAATTGTTTTTAAAATAGAAAAAGATACTAAGTGATATGCTTTTCTGGCCAATTTCATCATTTGAAATCACAATTTCAATAATATTTAATATGTCACTGAATCAAATGCAAAAATCGTAAATAATGAAGCAGTTCAGCACTCATTCACCTTGTTTGCATGACTAGAAAAGATTTCCAAATCTAAATAAGCTGTAATAGAGTGAAAAGTACATGGGACTTGGTTCAGTTTCAATAATTCACTAAATGTATATGCTGGTAGTTTTTCTGCTGTTATGTATTGAGTTCCTTATAAACATTTGTTGAATAAAAGAATTAGTGAGGAAACAGAGACATACTATTCTTTCTAGAATACACTGTAACATAAAAAGGTACAAGGCAATATTGCAAAGGAAAATACACTCAAAATGTTTTTGTTTAACTACTTCTAAAACCAGAGAAGCAATTTGTTATTTTAAAATAAGAATTACATTATCAAGAAAAAATAATACTCATGTTTGCTGATCAGCACATTCCCTTCCTGGGGAAAATGTGTGTCAGAAGCAATATTATAATAAAAAACTTATTGTGAGCCAAAGATATGGATGATTGTAATGGCTAGCACCATCAAGCCTGAAAAACTAATACATAGCTTTTTACCTTGAAAATATATGAAAACCAAAGAATACATGCTTGATTTTGTGGGTTCAGGGCATCTTTTCATTCATAAATATTATTTCTATTTGCCCTTCTTATTCTTTCCTTTCTTTCTTTCAGAAAAAGAAATGCTTAGAATGGAAGCAAGAATGGAATGGGGGAGGCCAGTTAGAGCCAATTGTTCCAGTGAGTGTGTGTGTGTGTGTGTGTGTGTGTGTGTGTGTGTGTGTGTCCACAAGTACCAATTTGGCTGGAACAGACTTTGTACACCTATTTAGCATTTATCCAGGATTTTTAATTTTTAAATCAAAGTATCAGCATTAATATTTGCATTAAAATAATAGGGATGAGTTTGTTAGATTTATTCTTTGTATTTCTAGTTTGCCATAGTCTGTCAGACACAAGGTTGTATCTTTAGAACTATGCTCAATAGCTTCTTCCAGAGCCTGGTTATTAATAGATGTAGTATAGGCCAGGTGTGGTGGCTCAAGCCTGTAATTCCGGCACACTGGGAGGCTAGAGTGAGACTACTGCCTGAGCCCACAGGCTTGAGAATAGTCTCGGCAACTTGGCGAGACCTCATCTCTACAATAAATCAAAGAGTTAGCTGGGCATGGTAGCTTGCACCTGTAGCTTCGGCTACTTGGAAGCCTGAGGTGGAAGGATCACCTGAGTCCAGCAGGTTGACACTGGGGGAGCGGGGGCGTGAGCGTGCCACTGCTCTCCAGCCTGGGCAACAAAGTGAGACTCCAACTAAAACAAAATAAAACAAAAAACAGATGTAGTATAACTAACATCTCCCTTTCAAGGAAAGCATACAAAATGCTTGTTGATAAACCCTAATACACTTGGAAGTGAGAGGCTAGGAGAGTCAACTCTTGACAGTTTCAGGTGGCAATGAGAAAAGTTTTGAGGCTGTAGCCTCTACCAGACACTTGGTAGACAGCTCTATCTTAGCACACGCTTAAGCCTGGAAGATGCATGAAACCACAGTCAACAGTCAGCAGGGGCAACAGGAAACATAGTAAATGAAAGGCTAGATATACATGATATATTTGCTGTATAATGTAGACAGTATTTAACATCTCTTGCTACAGTAATTTTGTCACTTGTATACATCTATAAATATCTATTTTATTATTATTTGGTAAATTTTCTAAAGAAGCTTTGCAACAGATTCTTTTGATAGCATTGAACTCAAAATATGTAAAGCAAATGCTATCATTTAGCTTTTTGACCCTCCAAACCACACATTGAAATTTGATCTCCAACATTGGAGGTGGGGCTTGTGGGAGGTGTTTGGATCCAGGGGGTGGATCCCTCATGAGTGGCTTGGTGCCATTCTCCCAAGAGTGAGTGAGTGCTTCCTCTAAGTTTTCACAAGAACTGGTTGTTGCAAAGAGCCTAGCCCCTCCCTCTCTTGTTTCTTGCTTGCTTCTGCTCTCTTGCCACCTGATCTCTACAGGGCAGCTCTTCTGCCTCTTCCCTTCATTTTCTGTGGAAGTGGAAGCCGTCTGAGGTCCTCTTCAGAAGCAGATGCTGACACCTTGCTTCAGCCCACAGCACTGTGAGCCAAATGAGTCTCTTTTCTTTGTAAATTACCAGTCTCAGGTATTCCTTTATAGCAACGTAAACTATGACAGCATATTTAATGAAAAAATTTAGTACCAAATATTCACTTTTAAAGCAAGTGAATACTTAACATAAACTTGTACCAAAAAAGGTGTTTAACATTCACCACAGGAACCATAGTAAAATTAATAGTCACTAAAAAGC
Source organism: Cephalopachus bancanus (assembly GCA_027257055.1). Classification (NCBI taxonomy): domain Eukaryota; kingdom Metazoa; phylum Chordata; class Mammalia; order Primates; family Tarsiidae; genus Cephalopachus; species Cephalopachus bancanus. The sequence continues at coordinate 3,806,939 of JAPVLO010000262.1, forward strand.
TAGAAAACACAAATCTCTGAGAAAGAAGTGACATCTACTTCAAAAGTTAATCATTATTTTAAGAAGAATGCTTCCAGAGACAACTATTTAATACCTGCAGCTACTACATTCCGTTCTGTAAAGCATGAGATTTCATTTAGACCAAATGAATGTTTTTCTAAACAGTTGAATTTTCAGCTTTTTCTTATGCACATATAAAAAATGAAAGAAATAGTGAATTTGGCGGTCGGGAAGATGGTGACCAGCTAGTCAGTTTATGCGAGTCCTGTTGTGATTGAGTGAGTATATGGAAATTTTTGTGTGTGTGTTTTGGTGAGTGAATGAACATGTGAGTGGCTGAATGAGTGAGAGCTAGGGAGCTAGCTAGGGGCTTTCCCATTGCAGCAGCTGGTGGTGCATTGACTTGGACCCTAGTGATTCCCAGGATACAGAAACCGAGCACCATTTTTTTTAATCAACGAAGTCTTTCCTGGGAAGAAATGCTAGGAGAGACTGACTAAGTCGGGGTTCATGAGCAAGTGACCAGGGGCCTCCTGGTGCAGCAGCTGGTACTGCAGCTTCTCTGCTTGGTCCCTGGTGCTTCCCAGGTCGCAGAAGCCAAGTGCAATTTTTTTTAATATAAAAACCTGATTCTTTTATCAATATTTTTTATTATGATGTTGTGGGGTACAGTTAAGGGCTAGGTACACAAATACGTTTCATTCAGGCACCCTGTTGATAAGAGGTGTTTCCCCGTTCCCCAGACAGATATTTGCTACTGTTAATCCCATCTCCTTTCCCTTCCCATAGTTTCCCACTACTGTCAGTCATTTTCTTATCGTATTACAATGGATGTTCAAGGTCCATTATATGAGTGAGAACAAGTGATACTCGGATCTTTGTTTCTGTGAGAGGTCACTCAGTATTATAGACTCTAGTTCCATCCAGGTTGCTACGAAATTCATGATTTTGTTCTTTTTTATGACTGCATAGTATTCCATCGTGTATATGTACCACACTTTTTTAATCCAGTCCTCTTTTGATGGACAGAATGGTTGCTTCCAGGTTCTTGCTATTGTGAACAATGCTGTGATAAACATACGTGTGCAGGTATCTTTTTTGTAGAGTGATTTGAGTTCTTCAGGGTATATTCCCAGTAGGGGGATTATGAGATCATATGGGAGGTTGATGTTTAGAGTTTTTAGGAATCGCCACACTGCTTTCCACAGAGGTTGCACTAGTTTACACTCCCACCAACAGTGTAGAAGTGTTCCCTTTCCACCACACCCTCTCCAGCAGCTGTTATTTTTTGAGTTGTTGATAATTGCCATTCTGACTGGAGTTAGATGGTATCTCAGTGTGGTTTTGATTTGCATCTCCCTGATGATTAGTGAGGTTGAACATTTCTTCATGTGTCTGTTGGCTGCTCAGATGTCTTCCTTTGTGAAGTGTTTGCTCATATCTTTTGCCCATTTTATAATGGGGTTGTTTGTTTTTTTCTTTTCAGCATGTTTGAGTTCCTTGTAGATCCAAGATGTTAAGCCTTTGTCCGACCTGGTGTTGGCAAATACCTTTTCCCAGTCTGTTGGCTGTCTCCCTGCTCTCTTGATGGGTACTTTGGCTTTGCAGAAGCTTGTCAGTTTAATAAGGTCCCATTTGTCTATCTTCTCTCTTATGACCTGTGGGTTTCAGGTTTTGTTCAGGAATTGGATGCCAGTTCTAATTTCCATGAGGGTATATCCTTCATTTTCTAAGGTTCTTATGGTTTGAGGCTTTACATTTAGGCTCTGATCCATTTGGAGTTAACCTTTGTGCATGGGGATAGATAGGGGTCCTGTTTCAATCTTCTGCATGTGGTCAGCCAGTTTTCCCAGCACCATTTACTGAATAGGTTCTTATCTCCCCAGTGGTAGGTGGTGGAGGCTTTGTCGAAGATGAGTTGGTTGAAAAATTGAGGTTTTGCTTTTGGAATCTCAATTCTATCCCATTGATCTATATGCCTGTTCCTATACCAATACCAAGCTGTTTTGATGATTATAGCTTTATAGTAAAGTTTGAAGTCTGGTAATGTGATACCACCCGCTTTGTTTTTTTTTTTGCTGAGGATTGTTCTGGCTATTCTTGGACGTTTGTGTTTCCATATGAATTCCTGTGTGGTTTTTTCTAGATCCGAGAAGAATGCTGCTGGTAATTTGATGGGTATTGCATTGAATTTGTAGATTGCCTTAGGTAAGATGGACATCTTCACAATGTTGATTCTTCCAATCCATGAGCATGGGATATTTTTCCACTTGCTTGTGTCATCTTTGATTTCTTTGAGCAGTGTTTTGTAGTTTTCATTGTAAAGGTCTTTCACGTCTCTGGTTAGGAAGACGCAAAGGTATTTCATTTTTTGTGTGTGGCTATTGTGAATGGAATTGTGCTTTTTATTTGGGTTTCTGTTTGTTTATTATTGGTGTAAAGAAATGCGATTGTCTTTTGCACATTTATTTTGTATCCTGAGACTTTGCCAAAGGGCTTTATCAGTGTAAGGAAGTTTTTGACAGATTCTCTTGGGTTTTCAAGGTACACAATCATATCATCTGCAAAGAGAGATAACTTGACTTCCTCTTTTCCTATTTGGATACCCCTGATTGCCTTCTCTTCTTTGATTGCTCGAGCCAGGACTTCCAATACTTTGTTGAACAGGAGGGGTGAGAGTGGGCACCCTTGTCTTGTTCCAGTTTTCAGGGGAAATGGTTCCAATTTTTGTCCATTTAGGAGTATGCTGGCTGTGGGTTTCTCATGGATGACTTTTACTATTTTGAGGTATGTTCCCCATAGGCCTAGATGTTCGAGGGTTTTTATCAAGAAGGGGTGCTGGATTTTATCAAAAGCTTTTTCTGCATCTAATGATACAATCATGTGGTTTTTGTTTTGACACCTGTTTATGTATTTAATTACATTTATGGTTTTACGAATGTTGAACCAGTCTTGCATCCCAGATATGAAGCCTACTTGCTCATGATGGATGATTTTTGAGATGTATTGTTGAATCCGATTTGCTAGGATCTTGTTGAGAATTTTAGCATCTATGTTCATCAAAGATATTGGCCTGTAGTTCTCTTTCTTTGTTGGATTTTTACCTGGCTTGGGTATCAATGTGATGTTGGCTTCCTAAAATGATTTGGGGAGAGTTCCATCTTTTTCAATCACCTGGAATACCTTCAGTAGGATTGGTATCAGCTCCTCCTTAAATGTCTTGTAGAATTCTGCTGAAAAGCCATCTGGACCAGGGTTGTTTTTTTTTTTCTATGTAGTTTTCTTATTACGTAGACAATTTCCTTGATTGTTATTGGTCTATTTAGGGTCTCAATTTCTTCTTGTTCTAACCTAGGTAGGTTGTGTGATGTCAGAAAGTCCTCCATTTCCTTAAGGTTTTCAAGTTTGTTTCCATGCAATTGTGCGTAGTAGACTCTAATGATCCTTTGTATTTCTTCAGGGTCAGATGTGACTTCATCTTTTGTGTTTCTGATTGTGCTTATTTGGGTTTTTTCTCCTTTTTTCTTGTTCAGTCTAGCTAGGCGACCATCAATCTTGTTTATCCTTTTGAAGAACCAGCTTTTTGTTTCATTGATTTTTTTGTATTATCTTTTTGTCTTCTATGTCCTGGCTTTGGGCTTTTATTTTGGTGATCTGGATTCTTCTGCTGAAATTAGGGTTTCTGTGGTCTTGCTTTTTTCCAGCTTCCTTAGGTGGCTTGTTAGGCTGTTAACTTGTGTTCCTTCCATTTTCTTCATGTGTGTTTGCAGGGATATAAATTACCCTCTTACTACAGCTTTTAAGGAGTCCCAGAGATTTTGGTAAGATGTTTCTTCATTTTCATTTGTTTCCAGGTATCTTTTGATCTCTGTTTTGATTTCATCATTGACCCAGGAGATGTTTAGCATCATGCTGTTTAGTGTCCATGTCTTTGTGGGTTTTGCGGGGACCTTGTTGGTGTTAATGTTTATTTTTATTCCACTGTGGTCTGAGAAGGTGCATGGTAGAATTTAGGTCCTTTTAAATTTGCTTATGCTTCATTTATGGACAATTATGTGGTTGATCTTAGAATACGTTCCATGTGGTAATGAATAGAATGTGTATTCTGTGGTCTTTGGATGGAGTGTTCTGTAGGTATCAGTTAAGTCCATTTGGTCCAGAGTCACATTGAGGTTCTGGATCTCCTTGCTGATTTTTTTGTCCTGATGATCTGTCTAAGGTTGTGAGTCCCCAGTTAAAGTCCCCGGTTTTGAGGGTGTTAGAGTCAATATTTTTCTTTAGTTTTCCTAGAAGTTGCTTTATGAAAGTTGGCGTACCTACATTGGGTGCATATATGTTTAGGACAGATATTTCTTGTTGATGGAGTGAACCTTTTTCATTATGTAGTGGCCCTCTATATCTTTTTTAATTTTTGAGAGCTTAAATGGTATTGTCTGAAATTAGGATCGTGACTCCTCCTTTCTTTTGTGTTCCGTTCACCTGAAAATTTGTTTCCGATCCTCTTACTTTGAGTCTGTGTATGTCTTTTCTAGTGAGATGGGTCTCTTGAAGGCGGTATATTGTTGCCTGGTGATATTTTATCCATTTTGCCATTCTACATCTTTTCAGTGGTGCATTTAGTCCATTCACATTCATGCTAATTATTGAAATGTGAGAGTTCATCCTTATCATAGATTTTTTATAGAGTTGTTGTTCTTCCACTTGGTTTTTTTTTTTTTTTTTTCTTTGTCTTTCTTTTGGTTTTGGGGTTGGTTGATGTATATTATATTATTTTCCCTGTACTCTTGTGAAGAACATTGTTCTTTTTTCCTTTTCTTCTGTGTTTAGTACTTTCTTAAGTGTTTCATGTAGAGGTGGTTTAGTGGCAGCATAAGTTCTTCGGGATTGAATATCTGGGAAAGATTTTAATTCTCCCTCACTGATGAAGCTTAGCTTGGCTGGGTAGGTTATTCTTGGTTGAAATTGTTTATCTTTTAGGACTTTGAAGATAGGGCTCCAAGCTCTCCTAGCCTGCAGGGTTTCTGTAGATAAATCTGCTGCTATTCTGATTGGTCTTCCATGGTAGGTGATCTAGCCTGTTTCTTTCTCTGCCTTTAGTATTTTTTCTTTTATACCTACTTTGTTTAGGTGAATTATTATGTGTCTAGGAGTTGGTCTTCTCATTTGTTGTCTTGCAGGGGTTCTCTGAATCTCTTGTGTTTGAATTTTTGCATCACTGATTAGATAAGGGAAGTTTTCTTGAATGATCTCATGGAAAGTTTGTTCCAGTGTGGTCTCTTTCTCTCTTTCTGTCTCAGGAATGCCAATTACTCTTAGGTTAGGTCTCTGGAAGTAATCGCTCATCTCTTGAAGGTTTTGTTCTGTCTTTTTGAGCTTATTTTCTGTGTTTTTAAGAGTTTGGGTTAGTTCTATATTTTGGTCCTCAAGCTCTGAGATTCTTTCCTCTGCTTGGAAAATTCTGCTTTCCATGCTTATCAGTTTGTTATTTATTTCATTCACAGTATTCTCTATTACTGTTATCTCAGATAGCAGCTCCTTCCTAGTTTCTTCTTGTGTCTCCACAGTTCTTTTTAATCTCTCCATGAGTGTCTTGATATCTAGGTTTGTAGTTTGAGACCCTTCATTCTGGGGGCTCTTCATTGTTTGCATGCTGAAGTCAGTTTTCTCAGTGTTTGCCCTCCCAGGGGTCTGGGAGAGACCCATACTCTTCTTTTGGTTTTTCTTCATTTGTGTAGATTTATCTTTCTCCCCCTTTCCCTCCCCTTCTTTAATTCTGTTTTTGAGGGAAGTGGGGTTGCTTTTATTTCTCTTCTGCAGTATCCTGTTCTTCCTGTTCTTTATACAGTATCCTGTATGTGCATGAGGGTCTTCTGGCTTTGTTCACTTTTGAGGTTGGAGTGTAGGCTGCAATCTTTACTTTTTGCAATTTTGAGGTTTAATTGAGAGGGAAGCTGTGGTTCAGAATGTAAATGCTGATTCTAGCATCCATGAACAGGTGTATGAGCACATTGGAACCTATTTTCCTCTGCCTTACAATCTGTCTGTTCAGCAGTATGTAGTCTTGGTCCCTGGATTAAGAAGGGGGTTATAAAAGCAAAATAATGGAGGAAGGGGGGGTCAATAGGCAGTTAGAAAGAGAGAAGAGTGAGAGAAAAACAGACATACATACCAACTATCAAGTGAGAGAGAGACACAAGGCTGGAAAGAAGTGAAAAAAGATGTGAGAAAGATTCCCTAAAGAATACCGATAGCTACACAGAGACAGATCAATAAAATCAAGAAACAGTGTAAGTCAGAAGGCAAACAATAAATGTGATCAAGACAAACAGTCAAAATGATAAAATCAGAAGTCAAAATAAGTGATCAGACTAAAATCACTTCAGCTCTATTCTCTGGCCTCTCCCCTTTGTTTTTCGATGCAGGCAGCTAGATTTACTCGCAGTTTGGTTTTCTTTTTTGTTTTTTTAGTCGGCTGCCTGGGCGTTGCTTTTTTCTGAATCAGCGTAGGGGTGGGGCTTTGTCTCCTGCTTCGCAATGTTACCTTAGGAACTGAGGTAGGGTTTGTTAGGAACTGAGGTAGGGTTTGTTGATAGGTGGGCAGGACAATGGAAGTCTCTGCCTGGAGCATGGCTGAGGCAGTTTTTGCAGATCCATTTCTCTCTGCTTCTCTGGGTCCCCCAGCTTGGGGTCATGCGCTGAGTACCTCAGCCAGGGTGGGCCCAGAGCTCCAGAGCTCCAAAGCTCCAAAGGGCAGGTGGTGAGTGGTGAGAGTGACCCTGGGCCCCCCACAGGGTACTTCAGCCAGGAATGGGAGCGGTGTCTCTGAGGGGCAGGCACCTGGAGCCTCCCTGAGTGACCGGCAGCTTGGTGCTGGGTGCCAGGCAGGAGACAATGTAGCCAGGGAGGGAGCTGGGACCCAAGACTCCCATGCACATGGTGGAACAGCAGCAGTAGGGGGCCGCAATGTCCGGCTCCGCATGGGACCAAAGGTCCCCGGGACTTGGACCAGCATGGCTGGTGGTGGGCTGGGGGATGGGAGAAGAAAAGTAAGAGTCTTTTTGGGAACTCATGTTCGGAGAGTCTCACAAGTCCACCTATGCCGTCGCCATCTTGTTCCCATTCTGCAATTTTTTTTAAGGGGACAAAAGTTTTCCTGCAAAGAAGCGGCAGGGAGAGACTACCAGTACCAGACTCTGCCTCATCACTGCAGCAGGAGAGACTGCTGGTTCCAGGCTTTGCCTCAACACTTCAGTGCCTAGCCAGACACTGGTAGGAATGGCTCAGGAAGGAGCCCAGAGGTAGAGTTCCACTGGAGAGGATAAAAGGGGCACCCCGCCACCATCTTAAAGGTGGTTCAGGAAAGTGCTCCAACTTGCTCACCAAGGATCAATAGACCCCATCTGTGACTGGTGGATCAGCTACTCAGGGGTTCAACAAGACCCAGAGGGAATATCCTAAAAGCACAAACTTCAAAGGGACCTGACGAGTGCTGAGTCCTAGGCACCCCACCTCTTAACCTGATCCAACCTGGGACAAAGGGTGTAGCCAGAAAAGGATGAGGAAGAACTCCAAAGAGATCGGTGGTGAGTCCAGAGCTGATCCATATCCCCTTCTCCCCATCAATCCTCTGAACATCAGACCCACACAGCTGGGCCACTACTGAGAGGGACAAAAACAGCCAGAACCTGGATCAAAGTCACAATAGGAGAACTCCATCCCAGGATAGGCCTGGCTGGGGTACCCCCCGAGAGTACATACCTGGGGAAGAGAAAATTCCACACCTCCCCACCAGAAATAATCTCCCTGACCATATGGGACTGGGAGGGGAGGACTACAGCTTCACCCACCATCACTGTCCCTCCTCCTTACCTGCTCAAGACACTGGGGAGAGAGTAAAAGAGGTGGAAGCTCTGTAGTAGAAAGCAGACAAGAGGAACAATTACAGAACCTGCCACAAGTGGGCAGCCTTTTTTTTTCTTTTTCAATTAAAAAAAATTTTTTTAATGTTTTGCCTGTTTGTTATTTCATCTATTTTAAAAAATATTTTTCCTATGTGCATGAATGTGTATGTGAGGGCTTGATCTGCATCCTTTACCCCTTTTTTTCCTTTTCCCTTCTTCTTCTGTTTTTTGTTTTCTGTTTATGTGTGTTTCTGAATAATTGAGTGTTCATCTTTCAGGGTTTTTGTTTTTGTTGGTTTGTTTTTGGTCTTTTTCTCTTCTCTATTTTACTTTTTAGTTTAAGGTGTGTGTAAATATATGTGTAAAGATTCAATTTGAATTGCTTTTTTTGTTTGTTTGTCAGTCTTTCTCTTTTTCTAATGCATTCATTTTGTGCTAGGTGTGTGTGTGTGTGTGTGTGTGTGTGTGTGTGTGTGTGTGTTTAGTTACCTGGTTCTGTTGTTGTTTGTGTTATTTCACTTGGTTGTTATCCAAATTTGTTTTGGGGTGTGTATTTATGTCTCTCTGTGTGTGCGTGTCCAATTGTTTTTTGCTTTTGTTTCTGCTTTCATTGTTCTGTGTTTCTTTTCATTTCTTTTTTAATACTTTGTCCATCTTATTTCATTCTAGTTTTTTCTCTGTGCTCCTCATTGCTGTCACAGTATCTCAGACTCAGGGGGTACACACATGAACCCACTGCATCATCATATAGAGTGGTGGTGAGGAGTGGGTCTCAGGGAACACATACCACAATCAGTGAACAGTGTTATTTACAAGTAGTTTCTGAATCCTAGCTCCCCATTCCATACCTTATTTGACTTTCAAAACTATAAGAGACAGAAAAGCTTCCAACCCAGTTCTGTTTCAAAATAGAACAAATCCAGAGCTTGGATTAGGGAAAAATAAAGGACTGAGCAAACATCAGAAGGGAAAGCCTCTCCCACTGACACTGAATAATGGAACTAAAGAGAAAAACAAGAGATTTGTCACAAATGAGGAAAACCAATTGAAGACCACAGGTAACTTCAAGTGTAACAAAGAGAAAACTCTGGGAAAATCAGACCTTGAAGCCCAAACAATGGAAGTCACCAACAACTGGCCCCAGAAAATGACAGGGATTATGGAATGGATGGAAAGAGTGAATAATACTCAAGAAAGACAAGAAGCAAACTGAAATAACTTGTAACACATATTGGTCATAAAAAAATTTTATCCAGGAAATAAAAACAAGATGACAAACATGGAAAGCAGAATAAATCTAGTCAAAGAAAGAATCTCAGAACTTGAAGATCAGAACACAAAATTAACCCAATCTGTAAAAAACATAGAAAGAAAACTCAGAAAGAAAGAACAAGACTATAAGAGATGTACAATTATATCAAAAGGCTGAACCTATGCCTGATTGGTATCCCAAGAGAAGAAAGGGAAATGGAGAGCACCTGGGAGCAAGAATTCCAGGAAGATATCCAAGAAAATTTTCTCCATCTTACTAGAGCTGTGACCAGTCAAACATAAGAGATACAGAGAACCCCCACAAGACATCAAATGAGAAGAACATCCCATAGACATATAGTAATTCACCTACACAAAGTAGGTACTAAAGGAAAAACACTAAAGGCAGCAAGAGAGAAAGGTCAGACTACCTACCAGGGTAAACCAATCAGAAGAAACAGCAGACTTATCAGCAGAAACACTACAAGCAAGAGGGGACTAGAGTCCAATATTCAAAGTCCTCAAAAATAAGCTATTTTAACCAAGAATTTCCTACTCAGCCAAGCTCATCTTCATCATTGATGGAGAATTAAAATTTTTCTCAGACATCCAATCCCTAAGAGATTATGCAGCTTCAAGACCAACTTTACAGGAGATACTTATAAAAGTATTAAGCACAGAAGAAAGAAAAAAAAAGAATGACCACGCACTTCCCAAGAGAACAATAGAGCACAGAATCAACAGAAAATATAGCACTACAACAAACTTCAAAACATACACATACATCAACCCTAAAGACAAAAGAAAGCAAACACACAAAGGAAAAAACTATAAGAACCTCATGACAGGGATAAACAATCAAATTTCAATAATCAACCTGAATGTGAATGGACTAAATACACCACTGAAAAGAAAAACAATGACAAACTGGATAAAAAAAAAAAACCATGACCCAATTATTAGCTGCATCCAGGAAACTCATCTCACCACAAAGAACACACACAGACTCAAATTTAAAGGACGGAAAATGTACTTCCAGGCAAATGGATCACAAAAGAAGGTAGAATTCAAGACCTTAATATCAGAAAAATAACCTTTAGGTTATCAAAAACTTTAAAAGATGCAAAAGGACACTACATAATGATAAAAGATTCGATCCATCAGCAAGATGTATCCATCCTAAACATATATGTACCCAACACAGGAGCACCAGCATTTATAAAGCAACTACTAAGTAAACTAAAAAAAGATACTGACTTTGATACTATTATAGTAGGGAAACTTAATACCCCACTAATAGCTTTAGATAAATCATCAAGGCAAAAAATCAACAAGGAGATCTAGAACCTAAACTTGACACTCGACCAATTGAACTAATAGATACCTACAATTATTCCACCCAACAACCACAGACTATACATTTTACTCATCACCACATGGAAAATATTCCAAGATCAGTCACAACCTTGGTCATAAGTCAAGCATAAAAAAATTCCATAAGGTTGAAATGTTGCAATGCACCTTCTCAAACCACAGTCTGGAATAAAATTAAATATCAACACCAACAAAATTCCTCCAAAGCCCAGAAAGACACGGACACAAAACAACATAATGCTGAACAATGACTGGGTCAACAATGAAATCAAAGAAGAAATTGAAAGATTCCTAGAAACAAATGAAAATGAAGAAACATCTTACCCAAACCTCTGGGACACCATGAAATCAGTTCTAAGAGGGAAATTTATATCTCTATGAGCACACAACAAAAAAACGAAAAGATTAGAAATTGAGAGCCTAACAAATCACCTAAGGGAGCTGGAAAGAGAAGACCACCAAAACCCCAACTTTAGCAGAAGAATCCAAATCACAAAAATAAGAGCCCAAATACAGGACATAGAGGACTAATATATCACAGAAAACATCAACAAAACAAAAAGCTGGTTCTCTGAAAGAATTACCAAGATTGGTGGACCCCTAGCCAGAATGACCAGGAAAAAGAGAGAAAAAGCCCAAATAAACATAATCAGAAACACAAAAGATCAAATCACAACTGATCCCGAAGAAATACAAAAGATTATCAGAGAGTACTATGCACACCTGTATGGAAACAAACTTGATAACTTAAATGAAATGGAGAACTTTCTGACATCACACAGCCTCCCCAGGTTGAAATAAGAAGACACTGAGACACTAAATAGACCAAAAGCAACCCAGGAAATTAACTCTGTCATACAAAAACTACCTACAAAAAACTCCCCGGACCAAGTGGCATTCCAGCAGAATTTTACAGCACATACAAGGAGAAGCTGATACCATTATTCGACTGAAAGTATTCCAGGCAATTGAGAAAGATGAAATTTTCCCCAAATCATTTTATGAAGCTAAGATCACACTGATACCCAAGCCGGGTAAATATCCTACAAAGAAAGAGAAATACAGGCCAAAATCCCTTGTGAACATAGATGCAGAAATCCTCAACAAGATTCTAGCAAATCAAATCCATAAACATATCTCAAAAATCATTCTCCATGACCAAGTAGGCTTCATCCCCAGGATGCACAGCTGGTTCAGCATTTGCAAGATTATAAATGTAATTAAATACATCAACAGATACAAAAACAAGAACCACATGATTACCTCATTAGATGCAGAAAAAGCTTTTGATAAAATCCAGCATCCCTTCTTGATAAAAACTATCAACACCTATTTCTAGAAGGAACATACCTCAAAATAGTAAGTGCCAGCTATGATAAACCCTTAGCTAACATATTGCTAAATGTACAGAAACTGGAAACATTTCCTCTGAAAACAATATCAAGACAAGGCTACCCACTCTTACCCCTTTGTTCAACATTGTGTTGGAAGTCCTAGTTAGGGCAATTAGACAAGAGAAGAAAATCAGGTGTATCCAAATTGGAAAAGAAGAAGTCAAGTTACCCCTCTTTGCTAATAATATTATCCTATACCTTGAAAATCCAAAAGAATATGACAAAAACCTGCTTGCTCTGATAAAGGACTTCGGCAAAGTCTTGGGGTATAAAATAAATGTGTAAAAGACAATTGCATTCCTATACACCAACAACAAGTAGGCAGGGACCCAAATAAAAAGCACAATTCCATTCACAATAGCCACACACACAAAAATGAAATACCTCAGCATCAACCTAACCAGAGAAGTGAAAGACCTTTACAATGAAAACTATAAAACACTGCACAAAGAAATCCAAGAAGACACAAACAAATGGAAAAAAATATTCCATGCTCATGGATAGGAAGAATCAACATTGTTAAGATGTCTATCCTCCCAAAGGCAATCTACAGATTCAATGCAATGCCCATTACATTACCAACATCATTCTTCTCAGACCTGGAAATGACAATACAGAAATTCATATGAAACAAACAACCACGGATAGCCAAAATATTCCTTAGCAAAAGGAACAAAGCAGGAGCTATCACACTTCCAGACTTCAAACTTTACTATCAGGCTACAGTAATCCAAACAGCCTGCTATTGGTACAAGAACAGGCACATAGACCAATGGAACAGGATAGAGATTCCAGAAGCAAAGTCTCAATTTCTCAACCAACTCATCTTTCAGAAAGCCTCCAACAACAACCACTGGAGAGAAGAGATCTTATTCAGCAAATGGTGCTGGGAAAACTGGTTGATCACATGCAGAAGATTGAAAGAGGATTTCTACCTATCGCTATACACAATTAACTCTAAATGGATCAAAGATCTAAACATAAAACTTCAAAGTATAAGAATCTTAGAAAATGCAGGAGACACCCTTATGGAAATTGGAACTGGCAACCAATTCCTGATCAAACCCTAAGTGCCCATACCATAAGAAATAAGATAGACAAGTGGGACCACATCAAACTCACGAGCTTCTGTAAAGCAGAAGAAACCATCAAGAGAGCAGGGATGGGAATGGGAAAAATATTTGCCAACTCTATATCTGACAAAGGCCTAGCATCTAAGATCTACAAGGAACTTAAATGCGCCAGAAAAAAAATAAAATAAAATAAAAGCCCCATTAAAAAGTAGGCAAAAAACATGAATAGACCTTTCTCAAAAGAATATACACTGGTAGCCAACAGACATGAAAAAGTGCTCAGCCTCACTAATCATCAGAGAAATGCAAATCAAAACTACATTGAGATATCACCTAACCCCAATAAGAATGACCATCATTAATAAAACAAACAACAACAGTTGCCGGAAAGGATGTGGAGAAAAAGGAACACTTCTACACTACTTGTGGGAAAGCAAACCAGTGCAACCTTTGGAAGACAGTATGGCGATTTCTGAGAGAACAAGAAATTGACCTTCCACATGACCCAGCAATCCCCCTATTGGGAATATACCCAGAAGAACTCAAATCATTCTACCAAAAAAGATACCTGCACACTCATGTTTGTTGCAGCTCTATTCATAATAGCAAAAACATGGAACCAACCATGCTGCCCATCAAAACCGGAATGGATTTTAAAAATGTGGTACGTATACACAATGGAATATTATGCAGTCATAAAGAAGTATAAACATATGGACTCCACAGCAACCTGGATGGATATAGAGGCTACCATACTCAGTGATCTATCACAGAAACAAAGAACAGAGTACCATATGTTCTCACTCATAAGTGGATCTTGAACAATTATCATACTACTATAAGAATGGAATTGGCAGTAGTGGGAAATTGCCACGGGAGGGGGTAGGATTGGCAATTGAGGGAAACTGCCAGGGGAGGGAGGGGCACACCTCATCAACAAGGGTACCAACCTAATGAATATTTGTATACTTAACCCTGACTTTTACCCCATGCCTTTAAAATTAATTTTTTTAAAAGTAAAGCAAATAGCTCTGATGTCAGTTTTATAAAAATATCATTACATGTTTCAAATAAGTAATAATTTAAGGTGATTCTAATGATACTTTTCCACCCAATTCATGGAATCAAAGTGAAACCAAAGTAAAAATATTGGAGAAAGTAAACATCTGTCATTTACAACATTGCATAGATGCTGTAAAAACAGTTTAAAAGTACAACATTTAGAGGCTGGGCCTGGTGGATCACATCTGTAATCTAGCATTTTGAGAGGCTGAATCAGGAGGATCATTTAAGTCCAGGAGTTCAAGACCAGGCTGGGCAACATAGTGAGAACCTGTCTCTAACAAAAAAAAAAGAAAAAAATTGAAAAAATTAGCCAGACATGGTGGTGTGTGTCTTTATCCCCAGCTACTTAGGAGGCTGAGATGCAAGGATGTCTTCAGCCTAGGAGTTTGATGCTGAGGCAAGCTATGATTGCAGCACAGTACTCCAGGTTGGGTGAGAGAGCCAGACCCAGTCTCAAAATTATTTTTTAAACTAAAAACTTTAAAGTTGGGAAAGTAAGGATTTGGGTAAAAACAATGTTACAACTGATTTAAAAACCTATTGTATCTGTTAGCCATGCCACATGAATACTCCATTATAAATCACCCCCTAATTCAGTGGTTCAAAACATTTATTTTCATAGATATGTAATTAGCTGCCAACTGTAGGAGCAGCCATTAAATTAATGCAATAATCCAAATGTGATGATGGTGGCTCAGTTGACGACAGGAGCAAGGACTTGTTGGGTGGTAGTGAGTAGTAACTGAATTTAAATCTATGAGACAGCTTTGCTTCAGACGGTGGCAGCTAAAAGTCAACTGACCTGAGTTCATTCAGCTGACATTCTATTCCTTATTCTATTCTACACCAGGAACTGTTCTTCTCATGGTGATAGCAAAGGCTCAGGAAGACAAGCAGAATTACTGAAGCCGTCTTCAAGCCTAGGCTTGGGACTGGAACACAATCACAACTATCCGTATACCACTGGCCAAAATAAGTCAAACCATGAGGAAGTACATGTTGCTTAGGATGACAAGGTTGTGGATACAAGGAAAGAAGCAAAGCCTTGAACCAATTGTTCAATCTACAAACTCTTCTGGCAGCAATGAGCTCAAAAAACGACATACTCTGTACTTGGAAGCAGCTGTGGTGCACATATAAATAATTGCATCCTGAAAACAGCAATGCTTTATAGTCAAAATAGAGGAAGTAGATGTCAAAATTAACATTTTTATATGTTCACAAAGTGGATGAACTACAAAATTGTTGTGGTAAAGTTGATATTATATTTAAAAAGCCACATGCAGTGGCCATGTGCAGTGGCTCACACCTGTAATCCCAGCACTTTTGGAGGCGAAGGCAAAAGGATTGCCTGAGCCCAGAGGTTCGACACCAGCCTGGGCAGCTTGGCAAGACCTCATCCCTACAATAAATCTAAAAATTATCAGAGCCTAGTGGTGTCCACCTATAGTTCCAATTACTTGGAAAGCTGAAATGAAGGGTCACCTGAGCCCAGCATGTCAAGGTTGCAGTGACTGTGATTGTGTCACTGCATTCTAGTCCATGCAGCTGAGATGCTAAAAATAAAAAAAATATATATATATATATAAATAAAATAAATAAAAACTTCAACCTAGAAGTATATGCTTTCTCTCTCTGCTGATCAGCATCAGTAAGATTTTAAGTAATATTTTAAGGATTACTTTTTCAAATAACCTAGAAAACCTACAGTAGAATTGAGCTTCAAAACAAGTCTCTAAATTTTGGTTCATTTTATTTGGAAATATTTAATCAAAATTGTTCTGCAAATGAAGCAATAAAATCTCTAGTTTGTCAGGCTTTCAGAAAAGTAAAATTATTGAAAACAGTGCTTAAAACATAAAGCATGAAAATATATTTCGATTAGCAAGAGAGAGAATATTACATTAAGAGATGAGCACTCAAACATTGTACACAATTTAATTTTGGAATCTTATACTTGTAATTTAATATTTAAATTTGTGGGCTGAATCTTCTGATAAAGGTCTTCTTTTAATGTATACATTTATAATTTCTACTAAAATTGAATAAAAGTTCTATAGTTTTGAATTTAGTGAAACCTCAAAAAAGAATAAAAAGAGATAACATATTTTACATGTTTTTTTTCCTTATAAAATATACATCAAATAAAGCTTTTCTGAGTGGAGAAAACAAGATAAAGCTTGTCAAAATATTTAGATTGAAATATTTCCACATTTGAACTTAAAAAAAGGAAATTGACAATATTCACACTTAGCAAAATTAGCTACAATCTTGTCAGTTATGTTAGCATCTATGAAAACTGTTTGTCTAACTAAAAATGTAATGGTCCGCAGAGAAAAATCGATCTCAGTTGTCAACAATTTCAAGTTATTAACCATAAGATACAACTTTGAAGAAGATTGTAGGTAATTTTATAAAAACTGGAAATAAGACAAAATTGAAAAAATATTTTTTTGAGAAAAATATCAGTGTCATTATATATAGAAACATCTAACAAACCAATTTTTAAGTATAATTATTCTGCTTATATTTTTAATGTTAATATAATCAGTAAAAGCAATGTTAAAATGCTTGCTTTCTAAACACGAATATATGCTATTTTTTATTCTTAGAAACTACTTTATAGTATTATCATTACAATAACTTTTTTTCATAAAGATGGAAACATTTAAAAAATATACATAGTTTACATGGGCACCCTCTTTCATTTGGATTTAAAACATATTGTCGAATCTATATTTCAGCAGTCTAGACATATGATAGTAGCAAAAACTAGGTAGATGATAGCTGACAGAGAGAAATGTGGATACAGTTTAATTATATTTAAGAAGTAGATATTAGTCAGGTACGGTGGTGTACATCCTGTAGTCCTAGCTACTTGGTAGGCTGGGGCAGGAGGATTCCTTGAGCCTAGGAGTTCAAGGCTTCAATAAGCTATGATCTTGCCACTTGCATCCAGAGCAAGACTCTCTCTCTAAAAAAGAAAGTAAAATCTAAGGGATGTGAATTAGACTTCTAGGCTTCATATGTTGATTTGCAGAACTAGTCAATTAGTAGAACCAGTTGTATAGTAGAAGGTGTTGGCCCTCGTAGGAATAAAAAAGGGTGAGAGGCAAAAAGAGGTACAATTTGGCAAGAAACCAGTTTTCAAGTGGGGAGGTTCAAGAGTCATTACTACATGGTTATAAAGGCCAGAAAAGAAGTCTTGGCTATTGATATAAATTGAAGGGACAGCATCTTCATATGTCACCATATCAGAGGCATTTCTCTTAAGTGTATAGAGTTAGATTCATTTGAAATTTCTGTATGCAGTTACCGTAGGTGTTTTGAAATAATATTAAGAATACTATTTTCTGTATTTAGATGACCTTTTCTATATCAGACTAGTAACAAGTTACTAAACAAGAAAGAAAAAAATACTCATTACACATTAATGTGCTGTGATATCTAGGCAAGTTGATGAATCTAGTAAGATAATACAGAGATAACCAATTTTACAATTCCACTTACCCAGCAAACATAATGTATAATTCCATTGGAATTTAGTGCACCAAAGAAATTTAAAAATGAATACATGTGCATTCTATATTGATTTATTCTATTACTCATCAAAAGTATTCTTCGTCATATACAAACATACACAAACTACATATACTGAAATCACAGTCTATATAATATTCCAATTGAAAATGTATAGATATGACATACAAACTGGAGCAACTTGTCATTTTTAGGATTTAAAAAGGAATATGTCTTTTTTGTTTTGTTTTGAATTAGGGTCTCATTCTGTCACCCAGACTAAAGTGCACTGGCACAATCACAGTTCACTGCAGCCTTGAACTCCTGAGCTCCAACAATCCTCCCTTCTCAGCATACCAAGTAGCCCAGACTCCAAGGTGTGAACTACCACACCCGGATAATTTTTTTATTTTTTATAAAGACAAGGTCTTTCTATGTTATTCAGGCTGGTCTTGAACTCCTGGTCTCAAGTAATCCTCTCTCCTCAGTCTCTCACAGAACTAAGATTACAGGTGTGAGACACCACACCTTGCCCAAGTTTTCAACCTGGTTAGCTTTGTAGTCATCTGATATATCTAGTAAAACACTAGACTATTGCTTTAGTACAAATTAGGTTCTTCATTTGCATTATCTTAAGATTACTAAAATCCATGGTGTTGTGCTTTCTATATTTCAAGATCTTAAACTATTTTATATAATGGTTTATCTTATTCATTTATCTGAATATCTTGAGAACATATTAAATCAATAAGATATATGAAATAAATAAGATAAACCAATATATCTTGAAAAAGTTTTTGCATGTGTGCATATGTATATATTTTTAAAAATTCTTGTGAAAAATATGATGTATAATCCTGTAGTAATATCTGAATTTACAGGACAGGAATTGACTTCTCATTACATCTGAGGGACTCTTCTAAATATCATTCTTTATAGAAGATGTTTAGATATTTAGTCTGGCTAAGTGTCAGTAAGTTTAGATAGCCAAGTGCTTTACAGATAACTAAAACAAAATAAAAAATAAATGAGTTGCATGGAAACAGAATCAGTTGAATTTTGTTTTGTTTTGTTTTTTTGTTTTTTTTGAGTTGGAGTCTCACTCTGTCGCCCGGACTGGAGTGCAGTGGCCGCTCCCGGCCACCGCAGTCTCACCCTGCTGGGCTCCGGCGATCCTTCCGCCTCAGCCTTCCGAGTAGCCGGAATTACAGGTATGCGCTACCACGCCCGGCTGATTGTTTGATTTATTGTAGAGATGAGGTCTTGCTGCCGAGGTGGGTCTCGAACCCGCGGGCTCAGACAATCCACTCACCTCAGCCTCCCAAAGGCGCGGGATTACAGGCTGAGCCACAGAGCCCGGCTCTGAATTTTAACAATTAATTAGAAATCTAATTATAGCCAGGCATGGTGGCACACTTCTGTAGTGGCCAGGAGGCTGAGATGGGAGGATCACTTGAGCCCAGGAGTTCCAGGCTGTTGTTTGCTGTGATCATGCCACTACACTTCAGCCTGGATGAAAGAGTGATATTTTGACTCAAAGAAAGCTAATTCTAAAATTAACACGAAGCCTTATTTTCCTGAACTTTTAAAAATGTGTCAGTCATACTACTTGATGCACTCAATTTTCACTTCCTGAAAAGTAATGCATTCATTATGACATTGGAATACAACAGAAACATCCCCTCCTTGCTCCTGGTGAGACTATCCCTTTCCCCACCCCAACCCCAGTTAACTATTACCCAGGTTTTCTTCTTACCTCACGCTTCCCGCCCTTAACTATTATCTGATGCACACACATTCCCAGAAACAAATCTATTCATTTTCTCTGCCACTCCTATTAGTACAAAGGAACTAACTGTCCTATCAAACTTATCCTTCTTTGCATACAGATATTCTCTATTATTTTAACTTTCAAAATCCCTTCCCTATATCTCTTCGAGTTAATGACCTTCCTTCTACACCTCTTCAACTGTCTACCTGGCTTCTTTAGTTAGATATGTAATTTGGTTGAAATTTTCAAAAGGTAGCCATTGATTCTCTCTACTAACTTATTCCTCTTCCTGTTATGAAATGGCACTGCCAGTTACCCAATCAAAAAAATCTAACAATTATGCTTGATTCCTCGCTGTTCCACATCACTATCCCTATTGGTCCTATTGGTTCTAACTGATCCTCCTCTGCCCCATTCTATGTTATTTTCAAATCTTTGCTAAAATACTACAAGAACTTCTTAATTACAATCTGCATTTATGACCAATTCTTCTCCAAATTGTGCCAAGAGTGATCTTCTTTTCTATTCTCCTTTAATTGTTCCCTTTGGGTCTTTCCACGACCAAGCTCCCAGTACCTCCGGAAATACAGGCCCTCTATCTCATCTCTTGCTTATCTGCCATGCTTCAGCCACCTGGCCTCCATTAAGCCCTTCTAGTTTCCATCTTACCTTTTCCTGCTTGAAATGTCCTTCCTCCCAATTTTACCCTTAACCTGGCTCATGCTCATTCTTCAGATCTCAGCTCAAATGTCTCCTTCTTGAAGAGTTCTCCTCTCCCCCATACCACTTCAAGTGGCCTCTACTTATATTCTTTTTCTTCTCACCCAGTTTATTTTGCCCTGCATCTACTACTACCTGAAAACATTCCATTTTCTTGTTTGCTATCTATATTTAAATGCCCATTTGCTTGGAAGTTCCTGAGGAATAGGACCATTGTCTCTTTGAATCTTCCTTAGGCCTAGACTAGTGTTTATTCTGTATAGCACTTGATTGTAATTGTTTGATAAATATGTAATTAAATGAATAGATAATTTATACAGTATATTTGTTATATAAAAAAGCCAAGGATTGTGAAACTGGATGACACTACAACCTAACCAAAACTAAGTGGTTCAATGCCCTCAATTGTCTAGAAAATCAGAAAAAATAAATAATCCAAGGACACTTAGACTGACAGCACAGCTGAAGAGTAAAAATAAAACAAATGTATTAAGTTCACGGGGACACATTTTTTCCCTTTTCTGAGAGGTTACATAGACATGTATATATTACTACAGAAAGCTTAGAATATATACATAAAAAATAATCAAGAGTACGTGAAATCCCCTCATCTGGTTAGAACCTCAGTTAATATTTTATTACATAATTTTCAGATTTTTCCCATGGACATCTATATACAGTTGGTATCCATGGGGACTGGTCCTGGACCCCAAAATTTGTGGATGTGCATTCCTTATATAATGTAACATAATATTTGCATATAACCTATGTACATCCTCCTGTATATTTTAAATCATCTGTAGATTACTTAGAATACCTAATACAAACCCTATACATCACTTCATTCACATGGATTCAACACAGAATTCAATGCCTGGGAAATTCAAGTTTTGTTTTTGGAACTTTGTGGAAATTTTTTTCCAAATATTTTTTATTTAAAGATTGGTTGAATCCACAGATGTGGACCCATGGATATGGAGGACCAATTGTACTTTTTAAAAGGGTAATCATTATACAGAGTATACAATGTATATTATAAAATTTTCTATTAACAACAATTATTTTTTTAAATGCTAAGACATTTTAATTTAATTAATTTTTTTTTTTTTGAGTCAAGGTCTCATTCTGTTGCCTAGGCTAGAGTGTAGTGGCATGATCACAGTTTACCATAGCCTTGACCTCCTGGGCTCTGATGATCCTCCCACCCAGCGTCCCAAGTAACTGCAGTTTCACACCATCACATCTTGCTAATTTTTAGAATTTGTTTGTAAAGATGTGGTCTTGCTATATTGCCTAAGCTAGTCTTAAACTCCTGGGCTCAAGGGATTCTCTTGCCATGGTCTCTCAAAGTGTTGGCATTACCAGCATGAGCCACTGTACCTTACCGGTTTTTGACAAATGCAATATTGCTATTTAAAAAGTAAAGTAAGCCGGGCTCGGTGGCTCAGCCTGTAATCCTGTGCTTTGAGAGGCTGAGGTGAGTGGATTGCCTGAGCCCGCGGGTTCGAGACCCGCCTGGGCAAATTGGCAAGACCTCATATCACTACAATAAATCAAAAATTAGCCAGGCGTGGTAGCACGCGCCTGTAGTTCCAGCTACTTGGAAGGCTGAGGCAGAAGGATCGCCGGAGCCCAACAGGTGGAGGCTGCGGTGGCCAGGAGCGGCCACTGCACTCCAGTCTGGGCGAATGAGTGAGACTCCAACTCAAAAAAAAAAAAAAAAAAAGTAAAGTAAAAAACAAGCCCTTGAATATAAATAAATATTTCTGTTTAAAAAGATAAAAACAAAATATAAACCCTTGATATCTGGTCTATTGCTGTCATTTTTGCCTATCTCTAAGAATATATGTTGAGTACAACCTCAGAAGACAAAAAGCCTATGGATAATACTCCAGGGCAGCCCTCCCAATATAAAGTGTGTTATTCCTATGCTGATGATACCCATATAGGTTCTATTGAGGGGTTTGCAAGAAAGTGGAGTGAAATTGTTCTTAGGCTAATTCAGAGAGGGTTTTTCTCCCTGGGAGTCAACCTGTTAGATCTCCTCCAAATGGCCAGAATCTTTAACAATGCTGTCTCCAGAGAATCATAATGCATTCCACATCAGAGGAAATAAAGAGTATGACTATCTTGATTTTTCAAGTGTTTTGAATACTTGACGTGAGTATTGACCATATGCTCAATATTTCAGTACTGTATGAGTTACATATCCCCAGTTTTCCCAGGCTACTATAGGTTCCTAGACAGCAAAAGATGCAAGTTTAATATAGAGACAATTACAGAAAATTTTTTAATAATCCAAAAATTACCATATTTTTGTAATCTTAGAAAGTTTTTTCGAATTTTAACCAGTTATGCCACTTATCCTATAAATAAAATCATATGATTTTTTGGTTAAGCGTATTACAGTCTAGTGCTTTTCTTTTGTTTGTTTATTTCATCAGTAAGGAGTTTGCCTTCTGTATTCCACACTGGAATTTTACCTCAATTTCCTTCAACTTACGTGAGATCTAAACATTGTTCAGTTTATAACAGTTACACCTTTTATATAAGTAAGTTTAAAATTCACTTAGAAGGCACTCCTCTACATTATTTCTGTAGTGTCACAGAAGCACCATTCTCTTTTTCCAGCTCTGCCAGTTACTTATATATAACCAAGGGCATGCCAATTAATCTTTCTGAAAGTCAATTTCCTCATCTATAATATAGAGGCAACAAATTCTATGATACCCATTTTACAAGACTGTCATGCAAATCAAGTAAGGTAAAATATACAAATACAATTTGGAAAAAAAGAAATGTGCCATTCCTGGAAGCTTAGGACAACTTTAATAACAATAATCCTATTTTTTTTTGTAACTCTTTCCTGTATTAAGAATCTTATGATTTCAAACAATAGAAACCAAATCAAACAGCACAAAATGTGGGACAACATGTGGAGAGATTTGTATAATAAGCAAAAAAAGCATTTTCTGGTATCTGAAATCAGGAGCATAACAAGTTCTCAGGAAAGAACTAAAACCAATTACTTTTTCTCTTGTCTCTTCTATTTGTTCTCTGCTTGTCTGAAGCATTATTTTTAATATCTGAAGAAAGAGTCACTCTGCTTATCCTTGAATGAAAGCATGGCTGCCTACAGATTCACATTTTACAGATCTGGCTACCCTAAGACACTGATCTCTCTTTGATTTTCAACTGCAAATTCACAAGCAATCTGATTATGTTTAGATTATATGCCCAACTTTAGTCCTATATATTGTGATGAACGATCAAGAATAAGATAAACAAAATGGCCGTTGGATGAAGATCGTTATTCTCTATTATATGAGGAAGGGAGAACTTTTTTTTCCTTCAGGAAGGGTGTTGTTGAATATAAAATCACTTAGATATCCACTTTTCTCTTCAATTTTCCAAAGCACTTTCACATGTGAATGAAATGAGAAAATGTATTATCTTAACAGATAGAATTTCTCTGAGGGATGGAACTATTTTTGTTGAAAGAAAAAAAAGATACTTTGGTAAGCCATTTGAAAGAGAAGTGAGATCTTGAGGGCATTGGTGCCAGCTAAGACCCAAGAACAAAAGACTGCTTAGGGTGTTTCACTTTAGAAAATGAAAGGCATTGGATTTTGCTCCTAAGAGGATTGGGGAGGGAAAAAAAGGAAGGAGGAGACTGGGGAGCAAAGAGTTCAAAAAATACTGTGCATCAAAGCTATATGGAGCAAACAACACATACAAAACTCCCTGGTGGTATGGTGGTTCCCCCACCTCCTCACCCCATCACCCTCACTACCAGCTCCCCTGCACACAAACTTTTTATGAAGAAAAATATCCAATATGTGATTTTTACTTGTTTTGTAACAATTTAAATTATTTGGTCACTCTGTGGACATTATCAAAATGAGATAGGAGTGTGTGTGTGTGTGTGTGTGTGTGTGTGTGTGTGTGTGGTCTAAACCAAATACATCTGAACCGAATCCATATGGAACAGAGGGAATGTGTTAAAGCAGAAGTGAAGGAAGATCATACACCACCCAGGATGTCAAGGGCAGAGAGGCGCCAGCTGATTCTGGGTTATAAATGCATTATTTTCCATCATCCACCCAACAATTTTCCAAATAATTGAAACAGATATCATTTCTGTTTGACAGATGAGGAGACTGAAGATGATCATTTACCCAATATCTTGTAGGAAATTAGTCTCCGAGCAGAACTAAAGTCTATGTGTCGTGTCACCCATGGATTTGTTATTTCATTGAACTTACTTCTTTTAAATGTTATGACAGTGACAGAACAGTAGTAGCATATCTTTGTGGCAAGAATCAAGAAGATATTTCTTTAATGAAATGTTTTTAATACCTTTAGTGAAACCACTAAGATTACCTTTTATTCTTTTTTTTTTTTTTTTTTTTTTTGAGTTGGAGTCTCACTCTGTCACCCAGACTGGAGTGCAGTGGCCGCTCCCAGCCACCGCAGCCTCGACCTGCTGGGCTCCGGTGATCCTTCCGCCTCAGCCTTCCAAGTAGCCAGAATTACAGGCATGCGCTACCACACCCGGCTGATTTTTTTTTATTTATTGTAGATATGAGGTCTCGCTGCCCAGGTGGCTCTTGAACCCGCGGGTTCAGGCAATCCACTCACCTCAGCCTCTTAAAGGCGCGGGATTACAGGCTGAGCCACCGAGCCCGGTTATTTATTGAATTTCTACTCTACAGTCAGCACTGTGTTAGGGGATAGTCTTCTGTTTATGAGTACAAATCATTTGACCAAAGTGAATCTTAACATTATGAAATAATAGGAGGATCATGCAATTCACAGCATTCTTGTTTAGTTTTGTTTCTTTTTGAAATTGTGGTAACACACAAAGTCTAATCTGGTTTCAGCAGCAGAAGTACTAGTTAAGAATACACAACATACTGGGTGCAGTGACTCACACCTGTAACCCCAACATTTTGGAAGGCCAAGGCAGGAGAATTGCTTGAGCCCAGGAGTTTGAGACCAGCCTGGAAAACATAACAAGGCCTCATCTCTACACAAAATACAAAAATAGCACAGGTGTGGTGGTGTGTGCCTACAGTCTCTGCGACTCAAGAGTTGAGGTAGAAGGATAGC
Organism: Cephalopachus bancanus; assembly: GCA_027257055.1. Lineage (NCBI taxonomy): Eukaryota > Metazoa > Chordata > Mammalia > Primates > Tarsiidae > Cephalopachus > Cephalopachus bancanus. Next base: position 3,832,119 of record JAPVLO010000262.1, read on the forward strand.
TGGAACCCAGGATGTCAATGCTGTGGTGAGCTGTGATCATATCACTGCACTCCAGCCTGGAAAACAGAGTAAGATACTTCCTCAAAAAAAAAAAAAGAGAGAGAAAGAAAGAAAGGAAGGAAGGAAGGAAGGAAGGAAGGAAGGAAAGAAGGAAGGAAGAAAGAAAGAAAGAAAAAGAAAAAAGAAGAAGAAGAAAAGAATACACAATTAAGCACATCAATCCTCAGACACTGATGGTGGGAATGAAATGGTTCAGCCACTTGGAAAAACAGCTTGGTAGTTCATCAGAAAGTTAATCATAGATTTACTAGAGTTACCACATGCCCAGAAAAATCGTTTAAAATTTCTCCTCACTAGAATTGAGAAATACTTGGAAAGTACCCAACGAACCTAAACATTCTTTCTAATACAAAAGTTCCCAAGGAGCATATTGTGTTCTGAATGCCTGTTTTCCCCCAAATACACATGTCGAAACCAATCCCCAATTCAATGGTATTAAGAGGTGGGGCCTTTGGGAGGTGATTAGGTCAGGAAGGTGGAACTTCATGAATGGGATTAGTTCCTTATAAAAGAAGACTGCAGGAAGCCTGTTGGCCCTTTTATCATGTGAGGACACAGAAAAGGCGTCATCTTTAAGGAATGAGCCTCACCAGACACTGAATCTGCTGGCAGAAAAGGAACAGTAGCATTTTGTGAACCAAAGTCCCACTCTGTCAATAGCTACACAGCCACAGGCATCCAAAGAAGAGTCTTGGTACAAGAATGCAGTAAACTTATGGCTGAGCTTGAGAGCTCAGCAACACTTCCTGATTAACACAAGTGAAAAACATATGGGTAATGTAATCAGGTTTGCTTGTGAAAAACAGCATAATCCAGGTAGGTCTAAAACTCATTTACCCAACCAAGTGCATTAATGGAAGAGACAATTTCCCACAGAGGCCCTGCCTGGGACTGCCCCCCACCATGGAGACTTGAAACTGACAAGCAAGATGGGTATGAAGTCTGAGGGCCTGCTTCTAAGAGGAAGTCGATGTTCTGGGACTCATTCTATGTCTAAAACTTCTTGGCCTATTGCATCACTTAGTGAATTTTCTTAGGTGTTAGGGTAACAGCGAGCGCAGAAGAGGTAACCAAAGATTATTCATTTTGTTTTTTGAGTTTTTTTTTGTTGTTTTTTCTTTGAGTTGGAGTCTCACTCTGTCACCCAGGCTGGAGTGCAGTGGCATGCTCCCGGCCACCATAGCCTCGACCCACTGGGCTCTGGCTATCCTTCCACCTTAGCCTTCCAAGTTGGTGGAACTACAGGCACACACTACCATGCCCGGCTAATTTTTGATTTATTATTGTAGCTATGAGGTCTCGCCAAGTTGCCCGGGTGGGTCTCAAACCCGTGGTCTCAGGCAATCCACTCGCCTCAGCCTCCCAAAGCGCTAGAATTACAAGCTGAGCCACCGAGTCCAAATTATTTTTTTAATACATATATTTTGTCCCAGTCACTTTTCTCACAGGAGATTTAGAATCTGATCTGCAGCATTTGGTTGAATGACTCTCTGTTTTGCATATTGCTGTGGTTGGCTACCCAGAAGATCTGGACATTTTTATGCCTTAGAGGCCCTCATGTGTGATTTTTCTCTTTTCAATGACCCAGAACTCTTACAAAAATATTTCTTAAAAACTTAAAACATATTTTGTCCCTGTTAGCCTCTAATCTATGCATAGTCTAATAAGGTATTGCTATTTGACAAATGTTTGCTAAACTCCTTAATACTGTTATTTGGAAGAATACTGCCATTGACAGTAATTAGGGCAGAAAAGCTCTCAGTGCTTTCCTGAATCCGTTTGGCCTGGCTCCTACTTTCAGTTCTCTATCAACCCTTCTCTTGCAGCTCCTGCTGAGCTGAACAAGAGACACACATGTCAGCTTCACAGCTTAAACAAAGACCTACAGTGAAAGAAAAACAGCTGAGCCAGCAGGAAGCATAAACAGAAGGGGAGTCAAGACAGCTATTTTTCAATCCAAGGCTTTAATAAAGCCAGGTAGCTCTTTTCTTGAGATGCTGACCTGTGCTTCAATCTTGGTCCAAGGTTCGCATGACCCTTTATTAGAACAGCATTTTTGAAATTCTGGCAGTCAAACAAACACTGGAGCAGGGAGACATGTCCTCATTCATTAGCTCATTTAGCTCTTTCTCTTCTTTTCTTTTCTCTCTTTCTTTTTATTTTTTTTTTCGAGTTGAAGTCTCACTCTGTTGCCCAGACTGGAGTGCAGTGACACGCTAACAGCCACTCCAGCTTCGACCTGCTGGGCTCCAGCGATCCTTCTGCCTCAGCCCTCCAAGTAGTCGGAACTACAGGTGCATGCTACCACACCCAGCTAATTTTTTAATTTGTTGTAGCGACAAGGTCTCACAATGTTGCCTAGGCTTGTCTTGAACCCACAGGCTCAGGCAATCCTCTCACCTCGGCTTCCCAAAGTGCTGGGATTACAGGTTTGGATCTTTGGACCTTACCCACATCCCTCATTTTGACCCTTGAAGCTTTCAGTACTCCCTGCCACCTTCATCTCTTTCACCTATTTTGCTCTTATTCTTGGGTGTGATGAAGCAGAAAGAAACCTATTCTATAAGTATGAACACAGGATGTGCCAGGAACTGTGTTATGCTTTACGTTATCTAATCATCACAAGCCTTATGGTATCTCCAGTTTTAAAAAGAAATCAAGGCTTACAAATTCCAACTTAGGACAAATTCCCAACACCTTAGCATGGCTGGCATAATTCTACAGGATCTGGCCATTCCCTGCCTTGCAGCCCTCACTTCTCTGACCTCCTGCCACCCCCATCTCCACTACCACACTTCAGTCAAACTAACCTTTGTGTTCCTTGATCAGGCCAACCTCTGTTCTGCCCTAGGGATGTTGCCCTTGCACTTGCCATGAGTAAGACCAGGAATCTTCTTCCTTCGACTATGGTTCCTTCTTTTCATCCTGTTCTCAGCTCAAATGTGTGACCTCACTAGAGCAATCTCCCTGAAAGTACCTACTTCTTCCCTCAGAGTAACACCATGTTGTAGCCAAGGAGGCACACCATTCAGAGGACTCTTTAAAGTGGTATGGTGACTGACATTCTCTAACTGCTCCATCTTTAGATCCACAGCAGTGTACACACCTAGGCCTGAGGCCTCACTCTTCCAAGGCTGTCCCAAGTCCATGACTGAGCAAGGTAGGGTGGAAGACCCAGGCTATTTAAACATATCTACCCAATACTAGACTCCTCTATTGAGTAATATTTACTCAGGACAAAGAGGCAGGGCAGAGGTCATATCAGTCTGGCCAACACTTTCTTAGAGCTGCACATAGTCTGAGGTTCTTCCTACCCCAAGCTTCCTCTTTCCTTCTCTCCTTGCCTAGGTGTCAGAGCTGTATCCCATTTGAAGGTGCTCCCTGGCTACTTCTCTGTGTCTCCTTTATCCTTCACCTGCACTCCCAATACATCTTTCACATATTTAATTCTGTCATGACATCTGCTTCTCAGAAGACCTGAACTGGTGCACTCTCTTTTAAAACATTGTTTCATTCTCTTCATAGCACTTATAGCTATTTTAATTTTATTCCATTATATTGATCTACTTACATATTTATTTAATGTCTCCTACAACTGTCACCATCCCCATCTCAGTGTAATCTTATCCACTGCCTTATTCCCAATGCTAAGAATAGTACTTGACTCATGATAGGTCTTCAATTAATACTGCTGAAAGAATTAGTTCATAAAAAATTAATTCATGAAATTAAAAGACTAGATTTAGGCCAGGCATGGTGGCTCATGCCTGTCATCCCAGCACTTTGGGAGGCCAAGGTGAGAGGATTGCTTGAACACAGGAGTTCAAGACCAGCCTGGGCAACATAGCGAGAACTTGCCTCTATAATAAATCAAAAAAATTAGCTTGCCATGGTGGGCACACACCTGTAGATCTAGCTACTCGGGAGGCTGAGGCAGAAGCAGCAACTGAGCACAGCAGGTTGAGGCTGTGGTAGCTGTGATTGTGCCACTGCACTCCAGCCTGGGCAATAGAATGAGACTCTGACTCAGGAAAAAAAAAAGAGACTAGATTCATACTTTAAATCCAGCTCCTTCTCTTTTACTAAGGGTTTTACTATACTAGGCTTTGGACATAAAACAGTAAGCAAAAAAGATAGCCTCTGCCCCTTTAAATTTATATGTAAGAGAAGGAAGGGAGGTAACAAACAAATAATCAAAAAACATTCTTACTGTGTGATAAGAATTATAAAGAAATCATAGGATATAATAAAGGAATAAAGAGTGATTGTCGGGTTGTTAGGAAGCATATCAATCTGATGACATTTGAACAGAGATTTGAATGAAATAAGGAAGTGAATCAAGCAGATATCTTACTCAAGAGGGTTCCAGGCAGGGGAGACATAAATGCAAAGGCCCAATGACAAAGTGTGTTTGGAAAGTTCAGAAGAGTGGTAGAAAATATTATGGTGGGGGCGTGGTAAAAGGAATGGACATGATAAATCAGGTAAGTTCTTATATGTCATCATAAAAACTACAGATGAGATTTTTCTCTAAGTAAGATGGAATGAATAGTTCTGACTGACATTTTAAAAGGATGACTCTAGCTACTAGGTGGAAAATAGTAAGAGATAAAGGTGGAATTAGAGGGACCAGGCTGTTTAATATTTAATAAATATCTCAATTGGTGTACTTAAGTGAAGATCGTGATATTTGACAAAATTCTGAATATATTGGATGGCAGAGTTAACAGAATTTCCTAACAGATAGAATATATAGGTTTGAGGGAACATAAAGCATCTAGGATGACTCCAAGTATTTCTTTTGAGCAAATGCAAACATGAAGTTGTTGATTATTGTTTTCTCCTGGTCTAGCTCAGCTGTATAGGTATAAACTCACATAAACAAAGAGTGGATTTAACAAGAATTGAGGTTTTTTCTATTAGATACAATGGTGGGTATGTTTTGAGGGTATGTTTAAAGAAATTATTATCCTGATGAAGGTAGGACATAAGTTGCATAAGGAGAGAAAATGACAGGGTATAAGCGACAGGGAAAAGATATATGATCAATGAATGAAAGTCCTCTGTGAGTCTGAAGCATTGATGGTGATGACAACACAAGGGGAGATGGAAAGATTCAAGGTGGGTAGTCATGTTTTTTCATTGTACCATAGTAATCTCCTTCTCTCCCCATGAATAATACTTGAGAAGAAGAGTTATGCCTAAAATAAAACAACAAATCTCAAACCATTCTCCCCATCTACCATCCAGAGTGTCTATCACTCTCCATTGTTAAAAAATTTTTGTAAATCTCCTCATTCGGTTTTTGCATTCTCAGTGTTTATTTACTCCTTAATTCCATATGGTAAGGCTTCCATTCACAGCAGCACATCAAAGTGCTTTGGTATATTTGTCAATCATGTCCTCCTAATGAAATGACAGAATCATGGAAATTCAGAATTATTGGGACCTTGCAGATAATCTAATTCAACAAATACATTTTATACTGTAGAGAGGGATAGTGCAGTTTACACAGACCAAGGAGCTTTCAAAGACAAATATACTTTCAGTGATCCCAAGACCTAGAGCTTTTCCCCCCATACTACTATTACCAGTGCTCCTTTTCTTTTATTTATCCCTGATGATCATTTTTTGATGCATTCGAAATCATATATTGCCCTTTTTTTCTTAAACTTCACCCTCCTTTACTTATGTGCTATTGTAGTCTTCAAGGCTCCCTGGCTTCATCAATAATGACTTTAAGACTTACCTGCTTCAGCAGAAAATTAAGTCTCTTAAAAGTATTCCTCAAATATATCTGAGAATTCATAAAGGTGGCATCATACGTACATGTACTCACAAAGCAGTCTGTTGGTTAGGTCACTACCTAATGTCTTCCATGTTCACCTTCTTTTTTCACAGCTTTGTTTTGTCATGACACTTCTGAAACAAAGCTACCTGAGAAAGACTAATTATTGCCAATGGTGCACACTCATCAGAAGAATAAGAATGTCCATACTCAAAATACTATCTCTAGATGCTTTCAGATTGTCAGTGCTCTGGTGCCTGAGTGATAGTATGTTTCGTGCAGATTTAATGACCTCTACGTTATCTCTGGGCCACAATGTTTTAACCTGCAAACCCAAAGAGGGTTGTTTGTCTCATAAAGTCTTTCAATAATAACTAATTGGGCTTTTGTTTTTCAATCTTGCCCAGAATCTCACACCGCTAATGAAAATGGTCTTGATTTGAGTCCTTTTTAACTATAGAAAGTACAGATGTCATGCTAACTCCACTCTCTATCTTCCAAAATATTCCTCCCCTCTACTCAAAACAAACTCTTTCTCATTTAGAAAGCAAAAAGAATGCAAATGGTGGAGACATGTCCACATGCCACATCTATTCCCAATTTAGCCAGCCAAAGATATATGCTACCTTTCTTATCTCTCTCATTTTCTCCTTTCTGCATCACTTTCCTAAATGTCAGATAGTCCTGCCTCTGTCTTTCTCTATAGTTCTTCCTTATCATGACACTGATCTATCAACACACCAAACCAACAAGTCCTTTCCCACTTTTTCTTGTTTGTCTGCAGGCGAAGTGCTGGATGCCAAAAGGAGTTTCAAAATTTTAATGTCAGTTCTGACACAAATCCCATTTGACTTCTGAATAATTTAGAATCTCAAGGTTGGAAGGTACACGGCATCTTAGTTGTTTGTGCCATTATAGCAGAATACCTTAGGTTAGGTAATTTATACAGGACAGAGACTTATTTCTTACCATTGTGGAGTCTGAAAAGTCCAAGGTCTAGGGGCTGCATCTGGAGAGGGCCTTCTTGGTGTGTCACCCAAGGCATATGTAAAAGATGGAAGGTAGAAGGGCATATAAGCACATGTACACAAGGGAGAAAGAAAGAAAGGGCGAGAAGGGCTGAACTCATCCTTTTATTAGAAACCCATCCCTGTGATAAGTACCTACTCCCAAGATAATGGCATTAATGCATTGATGAGGGCAGAGCCCTCATGACCTAATTACCTCTCAATAATCCCACCATTCTACATTATTGTGTTGGGGATTAAGTTTCCAATGCATGAACTTGGGGGATACATTCAAACCATAGAAGGGATCCTAAAAGTTCATCTAGCTATAGATTATGCCCAATATAAGATCACCCAGTCTATATTTTTGCATCTTCATAAAAATGAATGAGTCTCTGATTTTGCCCATTTTCTTTTGCAGGAATCATATACTGTTCTTCCTCACACCAACGCAAAATTTTGTTTGCTGTAGCTTTCTTTCAATACCACCTTGAAGTCAGACAGAAAATGTCTATTCCCTTTGATTTATGGTATCTCTTCAGTCATTTGAAAAAAGCTATTATGTCACTTTGTATCTTTCCATTTCTACATTAATATCCCCAGTTTCCTCAAACATTCTTTATGCCATCTTTTGAAGCTATTTTAAAACCTGATGCTCTCCATGGACTGGGTGTGGTGGCTCACACCTGTAATACCAGCACTTTGGGAGATCATGGCAGGAGAATCACTTGAGCCCAGGAGTTCAAGACCAACCTGGGAAACAAAGAGGGCCTTGTCTCTCCCAAAAAAAAAAACAGAGCTAGGCATGGTAGTATGCACCTGTAGTCCCAGCACTTGGGAAATTGAGACAGAAAGATCACCTGAGCCAAGGAGGTCTAGGTTGTGGTGAGCCATGAACGTTCCACTGTACTCCAGCCTGGGTAACAGAGTGAGACCTCTACTCAAAAAAATAAAATAGAAAACAAAAACAAAAAACTTGATGCTCTCAGCTGAATGCATCCTAATTTTGTCTTAACATATGTCTGTCTGACTCTCTTGACATATAATACTCAGTATTATTCAGCAATAAGAAGAAATGAATTACTTGTACATACTACAACATGAATAAACCTGAAAAACGTTATACTAAGTGAAAGCAGCCAGTCACAGAATACTGCGTACTATAAGATTACTCTTTTGTAAAATGTCCAAAATAGGCAAATTTTAAGAGACCGAAATTGATTAGTGAGGGATTGGGGATAATGGCTAAGTATGCAAGGTTTTTTGGGGGGGAAATGATAAAGGATTCTACAATTTTTGTAGTCATGGTTGCACAACTCTGTTAATATAGTAAAAGTCACAGAATGGTACACTTTAAATAGGTAAATTCTATGGTATGTGATTTATATCTCAATAAAGCTGTTAAAAAAAAATGGCCGGGTGCAGTGGCTTAAACCTGCAATCCCAGCAATTTGGGAGGCCTAGGTGAGAGAACTGCCTGATTCCAGGGGTTCAAGACCAGCCTTGGCAACTTGGCGAGACCTCGTCTCTACAATAAATCAAAAAAATTAGTAGGGTATGGTAGCGTGAGCCTGTTGTTCTAGTTGGAAGGCTGAGGCAGAAGGATCGCCTGAGCCCAGCAGGTCGAGGCTGTGGTGGCTGAGAGTGTGCTACTGCCTTCTACCCTGGGTGACAGAGTGAGACTCCAACTCAAAAAAAAAAAAAAGTATGGTGTTGAGAAAACAGTACGCTGAAGCAGAGTGCTTTTACCTCTCTAATTTTAATTTCACTCTTTATAAAACAGATGAGTTAATAATAAAATCTGCTCCACCTCCTTGACAAGGTTGTTGAATCATATTTTGCAACATCATAATTATGAAAGTTATTAGCTTGAGTGACTCTCACTGCCTCATATTTGGATTACTAACACAGTCCACTTACTGGTAAGCCATTTGTTTTTCATGTGGTTGTAAGATTTTTTTTTTTTTGACATCTATTGCCCAACTCAGAGAATGTAAGGGACACTTAGTACCTATTGTATCAAGTCCAACCCTTCACCTTAACATTTAAAACTGTCTTCTAACTTTGTCCCATACATTCTCTCACCCTTCACAGCCAAACTACAATTATAAAACAATTGCTTTCCTACATTTACTTTGCATATTAACCCTTTAGTTGGTTTTTCCTCTCAAACTTAATATACCCTATTATGGCCCAAATGTTTGTGCTTCCCCAAATCTCTAACCACCAAAATGACAGTATTTGGAGGCGGGGTCTTGGGAGGTAATGAGGTTTAGAGGAGGTTCTGAGAGTGGGGACTTTATGATAGGATTAGTAACCTTGTAAGAATAGGAAGAGAGAGGCCGGATGTGGTGGCTCAAGCCTGTAATCCCAGCACTTTGAGAAGCCAAGGTGAAACGACAGTCTAGGCTCAGGGCTTCAAGACCAGTCTGGGCCAGCCTTGTTAAGACCTCGTCTGTAGTCTCTACAATAAGTCAAAAAATAAGCCAGGCGTGGTAGTGCACACCTATGATTCCAGCTACTTGGAAGGCTGAGGTGGAAGAATCGCCAGAACCCAGCAGGTGGAGGCTGTGGTGATGGTGAGCGTGCCACTGCATCCCAACCTGGGAGACAGAGTGAGACTTCAACTCAAAAAATAAAAAATAAAAAATAAAAATAGGAAGAGGAAGAGAGACCAGAGCTGGCGCTCACTCTTTCTTTCTCTCTCTGACATACGAAGATACAGCAAGAAGGCAGCCATCTGCAAGTCAGGAAGAGAGCCCTCACTGGAGAAACTGAATCAGCTGGCACCTTAATCTTAGACTTACAGTCCTACAGAACTGTGAGAAATATGTTCCTGTTGTTGTTTAAGCCACACTATGGTATTTTATTATGCCAGCCTGAATCGTCTAATATATATTCCTTGAAACTCCCCACCAATATCCTATTATCACTTCCTTCAAACTAGTTTTAAAAATTTTCTCCTCTTAGAATTTCCCCCATACCTATCAGTTACTTTCCATCCTCTTAAAAGTTTTGCTTCATAAAAAGTAATTTGCAGTTCTTATTTTCTTATGTATTACATTTAATCTTTTCACCTATTTGACCAATTTTTCAAAGAGGAGTAATGTGTATAATTCTGTTACATCTTCATTTCTCCAAAACACAAGTTTTTTGTAGTAATTTCCACCAGCCATGAGACTGTGGGTCCCACATTCAATCTGTCCTGAACCTATTGACTTACAATAACAATCCCAAATGTCTAATACACAGTATTGAAATTTGATTTTATTAAGCTTAATTCCAGAGTTCCTGATATGCTTTAACATTTAGCATGCAAAGAATTACACAAAGGGTGGAAGGTGATTCGGTACATTTAAAGATTATTCCTTTTTATTGTTATATTACAAAAGGCTATGGGAAAAATTGAGGCAGGTCTTGAAATTGCATCTCTTCAGCTTAGCAGGTTTGACTCTTGTAGAAGAACAGGGAAAGGGTGTGTCCCATAAGAAAGGAACTGACAATCTCTGCTAGCTCCCAGGCTTGCTTGGTCTTAGTGACCCACTCTAAAACTATTCTGCCTGTATCATCAGCTCAGCCTCACCTTGGAAAACTCAAGACCAGTTTTCCCAAATGACGTTTAGAAAATAAGTCTTCCAGATGAAAACCAAAGAGCAAAATTTCCTAATTTTGAATACATCAAGGAAGAATTTTTTCCTTGCAATTTAGCCCCATCTTCCCATCAGTGATCATTTCCTGTGGTGTCTATAGGGGAAACAGGTAGTGCAAACTACAGGAAAGACCAGACCTTTAGCCTATTATCATTTACTATACTTGGTGGATGTCTCCGTAGGCCCCAGGAACTCTTCTTCCTCAGACCTCTTAGAGCTGAAAGGATGAGGTGACAGCCGACAACTCCTTCTCACTTTATAGGCAAAAAAGCTAAGGCCTGCAAAAAGGAATGACATACCCCAAAATGAGTTACCAATATGGTCATAGACATTAGTTAGAAACTTGGCATGGAAGCTCACATGCTGCGGTAGAAGAGATCTGCTACGGTGTAGGATTTGTTTGTATGGGTGTGTTTTATCGCTCCTGTCAGTTTAAAATATACTCTTTGATTCCCTGTCTCATTTTTTCAGGTTATAAGGAAATCCTTCAAAATGTGTTCTGCTTGTGAAAAGAAACATTCAAGGAGGATAGGACGAAAAGAAAGAGAGAAGGTGGGAAGACAGTTGATCTCCCCCACCCGACCCCCTCCCCTGACTTTTCTGTTTTTCTCTTGTCCCCATCTTGTCCCCATCTCTGGTTTCGCCAGGACTCCATTCCCTTCCCAGCGCCCTCTGTTTCCCACGGCCCTGAAACGCCAGCCGACAGAGGTTTACATTTTGCAAACCCTTGCGTGGCTGCCGGCGCCGGGCATGCTCAAACGCCCAGGACTGGCTTTTTTCGGTTTCCAACTTTGGCAGCTCTCCCATCCCCACCCGAAGGGGCAGGTACGCACAGATCCTTCGGTGTGAGTAAACGGAAAGAAATCAGCCCACTCCCGCGGAGGAAGCGGGGCCCCGGAGCGCGACCGGCAGGAGGCCACAGCCCCGCTGGCCGGTTCCGCGCTTTGGGGGAGGCTCGGGGGGAGCGCGCACGGGGGCGCCGAGCGCCCGCGCGTGGCGCAGTGCCGGGTTCGGGGAAGCGCGGGCGCGCGCTCCCCCGAGGGGGTGCCGTCCGAGGGCACGTGCGCGGGCGCGCGCTCTGGGAGTGGTCGCGGGGTGGCGGGAGGGGCGGGGCCGCGGCGGCGCGCGGAGGCCGAGCTCGGCTGGGCTTTGCGAGGCTGCGGCGCGGCCCACGGCGGAGGGAGGTAGCCGCTGTACCCAGACCTTCGGAATCCCAAACCGGGACTCGGGGCCGGGGGCGCTGAGCGGCGCCAGGAGCTGGGCTCGGCGGTGGGAAACAGCCGCCCGGCGCTGCGGGCTCCTGTGCAGACGGCGTTTCCCCGGACTCCGCGGGGGAAGCGGTGGGGGCGGCGTGGCCCACGTCGGGAGGTGTCGGAACGCCCGCCTGGGAGAGGAAGCGTTCACCTGTGCTCGCGGCTGCACGAGCGCGGAGGGAGCGGCGGGCTCTCGCTCCAGGCACCATGGGCTGCACGCTGAGCGCCGAGGACAAGGCAGCGGTGGAGCGGAGCAAGATGATCGACCGGAACCTCCGCGAGGACGGCGAGAAGGCGGCGCGCGAGGTCAAGCTGCTGCTGCTGGGTGAGGACCGGCGGGCGGGCGGCCCGGCTTCCCGGGGTCGGGTGGGCGCGGCGACTGCTGCGAGGCCCTCCACGTTTTGAACCCCGGAGGGACCGTGCGGCAGCGGTCGAAGGCGCGTGGGGTGGCGCCCGGGAGGGCTTCCGAGCGAGAGCGTGGCGTGTGCGGTGCTGAGCCCAGGCGGGCCCTCCTCTCCCGGGCCACCTTCCTCCCTCCACCCCGGCGGGTGGCAACTCCTCGCGGCGGGGCGGGCGCGTCCCTTCATTCAGTGGGACCCCGCAGGGGGGCGAGGGGAGCTGAGGAGCGAGTCCGAGGCGGCGGATCGCGGGTACGCCCTTTTCTTTGAAGTTTAGCTCAGCCCTGGAAAGATGAAGGGGGCATTCGCGACGAGAAAATAAAAGCACCCCCACCCCCTGGAATCCCTTCGTATGGGGTGGTGTCCTTTGGCGCTGGGGTTCTTGGGGGACATCAGCGCTCCTTTTGTGGGGACTCTGTGGGCCGAGAGGTCTTCCCTGTTAACTTCCTATGGCGACTCAAGAAGTGTCAAGGGAGCACGGATGGCATTTATCCTGCGCGGGGACACAGGCTGCGCTGGAGGCTTCGTGTTTTCGTGTGGCATTGGAACCACTCGCGTCGGGGCTGGGGTTGGGCGGGGGGTAGGCTTGCTGTAGTAGTAGGGAAGGCAGGCACTCGAGTGGAGGAAACCGCTGTGACAAGAGCGACAGGGGCACGCGAGACAGCCGGGCTCGCTCTCGCCGCCGCGGGTCCTGATGAATGAGATTGTCCAGGTACACGCCAGGCTTGTATCTGTGCTCAGGACTGGCCTTTTCGTGAAACGCAACGTGGAGGTCTCTTCCAGTTGTTTGAAGGGAAGCAGACAAAAAGCGTAACCCGAGGTTTTGACGGAGGAAAGCTTTAGGGGAATATTCAGTGTTACGATTTTTACGTCTATGAGTTCGGATCTCTTTTTGTTCGCGTGTTTTCCTCCCCTTCTCTGTAGGTATTTAGATCAGAGATTTCCCCCAGAATCTTCATTTGCTCTTCCAACGATTGCTTTTATTTTTGTAGCAGTTATAATAAAAGAAATACTGCACAAACCTGTTTTCAATAAGCTTCTGTTTCATTGGCTTAATAACTGCAGAAAAAATGGTGAGCTTTTTTTTTCTCCATTACTAGTGGGCTTAGCTGCAAACTTGGCATGACTAAAAGTAATAATGATCTGAGTCATTTTGCAGGTAAACTGTGCAATAACTTTGCATTTTAAAAACCTGGGTGGCTTTCTTCACCCTCCAGCCCCTAACATAAATCTTTCTCCATTAATACTATTCACCTTAATACTATTCGCCTTAAGTTTTTTCACATTAGTAAGACACATTGTATTTTGATGAGGTCAGTGTATTTTTAGCGTACTGAGCACAGAAGAGACACAACCTGATAGGTGGCCATGTAGACACCACTCATCTTGAATATGCTTGAGACATAAAGGGGGGATTAAAAAGTTCTTTTCAGCCGGGCTTCGTGGCTCAGCCTGTAATCCTGCGCCTTTGGGAGGCTGAGGTGAGTGGATTGCCTGAGCCCGCGGGATCGAGACCCGCCTGGGCAGCGAGACCTCATCTCTACAATAAATCAAAAAATCAACCGGGCGTGGTAGTGTGCGCCTGTAATTCCGGCTACTCGGAAGACTGAGGCGGAAGGATCGCCGGAGCCCAACAGGTCGAGGCTGCGGTGGCCCGGAGCGGCCACTGCACTCCAGTCTGGGTGACAGAGTGAGACTCCAACTCAAAAAAAAAAAAAAAAGTTCTTTTCCTGCAGTTTTTGCACTTTTTCTCTGATACATTATTTCAGTGCATTTCTGTGTGACTCTTAGTTTGAGCCAAACATCCACCACGTTTAAAGCAATTGAAAAATGAATCCTCTGGTGGTGGTGTTTATCCTTTAATTAGATGACTGTTTGAGAGAGATGGACTAGAATACAGGTCCCAGGAGTAGACTTTTGCTTATATTCAGAAGATATTAGGGTTTCTTAACCTTAGCACAGTTGGCATTTTGGGCTGGATAATTCTTTGTTGTGCAGGCTACCTTGTGCATTGTAGAATGTTCAACAACATCACTGGTCTCTACTAGTCAGGTGCTAGTATCCCCAGCCTCTGACCCTCGAAAATTCTCCGGACATTGCCAGACATCATCTGGAGCAAACCTTAACTGAAGTTGGGAACCATTTTTCTAAATTAATAGTAAATAGAGTTGAACGTGTAATATAGGACCAAAAGTTGAATCTCTGCAGCCATCTCTAGTGAGTTATGAGAAAAGAGTTCTGATTTTCAGAGGAAAAGGTGAAATTTTTGTTTTTGCATACAAGTAACATTAGAAAGGTTTGAGAATGGTTTTTAAAAATTCTTAGATAATTGAATTTCTTTGGCTGTCTTTCCTAGCTTCTGTTTTTTGCTTCTCCTATATCTCTTCTCTCTGTGGAAATTCTGCTACAGGGCTGGCTTTCTTGTTGGCCCAGTACTCCTCCTCATCTGTCTTTCCCCCACTCTACTCTACCCTTTTGCCCAGAGTTCCAGCACCCTCGTTCCTATAAACAGAATGCTGGCTTACTTATTTCATAAATCTCAATTCTTGGAATGTTTGAAAACATTTTTTCCCCTAATTTGACTTTAGCAGTGAATTGTGACCTTTGGTTCCTTTTTGGATATTTAAAGCATATGTGTAAGCAACTCAGTGAAATCATTCCATCTAAAACATGGCAACAGAATCAACTAAAAATGTAAAACGGTTTCTAGGTAACCTATAACCAGTGTCACATCCATTTATATCAGGTCTTCTTCCTCTTTACTTATTTTATTTTCTACGTTAAAAAGTTTTTTTTTTAATTTAAGGCATAAAATCTTTAAAGTACATATAAGACAGTATATTAAATATTTTATTGCATTTTTTTCTTAGGAGATGTATTGTCTTTTGAAGTATCAGGGCTGAAAGATTCAGGTATGAGACTTGTACATTATTAGTAAGGATTTTAGTTTGGAGTCTACATGATTTATATCAGAGGTATTTCACCATCCTGAGTCATCAGTTAGACCTTTAAATGAGAGAACCTAGTCTAATCATTGGCCGTAAGGAAATGAGGTCAGAGTTTGGGTGGTTTAAGTCCTTTAGGCTTAGTTTTCAGGCTTTAATATTAGGATAATTACTCTGAATGGAGAAACTTACTTTAATGAAATAAGTAACAATGAAAGTTCTCATATATATATATATATATAAAATTGTTGCAGGGAAAATGTCTTTTACTGTTATATCTTTGAGAATGCTTTAATTTATTATCCTTTTAAGGGCTGTATCATTAGGCTTAGGTGGTATTTTAGTAAGATTGTACTACTGATACTTATTGATTTTTTATTATATATTGGAGACATAAAGGGTTAGATTATATAAAACTAAAATTATCATGAACGAATTGTTCCTAAATTATTTTATTCCAAAGCTCAGCTATGTTCTCGTTTATTCTGCCTCACTACCCTTCCTTCCACCCTTCCCCGCCTCCCAGCAAACACAAATCTATTCCCTTATCTCCTTTTCCAGCTTTGTTTAGATATTACAGCTTTGAGTGAAAGTGAGGTGAGAGACTGACCTTCTGTTTGGTGGTTATTTTTCTATTGCTACCACAAACCATCTATTTGAGATGCTACATTATTAATCTTCTTCACTCCCTTTGAACTTGTCCTGTGACTTCCCTAGTTGAGAAATTCTGGCATTGCAGGACTCCTGATTTTGCATAGCTTTAGCTATCTTCTTAGAATTGAATCAGGATATTATATGTCAACCGTTGCCTTGAATACATGTACCTAGTGTTTCAACATGGTTTGTGTTCCTCTCTCTCACTGATCTACCTTGTATTATCAGCTACTTTACTAGAAGCCACAAGTTGCATAAAAGTATGTTTTGAAAATGCTGGCTTTTAGCCGAGCTTGGTGGCTCAGCCTGTAATCCCGCGCCTTTGGGAGGCTGAGGTGAGTGGATTGCCTGAGCCTGCGGGTTCGAGACCCGCCTGGGCAGCGAGACCTCATCTCTACAATAAATCAAAAAATAAGCCAGGCGTGGTAGCGCATGCCTGTAATTCTGGCTACTTGGAAGGCTGAGGCGGAAGGATCACCGCAGCCCAGCAGGTAGAGGCTGCGATGGCTGGGAGCGGCCACTGCACTCCAGTCTGGGCGACTGAGTGAGACTCCAACTCGGAAAAAAAAAAAGAGGAAAAAAAGAAAATGCTGGCTTTTTTGTATCTTCTGATTTTTTGATTCTCATTTTAATAGTTCAAATACTTCCCTGCCTCCAGCATTCTAATTCCAATAAGCTTTCCTGTTTCTTGTCTTTCCTCTAGCCTGTTACTTCTACCATAGATGTCATCCTTGCTCAAAAACCTTTGTTTACTTCTCCATTTCCTGCAGAATAAAATCTGTCTTTTAAACTTGACTTCCCTCTATTCTTATACTCTTTTCCTCAGGGCACCCATCTCCTTCAAACAGAAACAGTTGGCATATGTTAAAGCATATTTGCACTTGGTTTCTACTGTTGTTTCGCCTTATGTCCTGCCTGTTTTTCTACTGCTGTGAGCCCTTGAGGGTAGAATCTTTGTAAGTTGTCTTTGTATTTCTAACTACTTTTCTACTTTGTCATGTGTGAAATGCATTCTTAATTTTGTAAAATTATTATCTTGCTGGAGTATAAACCTTGTAATCTGCCATTTTCAATATTGATGGGAGTAAATAACTACGTAATCAAACAATGTAAACAAAAAAGGAATACAGTATATGGTGACCAAAATAAATACATGCCATCTAAGATTAAATTGCTTGGTTTAAGTTCTTTTTATATATATTTATAAGAGCTTTTCACGGTCATTATATTGTTGGATAAATTACATAAAGTTCAAAAAATGACCATAGCTATTCATTGGAGGAGGGTCAGCTATGTTGCAATTATGGTGTTATTCCTTTAACAAAATTTTTGTACAGGTAGATCTCTTCTTCTGATCTTTATTTTTGATCTTCTTTCATCATAAATAAAGAGTATGAGTTTTGTTAAATTTATAAGTGATGGGAAATATAGTGCCTTTCTTGCAGAATTTAGTAGATGTTCTTTAAATCTGAAAAAGATTGCTGTAATTTTTTAAACAAAAATTGAGTATCCAATCACAGTCTTAATTTTTATTTTAATATACATTTTTCACGACTGTGGAGAAATCAAGATACAAGAAATTCGTGTGGGAAGACCTGTATGTACTGGTTACATTTTTAGGTCACATATTTCTCTGTCACATGCTCTGGCATGCAGTTATCCAATGTGTGACTATGCAGAGTATCACATTGGTGAAGTTCAGATCCCAGATGGCATTTGAGCTCTATGAATTAAGGTTAGCTATATCTAATCTTGTAGTACTTAGGCTGCTTTCTGTCATAACTTGTTAAATGCTAATTTAAAACAACAGCAATAGAGCAAAAATATAAAAATGAATATTATGCATAATTTATCATGCAGTTCTGGAGGTCGTAAGTCCAAAAGGGGTTTCCACTGGGCTAAAGTCTGGATGTTGGCAGAGCTTCTCTTCTTCTGTAGAAGGGGAGAATCCATTCCCTTGCCTTTTTCATACCCAGTCTGGAGGCCACCTGTTTTCATTGACTGATGGTGCATTCTCCATCTTCAAAGTCAACTGTAGCTGGTAGAGTCTTTCTCATGTGATTTCACTCTCCTCTCCATCTTTTTAGCACTTATAAAGACCATTGTGATTCCATTGGGCCCATCTACATAAACCAGGTTAACTGTTCTGCCTTCAAGACCCTTAACTTAATCATATCTGCAGAGTACCTTTTGCCATGTAAGGTAATGCGTTCACAGTTTCCAGGGGACATGTATTTTTTGGGGAGCTGTTATTGTCTGCCTACCATAGTCCACCCTCTGGCTCCCAAAGATTTGCATACGTCTTGCATGCAAAATGCATTCACCCTACCCAACATCTCCAAATGCCTCAACCCATAACAACAACTCAGATTCCAAAAGCTCATCCAAATCTTGTGATCTCACTCAGCAACGGGTGAGATTCTGGGTGTAATCCATTCTGGGAGAAAATTCCTTTCTATTTATGGCCCTGTGAAACTAGAAAACAGGTTGTCTACTCCCAGAATTCTAATGGCGGGACAAGCATAGGTTATCATATGGAAAGAGAAAAATGAGTCATTAGTATAGATGCCGTTAGGAGTTTCAAGACCTGGGAATAGTCCTCTATGACTCTGTGCTCTGCTTTTGGGCATTGGACTTCACCCTTGTCGTCATATTTCCTTTATAATGAAAGATAGCATGTTAGCCGCTGAGTAGTTTTGTCAGTCTGTTTCTTGCCTGTAGAATTATGGTGACCTGACAGCATTATTTTATTTTGTATTCTCTTAATTTATTTTCTTCCTCTCTCATTTTATTATAACCAGCAAAAAAGAAAACAGTTCTCACCTTCAACACTTTGCTTAGAAGTCTCATCTAAGTAGTCAAGTTCATAGCTTATGAGATCTGCTTTCCACATAACTGCTGGACATAATTCAGCTAAGCTTTTTTTCTCTGTATTACAAGAATCCTCCTTTTTCTAGTTTCTAGTGTTATAACATGTTCCACTTTTCCATTAAATTCTTACAAGCAGCACATTTAAAGTTCATTTATCTATCAGTGGTATGTTCATGATAATTTCATTTTTTAAATTTGATTCATGTTTTCTCTACCATGTTCCTCACTTATATCTGAGCCCAAACTGAGAGACATTAACATCGTATTTCTACTAATGGTTTTGCCAAAACAAATCTATGCTTTTTATTTCATGCTCCTCAAAATTCTTTCAGCCTCTGCCCATTGCCCAATTCTTAAAACGTTTCTGCGGTTTCTTAAACATTTCTTAAAACGTTTCTGAAGTGCTACTCACTTCCAGGTGTCTTCACTGATATATATTACTTTAGGGGACGCATGATGACTGCAATTTTGTATTCTTTAGTCCTTCATAATTTATGTAACTTCTATCATGGTGACACTAAAAACACAAGATTCTGGCACTTTGTATTGAATCCTTGGTGTTTTACTCAAGTCATAATGTGAAAGAATAAGACCTTTCTTCCTTTACCTCCTTTTCATTGAAGTTTTTCCTGATCATCCCATCTAAATTAGTCTTCCTTCTGCTCCCTTACGAGTTATACCATATTGAAATTATCTTGTGCATTAATTTTATTGCCTGATGCCTCTATCGAGTTGGCCTCATCAGAGCGTGAATCTTGTCAGACTTGTTCATCACCTGATGGAATGGTGCATAGTAACTTTTTCGTAAATGTTGGTTACATGAATGGATAAGTTACTGACATTAGTTTTGACTGATACTCCTTTAAAGGGAAAAATTGATAGACTTTTCTTGTGCCTCGGGTAATTTGAATGAATCTTGGCCCAATTTATTCCCATTTATCTTTTTTATATTTTGCTGGTTTAGAGTAACTAAAATCTTCTTTGATTTGTAAGGCAATTCTAACATTTAAATTAATTTGTGGAACCAAATTCTTGTTGCATGATCAGAAAAATATTGGGGCTATTGGTAAATTAAGTGGTAGAGTGAAATGTGATTTTCCTATTTGTATGTTTTAGATATTTTGTTTTTAAAATTATTGTTCTATTGCTACTTAACATGTTATTTTACTGTTTTCTTAAAATGTATACATTAATAATACAAGGCAATTAATATATTCTCGAAACTACATATTTCACACAGGATGATGTGATTCCGAGTAGTTTGACCTTCTGGAGCCAGCAGGATTTTTAGAAGCTTACTAACAGCTGGTTCTTTATATGTTGCCTGTCCTTATGTAATGAGAATTATTACTGATGACTTTTGTAAAAAAAAAAAAAAAAAAAAAGTGTTCTGTGCTTTTGGTGTCAAGTTATGTTTCAGTTTTACCAAGAACCTAAGATAATTAACAGATTACTTCAGGGAAAAAAATGTATTTTAAATATTCCTCATAATGGCAAATGGGGAAGAAAAAGAAGAGTAATAGATGCTAGGTAGGGGAAGTGGGCATCAATATTGGCGGCTTCATTGTTGAACTTGGAGGTGGAGGTAGCATGCTTCTCAGAAATTACTGAGAAGCATGCGGTTATAAAGCAAGTGCTTATAAATTTGTCAATTTCTTTCATGTATTTCTGGGATTACTATTTAATTCTGATTGGCAGTAAGCTTTGTGTTATATAGAAACTTACAATTTACAAGAAACTTTGCTATCTTTGAGTTTAGTTTTCTTACATTCTCCATGTATATGAAATTTTATCCCTCCAAGGTTTATTTAGCTCTGTAGGAGACTCTCAGATAGGAAAAGTCAGTTGACCTAGAACTCTGGGGGCAAAATGTTTCCTGTGAGACCTTGGACACGTTATCTAAATTCTTTAAGCTTTAGTTTAGTTTTGTTTTTTTCTATAAATGCCAGTTAACAAATATATCTACCTCATAGGGCTAGGGACAAAGTAAGCTAATGCATCTGAAGTACTTAGAATAGTACCTGGTGCATAATTTCTTAATAAGTGTAAGCTGTTATTATAAATACCTTAGAGACTCTGTGGGATCAGACGCCCCATGCAGTTTGATCCACTTATGGTCATACACATTAAATCCTTGCTGACTTAGCAAGGGTGTATGACTTCAAGAAGTATAAAATCAACTTAAAATACTAGTTTCTGAACCCACCATACCTTCTTTGTGGCACTTGGATTTCTGTTAACAGTCTCCTCCCTGGTTCTAGACTGGGTAAATATCTGTGCTATATTAAGGATTCTATGGAGAATGAATTTTTAGTAATTAGAAGGCTTTTTACATGATTTAAAAGTAATTTCTTTTCATTTTGTTATGGATTTCTGTAATGAATGGGATAATTTCTTGGAAACTTTTATTTTTCTCAAAAATAAAGTGGTTAGTGTAAATTATGGAACATTACTTGAGTTGATTCAAAAGGTTGTGTTGTTTCTCAGAGGAGTTTATGACTACTTTCCACAAAGTTTAAAATTTTTCTGGGGCTGGGCTAGCTGGCTCATGCTTGTCATCTCAGCACTTTGGGAGACCAAAATGGGAGGATCACTTCAGCCAAGGAGTTTGAGACTAGCTTGGGCAACATAGCAAGACCTCATCTCTACAAAAAATTTAAAAATTAGCGGGGCATGGCAGCACATGCCCGTAGTTCCAGCTTTTTGGGAGTTGATGCTGGAGAGTCTTCTGAGCCCAGGAAGTCGAGGTTTCAGTGAGCCGTGATCATATACTGCACTCTAGCCTGGGCAACAGAGTGAGACTCCAACTCAAAAAAATAGATTAATAAAAAATAACATCTGTCTGAAACTCTCTGCACTACTGACTCAAATATAACTCCAGGATTGCCATGAATTTACCTTTAGGTGAAGCATTTTTTGAAAAGTGCCAGTAACCTTGATATAGAAACAATGAAGCATTGAATCAGTGATAGTATTAGTGCATTTTATTAAATTGTAATTGGAGTTCCTTAAGTCTTTGCCTTGAATTGTCTAGAACTCCTCCTGTTTACTTTGCCTTTCTAAGGTGTAGTCCAGAATTTTTTCAATAATTTATCTAATCTATATTATATATTTTTCTTGTTTGGGCACATTCATCTTATTTGGCATCTTGTTCTTAAGGCTTACTAATTTGTTCTTCATGGTATTTAAGAGATATGCAGTTTGTAAGTAAACTTGTAGTTAAGATTAATATAATATACAAGGCGTTAGAAGAAAACTTCCTTCCTATATGAGTTAATGGTTCCGAAGTTAATCTAATTTCAAGAATTATATTTATTTCTGTACTATTTAAAGTTGGCCCATATATGGTAGCTTATTGAAGTTTTCACAAACTGAGCCCATCAATGTGATCAGCAATCAGATCAAGAAATATTTGCAAGGGTTTTGTTATTGTAGAAATTAATACTGGTCAGTAAAGCTGCTGGAACCACTGAGATGGTGCTTTCCTGATTCAGGACCAGCACTCTGCATCTGCCCCTGCTCATTCATCCTTTCTTGCTTCCAGCACCTTGTTCTGTTCACCCAATTCTCTCTAGCATCTTCACACTGCTTTAAAGACTCCTCTGTCTTGGTTTCAAGTCATGCCTAGCATTAAAAGTAATAAAATCTGGGCAGGGCTGGTGGCTTGCACCTATAATCCTAGCACTTTGGGAGGCTGAGACAAAAGGATTGCTTGAGCCTAGGAGTTCGAGACTGGCCTAGGGAGCATAGTGAGACCTCATCTCTACAAAAAAAAAAAAAAAAAAAAAAACACCAAAAACAGAAAACAAAAAACAAAAAAGAAGCCAGGTATGGTGGCATACCTGTATTCCCAGCTGCCTGGAAAGCTGAGTTGGAAGAATCATCTGAACTCCGGGGGACAAGACTGTGGTGAGCCATGATCATGCCACTCCATTCCAGCCTGGACGACAGAGTGACTCCAATTCAGAAAGAAAAAAAAAGTCATAAAATCTAAGTGAAACTATTCATACACCCCTTACATAGTTTTTAACCTCTTATTTTTTCATTTAAACTTTCCAGACTATTAGGCAGCATCTGTTTTTACTTTTTCACTTTCTAGTCATTCTTTAAATTACTTTTTACTTTAAATTATAGACTTTTTCATTGATATGGAAGTACTGAGAAATAGACACGTAACCACATCTGTCTATATAGTTTTTAAAGAGGTAGTGTCTTGTGTCTGTTCTTTTCTTCTAGAGTTCCTTCTATATGTGAGTTGGGCTTTTCATTCTAACTTCCATTTAATCTCTTTCTGGTTTTTATCTCTTCATTGTTTTGTGCTACTTAGGTATTTTGTAGGCTTATTTTGTTGAGTCTGTAATAACCTAATCTGCCTCTTAACATATTGAGTTTTTAATTTTAATAGTGACATTTTATTTCTGGAAACTATTTCTAATTTTTCTTTTAAAATTGTTTCTTCAACATAAAGTGTACCTGATCCTAAACCAGGGGAAGTGAGGATTAGCTGGAGGCCCAAACTTCACCTGCACAATCATTACTTATGTACCTAATCCTGACTTGTACCCCACATCTTTATAATAAAATAAAGTAAAAATCACACACACACACACACATGCACACGCACACGCACACGCACACACACAATGTTTCTTATCCTACTTCAAAGTCACTTTCATTATACCATACCTGTTTCATAGTCTGTAAAAAATATATTATTTGAGGTTCTTGAGGTTCATCTATTTGTGGTGACTTGACTGTATCTCATGGTAGATTGTTTCCTCCTATAATTTTTTACTGCAAGCATTTATTAAGTGGTGAATTTTTCTGTGTGAATCCTGTACGCCCTGAGTTGGCTGCAGTTCTCGTTTTATTCTTGTGATGCTGTAGCCCTCCCAGTCTGTTTTTCCCAGGCAGCCTTTGCTGCAGAGTCAGACCATGGTAGTCAATCTTTTAGCTATTTCAATGCTCTGCTTTCCCTGGTCATCTCAAGCATGAGGAAGATGTATTTCATTCATTCCACAGAGGTGCTACGGTGGGGAGAGATGAGCTCAAGCATTCCTTCTGCTTAGGGCACTTCTCCACCCACTCCTTGTATGGCTGCCTAGGAGACTTTCTTATCCTAAGTAGGCCCCTCTGCTTTTTGCAATCTCTTCATCTTCTGTGAAAAAATGACCTTTGGAACTGTGGCCCATAGAGGAGTTGAATATAGAGATCTGCCTCTCTTTTCTCTCTTCCACAATTGCTACTGTCTTTTTGCTCCAACCTTGTAGGCTTTGCCATGGGATACCTGGGAAAGTTAGCCTCATGTACTCCTTCACTTCTGTCTGGGTGACACCCTTGTCTGCCTCTTCTTCCATTATTTGTGTAGATGCAAAAGAGAAAAAAAGCACGTTCATAATTTTACTTATTTATTTTTTTAAATAATTTTCAAAATACTTCTCATATGACATTTTCTATTGTTTTGCTCTGAAGTTAAGGGTTTTTTTGTTTGTTTTTATTTTCACAATTGTTCCTATTGTATATCCTTGCTATACCATGTGCTGACTATATTTTTCTGGAGCTGTTCTCCTTAAACCTTAATATGTTTAGAAATTATTTGAAATCTTTTAAAATGCAGATTCTCATCCAGTAGGTCTGGGGTGGGGCCTGAGATTCTGCATTTCTCACAAGTTCCCAGGGGATGCCTACATTGCTGATCCACAGTCCAGTTCATACTTTGAGAAGTAAGGTCCTAGGGGAGGCTATTTTTCTGACTCTTTTCCATTTATCCGTTTCATAAGCATGTTCAAATCTTATCAAGTCTTTGCCACATTTATAAAACTTCCTATTGCTTTTCCAGTAAAGTGTTAAAAACAGTGCCTTGCATGAAGTAAGCCCTCATTATGTTTTATATATTCACATGTATCTACATACACATATGAAATGCCTATCACATTTACTGTTGTTCTATAGTTAAACTTGTAATGTTAATCTAGAGCCTTGTTTTAGTAGTACATTTTGAGAAAAACCATTTGGTGTTATCTTTCATGGAAACATGTACTTCCTGAGGAGTGACCAAAATCTATAATTAGTGATAATGAATCTTCTGTGTCTTTGGCAAGAATCTTTAAAGTGGATTTCTTCTTTTGATGATATGATTATTTGGGTCAGGTTAAAAGTGTCCCTATAATAATGTTTTTCTGACTGTTTTAATCTGGCAGTGTTTGTGATGAAATTCCTTTGTCAGAAGTAAAATAAAAGATGATTGCTGTTGTGGACTGAATGTTTGTGTTCTCCAAAATTCATTTGTTGAAACCCTAATCCCTGGTGTGATCATATTTGTAGATGGGGATTTGGGGAGATATTTAGGGTTAGATTGGGTCATAAGGGTTTGGCCTTCTTGATGGAATTGTGTCCTTATTAAAAAAAAAAAAAAAAAAGTGGCACAGGAGCTTTCTGCATACATTTACCAAGGCACCCTGATCAGATTTCCAGCCTCCAGAACTGTGAGAAATAAATGTTAGTTTAAGCCACCAAGTTACAGTATTCTTTTATAGCAGCCCTAACCGACTGAGACAGTTGCAAACTCTGATAAGGCTTGTACTTTAAGCAGTGTACTTAAAGGAAATGATCATTCTATTTTTGTATAACTTCAGTTCTCCTAATATATAGGTACATATAACATAATTTTTATTGTTTTTACAAGGGAATTCTGATCTCAGAACTACCCCTCACATTAATATTTAGTGATAAGTAATTAGAAAATGAGAAATATGTTGTGATTAAAAATAGCATGTGTTTTGTAGCTTCTGATTTCATCATATCTTTTGCTGGTTGGGCTTTGTTGAGATTAGTTATGACATATGGTTCTTATGAAATGTGTAAATTCATTCAACAAATCTTTGTAGAGCACCACCTCTGAGTCCTGCATTTTCTAGATATCTGCAGATTGAATAATCTTTGGGAAGGTGATATAGTAAATCAGAGAAAACATTCTTTAAACATTTTACCATTAGGTGAAGCAATATGGTCATTTTGGGCTGTCTAGTTATAAGTTTAAGTACAAAAATGGGTGTGGATTATTTCCCTCATTTGTCTTAGTATGCCTTTTTAGTAAATCATCTTACTTTGTTTTGGGTGATTGCACTTACAGGTTAGGTTTAATTTTATTAGTTTTTGCCAAAAATTATTCCAAAGCTTTCAGGCCTAAAACTAATGGACTTCATGGTAATTTATATGTGTACATTGTGATGCTTGTAATTTTAGAACTAATTTCCTGAAACGTCATTAACCAACAAATGTAGTCTACTGTAAACTTAACAATCACATCTGAATAATTTAAGCTCTAATTTTAAACATAAGTAGTATGAAAAGTAATTCTAAAAAGTATAAAACTCTTAATGAGATCTTAATAGTAACTCCCTTTGGAGAATCAGGAGTAATGCTTTATAATTTGTAGAGTTGTATAGATTTTAAATTGTATTGGGGTGTATGTGGATACTTGTGTCCAAGAGTGAGCAAATACCGTTTTAAAGTTAAAAAGCAAAACCAAAAATCTTAGAAAATTGAAGCAATTGAATGCATCTGTCAGATAAGCAACTTAATTGCTTCTAAATATGTTTTAAAATGCTGAAGAATTTCTCAAATGGGTTTTTATGCACAGGGAAATAAGTTGAATTGAATTGTAATATCTTAGAATTATGTAGTTGTATTCCAGAAATGATTTAGCATAAAGGCCTATCTGTATTTCTGAAAATTAGAATTAGGTATTTAGATATATGATAGTTTTATTAAATATTATGTAGATAAGTTTATAACCAATTTAGCTGGCCTATTAGATAAAACGATTGAAGTAAAAATA
Organism: Cephalopachus bancanus; assembly: GCA_027257055.1. Taxonomy (NCBI): domain Eukaryota; kingdom Metazoa; phylum Chordata; class Mammalia; order Primates; family Tarsiidae; genus Cephalopachus; species Cephalopachus bancanus. The sequence goes on from JAPVLO010000262.1 coordinate 3,858,585, forward strand.
TAGAGGTATAACTTACATGTAATATATTCTCATATACATAATCTGTGATTGAAAAAGCATAATGAATATACCATAATCTACATCTTGGCATTTTCAGGGTTTAACTATTTAAATTTCTAAAACTTGATATGTGAGTACCTTATATGGAAGCATTCAGCAAGAGCACTTCTATTAGTATAGTTGTCCTCTGATTACATTCTACTACTAGTAATGAATTATATGAAATAGATCCAAGATTGCCTCATGCTGTAATGTAATCTACTGTTGTTATTTCAGTATAGAGACTTTGCAACTTTCTTGGGCATAAAATATTTACAAACCATTTTTCTTCATTTTCTAGCTATCTCTGTTTTTCTAATTTTATATTTAATGTTTATATATCATCCTCTTATAATAGATTCTCTTATAATAGATTGGCATCTGTGTTGGTAGATATGGTAAATATTTGGCATGATGTGTGAAGAACACTTCTGAATTTAGGTAGGGCTTTTTACATGCTAGGAAGAGAGACTCCTCAAACCAGTTCTAGCAAAGAGGGCGTTACTATACAGAAGACTCAGAGGAAACCCAGGGCTGAGACTGTTTCAAGCTGCTTGACCAGGCACCAACACTGGTGCTCTTGACTCTGGTGCTGCCTGGCCCTGCCATGATTATTTCCATTCAGCCTTCTGGTTCGCTCAGTTTATGACCACTAAGTTCAGTTCACACTATTCACTGCCTCAAATTCTTAGTTTCCCCCAAACCCCCAAACATAAATCTGATCTACCCATCTCTGCTTTTTTTCCTCAGGGTGTATGGAGTCCTAGACATTGGCAGGTTAAGACTGGGTACTCCTCTCTGGTCTAGGCAGTTGTGGTTGAGGGTTGCAGTTCAGTGTCAATTGTGCCCACTTCTCAGCAAAGCCAAAGAAGGAAAGGGCTGTCAACTGATAAAGAAACAAAGCTATGCTACTACTTCCCAATTCTTCATATGTCCAGTATCAGAAAATGGTGTTTTTATTGTCTTTTAAAAAACAAATAAAAAGCTTTTTATTAAGCTCTTCTGTCTACAATGACATATCTGTTAACTGTATCTCACATTTTGGAGTGTTCAGTCTTGATATTGATGTGGGATATTACTAACTAATATCTCAATGCAATATGAATATCCTGAGTTATATGCAGCACCAGTATATTATTATAGGAAGAAAACATAGGTGTTGCTCCCTTGTTTTAGTATTATTTTTAAATGCAGATTTTCTAATTAAATATTAAATATTTAGCTGGCTCGGTGGCTCAGCCTGTAATCCCGCGCCTTTGGGAGGCTGAGGTGAGTGGATTGCCTGAGCCCGCGGGTTCGAGACCCGCCTGGGCAGCGAGACCTCATCTCTACAATAAATCAAAAAATCAGCCGGGCGTGGTAGCACATGCCTGTAATTCCGGCTACTTGGAAGGCTGAGACGGAAGGATCGCCGGAGCCCAGCAGGTCGAGGCGCGGTGGCCAGAAGCGGCCACTGCACTCCAGTTTGGGTGACCGAGTGAGACTCCAACTCAAAAAAAAAAAAAAAAAATTAAATGTTATGTGTATACTGTGAACATTTAGGGGAAAAAAAGCTTCTGAGAGAGTTTCTTTCTCTGTGTATTTTGAATGGTTGATGTCATACTATATATGTAGATGAGCCCTTTTTTTGTTACTCACCATTAAACATTTTCTGCAAATTCTAAGTTTAGTGGCTACGTAATAATCCATTTTATAGACTTGCCATAATTTACTTAATCACATTAAAGTTGAACACTAAGGTCTTGCAGTTTTACAATCATGTATTATGCTGTGATGATCATATTTTATGCATATATCAATTGCCTGTATTACTGATTACTCCCTTAATTACTGGGTTAAAAATTGTAAATTGTTTTTAGGCTTATGATGTGTATAGGTAAATTGCTTTCCCCAAATGTTCCAGTTTCTATCCCTATAGGAGATATGTGAGACTGCTGTGTCTCACCTCACACTCATCAGCATGAAGTGTTCTTGTAATTATCTGTACTAAGTTGATGGGTAGAGATGACTTCACATTATTATTTAATCTGCAATTTTGGATTTGCTGAGGAGTAGTTGAAGGACTTTATATTCTCATGAAGTTCATGTGGTCCATTTTGAGATTCACTGAAAACTATCCTGTAATATTTTGCATATTTATCTTTTACTCTACTTATATACCTTGATTTTGTTACACTTTGACGTCGATAGCTTGTTTTATTTTTATGTTAAATACATTTTAGAATTGTTTAAATGGATAGCACATATAACTCTGCCTTGAGTGGTTTTAACGAGGCATTTTTAAAGTCACTTAACTTTATATGCCTTGAGTTTGTATAACTTAAGAGCTTTTTCATCAGACGTAGAGGATGATTTTTTAAATAAGAAAAAATGCAAACTACATTCTACAAGATTGATTAATTCATATTGACATTGAAGATGTACGTACCACAAACAAAGTAGGGCAAAACATATAACATGCCTCACCTATTATGGAAGCGCAAATTAAAATGAGATGCCATGTTACATTCATCAGAATCAGACAGTACTAAATGTTGACTTGGAAAACTTTAATATACTGTTGGTGGGGGTGTCAGTTGGTAAAACCATTTTTGGTAAAGCTGTACCAGTACTTAATAAAGATACACATACTTTTGGACCCAATAACCTCCCTCACTCCTAGGTAGAAGACCCCAGAGAAAGTATTGTATTGTACATGTATCAAGAAAAATATTTACTGCAACATTGTTGGTAATAGCAAAATTTGGAAATAACTAAATTATTCATCTTCAGGATAAATTAATACATGACCAGAATTGAGTAAATAAATGCGGGTATCTACTGAAAACGAACTATTATGTTAGAACTGTACAAACAAAATACAGATAAAGTGAATTATGATGACTCTCAATAACAGTAAGTTAAATATACAGTTTGTAAAATGATATACTCTGTGACATATTTATGTAAAGTTAAAAAATCCTCAGAACTATACTGTGTGCTTATCAGTACAAACATATATAGGAGCAATGTAAAGAAATGCAGGGAGAGGGTAAGCATCAAATTAAGAGTGCTGAGTACCTCTGAGGAGGGAGAGAGGTAAGGGGATCAAAAAAGGACATCTGGGGTTGTGATGTTTTAATTCTTAAGCCAGATGCTGGCCCCACAGATGTTTATTATTTTATTTCCTAGATATTTTTGTATGATTGAAATATTTCATAAATAAATAAAAATTTTGTTATTGTAGGCTAATTCATATCAATTTTGGAATCTTTTCATGTGCTTTCATATCTGGTTATTTCTTAAGTCCTGTTTACTCTTCATTTGCATTACCTTATTCATCAACCTCTTTTTTCCATTATCAACATAAATTAGTCTGTTGTATTATCCTCCTACCTGGTTTTCCTGCCTACACACTTTGGCCCTTCAGTCTGTGTCTGTTCTCCAGAATGATGGCTCTGGTCTTATCAGTAACTACTCAGGAGTCTTCAGTAGTTCTGGTTTGTCACAGAGTATTGCTCTGTTTATTAGCATGATATTCAAGAGCCTCTGGTTGACTTTCACCCTGCATTTCCATGTTTCCCATGGCTATCCATTGCCACTCCCTGAGCTTGCTCCTTGCTTTCTTATCTTGATATCCTTGCTTAGTTTTTCCTCTTTCTAGGAATGTCCTTTGCCCTTACTTGTTTCTAGTTCTGCCCATGTGTGTTCATGAGCAGTGTTTGGGAGAGTTTTTCTCAAAATTGAATACTGTCTGAATCTCTAATAAAATAATTCTTATGGATTCCTATTGATTTAAATATATTGCAATGTCACATAAATATGTACCATTATGAAAACATATAATTAGATATAAAAATCGTGTTTCTCACTCCTATAACCACAAATCCAAAAAATTACACATAAATTTGCAAACTGATACATTTCTCATTAACAATTACTTGTTCTGTGCTGATTGTGATGTCAGTCAGGAATATCTGCTTTTGCATTTGGGCATGCCTGCCACCAAATGCCACAAGATGTCTCAATTGTTTCTCCCCTTTCTGACATTGAATAATTCTCATTCCTGGGGAGCTCCCACCTCCAATGAAAGAAATAATTCAGTGAGGCATCATCTGTGGGATCATGAATTATAAGGCTAATAGTGTTCTCACCAAGTACCTGCTTTTATACATGAAAAAATATGTCTGGATCTAATTTCAAACTGCCCACGTGCAGATAATCACTGAATAAGTATTAAATTTTTCCTATCTGCCTTGTGTTTTGTCAAGAGTTGCGTTGATCCAAATATACATCAAACATGGGTCCTACTCGCAAGGAATTTAGTGGAAAAATAAAACAAAACAAAATTGTGTTTATGAGAGGGATAAATACTAGTGTGTGGAATTTGAACTTGTATAAGGATTTGACTGAATTTCTGTTTCTTTTTTTTTTTTTGAGTTGGAGTCTCACTCCGTCACCCAGACTGGAGTGCAGTGGCCACTCCCAGCCACCGCAGCCTCGACCTGCTGGGCTCTAGTGATCCTTCCATTCAGCCTTCCAAGTAGCTGGAACTACAGGCGCGCGCTACTACACCCAGCTAATTTTTTTGATTTATTGTAGAGATGAGGTCTCAACAAGTTGCCCAAGCAAGTCTCGAACCCACGGGCTCAGGCAGTCCACTCACCTCAGCCTCCCAAGGCATGTGATTACAGGCTGAGCCACCGAGCCTGGCTTGACTGAATTTCAAGTTCAGAATTGTTAACTACATAGCCTGTCAGCTATTAAAGGGCACAAACAAGAATATGAAGTTGATGTATTTTGAGTTTATTTCTCTACTTTAATATTTACATTTTCCTTTTATTACCTCTTCTCATTTATTTTTTTATACTCTATTTTCTTCAATTTTCTAGGACTAAGGTTAATAGTTCAATCTCATATTACAAAGCAAGGAGTTGAGATTTTGGCAGGTAAGTAATTTGTCCAGGAACATACTGCTAGTAAGTGGTCAGGCTGGTTATTGTCTTTCTCCTTGTCCGATTTCCAGGTATTAGCCATCTTGATATACTGCCTCTTCGTCCTTTCTTAGGCTTCTATCCTTACATTATTTCATGTGGACATTTGCAATTATGACATTAAACAGTTGTTTTTCCCCACTAGGGAGATAAAGCCTAATCAAGAGTAGACACTAAGTAAATATTTGTTGAATAAATTAATTAACAATTATATCTTTTGGTGAAAGAATTAGTAACAACAACGCCAGTATCAACTGATATTTCTAATCAAGTCTTTTAATCAGATTTTTATTTAAAGGGGAGACTAAATCATAAATATACATTAAAATGGTGGCAGTGTTTTGTCTTAAAATACAAGTTAAAGAAATCAATTTAAGGATATAATCCGGGGCTAGTATAGGTTGAGTCTCATCTGTTACATTTTCAGTATCTAGGGCTGGAACATTGTAAATGGAAAGTGAAATTTATTTTTAAAAAACCCGAGGCGATTAAGTATCCTGAATCTTTGACGACAGTTAATTATACTTAATACACTGTATTTACCGAAGAAAGAATGTAGACTGTTGTATTTTAGAAAGATTTTTTTTAACATCAGTGGCTCTCATCAACCAAGATAACTAAAATATTTAACTTGTGGGAATATCCCACAATGTAAAACTATCCCTATCATTGTCAAGCCGGCCCCTGCATGGTGGTGATGGAGATTCCATGAGGGCAGATTAAATTAATCAAGCTTTTTTTTTTTTTTTTTGGTCCAAGAAGGATCAAAGTATTCTCTTTTTTTTTTTTTTTTGAGTTGGGATCTCACTCTGTTACTCAAACTGGAGTAAAGTGACAGGATCATGGCTCACTGCAGCCTCAGCTTCCTGGGATAGTTGATCCTTCCTCCTCAGCCTACAGAGTAGCTGGAACTATATGGTGTGTACCACCACACCTGACTAATTTTTTTTTTTTTTTTTTTTTAGTTGGAGTCTCACTCTGTTGTCCAGGCTGGAGTGCTGGGGGACACTCATGGCCACTCCAGTGTCGACCTGCTAGGCTCCGGTGATCCTTCCGCCTCAGCCTTCCAAGTAGCGGGAACTACAGGCATGTGCTAACACGCCTGGCTAGTTTTTGATTTATTGTAGAGATGAGAGCTCGCCAAGTTGCCTGGGTTGGTCTCGAACCTGAGGGCTCAGGCTATCCACATGCCTCAGCCTCCCAAGGTGCTGGGATTACTGGCTGAGCCACCAAGTCCAGCTAACTAAGTTATTTTTTTTTTTTTTTTTTTTTTGAGAGATGAGGTTTTGCTATTTTGCCCAGGCTGGTCTTGAACGTCTGGGTACAAGCAATCCTCTTGCCTCAGCCTCCCAAAGTGCTATGATTATGGGTGTAAGCCACTCCCCCCAGCAAAATATTCATTTTAACTTTGTATTTATTTTTTGCTATAGCCATAAAATAATTTTACATCTCTGGTTTAAAATTTTGGTTATAAAATGTGTATTTTAAGAATTGGTAAACTGTAGTTAATGCTTATATTTTTCTCTTTTTTTTCTTTTGTTCTCTCTCTTTTTTTAAAGTTGGGGTCTTCCTCTATCACCCAGGTTGGAGAGCAGTGACAGAGGCATCTTGCAGGAGCGCAGTGGCAGAGTCATGACTCACTGCAGCCTTGACATCCTGGGTTCAGGTTATCCTTTCCCATCAGCCTCTCGAATAGCTGATACTGAACAGATGTATTCCACCAGTTTTTTAGTTTTTTTTGTAGAGACTAGGTCATGCTATGTTGCCCAGGCTAGTCTTGTACTCCTGGGCTCAAACAGTCCTTTTACCTTGGCCTACCAAAGTGCCGGGATTACAGGTGTGAGCCGCCACGTCTGGCTTGCTTATATTTTCTAATAACTTCTTACATATGTTTAAACACTGAATAGTCTAATTATCAATTTGTTAAAAGTATTTCCAGTTCTACACATTAAGTAGGAATAATGTTGGGTTTTTTTTTTTTTCCTGATATGGTAGGAGAAAAACAGTGAAGTGGTTAATAGACATCACACAGATAGCTGGGACAGGATGCTTGTTCCATCCAAAATGCTAAAATAGTATAAATACACAAGGGAATGTTTCTGGTCAGCTTATTTTGAGGTGTCATATTATTTAATGGCCTTAACATTCTGAAACATAGCCCTGAGATACTTTTCTCCAGAAGCCATCAAGAGAAGAAACATATTTTGTGCCATGATCAAGAAGAGGAAAAAAATTTTAGTGGACAGAAAGTGGTATTTTTTTTCTTGCATTTAGCTATTGCCTTGTTTTCCTAATCTTAATCTTATCTTCTGTGACTTCTATTTTGTTTCTTTTAGTATAACTCCTAGAAGTATTTCAGGCAACCAATTTACATAAGTTTCTATGGAAATCAGGCTTATATAGTCACTGAACTGATTTTTTAGGAAATAAATAGAAGGATGAACCTTTATTTCAGTTGTTATTTTTATGGTTATAACGAGTTGTATTTGATTGAGTTCTGGGTTGTAAACATTTTGTTGCGGGTATATTTTTAAGCCTCTGTGTGAATTTGGTGAATTTTTGTATTGGTGCCATTATGGGAAACTACAATTGAATTTGGTGCTCAGGGACTTTGGAAATAATAGTCCTGGTGTTTCCCAAGACTGGGGATGTTCTTGGGGCTTTGCCCTGGAAAAAGTGGCAGGGATGGGGTGACAACGTGATTCTTCCAACTGTATGTATACATTTATTTCCAGACTGAAGTCATCTGGGGCCTCCAGGTTTTATTTGTGTGCTTCTTACATAAACAAGCCTCTAGCATAATTTATATTCTTTACTGGAGCAGCTTTATTTAGGTTCATGGTTGACAAGTAACATAGTTTAATTCTTACATCATGTTTTTTGGCTTAGTTTTCTTTATGGTAAAGGAAAGGATGTGTGCATTTATGTGTTTAAGAGAAAACTTGAAGATTTTCTTAAAAATGGTATTTTCCCCCAAGTTGCAAGAACTCGATTTTGATTATTGTAACTGGAGCTTTGGGCTCAGCAGTAGCTTTCTGGGCTGTGTTCCAGAATTACACCAGGAATGTAATTGTGAAAGACTTGGATTTACAATTTTTACTAAGTTATAGATAACATTTTTTTAAGTTGGTTATTTTTCTACAAAATATAGTTTGTCTTTCATGAGATGTATTATTGCAGGAAAGATACCTATTACATATTACAGAAAAAAAATGAATACACTGTTGTTGTTTTTTTTTTAGCCTGCTTTTGAACTCAGTTTTAAATGTATTGTAGATGTTGTAAATGTTGTATTTCTAACTGGAGTGCAGAGATTTAAAAAAATTACTGTCTCAGTATGTGGGATTATGCAATTTTTGAAGTATTGAGTTCTTTTTGGTAAAAGAAAAAAATTAATGCATTTTATACAGTCTCATTTTCTTTTATTTTTATTTTTTGAGTCCGATTCTCACTCTGTCGCCCAGGCTGGAGTGTGGTGGCACACTCATGGCAACTGCAGCATCGACCAGCTGGGCTCAGGTGATCCTTCTGCCTCAGCCTTCCAAGTAGCTGGGACTACAGGTTCATGCCATCAGACCCAACTAATTTTTTGATTTATTGTAGAGACAGTATCTCATCATGTTGCTGCTCAAGCTTGTCTTGAACTTCTGGGCTCAGGCAATTCTTTTGCCCTGGCCTTCCAAAGTGCTGGAATTACAAGCATGAGCCACTGTGCCCAGCATATACAACCTTTTTACAATGAAGAGGGCCAAAATATTCTAAGTTGTTGTTAATCAAACACAGGATTTTGGGTGTTGGATATTTTAATCATCATTGAATTGTTTTTTATTATATAAATAGGTAAGCAAAATTTTCTGTGATACATTATTAATTTAAAATAATTCCAAACTCTACATTTCTTATACATAATGCATATAATATGCATTTAAATGGGTTTTTGGTCTGTGTAAGGTCTGTAGTAATCAAAGTTTTAATGATTTCAGAGTTAGGTTGTTTTTATTTATTCTGAAAGGAATTGAATTCATCACGATTAAACAAGAGCTCCTATGTGCTTACCTTCTTTAAATATATTTTATGTAGTCTAGTTTTCAAGACTTTGTACTCTTAGTCATTAAGGTGTCAAGTCAATGAGTAGGCTGGTGTCTTTATTATTAAAGATCAGTGGTTATAATTGAGGTTTTGAAATTTTAAGTAGCAATGGTATTCCAGGAGGAATGATAGCAGAGTTATGCAGTTAGATGTTTAAGGAAAAAAAAAAATCAGTGTGTCACTGAGCAGACTATTAGAAAGCTAATGTACATAGCAAGTAAGATCTCCTGTCTTCCCAGTGACATTAAAAACTAAGAGTTGTTGGAGCATTGAAGTAGGCATTAGTTGTCTAAGGATGTTATATTCATTTACATAATCTTCCCACTTTTACTCTGTCTTAAAAAAATGTTATATTCATTAAGCATTTATTGTATGTTTTTTATGTGCCATGTGTCCTGTTAGAAGAAGTAAAAAATAAAAAGCAAAAATATGTATGGAAAGAGAAGATCCGTGTCCTCTGAATCTAACAGTGAGTGATTCAAGATTTCCTTCTGTAAGGTGAAAAAAAACCCTCCATTTCTTTTTAGAACTGAATAATATTCTATTGTCTGGATATATCACTGTTTATTCACCTACTGAAGGACATCTTGGTTATTCCAAGGTTTGGCAATTATCGTTAAAGTTACTATAAAGATCTGTATGAAGGTTTTGTGATGTGTATGTCCAACCCCTTTGGGTAAATAACAAGGAGTACAATTGCTAGATCATATGGTAAAAGTAAGTTTAGTTTTGTAAGAAACTGCCAAACTGTCTTCCAAAGAGTCTCAACCATCTTGCATTCCCACCAGAAATGGATATGTTGCTCCATATTCTTGTCAACATTTGGTGTTGTCATTGCTCTTAGTCATTCCAATTGGTGTGTAGTGGTATCTCATGATGCTTTAATTTGTATTTACCTGATGATCTCTGATGTGAAGCATCTTGTTATATGCGTATTTGCCACTGTGTGTCTTCTTTGATGAGGCGTCTGTTAAGTCCTTTAGCTCATTTTTTAGTTAGATTGTTTGTTTGCTTCTTATTGAATTTTTTTTTTTTTTTTTGAGTTGGAGTCTCACTCTGTCGCCCAGACTGGAGTGCAGTGGCCGCTCCCAGCCACCGCAGCCTCGACCTGCTGGGCTCCGGCGATCCTTCCGCCTCAGCCTTCCGAGTAGCCGGAATTACAGGCATGCGCTACCACTCCCGGCTGTTCTTATTGAATTTTAAGTGTCTTCATAGATTCTGAAAACAAGGAACATTTAAACTTTATTAAGTAATACAATAATAAGATTATTGCTTATTATTTATATGAAATAATTTGTTAAATTGACAGATAAAACTCTGGTGTATTTTGGATAACAGTCCTTTATCGGCATGTCTTTTGCATGTATTTTCTCCCAGTCTTGTCTTTTCATTCCCTTGACAGCGTCTTTCACAGAGCAGAAGGCAGAAGTTTTTAATTTTAATGAAGTCTAGCTTATCAGTTCTTTCTTTCATGGATTGTGCCTTGGTTTTGTATTTTAAAAAGTCATTGCCATACCTAAGGTCATCTTGATTTTCTGCTGTATTATCTTCTCAGAGTGTTATAGTTTTGCATTTTACATTTAGGTCTATGATCCATCTTGAGTTAATTTTTTGTGAAGGATGTAAGGTCTGTGTCCAGATTCCTTTTTTTTTTTTTTAATGTGCATGTCCAGTTGTTCCAGCACCATTTCTTGAAAAGATGATCTTTTTTCATTGTATTGCCTTTACTTCTTTGTCAAAGATCAGTTGACTGTATTTATGTGGGCTTTTTATTCTGAGCCATTGATCAGTCTGCTTGTTCTTTCACCACTACCGCTGTCTCTTGATTATTGTAGCTTTATAGTAAGTCTTGAGGACAGTCCTCTAGCTTTGTTCTTCTCCTTCAATGTTGTGTTGGCTACTCAGTATCTTTTCTCTCTGTAAAAACTATAGAATTAGGTTGTTGATAGCTACAAAATAGCTTGCTAACTAATTCCATAACTCTTCGTGAGATGTTTGTTTGCTTAATCAGTATACTAATATTTATCATTGTTTTTAGATATTTATTAAGTTCTTCCTTTCCAGAGGGTGACCTTTAAATAAAAAGTCACAGTGCAAGTGGTGAAATACTGTTTTCTCAATTTGCACCAAACTGTTCTTGCCAGCCTCAGGAAATACTTCCTTTTCAAATTTCTCACAGTTCATTCTGGGATTTTTCAGGAAGGACCTCTCAGCTGTAATCTGTGACCTAGGACTCATTTGACTTCCACATGAACTTCATCATCTTTCCGCTCTCTTGCTGTGCTCACAGTGGTGGTGTCTTCTAAAGCTGCTGAAGTTAGGTAGTTTAGCTTCTGCCACTGTCCAACCGCTCACCACAGACATGCTGAAACTGCTGATGCTCAGGCTTGGCTTTGCTTGTCTGTCTCATGACCTCAAGTGGTCCCTTGTGATGTTTGCCATGTCAAACTGAGAGTATCCTGGACCACATAATATATAAATACATCTTGTGCTGCTGGCATAAGTTCTAGTGGCTTGTGCTCTCATAGTGCCACAGAGACTTTGTAAAACAGCTCTTTTTGGGTTTTACCTGCTCATTTACTTGCCCTTGTGCCCTGTTTCAGGCCAAGGCCAGGTGGGCTGGTCTGTGACACCATGTTCTGAGACACAGGTTAGCTCTGAGGCTGGTACATTTTTTTTTTTTTTAAGTCAGACTGTGTAGATCAATGATCTCGCACCGCCCCCCGCCACCTTGAGATGTGTCTAGAAAAACCTAATCTAGGTGAGCATAGCTCAAGTTCAAGCAGTACACTTGCTGGCCCTTAGTAGACACTTCAAATTTTTCTACTTACTATAATCTTTTTAAAAAAATTTATGATTGACAGATAATAATTGAACATAATTATGGGGTACTATGAGACATTTCAATAAATATATGAAATATGTAATAATTCAAATCTGGGAAATTAGCATATCCATGACGTTAAACATTTATTATTTCTTTGTGTTGAGAACATTTAAAATAATGTTAGCATTTTAAAATATTGTTTCCTGTTGGTATGGTGGAGAATCTTTAGTTGGGGTTATCTCCTGGTAGATTTTCCTCATTTCACTTTTCTGTACTAAAAGAATCTAGGGTTCAGGCAGGCAGAATCCAGGGTTTTTTGTTTGTTTGTTTTCAGTAGTAGTCTCACTCTGTCACCCCAGCTGGAGTGCAGTGGCATGCTCACAGCCACTGCAGCCTTGAACTGCAGGGCCCAGGTGATCCTTCCACCTCAGCCTTCCAAGTAGTTGGAACCACAGGCATGCACCACCATCCTTGTCTCATAGGGATTGTGTGGGGATTAGAGATGTATCAAATGCGGGGTACATGCTAGATGCTCGTTATGTGGTACTAATGTTGCCCTCTCTAAGTTGGTTGGATCACTTATTAACCATCAGCAAATACATGAATCCCTCCTGTTACATTGCTTCTTCAACCTGTGCTTAGAGGAAGCTCTGTTGCAAATCAATTCCCTTAAGCCTCTCTGACAAGATGACTGCTTGCTTTTTTTAAGAAGAATGATCACACCAATTTTTTGGTTTATTGTAGAGATGAAGTCTTGGCAAGTTGTCCAGGCTGGTCTTGAACCCCTGAACTCAGGCAATCCTCTTGCTTCTGCCTCTCAAAATTTACAGGCGTGAGCCACCACACCCAGCCAGATTTCAGTTTGAATCTCAATGTCCTTACTGATGGGGTGATTGTCTCATATTTGAAAATCTCTGGGGCGTTCAATTGTCTCATCTGTGAAATTGACAGAAACCACCTGTCTCATAGGGATTGTGTGAGGATTAGAGATGTATCAAGTGCTGGGTACATGCTAGATTCTCATTATGTGGTACTAATGTTGCCCTCTCTAAATTGGTTGGATCACTTATTAACCATCAGCAATGAATCCCTCCTGTTACACTGCTTCTTCAATCTGTGCTTAGAGGTAGATCTGTTGCAAATCAATTCCCTTAAGCCTCTCTGGCAAGATGACTGCTTTTTTTAAGAAAAAAGAATGATCACACCAACACCCCAGAAGTGACTTTTGCATACTATAGGTATCCTCTCTTTTCATTTAGGTCATTGCAGACCGTTTTCCCTTAAAAACTGAAAGGAAAGCAGAAGTCTTTGCAAATGATGTGAGCATGCAACACGAGTGTAACTTAGAAAAGGCTAATGTAGCTTAAAACAAGCAAACAAAAAACAACCACATCCCACAGAGCCCAGCTTCTCTGTAAGTTCTCTGAACCTCAGTTTGGTTACTAGGAAAAGTGAGAGTGATGAACCAGGTGATCTTTTAAGACCTTTTCTCCATTAATAAAAAAATCTATTATCTGTAAGAAAAGATCTACTGTGTTCAACTTTGTAGATATAGGCAGGTGGCTTGTATTTGTATTTTAGACAGATGGCTTCCATACGACTAGGATGTGTTCTGTTATTTTAATCATGGAATTAAGTAAGTATCCAGGAGAAATTCTGTATAAGTCAGAATTTGGAAATTGAACAGGCAGCTTCCAGCGCCCCCTCCCTCATTTTTTGAGTCAGGATCTCACTCTGTCACCCAAGCTTGAGTATAGTGGCACAATCACTGCTCACTCCAGCCTACACCTCCTGGACTCAGGTGATCATTCCTCTTCAGCTTCCCGAGTAGCTGGGACTACAGGTACATACCACCATGCCTAGCTAATGTTTTTAATCTTTTTGTAGAGATGAGGTTTCGCTACATTGCCCAGGCTGGTCTCAAATTCCTGGGGTCAAGCGATCCTCCTGCCTTGGCCTCCCAAAGTCTTGGGATTACAGGTATGAGCCACCTTGCTGGCTGCAGCCCCCTTTGATTGTGGTCTTTAAAGATTTCCATTGCATTTTAAAAATACTTGGGATATCCATTTGCAAATCAAAGTCTTCATTTTAATCTATAGTCGATGTATTATGATTTTATCAGCTGTAGCTTTTAAGAATATTACTTTGAATTTTTTAGCCCATTATATTCTTCTGAGCCTTATAAGAATCTGTTTAATTTAAGGAGACTATTTTGGTAAAACAATTTGGGTATTATCAAAGGAAGACAAAAATTAGATTTTTAAATATTATTTCCATTTAGTAATAATGCTAATTTTTAGAAAGAAATATTCTGATAATTAATGTAATAGTTGATATTGTGTAGCATATCTTCAGTCTTCTCCAGAACACCAAATTTCCACAAATCAAGTGAAGTGGCTCCCTAGTTGATTATATCTAAGAAGTACTGACATAAAGAAAGTTAGCAGACTTTTAAAATATGGTACTTTTTTGAATTTTTAATATGCTAATGTGAATTGTGACTCCTCAAAAAGAAAGTATAGTACACACTTTATTGAATTATCTAGCCTTGTTTGCACAGAACATCTATTGGCATTCTTCATATGTGTCCCAAGGATATAGTTTGTGAGAAGCTCATTATATAGAACTTTGTAGTTTAGACAGTACTGTTGCATTATTGCCTCATTTGATTCTCACAACCCTGTTAATTATTGTTTTACTGGCCAGGTTCATGAACATCAGAGATACTTTTGCTATGCTGTGAAGGCACATATTTATTTGGAAATTAGTTTGTGTTGAGAAGGAAATTAGATCTTAAATCAGCAACAGCATGTTGTTTTGAGAAGTATTTGAGAAGTTAATTGAGTGTAGCTTTGGTGATTACAGAGAAATCTGTTAGAAGACACTGATATAGAGAATGAGAGTTTTCAAATATCAACTGTTTACCACTGGGCATGCTAGTGAAATTTTCCACTCCTTAATTATGTTTGTGTCAACAACAAAGAATTTCCTTAAATGTCACATATTTTTAGAATTTTGTGATAGCTCTGCACTGTAAACTCTGAATTTTTATCAAATTTAAATATACATTAATTTATAATGTAATTATTTTTTAATGCTGGGTTTGTTTCTAAAGTGAGAGCTCCACAGTCCAAAACATTCTGAATCAAGGACTAATAGAAAGTTGAATCCAAAGACATTTTTAGTGTTTCTTGGTTCATCCTCCTCTTCAGAAAGCTAAAGTTATCCCTGAAACTACTGAGTCATGGGATTGTATAGCACAAAACTCAATAGAAAGGTGTCCAATTGTTTTATTTATTAGTGGATACTTATACGATACTTACCATATGCCAGGTTGTGTCCTAAGGGATCCATAAATATCAGATTATTTAATGAAGTGTTGTTGAGTATCAATGCTGTAGACTGATTATGGGCCTCCAGAATTCCATGCTGAAGCCCTAACCCACATTATGAGTGTTTGAATTATCTTAAATAGATACTCGGGTTGGGATGAGGTCATGGAATGTAGCCCCCATTATGGGTTTGAAGACCTTAGAAAGGGATGAAGGACCAAAGCTCCCTCTACCTTGTGAGAATACAGCAAGAACGTAGCTGTCTATAAACTAGGAAGAGGGCCCTTGCCAAGTACCTGACCATGCTGGCAATCTGATCTGGACTTCTAGCCTCCAGAACTATGAGAATAAATAAGTACTTGTTGCTTAAACCATCCAGTCTGTGATATTCTGTTACCACATCTCCCAAACTAAGACAGCCTGCTCATGTGCCAGGTAGTTAACCTAGTTCTTTATCTAAGGCATTTTATTAAATCCTATTGCAACTCACTGAAAAAATTGTATTATATTCATTTTATAGATGAAGAAACAGATACTCTTCTAATTTCATGTTTCTCAAACTGAGGGTACACAGCTGTATGCCAAGGTTAATATAAGCAGCAGAAAAAGAAGTATTTTACATCTTCAGGATTTAGCTCTGTTGATGCACAAGCAAACTCAGCTGGCTTATTTTCAGTTTTATGTTTTCAGAGAGAAAGTTTTGTTCTTGGAGCTGTTACTTGAATAGCAGTAACAGATCTTTCTACCCAGACAAAAATGAATGAATGATTTGAACAGCTTCTTGACATTGGGGGAGAGGTGGTTAAGATACTTAACCTGGGAGAAATCATAAATGATCCTTTTCAGCCACACACCAGGATTTGGTGTGGCTGAGCACGGTAGATAGGTTTTGAGACCCTCTGTGGGAAAGAGGTTTAAGAGAGTTGAGATAACCTTCAGTGGAGAGAAACGGGAAGGAAGAATGGGATATGTCGGTAACAGTGATAGGTTTCTGCTCTGCTTTGTGTGATATTAATCTTACTCCTTGCCTTCCCATACATTTTTTCTTGAATATTTGTTTTTAAAGATAATTTATAAAGTTGGATTTGTTTTAGGGAATGTGGCCAAGTACTGACTACAGCTTCAAGGGAGACTTAGAATACTTGCTGTGACCACCCAAGGGAGGCTGATACATCTGGGTTTCATTTCATTTGTCTCTCTGGGACTTCTGTTTATTTCTCTCTGGTAGTACATATGCCAGTTCTTCTTTATGTAGCATCTGAAGACTTTAGCAGTTTAATACAGAATAGCCTCTACCCCAGAACCCCTCAGTTTTTAATTTCAGCTAAATAATTTTAGTGCTGTAATCATTTTATCACATTACTCCCAGACACCTTAGCACCCTACTAGCCCTCTGTAGGTAGGCCCATACCTGCTTGGAAATTCAGATGTATTCTGAACAATAGTGAATTCTTACATCCTGTGTGATCTCTGCATGTCCTTTTAATAACACAATCTGTTTATAGTAAATGAGAATCACAACACTCTGTTTTTTTTTTTGAGTTGGAGTCTCACTCTGTCGCCCAGACTGGAGTGCAGTGGCCGCTCCCGGCCACCGCAGCCTCGACCTGCTGGGCTCCGGCGATCCTTCCGCCTCAGCCTTACGAATAGCCGGAATTACAGGCGCGTGCTACCATGCCTGGCTAATTTTTGGTTTTATTGTAGAGATGAGGTCTCACCTGCCCAGGCTGGTCTCAAACCCGTGGGCTCAGGCAATCCACTTACCTCAGTCTCCCAAAGGTGCGGGATTACAGGTTGAGCCATCGAGCCCAGCAACACTCTGTTTTATGTTAAGTAAATGTTTCACTATTGGCATGTTAATTTTATTAAACTGAAAATTGCTTGTGTAACTGCTCAATCCAGTAATACGTATTTGAGAAATTGGGCATTTTTGAGTCCAAGATTTGTATTAATTTTAACATATATGAAGATTTTTTTTAGCCCATTATGACTGAATTTTGAAATGTTTAGAGATAATAGTTTTCCTTTCATACTTTTGCCTACCTCAAACTATGAATTCTGTGGCATATTGTCCACATGTTGATACTAACTCATTAATCACTGCTCTTTATTTTATTTTATTTTTATTTTTTGAGTTGAAGTCTCACTCTGTTGCCCAGGCTGGAGTGCAGTGGCACAATCAAGGCTACCGCAGTCTCGACCTGCCTACTGTGTTAAGACGATCCTTCCACCTCAGCCTTCCATGTAGCTATGACTACAGGCTCGTGACACCATGCCCAGCTAATTTTTTTTTTTTTAATTTATTGTAGTCATCAGATGAGGTCTCACCGTATTGACCAGGCTGGTCTTGAACTCCTGGGCTCTGGCAGTCCTTTCACCTCGGCATCCTAAAGTACTGGGATCATAGCGTTAGCCCCTGCACCTGTCCCAGTGTTCTTTTAATAGAGTTGTCCAACCATATGCAAACCTACCTAAATGAACTACAATCTGGAATTATATTCTTGTATTGAACGCAAGAATATCATGGGACATATCGTTAAACCCTTAGACGTAGACTACTCTAGGTCTCAGATGCAGCCATGCCTTTTCCCCATCTAATCTACTAAAACAGAACTGAACTTTTTTTGGTGAACCTGTGCTACTTCCTTGTACTAGTGCTTTCTTTTTTGAGTACTCACGTTTTACCTTTTAATGAGTTGTCATCACTGACTGTAGGCTTTACCTAGTTTTTCCACTTCTTTTAATTTGGAGCATTTGTCTGTTTCTACTCTTTGCTGACATTCTCCATTATTTCTCAAATTCTCTTTGATGAGTTTACAAAAATACCAGTAATTGGAGAAGCAAGAATGATGACTTCATAATAGCTGGTTGACATTTCAAACATTAGAGTACCACTTATTTCTTTTCTCGGCCTTTTAAAAGGAATGGAGAGGCATCAGAGAAAGGGATTTATAAAAGGTTAGAAAATAAGCCTATGAGAAAAAGCTAAAGATGGTGTTATTTGTCCCCCCCAAAAGAGAAAGCTCCACTTTATATGTGGAGATATGTTGTAATGACCAAGATCAACCAAACAGAAATGGATTTAAGCGGTGTTATTCAAGGCCTTATATTGAGTATAAATAGGAATTTTATTCTGAATATTGTTCATCTTTGGAGTGACTTTTTGGTGGAAGTTGTGATTTTTCTAGTCGCTAAAGTCTCTGAAAATAACATCAATTTTCATCTTTCAGTAATGTAGTCTCCCAGTGCTCCCAAAGGCTAACAGAAATGCTAGGTGACCTTTCAAGTTCTTTCTTGCTCAGTGATTTTTGTCTTTTCACAAATCTAACCCACATCTAGAGATCTGTTGCATTAGATTTACTTTTTTCTCTTTCTGTCATTTAAAGTGCCATTAACATTCCATCATGCATCTGCTAATGGAAAGGTGACCATGCAGTTTAGTGTGCTATTCTCAGTGTAAAAATAAAACTGCACTTTGTATGTTTATATAAAATGTGACTACTTCATACAGTATTTCATTGACTTAAAAAAGCATGAGATACTAGATAAATTATCTTAAAGATAGTCTTTATTTTCAGTTTATTTTTAAAGTTTTGGCTGAGCATTTTTTCTTTCTGTTGTGAAATTGAACATATTATGCATTTTTTTCAGACATTTCATTTGTAGTTAGTTCTTTTATCTAAAATATTCTATCACTGGATGTATTTTTCAGTGTGATGCTTTTTTTTTTTTTTTTTTTTTTTTTTTGAGTTGGAGTCTCACTCTGTCATCCAGGCTGGAGGGCAACAGCACTCTCCTGGCCACCGCAGCCTCAACTTGCTGGTTTCAGGTGATTCTTCCACTTTAGCCTTCCAAGTAACTGGACTACAGGCATGCACCACCATGTCCGGCTAATTTTCTGATTTATTGTAGAGATGAGGTTTTGCCAAGTTGCCCAGGTCGGTTTTGAAACCCTAGGCTCAGGCAATCCTCTCACCTCAACCTCCCAAATTGCTGGGATTATAGGTGTGAACCACCACACCTGGCAGTGTGATGCTCTTAAAAAACTAGATTACTACTAAGCAGATCATATTATCTAATCCCAAAGAACAAGTGCTATTTATTTGGTACTATCATTCCTAAAAGTTTCCAATTTGGAAATATATCACAGACATAAACAAAAGATTTAAGTTAAAATGCAAAATATTTCCACAACAGTTACTGCACTATTTGGACAGCCTCATCCCATTTAAGCTTTGTTATTACTTCATTGAGAATTATAGACAGAGAAGGTAAATTAATATAAAGTCTTTGATTCCTGGATCTTTGATTAAATAAATTGTTCAGAGTCATCATTTGTCATCTTTGTTAATCCTAATTTTTAATACAGCATGGTAATGACATCATGCTTGTTCACATTGATGAAAAACATGAGTGCAAAATCCTTAGCATAGTGTTTGTCATGGGAAGTGCTATAAAGATAATTATTATTTTTATGTATTATCAAAAACAGATGTAGTGTGCTCACTACCATTCACTAGGCATTATGCTAGGCATTGAGCACATAAGGCAAAAGTATTTTGCTCTAGGAGAACTCTCATGCATGCATATGGGAAACATAGGTAAAAATAAATAATTGTGATATAAGTGATCATAGAAATGCAATCTTTCAGAAAGTGAGGTTGAATAGTATCTTAATCTTTGAAGAAATAGAACTTCCAAATTGTTTAAAAAATACGGGGTTACTATTTCTTCAGATTGTTTTCCTTTTTGCAAAATAGATTGATGCATTGTTCTTAAATAATCGTACTGTTGGTAGAAATACAGTTTTCATTTGCTTGAGTGGAAAGATTGTTTATAGGCTATTGTTGGAGGAAGTAGAGAGTCTCTCAGTTCCATTGTATTTACATATTGATATTTACATTCTAGGTTGACTTTAGGATTACTTCTCGTATTAAATTTGCATTCTAATTTTGATTCTTTAACTTTACATATTATAGTTTAAATTTAGTTCCTTCCAATTACATGGGCATTTTGACAATAATATCTATATTTATATAGTTGTTTTGTCATAGGTGAGGATGAAATGTCACAAATTAATCTTCTATATATAATGCTTTATAAAATGTGTCTATTTACCTGTGGGTTTTATAAGTGATTTGCTCTAGTTCCCCAAGCAGGTTCCAGAGGCTCTTTCCTTTTTAGTCTTCAGGTTTGTAAGTTGTCAAGATTGTTAGCGTATTTTTGTCATGACAAGTTTATTTATCATGATTAGGTTAAATTACCTGGGGTATCATGCTGTCTGTGAGAAATGATGAGGTGGATAGCATCATTATAAATAAAAACCAGTGAGAGTGAATAGGTTAATGACTGATGTTTCCTGATAGTGTTTCATAAACTGAAGTCACCTGAGAACCATTGGTGGGTTCATCGACTTCTTAGAGTCGGAAAGAAACTTGGAGTTGACCCTGCAACCTCACAACTAATGTAAGAACAACTTTTGCCATCCTGCATCTCTAACTAAATGAATATCCAGTCTTGGAGCACTGCACATGGATGGCAGGAGAAAGTTTTTCCTTGCAGTGCTTAGCATTTTGTGGAAGATAGACATTTAGAGTGTCTGTAATGTATAGCAGGGACATCTGGAATTAGCTTTGACTTTTTCTTGCTTAAGTGATACTTTAGCCAGTGTTGCTAAAGTGAAGGTGGTGCCAGATATCTGGTAAAGGGAAAAAAGTCTGTGTTTTACTTGTCTAGATTAGGAGTTCTCATTCTATCAGACCCTATGCCTACTTTTCAATGCCTCCATAATATCCTGAGGCCAAATTTGTAGACAATAATAACCTATCTTTATAAATTTACTAAAAACCAATTCGTATAACATGCCTAACTGTGTAATGTATTATATAGAAATAAAAGAAAGTTATTTATGTTTTTTAGTAGGCTAACTGGTGAGCCACAACTATAAGTCATTATAAAATACGTGTTTCTATATGCAGAATCATTTGTTGTTTGCTACATATACAAGTTGCAGCAGGTGTGCCGTTGAGAATGGACATGCAGAAATAGTGTTCAACTTTCCTGAAATTTGCTGATGATAAGGATATAGTCTTTTGCCCATTTATGTGGTAGTTGCATTACTGGAAAAGTTCGGTACATATTAAAACCATGCAGAAAGGTCTTTGTGTTTATGTGGGAAACAGAGTTAAGTTGTAGATTCAGATATTATGAACTTTTCTTTTTTAAGCCATATACTATCCAGGGGGCCATTATAAAATTGTTCAGGACGTGGGATAGTACTCATTGGTAGGACTGTTCTGTATATCACAGTAGTATACCCAACCACTCCAGGGACCAAACATGACCCCACAGATTTCCATTACACTGCCTAGTAGGTGGCAACATCCTTTTTGAGAATCACTGCCCTGCGCTGACTCCACAAGAACTTCCACTTGTGACTTAAGGCCTACTAGCTACCTCAGGCCAGAGGACTTACAAGAACCTGTGGATTTGAGAGGTTCTCTAGAAATCTCGTCATTTTAACCCTCTTTCATTAATTGACTAGATTTCTTTAAAGATTACATGGAAATGTAATAGAAACAAGGCCTTATGCTTACAAAGGCTACAACTAGTACACTAACATTTGTTTTTTGTTTTTCTTTTTTTTGAGAAAATATACATAGCATCAAATTCACTATTTTAAGTGTAACATTCAGTGGCATTGACAGTTGTAACATTGTGGTTCAGCCATCACCACTATGCATCCCCAGAACTTTTAAATCATCCCAAACTGAAACTCTTTTTTACCTGTTAAGTAATAATTCCCCATTGCTTCTTCCTCCGAGCTCCTGGTAGCTACAATTCCAAAAAATGGCCTGACTAAAAATGTTTCATTACAGTTTATTTTAATGATAAATGAGATTGATTTTTGTTGTTGTTGTTTATAGGGCTTGTATATTTTCTCTGTTTCCAATTCCTGTGCTTTATTTTCTGTTTCTTAAACATTGCTTATTCTGTTCTTTAAGTGTGAATAATATTTTTCTCATTACCTTCTTTCTGCACTTCTGTCCCAGATTCTTTTGGTTTTTGTCAGAAACAAAAAATATTTTATGATTTTTCCCCTTTAAGATGTTCTTGGATTTAAAACAGGGAGCAAGAACCATGACTTCAGGGATGACAATGCTTGGGAGATTCCATATCCTACACTTGGTTTTCAGGATGGCTTTTTGACCACTTGCCCATGCAGTAGCCCTCGTGGCTCTCTTTCCTGAAGTTCTGCCATGACCATTAGTCTAAAACCTTTTAACTTTTGAACGTTGGAGACCTACAGGCTAAAATTTCCTCCAGAGGGAATCTTTTCCTATTACTGGTATCATACAAAGTAGTAGAAATATACCATTTTTTCATATTAAACTTTGCCTACCTGCTAGGTACAAAATCTTTGGACTTCTACTTTATATAAAATCACTAGTCTTTCAGCAAACTATGTAGTCAGACATGTTACACAGTGGAAGGCGAGTTAGAATAATGGCTTCATTTAGGAAAAGTTTTGTCTTACCTGAGCAAGTGTTAGTGTTTCAGTATGACTTCATGAGAGGGACATCAGCTAAATGTCTATAATCAGGTTTTAAAATATCCCTAAATTATCTTGTTGATGACTAAATTTCTATTAACTTTTCAAGACAGCTTTATATAGATATAATTCACCAAAATGTGCTTATTTAAATGTTTTTTTTAGTATATTTACAAAGTTGCACAGCCATTACCATAATCAATTTTAGGATATTTACATTCTACTCTTAAAAGAAGTGCCCTTTAGCAGTCATCTTTCATTTCTCCCAAACTCCATGCCTGACTTTAAGCAATCACTAATCTACTTTCTGTCTCTTTAGATTTGACATTTCTGGATATTTCATATTTCATATGTGATCTTTCTGTGTGACTTCTTTCACTGAGCATAGTGTTCATCCATGTTGTAACATGTATCAGGACTTTATTCCTTTTTATGGCCAAATAATTCCATTATACAGATTTGCCACATTTTGTTTACCTCTTCATCAGTTGGTGGACATTTGAATTGTCTCCACCCTTTGACTCTTTTAAATAATGCCGCTATGAATTTAGATATACAACTTTTTGTATGGTATTATGCTTGATTTCTCTTGAATATTGATTATATATGTAGGATTGGAAATGTTGGATCAAATGGGAACGCTGGCTGACTGAAGAACTGTCAAAATGTTTTCCAAAGTGTCTGCACCATTTACATTCTCATTAGCAGTATATGAGGGATCTAGTTCCTCTACATTTTCCTCATTGCTTGTTATTGTCTTTTTTATTCTAATCATCCTAGTGGAAGTTAAGTTTCATCTTTGTTGTGGTTTTGATTTGCATTTCCTTGAAGATTAATGTTGTTGAGCATCTTTTCAGGTTTATTAACTTAAGCAAACCCTAATGGAAACTCTACCCTGATATTTAGATCCGTTAGTGAAGATGGATCAAGGGGACATATCATATTTCATTAATTCTGAGATATATATTTTTCACATTTAATATCACTGTAGTCAGTACATTTAACAGTAATATAGGCTGGGTGCGGTGGCAGAAGCCTGTAATCCCGGCACTTTGAGAGGCCAAAGGGGAGAGGATTGCCTGAGCCCACGGGTTTGAGACCAGCCTGGACAACTTGGTGAGACCTCGTCTCTACAATATATCAAAAAGTTAACTGGGTGTGGTAGTACATGCCTGTAGTTCTGGCTACTTGGAAGGCTGAGGCAGAAGGATTACCAGAGCCCAGCAAATCGATGCTGGGGTGGCCATGAGCCTGCCATTGCACTCCGACTTGGGCGACAGAGTAAGACTCTGACTCAAAACAAACAAGCAAAGAAACAAACAAAAAAACAGTAATATATTATGGCTTTAGTAAAGATAGTTTGAAAATAAATTTAGTTGACAATTAAGAGGTTGATTGCTTCTAGTTCTGTAGTCCTAGAGCAACTGGTTCTACTAGAAACTAAAGTGTGTTCTTAAATTAGGACCAAATAATTTCTTCTCTTACAGTTCATCAGATTAAAGTTTTAAATATGATGTAAAGCCTCTTTACCTACATGAACCTTTTCTGATTAATGTGTATCAATACTTGCCAACCTGTCTTATCATATCCTAGCCAATCATGAAGAATTTGATGCATTTATCTTCATTTGAAAAGAAGAATTCTCTATTTCCTTATTTTAAAAAGTATGACTTTATTGGTAATTTACTCAAGGATTTTTTTTTTTACATTCTTCTTTGTAAACTTTAGGTCTTTATATTAGTGTACATGAAGGAGCACAGGTGTTTAGTGAAAGCTATATAATCATTTGTCACTGTTAGATTTGCTCTTTCCTAGTGAAGACAGCTGGTGAAAAGCAGTGGAGGGTTCTCTTTCATTGACCTCTGTTGGACTTTGACCCTTTGTAGAAATTGGCTATGGCCAGGATGTATGAATTCAACCTTGCCTTTTATTATTGATACTTACATGAAACATTTTGACACAACTACATGAGTCAAATACTACAATTTTTTTTTTTTTTTTGAGTTGGAGTCTCACTCTGTCACCCAGACTGGAGTGCAGTGGCCACTCCCAGCCACCGCAGCCTCGACCTGCTGGGCTCCGGCGATCCTGACGCCTCAGCCTTCCAAGTAGCCGGAATTACAGGCGCACGCTACCACGCCCGGCTGATATATATATATTTGATTTATTGTAGAAATGAGGTCTTGCTGCCCAGGCAGGTCTCGAACCCGCAGGCTCGGGCAGTCCACTCACCTCAGCCTCCTAAAGGCGCGGGATTACAGTCTGAGCCACCGAGCCCAGCTTTTACAAATATTTTTAATGATTTCCACAGTGTACTCCAGTGGTGTTTTGTGCCATTTCTTTTTAATACATCTTGTTGTAAAATGGCACCTAGTGAAACTATATATATGCCTTCTACAATAGAGAACCAAGCTGGAGAGGTGGCAATTCTATTGACAGATGATGTAGTTTTATAGATTCTGGCATCAGATTACTAATAGATTATATCTTTTCCAGAGCCATAGTTGTTTTTTATCTTAAATCCTGTCTCTTAGTCACATGGTGTAGCTTTTATTTCCACATGAGGGCTCTTCAGTTATTTATCAGACATTTTAATTTTTCCCCCTAAATGTTTCTCCCTCCCTCAGCCTTTCTTCAAATGAAATAGTATACAATTTTTATAATACTTCTCTGCATATAATTCTATTTATCAGAGTCTTTCCTAAAAGAATAGCTTTAAAAATGATATTTGAAATTTTAATTGATTCATGAAAAGTCCAATAGGCCTGTAGTTCTTGTACTTTAGGATTATATGTACTTGTACATGTTTTATTTGTTTCAGCTTTTCTTTAATCTTTTACAGAATTGTTTTCTTTTTCATTAATTTAGTTTTTATAGTGAGTTACTAGATATATTAATTTGTTAAGATGTATTAATAGCACGTGTTAGTATTTTAAGTAAACCATCCACATGTATGAATCACTTTCTTTCCTTTCACAATCTGAAATGTTTTCTGCCTCCTGTTCTTCCTCCTCATGCAACTAGGGACCACAACTATGATTCCCACTAACTTTGTCCTCAATGTTCAGTGCTGTTCCTGCCATATATATATAGTAGGTACTTAATACATATATTTTCAAGTTAAAAAATAATTTTTGTGACTGTTTATTTACATGACTATCTCCTTGTACCCTAGATTGAACTTTCTAGAACAAGGACCCACATGTTAATTCAATTTTGACTTGATTGCCTAAAATAGTCTTTGCTGTATGGATTAGAAAGGTTATTTTTTAAGATTTATATGACTAGAGAATGGTTAGAGGTACATAAAAAGGGGTGAGGTTAAGAGGTGTTTGGATCCAATCCTAGAATGCTTGGAATGCCATGCTAAGAAGTTTGCATTGGAGTTTGGCAATTACACATTCTAGATACATAGTTCTGAGAGGAGTATAAAAATTAGGAGATGGAGGTAATTAAGTTTTGAATATGTTGCTAAAAAGGAGGAAGTTTCTTCTGTCTGATGGGATCAGAATTCATCTGTCAAAAAAAAACCTGTCTTAAGAGGAACTCCCAAATATAAAATAAAATAAAAATCACAAACATACCTTGAGTATTTTATTTTAGTCAAAAACAAATAAGTATACTTTTATTCAGCAGTCTTTTGATACAGGGTCATGGTCTCTTTTTTTGAAGAATAATTCACTGATTATAGTTCCGAGTTATGTTTTTGTATATCCAAATGGACCCCTTAATTCCAGTTTCTGTTTCATTTAAGTGAGAATTTAAAGATACTTGCAAAGCAATTTGAATGAAGAACCCATCCAGATTTTAAAGGTATTTTCCCTCCTTCCTACTTAACAATTGTTTCACACTTACCTAATTCAGAGGCATTTTTTTAGCACCTTGCCTTATTTCTTGCTTTGCCAAGGCATTCACCTTAGTTTCATGAGGAAATTTTTAAAAAATAATTTAAATACCAACTCTGTGATTTTGCATGTATCTATTTACATAATATTTAGTTTTTTAAAAAATTAACTTAAAGGTGGAACAGAGGGCATATGAAAATAAAGAATAGACTTGAGGAGTGTGGCAGAGACTTCCAGTTGTTTTCTCCCTCCCACTGACTGAAAAGTTCATGTACAGCTAACAGGTGGGATCATGAACAGGTGTCCTGCATCTGAGATGCAAGCCATATCATGACGATGACAGAGCAAAAGTGTGATATCTTTTATATCATGTCTAAATATGCTTTGAAGCCTGTTATGTTTGAATAGTAAGGATTACAGTATTTAATTTGTACTTAGCTATTAAGTAAAAATTAATGTATCCTAAACCAGCTTATCTCCTGCTGAGCTCCTATCTGCTGATAAGTAGGGAACAACTACAACATGTTCAAAAACTGCAAAATTCTGGAGCCTTAGTCCCATCTGATCATTTAAATAGTCCATTTATGTAGTGTTCTGATAAAAATGCTTCCTTACTTGCTATGCTCTCCTCCTGATGTTCTTCCTAATTGATGTGGGGGATAGTGGGTGGGTAGGAGGGGAGGAAAGATTCATTTACTTGAATTCATTGTAGCAGGGATAGTGCCTCTTCTGGTCTTGAAGGTGATGACTCTCACCTGGCTACTCCCTCATCACAATTGAAGTCTCTGGTGCTGTATTAGAACTTACCTGTTTAAGCTCCTCTAAGTGCAGCCTTCATTCTCTCACATGTCTCTACAGGGTTATGGTGGTCATCCCTCCTACAACCATATTGAGCCGTGTAACAGCCCAGTGTCTATCAACTCAGTTACCACACTCTGAAATTTAGAGGTCCCTAGATTGAGAAAACTTAACCCCAGAGGCTCTCTTGCCTAAACATGGTGTGGGGGATTTTAGGGCTCATGTTGATAAAGAGCCTCAACTTGGAGAAAATGTGGGGGAGGAACGGAGGTAGGGATGATCGTGAAACTTTTGAGAGTAAAAGTAATTTGCTATGACTAGAATGTGAGATTTATGTGCATGAATAATGAGATAAGAAGGTGGGTAGATGCAAATGAGATTAAAGATGATTTTATTCAACTTTTATCATAGAAGAGATATATCAAATTTTTATAAATAAGTTTCATAATTTTGATTGTGTAAAAATTTGAAAATTACAGAAATGTTTGAGAATTAAAATTATATTACTCAGATATAAATGCTATTTTTTCAGTGTACTTCTCGTGTATTTTTCTTGTTGTATGAATATGTATATAAACTATGTATATATACTTATATATAGCTTTGAAATACTAGATATGCTTGGTTTTTTTTTTCCTCTAGGAATTGTTTTTGTGGCTTTTGCTGCTATTATCTTAGAATATTGGTATTTTTCTTGTCAATTACTGTTAATTTATTATGTATTAAGGAAATCTATAGTCTAATACTTATTAATTATGAATATTTTTCCCTATTCTGTGGTTTATTTTGTTTTTATGTTATGGTTATATACTAATATATTTATTTATATATTTAAATTCCACCAACTTAAAAAAATTTGTCAGCATAAAAGACAAGCTCTTGTATTAAAGAAATCTAACCTGACTGAGACCTAAAGAAGATACATGTTTATTTCTCCCATGTCATAAATCTAATGTTAAATAGTGAGAAGGTGAGGTGCTCTGCAGGTACTAGTAGTCATTTTACTCTTCACTACTGTGCACTTTGTGATAAGGGAAAAAGCTGAAGATGTAAAAAGTATTATTTTTATTAGACCTAGAACTATAAATACATACCTCTTTAATATTCTGTGACCAAATGGAGCATACACTCAAAGTACTTCTGATGTATACCAAAGCATGATGATTGGTTATCTTGAGGAAAAGAAGTGGTTTGAGAGTTTGAGTTGCAAACTGAACAAGTTGTTTTTTTCTTGGAACATTATTTTTAATTGACAAACCAACTATGGTTAGACCAACTTGAAGATTTGGCAGAGTTAGCCTTTTCACTTCAAGGAAGGCAACTAACGATATTTGTTGCCAGTAGTAAAATTTGAGCTCTCAAGCAAAACAAACCAACTAACAAAAACTTGTCTCTGCCACTTGGAAAACTTGTCTCCCCACTGAGGAAGATCTTGGCATCTTCCTCAGACTTAAACCCTTTTCTGATTAGAATATGGGTAATATTAAAAAGGAAATTCAAAAACATAAATATAAGGGGAAGCCCAAGAAAACCTGGAAATATTTTTTGAAGGGCGGGCCCCTTGCAGTATACAGGCTTACCCCATTAGTTAAGTGTTCTAGGACCCATTGGCATGAGTGTGCCAGCTAGCGTTGTTATGAGAGGATTCTTTCAGCTTCAGTGAATATTTTTGAAGCTTCTTTCAATTCATTTGCTCATTTCATTACGGATAACTTACAAGCACACCTGCCTGCACCATGAAGAGTGTTCAGCAGTTTTTGACCAAAAATGGCATGATACCTATGCCCCAACCTCTATTGTGAGCGACCTTTTTTTGTTTCCCCGGATAAAAAAAAGTCTTTAAAAGGAAACATTTTGCCAGTTTGGAAGAGGTGAAACAAACAAACAAAAAAAAAACAGCAGAAGCACTAAGAAACATCAAAATTGATGAGTTCAAAAACTGATTTGAGTAGTAGAAAAAGCATCTCGATAGGTGTATTGCATCAGTGTGCTTAGAAGGTGACAAGTATAAACAGTGCTTAGAAGGTGGCAAGTATAAACATGCAAGAATGAATACAAAATTTTTAATGAATAAATTCTGGGTTTTTGGGGGTCCTTTCTTGTGTGTGTGTATGTGTGTGTGTGTGTGTGTGTGTGTGTGTGTATGTGTGTGTGTGTGTGTTGAGTCACTCTGTTTCCCAACTCATTGCAGGCTCAACCTCCTTCTGCTTCAGCCTCCCAAGTAGCTGGGGCAGCAGGCACACACCACCATGACTGGCTAATTTTTGTATTTTCTTTTTTGTAGTAACAAGTTCTTGCTATGCCTAGGCTGACCTTGAACTCCTGGATTTAAGTAATCCTTCTACCTTGCCCTCCCAGAATGCTGGGATTATAGGTGTGAGCCACCATGTAAGCCTTATTTGTGTGTATACATTGTGTGTATAACAATATGAGCTCTGTCAGTAGTCAATTCTGCATAACTCAGTGAACTAATATCCAAATCAAACTTTCCATAAGAGATTCATTAAAAAAAACAAAGTTTCATTCTAAGTACAAGATAGACCAATGGATTTAATTTATAGGTAAAACCATATTTTATTGCTCTTAAATGTACTTTACAGACATTGCTTTTATTTTCTTTCTCTTTTTTTAAAGCAAATTGAAGGTTTTTAGCAGTACTGTGTCCAGCAAGTGCTGATATAGAAGCTGCAGCAAATTATCCAGAAGATCTAGCTAATATCTTTGATGAAGGTGGCTCTACTAAACAAAAGATTTTTCAATGTAGGTGATACAGCCTTCCATTGGAAGAAAATGCCATCTGGGACTTCTGTAGCTAGAGAAGAGAAGTCAATGCCTGACTTCAAAGCTTCAATGGACAGACTCTCTTGTTTGTAGCTAAGGTAGCCGGTGATGCCAGTGTTTAAGTTGATGCCAGTGTTTATTTACCATTCTGAAAATCCTAGAGCCCTTAAGAATTTTGCTAAATGTCCTCTGCTCATGCTTTATGAATGAAACAACAAAGCCTGGATGGCAGCACATCGGTTTACAGCACCTTTTATTCAATTTTTTAAGCCCACTTTTTGAGACCTACCAATTCTGCAAAAAGATTCTCTTCAAAGTATTACTGCTCATTGACAGCACATCTAGTCACCCAGTGGCTCTGATGGAGATGCACAAGATTAATGTTACTTTCTTGCCTGCTAACATAACATCTATTCTGTAGCCCATAGATCAAAGCGTAATTTCAACTTTGCATAGATAGATAGTGATTCCTCTCAGGGATCTGGGCAAAGTAAATTTGAAACCTTCTAGAAAGGATTCACATTATAAATGTCATTAAAAACAATCATGATTCATGGGAGGTAATCAAAATATCCACATAAACAGGGGTTTGAAAAAAGTTGATTCCAGTCATTATGGATGACTTTGAAGGGTTCAAGACTTCAGTAGAGGAAGGAATGGCAGATGTGGTAGAGATGGCAAGAGATATAGAATTATAAGTAGAGCCTGACGATATGACTGAATTGCTACAATTGTATGCTAAACCTTGAAGGAAGGAGAAGTTGCTGCTTAGAGATTAGCAAAGGATGTAGTTTCTTGAGATGGAATCTACTCCTGGTGAAGATGTGAAAATTGTTGAAATGACAGCAAAGATTTAGAATATTAAATAAATATTAATACTAACAATATTATATGATTATATAATACAATAATGTTAATATTAAATAAATGTTGCATAAGCTGATAAAGTATGGAAAGGGTTTAAGAGGATTGGCTCCAATTTTAAAAGAGGTTCTGCTGTAGGTAAAATGCTGTCAAAAGGCATCATGTGCTTCAGAAGTTTTTTTTGAGTCAGAGTCTCATTCTGTTGCCTAGGTTGGAGTATAGTAGTGCAATCATGGCTCACTACAGCCTCGACTTCCTGGGCTCAGGAAGTCCTGCCTCAGCTTCCTGGGCAGCCGGGACTACAAGCATGCACCACCATGCCCAGCTAATTTTTTTTAGAAAAGAGGTCTTACTATGTTGCCCAGGTCTCGAACTCCTGGGCTCAAACAATCTTCTTTCCTAAACCTCCCTAAGTGATGAGATTACGGACATAAGCCACTGTGAGCCATGGTGCCTAGCCAGAAATATCTTTCTTGAAAGGAAGAGCCAATCAGTGTAGTAAACTTTGTTGTTTTGTTTTAAGAAATTACTGGACAACTTGGCGAGACCTCATCTCTACAATAAATCAAAAAATTAGCCGGGCGTGGTAGTGTGTGCTTGTAGTTCCAGCTACTTGGAAGGCTGAGGCGGAAGGATTGCCTAAGCCCAGCAGGTCAAGGCTGCGGTGGCTGTGAGCGTGCCACTGCACTCCAGCCTGGATGACAAGAGTAAGATTCCAATTCAAAAAAAAGAAAGAAAAGAAATTATCAAAGCCTCCCCAATGTTCAGCAACCGTCTCCCTGTTCACTCAGTAGCCATCAACATTGAGGCGCAAAAGATTATAACTCTCTGAATGCTCAATTAGTTGTTAGCATTTCTTAGCAATAAAATATTTTTTAATTAAGGGATATACACTATCTTTTTAGGCATGTTACTGCATGTTTAATAAGTAGAGTATAATTAATGTAATTGTAATCACACTTTAAGTTGCCCCTTTTCTAGTTTTGGTATTGTATAAAAGAAGACTATCCACAATTATCTATTATCTTTGCTATTGAATGTTCTTCCCTTTTCTGTTTTTTTTTTTTCCTTTTTTTCTTTTTTTCCCTTTTTCTAATTACATAATTATGTGAAAATGAATTTTTTTCATATATTTCAACCAAAGCAATATATTGCAATATATTAAATGCATAAGTAGATATGAAAACCCAGCTGTCTTTTATTTTGCTATTTGCAGAAATGTAAAACAATGCTTCTTGTCTCATTTTGAGGGAGAGGGAAATAGAATTTTATAAAAATAATGTTTTTATTTTTAATAGCTAGTTAGCAACTTAATGACTATATTATCACTAATTAGGAAAAAGGGAGGTAACCTTTTTATTCCTTGGTGGTTCTCAATGTTTAACGTGCATCAGAATCACTTGGATAAATTTGCTTAAAACACAGGTTATTGAACCCCAACTTCTAGAGTTTCTACTTCAGTAAACTGTGGATGGGGCCTGAGAATGTACCCGGCTAACAGATTCCCAGGTGATGTGTATGCTGCTATTATTGGGGAAACTTGTTTCAGCTGCCTTTGGCGAGAAAAAAGATTAGTATTTTTTTAAAGATAAGTAATCAAGTAATTCAGGTATAAAAATACTGGAAGTGTCTTTTGTTGCCAGAAATTTGGTAATTAATTAAAAAATCATAACAATTTGTCAAGAACTTGTTCAGTGTCTGAGACTTTCCCCTACTCACAAACTAATAGTTTAGTTTATCATGGTTTCATGGATGTTGGCAAAAGACATGAGATTTCTGGTTCAGAGACAAAAAATTGTCTTTATTATAGCAATTATTCCAGAGATAATCAACATTTATGGTGATTTACCAAGCTCCAGTTTTGTTAGGGCACCATGAAGTGTGCCTGGTGATAGGGCACAAGCAGTGAGTTCTATGACAGTAGAGAAACCCTGATTTTAGGGGTCTCATTTTTTTTTTTTTTAATAGTGCACGTGAGTCTATCTTCCCTTTGTCCCAGAGGATACATTGTCTTTATTATCTTGGACAGTAAACAAAACTTTACTCTGCTGCAGAGGGAGAAATTATCTGTTTCTTCCAAGGCTATTCTTTTTTTTTTTTGAGTTGGAGTCTCACTCTGTTGCCCAGACTGGAGGGCAGTGGCCCTCCCGGCCACCGCAGCCTTGACCTGCTGGGCTCCGGTGATCCTTCTACCTCAGCCGCGACCTTGCTGGGCTCCAGGGATCCTTCTGCCTCAGCCTTCCAAGTAGCTGGAATTACAGGCATGCGCTACCACGCCCGGCTAGTTTTTGATTTATTGTAGAGATGAGGTCTCACCAAGTTGCCCAGGCGGGTCTCGAACCTGCAGGCTCAGGCATTCTACTCACTTCAACCTTCCAAAGGCACGGGATTACAGGCTGAGCCACCAAGCCTGGCTTCAAGGCTATTCTTTATATAGACATCTCTGAAAAGATAGGAACACATTTAGTCAGTGCTGTTGCTCACAAATGTGAGAGGCTCATGGAAACTTGTAGTTTGACATAGGAAAAGCTCAAAAAGTGTGTCTGTTAATTATTTGCTGCTCATTAATAATTAACAACTTAGCAAAAACATGAGAGCAATTAGACTTGAGTCTCAGACAAAGCAATGTGTGATTTCCTGATGAAGAAACATTATCTTCATGTGTGCTTCTAAATGATTTTTGTAAATGTGTATAACTGTTGTAGGAAGTAGAATTTCTTATCCTTATCGGTCTTACATGAACTATAAAAGAGAACATTCTTATAATATATATATACAGTTTAAATGTAAATTAGTGTTGATTTAATGTGACAGATAATATGTTAGCCACAGTAAATTGCACTTGCAATATGATTCTTTTAGCATTCCTCTTCCACAGTGAGCTATATGATGACTAATTTCCCCACACCTTTTGCCTACCTAAACTTCTGTAACTTTCTTTAGTACGGCATTCAGCGTTTATCATTTAACCTTCACTTGGTGCACATGCATCATTAATCTCCTTTTTCCCCTTCATTAGCTCAGGATAATTAAAGTAATACTAGTTGGCACAGGTTAGTCCAGACTTTTTGGGTTCATGTGACAGAAAGTCACCTCATAACTGGCTCTCGTGGCTAGGAAATCAAAATGGAATTGTCTTCAGTTATGAATAGAGTGATGTTATTTCCTGCTTTGCCCAGGTTAGTCCTAGTTTAGCTTGTGCTCATTTTCACTCTCAAAAGTGTCCCAATTTGGATGGCAACTTATCCGTTCTCCCTGATTAAAAGTTCAAGCAGAGCCATCAGACTTCTCTTGTCCTGATCTTCTCTCAGTCTTTCAGTGCTGCTTCCGTCTGTTTTGGCACCATCCTTTAATGGTGGCACCTTCCATTATGTGGTCATCAAAAATGACTTTTGTGGGCCAGATTTCACATCATACTTTCAGTGCTGTGATCTTTCTTAATAGCTTTCACATAAAAGTCCAGGGAAAGAATCTGACACCTACATTCCATCGTGGGGGAAAAATTTCACTGTATCTGAAGAGATTCTTTTGCAAGTTTTTGTATATATCGTATATGTTATATACAAATATCTTTACTTATATTAATCTGAAAAACATTTTGAAACACAAAACTTGATGGTTTGTGTTAATACTTAC
The DNA here is from genome assembly GCA_027257055.1 of Cephalopachus bancanus. Taxonomy (NCBI): domain Eukaryota; kingdom Metazoa; phylum Chordata; class Mammalia; order Primates; family Tarsiidae; genus Cephalopachus; species Cephalopachus bancanus. Next base: position 3,893,321 of record JAPVLO010000262.1, read on the forward strand.
AAGCATAAGGAATTTTATTCCCAATGACACAACTCTGATGGGCCAACTGGAAACACAAACTCTTGGTGGTAAAGGAGTCAGGTGATTGACAGCCCAACCAGATAGAGTGGATTGGAAGGGTCTCCAAGGTACGATATTTGACACTTGCTTAAGTGTCTTAGGTACTTGTAAACATAGACTCAAATATAGGCCTTAAAATTGTGCGACTCTTTTCAGACATGTTATTCAAGTGACTTAAGAGTTCCTTAAGTTATTTTTTAATCACTAGATATAAAAACCTGAATTTAAAAATTCTTCCAGAAAATTTGTAGACTCCTAAGAATATACTTGTGGCCTCCAGTCCTCTACCCTCCCTTACTCTCACCTTGTGGGTCTGTAGAGTAGAATTTTATCAACACTGGTCTATCAGTTCAGTTAGTTGGACTGGCAGGAAACAGCTTCAGGTGTTATGCACAGTTCTTTCGTTCTGCCTTTTTAGGGTAGCCTGGTGTGCACTCATTGTGTGCATTCATTCTTTTTTTTTTTTGAACACATAAATTTATTCTTTCACAGTGCTGCAGGCTAGACGCACTAAATTGAGGTGTCAACATAGTTTATTGCTTTATTTTTTACCTATGCAAAGCATATATACAATGTACAATGTGATACGTAAATGATTAAATTAAGCTAGTTAGCATATTCATCACTTCACATACTTATCATTTTTTGTGGTGAGAATATGTAAGATCTACTGTCTTAGCAATTTCCAAGTATACATTATGTTAACTACTGTCACCTTACTGTACAATAGATTTCCAGAATTTATTCATCCTATCTGAAACTTTGTACCCTTTGGCCAGCATCTTCCTCCCAACCTTCCAGGCATCTTTGGTAATTACAGTTCTGTTTCTATGAGTTTGATTATTTAGATTCTATGTACCATATAAGTGACATTATATGGTATTTGTGTTTCTGTGTCTGGCTTATTTCTGAGCCTAACATTTTCCGGGCTCACCCATATTGTAACAAATGACACAACTTCCTTTTTAAGGCTGCATAGCATTTTATCATTTCACATATATACGATATTTTCTTTATCCATTCATCCATTAACAGACAAGGTTGATTTCATAACTTCTCTGTTGTTGCAGTGAACATGGAGTTGCAGACATGTCTTCAACATACTGATTTCCTTTTCTTGTGTGCAGTCTTTCTTGTTTAGCTTACTATTTTTTTTTTACATTTATTTTATTTTGTTTTAAAGATATAGGGTACAATTCAGGATTTAGAAATACAAATGATCATTGCACAGGTAAAGTTTAGGCCTCCCTTTGGTCCCCACTTGGCCTAGTTTGAGATCAAGTATACTTATTGATGTTATGCCCCCTCCCCGACAGTTTCTGGCTACTGCCAATCCCTTTCTTGTAGTATTATGGTCATTGTTCACGGTCTGCTTATGAGTGAGCTTAGTATAATATTATGATACCTATCTCAGAAATGAATGACTTGGAGAGTAGTTTTGTGGGGACATAAGATTGAGGGAAGTGGGGTCATTTTGAGACTATAGATTTTGTTGCTTACAATCATTATTAAGTTATTCTTGCATCCCAGAATATCAGATATATTCCATGTAGATGTAAAGATTAATTTAAATACAAGTTCAGAACTTCTTATAGCTAAATAGAAAATATTTTAGATTATTACTCCTGTCAGGGAATGATTGATTGATCATCAAAAATGGCTTTTAAAAACAAAATCTTCTCCCAAACCATAAATCCTCTCCACAAGAGTAGTAGAGAAGGAAAACATTTTTATTATTAGAAAAGCATTAAACCAGAATGTGATGTGCATCACAGGCAGTCCACCAAGTGATTTTAAAGACAAAAGGAACCTCACCCCCTTATACAGCCAATGAGTACAGCTCATTACATAACATGTCTACATGATAAGCAGTAATTAAGCCCTCAAAAAGACTTCACAGCACCTTTTGTCACACATAGTATATCCCAGCATTACTATGGTAATTGGGATGACCATCCATGTTAGCTGATTGGCTCATCCATAGAAGAAACAACCTTCTATCTATATGACAGACGTAATTTTGCAGCAGGGAGCAAGGTGCCCATGGAAGTTAGGTTCCTACCCTGCCACAGAAACTGGGAGATGTAGTGCAATCCTCCTTGATATTTACATTTCACAGAATAACTTTCATGTCCTTGAGAAAGATATTCTTGAGTCATAAAGCTGACAGAGTGCTTGTTTAGTTTTCAAAAGGATTTATTATATATACATTTCAAAGAGAATGGAAAATACTTCCAGTTATTTTTCTTAAGTAAGTAAATGCTCCTAGAAAAAAAGGAGAGGAAGGAAGTCTTTTCCCTTACTTTAAGCAGGGAGAATTAAGCCTCTTATTTTTCACTTATATTTGCCGTACACCTTCTTTATTTGCTTCTATCTTGAGCAGAAGGACCTTGATCTTGTTAATCTTATAGCAATACTGTGATAAACAGAAATTTTAATTGCACTTGTAATTTAGTTTTATTTTAAACAAAATTGTAGTTTAGTTTTATTCATTGTTAACATTTGAAATTACTAAATTCTACATAAAAAATAGAATTTCTTTAAAGGAGAGTGATGGTATCAGAAATTCAGCAAAAGATAACTTGACTAAATCATTATGTTATAGCCAAACAGCTTACAACCCTGAAGCCATGAAATAAATGTGACCATAAGTGAAAAGTTGAACAATGAACTTTCTTTTCAAAATAAATAAAAATAAAGCCTTTGTTTCCTGAGGTCATAAGTGTTTGATGTTTTGTTTTGTTTTTTCATTTTGTCTGCAGTTGAAACTTTAAAATTTCCTACACTCTACTCTGCAACAAAATCAGAGGCAGACACTATTTGACTATCAATTTTATAGTAGTAACATAATTCTGTTGACAGAATTATAATCTCAGCAAGGATTACTTGACTTAGATCTTGATTTGTTTTTAGTTTTTTTCCCCTTACCCTCTTTCCTTATCCTGATTGAATGAATTTTCCTTTCATAGATCCTATTAGTAGGTTGCTATATATTTGAGACCCCAAACTCCCAATGAGTTCCCTCTCATTGTTATAATGGTGTAGTGCTCCTTACCCTTCCAATATCTGTATGGTGCAGTCTTAACATTTGCTGAGCTTCACTCACACACCTGCTGGGCTCCTTATTTGTTCTCAGAGATGCAATCTTCCATCAGCCACTTCTTCCTTAAAGGATACTCTAGAGAAGACCCCTATCAGTGTTCCATATTTGTCTTTATAGTTATAATGACCTATGATAACCATAGCACACACATTCTTGGCTCTCTAGTCTCACTCACTCCACAGTGACCAGCTTGTTGACTGTTCTTTACAGGCCACTTAATCACCCTGGCCAGTCAGGCCTTGTAGACTGCAAGTGATCACACACTTTGATCTTTCTTGAAGTTGCTCTTGGTAGGACAGGAGCACTTTTTGTCCCATTCTGGATTTAAGTAAAAAGGAGTAGCATCCTGACTGAATACTGCTAGAAAAATTTACCCTTTCCCTTTGTCCCTCTACCACCCCCATGTGTGTTATTTGTTTTTTCTTTACAATATTGCTTCCCATTGACGCCGTCTTCATAGTGTTAATAATTCTGAGCAGAAAAAATAATTGAGCATTAATCAGGCTGCACTTTGACCCAGTTCCCTATAACTGAAAGTAACACTTGATACTCGTTGCATCCCCATTGTTACCATAGGTAGGATCCATGATGTTAGAATTTTAAGGCTTTTGTTGTAGAAGTGCTTAAGCAAATTCTGAATTTCAGCATAACCACTGATTCCAGCCAGTTTGAAGACCCCACAGAGGAACCAAATCAGTGTGAGAATATAGTTTCTTTATCTCCCTGACCCATGACTTCACTGTATACTCTTCACTCAATCAATGATCTTCACACGTCAGCCACTCCAAAACTATTAAAATCTCTAGCTCCTCCCCTCAGAGAGATGGATTCGGGGTTTCATCCCATCTCCTTGTTTAGCAGCTCTACAATTAAACCTTTGCTGCAACACAGTGTGGCTTATAGACTTGCTGTGCAGATCAGGCAACGGCCCTATTATGGTTATGCTTCCAGTCTCCCAAACGTGACTGTGCTGACTGAGATCTGTAGAGAGCAATCATGAAGTCTTTCCTATATACTGTATGAAGTGAACATTAGTGTTTAGAATGTTGTAATCTTAACCATGTGGAATTTGTAATTTTCCTGTTAGGATCTCTTTGTATGGAAGTGAGAATTGAAAACTCTTATGTAAATTGCTAAACTTTGAAAGATTTTTGCAGAATTTCTGCCTCCAGATATTTATCCCACAAAGAGTACATTGTGACTAGTAAAGAAAGTAGAAATCCAGTTAATAATATTGCCATCCCCATTTTTTAATGTTAAACAGATTTCAGGATTTTTTGAACCATAAGCCATTGACTGGATTTTTTGAACCATAAGACATTTTTTGAACCATAAGCCATTTCAAAGTTAGCTAAGTGTTCTATGTTACCTTATATTAAGAAATATAAAGTGAATTCGAATTTAAAGATAATGTTTAGCATCAGCAATTTTTTTTGTTAAGGTTTAAAAATTCTCTGTACATGCACAGTTCAACTAGGAACAATCTTGTTCTTTACTATTTCTGATTTTCTTACTTTCATGGCTTTCAAACCTTACTAGTGTACTTCACTTGAAATTTTCTCTGGGCCTCCAAGTTAATTCACTAACAAAATGGACCATGGGTGGCCATTTACCAAAGCACGCTATGCCTGTGGGATTACCATCCCTGTGTATGAATCTTGAGATCTAAAATGTCCCATCAACACAGCATGGCAGCTGCTGACTCAACTTGCAGTACTCCAGAAACTCAGAATGGTCTCTTAAAGACAGCCCTGCTGGAGACTGTCTAGGTTGTGTTGCTTGGGTGGACCGCCCTTGGATTAAAGAAATGTGCGAGCCATAATGCCTGCAATTGTGCTTTTCACAGAGCCAAATACACTGTTGTTGATTAATAAATAATGGGTTGTTTATCTTGGAATTGTTTTTATTGGCAGATACCCTGAAAGATTCAAAGGCTGTCTGTAAATGAAGAATGCCTTTATTGTTTATTCGGTGCCTGCTTTTCTATTCAGCATGAGGGTATTTTGGGAAAATTTTTTGAATATTAAACCACAAGTAAAATATAGGCAGTTTTATCCCTATATTTTCTAATAGGCTATTTAACTACAACTTGTTTTCAAATGCCTCTGATGATTTGGATTTATGTACATGTGTGTCTGGAGAAGGAAAGGGAGTGAAGGGAGAGATGAATCCCAGAAGTTTAACATCTAATTTTATCAGTCACAAATAGCTTAAATAAATCCAAGTACATTTCTGGTTGGTTGACTGTGTGTCTAGCACAAGCTAGCTTCTGATAATTCAAATAGAAACATGTGCAAAATAAGAGGCTGGAGGAATCACATGCAGAGTGGGTCAGGGGAGGTTGACAGAGGAGATAGAGAATCACCAGGGTGGCAAGAGCAGAGAAAATTGCATTCTGGCAAGAGACAGTATGTTTGAAGATGTATGGTATGATCAGCAGTGGGTGTTCTTAGAACTGTAAGTTGTTCAGTAATGCTGAGCTTAACGTGCTGTAGGACTGGCCCTGGGAAAATTGGAATATGGGACCCATGATGAACATTTCCATTGTCTCATATAGTTACCCATCGCCTGCATGGCAAGAATAGCTATAATCTATTCATTTAGCAACAATCCTGAATACAATACAGTATTATTAACTGTAGTCTTTAATGTTGTACATTAGATTTTTAGACTTATTCATCCTACATATTTGCTGCTTTGTATCTCATTTTATTATAAAACAAAATTCAGCTCTATGAATTCAGGTAATGAAAATCCTGGGCCCTGTATCTCAAAACAGTAGTAAATTCCTCCAGTACATGTAGCCTTGGCCAAAGAGAAGGTGAAGTTAATTGATAGATGTGTCATATCTTCCATGTCTTGTGTCCTATGCTCAGATGTTCTGGATATCCAGCAATCAATGAGAGTCTGACAAATAATTTATCTAATTTGATATAAAGATAGCAGCTGTTGTGTCAGTGTGAAGGGTATTTAAGAGAGCCCTAATTTTGCAAGTGGTCATTTCATTAGTAGTATTTTCAGATTACAATGATATAGCACTAGAGATTCAAATCTGTAGAGAGTGAAGGAGAGTTTTGAGACTGGATCCTGGCTTTATGACTTACATGACAAGAAATATAAAAAAATTCAGCTGGACACCTGTTTTTGTCTAGCACACCATTGCATCGCCAGTGTTAGCTAATTATGTTGTCTATATATTAGGTGTTTAATAAGAGCGATTGAGTATAGTGCATAAGAGATAGCTATTTGAACATGTGACATTTTAAAATGATTTTTCATGTGACTTTCTGGCTACATGTTGGCCACTTTCTAGCTAATTGTTGTCTACTTCAGAAGGGCCAAAGGTTAAAATTAAGATAATTAGGCAGTTAAAACATCTGCCAATGGAGAGCAGAAACTTGAATAAAGCTAACTTATAGTGTATCAGTTTGCTGTAGAAGATTGAATTTTTTAATTATTTAGAGAGTATATACAGTAAAAACATTTTTTTCCTGTTGAGGTTGTTGAATTTAAGTATAATGAAGTAATAGGCACATGAGGCTTGTTCTGAGAACTTTTCTGTGTGTTTGGAAACCAATAATGCTCATATTATTTATTAAATAATGTTTTGTATGTTAAAGGTATACAACATGATGTAACAGGATATGGGTATATATAGTGAAATATAGTAAAACAGATTAACATATCCATCATTGCATATAGTTACTCATTTCCCCTGTGGCAAGAACAGCTATTATCTACTCATTTAGCAAAAATCCTGAATATAATGCTGTATTATCAACTATAGTCCTGGTGTTGTATATTAGATCTTTAGACTTATTCACCCTACATATTTGCTGCTTTGTATCTCATTTTAATATAAAACAAAATTCACTTCTGAGAGAGAAAGAGAGTGTATGTGTATTGGGAGTTGGACACTGGATATACTTAAGTGATAATGATGCATTTAGAAATCTTTTTTTTTTTTAAGGTGCTGGTGAATCTGGGAAAAGTACAATTGTAAAGCAGATGAAGTAAGTAGATTTAAACACTGCATTTGGTTTTTTTTGTTGTTTGTTTTTTTACGTGTACCCTTCCATCAAAGGAAATAACTGGTTTTTTTTTTCCTCTTTATCATTAGAATTATCCATGAAGCTGGTTATTCAGAAGAGGAGTGTAAACAGTATAAAGCAGTGGTGTACAGTAACACCATCCAGTCAATTATTGCTATCATTAGGGCCATGGGAAGGTTGAAGATAGACTTTGGTGACTCAGCTCGGGCGGTAAGTTATCAAATTTGTTGGAGCAGGCCTGATGAGTAAATAGAATAACGTGCATGCTAACACCATACTAACAGAACATAGACCTGTCAGCTGTCTGGACCATCTTATAAAAGGAATCAAAAGGATGGAAGTGAGCCGGAAGCATTAGTGTGAAATAAGAATATATAGGATTGTATAATCTTTCCTTTATAGCCATGCTTTTCTTATCCATCACGTGATTTGGGACTACAGTATTTCCTATATAGCATATTACATTGGGTACCTCTCTATCCTCATAACAATTTTTTGCAGTTTTTACTGGGTAAACTGCTTACACTGGTCCTCTTCAAAATATGTTTCTATAATTTAGAATGTTGAAATGATTCAATTATTTATATTCATGCCCAGACTAAAAAGTCGTCTAATCTAGAATAATAAAATCAGTATAATAGTCTGCTTATCTTTGGAATAGGAAAATATTGGTTATTAAAAAACATGTATAGAATTTTAGAGCTAAAGGAGACCTTTGGAGACCAAGCTAGTTCTACCCCTTTATATTGCCAAGAAGGACACTGGACCTCAGGAAATTCCATGATTGCCACACAGTTGGGTGTAACCAGGGTACGTGGCTGTGCTTCCTGATTAGGCACCTTAACTTGTTTCAGTTTGATTGGAAGCAGTCCAGGTCCAGTCCATAGGACACCTTCTTTTACCTCTTTTCCTTCAACTTGTTTGATTGTTTACTTGGCTTATTTCAAGTTTATTATTTGTGTATGATTCATGCTTTGCTAATTCTTTTTTTAATAACTGATATAAAACTTGACCAGAAACCTTTAGCCGAATCCTAGCTTAATTTATAATATTTTTTATACAAAGCAGAATGTATTATTATCACTACTGTTTATTTTTATAGTTCCCTTGAATTTCTGTGTGTCCACTATATGTATGTGCTATCTCCCTGCTATTACTATGAAGATTTTCTTGTAAAATAACCTTTTTTTGACAAGTTACTTTAAAATTCTTTATAAGTTATGGGATCATATTAATTTGCTAAGTTTTTTACTTTAAACAAAAGTTTAAAAGCTTATTGTGATAAATTACAATTTTCAAGTAGATTTCAAGGTCATGTGTAATAATTTATGCATTATCATTTATTCATTCAGCAAAAATTTTGGGGGACTCAAAAAGCATTTGTTGATTGAATAAATGATAAATGCATAAATTACAAAGTGATTTCAAGGCAAAAAATGTTCTGGATATGATAAAATCTTATTTCAGAAAAGATAATTTTGAAGAATGTTATGCATTATTAAAAACAATCTTGAAATCTACTTGGAAATGTTAATCTTGCTAAGCTTTTTAATCTTTGTTTTGAAGGACTATAAAGAAGGGGAACCACTCATAGATTAAGGAGTAATAATTAACATAAATTGTACTTTGTACCAATTCCGGTTGTGGTAATTAACCTTTTTTTAAAATTCACATTCAGGTCTTAGAATTCTGTAGAATTCTACATTCAGGTCTTATATATAGTTATAAAAGAAGAAAGTGTTGTAGTCTTTGTTATAAATGGTAATGAAGGGTCAACGCAAGCAGCTTTTTAATAGTTCTTTTTATTTTCGAGTTTTTCTCCCCAGAAATGTTTTGGCTTTACTCTCTTTAAAAAAAATCATAATGTGGGTTTAATTTCAAGAAGAGAATAACTACTCTCTCACACCACAAGCTGTTTTTTTTACAGATTTTCTGATGTTTTGGAATCTATATGTAGACCTGCTTTGCTCATCTTTGCTTCACTATTGCTGATTTGATCGTGTCTTTTTACACTCACTCTAGCTATACCCCAATGACTTTTCTTCCTACCTTAAGACTATTACTTGTGTTTACTTTAGCTATTGAAATTAGCTGATTCACACAAATGTCTTCATGTTCTCACTTTACTTCTTTTTTTTTTTTTTGAGTCGGAGTCTCACTCTGTCGCTCAGACTGGAGTGCAGTGGCCGCTCCCAGCCACCGCAGCCTCGACCTGCTGGGCTCCGGCGATCCTTCCGCCTCAGCCTTCCAAGTAGCCGGAATTACAGGCATGCGCTACTACGCCCGGCTGATTTTTTGATTTATTGTAGAGATGAGGTCTTGCTGCCCAGGCGGGTCTCGAACCCTCGGGCTCAGTCAATCCACTCAACTCAGCCTCCCAAAGGCGCGGGATTACAGGCTGAGCCACCGAGCCCGGCTCATTCACTTTACTTCTGATTGGCTTACTCCATGTTTGGTGTTGCCTTGTCTTTACATAAGCTTTTAAAAACTACAGGACTTTTGGAATGTTAATAAGGAATAAAAAGATAAAAAGAACATTTGAGCTGAGTATTGAAACACAAGTAAGAATTTCCTAGACAAAAATAGGAGAAAAGCATTCTAGGAATAAGAAACAATATATTCAAAGGCAGTCTGAATATGTTTCTATTTTGAAGTTTCAGTTTCCGGAAGTATTAGCCTTGTGTTGAAGGAGAACCAGATAGTTAATTTTAATAGGTTCCATAGATTTGCATCCCAAAGAAAAGCAATGTAAATAATCCCTTCTAGCAATCATATATCAGGATCTGTTTTACCAGAGTCTCATCAACTTAGATGTTATCAACATTTTAATACCTGATGGATGAGAAACTATTTTTTCTTTTTTTATTTCTCTTGTTTTTAGTGAAATTCAGAATTGTTTTAAAACACTTTGCCCACTTGTATTTCTCATCTGAATTTTTGTTAGTAGTCTTTACTCATTTCTTTTCAAGTACTTGTCCTTTTCACATTGATTCTCTTTTGAATATTAACACTGTTAACTCTTCATTGTATAATGCAATTACGTTTTTGCCCAGCATATTTTTTTACTTTTTCTAAACAGTTTTTTTTTGTTACAGAACTGTTAAGATTTTTATAGTTGATTCTGATATCTTTTAGAAAGGCATTCTTCACCTTAAAATTATTTAAAATTATCTTATTTTTTGAAAATGATTATAATTTTATTTTTTATATTTATCTCTTTACCCACTTATAAATGTTATTTGTGTTTGTTGTTAAATAGGATCTAAGTATATTCAATAATCTGATTATCACCTGCCTTACAGTCATTTATTAAATAATCAATGTGTTCCTTAGTGACTTGAAAATCCTACCCTTAGCATTAAATTGGGAGTATTTCTGGACATTGGTTTTTTTTAATTGATATTTTTCTACCACATCAATCATTTATTAAGCTATTCAACCTCTTTAAGATGATTTCCTCATAATTAAATGGAACTAATGATAGCATCTACCTTGTATGGTTGTGATAAATAATAGCATAATGAATATTAAGCACTTACTGCATGCCTTGTGTAATAGATACTCAACAAGTGTTTGTTGTTATTGCTATTTATAATTATTATTGCACACTATTATTCTTGTCAGAATTATATTCAATCCTGTTGCTTCATAAGATTCATTGATATCTGATAGGGTAGGATTACCCCATCCCATTCTGTCCTTCTTTTACCAAATATCAAGGCCGGCATGCATTTCTCTTCCAGATTTATTTGAGAGACAGTTTAATCCCCTCAACCCTATTGAAACAAAACAAAAACAGTCTGTTGGTATTTTGGTTGGGATTACATCTTAATATGTAAGTTAATTTGTTGAGAAATGAGTAAGAGGATATAAAATTTTAAGAAATGGTGACTAATTTGCTGTGGTTTGCTTTATATATGGCAGTTTCCATATATGCAAAACTGAGTACACATTAGTTATTTAAAATGAGAGGAAACAGTTGTTTTCAAGGCTAGGACAGAGCAGTCAAATTTTAGGTCTAATGAGGATAATCTCTCTATGGATGGTAATACATTGATAACTTAGATGATTATGTTTCTAATAATGTAAAGTCAGAGAAGCATTATGCAGGGGCCTGTTAGCATGTCTCAGGCACTGGGGGCTTAGAACAGTGCTGCTGAAAATGCTGTCCATGGAACGGTGCCCACAAGAATGTTCACAAAATTAGTGCAGAGATTAAGGGTAAACATTTAGGCAGGTTTATAGCAATTGACAGAGTGATTTCTATGTTAACTCTGATTGTTTTAAAAATACAGAATTATGTTTTGTATGTCTTTTAATTTTATTTTTTGGTAGTATTCTGAAATAGATTGGAAACAAATGGAAATAAAATAATGCTGGTTCTTTCACAGATAGTTTGAAAAGCACTTACTTGGAATACTGTAGGCTGTCAGGAACAGGAAATCTTGCCTTGAAATTAAAATTTTTTGCAAGTTACTAGGCCATATTAATTTACTAAGATGTTTAACTTTAAAAAAAGATCTGAAAGTTTAAAATCTCCTTCTCCTTCCCCAAGCCTCAGTGTGTGCCTGTATAATGGCCACTTTTCTGTTCTAATAATTTTGTTATTTATTTTAATTAGTTAGTTAGTTTATATCTGTTTGCCAGATTTGATTTGCCATATTGCATTTGAGAAAGGTTGTATCAACTTACCTTCCCTTCAGCAGTTTGCTAGAGTGCCTGTTCTTAAGCACTCTGGACAGCCAAATTTTGGGAGTCTTAGCTTTAAAAAATCTTTGCTAATTTGCTATTAGTAAATCATATGTCTACCATACCTGGCTAACTTTTTTATTTTCTTGTAGATACAAGGTATCACTATGTTGCCTAGGCTGGTCTCAAACTCCTGGGCTCGAGCAATCCTCTGGGCTCAAGCAATCCTCTTACCTCAACCTCCTAAAGTGCTGGGATTGCAGACATGAGCCATAGCACCCAACTATTGACTCTTTTGTTATTTCTCTATGTTTGTGGCTTCAGTTTTTTATTCATTTACCTACTGGTATTATGGTGTTTTGATTATCTCTTTGCTTGTTTATGTGTAAATATGTATAAATCCTTTGTCTACTGATACAGATGTTCTCTCACATTTTGCTTATTGCCTTTAATGTTATGGTAGTGCTGCCTTTTTAAAACCTTCCCATTATTTCTTCTGTCATGTTCAAATATAGAGGATACTCTCTCAATCAAAGGTTTACCAAATATTTACTCTGTTTTAAAAGCTATTTAGGCCGGGCTTGGTGGCTCAGCCTGTAATCCCGCGCTTTGGGAGACTGAGGTGAGTAGATTGCCTGAGCCCGCGGGTTCGAGACCGGCCTGGGCAACTTGGCGAGACCTCATCTCTACAATAACTCAAAAAATTAGCCGGGCATGGTAGCACGCGCCTGTAGTTCCTGCTATTCGGAAGGCTGAGGTGGAAGGATCACCGGAGCCCAGCAGGTCAAGACTGCAGTGACCGGGAACGGCCTCTGCATTCCAGTCTGGGTTACAGAGTGAGACTCCAATTCAAAATAAATAAATAATTAAAAATACAAATAAAAACTTTTTAGGATGGTGACCTTTTTCTTTTGAGTCGGAATCTAACTCTGTCGCCCAGGCTGGAGTGCAGTGTCATGCTTACTGCCACCGCAGCTTCAACCTGCTAGGCTCAGGTGATCCTTCTGCCTTAGTCTTCCAAGTAGCTGGGACTTCAGACGCCACTCCCAACTTATTTTTTGATTTACTGTAGAGATCAGGTTTCACCAAGTTGCCCAGGCTGATCTTAAACCCCTGAGCTAAGGCAGTCCTCTCACCTCAGCTTCCCAAAGTGCTGGGATTACAGGCCTGTGCCTGGCTCAGTGTGGTGAATTTTAACATTTGTTTTTAATCCCTCTAAAACTTGTTTTGTTATATGCATGGAGTTAGGATGGACATTGCTTTATTCTGTTCAAGTGGCCATCTAATTATCCACCAGGGTTTTTGGATTGATCATATTCTTTCCTGCTGATTTTTCTTGCAACATGTAAATTCAGATTTGGGATTTTCTTTGCTATTGATTTTCAGTAGTACCAGACCGTGCTAATATTGTAGGCTTTTAATATCTGATACTTTCAGCCCTCAAAAAGAAAACCCAGACTTCTATTTTAAAGTGCTTCTAGTTATTTTGTGGTTTTCTTCCAGATTTGAATCATTTATAAACATATTCTGGCTTTTGTTTGAGAATGAAGATGAAGAAACTTATGGGTTTTTCATTGTTTTGATTCTGAGAAATATTGATGTATACATATGGCTAAACGATATTGTCATTTGAAACTAATATGTACTGTGCTTCCAGCACAGTATACAGAGTATATTTCTACTTCCGTCAATTCACTTATCAATTATCACATATTTCTGTATCTCTTTTGACAACAGGTTCTGTTGTCCATACAAAGAACACTTCAGTGTCAATATATATCCATTTTACTGGTTTTTAAGATATGTCTATATGTTTATAAGGCTTATAAATATATAAATATTGACATATTCATATAATATAAATGAATAAATATATATTTATATATAAGTATATAACTATATAAATATTTATAAGCCTTATAAATATATGTACAAAAGTAATATATTTATTGGTAATTTCCTTCTTGACATAATAAAGCTCATGCTGAATTCACTGCAATTTAGTAAAACAAAATTTCTGCTCTCTAAAATTTAATTAAAATTAACTTAGGTCGTGTATTCTTAAGGCTTTTCCTCCTTTAAGAAATCTTATGGTGGGGGAAGAAAAATGATTTCATCTTTCCTTGCCTCAAGTAATTTTTACTTTGATTACATTTGTGTTTTTAGTGACAATGTGAGTTGTACAATTGTGTATTTTTTGTTTGTTTGTTTTTGAATCAGGATCCCTATGGCCCAGGCTGCAGTGAAGTGGCATGATCAAGGCTCACCACAGCCTCAAACTCCTGGGCTCAAGCAGTCCTTCTGCCATATCCTGCAGAGTTGCTGGGACTACAGGCACATGCCACCACATCTGGCTAATTTTAAATTTTTTTTTTTTTTGAGTTGAAGTCTAACTCTGTCACGCAGGCTGGAGTGCTATGGCATACTCATGGCCACAGCAGACTTGACCTGCTGGGCTCAGGTAAGCCTTCCCCCTCAACCTTCCAAAAAACTGGAACCACAGGCGTGCGCCACCACGCCTGGCTAATTTTTTGATTTATTGTGGGGATGAGTCTCACCAAGTTGCCCTGGCTGGTCTTGAATCCCTAGACTCAGGCATTCCTCTTGCCTCTGCCTCCCAATGTGCTGAGATTACAAGCATGAGCCACCACACCCAGCTAACTTTTTTTCAGGAGGAGTAGAAACAGTCTTACTATGTTGCCTAGGATGGTCTCAAACTTCTGGGTCCAAGAAATCTTCTTGCCTCAGCCTTCCAAAATGCTGAGATTACAGGCTTGAGTCATGGCACCCAGCCACTTATGTATTTCTTAAAGCAACTCTTTAACGTCTGAGATTGGCACAATGAACCATGAAGTGATGGTCCACTGAAGTTCTTAGGGTTTCCTCAAGAGTATCATAACTTTGATAAGGTCGGTATAGCTATCTTAAATCCATCGGAGTTATAATGCAGTTATAGAAATGTGGTGTATGTGGTGTTCAGTATCAGTGGTAAATGTTATTAATGAAATAAACTAAAAAAGATTTTCCATGTATACATCAATCATGCCATCACTGTATTATCATTGTGGCCCAAATTCCAAGGAATTCCAAGGCTATTTTTTTAAAGCTCCTTTATCCTATTTCTTAGCCTTTGTTTTAGAAGGGCTTTCTGGTGTTTTTAATTTAAACTCTTAATCTCATTCTATTTGCTGTGTAACACCCGACTTAATTTAACACCTTTGTTTTTCCCCTTCCCTGTTTTGCTTTTTAGATGGCTTTGATTGTTAAAGCATGTTCTTATTGAGATGAATGAAATTTGATATCTTTTACCCAAAGAATGAGACTTTTTTCTCTCTACTCTTTCTTATGATTATGGTAATAACCTTTTATGATTATTAGTATGTCAGGAGACAGCCATCATGGTCACTTGAATTCTTCTCTTCCCTGTCTTGAGCAGACTCTCCTGAATTCTCATGAAGTGGGTGACAGCTTTAAATAAAATATGTAGTTATGAAATAAGCACAGTATGCCAGATGTTCCCTGGTCATTGCTTAGAAGGAAGACCTATGACTTGTCTTTTGACTAAATATCGTTTCATAGCTCCTTTCTAAGTTCTCAGAGCACACGGTTATAGGAACTGGAATGTCATTCTCCAGATCATCTTGTTTTTGTTTAGTTCTTAGTCATTTGAATGCGTTTTAGCTTGGCTACATCCAAGGATTTTTTTTCTTGCTACTCTCAAATAATTGCCTGGCAAATAGCATTTCTGTCTTCTTTTTTTTTTATAATTAATCAGTATTTTTTATTATGGTTTTGTGGGGTATAGTTAAGGGTTAGGTGTACAATTACGTTTCATTCAGGCACCTTGTTGATAAGAGGTGTTTTCCCAGTCCCAGACAGATATTTGCTACTGTTAATCCCATCCCCCTCCCCCCCATAATTTCCCAGTACCGTCAGTCACTTTCTTATAGTATTACATTGGATGTTCAAGGTCCATTATGTGAGTGAGAACATGTGATCTTCTGATCTTTGTTTTTGTGAGAGGTCACTCAGTATTATAGACTCTAGTTCCATCCAGGTTGCTGCAAAATTCATGATTTTGTTCTTTTTTATGGCTGCGTAGTATTCTTATCACTACAAAAGAGTTCCCATAAACTGCTGTACTAACCTGTGGCCCTCCAGACCTTCTTTTCAGTAAACTGTCCTTTTTCTACTCTGTATCACACTATTTTGACACACACGTTTATTAAGTTATTTTGTTTCATATAAATCTTGCAGAGACCTCATTTCATGGCAGCTAAGTTCATTGTCATCATTCTTCAGTTTTTAAATTCATCTGGTTTTAGCCAATGACTACTTAAAATTCTTGACTTTCTGATTTATATAATTGGGTGACTAATTAGCTATGGAGCTTTAAATAAATTGCTTAACCTCTCTGTGTCTTGAATACTTTTTATATAAAATAAAAGATTAGGTAGAATAATTTCAACAATGCCTTCCTTCTCAAATCTGTTACCTGAAAGCTCATCTACAGATGAGCCTGTTCTGGTAATGATGTGAAGGCAAATAATTCCAGTTAGCTTTTTGAGAAGATACCTTTTATTTTAAGAAAAATAAATTTGGAAGTTTACAACTTGATTTTATAAGATACATATAGATAGTAAAATGGTTACTGTAGTGAAGCAAATTAATATATCCATCTCACAGGGTAACTTTTTTTGGTGACAAGAGTAGCTAAAATCTACTCATTTAACAAAAATCCCTAATACGATATATTTCTATTAACTATAGTCCTCATGTTGTTCATTAGTTCTTAGACTTGTTCGTCCTACATATCTGCTATTTCAGTGGTCACAAACCTTTTTGGCACCAGGGACTGGTTTTGTGGAAGACAATTTTTCCATGGGGCGGGGGGGAATGGGAGGGGATATTTTCAGGATGAGTTAAGCCATTACATTTATTGTGCATTTTATTTCTATTATTACATTGTAATATTTAATGAAATATGTAGCATCACCACCTCAGCTCCACCTCAGATCATCAGGGATTAGATTCTCATAAAGGAGCATGCAACCTAGATCCCTCACATGTGGATTGTGCTCCTATGAGAATCTAATGCCACTGCTGATCTCACAGGAGACAGAGTTCAAACAGTGATGTGAGCAATGGGGAGCTGGCTGTAAATACAGATGTAGCTTCACTGGCTTGCCTACTGCTCACCTCCTGCTATGTGGAGGTTCCTAATGGACCACAGACTACTACTGGTCCGTGACCTGAAGGTTGGGGACCTCTATGCCACTTTATATTATTTGAACTATCTCTCTCCATTTTCTCTTTCTTTCCCCTCTCTGATGCCCCTGGTAGTCACAGCCACTGTTTTGATCTTTGTATGTTCTACTTTGACTTTTTTTTTTTTTTGCAGACCTGGAGGACATTATGCTAAGCGAAATAAGCCAGACACAGAAAAAATATTGCATAATTTCACTTATATATGGAACTTGAAAAAAAAAAAAGAGGCATTTTGAAAGCCACAGATAGAGTGCAGTTTATAAATACAGCTTACAAAGTTTATGTCTTTTCTTCAGGCTTCTTCCTAGAAAGTTTGAAAAGAATATGATCTTATGACCCATAAGAGAGTACAGTATTAGTTTTTCTGCCAAAAATAAAGAAGTATTGAAATAGAATGAAGATTTTCCTGAAAGCTCATTTAAAACCTACTTAAGTGGAAGATACTTTTCTAAAATAGAGAAGTTATGTTTGATGTAGTTTAATAAATAAAAATGATCAAGTTCAGAAATTTCTAATGTATAGGTAATTATTTGAAAGACTAAATAATTTTTTATTGGAATTAGGTTAATGGTGCTAAGAATTACTTGAAACCGTGTTGCATGAGGTTTATTAAGGATATAGAGCATGTGTTGCTTGCTTTCATGCATTTCTCTTGTGATTTGCTAAAAAGGGAAACATATGCTTGAATATTACGTTCCCACGCTGAGAGACTTGATTTTTCATGATGGATTCCAGCCGAAAAGAAAATGTTTCACAAATTGGCAACAGGATGAATTGATATTGTCAGCTAGTACACTCTGCTAGCCTGTGTCATCAGATGCTCCTTCTCTTCTGTGCCCCTTTTCTTGTGTGCCACCCTTTTATGAACATCTGCTATAGTACTCTGGATAAATGCCCCTTGAGAGAAAGTAGGGATTGTCCACTCAGTGTACTACATAAAGCTACATGTCTCAGGCTAAAGAGAATCTCTTTGGAGGTAGAAACTTGACATCCTTGTTTTTTTATTTTTTTGGATTAACTGTGTTATTTCCTGAGACTAGAGTTACATCACCTGGTACAGTAGCTACTACCCACATGTGACTATTGAGTACTTAAAATTTGTCTACTCTGAGTTGAGATGTGTAGTATGTACAATACACACCAGATTTTGTAATATGTATGAAAAATATGAAATATAATAATTTTATATTGATTCCATGTTGAAATAATATATTTATTTATAGGTAAAGTATATTGTTAAAATTTATTTTACCTATTTTGTACTTTAAAAAATGTGGCTATTAGAAAATTTAGATTGTATTAGTGGCCCATGTTATGTTTCTCTTGGACAGCGCTAATCTAGAGTGGTTGATTATTTGTTTATCAGAATAACTCTAAATTTTAGTAGCCTCAAAATGTAATTAACTTCATATTCAGTATTTTTTCATTAAGAAATTTTTGCATGCTATCGTCTGTGTATGAGGAGGACACCCCAAAATTCTGAATTATTCTTTGAAGGGCAATCTCCTTTTAGTAGAAACCCATCAACATCAATGTACCAGCTAGCAGTGTACTACCAGCTGGCATTGTTGTGAGAGGCTGCATTTGGCGTCAGTGAAATTTTTTTGTGTGTGTTGCAAACAGGTAACTGGTTCTTCCACCATGATAGTGCACTTGCCCACATCATGCTGAGTATTCAGCAGCTTTTGACCAAAAGTGGCATGACTCCCGTACCCTACCCTCCTTATTCACCCAATCTCACCCCCAAGCAACTTCTTTTTGTTTCCCTGGATGGAAAAAAGTCCTCAAAGGGAAAAGTTTTGCTGATGTGGAAGAAGTGTAACAAAAACCAACATGAGCACCAAAAGACATCAAAATTGATGAGTTCAGAAACTGTTTTGAGCAGTGGAAAATGCATCTTGTTGGGTTTATTGCATCAAATGGAGAGTACGTTGAAGGTGACTGAAGTTTAAACATCTGAGAATAAATACCCAATTTTTAATAAATAAATTTTGGAGTTTTTTGACTCTCCCCTCCCCCACATCATGAAAATTTCTACTCCAAAGCTGTGCTTATTTTGTTTTCTGTGCCTCGATTAACTAACACCTGCTCCCAGCTCCTGCCCCATTGATTTTAATGTGTGCATACTATAAGGCCTTCTCAAAATTTCAGAACATTTTGTGAAACTGTTCTTTCTTACTCTACACTGATTTCTCTCAGAACTTATTTGGTGTTTGTACAGTATATCAGAAAACTAACAATTAATTAGATTCTGTTTTAGAATAATCTCTAAAGATATTTTGTCTTTCTTAGATTAAAGCATTTTGGGGAGGGAGAGCAATAGACAAATTCTTCTTCTATTTTCTCAAAAATGATCATCTTCAGTACACAAAAAACTATTAGTGGCTAGTTGGTTAATGTCTCCTTTTCATGAATTGTAACTAAAGTCATTCTTCCAACTTTCTAGTGCCTTAATAGGTGTTAGTAATACCACAAAACATAGAATTAGGATTTATTAGTATATTTTAGCTAAGCCAATTTTTATGTAGTGCATTAGAGAAAAGTTATGAGACTTCATTTACAAGGAAATTCACTGTTGCATTTTTTAAGTCTATAATGTTCCCCTTTGAACTTTTTAATCTCCAATGTGTTCCTTTTTGCTTTTTAAAAGTATGGTCTTTGAATGTTTAGGATGATGCTCGCCAACTCTTTGTGCTTGCTGGAGCTGCTGAAGAAGGCTTTATGACTGCAGAACTCGCTGGAGTTATAAAGAGACTGTGGAAAGATAGTGGTGTACAAGCCTGTTTCAACAGATCCCGAGAGTACCAGCTTAATGATTCTGCAGCATAGTAAGTAATCATAACTTCAGAACTAAACTATTATAAATAATTACTTGCAAGTCAAACATACTCCCAGTCAATTTTATTATAGAATTGGCTGACATATTCTTGTACAACTTAGGATATTCAGGGTGACAGTATTTGAAAACTTGCCCTATCTTGTGTTTGTGTGTTTGTAGAAGGCAATGCCTTCTTGTGTTAAATAGTGTCTCGAGAAACTCATGCAACTCTAACTGTAACCTGCAGAATGGATTTTTTCCAAGAAAGTAATTGGAACTTCCCAGAATTCATTCTGAATTTGGGTGTTTCTCTAGTTTACTTGGAGCTGGTTTAACAAGAGGATATCTGAATTGGGTTATTTTCATTATACTAAGAAGAGTTACTTGTTTATTGACAGCTACCTTAAGAAGGGATTTTTTGGAAGGGGTACAAGGTAATACCAAAACATTTTCTCACTAAGTAAAATAGCTCTACACTTGAAAATCATCAATTATGTATGTCCTGAGTTATTAGATGCTGTTTCCATATATTTAAGTACAGTTTTGTTTTTGTTTTTGTTTTTGAAGAAAAATCTTCCCTGATTTCCCAGGCTGTGGCCCCAGAAAGTTTGCAAAGCAAATCGTGATAAAACCTAATCAGGGAACTTTCTGTTGGTGAACTACATAGAAGAAACAAACAAAAAAATCAGTGTCTTTTACCAAAATTTTCTACACATACTCAAAAATATCACATGTGAGATGAGTAGCATTAATTGGCTTTAAAATATGTGTTGTTTATTTGTTTTACTTTCCAAGATTGTTGCATTTTTTTGACAGTTATATTGGCTCTTAGGAACACAAGTCAAGATTAGATGAAAGATGATTGACATTGGAAGGTCTAGGTAATTGCATGTACTTTTCCACAATGAAAAAACAAGCAAATGAGGTTTAGCTCTTGAAGACCTAATTACCTTATAATACATTATTTGTTGAATGTCAGTGTAGGCACTGTGTGTTGCATGCTTTAGTATGCGTATGCGTGAATAAGTAATACATATTATCACCCGCAGCAGTCTTTATAACCTTGTGTTTCTTAATCTATATTTTTAGCACTTTACATTTGTATAGCCATATGTATCATTACATGATTCATATATGTATATATAACATATTCATATTGAATATGTAGCCTGTCTTTCCAACTGGTATCATCACTTCTACAAGGAAATATTCCTTGACTCACTGAGTATATTCTTGCTTCCCTGTTTTAGACACTCATAATGATATGTACTTTTTCTTCAGATTTACATTTATTTTGAGGTCATCTTATTTTTATTTATATTGTGATTTCTTGAGTATTTTCTGTCTCTGCCACTACACTATAAATTCAGCAATGTCTGTTTTTGCCTAACATTGTGTTCCCATAGCCTGACATATATAGTTGTCACTCAATATGATCTTGTTTAATAATGAATAAATTAATAAAACAAACTTCACAGAGGCTAGAAGACAAATTAGAAACATTACTTAGAGGAAGAACACAACTCTTACAGCATGATATTTGCTTTGGCACCACCAGCATCTGCAAAAAGATTTATATAGGAATCACTGTTACAATGAGAGGGTGTGTGTGTGTGTGTGTGTGTGTGTGTGTGTGTGTGTCACTTATAATAGTGAGACGATTGCTCTGAACTGAGCCCAGCAAAAGGAGCTATTTCAGAAATTAAGGAGTGCCACCTGAGGACAGTAGATTGAAGTCCTTTTTCTCACCATATGGGGGGCCTTCCAGACCTCCTCAGTCTCTTGGCCAGTTCACTCTTTTCTGTGCACACTGCTTGGACGTTTAATAAGAAAAATGTATCTTTTTGGCTTTCTATTCTAGTAGTTCTGACTTTTAGATGGCAGTAATGCAGCGATTTTTTAAGAATGAAGAAAGTCATAGAAACTTTTTTCTCCATAGTGGTTAGAAGGCACCTTGGTTTCTGAGTTCTTGACTGGAGATAGTAGGATGCTGTCAAGTTGACCATTACAACTAACTCAACACAAATGCACACTTTAATTCACACTAATGGTGTGAATTAGTTTGGGCATTGTTTTTTTTTAAAGTTATTCTCATTCCTTTTAATAACTAATCATGCTCACTAAGAAAGTATACGTTTAAAAAATACTGAGAGCTTTGTAGCTTCAGAAATAGAAACATTTTTATTTCAGTGAGAGTTAAGATGTAAAATTAAATTGGTTGTTTTATATCTTTATGTAGAAATTTGAAGACTATTAGTGATTTCAGAATATTGCATGCATTGAAATGTGTTTTAATCCTTTTTTTGGATGATCTTTATTGGCTATATTTATTATTTGCTTGTTGTTTTGTTTAATATTTTTAGCTATTTGAATGACTTGGACAGAATAGCACAACCTAATTACATCCCAACTCAACAAGATGTTCTCAGAACTAGAGTGAAAACTACAGGAATTGTTGAAACTCATTTTACTTTCAAAGATCTTCATTTTAAGTGAGTAGCTTTGAAACATGATTTCTGAATTTAGATATAAAAAACATTGCTTTAGAAATAAAAGGTATAATAAAAGTTTACAGCATATTTACAGTTGGAAAATACTTTTTTCAGATGATTGGACAAAAGAATTTGGGGGTGAAAGAGGTCAAAAAGAAGCATTCTTAGAAAAAATATTTGTATTTTTATTTCTGAAAAATAGCGGGGCAAAATCCTTTTGCCTGTAGTTTTTACAGTGATTTAAACAAAAGTAGTTTTTGGTTTTGATTTCTAAACAGAAAATACTGTTGTAATAATGTGTTTTTGAGAATTACTGTCATCTGTTTTTAGATTAAAAGACGCAAAGGTTTACTGGTAGAAGAGTTTATGCTTATTTTTAGAAATGGTAAGAAAGAAGGATACCTAGCCAGGCTCGGTGGCTCAACCTGTAATCCCACGCTTTGGGAGGCCGAGGAGAGTGAATTGCCTAAGCCCGCGGGTTCGAGACATGCCTGGGCAACTTGGCGAGACCTCATCTCTACAATAAATCAGAAAAACTAGCCGGGCATGGTAGCGCATGCCTGTAGTTCCGGCTACTTGGAAGGCTGAGGCGAAAGGATCGCCGGAGCCCAGCAGGTTGAGGCTGCGGTGGCCAGGAGCAGTCACTGCATTCCATTCTGAGTGACAGAGTGAGACTCCAACTCAAAAAAAAAAAGAAAAAGAAAGAAAGAAGGATACCTTTCTGAACTTTTCATGAACATTCATTTTGATAGAGAACTGATGTTTGCACTTTTTTCATGATGAGAAATGTTCATTTAAATAAGCATATTGAATATTAACATACTGAGATCTGAGCAGAGAAGCCTTGAATTGTAGTCTTTAGAAGTGGAGGGGATCCAGTCCAGCTTCTATGAGTAGCATGGTTGGTTCCATTTTTTTGCTATTGCGAATAGTGGAGCAACTTGGATGGATTTAGAGTCAGTCATACTCAGTGATCTATCACAGAAACAGAACAGAGTACCGTATGTTCGCACTCATAAGTGAACCTTGAACAATTATAATACTATAAGAAAGGGATTGGCAGTAGTGGGAAACTGTCAGGGGAGGGGAGTGGGATTGGCAGATGAGGGAAACTGCTAGGGGAGGGAAGGGCACACCTCATCAACAAGGGTACCTGCATACCTAACCCTGAATTGTACCCCACATCTTTATTAAAAATTTTAAAAAATAAAAAAATAAATGAAAGGGATCTTGGAGTTCATTTTGTCCAGTGCCTTTATTTTATAATGAACCCAGGCTCAGGAGAGTTTAGCAAAACATTATATTCAAATCTATAGAACTGCATTTCTCTTTTTCCAATAAATAAGTTTTCAAGGTATAAGAAAAACTGTTGGACCGAAACACAACCAAATGTAATGTTTTAATTTGCAGATTCTTGTTTTATCTATTGAGCCTTCTCAGTCAGTTATTTTAATCTATTTTCCCCTTCCAGGTCATCTGCTACCTAATTTTTAAGTACCATGATTTTTTCTAAATGGTCCACTTAGTAATTTCACTGTTCACTCAAAGAAAATTGCTATTAAGTGTGCATTGTTATTTATCATTTTTTCCTCACCTTATTCTAGTTAAAATGATAACAGTCGAATCATGGAAAAAGAGGTTGTATATCCCATGTAAAGATATATACATTATGGAAAAGAAGTTGTATTAATATATTCCTTGCAAAGATAATTTGCAAAGAACATCACAGAATTTTCTACTGAAACAAAACTTCTGTGTTTTCATAAAAATTTCAGATCATTGTAGTGTTACTTGATCTGAAAAAAATACTAATTTTAAAAAGTTGCAGATAGCCCTTTTTTTTCTTTTTAGTATTTGTTTCAGTACATGGAAGCTAAATAAAGGGGCTAGCAGAAGTTCTTTTAAAAAAATCTGTTAGTTTCTCATAATTCAAATTCATTTAAAATGTCACATTTCCTAAGTGTGAGTTGAGTGTTCAGCAGAAGGGACACCAAACACAAAACCCTTGAACAGCTTGTAAGGCCCTTCTGTAGGACAGTGCCTCAGTTACATAAATATAATAGAGTTACATTATCCACATGCTTCTAAAATTGATGCATTCCCTATGCCATATATTCACTAATAAATATTCTTGGAAATAAAAATTTTAAAAATGCTAGAATTAAATGAGTGGAAGATGTATAGGATCTGTTGTTCTTGTTAGATTTTCTTAGATTTTCCATTAGGTGTGGTTGGTTTTGTTTTGTTTTAAATAACAAGGTTGAGAATGATTTTAAGAAAGATGGCAGCTGCAGTCATGGGACTCAGATGGCACCTCATACCTGCAGAACTTTCTAGAGATATTGACTTAAATTGAGCATACTTCAGTTTTATGAAAATATTCATATTTTATGTTTTTCTAAGTTTTATTTATTTTAAATTATGAGGGATTAGATAAGTCATTTGTTAGGCATTTGCAATTGTTTTTTTTTTTAGATTATGTTTATGGAAATTTTTGCTTTCTTTATAGAGATTCAAACTTCACCACACTTGTATACATCTACTTAGCCTTTAACCTGCTCTATCCCCACAATACTGAAAAAATAGAATTAAAAAAAAAATTTAAGCAAAAACAACAAACTTAAATCATTCTGCAATTGTCAACAAGCAATTTATCTGCATTTGGATTGCAAAAGGCATGTCCCATATTGTCACTGAAATGATTTAACTTTTCTCTTTTATTTTGATTAAAAACTATATGACTAAACATAATCATTCTAAATAAGTCTTTACTGTGAATTATGGATTAGACTTTGGTTCAGTTAACTCTAATGCTCTGAAATGGTAGTAATAATAAAGCAGAATTTCTAAAAACATCTTGTAAAAAGGTTTCTAGTCAGAGATAAAAAACAAATAATTATCATTTTACCTCATAAAGAATGCTCACTATTACAAGTAGTGAGTACAGTTAAATATATGCAACTGTACTTCTGTTTGCTTCCATAAGTATTTTAAATATATTTGTTGCTGTCATTTGTCACTGGTTTTTTATCAGTGGTTCATGTAATTGGATTTTCCAGAGAACTAAAACTTAATTTTTCAATTTTCCATCACCACTTCTCTCCAAAAAACAAACATTGCCCTGCTTTCTTAAACAAAGATACAGTTCATAATTAGTTTAATGGCATCATTAATTTTGCGCTTTAATACATGGTTTGGTTTTGCATATGCTTTTTATTTTGTTTTTTTCATTTTCATTCTTTCCTGTGTTCTCAGTGGACCTTTTTTGCTGTTGGCGTTATTTTTTATTGAACCCATTTACTTTCTTTTAGTCTTCTCATTACTACTTTTAGAATATGAAATAACCAGACTCAGTACTCTAATTTCAAATAATATGATATGTCTGATCTGGGTAATGCTGTCAAAATTATCTAAAAACTATGAAGCGATTTCAATTACAAGAAAGCTCACTGTTAGAATGGGGGTTTAAAAATATTTTTTTTTAAATCTAGTGTGCCTTGAACTTAATTTTTTGTTTACCTTGTTTTAAAGATCATGTCCTCAAGCAAGCTTAAATTGTTATGTTCAAGTAACAAAACAGTAGTCCTCCCTTATCCAAGGGAAGAAGGGTACATTCGAAGACCTTGAGTGTAAGATTAAAACTACTGATAGTACTGACCCTATATATACTATGTTTCTTCTTATATATGCACACCTGTTATACAGTTCAATTTATAAATTAGGCAAAAAAAAGAGATTAACAATAACTGCTAATAAAATAGAACAATTATGACAATATAATGTAATAAGAGTTATATGATTATGGTCTCTCTCTTTCTCCAAAATACTGTATTAATTTTCAGACCTTGGTTGACTGCAGATAACTAAAACTGCAAAAAGTGAAACAAAGGATAAAGAGGGACCACATAATTTTTTTTAAGAGTCAGGGTCTCATTTTGTCACCCAGTCTGGGGTGCATGAGCCACCATGCCTGACTGGGACTATGGTATTTCTAACAAATATAGTCTGAGGAGAAAAATGCATAGAGTTGGGGTCAGCAACTAAGGATTCTAAACCTGTGTTCCCCTATTGAGTAGCTATGCAAACTTGGTCAAGATTCTTAACAGACTATTACAGTCTTGCTCTTTGTTAAAGGCTAAAAGACAAAATGACTTGTTACCTAGTTAAAAAATGATATAAAGGTGAGTGCTCTCTAAATGGTAATAAATGGCAATGGCAAATGTTAAATCTATTTGCTACTTAAGGCAATCTGACTATATATATTTCACTTTTATTCTTGGTTAGATGCACTCTTGAACATATATTTCTGCACCATACTTTTCACATCCAGCCTACATTTTTCAAAGTTGTCGCTTCAGCATCCAGCAAATACTGGTATTCAGTTAAGTTGACTCACCATGATCCTTCCAGAAAGTCCATTTGTCTTACTCCATTTAGGCTTCTTGGGTGAAATAGAATTTCATGGATATATTTAGTTACTGTCTTCATTTGCTGACTTAAAGATAAACACAGGTTTGTCTGAAACCTCAGATAAACCTTGACTTATTTTGGATTTTGAATTCTGTTAAATTACTATCATTGCTAACACTTGGTTCCAACTTTGCTTTTTATAGGTTAAATGAGCCTCAGATGAATGAGAGCAAAAATGCATTTAGAATAATTCTACTAGAAACTTGTATGTGGTCATTATTCTGTAGTTCTCTGTTTCATGTTGTATTTTTTTTGTTGTTTCATTTTAACTGCTGAGTAAAATTTCAATTTCCCTTTTTTTGTATTATTGGTATTAAAAAATTCAAAATTAGGCAATAGAGCATTATAATTTAATTCTTATTATCACCTCTGTGACTAGGCATTTATGGCAGTGTCTTTGTGGATAATTTTGCTTTTATTAAAGAATCAGCCATTCCATTTTACTATAATGTATGTATTTTTTTGCCAGATATAAAGTCAAAGTATTCCTTCCATTATAAAATGATCATAATATAAGACAGGTTTCTATTTCTTTTCTATAGTAATATAAATGTGTTATGGATTTTGGGATATAATGTCCTGTTTGTGACTTTGATATCCACATATGGTCAACTAGCTTTGTACTAGTTAGTTTTGGTCTCAGTGGTATGATGATAGTCTACGGATACATCAGGATATCTGGTGTCCCCTTCCATACCACCCCTCAGAAATCTCTTAAGAAAACTCAACTTTATTTCCTATTTGATGGTAGTCAAAAGTCTCATTTTTTCAGGTGAAGAAGAACCTACTGTATTTTTTGCTTTTTAATTAGAAATTCAGAACTTAAAGAACAGTATATAAAATATTTCTAATATATGTATAGAACGATGAATAATGCTGGCACATTTTTATCTGCCTTTTCGTAAAAAATGAAAATAGTGATAATAATTAGTGTATATAGTTATTATCTTTATCTAACTCTGTCTAAATTCTAATAAACTGTTAAGCAGTATCTAGTCATTTGTAATATTAGTTAGCCATTTTTGCTTCTTGGCTTATGGATTAATTGATTCTTAAAAAGTATGGTACCCAGACTAGTAACATCAGTATTTTCTATCTGGTGGTTCTGAATCACACCAAAGTTTGAGAACCACTGGCTTAGACTAAAAGTTATTTGTTCATGACCATTCTTTACCGTTGCCGTCATATGTCCTTCTTGTCTATGTGTGTTTGGTTTCTTTTTGCATAATAGTTCATTTCTTAGTTTACCTCTCTCCTGTCTTATTTTACTATAAGCAGCAGGGAGGAACTGTAACCTTCCACATTTTGCTTGCAAATTTCCTCAATTAAATATCCAAGTTCACTGCTTATAGGTTCTACCTTCTACCCAACACTAGAACACAATTCGGCCAATTGTTTGCCACTTTATAACGAGGACTACTATTCTTGTAGTGTCTAATAAAATGTTTTCCATTCTCTTCTGAGGCTTCATTAAAAGTGCTTTTAACATTCATATATCTACCAACATTCTGTCCATGACAATCATCTATTCACTACAGTAAAAGCTTTTCTAATGTTCACTTCCATCTGAGCTCTTTCAAGAATTGTCTTTAATGTCCCTATTTCTGCAAACCATCCCTTCAAGGCAATGTAGTTTTTTTGGAGTTTTGGGGGGTTTTTTCCCTGTCGAGTGCTTAAAGGTTCTTTCAGCTCCTACACATTACCCATTTCCAAAGTCACTTCTTTTAGGTATTTGTTAGAATAGCACCCCATCCTTTTTTTTTTTTGAGTCAGAGTCTCACTCTGTCGCCCAGACTGGAGTGCAGTGGCCGCTCCCCACCACAGCAGCCTCGACCTGCTGGGCTCTGGCAATCCTTCCGCCTCAGCCTTCCAAGTAGCTGGAACTACAGGCACACTCTACCACACCCGGCTAAGTTTTTGTTTTATTGTAGAGATGAGGTCTCACCAAGTTGCTCAGGCGGGTCTCAAACCCTTGGGCTCAGACAGTCCACTCACCTCAGCCTTCCAAGGTGCAGGATTACAGGCTGAGCCACCGAGCCCGGCTAGCACCCCATTCTTGATACTAAAATTTGTATTAATATTCTCCAGAAAAACAGAACTGGTAGAATATTATTATTATTATTATTATTATTTTTTTTTTTTTTAAGGAACTGACATTATGATTGTGGAAGCTGGCAGGTCTGAAACTTGTAGGGACAGGCTGATAGTCTTGGACATGAGTTGTCATTGCAGTCTTGAAGAAGAATTTTATTTTTCTGAGAAACTTTAGTTTTTGCCCTTAAGGCCTTTTGAGTGAATGGAGGCCTGTTCACATTATTAAAACATTGCTTAAAGTCAACTGATTATAGATGCTAACTGCAACACTTTGATAAGTGATTAAATAACAGGCCATGATAGCCTACCCAACTTGGCACACAAAACTACACCATCACAGGGAGAAAATGTGGGATGGATTGGGTCATTATTTTATTACTTTACTGGGTGGACAGGGAATATGTAACATTAAATCAGAGAAGTTATACTGTCTTTTTGGTAAAGTTATTTTCAAATTTCCAAGCAGTTTAACTTGGTTACCCAACTTAAATTATTTTAATTTATTTTGTTCTTGTTTGATCTTTATTACCAGCCATCCTTTTTGTAGCCTAACCATTTTGATTTGTTATATGGTGGAATCATTCTGTTACATAGCATACTTAAATTTAATGGACAATTTACCAGCTAAAGCAAAACAATGAAGGTCACTTAAATGATGGTAAATGGTACAGTACTAGTTGATGTGCTCAGATTTGGTTTATAGGCCAATACTACTCTGTAGGGAAAATTCTTTGTGCCTGGGAATTAAATAGGGACTATTTTAATTAGTGCACCATCTAGATAAATGGAGCCTTTAAAAATGTACCAGTTTGCATAGTGTTTTCATTATATAAGTGGTTATTTCTAGGTTGCATAATGTGGTCTATGCAAATTTTAACTTTTGCTTAACTTTATAAACTATTAAAAGCAAAAACGATGAAACGACATTGTTTTTATATTGTTTGGTTATGTTACTACCTCACTCGCTACCCTACAACGATTCACTATTCTATACTGTGTAAAAATTGAAGTTATTTTTTACTTTGACTTTTAAAGCTATTCAGAAGGGTCACTTATTTATTTTGCATTTCAATTTTCTCATTATTTTTCCTGCATCATGGTTTTATTTTTTAACTTACGCAGCCTCATTTGCCAGTATCTGAATTTGATTTGCTTGCCTGCATTTTCTTACCTGCAATGGTCTCCTCTTTACATCAGCCTTGCTTACTGCCTCTGAGAGAAAACCACATATTGTGTTAGAAAGAGAGGACCCTGTCCTCTCCTCTAATGTTCCATGACTGTGGCAAATTGAACATGTGCTCTTTGATCTCTGTATTCCCAGTTGCTTCACGTGACTTCTCAGTGTTTACACACAGGGCAGTCCATTCATTTGTATTTGCTTTAATGTTCTAAGTGTTCTCGTGTGTTTATGTCTTAGTTTTTTATGACATTTTTGTGTTTGCTTTTGTTTGAGATATCATCCTTTCAATAATACATTTAAAAACTAGCAACCTTTTTTCTTTCTTTGAAAATCTAATTTGTCACATTGTTTTCCTCTCATAAATTCCTCTTTTCTTCCCATCTCAACTTCCCCCAATTATTTGGAGCTTTTTTGTTAGTATTATGGAACTCCTCAGAGGTTTTCAACATTTAATGTGATGCAAACTCATTTTTCCTCTTACAGAATGTTTGATGTTGGAGGTCAGAGATCTGAGCGGAAGAAGTGGATTCATTGCTTCGAAGGAGTGACTGCGATTATCTTCTGTGTAGCCCTGAGTGACTATGACCTGGTTCTGGCTGAAGATGAAGAAATGGCAAGTAGAAACACTTTTACGGGTTGAACATGAAATGAGAAGAGCTGGAGAGATGTTGCCAACAATTTTTTCTCAGAAAATTCAAAGAAATGATTGCTAAAGCCTAAATTATTTGAAAATTCAGAGTCTTTCTTTTAACTTTTCTATTTGCATAATAAAAGAGAAGTATACCAGAGAAGCACAGACGGAAAAGAAAAAGGAAGATATAGAGAGTCAGTCTTGCCTCTACTCTGTAAGCTTAACTATATGTTTCTATATCTAGTATTTACATAATAAGAATTCAAAAAATTACTTACATTAGTTCAGGCTAATTTTTCCTAATTTGTTACTTCTGGAAGGTTAATAATCTCTACATAAATTTTCAGATGTGTTTCAATATTTGAAAATAGAAATTTAAAACTTTTTAAAAATTAACTTTGGTACAAAGTGAGGAAAAAAAAGGGAGAACTGTCAGTTTTGTTCTCGTGACCCTTGATCAACATAGTTTCAATGCACAGATGCACTTAGACACGATTTTTTTCAACCAAGCACATTCAACAGGACACAAAACCTGGGTCTATGGAGAACCAGCATTTCCCGTACTCTGGTTCCACAGGAGCAACTGTGGGACTTCAGTATTCGCAGATTTTGATATCCACGGGGGTCCTTGAACCACCCCTCTGCCCTATATACTACATATACTGTGGGAAGGACTGTATTTTAGAAATCAGGTATCTGCAGTTATAGTGCAGTAGATGCAGTATAACACCACATGGTCATTTCTCTCATTTCAGCAATATAAAGTACACCGGTGCCCTTGTTGAACACAAATCTTCGAAGGACAGGAAACAGGAATTGGAAGTGTCCTTTACTAATATTTAAAGTATTATGCTGATTGGGTCTCATCTTGTTTAAATTAATTTGTTAATTAAAAAAAAACTATCTTCCGTGGAAACTTAGATGAAGTCTCATACAGTGACATTTCTTTTCAAATATTCGCAGTTGGCAAACTTATATTATAATGTCCTACAGCAGGATGTTCCCCAGACACAGCACATGGCACATGGTGGGCACTCAGCAAGTAAAGGTTGAATGCATAAAGTGACAAATGAAGATTAGATGCTTGTTGCGCCTGAAGTTAAAGTGTGCTTGTTCTGAAATGGCAGAAGTGTATTTTTGTGCTATGTTATGTATTTTTTAACTAAGTTCTATTTGATTACAACACTTGTTTTTTGTTTGTTTTTTAAATGGAAATTTCATTCTGTTGACAGGCTAGAGTGCAAGTGGCATGATCATTGCTCACTGCAGTCTTGACCTCCTGGGCTTGGGCAGTCCTCCCACCTCAGCCTCCTGAGTAGCAGGGACTATATACATGCACTACCATGTCCATCTAATTTAATTTATTATTTTTTTTTTTTTTGTAGAAGCAAGGTCTCTCTCTATTGCCTATTCTGGTCTTGAACTTCTGGGCTCAAGCAATCCTGCTTTGACCTCTCAAAGTGTTGGGATTACAGGCATGAGCCACTGTGCCTCACCCAACAATTGTTATTTATTCATTTACTTATTTATTTGTTTACTCATTTACTTATTTATTTATTTAAATCGGGGTCTCACTCCATCCCAGTGGCATGATCACAGCTCACTGCAACCTTGACCTCCTGGACTCAGGCGATCTTTGCACCTCAGCCTCCCAAGTAACTGGGACTACAGGCACACTCCACTATGCCTGGCTGATTTTTTTTATTTTTTATAGAGATGAGATTTTGCTTTGTTGCCTAAACTGATCTCGAACTCCTGGACTCAAGCAATCCTTCTGTTTCGTCTTCCCAAAGTGCTGGGATTACAGGTGTGACCTACCATGACTGGGCCAACACTTGTTATTTTTTAAAATATTCTTCAAAAATTCTTACTGTTAGTGAATTTTTTTTTCTTTTCTATTACAGAATCGAATGCATGAAAGCATGAAATTGTTTGACAGCATATGTAACAACAAGTGGTTTACAGATACATCTATTATACTTTTTCTAAACAAGAAGGATCTCTTCGAAGAAAAAATCAAAAAGAGCCCTCTCACTATATGCTATCCAGAATATGCAGGTATTTTACTTTCTGTAAATAACTTGTCAAGTCATATATTTCTAAGTGAAACTTCCCTTAAGACAAAATTTTAGTTGTTGATTTGAATCTCTTGACTGCATA
Organism: Cephalopachus bancanus; assembly: GCA_027257055.1. Taxonomy (NCBI): domain Eukaryota; kingdom Metazoa; phylum Chordata; class Mammalia; order Primates; family Tarsiidae; genus Cephalopachus; species Cephalopachus bancanus. The sequence continues at coordinate 3,926,338 of JAPVLO010000262.1, forward strand.
AATCTTAAGCCTTTAAGGGACATTATTTATCAAACTACATTTGAGCACACATAGTTCCTTAAGATGTGGATGAGATTACTGAAAAATAATGTGTTCATTTTACGGAAAAGCTGTTAGATAATTTTCAGTGATGACTCCAAGTCTTCATAAATTTAAAATACTGTTGTTGTTGTTTTTTGTTTTGTTTTTATCAAGTTAATATATTTCATGTCAGGTGTTGTGTGATACACAATAAATAAGATATGTGTCTGTTTACTGTCTGATCTTAAGGGGACATAGTAAAATATAAACAACAAGCAATAGCAGTGCAACATGCTACTAAAATGAAACGTGAAAATTATTGTAAGGGGAAAAATGAAGAAGGTATCAGTGAGTCAGCTAACTCTTCCAGAGAGGCAGGGAAGGTTTCACAAGAAATATAAACTTTGGTAATGGGATTGTTAATGGTATTTTAATTTTACTACTATGGAAGATGCCCTGGAGTGAGAATAGTATACCTGAAGTACAATCTTGATTTTATCGTAATTAGCTCTTTGATCTTGAGCAAGGTGGGTAATTCACCTCCCTCTCAGTACCCCATCTGTAAAATCAGGAGTTGGGCTAAAACATTTGTTTTAGTATAGCTTGGATCCTTGGAGTTCCTTCTGGGTTGCTATTAAATGGTGGGGGTGGGGGAACAGAACTCTTACTGCCTACCCTCCCTGCCCTTACAACTTCTCTCACACAAAAGCAGAGTAACTCCTCTCTCATCTGTTTTGCATATTGGTCTTTGGAGTAAGATTTTATTTTAGCCTGCCTTAAAAAAGGCAGGGGCACTTGACTACCACTGGTTTTTTATATGATCTCTAAATCTAGGTAGCCTAAAGAGTTTACTTACCTCACTCAAACCTTCCTGGTATTTTTTTTTTTAAGTCTCAAGAACTTATTTCATTATAAACAAAATTTTCTTCAGTCTTGTCTTGAGTAAATTAATTGTATGATGAGCATTTACTGCCATTTCACAGGCAATGTTAAGACAATTCTGTGATGTCATTATTCAGATATTCCCACTCATCCAGGTGAGAACACTGGGTCTTAGTGAAGCCACAGAGTCCAATTCCAGACCCAAATCCATTGCACTCCTTTCCCCAGATTATTAACAAACAGGCTACATTTAATTAAAATCTCATTGCAATAAAAAGGGAAGCGCTCTTTGATAATCACAGCCCTTTTTGTGTACTCTGAAGTTATACTTCAGTTCAAAATAATTTCACATAGTTGCTCACTTAAAAACTTTCATTTTCTTTTAGAAAGCATAGTATCCTAAGTCACCTTAGGAATTTTATTAGGAATAAAATTATTTATAGTTCTAATTCCAGTATTGAACTTACCCAAAATCAAGGTGGAAAATTTTTCCCTTATATGAATATATCTTTCAGTTTATTTTTATCATTTTTCTATGATGAAGTAGCTTTTTTGTACTAATTCATATTACCAGAGTCCCCGAATTAATCCGTGAATATTGTGTACCTACAGCCATTTCATAGTAATCAAAAATATGCTTGTAAACTCTTTCCTTGCCTGGTATACAATGTGTTCAGCAATTCATGCCTTGTTATTAAGTAAATAAGAATACCTAGTTATGAAATGTTTGCTCAAAAAGAATATATTACATAATACTTTTGCATCCCCAGTGTTAAGATTATAATTTAAGATATCCTTTGCATACCCTAAGAATTTATTCAGTTGCTTTTGGCTTCAGCCTCAACTCCTGATTCCTATGGCAATTGCTTTCCATAGAAGAATACTGTTTAGCCCCAGACTACTCACTGCAGTCTTTTAATCTTAGCACTCTATCCTTTCATAGTCATATCTGTTTTTACTATGTTAAATTCTGTTGTGAATCCTAATTTCTCTCTAGAGCTGCAGGTTTGCTTGTTGAACATGAAAAAAATTTTTTTTTTTTTTGCACCTAGAGCTCAAACAGAACTCAAGTTTTCTGTTTGAGATTTGTTTCTCAAATCCTCTCTCTTTCTGTTTTGATTGTATCATTATCCTCCCAGTCTTTCATTTTGAAACCTGGTTATCATCTGTGCTTACCTTTGTTTAGGACAATTCCATCATGTGTTAAAAATCATCTATCATATTTCCCTCACCTGCCCCCACTTCATCATTTTTGTCTTAAGACTCATGGACGTAATAATAGAAATAAGACACTAGGAACACCAAAAGGGAGGGTGGGAGGCAAGGGTTTAAAAACTGCCTGTGAGGTACAGTGTTCACTGTTTGGGGAATGGGAATCTAGAAGTTCAATCCCCACTGTACACAATATGCCCATGAAACAAACATGTAAAATAAAATAGTAAAATAAAATTTGATAAATAAATGTGTGTGATTGTTGGCTAGTGACATAAAAGGGTTAAAATACAAATTTCTGAAAGACTGTGTAAGGTTCTATTACCTTTTGAATCTCTAATATAATGAGTCCCATAATTTATGCTGCCATAGCATGTTAAACACAACATCCTCATGGGTATTTGTCATATTGTAACATATGGGTTTCTGTAAGGCGTACAAAGAGGATAGAGGCTGTAAGATATGGTGATTATTCTTGAAGTGTTCACATTCTAGTTTAAGAAATTAGCACTGAAAAAATAATTTACGACTGTAAAACAATATTACAAAAACTGGAAGTTATTTCTGTAGTATATAGAAGAGATCAAAAGGTTTTACATGATTGAGAACCCATCCTGATTTGATTAATTGGGAAAAGTTATGTGGAGTGCCTGTTTTGAGCAAATGTGAAGGCAGTTAATGATCTCAGCTGGTGAAGTATGGGCAAGGGGAAGTACTGCCATAGCACAGATGACTGTTTGCATGTTGGGTCCTCATGACAGGAGTGAGTCCCATTGTGAAACTCAGACTAACAGGCCAGATAGTAGAGTACCTTGAAAGCCTGGTAGATAATTTTGGATTACTACTACAAAAGAGGGATTTAACAATTTTTTTTCAAATGAACATTTCACTGAAGTATTTTATTACATTATACACATTAATATATATTGTTACAATATTATGTTGTACACACACACACACACACACACACACACACACACACACACACACACCTGCCTAAGTGTGAAGTCCGTTGAATTTTAAAAGTGAACATACCAATATCTGCTACTCAGATTAAGAAATCAAACATTTCCAGGACCCCAGAAGCCACATCTTACCTTACTTCTCTCAACCTTAACTAATCAGACAACCCCTAACACACACATGGAGAATAATTAATCCTGGCTTTTTTCCTCATCAGTTCATTTTGGCTATTTTTCAAAAATTAGTTGGATCTTACAATATGTACTTTTTTATGTCTAGCTTATTTCATTCAACAGTATGTTTATGAGATGCATCCATGTTATTGTGTGTAGCAGTAGTATTTTTATTCTCATTTGTTATACGTCTTCTGGTGAGCATATGTACATAGTTCTGTCATGTGTACACCTAAAAACTGAATTGTGGGGTTAGAGTGTGCATGTGATTATCTTAGATATTACCAAACAATTTCTGGAGTTTTTGTACTCAGAGGAAGTCTTTGGTCAGTAACCTGAAAGCAGGAGTATGTCATTTACTTTTTTGTAACCTCATAGTCCTAAATTTCATTGTAGACCCTTGTGGAATTTTTGAATAAAGAAAAATGAGAGCCGGGCTCGGTGGCTCAGCCTGTAATCCCGTGCCTTTGGGAGGCTGAGGTGAGTGAATTGCCTGAGCCCGCGGGTTCGAGACCCGCCTGGGCAGGCAAGACCTCATCTCTACAATAAATAAAAAAATCAGCCGGGCGTGGTAGCGCACGCCTGTAATTCCGGCTACTCGGAAGGCTGAGGCGGAAGGATCGCCGGAGCCCAGCAGGTCGAGGCTGCAGTGGCCGGGAGCAGCCACTGCACTCCAGTCTGGGTGACAGAGTGAGACTCCAACTCAAAAAAAAAAAAAAAAAAGAAAGAAAAATGAGAGAGAAATGCTAATTAATGTGTATAGTAAAGGGAATTTTAAAAATGCCAATCAGTATTCAACTAACATTTCTTGATCTGCCACTGGGTTATAACTGAAATAGCATGGCACCGTCAATCAACTAAGTAGTTCAGAGTTGGGTTGTAGAGGACAAAGGGTAAGAGAAACAAAGGAGATCTGACATTTGCAGGTTGAGGCATGAACACAACTCATGACAAACATGGAATGCCATGGAGAGGAGATTTTGTTTTTTTTAAATTTTAGGGATAACATACAGTCACTAAAAGGTAACTAACAATGGGATGTTTTTCATTTAGAAGAAGAAATAGTTTAGAGCAGCCGTCCCCAACCTTTTTCGCATCAGGGACAGGTTTGGGGAAGACGATTTTTCCATTAACAGGGGTTGGGGGTGTGATCATCACGCATGAGATTCTCATAAGGAGCGCCCAACCTAGATCCCTCGCATGCGCAGTTCATGATATTGTTCCCGCTCCTGTGAGAATCTAATGCCAGAAGGCGGAGCTGCTCTCACCTCCTGCTGTGTGACCCGATTCCTAACAGGCTACAGACCACAGCCTAGAGGTTGGGGACCCCAGGTATGGAGGAAATAGCTTCTTTCATTCTAGAAGGAAAATCACATTCAAGGAGTCGACATATTTTATATTCTTGAAACTCACTTCAGTATTTTAAAGTCCATTTTGTTTAGCAGTGTAGTTACTATTTTAACTTTTTGCATCGTGTTTCTTTCCTTTTCCCATCTCAGGATCAAACACATATGAAGAAGCAGCTGCGTATATTCAGTGTCAGTTTGAAGACCTCAATAAAAGAAAGGACACAAAGGAAATATACACCCACTTCACATGTGCCACAGATACCAAGAATGTGCAGTTTGTTTTTGATGCTGTAACAGATGTCATCATAAAAAATAATCTAAAAGATTGTGGTCTCTTCTAAGTTTTGAGGTTAATGGTAAAATGCATTTTCAAACCAAATGAGTACTTATATATGGATCTCTCTAGACTAGAGTCTTGCAGCAACACAGAATGTAGTATATGGCACGTGCATCTGGGACCTGACCAAAGTTGTTCTATTTTGTTTTTTTAACTAAAAGTAGCAGAAGGATCTTTCTTAAACATGACAGATGGCCCTGCAGAGTGAGACTGAAGGACAGTGTTAAAGCTGGGCTCTAGTATATTGATGATTTCTGCATAAGTGTAAATATGCAAATGTATGTATACATGTATTTATGACTTTAATTGTCCACATTACTTTTAGGTTTTAAGAGTGGCAATTTAGGATTATAGAGTGATGGCCTTGGAAATAACATAAATATTAAGACAGAATATTAATATGTTTGCCCGTTTTAAACAGCTTTATTTATGTTTATGTTCTGTAAATTTTTAAGTAAAATAATTAATATTAGGAAATGTTACAACCCTTATCTTGGTTATGTGTATACTTGTATTCATAAAAATGTTATTTGTACAAACATTGCGGACTATTTTAATAACATGATTTGTTCTTTAAATTTAATGTGTTTTATTGAAATGTTCTTAAGATGAATATACCTGCCTTTGGATCAATTATTTAAACATTATATGCATTTTGATTTTAAAAAATAAAATAATTTGATTTTACATTAGATTACACATTAGATTTGGTTTGAAAAACTAAAATTTCAGGTTTTTTAATATCTGCTCGTTTGAACTTGTATACACTTAATTTTTATCAGTTGGTTGTTTTCACTTTGAATTTTAGTATTTGGCTGGTATTCATGCATTGCCTCAAAGGTGATGTCAGATTAATTTTTATACACTTTAAATAACTACATTTTTATTTATAACTAGGTTTAGGTGGATGTTAAGAGCATAAAAAACATGTTGTCATAATTAACTTTGAGACATTCATTTGTGTATTTCCTTTGGGAAGTCCCTTGTACCTACCATACATAATAGTTTCTTGTTTAGAGAATAACAAGAGAGATCTTTGAATACTCTATTGCTGATAAAATGCAAGCTTTAAATTTACATGTGTAACTAGTTTCAAATTTAATTAGCACCCTAAGTTAAAATTACTTTTTTCCCTTAGATATTCAAATTTTCTCCACTTGCTATAGTTTTTATTTCCTTTTCAATTATGCAATTATTTCTGAGAATGAAATGGACAATTACACTTAGAAAATGAGTAATAGTATTTAACAAAGTCAGTGATTGTATGTATGCTCAAATAAGTGTTACATATCAGCTAGATATTAAGCTTTGATAGAATAGTTTTCTTTTGATTATTCACAATGTGTCTCTGTGACCTTGTTTCAGCAAAATGAACAGCACTCCTTACCCCACCTCCCATATTTTTATACTCATCTTGAAAAAATTAGTCTGTCAGTAAATTAAACTGATAAGTAGTTTCTAAGTTTAGTTAAGTGTTATCATTTTGTTGAAGTATATTTGTTAAAGTATGTATATATGTATGTGTGTGAATAACCATTAGCTACATTCATATCTGTTTTGTTTGGGGGACTTTCTTTTTTGTAATGTAAAAAAATTCAAAGTTATCAAATTCCTTAAATGTGTTGGTTTAGATTCTTTATGTGCCTTTCATGAAAGGTATGTTTTCATTAATTTTGCCGATGGAGGACCTGTAATATCTACATTGTGAAGCTGTGTATGAAATTCAACTATAATATGAATAAATTTGAATCATGAGAAATACAGTTTTAAAAGCCACAAAGAAGCACATATTGGTGACCATCGTTGATGAATTCCTGAACTTCATTCTGTGTAACTGTGTACTAATAAATCCTAATAAATTTAAATTTTTAAAATTTTACAAACCTGTTGGCTAAACACATTTTGCATTAGAATTTAAGTATCAGTCTGTTGTATCTTCATTTCTTCTATGTCGATGCTCTGTTTTTTTTGCAGTTTCATCTTGGCGCTTTCCTTGCTCCAAGTTTTCTTATGAGATGTGATGCCATGTTTTTAATTGCCTGCTTGATATTTCCTTCTGAGAAGTCATTACCTGCTTCAACTTATGTCCAAAACCAGACTTATCATCATTTTCCCTTCAAACCAATTCTCACTCCTAACTTGACCATTTTAGCTACTAAGTACCAGCATTTAATCCTTCAATGTAGAACTTTTTAGCCATTTGGAACTCTTCTCACCCCTCATTTCCGTTTATTGACAGTTCTGCTTTTGCAATTCCTCACATCTGTTTTTTGTTTTCATTTTTGTTTTTCTTTCCATTCCCACAATTGCCTACTGTATTCAGGTCTCTGCTGAACTTCCTCTTGAAATGGCTTATTAATTAAATTCTCCACTCCTCACTTCTCCCTCCTCTAATCCAGGCTAGTTATCCTAACATAGAACTGGGGCTGTGTTGCCTTCTGTGCCTTAACCTGCATTGGTTCTGACTTGTCAATGAAATTAAATGTAACTTAGCTTCCCATTTAAGGCTCTCCATCATTGAGGCCTCTTCACTACTTTCCCACTCCTTTCTACAATACCTCTAAGTAGTGTGCTTTGCATAGCCTGGGCTTTCCTCCAAGTGTTACACTATATACTACATGTGAAATGCTTAGAACAATGACTAGAGCATGGGAAATGTTCATTCGCGTCTGTTACTGTTATGTTTATTTATTAGCACTTGTTTTTGTGATTCTTTTTTTAGATTCCTGTGGCGTCTGTTATTTAGTCTGCCTTTTTTGGGAACTGCATGATGCTGGTAGAGCTGCAAGTCACACGTCACACTTCTCACTTCCCTGGCTGTAGGACCAATCCTAGTCCCCCACTATTGGACAAGTGACCCAAACTAAGCTAAATCATCCCAGTTTCCATTTTTTAAATCCCTAAAGCTCTTGTGGTTTCTAAAGTTTCCTTCATCATTTTAATGCCTTTCTGAAAAACTACTTTTATGCTTGATCTAATTCAATCAAGTATAAGATTTTACTGGCAAAATACTTAAATGCATACGTTATTTTTCAGGGCTGACAATGAGGCAGAACAAAAAAGGCTCAAAGAGGTTAATTAACTTGAGCAAGGCCAGATCAAAGTTTTAACCCTAGGGCTTCTTCTGACTCCACATCTGCCGGAGGACTCCAAAGAATGCTATCTTATTTCCAGAAAATGTATAGTTAGTCTTTCTCCTGTCACCTTCCACTTTCACCCACTCCACCCTTCTGAGTTTCTCTGAGTATGTTACATGTTTTAGATTTTAAAAAACACATGATACTTATTATGTCTTGAATCAAAGCTATTTATGGTATCTTAGCATTCTTTTACTTTATTTGTTGTCTGCAAAGCCACCTGCAGGGTAAAGGAATTTAGTTAATAAATGCAATAATTGTTGCAGATGGTAGCATTGTCATTGCTTAATGTGTTACTTTAGAAGTGAAAAGTGATAGTGAAAATCCAAGGCTCTGACACACTATCCTCAAACGCTGGCCTTATCTCTTATTAACTGGGCAAACTTGGGCAAATTTTATCTTGTTCTGCCTCCTTATTATCATCTAGAAAAATAGAGATCGAATAATGCAACCTTAGTCTTAATAGTTGTCGTCGGTATTAACAAAATTTACAATACATGTTAAACACTTAGAAGGGAGCACTGCATTTTGATAAGCCCTCAGTAAATTTGGCTGTTATTTGAGTATAAAGGATATTTAGTTTTAGGGCACTTTTAAAATTCTAATCAGTTAGTAACAAATAGTTGTTTATATGAACTTTGGATAAAATGCCTAAAAAAAAAAAACTGTTGTAATTCATATTTATAGTTTAAGTTTTTATCAAGGTGTCTCACATTGATATTGATAGTGGAAAATTATTTAAATTTATTTAATCAGCTTCAGGACAACTTACTGTTATTTTAATATAACCAGTAGTGTAGGGGAATAGTTATTTTACAGTTAGTTTGGAAAATTCTGTTACTTTTCAAAATCTTAAGAGTTAAAATGTGTTTATATCAGGAGTTTCATATTTCACAAGCCTACTGGCCTGTTTTCCACACGATTTTACTTTAACCAATAACTGCTTGCTTTGATATCTGTTGTGATTTCTATTATTTACTTTGATTTTTTAGTTACTTTAGAAGTTATGAAATGATGTATTTCATCAAGTCTTGAGACATCCAAGTATGCACAGACGGGAATCAGCTGCACTTGTCCAGGCCAGAGCTGATGAGGCCTGAATTGGAGCAGTCTCACCATGTAATAAATCTTTCCAAGCACCATGTATAAGGTCAAATATTTCCAGCAGCTTTGATTTTATACCCATCTTCTTAAGTCACCATCCATAAAGTGGATAGAAACACTTTCATTGCAAAGAGCTGGTTCTTCAAATTAAAATGGATTGTAATTGATTAGAAATGAGATAATAGGGTTGAGGAAAATGTGCACAGAAGACCAATCTAGGCAGGGACTGTTTTAGCAGATGATAAGAGTGCCACTTTTAGTTAATGAAGGAGATGTTTCTTCCTGAATGACTTAGTGTGTTGCCTAAAAGAAAGTGCAGGTGTTCTTAGCTTACCATGGGGTTACATCTGATAAATTCACAAGTTGAAAATACCATACATCAAAAATGCATTTAATACAGCGAACCCACTGAACATCATAGCTTACTTAGTCTAGCCTAACATTAAACATGCTCAGAACGCTTATATTAGCCTACAGTTGGACAAGAATCACAAAGCCTATTTTATAACAGTGTTGAATATCTCACATAATTGATTGAATATTGTTTTGAAAAACAGACTGGATGGGTACTCAAAGTATGATTTCTAATGATATCGCTTTCAGACCAACATAAAGTTGAAAGATCGTAAGACCATCATAAGTCAGGAACCATCAGTACATAAAATAGGAACTTGAGAGCCTAAAGGCCAAGGAAATTGGTTTCCACTGCAGTGTAAACATGGAGGGATTCTTAAAATCAGTTTTATTCTTGCGTAAACACACTAAATGTATTTTCTATTTTACCAGGATTTTTTGTTTTCACTAAAATAGACATACAATTTTGCAGTTTTTGTTTTGTTTTTACTAAATTGACAATCGTACAGTTTCAGTGTAAAGCTAGTCTTTAAAATAAACCACAGTGAAGACTGGATATTACCTGGAATTTTCTGTTACACACTCTTAAAGTTTAATTATTATCAGTGGAAACATCACAGAGTGTCAGCTTTGATCCTTATTTCACTTTTGAAAATCAAAGAGTGAAGTCAAAGCTACTTCTAAACAACTGTCTTTAGTTTTTATTAAATAGAACTGAATTGTCAGTTTTATAGCTTGTGGAATGTGGACTGTCTTAGCAAATTTAAGAATATAATTTGGTAGGACTCACTTTCCAGCACTTCATTATAGTATAACGTATGTTTTCCTATTTATAAATATAAGTAAATTACCTTTCCACTGTAGGTAGATAATTCTCCTGGCTACCTTCTTGACCTAGCAATTTAACTGTGATAAATAGAAATTTTCTGCATACTTGGGCATTCATTTTACTTAATTTTTAGATTTCCTATGATAGTAAATTACAAATTAATTTTAACTCTGGATCTTTTTATTCAAAAGGAAGCTTGTTTAAAATCTAATAAAGACTTTTGGGGGGCCAGGTGCAGTGACTCATGCCTGTAATCCCAGAACTTTAGGATATCAAGGAGTAGGAAGCCTACTTTGGGAATAGGGGGAATTGCTTGAGCCCAGGAGTGCGAAACCTAGGCAACATAGAAAGACCTTGTCTATTTAAATATTACCAGGCATATTGACATGTGCCTGTAGTCCTGGCTACTCAGGAAGCTGAGGTGGGAGGATCGCCTGAGCCCAGGAGCTGAGAGCTGTGATTGTGCCACTGCACTTCAGTTGGACAACAAAGCAAAAAGCCAACTCAAGGAAAAAAAAAAAAAAAAGATTTTTTTTCTGGTGGAAGCTGGAGTGGAAAGCCAGAGTAAAGTACCCTTTCTTCTACTCTCTGAGAACCCCACCTGTGATTCCTCTGATACCTCTGATTTCCCGCACTTAAGTCTTGCAGGTACATATTTAAAACAACAGTTCTAAATCAAGTCCCTTGAAAAATTTACTAACAAATGCGTAGTTTAATATGTTACAGACAGATACGCTATCCCTTCTAATATAAACGTGTAGAGAAAAATTCATCAATAATACATTTATTGAGTGCCTACCGTATGCCAGGCACTATTCTAGGTGCTTTAGTAATGCTTTTATTTAGACATCAGAGCTGTCCTGCAATGTTGGTAAAATTTGCATTTTTCATATAAGGAAACAGATTTAAGAGAGGTTAATATTTTGTGCAGGATTGACTGCCTAGCAAGTGACAGAGCCGTGAGTAAAATCCAAACCTACAAATTTGTTAGCCATATCTTCAAAATCCAGTGGCATAAAGTTTTCCCTCAGGGTGCCACCTGGTGTAGGGAGGGCAGCAAGGCTGGTGGTGCTGCCTAAGTCGATGTTAATAAGTCTGCAGGATGCATATTAGCATGTCAGTGACTGTGAAAAGTGAATGCAGTGAAGAAATAAAGAGCTCTGCGTGTCTTAACCCCCTGCTTTGCAAACACGGGAGCTGCACTAACACAGCAGCTGCTACCCGTATGTGAATGTAGAGCACTTGAAATGTAGTTAGTCTAAATTGAGATGTGCTATAGTATAAAACACATACGAGAGTTAAAACTTACACAAAATAAAACATGTACAAGTTGAACTGATAATATTTTTGATATATCAAATTAAACTATGTAATTTTTAATTCTGCTTTTTAAAAACATTTTTAATATGTCTACTGGAAAATATATAAGTATTCATGTGTCTTTGCATTATATTTCTATTTGGGAAGTGGAATGCTCCCCCCCCCACAACTCTATTTTGCATTCCATGAAAAATTTTCCAAGTCTTAGAGAAGCAGACATAATGACTAGAAAGCCAAACTTTGAACTTGGAAGATCTGGGTCTTGGTGTTTTGAATAAATTGCTTCTTCAGTGATTTCCCTGGAAAATAGTGGGCCTCCATGAATAGTTACACTATTCCAGTTCTAGAATGCTATGGTTTGGTGTAATACTGCCTTTCTATGGGGGGAAAAAAACACATTTCATTTCTCCTTTAAATATGTCAGCTATAATAGAAGAGAGAAATACACATTTCGAGATCCATACTCTAGAACTGAGTTTCAAAATTAGCAGTTGCCTTTATTTTTAGTTCCAATACATGCAATAGAAGTCGACCCATCAAGGGTACTGGACAATTACTAAGCCCTAGTTTACAGACCCATCTCTTCAGTGTTCTGTAGCCAAATCACAAGATTGGTTGGGGTTTTTTTTTTAATGTTGTTATTGTGTTGTGTTTTGTTTTTTTAATATGTTTCAATTCCCCTAGCCAAATTCCTTTCTTCCTCCACACCTCCCACAAGACCGGGCTGAGCACAGTCATGCATTAAAAAAGCTTCCGAACTTATTTTGGAAAGAGTAACTCCCAGCAGTGTGGAGGAGGACAGGAATTTGATATTCTGTAGGACTTAAAGGATAGGGTTTCAAGGCCTTAGATGCATATTTTGTTTTTTGAAACATACTCTTTAAGGATCACAAATATATGTTAATTTGTATAATTGAAGCTTACTAGATTCTCAAACTTCTCTCAAGATTTGAGTTCATTAGTTTAATGGGACCAGTCTGAGAAAGGTTGTCATACATATGTGCAGCTTTTAGGTATACTTTTCCTTAGAGAGCGTGTATGTGTATTTCTCCATGAAAACTGATGATTTTCTACTTGGCAAAATATGCATCAAATAAAAATTAACTATATTGGAATATGTGAATAATGTCACCAGTAATTTGTTGAAATTGTCAAGACACATTATAAAAAAAGTCTAATTTTTTTTAAGTTTGCAAGTGTCTGAATGATTAAACCTGTTTTAAGTTCTTCTAACAATTATAAAGAAGAAAGGACTAGGTTTTGTGTCAACTTAATTGTCATTTTTTAAAATAATTATGTATTAAATAAAGTCATTAAGGTAGTAAATTTATATCCATATTAGTATCAAAAAACATAATGCTTTAAAAAATCAGTTTTTCTTTATCAAACCATGTTCATATTTATACACATCATTCTACCTACTTTTAGCCTTTATATTTCTAAATTAGTAGAATGTGCTTACCTGTATTTAAATACATCATGGTCACATGGAAAAGATAACCTTCCATAGAAAAGCAGCAGCATCCATCCTACTACCTAATTTCTTAGAATCTACCTTTATCTTTTAGAACTGTGATTTTTCTTGGCAAGCGTGTGTAGACAACCAAAATAAATAATATTCTGTTTACTAAGTAGCAGAAAACCACATATTTGGCTGGCAATCCCAGCCCAGGTCTGTTTTAAACATGATTTATCTCAAATTTTGAAAATTGTTCACTTAAGAAGTCATACAAGTGCTTCATCTTTTCTAATGGTGTTACCTCTCCTTTTCATGAACCATTGGCAAAGTGCCCTTCTTATTTAGTCACTGTCAAGGACAGTTGGGAAGCATTTGACCTGTTAAGAAAAATACAGCTGCCAGCTCCATTTAATAGGCATTGTAATTAAGCTCTAATCAAAAAACAACTTAAAGATGTATATGTTTCTTCCAATAACTCTTATTTCACCAGACCAATTTTTTTTTTTAAGTCAAAGTCTCATTCTGTCACCCAGGCTGGAGTACAGTGGCATGATCATGTCTCACCACAGCCTCAACCGACTTGACTCAGGCAATCCTTCTGCCTCAGCCTCCCAAGTAGCTGGAACGAGAGACATGTGCCATCATGTCCAGTTAAATCTTTGGATTGTTTTGTAGAGACAGGGCTCGCTATGTTGTCCTGACTGGTCTTTAACACATGGCTTTAAGCGATCCTCCTGTCTCAGCCTCTCAAAGTGCTGGGATTACAGGTGTGAGCCACCATGCCTGGCCAATAATTTAGGTCTGAAAAGACCAAGAACATTTTAGGTGGATAACATTTTTTTAAATCATCATAGAGGTTTGAGTATTATATTTACTATTTTATTTACATTATTGTTTATATCTTATTTCCCGTTTTTTTCACTAATATTTAGGAATAGGAGTGTAAGTGTGTGAACCTAGGTGTCATTTGCTTTGCTCTTCAAATGATGACTTACCACCTTCTCTGTGAAAAGTCCTATCTGGGGACACAAAACAGAAATAGTAATGAAGAAGCCAGATTGTCTGAAACTGAATCCTAGCCCTGCCTCCTCCTATTATGTGACCTTAAGCAAGTTACCCAGCCCTTCCTTGCCTCAATAATTTGTTTATAAAATGGTGATAACAGTAGTGCCATCTTCTGTAGTTGTGGCAAGGATTAAATGAGTTATGAATGTAAGGTGCGTGATGTGCCTAACACCAAGTGTGATGCACATTTTAGTTGCAAGTTTCACAATAGTGATGGTGATGATGAATATATTACAAAGAATAGAGAGGAAGAGAAAAGAGACAAGGGAGACAGACACTTAAAAAAGTAATTCAAAGCAAAACAAAATGGGCACCATAATAGAAATATAAGTAGGATAGCCATCTGCTCCAACACAATTCCAGTTTATCCCTGTTATCCTAGCTTAATTATTAATTTCATCCCATTGCACTCTCAAAATTGACCTATTATCCTAAAAATAAAAGCAACCTGATATGAGAAGCTGGGATATGGACTTAAGGCCTCCTGGAGAAAAAGGCCTTTGAACTGATCCATGCAAGCAACAGGGGTAGAGAGGGAAAGCCATTTCCCTGGCCCTTACCAAGCTCCTCCTGAGAGGGAACTAGAAGGGTGAAGGGTAACTTTTTCTTGAGTTTTCAGCAGAGCAGAAAACAGAAAAATTCCAAGCAAAGCTATTAGTTTTTTATTGCTGTTGTAACAAATTACCACAAAATTGGTTGTTTAAATTAAAGCAATATAAATATATTATCTTAAACTTTAAAAGTCAAAAGTCTAAAATGGATGCCCTAGGGGAGAATTTTTCCTTGCCTTCCTGTTTCTAGAAGCTGTCCACATTCCTTGGCTCATGACTTTCTATCTTCAAAACCCAGAGTCTAATCTCTTCTGTCTGATGTCTGCTTCTGTCCTCATATTTTCTTTTCTTTTCTTTTCTTTTTTCTTTTGAGTTGGAGTCTCACTCTGTCGCCCAGATTGGAGTGCAGTGGCCACTACTGGCCACCGCAGCCTCGACCTGCTGGGCTCCGGCGATCCTTCCACCTCAGCCTTCCAAGTAGCTGGAACTACAGGCGCACGCTACCATGCCCGGCTAATTTTTTGATTTATTGTAGAGATGAGGTCTCGCCAAGTTTCCCAGGCGGGTCTCGAACCTGCGGGCTCAGGCAATCCACTCACCTCAGCCTCCCAAAGGCGCGGGATTACAGGCTGAGCCACCGAGCCCAGCTCATATTTTCTATATATATTCGGACCCTTCTGCCTCCCACTTGTAATTACATTGGTCCCACCTGGATAATCCAGAATAATCTCTGCATTTTATGATCCTTAATTTAATCCCATCTGCAAAATCTCTTTTAGAAGGTAAAGTAACATATCCACAGGTTTCCAGAATTAGAGCATGGGCACCTGAGGTGTGCTATTATTCAGCCTACCACAGAGATTCACTACTGTGGTGTCAAGAGTGTAGTATTTAAGGCCATATGCTATCCTATTAAAGATGAAAAGTTCAATATTTTAAAAATCTCAGTCACATGACTAAGTCAACTAAATGCAATTTCAAAACCAAAATCAGGATCTCACTGAGAAAATAGGGCTCCAGACTTCAATGTGACTTTTTAGATAGATGTTTAAATTAGAAGAATATCAGTGCAGGAACTCCTCATTATCTGAGAGTAATTGGTAATGAAATTGAAAGGATCTTAAAGTAAGTCCTATAGAAGAATTCATAATAAATAATGATAAATAAGATTGGTTATTTTCTTGACAAATGAAACTTAAAGTTCTAGAAATAAGTATATTATCTTGTAGGTAACAACATTTAGATTACAATTTCAATTTTGCTCTGATTTGCTGAACAAAGAGTAAAGCAGGTTGATTCTTTTGGTATAGTATTTTTTAAAAGCATGATAGTACATGACCGTCTTTATATTTGGCTTTTGTCTAATGAGCATAGTTATTTCTGAAAATATACTTGAAGCCTTTCCAATTTTTCAAGGACCTCTCTTAATAATCCATCTCTGAATAATATATTTTGTTATCATTCTCATAAAAGTTTTTACTTATTTTTAAACAATGTCCATTCTGCCATACCTTCATTTCTTTATGGGCTTTGATTACAGTGTTTCTCCAACATTATTTTTATCAATTGCATTAAGTTCTATATTCACAATAACATTTCTAATGTTAACTTGTATTTATTTGAATCATACTTGCATTGAACATCAGATGAAACAATGCAAATACAGTCATTAAAAACTTTGATGAGCAAAAACTGTTTCTGTCATGGGTGGGGTTATGTACTCCAAATAATAGGAGTTATACAAATGTTTGAGAAGGAACTAAATGAATCAAAAGTTCTAAGTGAATTAATTTATAATATGGTGGTGTTTTCTTCCCTATGCACCTTTTCTACTATGGATAACTAAAATAAATATGTGGGTAGCCAATCCAGCCTTTTACCTGAATAAAGTTTTAGTAATTTGAAAAAAAAAAAAATTTAGGAACTAAAAAATACATTAAATTTGTCAGAGTTATGTTCCTTCTTTTACTATTATATTAACTACATTTAATAGAGAGGTGTTAAATTTCTATTGATTTCTTTTTCCTACCTATAAACTCCACAAGGACAGTAACTATGAGGCGGAATTATTTTTTAGAGGGTGGGTCTCTACTAGGTAAGTATTCTAGGAACCCATTCACATCAGTGTACTAGCTAGTGTTGTTGTAAGAAGGTGCCTGTGGCTTCAGTTAATTTAATTTAATTTATTTTTGGAGATTCTTTCAATGTGTTTGCCCATTTCATGATGGGTGATTTACAAGTGCATCAGCCCACACAGTGCTGAGTGTTCAACAGTTTTTGACCCCAAACATCCTGACCCCCATGCCCCACCCTCTCTATTCACCTACTCTCATCCTGAGCAATCTTTTTTTTGTTTGTTTCCCCAGAAGGAAAAAATCCTCAAAAGGAAACATGTTGCCAATGTGGAGAGGAGAAACAAACAAACAAACAAAAAAGGCAGAAGCACTAGAGGAGTATCAAAATTGACAAGTTCAAAAACTTTTGAACAGTGGGGGATAGTACTTTGAAGGTGACCGAAGTTTAAAAATGCAAGAATACACAATTTTTTATAAATAAATTCAGAGGCCGGGCGCGGTAGCTCAAGTCTGTAATCTTGGCACTTTGGGAGGCCGAGGTGAGAGGATTGCCTGAGCTCAGGGGTGAGAGACCAACCTGGGCAACTTGGTAAGACCTTGTCTCTACAATAAATAAAAAAAAATTAGTTGGGCATGGTAGCGCCCGTCTGTAGTTCCAGCTATTTGGAAGACTGAGGTGGAAGGATCACCTGAGCCCAGCAGGTAGAGGCTGCAGTGGTTGTGAGCATGTCATTGCACTCCAGCCTGGGACACAAAGTGAGACGCCAACTCAAAAAATAAAAATAAATAAAATAAAAAGAGAAGAAAATAAATTCAGGGTTTTTTTAGGTCCCCTCTCATATGTCTATAATTTTCACTATTGTGTCACAAATACTAAGTTAGTGTCTGTTATAGAATAGGCATTCATTCCATTTTGAGGGAGAAAGCAAGATGTACAAGATTTTAATGGATGATTATATTGAGAGAGGATTCACTTGTAGCTGTAATATTAACTGTAGAGAATTTACATCCATATGAACAAAGAATTCATTGCAGAAAGTGGGAGAATTCAATAAAAAATGTTTTATTGCTAATATTTAATATAGGAAGAAAGTATAATTCCTTCTCCTTATACTTTGAGAGCATTCTTGGTGGTAGTTCAAACTCAGCATTTCCCATATTTTTTCCACTGTACACAGTGTTATTCAAGATAGATATTTGGAGGACAAGGAAATTGTTTCATGAAATACATTTGGAAATCAACAGCATATTATAGTCTTTTTTTAGAATTCTAAAGACCCTTGTCAGTCTTACTGCAAAAAAATTTTTTTCACTTGCTATGCTGATTTGTTAAGAAAGCCTTAGCCCCCACCCTACCCCCAACCCTCAAATATCTACAGGGAGAAAGAAGTGTACTTATAATAGTGTTTAAGTATTTCCTGCTCTTTTCCCCTTCTTCCCATACCATCTCTATTATTTTGAGCTTTAAGAACTTGGCAAGTAAAGAATGAAGGAAAAAAATAGGAAAATAGGTAAAGAAAGGAAGAGAAAGAGGGAAAAGATGTAAAAGTAGAAATGTTTACCAAATATAGAGTAGATGGGTGAACAAGAGGCCTCTTGGAGCCAGGGTCTAGGGAGGGGAGAGACTTGATAAAACTGCTGAAACAAAACGTGGGTGTCAAGCATTCACAAGAATGCTTTTATGGAAGGAAGCTATCCAGTTGTTTAAGGATATGGTCACAAATGCCTGTGGTTGTTTGCAGAGAACAGCTAATGAAGAGTTGGTATTTTGGTCCTTCCTCTCTTAGAAATCTCCTTGGATTCTTGTGCAAATGAATCTCCAACTCTTAGAGTTTTGGTGAGCCAAGGGAGAGCTATAAAGATTTTTGGACTTCCACTTATATAACTAAAGAGCCCGCATAAGTGAGTCTTCATAAATATTTTTTAACTATGAGATTATGTGTTTGTGAATGGATGTATACAACACATAAAAGATATATGTATGCATATGGAATATGTGTAATGTATATGCATGTATATGGTTTAAGAAGAATTAAACAAACACCTTTATATATCTATGTTATATAAAGTTATAGTATCTTCAGAGCCCCTCATATGTCTGTGCCTGGTCATAGCTCTCTCTATCCCCGGCAGAGACAAGCAGGATCCAGAAGATTGTACTGTATCCTCATATTTTAAAAATTAATGTATTACATAGATACATATCCTTTATATATTGTTTAGTTTCGATATTTTTGAATGTTAGATAAATGCCCACCACCTGTGGGTGCTCTATGGCTTACTTTTTTTCTTTTTGAGTCAGAGTCTCACTCTGTTGCCCAGCGGCACACTCACAGCCACAACGCAGTCTCAACCTGCTGGGCTTAGATGATCCCTCTGCCTCAATCTTCCAAGTAGCTGGAACTACAGGTACACGCTACCACGCCCAGCTAATTTTTGATTTATTGTGGAGAAGAGGTCTCACCAAGTTGCCCAGGCTGGTCTTGAACTCCTGGACTCAGACAATCCTCTCGCCTCGGCCTCCCAAAGTGCTGGGATTATAGACATGAGCAACCGCACCCTGCCAACTTACTTTTTTGTTGCTCAACAATGTTTGTAAGATTTATTCATGTTGGCATGTGTTGCTCTTTATTTGTTTTTATAGATAAATTTTAATAAGTTATATGGCCCTATCATAATTAATTGAGTAAATTTTTATTGCTGGACATTTTGATCATTTCCCCCTCTTTGGCCAATACTGCTGTGAACATGCTGACCTTGAGCAGGTGCTAAGGAAGTGGAATTACTGGGTACAAACATATTTGTATCTTGAACTTTGTTAGATGTGAAATCACTGTTCAAGGTGGGCATAGTAGTTTATACTCCTGTCAGCATTCTAAAAAACCTGCAGTTTATTGCCATTCTCAAGAACACTTGGTATTATGAAAGTTGTAGCCAATCTGCAGCAAGGCAACAAAGTTTCCTTCATGATCAGGTGCTATGAGGCAGAGCTTGTGAAATTTTGAGTTTATCCTCTCAGAACATACAAATAGCTGAGCTGCTTTTTTGTGAGTCAGCATGAATTCAGACTCAGCCAGTCTTTATGATGTCCTATTGTAGGAAACAATGTTTAAGAAAAATAAATATTTACTTAAAATATATCCTTGAAGCTGAAAGATGGTGACCACACCATCCTATGCATGTATCTGGGCTAGCAAAAGAATCCCTGCAAGAGGAGAGAAAGCTCTGTCTGCTGTGTGAGATGCACATGACCAATGGTGGATGTGAACTAATCTGACTTTACAGTTCTCTTTTCCTGTCTGATGTTTGGAAGCAGAACTCATCTCCTTTATATTGAGTCCCTTGGTTGTTGGATAACTCAATGTGGTGTTGGGGTGGGAGTGTAGGTGGCCATCTTAAAAAGGGAAATAGAGGACCTCATGCTATATAAGGAAATTGAAAGCTCAAACAACTAATGGGAAAATAAATGTGACTGCATTTATACTGCAAGCAACTTAAACTGGTGATGCTAAGTCCATATTATTAGGTGATATAAGAACCCTTTCTTTTCTCTTATTTAATTCATACTAAATCCACTGTTAACTTCTCTGACAAGCTGTAACCTCTTACCCAACCCTCTTAGAACTAACAAGTCTTATTTCTCACAACTCTCTCCAAAATTTCATCCTGTCTTGTCAGCATCATCTTCTCAATGAAGTGAACATGCCAAGGTTTATTGTCAATGTTTTCCTTTTCCTGGAATGACCTCTTCTCATTTCTTTTTCTGATATAAATAGTCTGAGGTTACACTTAACGACTGTACCTTACATCACAATAGTTACAAGCTCCACCAACTATTCTTACAAAATTCCTATAGATATAAAGATTCCCCTTTTGTAGAACTTTTCAATATTTGCTTGTAGTGATTTATGAAATATTTCTCATTGGTCTTACCCTTCATGACTCCAAGGGAGCAATATCTCAAAACTCCTCAAACTTCATTTCCAAATTTATTTTGTCCAATAGTTGACTATGGTCCATGTGCTATTGACAGTAATTTATTGCTGTTCTTTATAGTGGTGCAACTGGACATCAAATATCACTGATAACTTTGATGGAAGCCCTAGTAATTCTGCAAGTCTATGGCTCACCTGGACACCAATCACCTCTTTCTGGATTTCTAATGCCACTACTGTCCCACATGCTTGTCAAGATCCTGATGAAAACTTCTGTCAGTGACTCCATTCATTCCTTGGCTCCTTCTTATAAAAAGGACAGTTTATCCATTAGTCAAAACCTTCTTTGTAAAAGAAATCAAACACAAATACAAGCCAGTTTAAAGAAACAACCAAATAAGTAACTTAATAAACAAAATATTAACTCCTGTAACAGGCAAGTCTGAGTACAGGGTAGACTTTGGGGACATTTAGATCCAAAGTTTTGAACAAAGCTATCATATTCATTTTCTCTCTGTCACTGGGCACTACTTCCCTCTGTATGATAACTTCACTCTTATGCAAGATTGTTTTCTACATGGCAGGAAAAAAATGGCTCCTATCAGCCTCAAGTCAATATTCACAATAACTCACTAATGAAAATAAAGAGAGACCGGTTTCAGTGGCTAAGCCTGTAATCCCAGAACTTTGGGAGGCTGAGGTGAATGGATTGCCTGAGCCTGAAAGTTCAAGACCTGCCCGGGCAACTTGGTGAGAGCTCATCTCTACAATAAATCAAAAATTAGCTGAGTGTGGTAGCGCATGCCTATAGTTCCAGCTCCTTGGAAGGCTGAGATGGAAGGATCACCGGAGCCCAGCAGGTCGAGGCTGTGGTGGCCGGGAGTGTACCACTGCACTCCAGTCTGGGTGACAGAGTGAGACTCCAACTCAAAAAAACAAAACAAAACAAGAAAGAGAATCTCTCTCTTTCCCAGCGTCTATCTGATCTCATGAAAGACTCAAACAGGTTCTGCTTAGGTCACATATCTACTCCTTGGACTGTCACACACATTGATTAGGAAGATAGGTTATTTTGATAAGTTAGGACAAGTCTGGGACCCAGCTCTATAGCTAGAAGATGGAACTGTGTGACTGACAGGCCCCCTGGGAACTACATCAGATGGAAGAGGAATATTTCCCTCATAGAAATGGTAGTGATGGAACTATGTGACTGACAGACCCCCTGGGAACTACATCAGATAGAAGAGGAATATTTCCTGTATAGAAATGGTAGTGATGAAGCATGCATGCACATGTGCACATGCAGACACATACACACACACACACACACACACACACACACACACACACACACACACAATGTCCACCAGTGCCTTCTAGACTATGCCTAGTTTGGGGTTCTATACTAAAGACTTCCATGACCCAGTGTATAAGAGCTTTTTAATGGCATATGCTCTTTCTTACAGTAAAACTGGTCAAACTGTCATTCTCTAAGTTTTTCCTCAGTGCCAAAATGACTACTTAGAAAGTTCTAGAATTAAGTGTGCAAAATACCTGAGAAGTTGCTTTCCTAACTTGTCCTTGGCGATAAGTGTGGTTCACTGACCCAGCTTTCCTTTGTTATTTGTCTATTGTTTTTAGGTTGTTTTAAAATCACCCTTGCATTGACTCAATAAAAGTTTATTAAAAACATTATATATAGGCTCTTTACCAGATATGGAATGACAAATTAACAATAGATATATGAAGATACCTTCTGTAATTTTCCAGTCTACCGGGAAGTTCACACAAGTAATTACTGCAAGCTATAAAAACGTGTCATAAGGGAGATTCTAGGCTTTTTCAGAGCATGTTATCTTACGCTTAAGTGATCAGGTAAGTTTTCATATCAAAGAAATCATATCAAAGATTTGAAGGATGAAAAAGTGATGGTGAGATGACCATCTGTTAGAGGCTGTGTTCCAAGTAAAGAGACCAATATGTGTTCTGCTGAGGGAAAGCATGCTGGGTCAAGAAACAACATTTAGTATGTCTACATTACTGAGGGGATTTGGGGAAAGGAAGAGTGGATAGGTGAAGCAGGAGCACTAGACAGAGCTTATGCCACGTCTTTGCAAACCTTTTTTTTTTTTTAGTCTGGACATGATCACATTTGCATTTTAGAAAGATAACTGACTACAATGTGAAGCCGGGTTGAAAAGGGGTAAAACTAAGAGCACGAAGATTAGTAGTCGGAGTCTGCTTAATAATCCAAAAGATAGTGAACTGAGTTTTAAATTGAATATAAAATTTTCCAAAATGGAGCAACTCATATAAAAGCCAATTTAGTAGTTAGATGTGGGAATCAAAAATTAACAATAGATACATGAAAATACTTTCTTTAGTGTGTATAGTCTCTCTGGCTCTCCGTAGCTTCAGCTAATAAAATAATGAGTAAGCAGAAAAGAAGGGTCAACTGAAAGGGGCAATAGTAATAACACCATATTAGCATATGCTTAAGATGCAGCAAATAACTGACCTATAGAACAAGTATGTGTAACTCATCAGTGTCTATCCTGTCTGCTCATCAGAACTATCAGAGAGCTTTTAAAACTGCTGATAATAGGGCAGAGATTCTGATTCAATTTTCTGGGTTGGGGTCTTGAAAACATCCACAAGTGGGACCAGTGGCAGGAGTGAAGCCCACTGAGAGTCCATGAGTCTATAGGAGAAATTCAGATCTATTCTAACATTGCTAATTTATATTCCATAGTTAAGGGTAGTTTCCCTCAAACTTTAGTAGGCATCAGAATTACATGGAAGGCTAGGCAGTCTCAGACTGATGAACCCAACTCTGAGACTTTATGATTCAGTAGGTTTGAATTTTTGAGAATACGCATTTACAACAAGTATTCAGGTTTGCTGCTACTGGGTTAGAGATAAGTTTTCAGAATCACTAGTCTAAGGCAATCATTTTGAAAATGAGAACTTTAAGGCCTGGCTCGGTGGTTCAGCCTGTAATCCTAGCAATTTGGGAGACCGAGGTGAGTGGATTGCCTGAGCCCACCGGTTCGAGACCCACCTGGGCAACTTGACGAGACCTCATCTCTATAATAAATCAAAAATTAGCCGGGCGTGGTAGCGCGCACCTGTAGTTCCAGCTACTTGTAAGGCTGAGGCAGAAGGATGGCTGGAGACCAGCAGGTCGATGCTGTGGTGGCCAGGAGTGGCCATTGCACTCCAGTCTGGGAGACAGAGTGAGACTCCAACTCAAAAAAAAAAAAAAAATGAGAACTTTAAAATATAATAAATGTAATTTCTTTTTTGCTGAAGGAACTAACTTTCCTTATTTTATTCATTTATTTATTCAAATATGTAGAACCTTTTTAGTTTCACACATGTGTGCTGCAAAACTCCAAAATTGAAACAAAAATTTTAAAACTATGATATGGTTTTATTTTATTATAGACTTGAGAAGTAAACACAGGGTTTAGAAGAAATTCTTCAAAATATTTTGTATGTTGAAACTTCCTCTTTTAAGAAAATGTATTTTGATTCAAATACAGAGGGATATCCATATTTTTAGAGTGATTCATATACAGTGAGAGAACATATAAAATAATTTGATGATTCACTACTGTTCATGATTTTTAAAAAGTTTGCCCACCATAATTATTAGAGTGGCATGTCTGCCTCATGTTTCTCTGAAATGAGTCTAGCTTATGACAGAACCCAGTACTTGGAGCTGGCTGTCTCATAACTCAGAACTTGAATCAAGTACATTGTAGTCTGATCATGCTAAATCATTATTTTTTATGTGGCATTATTGTTGTTCTGATTTTTTAGAAAACTTGCTTGGATAGTTTATAAAATTTGATTTTATAATCAAGTCTGACATGTTTCTCAAATGCACACAAATCATATCAAAGATTTTGTTAAAAATAAAAATCTAGTTTTTTCCAAAAAAATTATATTATTTAATCACATGAAATATAATCTAGAAATTATATGCAGTTATATGTCGCTTAATGATGGGGCTTAGTTCTGAGAAATTCATTCTTAGGCGATTTCATCACTGTGGGAACATCATAGAATAAACTTACACAAACCTAGAAATAACATCTACTACATACCTAGGCTGTGTGATACAGCCTGCTGCACGTAAGCTACAGACCTGTATAGAATACTCTACTGAATACTGTAGGCAATTGTAATGCAATGACAAGTATTTGCATATCTAAACATAGAAAAGTTACAGTAAAAATACAGTATAAAAGTTTTTTTAATGGTCCACATTACGTGGCACTTACCATGAATGGTGCTTGCAGGACTGGAAGTTGCTCTGGATAAGTCAGTGAGTGGTGAGTGACTGTGAAAGCCTAGGACATTACTGGACACTTAGGTTACATTAATTTATAAGAAAATATTTTCCTTGCTTCAGTAACAATCTTAGCTTATCATAACTTTTTACTTTATAAACATTAAATTTTTAAAAATCTTTTTGACTTTTCTGTAGTAACATTTAGTTTAAAACACAAACACATTTCACAGCTGTACAACATTTCTTTCTTTATATCCATATTCTAGAAGCTTTTTTCTACTTTTTTTTTTTACTTTTTAAACATTTTTTGTTAAAAACTAAGACACAAGCACATTAGCCTAGGCCTACAGTGTCAGAATCTGCAAAATGGCACAGGTGCTAAGAATTTTTCAGCCTGTAATCCCACGCCTTTGGGAGGCTGAGGTGAGTGGATTGCCTGAACCCGTGGGTTCGAGACCCACCTGGGCAGCAAGACCTCATCTCTACAATAAATCAAAAATCAGCCGATTGTGGTATCACGCGCCTGTTGTTCCAGTTACTTGGAAGGCTGAGGTGGAAGGATTGCCGGAGCCCAGCAGGTCGAGGCTGTGGTGGTTGGAAGCGGCCACTGCACTCCAGTCTGGGGGACAGGGTGAGACTCCAACTCAAAAAAAAAAAAGAATTTTTCAGCTTCATTATAATTTTATGAAATCACCATTATATATGCAGTCTGTTGCTGACTAAAACATTATTATGTGGCACATGACTGTGTTAAAGTATAAATTACTAGGTATTTAATATTTTTCATAAGATAATTTTCATTGTTAAAAAAATAAAGATTGGCCGGGCTCGGTGGCTCAACCTGCAATCCCGCGCTTTGGGAGGCCGAGGTGAGTGGATTGCCTGAGCCTGCGGGTTCAAGACCCGCCTGGGCAACTTGGCCAGACCTCATCTCCACAATAAATCAAAAAATTAGCCGGGCATGGTAGCATGTGCCTGTAGTTCCAGTTTCTTAGAAGGCTGAGGCGGAAGGATCCTCGGAGCCCAGGAGGTCAAGGCTGTGGTGGCCGGGAGCGGCCACTGCATTCCAGTCTAGGTGACAAAATGAGACTCCAACTAAAAAAAAATTAATAATAATAAAGACCATAGTGTCATGGCAATACTTTTTCTACTTAACCAGTAACATTTCTTGTGCCTATTGTTGAATGAAGTCTATGGGTAGTAAGGAATTTTCATACTGAATACTTCACAAAAAATATGTTTTTAAATATCTGGTATATTTTTTACATACCACATATTTTCTATCATCATTTAGCAGTAACAAAAGTATATCTATTCAAGGCCCCAAAACATAACAACCTCTATAGATTTTACTCCTAAAAATATATCTATATGAAACATCACAAGAACTATGAATTTAAAAACAAAGCCATCAGAATAAAATGAAATGATGCAATTCCGAAATTAAGGAACCAGCTGATTTCCACACAATTAGGAAAAAAATCTGGCCAAGCAGATGGATCCTTCACTGAGCCCTAGGGCTAGCAGACTTGGCTTTATTGGACCATGACCATTAGCCATAGTTTTGCCCTTTTCTTGTCATTAACTCATAACATCTCACCAAACATATTCTAAAAATAAGGTAACTATTCAATTTGCTTTTGGGAATATCTTTAAAACTGACAGGAAAAGTCAACAAACAAATAAAATACTTTTATTTAAATCATGCAAAAGGTGTTTTAAAAATCATTATTTGTGTTAAAATTTGTGGAGTATTTAATTGTCAATTATGAAAAATTTACTAAGTACCTGTGCAAGACATTGTGCTAGATGCTTTTCAACATTGATTTAGTTTCACTCTAATTGTAGATATTATTTATCATTATTTATTCATAAATTAAGAAGACATGTTTTAACTCAAAACAAATAATAGAAAACCTGAATGATTAAACATGTAAAAAGTTAGCCATGAATTCAATATAAGCTATTAATATAGATTGCATTTTTATAATAAAGAACAAAGAATTGAGATAAAATAGGGTATTATTGTATATTATTAACTTTTTGATATTTTAAGTATTTGTGCCAACAAGGATGATAAACTTGAAATCTTTACCTCTAGCCAATGTGATAAATGATATGGTCGAACTGGAACCCCAAGAAAAACCATCTAACATCTGTGGTTCTTGGAAGTGACCATGTGTATAGGATAACAAATAAGCAATTTAATCAAGAAATTAGAAAAAGAGATTAGAGTTAATCTCTGTCTACACTCTCATTTTACCCATGAAGAAACTGAAGCCCAGAGATAATACAAGTTCTATTTGTAGGTATATGTTTATCAAATTTACTCTTCAAGTACAGATAGCACATTTAGTGACACATCCTTGTGTGTTACAGCATAAACTAGGAAGATGTGGTATTAGTGGCTCTCAAGTTTTTGTGTGCTGGTGTGTTTGCTAATGCCAGAGATCCCATCCAAAAAAATCTGAAGGGAACCCAGGTATCTGCAATTTCTACAGGCACTCATAGTGATTATGATGCAAGTCATTTTTGTTTAGTACTAAGAAATCCAGATCTGTGGAATGTAAAAGTTCTGAAAAGGGATTTTTTGCTGAGTGAGCACACTTTTTCAAATAACTCAGTTTTGTCATTCAAATGAAATTGTTTTTCTCTTCCTTTGCAACTCTAAAGAAAAGAGAATTATGTTTAAACAAGAAACTGGGAAGACCACAGTACAATATGCTTGACCAACTTCCCATCCTTGACTAATAATAAAAATCACTTGGGGATACTTGTAAAAATATAGATTCATAGACCCTTTTCTTGGAGAGTCTGATTTATGGGATGGTACATGATAGGATCTAGAAATTTCTGTAGTTTTCAGGATCATTCCTGGCGATACTGTTAAGTAACTCAGTTTGAAAGCTTGACCATGATTTGTTGTTTTAGATATGTTTCAGAGGTTCTCAACTTTGGTATATAGAATTGCCTAGGGGGCTCTGTAAAACCGATAGTGCTAGCTCCCGCCTCCAAAGCATCTGACATTCACATTCCTAGCAAGTTTCCAGGTGCTACTGCTGCAGTTTCAGGGAAGACAATTGGAGAACTGGCTGTATGGTGCTGTGCTGAGGCCGATGACTTACATGAAAGTGCCTGCAAGCAGTTGCAATATCTGCCAGAACCCACAGGCTGCCTATTGTTGCCTAAGAACAAAAATAAACTTTCTGACCGGGTGCGGTGGCTCAAGCCTGTAATCCCAGTACTTTGGGGGCCGAGGCGAGAAGATTGCCTGAGTCCAGGGGTTCGAGGCCTGAGAAACTTGGTGAGACCTCGTCTCCATAAGAAAAAAAAAAAAATTAGCCGGGCATGATGGCACGTACCTGTAGTTCCAGCTACTTTGAAGGCTGAAGAGGAAGGATAGCCTGAGTCCAGCAGATTGAGGCTGCAGTGGCCATGTGAGTGCCACTATACCCCAACCTGGGCAACACAGTGAGACTCCAACTCAAAAAAAAAATGCTTTCTACTTATTTTCTATCTTCCAAATCTCAAGCAGGTACTTTGGGCTGGTGGAACCTAAACTGGGACCTCCTTGTGAACATTGTGGCACATGCAGTTCCCAGACTTCTAGCTGTTATGAGCGTCAGGTACAGCCAGGGCTGGAATGGGGGCTAGAAGAAGGGAAGTGGTGTTCAGCTGCCAGTATCTAATGGGTACCCATGTGCAGGTAGGTTTTAGTAGTAGTTTGCTCAAGCTGTGGAAGTCAGTTCATCAGTGACCATATCCCAAATGTGAAAGGGTTAGTAGGCTCTGAGGGTTGAGACAATGGGAAAAAAAAAGACATCTAAAAGAGAAAAAACAATTTTAGGGATGAGGTGATTAGGATGAGACAAGACTGCTCAATACGGCTAACAATATAGATGCAGTCGAGAAGTTTGTAAGGCCAAAAAGAAATCTGATCTAGGAGAGAAGACATCACACTTAAGAGTAGGCATTGGAAGCCAAAACAGAGATCACAAAAAGGACCACAAATCTGTGCTGGGGAAATTGAGGCTTGTACTGAATAAGGTGTGCTTCAAGTGAGACTATACAAGAGAAAAGAAGACTGAGATCTGATCTGAATGCACAGAGGTGAGTCTCACAGTTATCAGGTAGATGAATACACTAATATGCAATGCAAAATGAAAATAAGAAAAAAAAATACTTAGAGGCAGAGAAATAAATGAATGGTAAAGATACAAGGTAAAGCAGCCACTAAGGCAAGAAGCACAGTGTTCAAAATTAAGACTCAGTTAATGGAAAGAAGCAATTTTTTTTTTTTAGTTGGAGTCTTACTCTGTCGCCCAGGCCACTGCAGCCTTGACCTGCTGGGCTCCGGCGATCCTTCCGCCTCAGCCTTCCGAGTAGCCAGAATTACAGGCATGCTCTACCATGCCCGGCTGATTTTTTTATTTATTGTAGAGATGAGGTCTCGCCAAGAAGCAAATTATTAAGATTCTGGTTAGCTTGACTGACTTCTGTTGTACCCAAATCCTGAATCCGAGAGACCACCAAAGAGTCAGCTCCGAGGCAAATCATACGAGGGTCTTTATTCAGGCTCGAGTCTGGGCTCATGTCCGTAACCGGAGCAGTGGTACAGTAACGAGAGCCCGGATCCAGCGCAGCAAGCAGCTTATATACACAGTTACAAGGGAGGGGAAAGAACTTTAAACTTGTTTGCACATGATTGGGTAATTTCTCCTACTGGGTACGGGGACGTTTGGGATTGGTTGGTTTGTATGGTCGCGGGTCGCGGCTGACGTGCCTGACCATCAACGGTCAGGTGGGCTTGGTGGAACCAGTTGGGACATCTGGAATGTGAGATTACTAGGGGAGTAGAGCAGGAAATGGGGCCAGAGGGTCTACACCGTGACTCCGCGGTTTTCTTTTGGTATGTGAAATTGTTTACTAAAAGTATGCTACTGGGCTTGGGCAGGAAAGCAAGCATACATCTGAGTTTTAAAAA
Organism: Cephalopachus bancanus; assembly: GCA_027257055.1. Lineage (NCBI taxonomy): Eukaryota > Metazoa > Chordata > Mammalia > Primates > Tarsiidae > Cephalopachus > Cephalopachus bancanus. The sequence continues at coordinate 3,956,388 of JAPVLO010000262.1, forward strand.
CAAGTTTCAATATACATTCAAAATAAGAGTCAACCTACACTTAAAACAAGTTTTATCACACAATTATGAACTAGATGACCCTTGAGCTCCTCACTTCTACAAGGTCTACATTTGTATAGACAGTATTTTTAAAATAAGATATTGAAAGAAAAAAAGTTGAGATAAAAGATTCAGTTTTACAAATAATACTAAACAGGAACATTGAAGCTGTCCTTGATTTGGGTAGCTCAAGGTAACTGGATAATCATATTAGCACAGAACCAGATTTTTCAATTTTTCTCTTGAATTCTTATCTTAATTATATTTTAGGGAGATAAAAAAGCAATATTCTTTGCTCTCAGTAAATTAAATAAATGCTCTACATTGCTGCAATATCTAAACACATTTTAACTTCCTTTTAAGTATTTTGAAATGTTTAGGTAGAAGAAATCACAAATGGTAAACATAGAAGTAATCACATTAACATGTAAACTTCCTTATGTTAAAAACAAAAACTGATTTGTATTGGAAGGAAAGGGTGCTTATGACAGATATATTGAGTGAACAAAGCAAACTGCAGGATAATATGTATGCTATAATCACATGTAAGATTACAAAATGAATATGAAGAGATGTACATTAAACTGGTGAAGTGGTATGTCTGGGAGTGAGGCAGGAAAGGAGAAATGAGGGCTTAAATTTTTTACTTTTTTTGGTGCAGTTCCACTCAAATGTCTTATAGTGAACCATTTGTTGTATAAATATAAATGATTTTATCACTTAAATATTACAATATTGAATTGTGGAGAGTCAATTATTTGTACATTTTCATGACTTTAGATATTTTTTCAGCAACATTTTTAAACAAAAAGTAATGTAGTGATATCAGCTGAGTTGTAAGAAAAAAATTGTTTCTAAAATAATGTCATAGTGATGTAAGATAAGGCATCAGAAAGACACTTTCTAACGAGTATATTATGCATGTACTACTAAATAAGACATCCACTCATACACACATATATGCCTAATTCCTTAATTAGAAATCACTGTGCAAAAGACCAGTGATCCTTTAGAACATGAGATTAATGCTAAAATAGTAAGGAATATAATTACAGAAAAGAACACAGAAGTTGTAATTCTTGAAATAAATGCTACATAGCAAAAATAGTTTTTCTATTAAATATTAAAACAAAAATTGCAGTAGGCCCCCACAATGGTAAAATCGAGATAGGAAGAAACATAATCACAAAAATGTTATCTCTCCTGTATGAAGTCGAGTGAATGCTGGGATGTGTTACCCAGAACGCTTTTCAGAGTGATGCATACCTCCTTAGCTGTCAGGAAAGTAGTTGGGTACACTGCCTGGTCAACAACCCTCAGTTCTCAGCTGTCTTTGGGAATTGCCTCATTTGAATTGAGTGACCTGGTCCAAGATCATGCTCCTTCAGGGACAGCTGGCATACAATGACTGGTGAACTGGGAGCTTCTCACCAAAACTCTGAAAGATTGATTATCTAAGCTTCAGAGCGCCTTGGGTCTTTACTGAGATCTCATAACAGCCTATCTTTTCTCTCTGCCCAATCCTGTTCCTTTTCTACCTTACCACAGGTGTTGATTTCAAGAGCACTTCCCCTACATATTCCTGAGCTCAAACCTCCATGTCAGAGGATATTATGGTAGATTGTAGCTAATAAGCTTAAGAAAAAAAAAACTTAGATATAAATAATTGAAAAGAGAAAATTTGCTATCTTAAAAAAGAGCCCAAAGGAAATGAACAAACATTAAAACTCATAAATTATATAAGATCAATAAAAAAACCAATATAATAAATCTTTAGTCCCCCAACTCAACAATAAAATATATGAAATGTATTTCAACATGTTTAAAGAGGAGGATAATGAAAAAGGTCTTACCCTACCATTTATCAAAATGTTACATTATCCTTTAGAAATTTTATTTATTTAACATTAGATGATAAAGAGGTTATGAAATAGAAGAGTCCAAAAAACAAGCTCATGAATATATGAGGATTTAATTTGTGATTAAAGTAGCAGTTACATATGTGGAAAAAGAATGAAATAGTCATCAATAGTGTGGATGAGTGATTAACCATTTCTAAATCACACCACAGCCTAAAATAAAGTTAAGCCTTAACTTTCCACTTGAGCCATTGATTCCCATCCTTCCTGTCACCTCTGTAACCTCTTTCCATTCATTTTTCTCGTTTTCTGTATCTTCTGCTTCCTCCTTTCTACTCTACCAACATTTGAGTGCTTAAGTCCTTTCTACCTTAAATAACCAACCAACAATAAGGAAAGAAAATCTCTCTCAACCCTTCTAGCTTCTTGGCGCTTCCACCACATTTCTTTCCTCTTCTTGATTGAAAGAGCTCCTTATTGATTGGCAGTAGTGGGAAACTGCCAGGGAGTGGGGGCACACTCATCAACAAGGGTACCTGCATAATGAACATTTGTATACCTAACCCTGAATTGTACCCCACATCTTTAAAATAAAAAATTTAAAATAAAAGAAAGAAAGAGCTCCCTGTTGTTAATCTCGGCTGCTGCTTCTCCAATCACTTCTGCTTATAGCAGCTTGCCGTTTGTCCCTATGTCTTAGATTGGGTCCTGAGACAGATACTTTGGGCCAAAAAGTTTTCTGGATATTCCCTCGGGAGATGCATTAGTAGGAACGTGAAGGGGGCAGGATTAAACACAGGGAAAAGGCGATCTACATTGTGTTTCCTGCGGTGCCCTCAGTGGATGCTATGTGGAAGCTCTAGAATTCTTCTAGTTGAGGGAAAGGGCCCTGACTTTTATATCTCCATGGCAAATTGTCATTGACCAGGCTGCCTCATGCATGGCAGTTGTTTGCAACTGAGGGAATCTGCCTCTGGAAGATGACAATTCCCAGAGAAAACAATGAGGTAAATTGGTTCTACTGAGAGAATGTGGGCAGAGAACACAGTATTTACCACACTGACACTTTGAGAGGTTCACAACCTCTTGCCTCTTAAATAATTTCAAAAAAAGCTTTTCCGGGATTCTGACTGGTTTGTTTCTTGGGGGATAATGAAAAGAAAGGTTAGTGGGATGAACTGCAATCCTTGTTGGCACAGCTGATTATAAACTTATAAATAATACCATCTCCTTCCTCTACCACCCATTCTAGATTTCCCTCTCCCTCAGCTCACATTTCTACTGATCTAGGCAGTTTGCACAGTTAGGTGAGGCACATCAGCATTTCGGAGGGGTTTGACCCTCTGGTTACTGTGCTATTTGCAGGCCAAGGCAGCTGTGCTTTCTCATATACTTTTAAAACTGTACATGGAAGCACAAACAGACCTCCTGAATATATTCACCTGAAGGCCAAATATATTCCATCCTGCCTACATTGGGTAAAAAATCCCCTACCTTCTTCTGAAGTCTAGATCAATGACCTCTGCTAGGGTGATGACTCCTTTTTTTCCCTGCTGGTCTCTTGGCATGAGAATCCTGGAAGATGGGGCAGCAGTAGCAGTCTAAAGTTCAGTGGTACTGTTATGGGAACCAGGATCTCTAGACATATGGAATCTGAATCATATGGGTGGAAAATGACAATTCCCTCCAAGTAGATCACTGAGAGTGATGGTAATCAAGGCTGCTTCAACTTTAACCTTTTGGTTTCCAAGCCCCAGAATTCTACCTTTGGGGAGTATGGTTCCATATAATAGCTGTTAATTTAGGCTGTATATTATTCCCTAAAATGTGGCACCCATTTTCATAGGGCATTCTTTCTAAGCTGGCACCTCAGCTATGTTTTCAAAAAACCAATCCACTGGGAACAGTAGTCTGCACCTGTAGTCCTAGCTACTTGGGAGACTGAAGCAGAAGAATACCTTGAGCCCAGGAGTTCTGTGTAGTAGTGTGCTGTCTCTGATCAGGTATCCACACTAAGTTTGGTGTCATTATGGTGAACTTCTGGGAACAGAGGGCCACCAGGTCGCCTAAGGAGGAGTGAAATAATCCAGGTCAGAAATAGAGTAGGTAAAAATTTCGATGCTGATCAGCAGTGGGATAGCACTTGTGAATTGTCATGGTACTCCAGCCTGGAACTCTGTCTCTTATTGTTGTTGTTGTTGTTATTTTCTGACTCAGAGTCTCACTCTGTCTCCCAGACTGGAGTTCAGTGGCATGATCATGGCTCACTGTATTCTCAACCTCCTAAACTCATCCAATCCTTCTGCCTCAGCCTCCCGAGTAGCTGGGATTACAGGAAAATGCCATCACATCCAGCTTATTTTTTTATTTTTCTTTTTGTAGAGATGAGGTTTCATTATGTTGCCTAGGCTAGTGTCAAACTTCTGGGTTCAAGCAATCCTACCTCCTCTATCTCCCGAAAGTGCTTGGAATATAGGCATGAGACACCAAGCCTGAACTCTTATCTCTTATTTAAGAGAGAGAGAAATCCATTTCTATGAGGTTGATTGCTTCTAAGTTTGAGGAGCTCAAGGGCCATCTAGTTCATAATTGTGTGATAAAACTTGTTTTAAGTGTAGGTTGAAGCTTATTTTGAATGTATATTGAAACTTGTTTTTAAAACTCAGATGTATGCTTGCTTTTCCCCCAAGCCCAGTAGTATACTTTTGGTAAACAAGTTCACATATCAAAAGAAAACCGTGGAGTCACGGTGCAGACCCTCTGGCCCCATTTCCTGCTCCACTCCCCTGGTAATCTCACATTCCAGATGTCCCAACCGGTTCCACCCAGCCCGACTGACCACTGATGGTCAGCCGCAACCCACGACCATACAAACCAACCAATCCCAAACGCCCCCGTACCCAGTTGGAGAAATTACCCAATCATGTGTGAACAAGTTTAAAGTTCTTTCCCCTCCCTTGTAACTGTGTATATAAGCTGCTTGCTGCGCTGGGTCGGGGCTCTTGTTCCTGTACCATTGCGCTGGTTATGGACGTGAGCCCAGACTCGAGCCTGAATAAAGACCCTCATGTGATTTGCATCGGAGCTGGCTCTTTGGTGGTCTCTTGGATTCAGGATTTGGGTACAACAAGTTGTGCAGCATTTAATAGGACCAGTGGATCCCTTGGTCTCATATAGGGCCAGGAGAGTGTGTGTGAGGCAAGAGAGACACCTGTGCAACATTTAAGGAGTTGCTTAATCTCAGGGTTGTGGCCGTTACCTCAGACCATTTCTCTTTCCATACAAAATGACAGATGAGGTCCACCACCAGGAGTTCTACCCATAGGGAGGATTTCCTCTCACCAAAGACTTTTAGGACCAGTTATGAGTTAAATTATAATGCAGAAGCATCCCTTTTTAGCTTGAACCCACCATACCAGCAGACTCTTCCAAAATGATCCAGTTTGTCCTTCTTTGTTCTCTATAGTTACCAAAAAGGGCTTTCTGTGAGGCAGTGGGCATAAGTGGAAAGAAAAATGCTGTACAACACTGGCAGATGACTGGGGATCTGAGCCACATATTCACGTAATTACTTGTGCTTTCCGGCAGCTTTCTGGTCCTGTCCTGTTAATTCCAGATGTACCAATTCCATCTAAAAATGGGATTGTCCCAGGTTGTACTGCCTGGGTAACAGGGTTGTTCTGCACTTTAGCCTGGACTTGTTCTTGCCTAGAAAGCTCTTTCTCATTCTTATCTCTACTCAAAGATGGTGACTTTTTGTGTCACCTGGTAAATGGGTTCAATCAGTATTTCCAGTTGTAGAGTTTTGTTTTTGTTTTTGTTTTGAGTTGAAGCCTCACTCTGTCACCCAGGCTGAAGTTCAGTGTCATGCTCATAGCCACCATAGCCTCGACCTGCTGGGCTCAGGATATCCTTCCACGTCAACCTTCCAAGTAGCTGGAACTGTAGGCGCATGCCACCAAGGCCGGTTAATTTTTTGATTTATTGTAGAGACAGGGGTCTCACCAAGTTGCCCAGGCTAGTCTCGAACATGTGGGCTCAGGTAATCTCTCGCCTCAGCCTTCCAAAGTGCTGAACTTACAGGTATGAGCCACTGAGCCTGACTCAGTTGTAGAGTTTTAAAAGATTTACTAAGTGTGGTAATTTTTGTTTGTTTGTTTAGTTTGTTGTTGCTTAGTTATGGGAGATGTAAAACGCAATACATTTTCCTTTATTTTAGAGAGGATGACCTGACACACTCAAGATTGCTGAATCCCTAAAAACTTTCCTGCTTGCTAAAACATTGCAGAGTTTTTACCCCACCCTATGTGGTACATGAGTCTACTAAGCTTCTGACATGCTATTTACTGCTTGCTCTTCCCATCAGATCAAAATAATGTCTCTGTGAAATGTCCAGATAGTTATATTTCTTCGAGTTATATTAAGATGAACAACATGAGAGTCGCAGTGTCCCGAGGCAAGAGGCAAGACCAAGACAGTAAATGTATGCTGTACTTCATTGCGTATGAATTCAAACAGATTCTTATCCTATTTCTCATATGAATGGGAAAGAAGGCATTTGCCAGGTTAATGGCTGCATAGCAAATGTCAAAGGGTATGTTAATTTTCCCTAGTAAACACCTTGTTAGTCACAGCAACTGCAATTGCCACTTTTCTATTACATTTATGGCAGTCCCTACCAACCACTATGATTTATCTGCTTTTTGCAAATTAAATGGGCATATTATGGGGACAATCATCTCTGCCTTGTTTAAATCTCTGAGGGTGGTATTCCTTCAGAGATATGGTTTTATAAAAATTATTTTTATTTAGTTATTAACCAGGACTGGAGAAAAGGGCAATTCAAACTGGCCCATCAAGATAGATTTTGCCTCACAGGTCAAGGAATCAAAGTGAGTGGTCTAACTATCATAAGTATATACGTTTCAAATATAAATTCATGGGCCAGGGAAATAACCACGGGGTGGGTCTATACTTAATAGCATCTCTCCCTCAGAATCCCACTCTTTTCCTATCAGGGTTCTATCAAGACAGTAGAAATTTTAGAGTTGAGAATTTAACCTCTTTGAAGTTCCTCAACTCTTATAAATAAGTCATGAGACTGATCCTCTTTTCCCTCTGACTTTAGGAGATTAAGATTTTCATAAAAGATGCCAGAGAATCCCTCTGACCCTCACATTTTGTCTTTAATTGGTGATTTATCACCTTAAGCCGATCTCTACCTCTCTTTAATGATGATCAGCAATAGCCACACAATTTCAGAAATGTATTTTAACTCATTCCTTTCAAGTGCCAGATATATGTGTATCCCATTTGTCAGCACATCTTTTTCTACTGGTTCACCCTCAGTGAAAGTTTTAATAATTGTATTATCAGTGAATGCCAGGAGCTATCCATACTCTGACCATTACCAGTGATGAAGTCCTCACTGCCAGCTTGCCAGTGAAAGATTCATCTCCAAAATCCAATTTAGAGTCTACTCTGTAGGATCAATTATAGCTAGTTGAGATAGAGTTTCCCAAAATGAACTCTGATATGAGGAGTTGTAAGCATAAGGTTTATTGGAAATTTTCCTTCTGAGAGTCACTTATAAGAAAGTAATGACTTGAGCTGAGGGAGAAGCAGACTCAACTACAATTACAACTGTGATCACAGTTAAAACTATGAGAGCTGTGGAAGTGAGATGGCCTTTCAGAGTTATCCTAGATTGAGAGAAGAGGTATTTGTATTTCCATATCAACATGTATTTGGTCATTGGCCAACCTTGGACAGGGTATGATTCTGGGTAAGAAAGTTCCCTGTGACTGAGGGCAATTCCCACTGTGAGGGACACAGCTGAGGACTAATAACTAGATATTCAGGGTAGCTAGAGATGAACGTTTGAGTCCTAAAGTGATCTGGGTAGAGCATGCCACTTCCCTTCACTATGCCACTGCTCCACTGAATCTATGGCTGTTTTGTTGCCAAATCAAACGAATGCTTTTTAGATTTTATCTTCCTTAACTTTATTCCAGCATTAGATTTTGTGGTCATCACTCTCCTTGGAATACTATTTCTTTGGCATCCTTGAGACCATTCCCCTAACACAACAATCTATTAGTTTTCCTATCTGGTCACTGCTCAGTCTCTGCTGCTGTTTCTCTTTCTCTGCATATCTTTTAGATGTTGTTTTTTCTCAGGATTCTGTCCAAGACCCTCCTCATTCCCAGCTGGTAACACAGGGTATCCCCAGTCTTGTAGAGTCAATTACAGTCCATGTAATGATGACCTATGAATATAGATCATATCTTTATACTGGTTTTACCCTAAATAGGCATCGTGCTTTCTGGACATGTGGAAAGACCATGTCTAAGGTCACCATGTCAAAAATGAAAACTATCTTCTTTTTTTAAAGATGGGCTCCTCTTCCCAGGTTTTCTATCTCAGTGAAAGATATTACCTTCTAACAATTACTTTAACCAGAAGCCTGACAGATTCCTTTGCTCACTGTCTTTCTCACACTCAGTATTCTATGTCACTGAGTGCAATTGATTAGACCTCATGTCCACTTATTTCTTCTACCTCATTTGCCCCATTTTTTTTTCAGACAACATCAACAATCTCCTAATCGGCTGCCCATTGCTATCATGCTGAAATCCAAACTTCTTATGAAATTTTTTGGTCTCATTATTGTCTGACCACTTCTTTTTTTTTTTTTTTTTTTGAGTTGGAGTCTCACTCTGTCACCCAGACTGGAGTGCAGTGGCCACTCCCGGCCACCACAGCTTCGACCTGCTGGGCTCCGGCGATCCTTCCGCCTCAGCCTTCCGAGTAGCCGGAATTACGGGCACACGCTACCACACCCGGCTAATTTTTTGATTTTATTGTAGAGACGAGGTCTAGCCTGCTCTCACCACTTCTTAATACTTACAGCCTAACTTCTCACCACTCCTCAATTTCTACCCTTTCTGTTTACCCTTGATTTTTGACTTGATAACCCTTTTCAGTTCAGAGATCTTGGTTGATACTTACCTTTGAAGAAATGCTATTAAACATAGGTAAACATAGGTAGCACAGTATATTGTTTAATAGAATGCATTTTGAAGTAAGACTTCCTTAGGTCAAAGACTTCACTGTGTATTATTTGTGTACCCTTTGACAAGATACTAAATTTCTTTGTGCCTGAGATTTCTTCTCTGTAAAATGGGTGTAGATTTTCTTCTCCATAGTTTTGTGGTAAAAATCAGATGAGATAACACATATAAAATATTGAGGATAGTCTATGACACACATATTGCACCAAACAAATGTTAACTGTTTTTTTAAAATGTGGTTAAGTTCTATTATTACTCCTTCACTAAACTTCGTATGCATTGTTGTAATTGCCTATTTTTTCCTTTCCTTTTAAATTCTTCCCTAGAGCATAAGTTCCTTGGGAACTTGGGAGTCTAATATAGTTTTTGTTCTTTTTCTTTTTTTTTTAATTTAATTTTTCTTTTTGGTGGAAATGAGGTCTTGTTATGTTGCTTCCACTGGTCTTGAACTCCTGTATTCAAGCACTCCTCCTGCCTCCCAAAGTGCTGAGATTACAGGCTTGAGCCACCACACCCCATTTATTTTCTGATCTAAACACAGAATCGAGTAATAATTGTACAAGGTTTGTGCATAATGCAATAGCAATGATATAAAGATGTCTAAATCATTCTGGGGGATTAGGGAGCACTTGAGTAAGGTAGGAATATTTGAGCTCAGTTTTGAAGGTTAAACAAGAGAGATGCAAGCAAGAAAGAGAAAACTTCAATCTCTGTAGCAAGGACAGGAACTACAAAGGCTTAGATACAATAAACAGTAGTTGATAAGACTGCTACAAGGGATGGGCAGGGAAGCAGTAGGAAAGGAGGCCAGTGATTGGTGGCAAACATAAGTAAAAGTCTTGTTTTCCAGGCACTGTATAAATCTCCCCAATTCACTGTGAACCTGGGAAGTAGAGCGTATTTAGGAAAGCAAAGACTGGCGTTCTCAATATCCTGGCTAGATAGAGACTTAGAGTTTAATTTGATTGAAGTAAATGAAGAAATGTTTCGTATTTTCCATGTAGGTCTCTAGGTTCAGAGTCACATCTGAAGCAAAATTTCAGTGAGGAATGATTGCTACATTGCTTTGGGTTTTAGATCAAATGTGAGCTGAGCCAGCTTGACGACAGTAAATACCACTTTTGTCAAGAAGTGTTATCAAAACTAGGAGAGTGATAAGAGTTTAACTAGGATGTAACATGGGACTAAGAGAAAGCTATTGAAAATGGACAGGTCTTGAAAGTGTTTGAATGTTGTAAAAAGAAGGAATCACAAGCTGATGAGCACTTATAGTCTATGAGGAGCAAAAAGCAATAAAGTCTAAAGAGCAGGAGAAAGAATTACACTTGACACATTTCTTCCACTAAGACAAAAGGGAAGCAGAGAGAAGACACATTCTTTCCACTAGGACAAAAGAGAAGCAGGTGAGTGTGTGTGTGTGTGTGTGTGTGTGTGTGTGTGTGTGTGTGTGTGTGTGAAGGCCTCACTTTTTCACCTAGACTGGAGGGCAGCAGCATGATCATGGCTCACTGCAGCCTCAACCTCAGGCAATCCTTTTGCCTCAGCTTCCTGATTAGCTGGGACGATAGGCACCACCCTGCCCTGCTAATTTTTGTTGATATTCTGTAGAGATGAGGTCTTGCTATGTTGCCCAGTCTGGTCTCAAATTCCTGGTTTCAAGTAATCCTTCTGCCTCGGCCTCTCAAAGTGCTGGGATTATAGCTGTGAGCCACTGTGCCCAGCTAAAGTCATTTTTATGCAAGGAAGAGGAAGTTTAAGTACGTGGAAGAATGAAGTAGACCATGGTGGAGGGAGGGTACTCATAAAGAAGATAAAAACTTGGTGCTCTTGTCATAATGTTTGTGTTCTTCCCCAAATTCAGATGCTGAGATTCTAACCCTGAAGGTTATGGTATTAAAACAAGGAGATTTTCAGGAAGTGGTGAGGTCATAAACATGGAGCCCTCAAAATTGGAATGCTTTTTATGAGGCTCCAAAGAGCTACCTTTTCCTTCCATGGGATGAAGGTGCATGATGAAAAAGGAAGAATGCCCTATCAGACTTCAAATTTGTTGGCACCTGGATCTTGAATTTCCCAGCTTTTAAACTGTGAGGATAAAAATTTATCTTGTACATAAGCCAATCTGTAAGTTTATGGTATTTTGTAGCAATCTGAGTGGACTAAGATATTGGATAATCCTCTGGGAAGAAAAGAATAATGGTTGTACTAGAGGCATTTAGAATTATATCTGGAAAGAACTGAGGCTGAAGGCAGACATAATACGAAAGGGGACCCCAAAATAAATCAGAATTATTTTTTGAAGTCTGGGCCCCTTGCAGTACAGGCTTCCCCCATAGGTGAATGTTCTAGAACCCATTGGTATCAGTGTCCCAGCTAGTGTTGTGAGAGACTAGGTTCAGCTTCAGTAATTTTTTTTTGGTGGGGGGAGATTCTTTCAATGTGTTTGCCCATTTTATCATGAGTGATTTACAAGCACACCTACCCACAATGAGCTGCGTGTTCAGCAGTTTTTGACTCAAAACAGCTTGACTACTATGATCCACCTACCTATTTAACCTGTCTCTCCTCAAGTGACATTTTTTTGTTTGTTTGTTTCCCTGGATGGAAAAAGTCCTAAAATGTTTTGCTGATGTGGAAGAGGTAAAACAAAAAACAGCAAAAGCACTAAAAGGCATCAACATTGATGAGTTCAAACACTGTTTTGAGCAGTGGAAAAAGCATCTCAATAGGTGTGTTGCATCAAATGAAGAGTACTTTGAAGGTGACTGATGTTTAAACATGAAGGAATAAATATACAATTTTTATAGATACATTTTGGTTTTCAGTCCATCCCACATATGGCCTGCATCTTGAATCAGGTTTTGTTGGAAGATAGAGGAGTAATGGACTGAAATGGCAATGGGAGTCAAAGAATCCTTGTGTCACCTATTATCACCTGTAATCACATTTCATTGGCATTATCTATTTGCCATCCTACTTAGTGAACAGGATATAAAATATAAAAAGATAATGAGCATCAATTTTAAAAAGTATTTTTGTATCCCTGACACTAGAACTATTTTTGTATCCACATGTTAAGTGTGAAGGGAACTGACAGGGGTCTGCCTGCAAAGGAAACACTCTGTTTAAAAAAATGATTGGAGCCGGGCTCGGTGGCTCAGCCTGTAATCCCGCGCCTTTGGGAGGCTGAGGTGAGTGGATTGCTTGAGCCCGCGGGTTCGAGACCCGCCTGGGCAGGCGAGACCTCATCTCTACAATAAAATCAAAAAATTGGCGGGCGTGGTAGCACGCGCCTGTAATTCCGGCTACTCGGAAGGCTGAGGCGGAAGGATCGCCGGAGCCCAGCAGGTCGAGGCTGCGGTGGCCGGGAGCGGCCACTGCATTCCAGTCTGGGCGACAGAGTGAGACTCCAACTCAAAAAAAAAAAAAGGATTGGGAGTACATTTCTGATGAAATAGGGGTTTCAGGAGGCAAATGGAATGGCATAACAAGAAAATAAGTTGTGGGTGCTCGGGAGAGAAAGAACAGAGTTTCAATGATGACAGTAGGAGAAAGGGACAAAGGGATTAGAATTTAGGCCCGTTGTTAAGTGGGGCAAGGATGATAAGCAAAATGAGAGAAAGGGACCTCAGGCTGAAATTCTGACCTCAAGTTGTTTCCACATTTAAGTAGTTGAAGATTCTTTTTGAGGTTCAATGCTAAATTTTATGTTTTATTTGGGGCCTAGTCAACAATGTGCAGGTTCTGTTTAGGAATACTAACAGGGTCCTGGCAGGAAGTTGTTTTTTTGCCTGGTCAGAATTCAACAAAGGAAACGGTGTGATTAATGGCCCTGGTGCAGTGGCTCAAGCCTATAATCCCAGCACTTTGGGAGACTGAGGTGAGAGGATTTCTTGAGTCCAGGGGTTCGAGACCAGCCTGGGCACCTTGGTGAGACCTCATCTCTGCAATAAATCAAAAATATCTAGGTGTGGTAGTACGTGTCTGTAGTTCCAGTTACTTGAAGGGCTGAGGCAGAAGGATCTCCTGAGTCCAGCAGGTCAAGTTTGCAGTTGAGTTTGCCAGCATGCCACTATACTCCAGCCTGGGTGACGGTGTGATTCTACAACTAAAAACAAAAACAAAAAAACAATCCGTTCATGAAGTCGTGATAGAACAACCAGTGCTAGGATAAGTTTTTAACTAATCCTTCAGTGCATACACCATTATCCTAGATTATAGTGTGTATTTGCTTCTGAGTACTGCAATATCATTTCTGCCTGTTCCTTCCTTTTTCTTCTCCTGCCTTTTCTCTTTTCTCCACCCTTTCTCTCTGTATCTTTCTCTCTCTCTCTCTTATTGTACCTCTGTCTCTCAAATTTTCTTGTTATTGTTGATATTGTTTTAATTCACCCTTTAGTCTCCCACTAATAATTTCTCCATTATGAGGAAGGGGGAAAGTTTGTGAAATGGAAGCTAAAACAAACAAACAAAAAATCAACATGAAGGAAAAAGAGGGGCAATGAAGTATAATAAGAAATGTCTTTTTCTTCTCTGTTCTGTTGAAAAATATTCCCAACAAGCTTTGTTTGATTAGAAATAAATGACATCAGTTGTCTAAAATGAACAATGTGCAGGGATAAAGAAATTTCAGGATTATAGGAGACACTGAGACTGAACTCAAATGCACTCAGCCTTTAATTTTAGCTTTGCTAGTCATTATTTATGATTTCTGGTAGGTTATTTTTCCTTGCTAATCTCGACTTTCTTATTTTGAAATTTAGTATTTTATTCTCTAACTGCAGTAAACAGAAATTTGGTCCCCATGATAGTTGCTCCCTGATGTTACAACCATGAAAATGTTACTTTGTATAACAAACGGTACTTTCAGGATATAATTAAGGTTACTAGTATGTTGAATTTAAGATTGAGAGATTATACTGAAATGTCTAGGTTCGCCCAAGGTATTCACATGAGACCTTCAAAGCAGAAGTGGAAGGTAGAAGAATGAACCTGAGAGAAGGGTTTGCATGCGCTGTTGTGGGCTTGAAGGTAGAGAGAGCCACATAAAAAAAATCAAGAGAAGGAAGAAATTCTGGCAAAAATCAGTTATGTTGGTCGAGGACCCTGAGCCTCCATTGAGAACTGCAGCCCCAGCCAACACCCAACACTTTGATTTCAGACTGCTGAGATGATGAACAAAAAATTCAAATATGCTATGCTGGGTGTCTGACCTATAGAAACTATGATATAATATATTTGCACTGTTTAATGGTGCTGAGTTTGTGTTAAGTTGATATAGCAGCAATAAAATAACTATTACTAATACTAATAATATTGCAAGTACTAAAGCAGTGGATACATACATTGAAGTTTTAGGGAGTAAATAAATCACATCCCTTTCATCTCTCAAATAAAAGACCAAATAAGAAAGAAGGCACAAAGGACAAATAGAAAACTTAGTACTAGTGCTGTGATAAAGACTGAATTGGATGCTGTGATCTTAATGTGTGGCCACTATGGGCTTTCTAACATTTTAGTCTGGAAATAAATTCATGCTTCCAGTCATGATCAGAGTCAAATGACCACAGGCTTCCTCTGTAGATGTAGAATATTCACTACTTGGTTGAGAAAAGACTAGATAACAGTCCTCTCCAAAAATAGGCAGATATGAAAGAGAGAGACCCATGCACTTGGGCTGAGCATAATTATTTCCTCCTCACAAACTCACTAATCAGGGAAGTAAAACTTGTCCAATGAATGAAAAGAGAGAGTGTGAAGACTTTTACAACTAAAATGCTTCTATGTGGAAAGATAGTTCATGAGAATGAGGTCCTTAGCAAATAAATGCACAAATTAAACTCCTCATATATCACTACCAAAAAGTAACAATCATTTAGCTTTCCTAGCACTGCTCAAAATCCCATTCCGATGTGATCCTTTCTCCTGAATCTTGTCCTCCTCCTTCATGTCAACCTCTCTGCTGAATTAAGGCCCAGAGGTCTTCATTTTCATACCCAGCAGAGGCTGCCCTAAGTCCTTCACCTCCCATTCTGTTACCTTTTGGGATTGGTCTATTGGGTTTCATGAACTTGGGGCCAGATTCTCTGTGCTTCTGCAAGTATAAACTTACAAAGTCTGTAAAGATATCCCTGTAGATGGATTTTCAGTAAAGAGAAAGTTGGTAAGACTCTCTTTTGTCCCCAATCTATATAACCTGCACCCACCCCTTGGAACTCAAAAGACCCTCCACTAAACCGGAGTATTCTCAGAACTCATTCAATAGTGGCAAACTTTTTCTAATTTTAAGAAGCAAATGATACTAATACCTCAAATTTTATACTTATAACTTTTTTTAAAAAAAGTTTCTAAATGTATATCATAATATAGTGACCAATGGTATATGATCTGGCATAAAATTATCATTGTTGTAATTCATGGTGAACATTAATCAGCAATTTATAGCATTACACAACAAACTTATTGACTTTCATATCATTTACCAGAAACCATTTGATTGAAAAATGATACAACACAGAAGTGACATTCACAGTGGAAGTTTAGATGTTGTAAGAAAAGGTGTAGGGTTGGAATTCTCTGGTGAAGGATTCTGAAGAAGGAGCACGCATTGCAGAGTAGTCTTATAAATCACAAACTTAAATAATCACCGACTTTAAAATCTAGGCTGGCTCTGACTATAATACTATTTTATGCTCCTCTTTCCCAGCCAATTAAAATTCCAGCAATTACATGGTATTCCAGTGGGCTATTTTTGCCATCTGCGTAAAGGCAGACAATCATCTTAGAATCATAGGATGTGAAGGGGAAGTGAGAATAGTGCAAACTCCTCTTCATTTAAAAAAAATGCATATATTTTATTGAGCTTATAAGGAGAAAAAATTCATCTCATGGCACTATCAAGATGTCATGGTCAATACCAAGACATTTGTGGCTATCAGTATGTTCATTTAAAAAAATATTTTATTCTTGCTGAGTTTATGGAAAATACCTATGAAAAGTCAGTGAGACCTTTATCTTCTCTGTTTATCTTTTCTGTGCTTCAGTTTTCTCATCTGACAAATGGGGACAATAATACATGTTTCATAGGATGTTTCTGAGGTTAAATTAATGCCTTTCTCTTTCTCTGCATGTGCACACGCCCACACACACACACTGTTTAGAATAGTGAATGACACATGAAATTGTGTAAGTTATTATTACTATTCTTGTTATTTCTTAACATTGTTTATGTTGAATGACATTTTTTTCTGTAACAATATTTATTTAGTATCTAAAAGTATTTTCTGTTTTAGAATGTTTTATATAAGATTCCAAAGCTTAAGTTAACATTGCCATGGAGTTTTATAAGTAGACCAGGTAGAATTACATTATCTAGCAGATGAAAATATTAAAAGTATAACTGCTAAGATTTTTTAAAAGTTAGCTTTGGGATTAAAACTTGTATTTTCAACTTCTAATCAGGATTATTTTCTCATATAATTAATAACAAAACTATATAAATATTAGTAAAAATGTTTGTACTTTTCTTGACAAAAATTCTACTCAGAATAGCAAATGTAAGATTATCTTTGAAAGAAAAATTTTAATTCAATTTGCATTGGAAATACTTCATTCTCAGTAGTCAACATGTTTGATAGAGCAAAGGGAAATGCACACTTATGAGTGTTCTTTGAGATTCCATAGCAGTAAACATTTATTTTTCAGCTTCTAACAGGACTCTTTGGCAAGTGACTGCTAATGACGAATGTTTACCCTTCTCCAAGCTTAGAGGAATTCCTTTGAGCAGCAGAATTTACATTGTCTCAATAGAGCGGTGACTAGATTGACCTTTGCAAAATGCTCCAAAATTGATCGTAGAAAGATAGAGTCTTCACTGAAATGAATAAGTAGGTTTTAAATGGTAACAAGAAATACACAAGAAGGCACACACAAATCAGAGCATTGTACATTGAAGGTCAAATAAATCATGTATTGCTCAAGAAATCAGTCTCTGTGGTAAATAGGAATAAAATACAAAATAGAGAACCATCTAAATGTTGGTTCTCGGATCTTTTCCATTTTTTTCTTCAAAGTCAAATGGAGACAGAGATGTTCACCAAAACGAGCAGTAGTTGACTCTATTTAGCAGGACTCTGTTTAACTTGCAAAAAAAAAATGCAAATTCTTGGGCTTCCCTCATGCTTTACTTAAAGTCTTAAAACCACAAGTTTAGCATACGTGGTATCAGACTCTGAGGATACTAAGTTTAAGAATAACTGCTCTAATTTAGGCTACAATCTTCTTATCATTTTGTACTTTAAGGGTAGTTTCTGAGTTGGAAGAAAAAGAAGCATAAGGCATCTTAGTACTTAGGCCGGGGCGTGGGGAAGCAGTACACATTGGAAACAGAAAAAATTCCACTGAAAGGGATATTGGATTGGAGAGGATTGGGTTGGAGGGAGTTTGGATTGCCTAGACCAGTATTAATCATATTTCTTGCTTTCAAGTATTAGGAACAGACTCTGGCTATTCTAAGCCCCAAACATAATTTTATTGGAAAGACACTGGAGATTCACAAATTAGTGGCAGATTAGATGATTTGGTATGGTAAATAAGCAAAGACTAAAAGAGCCCTGGAAGGGTAGCTAATGGGAACATGACAAGATTTATGCAAAAATAAGAAGCTGGTTTTGACAGCCACTTCAGAGAATATAAACAATAACTAGTAAATATGAACATCAAGATTCATTGTCTCAGGAGTCCCAGAGTCAAATCGGCTAATTCCAAAATTATGTGTTTTCTCCTGGCTAGGCTAGTATGGGTAAGTATTGTCATGCCTGTTGGTGTCTGTGGAGCTGGGCACTTCCTTTTATCAAGGTTATACAATCTGGCACCTTGACAGCAGGCAAAGAAGTTGCTAAAAGGAAGTAGGGAGCTTAAATACTAGGCAACCATAAAGGCATATCAAACATAAACTAGGAGCTCCATCAGGATGTTCATTTGTTCTTCTACCCACATCACTTTTAACTGAGTTTTATACTGATTTTTGGTAGGATCCAATTTTCTTAGCTCTTCCTAATTCATCACTGCACCCCTTTACATTAGAACTTGGACATCTGACATATTTTTCTAATCAAAACTTTCTCCTTTCTTGGGCTCAATATCTTGCCAAATACAGTCATGCAGTATTTCCTACTTACACCTACTGATTGAGTGATTTTCTGAAAATCTTTGAACAGGTTGAATGCAATCTTGCTCTCTTTTATTGGATATTATCTGTGTTTGAATGTAATGTATTATAAAGGCAGAGATAATCCAAAACCAAAAGTAAACTGTCAAAATTCTCAATTTTACTTCCTGGGTTATTGCAATGTTTTCAGCAGTAGTGCTTCAACATAAAAATAGCTGACACAAGCCGGGCTCGGTGGCTCAGCCTGTAATCCCGCGCCTTTGGGAGGCTGAGGTGAGTGGATTGCCTGAGCCCGTGGGTTCGAGACCCGCCTGGGCAGCGAGACCTCATCTCTACAATAAATAAAAAAATCAGCTGGGCTATGGTAGCGCCTGCCTGTAATTCCGGCTACTTGGAAGGCTGAGGCGGAAGGATCGCCGGAGCCTAGCAGGTCGAGGCTGCGGTGGCCAGGAGCGGCCACTGCACTCCAGTCTGGGCGACAGAGTGAGACTCCAACTCAAATAAATAAATAAATAAATAAATAAATAAATAAATAAATAAATAAATAAAAATAAATAACTGACACAAAACTAGAATATTTTACTATTTAGGTTAATCTGGGTCACATTAGTTTAAAAATATATGTCCAACAAGCTTCTATCAAATAGACCAATCAAATATGTACCAAATTTTTCTTTGTTTGTCCATCATTTTTATAGTTCTTGTTCTAAATAAAATTCTATTACTGAGAGATAAAAATAAAATTAGACATATTTTCAGAAGAATAAAATATTATACTCTATGATAGTGTTGGTTAAACACAAGATAAGCCTTCATAAAAGATGTAGGGTCCAACTTTGATCTTGAAGAACAAAAGGAACCTAGATAGTTGAAAAAGACTAAGTCGGAATTGGGGAAGTGATGCTGTGTTCTCCAGTGAAAGGCAAAATTGCTCTAGCTAGTGCTCTTGTAATTAGGCATTATTTTAGTCTTATCACCTCCTTGTCTAATAAGCAGGTCCACTCAGCAGGAATTTTAATTTCCTCTTATCTTAGAATATTTTTTCTTTTATCTCTATTATGATTGTATGTAGAATTTTTGAAGATTTGGTAGTCATCTGATTTATTGCCGTTAGATGTAGGATACTTTGCAGGCATTACCCTTAGTGCTGAGATGTCAAGAGAACATGGGTCCACCTAGAAACATTTTACTCATCATTGGCAGATACTAAAAGTCATTTTGTTTATTTATTCTAAACCCATGATAATATTTTTCTAGAATTTATCTCTGAAGGAGGAGCAAAGAGGATTTGGCATGCTGTCTTCTTTCTTCCTCCTTCTCTGGGGAGGAATCAGAGCAATTTTGACATGAAAATTAGAATCAACCTCCTGCTAAAATTTTCCGGTGACTCTTAGTTTACTAAAGATGAAATCTACATTTCATACCATGGTCCACAAGGTCCTGCATAATTTGTTCCTGCCTTCTTTCCTACCTCAATTAGTGCCATTTTCTTCCTTCCTTATTCTGCTGCAAGCACACTAAACTCTTTCTTATTGCCCAGATACACCAATGTCCTTCTGACCTCAGGGTTTTTGTTCTTTTTGATACCACAACTTGGAATATTTTTCTCAGACTCTTAAAATACTGTGTCTTTTTTTACCAGGCTTTAGTACACATTGTACTGCTTCAAAAAGTCTGCCCCGGTGATTCAATCTATGACTATCTCTCCTTTATCCAATTTACTCTCTGTTGTATTATCCTGTTTATTTGATAGCACTCATCACCTTGAAATTATCTTGTGCATGTGTTAATTCTCCATGTCTCTTCATTAAAATACTAGCTCCAGAAGGGGAACGATGTGTTTTTCTTGGTCACTAATGAATCTCCAGTGTCTTGAAGGTCACTTGGCATATAAAGACTTTAGGGTAACTGTTTTTAATTACTAATGCTGAATCTGTCATAGATGACGTATTGTAGAGGCAACTACAGAGGGCTAAACTTTGATGACAATGGAAAAAGTTAATCTTCTATGCCTTGGAAGATTATATTCGAATTGCAGTTGGGCCCTTGCATTACTTGCTCCATGAATGGTAACAGTCATCATGAGATCAATTAAATTACTGAAATTCTAGAAGCCAGACCTGTCTCTGCCTTCTCTTTATTTACCCATGACCGCAAGGCCCTGTAGTCACTGAGAAGGAAGAGTTCTTCAGATTTAAGTGGGAAGGAAAAAAGCACTCTGGAGAGATAAAGCAATGTTATCCTGAGCTTGTAGACATGAGTAGAACAAGGGACAAAGTTAAGACTGACCAAACTGGATATTGTTAAGGGAAGCTGTAGGAAATAAAATTATCTGGGAGTAAGGTTAGATTATTTTTAAGGTATGATGAGATGAAAGAATAAATCATAAATCCAGGAATAAGAGTATGGAGTTGATGTTGAAAACACTTGGGGATAAATTTAAGTTCTAATATCGAGAAGTAGCCCCAAGATAACAGTGTTTATAAATCATAATTTGTCAGTTATATGTTAGGTGAATTCCAGATGGGAGCAAAGAGAAGCAAGAAGTTTGCATAAGATGCACAATTAATGTTCCCATACCTGCCAAGAAGGTAATTGCCTTTACTTTGACAAATCTAAATTTTAATATTTATTTGAACTCCTTTGCCAGAAGACCATACATTTTTCTCTTTACTGCATAAATTATTGGGATTTTATTAGAGAAAAAAATAAAAGGAATAAGTCTTCACATCTGTATGGTAATAGAATAGCTGATGTGTTAACTGAATTGATTTCTTTATATTTTTAATCTCTTTCTTTCACATATTCCTTCATCTTCACTGTCCCTTTTTCTCTTTAACAGACATTTATTTTATCGAGTTCTAAATGTGAGTTCAACAAGATGCTAGATACTGTGGGGGATACATGAGAAGAAGAAATCTAGCCTAGGTTTAGGAATTTGGAGGAGGAGTGCTGCATGTGGGCCGGAGATGTTGGAGAAGAATTACAGAAATGTGTGACTGACTGCTGGTCTGCTTTGACTCACTCACAAACACTTTCAATTTGTTAAGGGCAGGAATCTCTTTCTGTCTCTGCCCACTCTGAATTTAACGATCCTGAAGTCATCATTTCCTAGGCTGCCAAAAAAGAAAGAAACACATGAATTCACTTTAATTTTTGTCCCTCTTCACTCAAATCTATTTTCCATACACAAAGTGGAAGTGTCTTTTTGTTTCCCAGATAAGCTTTTATTCAAAATCACATTACGTGGTCCATATCCCATAAGTCATTGACATTTTATTTTGTTATTCTTTCTTTCTCATGAATTTAGAAATTTCTCTTTATCTTTAATGTGTGGAAGCTACTCTATAACATGTTTAGGTGTGAGGTTTTATTTGTTGCCAGTTGGCTTGTTTTTTGTAATATTTGGAATCATATATTTCTACAGTTCTAAGAAATTATTGTCCACCATTTTTTCAAATATTGTCTTTCCTTTATTTTCTTTATTATCTCATCGGGCATTCCATTTAAATACACTTTTTACTTTCTGGATTTATCCTACATGTTTTTAAACTTCTTTTTGATAATTGCTAGAGTTGATTCTCTTATCCAGGAAGTTGGTAGTTGTATTCTAAAAAGTCTTTGGGAATACTGAATTTAGCAAGTTCTGAACCATTGCTCCTAGGGTACATTCTCACTTAGATTATAATTTTAAATCCTAAGAAACAATTTATACTGGCTGCTTTTATTTTCTTTATTTTGCAAAAGAGAAAATGAGATTCAGAAGTGTTAAACAACTTGTTTACGGTCACTTCATTGACAGGCACCAGAGTTGGAATCACACTCCATTCAGCTTCTACCCCACAGCCAGAGCTTCTTGCACTACAATGTACCACGCACTACTGCCTCCAGTCTCTTGTCATCTCTATATAAGAGCTCTAAATAACAAGCCAGGACATCACCTTATCTGACCTCGCTTGGAACTTGCACATCTGGCAACTCAAATTTTTCACTACTCTGTGCATGTCTGTGAATAACAGCATCAATGCTGTTAGCATTGATTTTAGGGTTACAAATAAATTTTAGTGACTAGGCAGATTCCCAAGTATAGAATCTGTAGACAGTAAGAGTCAACTGTCTCTTTGTACTACCACCAGGGAGAATCGCTCAACCTTCCTGATAACTATTTTGTCCTTCAGTGAGGTTCAGTTTATTATCTAACCTAACTATGATGAGTTTCATTTATCCTTAATTTCAAACAAATCCACAGTTTTATAATATCTAAATTCTTTCTCCACAGCAGTCAATTTTTGTTTCATAACTATTTACTTTTGTAGCATGGGTGTATTTCCTTTATTTATCTTTTTGAAAATAATATCAATACTTGTTCCAATTTATTTTTGTATTTCTATATTAGCTCTATGCTATTAGATATAATTCTTTGATTCAAGAATTTGTTGCTTCCCTTTCTGACCCTTCTCAGATGATTGATGATTCTTAGTTATGTGTTAACCGTGTGTCCTTGTTATGACCCCCTGTTAACACCATGACATTTGAATGCAGTCACCTTCTTTGTGATGTCATTAGTTTAGGTCTAGCACTGTGTGATCCTTTGTTCATTGCTTTGCCTGTGTTATAAGAACCTTTCACCACACTTTTCCTTCTTAATACAGCTGTGCATTAATTAACATTATTTTATAAATTTTATACATTTATAAGTTTTAAATGGATAAACTACAATGTCAGTTTGAATAGGAGTCAGAAATTTTTGAGTGAAAACACAGTCCACCATTTTGAAGCTAGAAGTCTTATGATATTGTCAGAACTGGGAGGACATGGAGCTATGGAAATGAAGCTTTCTGCCAGAAATTAGGCCACAACAAAGAGTGCATCTATAGCCAAACAATATGTCCAAAAGGAGACGATTGAGGGAATACATGCTCTAAACTCTATTTTCTATTTCTTCCCTTTCTCTCATTTCTTGGTTGTATCTTTTATTATTATTTTTTTAATGAACAGACCAATAATAAGTCAGAGAGTCAGTAAACCTAGGAGACATAATCTGTTGAGAATTTTTTTATTTTTATTTTTGAGTAGGAGTCTCACTCT